>CAMTDV010000029.1:13378258-14717421 GCA_947069175.1 Scalesia atractyloides
GTGATAGATACAAGTTTTCTTATACGTAGTTGTTAAAAACCTTAAAAATTGCATCTTAACCACTCTTGCATGTAAAATACGACTCATGCAAGAGAGAAGATTGAGGATGGAAGCTAAAGTGGTTTGTGAAGGAAAAGTAAGTGGCACTTTTGCTTATATTGGGTAGGTATTAGTGAGGTGATTATGAATGAGATTTATCATCTTCAAGAGAAGATTCGAACTTTAACCTTAGTGATTTCATTTTACAACTTTCTTTTCAATTAGATATGTAATTCATGACTTGTGTTAGAAATTGTTAAACTTGGTATATTCAAGTATAGGAATAGAAAAAAATGTTTTTAACATTAGATTGGATTTGAGGCACAATGGCTTTCAAATTTTTTTGAAAAGTTAATTTAATATAATTCTATCAATGTAACTGAGAGTTATGGTTAAGAAAAATTCTAGATGTAGTTGGCTTGGGTACTTTCAAAGTGTTAATTTTTTTAAGAAAGTTTTATTTTTTCTAAGAAAGTGTCAAAGACCAAAGTTACTATATGTAGGTGTACTTTTATAACCAAGTCTTAAGTTTTCACTTAACTTATGGTTTTGTTATTGTCTGTGTTAATGTTAAGACTTTTTTGTTTTAGCTCAATTTAACATCTTTGTTACAGGCTATGTTTATTTTCCCTACATAACAGGGGTAAAGGAGGTGTAGGAGTATGAGTAGCAAAGACAATTTTATTTATAATGGGTTAATGAAAATGGTAATTGGTGCCTGTGGAAAGAAAATAGGTCAAATGATTCAAAAAGTAAAAAGTCAAATCCTAAGTGTACCGTATAAGGCTTCTAAATCACTTTATTCAAATTCAGTGCTTATCATTGTAAATATATTTGTGTATTTGACCTGTTTAGCTTTATAATTTTTTAAAGAAAGTGTTGAAAGATAAAATTTCTGGATGCTTTGTATCATTAACAACTGGGCTTTTGATTGGGTAAATTTGATTTGTTGATCTTATGGATTAATCTTGGCTCATGAATTTCTTTGTTTTATTATATATTGATCTTTAAAGATAATTGCTTTAGGAAAAAATTGATAAGAAATTATAAAACCATGAAAGAGAATTTTGAATTGGGAAAGTCTTATATTTGACTTTGAAAGTCATGTTACAGATTGCAAGTTTCGTTTTTAATGCATGATGCAACAACAATGCTCATATGTTGAAGAAAGGATTAAAGTACTTGAACAATGTGTTGACTTTTCGGTCAATGCTTGATTTTTTTAATTATTAGATTATTCAATGAGATTTAATATATATTATATATATATTATATATAGTCGTGTTTAATAACATTTAAATATTCAAATCCGTGAGTAATCACGGATGATAACCTAGTGTATGTACACACACACACACACACACACACATATATATATATATAGTAAAGTGTAAAATACAATATTCCTTAACGCGTGTGAGAAATTATGCACGTTATCAAACTCGAAACCCTAATCATGCATGTTGAAAAACCATAATCACGCATGTTAAAAAACAATAATCACGCATGGTCAAAAATCATAACCATGCGGAATTATGTTTTTCCAATATGTTTATAACAAGCGTAATTTAATATCATAAGTAATATTGTACGTTAATATATATATATATATATATATATAGGATTAGGATCATTTGTAAGCAACTTCTTAAGGGTGAACTAAGTGAACTAATCTTGGCATTTGATCATTTTTTAGATTAAAAGGGTAAGATTAACATTTGTCGGGTACTTTTAATTAAAATCTCTTAATTTTCTCATCTCTAAACTCTCTCTCTCTTATATTTAATTATTTCTCTATTATTTTAATTATAAGAGATTAAAGGGCTAATGTCTATTTTTAAATAAACTCTTATTTTCTTTTTAAAATTAAAATTTTAAACCTAATTAAATTATGTTTTTTACATATGTGTATACATGTCAGTATATACAAAACTTATACACTTGTGTATAATTACATCTTGTTCCATAGGTCGGTATAAACCAGATTTATACACATGTGTATTATTCAAGTACATATGTGTATAAACTAACAGCTGTGTATCTTGTATAAATTGATAGTTAGCGAGACTGTACACATGTGTATAAACTAACATTTGTGTATCTTGTATAAACTAATACTATCGAGACTGTACATATGTGTATACACTAACAAATGTGCATCTTGTATATACAGAAACTAGCAAGATTTTAGGAATTTTGATTATATTGTTTAATAATGCAATTTACAAAAGACGCAAATACCCTTCTGTCAATTAATTTAAAGGGAAGTTACAAAATTGTAATTACAATATTGTCATTGTTTAAAAATCTCTAAATGATATAATCCAATGGCTTAGATTAATTCACATCGTTTACTCTCAACCTAGTTTTCACTCTAGAACCCTACTATATATATATATATATATGTGGTGAGAAAAAGAAGGAACAAAGTAATTTAAATTATTTGATTAATTAGTTTAGGATTCAGAAGATAACTTTGTAATATAACTATTTTATATAATCCTATTTTGAATCTTACTTATAGTAACTTTGTTTGGTGTTAATCTTATCTATATTAAATATATAATTAAAATTTACTTATCTTTTATCACAACAATGTGATTCTTTTTAGTTAATTGTTGTTTAGAGTAAACTTTCAAAATGCTTCCTATGATTTGGACAATTTTGTTAATATAGTTTAAAAGTTTCATTTATTGCTTGTGAGTCTAAAAAGTTTCATCATTGTCATTTTTATCCAACTGACTTAATCCCATCTATGCTCCTCAGTCAGTCAAGGAGTATTTTTGTCATTTTTTAGTTAAACCTTTAACCTACCCTATTCATATTTATATTATATTTATATGTCAAAGACTCTTCAGAATCTTCAAAACACAAGAACAATCTAAAACCTAAACACCACCACTATCCCCCGCCTCTGTTCGGCCACCACCACCTAGGTCTGGCCACTACCTCAACCATCACTTTTTCAGGTAGCCCCCACCCCAAATTATCAAACAGCTACTTCCTCCTCTATCAACAAACACCACGACTAGCAACAAAGGCTTTTAGGGCCACCAAAGAATAACTGTTCCGCTTCCATCAGAGCCAATATTCACGGCCATCTGAGGCCTTTAGGGCCGCTAGAGTTGATTGATATTTTGAGGATCGCTGGAACCCGGTCAACACCTCCGTCACTGGTGAGGTTAAAAGAACTGGATGGGGGACACGGTCGTTTAGGTGGTAGTAGTGGCTCCATGTATGTGAGTTCAATTGGAACTGGGGACACGGATTTTACCGACGGGATGTTGTGGGAGCTAGGTGGTGGTGGTGGTGGTTCCATGGATGTGGGTTCAATTAGAATGAGGGACACAACACCGTCAGCAGTTCCAAGGTTGGGCCATAGGTGGTGATGGACCGATTTAGGTGGTGGAGGTGGTGGCGACTCACGGTTAGAGAGAGATATAGAGTGTGGGGTGGTGACATATGGTGATGGTGTTTTTTCGTAGTGGTATTGGGGTTTTGAAAAACATGAGAGAGTGAATCTAGAGAGAGGGAAAGAGTGTTGTTTGGATTTTATTTTGTATTGTCTTATTTATTAATATAAAAAAATTGACAAAAATACCTTAACTGAGGAGCATTGATGAGGTTAAGTCAGTTGGAACAAAATAGCAATGGTGAAACTTTTTTGAACCCAGAGACGATAAATGAAACCTTTGAACTATACTAACAAAACTGCCTTAACCACAAAGACCATTTGGTTATGGCTATAAAACTATTCCGTTCTAAAAAAACAGTAAACTGTTTTTGTTTTTTTATGCATCTGATTATAGTTGTTATCGAATTTAACATATGAAATATCATGTATTTTTATTAAAAAACAACCGAACTGTAAAATAAGAAGAATAAATATTAAACTAAGTATTAGATAAGGATAATAAAGTATTAATCAATAAAGAGATAACTTTGTTAAATAGTAATCAAATTTTAAGATTATTCTAATTATATTACTCTTAAATTTTTTTTGTTTGATAAGTCATTTAAGTCTATTTTGATATTCCAGTCCTAGAAATTTAATCTAAATAGAAATCCATCCTTCCTACTTGACATTTATATAGGTCTTTTTATATAAATATCTTGATATTGATATGACTTATAAATGCAAATATGGATTAAAAAAATACAAAATATTTTTTTCCTTAAAATGCGATTTTTAATAAAAAATTTACTAATTACTAAAAACTTCAAAAAAATTTATAGATTTTTTAAATGGCAAGTAGTTTTTAAAAATTTGTGCAATTTTTTTCAAAAACAACCAAAACTTTGTAAAACTGCGAAAAAAATTAATAAATTGCAAAAAATATTTTGAAATGGCAAATGATTTTTTTAAATGTTTTACCAAAATTTTAAAATATATATATATATCAGACTCGACTCGTTTACACAACTTGGTATATGAAGATTTTGTTTTAGTTATTTGTTATGTTGCTATAGTTAAATACGACAAGTGTTTAAACTGTAACATTTGTCATAAAACGGATCTAAAACCCGCTCCGTTTTGTAATTCAAATATGCGTATGATATTCATTGCACATTTATGTTGGGAATTTTAAACTTATTATATTAACATTAGTATCTAATAATAACTAAGGTAATAAAGCTAAATTAATAATGTTAATAAAGAAATATGAAATAATAAAAATAAATCATAAAAAAAAGTGAAGACCGCGGGTATCGAACCCGGGTCTCCACCGAAACAATACACCAAACACACCATTACACCACACCCTAACACTTGCTAAATTCTATAAAGAAAATTTGTTATATGCTCGATGTACTTGTGATGATATTCAAAAGATAACCGCCCAGATCCATCAAGACACCAAATCCGTTTTTCTTTTTGAATTATATCTTCGTAACTGACCCAAATCATGTACACGAATTCAATTAGAGGAATCAATAACTTGCAACTGCCATAACCACCGAGATATTTAAGATCCTTGATTGAAACCGAAACTGAAATCGAGCCTCGTCTTGCACTATAAATAAGACCTTTAGAGCTCAGTTAGTACACACCAACACTCATCTCAAACTTCCTACAATCCACGCCTTCAAAATTCACCGATGGAAAAACTGGTTTCGTCGCCGGAATCTCGCCGGAGATCACCCATGTTAGGTAATATATTCTTGAATCTTTTTTGTTTAATTGTCTCGATTAGTAGTAATAGATCGTTTTAATTCTAAAAATCGTTGATTAAAACAAGTCGCGTTGTTGTACTGGATCACTGAAATGTAGAAGAAGAAGTTAGAATAATATATATGTATAACTAAAATTTAAGTTTATACCGGGTTAGACACACAGTCCAGTGGTGGACTGTGTGCAACACGAACAGAGATACCCGGGTTCGAGTCCCTTTACATGTGGCGGTCCGATCCGTTAAACAAATTTTTTTAATAAATAAAATAACAAGCTGGGTAAGTATATAAAAGTAATAAAAGTATAGTTCAAACCGGGTTAGCCACCCAGCCCAGTTAGTAGGGCTGGGTGCAACGTATGTCGAAGGTCACGAGTTCGAAACGGGTATAAGGTAGCGGCTGAATGCAATTTTGAAGAAAATAATCTTTTTAATTAAATAAATTTATGAAATATTCTAACTAGTATATAAGAATAATTAAAATAAGGATTATTTCGGGTTAGACACGTAGCTCAGTTGGTAGAGCTGCGTGCACGTATACGGGAGGTCACAAGTTCGAACCTCACACGCTGCCTAAACCACGCACAAAGAACCGGTAGACCTGTCAGGTCTGACAAGATCCCAATTTTTTATTATTTTATTTATTATTATTACTTTAATATTTAATTAAAAATCATTTGCAAGCACTTAAAAACAAGATTTCTTAGGTTTAAAAAAACTCCATTAAATACCACAAAAATAACCTAAAAATCTAATAAAAAGCATTAATTAAAATATTAACTCTTGTTTATTTATCGAATTATTACGTTATTATTTACGTTAGTTTTCTTCGTTGGTTAAATCCTAAATTCGTGCGCCTTCGTCATCAATCCAAAGAAACGCACCCACTGTGAGTGAATCTTTACAAATTTCCCTTTTTATTCATGTTTTGGGGTGTATCATTTGTCGTTTCATTTATTTCGTTTATTCAAACACTTGTGATATTCCCATTATATGATCTAACGTGTGATGTAAAGATTACTTGTTGTATTGTGTGCTTACATTTTTGTCAGTTGCGTGCAATCATTCATTAGGCTCATCAGTTCCTCGTGGGATACGAGTTGAGCATCAGGTGCCTCATTAGATCGGCTCCGTTTGATTGAGCCTTGATCTCATTGTTCACCATTTGATATGCGTGTGTGTGCATTAATTGATATGATGTGGTTTGTGGTTAAATTTACATATGCGTATACTCATATTTGGTTTATGCACATTTTTATTTAAATAACCAATACAACTAATTCGTTTAAATGTTTAAATAAGATTCACTCGCCAACTTTTGTTGACCCAAAACCCTATTTTTTTACACATGATACAGGTGGACAAGTCGAAGCAAGGAACACATCGGAATTTGCCTTAGAAGAAAAAGAGTTCATGAATGTTGTGTTTAGAACATGTTATGCCTGTATGTTTAATGTAATTTCTCCTTTAAATTTGAAATAATAAATATGAAACTTTATAGTAAATGTCATGAGCTTTGATGAAAACCCAATCATGCCCCAACTACCAATTCCGCTGCGGGTCAGGGTGTGACAGATTGGTATCAGAGCTTTTGACTATAGGATATAGGATAGGTTATTAGACCCTTAGAGCCTTTACTATAGTCGATTAGATTTTAATTGCTTATATGGTTACATGCGAACTCATGATGTTTATTTGTTTCATATTTGTTACACACATAAAATGCATGCAAGCACTTCCACTAACATTTTGTGTGATACTTAATGAGTTATACAAATTGTCAAACATAACATGCTTACATATACATTCATCACGCAAGTTTCAATTCACACATATTTAAATCGTTCTCATATTTCTTTATTCAAGATTTTGTGATGTTTTCATTTTTTTTCAATCTCATCAAATAAGTTCTACGACGGACATGTAGTAACTGGAAGGGTACAAGTACCGGTAGTCGAAACGTCCTGTCTAGGTTGGCATTCGTGTAAATCCAATATAACGGACTAGTTGTCCTACCTAGGGACTAACGATGAGTGTACGTAGGACCTATTAGGCCAAAGCATGCCACATCAAACGTCGTATGACCTAACTCCACTTTGAGTTGTCACTGTGTCTACACCTGGACACCCTCCGACCTTATATTTTGCAATCATGTTTTACGATTTTCATTCGGGTGGCGTGAATGTTAACAGGCCAACACCAATGTGAACCCTACCAGAGCCCAGTAGTCATGGGGGCCCACATGACTACCAAGCCCAAGTATGGGGACATATGGGGGCCCAAACATGAGCAAAGCCCAAGACATCCTATGGATGTATCAATTTATTTTCTTCATTTGTTTTGTGAATGTTCATTTCTAAATACGACACATGACATCTATATGTCAAACTCATACTCTCGATACGTATTCCTTGTAGATGTCTTCTAGTCATTCTCGTAGAGGTAGGAGATCAGGAAAATCTCGCGAGCGCATGACTGTCCAAATCACCGTACTTCCCGACATCGTAGTTCAAGTCCAACAAGCTCTCGCCGCTAATCCCATCAACCCAATCAACCAAGAAGGTCAAAACGTTGTCAACCCTCCCCCAAATACCACCAAGTGCACCTATAAGCACTTCAACTCATGTGATCCTCCAAAGTACGAAGGTACTGAGGGAGTCACTACTCTTCTTCGATGGTTCGAGGAGATGGAAAGTACATTCCTCAACTGTGATTGTCCCAATGACCGCAAAGTGCGCTATGCTACTGGACGCTTGTATGGAGTAGCCCTCACGTGGTGGGAATGCTGAGAAAGGCAGACGAAGCGTCGAAGCCGTTGTAGCCCTAACTTGGGAAGAATTGAGAGAGCTTATGACTAGACGTTTCTGTACAAGAAGCGGAATTAAGAAACTAGAGGACGAGTTCTATTCATTGAGGCAAAAAGAGGGAGATCACATAACCGATAACAAAGAGGTTCCTCGAATTGAACCAAATGGTTCCAAATTGTTTCATCCTTCTCTACCGTTTGATCGAGCACTACATTCGGGGTCTTCCTCCAAAGATTCAGGACCCTGTGATGAGTACTATACCTGCAACTTTGGAAGCAGCAATGGAGCGAGCTACAGAACTCACCGAAAACCACATTAGGAATGGAGACTTCAAGGACGAGAAGCAGAAAGATAAAACACCAACCGAAACCTCAAACTCAACCCAAACTCAATCCTCTTCCCAACCCACTACCAAGAGAAAGCGAGACGGGCAAAATTTCGTTGTCACTCAAGGCAATCAACCAGCTCCACAAGCCGTACCACTCCAAGCTATCCCAATCACTCAAGTAACACCCAACTCTGCTTACTCAAAGAAGAAATCTTACATTGGACCCCACCCTCAATGCAACACCTGCTTTTATCACCATTAACCTACCATACCCTGTCGATTATGTGCTAATTGTGGACGTTATGGTCATCTAAGTAAAACTTGTCGTACTCCCCAAAACCAAGCTTCACCCCTACCCAAAACATGATCCAACACTATCAACAACCTCAATACCCCATAGTTCCATATGTTCGAGCTTGTTTTAATTGTGGTGACCCTACTCATTTTAGAAACACGTGCCCTAGATTGGTTAACATCATTAACGCCCAAGCGCAAGCGAAACCAGTTAATCAAGCAAATCAAGCAAACCCAGCACCCCCACCAGCAAGAGGAAGAGCTTACAACATCAACGCTAATCCAGTTGAAGTCAATAACAGTGCAAACGAGCAACCCAACTAGCCTTCCATCACCAAGAACCAAGACTCCGCTCCATTCGTCGAGTTTTTAATGTTCTCAATAAATCTCAATCTTTGTGTATCCCTGTTTTAATTTGAGAATTTATGTACCCAAGAATTTTAATGCTAATTGATATCATTGTTTTATTTTATTCATAGGTTTAAAATTTCATGTCATCATAACATCACGATGTACCTCGCTTCATCATTTAAGGAAGTTGAGTCGTGTCTCACTTTTTCATAGACTGACCCCTTCATCATAACAAACGAGAGAGGTACTGTCGTCATTCAATCATGTATTCTTTCAGATTTGAGACTCAAGCTTTGCTGTTGTGTTTGTTTATGTTTTGTAGATTTTAGAGTCACATAGAACTAATATTAACTTACTGAAAAAGCCAATGAAAATTTGACAAGAATATGGTGGATACGCCACTGGTACTTCCTATATATAAGTATTCTTGTCAAATGATCAAAAGCATTGTCAGACGGTTATGAGAAGTTCCGTGTAGGTTTTAATATCGTCATGGTTGAAGTTTTTGTCTTGTGATATAACTTTATTTTTCTCAAAGCACCAATTTTCTCAAAACTCTTATGCATAAAATCATACCCAGTCAATCAACTCCGTGTATCAACGTTTCTCACCTCAGGCATCAAAAAGCGATTCCTGTAGCAGGGTATTCAACCCTTACTAGAAACCTTACCGCCTTAATCAAAATTTAAGACATCACATTCCTCTGGTTGTGTAAACGTCAAATCCAAGCATCACACCTTCCTTTCCTGTTAAAAGATATTCAGGTTTTAGTCAGAATACGTTGAGAGTCAAAACGAGGACCTGAGTTTACTTGGGAAAGCAAAGACTCAATGAGTGAACAATACCACATCTCTTTCCCAATTACATCTACTACTTAAATTTGGGAAGAAATTACTAAAAGTAGGGGATACTGTAACATTTGTCATAAAACGGGTCTAAAACCCACTCCGTTTTGTAATTCAAATATGCGTATGATATTCATTGCACATTTATGTTGGGAGTTTTAAACTTACTATATTAACATTAGTATCTAATAATAATCACGGTAATAAATCTAAATTAATAATGTTAATAAATAATATGAAATAACAAAAATAAATCATAAAAAAAAGTGAAGACCGCGGGTATCGAACCCAGGTCTCCACCAAAACAATACACCAAACACACCATTACACCACACCCATAACACCTGCTAAACTCTATAAAGAAAATTTGTTATATGCTCGATGTACTTGTGATGATATTCAAAAGATAACCGCCCAGATCCATCATGACACCAAATCCGTTTTTCTTTTTGAATTATCTCTTCGTAACTGACCAAATCATGTACACGAATTCAATTAGAGGAATCAATAACTTGCAACTGCCATAACCACCGAGACATTTAAGTTCCTTGATTGAAACCGAAACTGAAATCGAGCCTCGTCTTGCACTATAAATAAGACCTTTAGAGCTCAGTTAGTAAAACACCAACACTCATCTCAAACTTCCTACAATCCACGCCTTCAAAATTCACCGATGGAAAAACTGGTTTCGTCGCCAGAATCTCGCCGGAGATCACCCATGTTCAGTAATACATTCTTGAATCTTTTTTGTTTAATTGTCTCGACTAGTAGTAATAGATCGTTTTAATTCTAAAAATCGTTGATTAAAACAAGTCGGGTTGTTGTACTGGGTCACTGCAATGTAGAAGAAGAAGTTAGAATAATATATATGTATAATTAAAATTTAAGTTTATACCGGGTTAGACACACAGTCCAGTGGTGGACTGTGTGCAACACGAACAGAGATACCCGGGTTCGAGTCCCTTTACATGTGGCGGTCCGATCCGTTAAACAAATTTTTTTAATAAATTAAATAACAAGCTGGGTAAGTATATAAAAGTAATAAAAGTATAGTTCAAACCGGGTTAGCCACCCAGCCCAGTTGGTAGGGCTGGGTGCAACGTATGTCGAAGGTCATGAGTTCGAAACGTGTATAGGGTAGCGGCTGAATGCAATTTTGAAGAAAATAATCTTTTTAATTAAATAAATTTCTGAAATATTCTAACTAGTATATAAGAATAATTAAAATAAGGATTATTTCGGGTTAGACACGTAGCTCAGTTGGTAGAGCTGCGTGCACGTATACAGGAGGTCACAAGTTCGAACCTCACACGCTGCCTAAACCACGCACAAAGAACCGGTAGACCTGTCAGGTCTGACAAGATCCCAATTTTTTTTATTATTTTATTTATTATTATTACTTTAATATTTAATTAAAAATCATTTGCAAGCACTTAAAAACAAGATTTCTTAGGTTTAAAAAAACTCCATTAAATACCACAAAAATAACCTAAAAATCTAATAAAAAGCATTAATTAAAATATTAACTCTTGTTTATTTATCGAATTATTACGTTAGTTTTCTTCGTTGGTTAAATCCTAAATTTGTGCGCCTTCGTCATCAATCCAAAGAAATGCACCCACTGTGAGTGAATCTTTACAAATTTCCCTTTTTATTCATGTTTTGGGGTGTATCATGTGTCGTTTCATTTATTTCGTTTATTCAAACACTTGTGCTATTACCATTATATGATCTAACGTGTGATGTAAAGATTACTTGTTGTATTGTGTTCTTACATTTTTGTCAGTTGCGTGCAATCATTCACTAGGCCCACCAGTTCCTCGTGGGATACGAGTTGAGCATCAGGTGCCTCATTAGATCGGCTCCGTTTGATTTAGCCTTGATCTCATTGTTCATCATTTGATATGCGTATGTGTGCATTAATTTATATGATGTGGTTTATGATTAAATTTACATATGCGTATACTCATATTTGGTTTATGCACATTTTTATTTAAATAACCAATACAACTAATTCGTTTAAATGTTTAAATAAGATTCACTTGCCAACTTTTGTTGACCCAAAACCCTATTTTTTTACACATGATACAGGTGGACAAGTTGAAGCTATGAACACATAGGAATTTGCCTTATAAGAAAAAGAGTTCATGAATGTTGTGTTTAGAACATGTTGTGCTTGTATGTTTATTGTAATTTCTCTTTAAATTAGACATAATAAATATGAAACTTTATAGTAAATGTCATGAGCTTTGATGAAAACCCAATCATGCCACGACTACCAACTCCGCTGCGGGTCAGGGTGTGACATAAACCAAATAATAAACAAAACAAATTGTTTTGGCATCTGCCTTTTAACGAAAAACGTTTGATCGAGTTGAATTGTGTTTAAATTTTTGTTGGACTAAGAGCATCTACAATGGTAAATATGGTCCAAATTTCAAACTTACTAGTCAGCATGTCACATCATTTCAAACATCACTTTTCCTCTAACATTAAACTATTACATACCTCCACATCGCAAGGAGTGGGGAGTTATGAGCGGGTGATACCACATAATTCCAAATATCTCATGTCCGCTCAACCAAACCACCTCCTCCAACAAGCAAGTTTGTTCGAGTTGTGGTTTGTGGAGCGAACTACCCAACTGACTAAGCCGTTAGAGATGCTTCAATTTTATGTCACAAGCTGTCAATTCCTTTGGTGCCTTTATAGTTTTTCCTTGACTTTTGTTCCATTTGGAAGCGGGAACAAATACAAGTGTAACTCATTTTTATCAACCGATCAATAACATGTATCAACAGGTTTTAGAATGTTTAATCTGATTTATTTTATTTCTTTTACTTTTTTTTATTAATTATGTCGGCATGTTAATAAAAACTAAATAAGTGCCACATATGAGAGCTTACCTGCTATTCTGGTAAATTATATATGATGAGAATATAAAATAAATTTGGAATTACTTAACTGGAACAAATATTGTTATGAGTGACCTGATTGGAACACTTCCAAAACTTAATTACGATTTTATGTAATATTCCCATCAATAAAGTAGTGAAAGTTAATAGTATATATACTTCAATTGTTAATATTAGATAAGGATAAAAAAGTTATGAGCGTACTTTATAAAGACACGTATGTTAAAACTAAGTTACATGTGCTTATTCCATCCCCCATTAAAAGAATGTCCAACAAAAATTTAATTGGTAAATCCTTTGTTAAGTTATGTGGTTATTATTTATAAACTTGATGGTACAGTGAAGTTTTATGTACCCTTTTAGAATAAGTATTACATTCAAAATTTGTTATTAAAATGAATTTGGTTAAATTCACTCGAATTCTATGTCGGTGTAGTGTTACCTGTGTAGAATACTTAAAAGTTAGTTTTCCTGCCTTACCCTCTTATTAAATAATAAAAATTTAATGTCATTTGTCAAGTTCGGGTGAAGTCAAGATTTTGATTTAGTGCGTCCTTTCCTATTAAATGATAGTGATTTTTTCTTTAATTTGATAAATAATTTGATAAACCCATAGTTCCTATTCTTTATTTTTTTTAAATTATTTTACGTCCTTTAAGTTTCAGTAAAATTTCAGTTGTTGTTCTTTAACTAATGAGATTACAACGGATGTTCTTTATCTTCTACTTTCTTTACAGGTAGTGTTCTTTCTACCTAAAAAGATTACAAACACCCATTGCAAATAAATTAAAACATAAAGGGCACCGCCTTTAAAGAAATTAGAACATAAAGAATATTCATTGTAATTTCGTTCATTAAAAAATAACGCTTGAAATTTTGCTGAAACTTGAAGGACGTAAAATTTTACCATTTTTTAAATAAAACGTCTTTGAGAAATATATAAATATATTTGAGAAATATACAAATATTGGATATTTTATTTAAAATAAATATTTTAAAAAATATTTATTTAAGCTATGTAATACACATGCTTTTAACATAATATATATATAGGTTTAGAGTCTTGTAAAAGTGACATTTTTTGTGATAAGTGTGAGAAAGCATAGAAATTAACATGTAGGCATCATGTTTTGGACTTAAGCATAATGTTTTGGGTTGTTTTGGCAAGAAAAATACCAAACATAACAATTTAATACACAATGCAACGAATTCTAGGCTTAAAAATAAAAATTTAAAACACAATGCTAGAAACGTTACGTGGTGTGTTTTAAGTGTTAAACAGTGTGTTTTAGTTGTGTTTTAAAATTCATGCATATAATACATTGCATTGTATTTTAAATAGTTATGTTTGTTGTTTTTCTTGCCAAAACATCATGTCTGAGTCCAAAACATGATGCCCACATGTTAATTCCTATGTTTTCTCACACTTTTACGAAAAATGTCATTTACAGAAATCACACCCTATATATATGTGTATATATATTAGTAAATTAAAATCATGCCAATATACTAACCTAAAGTAGATAGCTAAACAAATAACTCATATTGTTGTAATCCCATGAAATATGAGGACTCATTTTATAAATATAAACATTGGTTTATTGATCTTATTTTATAATCTATATTTATATAACTTAATATAGCATCCAAACACATCAATTGATTTGATATTTGAACTCGAAACAAGCTAGAAATTTAAGAACAAAGATGAAGAGCAGTCAAGAACATATTAAATACATCATAAACTCTATTGATTCAGTCTAAAATATGATTACAAATGATGTTCTGACTTTGCTAAGTGATTATGAATTCCACCATAATAAAACACACACGTAAGAGTGGAAATGACCAAAAGCTTGGAAATCATATGCCCACTATTTATAGGCAATGGTGAGTGTCGACGACAACAGTTGTAAATGGTGACACTCACAAATACTAGGCGACACTAAATAACGACAATCAAGCAAACCTATACATTGATCTATATCCTAGCGACACTGAGAGTGTCGCCAAAGACTATCGTCTCCTCTAATCAAAACAACAAAAACACTATATTTTGAATCTTTGAATCAGCATTTGCACTTCTTATATGGATATACAACGGTCTTTTTAGGCCCAAAATAATCTATATTAATACTACTTAATAACTAACGATCTATATGTGTCACGTGTCTCTCTACTTGATTGAAAATTTAACAGGAAAAACGTTTCAAGATATTCACATATTATAAAAAAAACAAATTATTTGGGTTTAACTCTTATCTCAACACAATCACTTTGTAAACAATTATTTATTTTTCAAACCAACTAAAACTCCACATATAATCATGACTATTTTCAATCCAAAATTATTTAGAATAAATAAATAAATGGGACATTATGTGGTTTTGAGTTTTAATTTTTTAGTGACAAAAAGTTTAAATAAAGGTTTTATCTGTGTAACGTGTTTTAAAATATAAATTCTTTGTGTTTATTTCAATTTAAAGTAAAATAAACATTATGCTTACGTGTTATATTATTAGTTTTTGAAAGTTTGTTTTTATTAAATATTAACGATATAATTTTTACAACTAACTAATAATATAGATATTTAATTGGTATTAAACAATACGAACCAAGTTTACGTAAATTTAAAATTTTAGTCACTACAATATGATATAATTTACTTTAATAGTTGATTGCCTAATAAAACATTGTCAAAAATTATTGCCCACTAAAACTTATATAATCAAGAGTTAATTATGTCGTTAGTCCTTGTGGTTTGTAGAAAGTAATAACTTAGGGTACTAATAGTTTAAGTTAACATTTTAAGGTATTAACGTTTTACTTTATAACAAACTAGAGTACTAACATTTAACCCAATTTAATTTTAATAGAGTCCTAGGGTAGTTATGTCCTTTTGCATTCTCCATTTATCAAAACTAATAAAAAACTCTAAATAAAAACTTGAGTTTTCCACAACTTTCGATCCCAAATAAAAAGGATTAAATGGCTTAATGTTATATGATGTTTGAATGTTTAAGCTCGACTTAGATCAGATTTGTCATCAGATTTACAACCTTTATATGGCTGATTTTTTACAACCACCTTATACATCAGATAACATCACATTTAGACACTATTTTATAGCTAAATTATTACAAGTTTACAATTATTACATACGGGTCGATTTAGATAAGGAAAAAACATCTTCAATAAAAAACATACAAATTCTCATACGAGTCGATTTAGATAAAACAACCATCTTCAATAAAAGAAGCATACAAATTTCCATATAGGTCGATTTAGATAAAACAACAACTTCAATAAAAAAACATCCAAAATTTCCATATGAGTTGGATAAAACAACTAGCTTCAATAAAAGAAACATACAAATTCCCATATGGTCAATTTGAATAAAACAACCAACTTCAATAAAAAAAACCATACAATTCCCATACGGGTCGGTTTTGGATGTAACAACCAACTTCAATAAAAAAACATACATACCTCATACGGATCGATTTGAATAAAACAACCAACTTTAATTAAAAAACATCCAAATTCCTATATAGGTCGATTTGGATAAAAAAAACCAACTTAAATAAAAAAATTCAAATTCACATATGGGTTGATTTTAATAAAACAACCAACTTTAATAATAACCAAGTTCCAAACTAAACAGTTTCAAACTAATTGCCCAAAGATAACATTAAAATAGACCAAGATAAACCACTTAAATATAAGTATATCACAAGGACATTCATGTTAGTTAAAAATGTAACATTCGTCGTAAAACGGGTTTTGAAACCTGCTTCGTTTAATAATCAAATATTCGGTTGAAAGTTCGTTGCGTATTTATTGT
Source organism: Scalesia atractyloides (assembly GCA_947069175.1). Classification (NCBI taxonomy): domain Eukaryota; kingdom Viridiplantae; phylum Streptophyta; class Magnoliopsida; order Asterales; family Asteraceae; genus Scalesia; species Scalesia atractyloides. The sequence goes on from CAMTDV010000029.1 coordinate 13,394,853, forward strand.
GCCGGTTATTTTTGATTCATAACTAATAAGTATTTTAGAATTTAACCATAATTAATAAATAATAATAATAATAATAAGTAAATCAAATAAAAAAAAAATAAACCAAAACAGGGTAGCCGGGTCTCGAACCCGGGTCTACCGCGTAGACACACACATATCACACCACTCCGCCACACACATATTTGTGTTCAATACTTAAACAAATAACATTTATGGTAAAACCGAAAAATCAAAACCTGTAAATCAGCAAACCCAGAACCCGAAATCGCCTGCAAAACTGAAACTCCGCAAATTGTTGCTACTTTCCCCATGATTGAAACGTGTAAACTTGATTTCGACATCAGTTATAACCGTTGCTTAACACACAATTGAGTCAAAACAGTTTCTTTTGAGAATTGAAATCATTGACCGTGATTTTGGTCTCTAAATCGAAACCGATCAGCCTGTCCACTGTCACACCCCGACCCGCAACGGAAAAAGGTATTGGGGCATAATCGGGTTATCATCAAAGCTCATGACATTAATTATGACGTTTCATATTCATTAATACAATTTAATGGAAATATACAATCATAATTACATCATGTCCTAAACATCATTCTAGATTTCATTGTTTTCTTCTAAGGCATTTCCTATGTTTTCCTTGCTTCATCCTGTTCACCTGTATCATGTGTAAAAATGGTTTTTGGATCAACAAAAAGTTGGCGAGTGAATCCTATGAAAAACATTTGAACAAGTTTATTGAATTGATTATAAAATAAAGTGCACAACCACACATGAGTAAAAATAGATGTAGACATGTTCACCAATCACTTAATATTAAATAATGTACACACATACAATAATGGATTTGTTTTGAGGCACGCGTTGCTCAACTCGTCTCCCACGAGGAACTGATGGGCCTAATGAATGACTTGCAAATAACTTGACAATATGAAATACATAACTACAAACAATATATACATTCTACGTTTAGATCACAATTTGGTATGGCACAAGTTTAAATAAACGAGTTATTTTAATGACACATGACACACCCCAAAACGTGTAATTAAAAAGGGGAGTTGTAAGATTCACTCACATTGGGTGCGTTCGGTTGATGATGTTGAATGCGCACGAAGTTGGTTTTAACCACGAGTGAAACTAACCTAGATAATGGCATAATAGTTCGGTAAGTAAGCGGATTTTATTAATCAATTTTTGTAGTATTGTTGGATGCATTTTTTGTGAGTTTAAGGCTATTTTCTAACCTTAAAAATGTTATTTTTAAGTATTTTTAATGTAAATAAGTAAATAAAAGTAATAAAAAAATGTTGATTTTTGACTGTTGACCGTTGACTGTTGACTTTGTTGACCGGTTTTATTGTATAATTGTGTGCGCCGGGTGAGGCTCGAACTCGAGACCTCCCGTTCGCGTGCACGCAGCTCTACCAACTGAGCTACGTGTCTAACCCGAAATATTTCTGTTTTTAATTATATTTATACACTAATTGGATTAATCCGAAAATCATTTATTTCAAAAATGATTTTAATGACTCGCTCGGTGTTCTCCACAGGTCTCGAACCCGGGACCTGTGGTTTAGGTTAACACACAGTCCACCGCTGGACTGTGTGTCTAACTTGTTAAATAATCTGATTTTTATTATACATATATACAAACTAAATAATTTCATTTCTGCCTTATATAAAAAGTTTGATATTTGTCCGGACCGGTGCGGTAGTCTGGACTTGAACTTGTGACATGTGATTTAAACGTTCACACAGTCCACCACTGGACTGTGTGTCTTTCTTGGTTATTATTCCGGTTTTTATTAAAGTTAACATCTATTGCAGTGAATCCGGTTCGGTTAAAAAAAAAACATTTTTATTAAGGTGAGTGTGCGTGGGACAAGAATCGAACTCGGGACGTAAGCGTGTTTTATTTGCACACAGTCCACCGCTGGACTGTGTGTCTAACCCGAGATATATCTTGATTTTAATTAAACATATACAATACTGAAACTTCGTCTTCTTCGTTGGACTTAACCAGAACTAATATCCGACTGGTTCGACGATTTAATCATGTTCTTTTAGTGTGTTGCGCTTAATTGCAGGTAAGATTAATAAAAGAATGAGAGATTAAGTGTAAGATATACCGAACAGTGGCTCCTCTGTTTCGCCGGCGAAGCTCCGATGTCAGCAGGTTATTCCGGCGACGTGTGTCTTGCGGCAGAGGGTCTTCAGCGAGCTTGAGGTGAGTGTGGGTGGCTTCGGTATGAGCTCTGGGTGTTCAGTAAGGCTCAGAGGTGAAAGGCTCGGTTTTCCGGTGAGTTGCAGAAATTCTCCGGCGAGTGAATTTACGTCGGGAAAGAGTGTGATTGTGAACGAAAAAGCTAACAGAGGTTAGAGGGGCTATTTATAGGGCAGGACATCGACGAATTTAGTCCGTTTTCCGTCTTGATTCGTCGGTCAATAAGTTTTCCGGCGGTTATGACTTGCGTCGCGGGTTCAGACGTCGGTTAAACCGATGTAGTAGTTAAGGCTTCGGTTAAAACTGAAGAAACCGTCCAATCTCGGCGAAATCGTCGGGATTTCCGACGACTGCGATTTGGCGCGTCGGTTTTGAATTCGAGACTTATGTTATGTACTAATTGTTTCCAATAATGAACAAGAAACACAAGTGGCGCAGTGGTTGGATGGATGAGTGTTAAGGCTTTGCTGAATTCGCTGGCTGACCCGGGTTCGAAACCCGGCAGCATTGATTTATTTTTATTTCATTATTTTTAATACTTTTTCAAATATAAAATATATATTCCAATATACTTATTAATTATGTATCGTTTAAAAATAATTTGGGCATTAAATACGCAACAAAATTTTTAACTGATTGTTCGGTTAATAAACGGAGCGGGTTTGGTAAATCCGGTTTTTGACGGATGTTACAGTATCCCCTCCTTTTTAGAAATTTCGTCCCAAAATTTAAGTAGTGATATATTTGTCTAAAAATGATGGTGTTTAGTTTGAAGTTACATATTTAGAAAAAAGTAAGAGTTTAAATTTTTGTTTGAGGCGGTAACGTTCCTTGTAAGGGTTGAGTACCCTGTTACGGGAATCGCTTTTTGTTGCCTACGGTAGAAATATTGATAAGCAGAGTTGATTCACTAAGTATGATTTCATGCGTAAGAGTTTTGATATGTTTGGAAAGATAGGGTTATATCCTAAAACAAAATTTCTAATACTACAACCTACATGGAACTTCTCATAACTGTCTAACAATGCCTCTGATCCTTTGACAATAATACTTATATATAGGAAGTACCAGCGGCGTATCCACCATATTCTTGTCAAATTTTCATTGGTTTTATCAGTAAGTTATGATTGGTTCTATGATGTGACTCTAGAACATAAATAAACGCCACAACCAATGTACCAAGAAATTACTAAATCCTACATAGAACTTCTCATAACCGCCTGACAATGCCTCTGATCCTTTGACAAGAATACTTATATATAGGAAGTACCAGCGGCGTATCCACCATATTCTTGTCAAATTTTCATTGGTTTTATCAGTAAGTTATGATTGGTTCTATGATGTAACTCTAGAACATAAATAAACACAACAACCAATATCTGAGTCCAAATTCTAATAGCATACATGTTTGAATGGTGACAGTTCCTCTCTCGTTTGTTATGATGGGGAGGTTAGTTTATGTAGAAATAGAACACAATCCAATTTCTTTAAATGGCGAGATGATATGAATGTAACACAAATTTCAACCAAGACAATACTAAATCCTACATGAAACTTCTCATAACCGCCTGATAATGCCTCTGATCCTTTGGCGAGAATACTTATATATAGGAAGTACCAGCGGCGTATCCACCATATTCTCGTCAAATTTTCATTGGTTTTATCAGTAAATTATGATTAGTCCTATGTGACTCTAAAACATAAACAACACAACAACCACAGCTTGAGTCTAAATTCTGATAGTATACATGTTTGAATGATGACAATACCTCTCTCGTTTGTTATGATGGAGAGGTTAGTCTATGTAGAAAATGGAACACAATCCAATTTCTTTAAATAATGAGATGATATGAATGCTAAATCAGGGAGTATAACACAAACTTCAACCAAAACAATACTAAATCCTACATGGAACTTCTCATAACCGCCTGATAATGCCTCTGATCCTTTGGCAAGAATACTTATATATAGGAAGTACCAGCGGCGTATCCACCATATTCTTGTCAAATTTTCATTGACTTTATCCGCAAGTTATGATTAGTTCTATGTGACTCCACAACAAACACAACAACCAAAACTTGAGTCTTAATTTTGATAGTATCCATGTTTGAATGATGACAATACCTCTCTCGTTTGTTGTGATGGAGAGGTTAGTCATTGTGGAAGTGAGACATAGCTCAACTTCTTTAAATGATGAAATTGAAATATGCTGAAATGTATGATGAACCAACTTTGACCAAAACATACTAAATCCTACATGGAACCTCTCATAACCGCCTGATAATGCCTCTGATCCTTTGACAAGAATACTTATATATAGGAAGTACCAGCGGCGCATTCACCATATTCTTGTCAAATTTTCATTGACTTTATCCGCGAGTTATGATTAGTTCTATGTGACTCTAAAACAACCACAACAACCAAAACTTCAGTCTTAATTCTGATAGTACACATGTTTGAATGATGACAACACCTCTCTCGTTTGTTGTGATGGAGAGGTTAGTCTATGTAGAAATGGAATACAATCCAATTTCTTTAAATGATAAGATGCTATAAATGCTAAATCAGTAAGTACAAAACAAACTTCAATCAAGACAATACTAAATTCCACATGGAACTTCTCATAACCGCCAGATAATGCCTCTGATCCTTTGGCAAGAATACTTATATATAGGAAGTACCAGCGGCGTATCCACCATATTCTTGTCAAATTTTCATTGGCTTTATCCGTAAGTTATGATTAGTTCTATGTGACTTTAAAACAAAAACAAACTGAAATAGTAATTCGCATTAGGATCCTTGGATAAGATTCCAATTTATAACTGGGATATGGGAAAATGGAGATAACATAAAGAAGAAAAAAAAACATAAAAACTAAGCGGTTGGAGTTGAATCTTAATTTTCGGTGAAGGGGACTAGTTGGGTGGTTTCATTTGGGCCGTCATTATCTTCGACAGGATTGGCGTTGATGTTGAAAACTCTTCCTCTTGCTGGTGGCCTAGTGATTGGGTTTTCTTGATTTACTTGGTTAACTGGGTTTGATTGAGCTTAAGCGTTTATGATGTTAACCAATCGAGGGCACGTGTTTCTAAAGTGGGTAGGGTCGCCACAATTGAAACAAGCTCGAACATATGGGAACATGGGGTATTGGGGTTGTTGATAGGTTTGGATCGTGTTTTGAGTAGGGGGAGAGATTTGGTTTTGAGGGGTGCGGCAAACCTTGCTCAAATGACCATAGCGTCCACAATTTGCACACAGTCGACAAGGTAAGGTAAGGGGATGGTGATAAAAACAGGTGTTACATCGAGGGTGAGGTCCAAGGTATGGTTTCTTATTTGGGTAAGTTGAGTTGGGTGCTACTTGAGTGATTGGGATAGCTTGGATGGGTATGGCTTGTGAAATTGGTTGATTACGTTGTGTGACAGCGAAAAGTTGCCCATCTCGTTTTCTCTTAAAAGTGGGTTGAGAAGGGGATTCGGTTTGGGTGGAGTTTGAAGTTTCAGTCGATGCCTTATCCTTCTTCTTCTCCTCCTTGAAGTCTTTGTTCCGGATTCGGTTTTCGGTGAGCTCTGTAGCTAACTCAATTGCTGCTTCCAAAGTTGCAGGCGTGGTACTTATTACAGAGTCTTGAATTTTTGACGGAAGACCTCGAATGTAGTGCTCGATCAAACGGTAGAGGGGAGTGAACAAGTTGGGAACCATTTGATTTAACTCGAGGAATCTTTTGTTGTATGTGGTGTGGTCGCCTTCCTTTTGCTTCAACGAATAGAACTCATCTTCTAGTTTCTTGATTTCGCTCCTTGGGCAAAACCGTCTTGTCATGATTTCCTTCAACTCTTCCCAAGTCAAAGTCATAGCATCTTCAACGCCTCGTTTGGCCTTCTCTGTATTCCACCAAGTAAGTGCTACTCCATATAAACGACCAGTAGCATATCGCACCTTGCGATCATCGGGGCAATCACAATTTAGAAAAGTGTTCTCCATTTCTTCAAACCAATGGAGGAGAGCGGTGACACCTTCAGCCCCTTCGTATTTTGGAGGGTCGCAGGATTTGAAATGCTTGTAGGTGCATTTAGTGGTATTTGGGGGAGGGTTGATAACGTTTTGATTTTCTTGGTTGACAGGATTAGCGGTAAGTGCTTGTTGGACTTTGATTACAATGTTGGGTGTTACGGCAGCCATTTGTTGAGCGATTAGGGCAGCCATGCGCTCGCGGGCTTTTCCTGCTCTCATCTTCCTACGGGCGAGGCTAGAAGACATCTACAAGGAATACATATCAAGAGTATGAGTTGGATGTTTTTGGGATCATGGGTCGTACTTAGGAATGAACATTCATACAATAAATATAGAAAAATAAATCTACTACATCCATAGGATGTCTTGGGCTTTGCTCGTCATTGGGCCTTGCATGCCGCCATACTTCACCTTCGTAATCATGTGGGCCCCCATGAATACCGGGTTTTTCATATGGTTCGCATGTGTTAGCCTGGTTACGTACACTAAAACCCAGAGAAAATCGAGAAATATGTAACGTATGATATTCGGAATGTATCCAGGTATGGACACGGTGACACCTCAAAGTGGGGTTAGTTCGAACGACGTTTGGTGTAGCATGCTTTGGCCTAATAGGTCCTTCGTACTCTCATCGTTAGTCCCCAGGTAGGCAAACTGGTCCGTTATATTGGATTTATACGAATGCTAACCTAGACAGGACGTTCCGACTACCGGTACTTGTACCCTTCCAGTTACTACATGCCCGTCGCAGAACTTACTTTGATGAGATTTGAAAATTGCGACAAAATCTTTGAATAACAAAAGTATGAAGATGATTTGAATATATGAACATTGAAATATGTATGATGAATGTGTATGTAAGTATGTATGTTTGACTGTAAGTAAACAAATATGAAACAAATAAATATCATAAGTTTGCATGTAACCACATAAACAATAAAAATCTAGTCAACTATAGTATAGGCTCTAAGGGTCTAATAACCTATCCTATATCCCTATAGTCATGGCTCTGATACCAATCTGTCACACCCTGACCCGCAGCGGAAAAAGGTGATCGGGGCATAATCGGGTTATCATCAAAGCTCATGACATTTATTATGACGTTTCATATTCATTAATACAATTTAATGGGAAATATACAATCATAATTACATCATGTCCTAAACATCATTCTAGGCTTCATTGTTTTCTTCTAAGGCATTTCCTATGTTTTCCTTGCTTCATCCTGTTCACATGTATCATGTGTAAAAATGGTTTTTGGATCAACAAAAAGTTGGCGAGTGAATCCTATGAAAAACATTTGAACAAGTTTATTGAATTGATTATAAAATAAAGTGCACAACCACACATGAGTAAAAATAGATGTAGACATATTCACCAATCACTTAATATTAAATAATGTACACACATACAATAATGGATTTGTTTTGAGGCACGCGTTGCTCAACTCGTCTCCCACGAGGAACTGATGGGCCTAATGAATGACTTGTAAATAACTTGACAATATGAAATACATAACTACAAACAATATATACATTCTACGTTTAGATCACAATATGGTATGGCACAAGTTTAAATAAACGAGTTATTTTAATGACACATGACACACCCCAAAACGTGTAATTAAAAAGGGGAGTTGTAAGATTCACTCACATTGGGTGCGTTCGGTAGATGATGTTGAATGCGCACGAAGTTGGTTTTAACCACGAGTGAAACTAACCTAGATAATGGCATAATGGTTCGGTAAGTAAGCGGATTTTATTAATCAATTTTTGTAGGATTGTTGGATGCATTTTTGTGAGTTTAAGGCTATTTTCAAACCTTAAAAATTTTATTTTTAAGTATTTTTAATGTAAATAAGTAAATAAAAGTAATAAAAAAATGTTGATTTTTGACTGTTGACCCGTTGACTGTTGACTTTGTTGACCGGTTTTATTGTATAATTGTGTGCGCCGGGTGAGGCTCGAACTCGAGACCTCCCGTTCGCGTGCACGCAGCTCTACCAACTGAGCTAAGTGTCTAACCCGAAATATTTCTGTTTTTAATTATATTTATACACTAATTGGATTAATCCGAAAATCATTTATTTCAAAAACGATTTGAATGACTCGCTCGGTGTTCTCCACAGGTCTCGAACCCGGGACCTGTGGTTTAGGTTAACACACAGTCCACCGCTGGACTGTGTGTCTAACTTGTTAAATAATCTGATTTTTATTATACATATATACAAACTAAATAATTTCATTTCTGCCTTATAAAAAGTTTGATATTTGTCCGGACCGGTGCGGTAGTCTGGACTCGAACTCGTGACATGTGATTTAAACGTTCACACAGTCCACCACTGGACTGTGTGTCTTTCTTGGTTATTATTCCGGTTTTTATTAAAGTTAACATCTATTGCAGTGAATCCGGTTCGGTTAAAAAAAGAACATTTTTATTAAGGCGAGTGTGCGTGGGACAAGAATCGAACTCGGGACGTAACACATTCCACCGCTGGACTGTGTGTCTAACCCGAGATATATCTTGATTTTAATTAAACATATACAATACTGAAACTTCGTCTTCTTCGTTTGACTTAACCAGAACTAATGTCCGACTGGTTCGACGATTTAATCATGTTCTTTTAGTGTGTTGCGCTTAATTACAGGTGAGATTAATAAAAGAATGAGAGATTAAGTGTAAGATATACCGAACAGTGGCTCCTCTGTTTCGCCGGCGAAGCTCCGATGTCAGCAGGTTATTCCGGCGACGTGTGTCTTGCGGCAGAGGGTCTTCAGCGAGCTTGAGGTGAGTGTGGGTGGCTTCGGTATGAGCTCTGGGTGTTCAGTAAGGCTCAGAGGTGAAAGGCTCGGTTTTCCGGTGAGTTGCAGAAATTCTCCGGCGAGTGAATTTACGTCTGGAAAGAGTGTGATTGTGAGCGAAAAAGCTAACAGAGGTTAGAGGGGGTATTTATAGGGCAGGACATCGACGAATTTAGTCCGTTTTCCGTCTTGATTCGTCGGTCAATAAGTTTTCCGGCGGTTATGACTTGCGTCGCGGGTTCAGACGTCGGTTATAACCGATGTAGTAGTTAAGGCTTCGGTTAAAACTGAAGAAACCGTCCAATCTCGGCGAAATCGTCGGGATTTCCGACGACTGCGATTAGGCGCGTCGGTTTTGAATTCGAGACTTATGTTATGTATTAATTGTTTCCAATAATGAACAAGAAACACAAGTGGCGCAGTGGTTGGATGGATGAGTGTTAAGGCTTTGCTGAATTCGCTGGCTGACCCGGGTTCGAAACCCGGCAGCATTGATTTATTTTTATTTCATTATTTTTATACTTTTTCAAATATAAAATATATATTCCAATATACTTATTAATTATGTATCGTTTAAAAATAATTTGGGCATTAAATACGCAACGAAATTTTTAACTGATTGTTCGGTTAATAAACGGAGCGGGTTTGGTAAATCCGGTTTTTGACGGATGTTACATCCACCTTATAAATACCCACCCAATTCCTTGTAAACATTTCGCTCAGAACCGCACTCTCTTCCCGAAATTTTATTCCTTTCAAAGCACGTTGCCGGAGACTTTCGCACTCGCCGGAATATCGCCGGAATCTCTAAACAGAAAACCGTAGTTGTTCTCCAAACCGGTATAATTATCTAAACCTCCTTGCTATCTCTTGATTAGTAATTTATTAGCTCAAAACGGTAATCAAAACTGTTTAATCAGTTTATTCAGTCGGAATCATTGTCGGGATTTTAGAATGGTGAAAAAGCTGAAGTTGAGTTAGTGTTTAAATATAAATAAAAACGGGTATTTAACCGGGTTAGACACACAGTCCAGCGGTGGACTGTGTGAAATTACAAAGCACACGTCCCGGGTTCGAGTCGCACATGTTTCCGATGTTCTGAAATAAAACCAACACTTTTTAAACTTATTCAGATCAACTCATAGCATATATATAAAATTAATATAATCCAGTGTTTATGCAGATTAGACACACATCCCAACTGGTTGGGCTGTGTGCACTCGAACCATAGATCCCGAGTTCGATTCCGGGTTCTGTAACCAGTTTCGGCCATATTAAATCCTTTTAAAAAAAAACTAAATAAGGTTAAAGCTAGTTAGTATATATATATAAGTAAAATAGAGAATATTTCGGGTTAGACACGTAGCTCAGTTGGTAGAGCTGCGTGCACGTATACGAGAGGTCACGGGTTCGAACCTCACACGCTGCATGAATTACCTGCTATCCGACCGGTCAGACCTGACAAGGTCAACTTATTTTTAATTTTGTTTTCTTATTTATTTATTTATTTATTAAATTGAAAAATTATTTAAAAATACTTAAAAATAAGATTTCCTAAGGTTAAAAATTTGATTAAACTCACAAAAATAAATCTAAAAATCTCATTAAGAGCACTAATTAAAAATATTAATCTCAAATAAAATTTATTTATTTATCGAATTATTTCGTTATTATTTAGGTTAGTTTTCCCTCGTCGGTTGAATCATAAATTCGTGCGCATTCATCATTATCAAGGAACGCACCCACTGTGAGTGAATTCTTACAAATTCCCCTTTTTATTCACGTTTTGGGGTGTATCATGTGCCGTACTATTCTTTATTTTATTTAAACACTTGTGCATATATCATTTCTGTGATCAAATGTGTATTGATTGTTGTGTGAATTATATGTAGATTACATTTATCATTTCAGTGCACGCATTTCATTAGGCCCATCAGTTCCCCGTGGGATACGGGTTGAGCATCAGGAGCCTCATTAGATCGGCTCCGTTTGATTGAGCCTTGATCTCAAATACATCATCATTTATGGCATATATTCATCCAAAGTGGTTTGTGATTGTTTACGTATATATGTTTGCTCACATGTGATTAATTCACGAATTTTCTTTAATAAATAAAACAAGCAATTAGTTAAAATGTTTTATCAAGGTTCACTCGCCAACTTTTGTTGACCCAAAATCTTCCCTGTTTTACACATGATACAGGTGATCCAGTCGAGACAGGAAACACCTAGGATGGCCTAGAAGAATAAACAAGTTAATGCTTTGGAATAAACATATAGTTTCGTTTTCCTTTGTAATTGTATGAATTTTGTTTTTGGATATTTGAGTTTGTAATTTGAATTTAATAAATATGGAACTTCCCTATAAATATCATGATCTTTGGTGATAACCCAATTATGCCCCGACTTTTATTCCGCTGCGGGTCGGGGTGTGACAGATTGGTATAGAGCTTGTGACTATAGGGATATAGGATAAGTTATTAGACCCTTAGAGCCTATACTATAGTTAATTAAATTTTAATTGTTTATGCGTTACATGCAAAATTCATGATGTTTATATGTTTTATGTTTATTTTCACACCCAATATTATGCAAGCACGCTCACAAGTACATGTTAATATGCAATGCTCATTATAATTTATATCCTCATAACATATCATGTCTATAAGAGCACACACCTCACGATTTCCATGATTTTTGCAATGATTTTGTATTTTTCAAATCACATCAAAGTGAGTTCTGCGACGGGCATGTAGTAACTGGAAGGGTACGAGTACCGGTAGTCGGAACGTCCTGTCTAGGCTTGGCATTCGTATAAATCCAAAATAAATGACCAGTTTGCCTACCTGGGGACTAACGATGAGAGTACGAAGGACCTATTAGGCCAAAGCATGCCATACCAAACGTCATGTGAACTAACCCCACTTTGAGTTGTCATTGTGTCTACACCTGGACACCCTCCTACCATACATCTCGCAATCATGTTTTACGATTTTCATTCGGGTGGTGCGAGTGTTAACCCGCCGACACCAATGTGAATCCTACCAAGCCCAATAGTCATCGGGGCCCACATGAATACACAAGCAATGGTATGGGGGACATTTGGAGGCCCAAACATGAGCAAACCTAAGACATCCTATGGATGTAGTTAAAGTATTTTCAGTTATGTTGTTTTCAATTTTTTTACGGCACATGACGCCTAGGAAATTCTTAAACTCACAATCTTCCTGCATATGTTCCTGTAGATGTCGGCTAGGCAATTACGTGGAGGTAGAAAATCAGGAAAGTCAAACGAACGCTTGGCCACGCAAATTGCTAAACAAATGGCCGCAGTACTTCCCGACATCGTGCTACAAGTTCAACAAGCTCTCACCGTTAATCCTATCAACCCTCCCAACCAAGAAGATCAGAGCGTCGCCAACCCTCCTTCCAAAACCCCCAAATGCACCTACAAACACTTCAAGTCCTGCGATCCCCCAAAATATGAAGGGACTGAAGGTGTCACCGCTCTCCTTCACTGGTTTGAAGAGATGGAAAACACTTTCCTCAATTGCGACTGTCCCGAGGACCGTAAGGTACGTTACGCGACTGGAAGACTGTTTGGGGTAGCCCTTACCTGGTGGAACACGGAAAAGGGTAAGCGAGGAGTTGAAGATGCCATGGCCTTAACATGGGAAGAGTTAAGGGAAATCATGACAAGACGTTTGTCCAAGAAGCGAAATCAAAAAGCTGGAAGACGAATTCCACGCATTGAAACAAAAAGAAGGAAACCATACTTCATATAATAAGAGATTTCTCGAGTTGAACCATACGATCCCCAATTTGTTCACCCCTTGTACCGCTTAGTCGAACACTACATTCGAGGCCTCCCCTCTAAAATCCAAGATTCGGTTTTAAGCACTTCGCCTGCAACACTTGAAGCCGCAATGGAGTTAGCCACAGAGCTCACTGAAAATCGCATTCGAAACGGCAAGTTCAAAGATGAGAAGAAGAAAGCACCTATTGAGACCCCAACTCTAAACCACCCCGTCTCATCCTCGAAGTTTGCTGGTAAGAGGAAGCGAAATAGCAAGAATTTTGCTGTCACTCAAACCAACCCTCCTATCACTACTGCACCAATCACCCAAATTGCTCCTCCAGCTGCACCATTCAAAAAGCCATACACTGGCCCACACCCAAAGTGCAACCGTTGTCAATACCATCACCCTCTCGAAAACCCCTGCCAACATTGCACAAGTTGTGGCCGTGCGGGTCACACTATCCAAACCTGCCGTACCCTTCAGCGAATGAACCGCAGTTAACCTCCAACCCAAACCCAAAATCAAATGGTGGGCCAAGCCCAACAACCCTTACTTCTACCACCTGCACAACACGCAACCCAACCTTACTACCAACCCAACTACCCATGATGCAACCCATGCGAGCTTGTTTCAACTGTGGGGACCCAAACCACTTCAGGAACACTTGTCCACGCCTGGTGAACATGATCCATGCCCAAGCTCAAGCGAACCCGGTAAACCAAGCTAACCAAGCTCCTCCACCTGCTAGAGGAAGAGCCCTTTAATATCAATGCCAACCAAGCCAGGGCTGACAACAACGTGGTCAACGGTACGTTTCTCATCAATGGTAATTATGCATCCATATTATTCGATACTGGTGCGGATAAGAGCTTTGTGTCCTTAGAATTCGAACCTATCCTCGACCAACCTCGTGTTAATCTCATTGAATCTCTAACGGTGGAAGTTGCTGACGGAAAACCCACTTCATTAAATTCTATTATACGCAATCGTACTCTCACCCTAAACGATCACGATTTTCCAATTGACCTCATTCCTATGAAGTTGGGAAGTTTCGATGTTATAATCGGTATGGACTGGCTCAGCCAGCATCACGCTGAAGTGGTGTGCCACGGAAAATTCATTCGCATTCCTCTTGCAACGGTCAGACACTACGTATTTTTGGGGAAACCCCTTCGAAAGGACTCAAATTGATGTCCTGCCTTCAAGCCCGAAGATATCTCCGCAAGAACTATTTCGCATTCCTAACTCACATCGTTAAGAAGGGAGGCAAGGAGAGGAAACTCGAAGATATCCCAATTGTGAAGGAATTCCCACAAGTTTTTTCCGACGACATTTCAGGACTTCCGCCTGTGAGAGAAGTCAAATTTCGCATCGATCTTGTACCTGGCGCTACGTCGCTCGCAAAATCTCCTTATAGGTTAACCCCATCCGAGATGCAAGAGCTGGCCAGTCAACTGCAAGAGCTGACTGACAAAGGATTTATACGTCCTAGCTCATCGCCTTGGGGTACACCTGTTCTTTTTGTGAAGAAGAAAGATGGAACGTTTCGCATGTGCATTGATTATAGAGAACTCAACAAGTTGACGGTTAAAAATCGCTATCCACTGCCTCGCATTGATGACCTCCTAGACCAACTTCAAGGCGCCACCTACTTTTCAAAAATCACCTTCGTTCTGGTTATCATCAGCTTAGGGTGGCAAAGAAGATATCCCAAAAACCGCCTTCCGGACTCGTTATGGTCATTACGAGTTCATGGTTATGCCCTTCGGCTTAACCAAGCCCCCGCTGTCTTCATGGATTTAATGAATAGGGTATGCAAACCCTACCTCGACCGTTTCGTCATAGTCTTCATCGACGACATCCTTATCTACTCCAAGTCTAACTCCGATCATGAGCGACACCTTCGACTCATCCTTACACTCTTAAGGACTGAAAAGCTTTACGCTAAGTTCTCAAAATGCGAATTCTGGTTAGGAGAAGTACAATTCCTTGGTCTTTGTCGTCAATGACAAGGGAATTCATGTCGATCCTTAAAAATCAAGGCAGTACAGGAATGGCAAGCGCCACGTACCCCTACTGAAGTTAGGTCATTTCTTGGTTTGGCTGGTTACTATCGACGCTTCATTGCCAATTTTTCCCGTATTGCTATACCACTCACGGCCTTGACTCACAAAGGAAAACCCTTCCTTTGGGGACCTAAGCAAGAAGAGGCTTTCCAAACTTTAAACGAAGGCTTTGTGACGCACCTGTCCTTACACTCCCTGAGGGTTGCGATGACTTCGTGGTTTATTGCGACGCGTCAGGGCAAGGACTGGTTGTGTATTGATGCAAAGAGGAAAAGTGAAAACCTATGCCTCTAGGCAACTCAAAGTTCATGAGAAGAATTACACCACCCACGACCTAGAACTTGGAGCCGTTGTGTTCGCTCTCAAGATATGGAGACATTACCTCTACGGTACCAGGTGTGAAATATACATTGACCACAAGAGTCTCCAACATATCTTCAACCAGAAAGAGTTGAATATGAGGCAACGAAGATGGGTCGAACTTCTCAACGACTACGACTGTGAAATTCGGTATCATCCTGGCAAGGCAAACGTGGTGGCCGATGCGCTCAGTCGAAAAGGTTATGCGAACTCCATTCGTCTTCTATGTTCGCAAATCATAACCGACATCAAAGATCGAATCCGGGCAGCCCAACATGTTTCTGTAACAGAAAATGACGTACGCGATGAGCTGTCATGTGGAGCTGAGCTCAAAATCGAAACCAAATCCGACGGTATTCTATATTATCTAAACCGCATATGGATTCCTGATCGCGAGGACCTTCGTGATTTCCTCTTGAATGAGGCACACAAAACACAATACTCTGTACACCCAGGAGCCGATAAGATGTATCAAGACCGACGATACACCTACTGGTGGCCTGGCATGAAAAAGATATCGCTATTTTTGTTTCCAATGCCTTACCTGTTCCAAAGTAAAAGCTGAACATCAAAGACCTTCAGGACTTCTAGTCCAACCCGAAATACCAGTATGGAAGTGGGAAAACGTAACCATGGATTTCATTACCGGGTTACCTCGCACCTCCAGTGGGTATGACACCATATGGGTAATAATCGATCGTCTTACAAAGTCATCTCACTTCATTCCGATTCGCGAGGACTTCAAGAACGAGAAGTTAGCTCGTATCTACATCAGCGAGATCGTAAGCCGTCATGGTGTACCATTAAGCATCATTTCAGACCGTGATGGTCGTTTCACTTCACGAACATGGCGAGCCGTACAAACCGCTTTGGGTACACGATTAGACCTCAGTACCGCCTTTCATCCTCAAACTGATGGTCAATCTGAACGCACCATCCAAACCCGTGAAGACATCATGTGTCATAGACTTCAAAGGGAACTGGGACGCTCACCTACCATTAGTTGAGTTTTCGTACAATCAATAGCTATCATTCAAGTATCGGCATGGCTCCTTTCGAAGCTTTATATGGTCGTAAGTGCCGTCTCCAGTATGTTGGCAGAAATTGGGGAAGCGCAAATCACCGGACCAGAATTAATTCAATAGACAACCGACAAGATCCTTCAAATTCGAAACAATCTTCTAGCGGCTCAAAGTCGTCAAAAGAGTTATGCTGACAAACGACGAAAGCCCTTGGAGTTTGACATTGGTGATCAAGTACTTTTAAAAGTATCACCGTGGAAGGAGTGGTTCGTTTTGGCCAGAAGGGCAAGCTAGCACCACGCTACGTAGGACCTTTCAAGATACTCGAAAGAGTAGGTCCTGTAGCATATAAGCTTGACCTACCAGAAGAGCTAACAGAATTCATCCCACATTCCACGTATCAAACTTGAAAAAGTGTTTCGCCGATGAAAACCTCCATATCCCTCTAGAAGACATTCAAGTCGATGATACGATGCACTTCGTTGAAAGACCAGCGGAAATCATGGATTTCGGAGAGAAGCGTTTAAGGAGAAGTCGTATTCCAATTGTCAGGGTACGTTGGGAGTCAAAACGAGGACCCGAGTTTACTTGGGAACGTGAAGACTCAATGCGGAAAAATACCCGCATCTTTTTCCGGTTACCACTACTGCTTAAATTTCGGGACAAAATTTCTAAAAGTAAGGGATACTGTAACATTGTCGTAAAACGGCCGCTTCGTTTATAATCAAATATTCGGTTGAAAGTTCGTTGCGTATTTATTGTGCCGGTTATTTTTGATTCATAACTAATAAATATTTTAGAATTTAACCATAATTAATAAATAATAATAATAATAAGTAAATCAAATAAAAAAAATAAAAAAAATAGGGTAGCCGGGTCTCGAACCCGGGACTACCGCGTAGACACACACACATCACACCACTCCGCCACACACATATTTGTGTTCAATACTTAAACAAATAACATTTATGGTAAAACCGAAAAAT
Organism: Scalesia atractyloides; assembly: GCA_947069175.1. NCBI lineage: Eukaryota > Viridiplantae > Streptophyta > Magnoliopsida > Asterales > Asteraceae > Scalesia > Scalesia atractyloides. The sequence goes on from CAMTDV010000029.1 coordinate 13,412,132, forward strand.
CAAAACCTGTAAATCAGCAAACCCAGAACCTGAAATCGCCGGCAAAACTGAAACTCCGCAAATGTTGCTACTTTACCCATGATTGAAACGTGTAAACTTGATTTCGACATCAGTTATAACCATTGCTTAACACAAAATTGAGTCAAAACCGTTTCTTTTGAGAATTGAAATCATTGACCGTGATTTTGGTCTCTAAATCGAAACCGATCAGCCTGTCCACCTTATAAATACCCACCCAATTCCTTGTAAACATTTCGCTCAGAACCGCACTCTCTTCCCGAAATTTTATTCCTTTCAAAGCACGTTGCCGGAGACTTTCACACTCGTCGGAATATCGCCGGAATCTCTAACCAGAAAACCGTAGTTGTTCTCCAAACCGGTATAATTATCTAAACCTCCTTGCTATCTCTTGATTAGTAATTTATTAGCTCAAAACGGTAATCAAAACTGTTTAATCAGTTTATTCAGTCGGAATCATTGTCGGGATTTTTGAATGGTGAAAAAGATGAAGTTGAGTTAGTATTTAAATATAAATAAAAACAGGTATTTAACCGGGTTAGACACACAGTCCAGCGGTGGACTGTGTGCAGTTACAAAGCACACGTCCCGGGTTCGAGTCGCACATATTTCTGATGTTCTGAAATAAAACCAACACTTTTTAAACTTATTCAGATCAACTCATAGCATATATATAAAATTAATATAATCCAGTGTTTATGCAGATTAGACACACAGCCCAACTGGTTGGGCTGTGTGCACTAGAACCATAGATCCCGAGTTCGATTACGGGTTCTATAACCAGTTTCGGCCATATTAAATCCTTTTTAATAAAAACTAAATAAGGTTAAAGCTAGTTAGTATATATATATATAATTAAAATAGAGAATATTTCGGGTTAGAGACGTAGCTCAGTTGGTAGAGCTGCGTGCACGTATACGAGAGATCACGGGTTCGAACCTCACACGCTGCCTGAATTACATGCTATCCGACCGGTCAGGCCCGGTCAGACCTGACAAGGTCAACTTATTTTTAATTTTGTTTTCTTATTTTTTTTTATTATTTATTAAATTGAAAAATTATTTAAAAATACTTAAAAATAAGATTTCTTAAGGTTAAAGATTTGTATTAAACTCACAAAAATAAATCTAAAAATCTCATTAAGAGCGCTAATTAAAAATATTAATCTCAAATAAAATTTATTTATTTATCGAGTTATTTCGTTATTATTTAGGTTAGTTTTCCCTCGTCGGTTGAATCATAAATTCGTGCGCATTAATCATTATTAAGGAACGCACCCACTGTGAGTGAATTCTTACAAATTCCCCTTTTTATTCACGTTTTGGGGTGTATCATGTGCCGTACTATTCTTTTATTTTATTTAAACACTTGTGATATATAATTTCTGTGATCAAATGTGTATTGATTGTTGTGTGAATTATATGTAGATTACATTTATCATTTCAGTGCACGCATTTCATTAGGCCCATCAGTTCCCCGTGGGATACGGGTTGAGCATCAGGAGCCTCATTAGATCGGCTCCGTTTGATTGAGCCTTGATCTCAAATACATCATCATTTATGGCATATATTCATCCAAAGTGGTTTGTGATTGTTTACGTATATATGTTTGCTCACATGTGATTAATGCACGAATTTTCTTTAATAAATAAAACAAGCAATTAGTTAAAATGTTTTATCAAGGTGCACTCGCCAACTTTTGTTGACCCAAAATCTCCCCTATTTTACACATGATACAGGTGATCCAGTCGAGACAGGAAACACTTAGGATGACCTAGAAGAATAAACAAGTTAATACTTTAGAATAAACATATAGTTTCGTTTTCCTTTGTAATTGTATGAATTTTGTTTTTGGATATTTGAGTTTGTAATTTGAATTTAATAAATATGGAACTTCTTAGTAAATATCATGAGCTTTGGTGATAACCCAATTATGCCCCGACTTTTATTTCGCTGCGGGTCGGGATGTGACAAAAAAAACCACCTACCACACCATTCCTTGGATTTATCAACTATGTCTTGTCCGTGATTTATGTGAACGAGACACACAGCCCAAATTTGTAAGATTTAATAGGTGATATAAATTATTAAATCCGAATATTTTTTTATTGTTCATCATCATTACATAATGATTGATATGTTTAGAATCCTAAAGTATATATAATATCTGTACCACAATATAGTATCTCCCTACATAAAAAACACTACAGCTATGCTTGCCAAAGCAAACAAAAGAATTTATTAATAGTAGCGTCGTAACTCAAGCATACTTATAAATACGTAAAGTTTCATGCATGGAAGGGTTTTTATTAGTTTTGATAAAAGGAGAATACAAAAGGCATAATTACCTTGAATATTATAAGAATTAAACACGGTTAATTCATAAGTGTTAGTATCCTAATTTGTTACAAATTAAAAGGTTAATACCTTAAAATGTTACTTTAAACTATTAGTACCCTAGGTTGTTACTTTATACAAACCACAGGGACTAGTGACATAATTAACTCTATAGTCAATAATTTGGTTATAAATCTTTTATTCTAATATTATTGCCGACTAAAATTTATATAATCAATATTTTGGTTAGGGTTGGCAATTTCAGACACGGACACGAAAACACTACACGAAACAACACGACCTTAATAGGTTTGTGTTTGACCCTTAACAGGTTTTGTGTCTTAAACAGGTTGACACGATAAGACCTGTTAGTATTTGTGTCGTGTTTGTGTTTACTTATTTCGTGTTCGTGTCTTATCGTATTCATGTCTTAACTGATCATGTTCGTATCTTAACAGGTCGTGTCTGACAAGATATGCCAGCCTTAGACTCTATACACCACCTCTCCATGGTGAGTTCACATCTTAACAGGTCATGCTTGTGTCTTAACAAGTCGTATGATATGCTTGTAAATTTTTCGTATCTTAACAAATCGTGTTTGTGTAACTTGTTTATTATCAGGGTTGTGTTCATGTTTGAAAAAACTGACACAATAAGATTTCGAGTCGTGTTCATGTTTACATGTTCCGTGTTCATCTCAAATCGTGTTCGTGCCTTAATTTTGGTTATAAATCTTTTATTCTAATATATAAGTAACTTATAGTGAAAGGTTTTTCCCGCTTTTCATATTTAACCTAAAATGGTTAAACTCAAAATTAAAAAAGATTGAAAAGTTAAGTAAAATTCTTTCTAAAACTCAGAATGGTTATTGATTTCGCTTCTTTGTTATAACTATTATACAACGACATCAACAAAGATTTTAATTTTTTTTGTTGGCAAACATCAAGTATCATCTTGTAATTTTGAAAATTAGTACTACGTACTGAATATATCATAATATACATGTTTTTAATCTAATAAATTAATGTTGGATCTACTGAACCATATAAAAGAACAGATGATTGGAAATTATTACTACATACTGAATATATCATAATATACAGTCTATAACATCTGATCATTAATAAAGATCTACTGCTCTAAACTCTACTCATACTTAAAGACTGTTCATAAGATCTGTTAAAAGGAAGCTCTGCTGAAAGCAAAGGTCTGCTTGAGAGAAACTCTGATGAAGGTTAAAAAGGTGTTAAAGCTAAGGTTTGCTGAAGACCAACAGAGGTTACCTCACAAGTTGTTATTCAACAAAGTCTATTATGTAAATGATGTAACAGTGTTTAGGTTTAGCAGATGTTAGAGTTTGTTAGTTTGTTAAATGTCACTTTCATTGTAGCGTCAGCCTAAGATGCTCAATAGTTTGAAATGTACTATAAATAGAACAGTGCATGTACTGTTCTATCTATCACTTTTCTTCTAAACATTCTGTACGAACAAAGAGACTTATCTTAAGCTGAGGGGGAGTTTGTAAATTGCATGCATACGTGATTATAATTACAAAAGCATGTTTTTGAAAACAATTTTTCTATTTTTGTGATTTCAATGTTTACCTAAATCCGCTGCACTATTGCATTGTTGTTTATCACCTTACATTGATTTCATCTAAACAATAACATCAATATCAAACTTAGATCCTAACAATTGGTATTAGAGCTTGGTCGTTCAAATTTGATTTACCAATCAATTTGATATAAATTGGTCAACTCTCATTGCTAGTTCGTTTGTATTGAAAACAAAGTAAAAGTTTATTTACGTTCAAACTTTTTAAACAAAAATATGTTTTGTAAACAATTAGAATGTCTCAAAATCCATAAGATTCACACAACACTGGCACCATATATAAACCTCTGATGCTTGTCAAATTTGAGTATAACATTTGGCAACGTCGGATGGGTCACATACTTGTACAACAGAACACGGGTTGCTGGAATCGGTTATTCTTCGGACCATATGTTCTGATGGTACCGAGTGCCGAAGACCCAAAAGTTCAAGTTCCAAAGAGTCTTGAACATTACTCCGAGCAAGATTTTCAGAAAATTGAGCTAGATGCAAAGGCATTTAGCATCGTGGCAACTGCTTTGCCTAATGATATCTATGCTGGCCTGTTGCATTGCAACAACGCAAAGGAGTTATGGATGCTCTAAAAGCACAATTCGGTGGCACTAAAAAAGTTACTGAAAATAACAGAGAAGTTTTGAACCAACAGTACGAAACATTTTGTCATGTGAAAGGATAATCATTAACTTAACAATTTGAAAGGTTTAGTTGTCTAATTAGTGAGTTAAAACTAGTTGATGTTAATTTTGAAAATTCTACTTTGAATAGCTGATTTCTTAGATCACTACCAGATAAATGGGACACTATTGCCTTTGTAACCAGAAATTATGTTGGGTTTAAAGAGATGAGTTTAACTCAGCTTCATGGTAGGCTTCTCACTTATGACAGAGAGGTTAACAAGAAAAAGAAGCTACAAGAGTCCGGAAAAGTGGCTCATGACTATGTTTTTGGTAGTACAACACTTTTTGGTCAAGAAGAAACCTCTGGTAGTAGCAAGAACAGAGTTATGATCATTTTATTGACATAACATCTAGTGGAAATTTTAACTCTGATTCTTGCTCATCCAATTTTGCTTTTGCTGCAAATGGGGAAAACCAAGTTTCTAACAATTTATCCTTTGAACTAAATGATCTTCAAAATTTTGATCCAACTTATTTTGAAGAAATGGACATATAACACCAACTTGCATTGCTGAGTGTTAGAACCAACAAGTTTTATAAAAGAACTAGTAGAAAATTTCCAGGGTTGCATGGAGGGTTAAAATTTGGGTTAGATAAGTCAAAGATTAAGTACTACAAGTGTAACATGCTAGGTTATTTTTCTAGGGAGTGTAGGAGTCAAGCAAATGGTCCAATTATCACACACCCTAGTCCTAGACCTCAAAACACACAAAACACTATCCATTATTACCAATTTACCACTGCTCATCACATGCAAAACACTACTCATTTTGCACAAGCTGTAACCACTATTCCAGTTCAGTATATCCATTATACCCAATATACCCCTGCTCCTTCAAAGACCAATAAAAAGAACTTCTTTACACAAGGATTTGTTGATTGGAGTAACTTACCTGAAGAACTGACTGATGAGAATTTTGTTCTAGTTGTTAATACTGAAAAGAAACATGATAATTTTTGTTTCATGGCACTAGACACAATACTTGAAGGGGATGAGTCTGAGGAAGTAGTGTTAAATTCTAATGATGTTTGTGATAATGTTGTGGTAGATGTTTCAGAAGAGAAAGTTGGTGAAGAAACTGTGATCTTAGTGTCAGGCCCATGGGAAACCAGTGTTTGTGAAGGAGAATGTGACTGTGCCATGATGGCTGCTGCTAAGGAAGCTTCTACTTGCCTTAATAGTTTATGTTATGTAGATAGTGGAGGCTCCAGGTACATGACAGGACGTAGAGCCCTACTCAAAGATTTCAGGGCACATGGAGAGGGTGATATATCCTTTGGTAACAATTCAAAAGGGAAGGTGTTAGGGTCAGGACAGTCCAGGCTCGTAAACTCAAGTTTGAGCATGTCAATCTTATTGACAATCTGAAATTTAATCTTTTTAGTGTATATCAAATGAGTGACAAAGGCTATGCGTCATTCTTCACTAAGAAAACTTGTATGATTGTTGGGCCAGAAGTGGTAAAAAGATTGATCAAATCATAGCTGAAAGCAAAGCACAACTTGTTGCTCACAAGAGTGGCAATGTGTATGTGGTGATATGTTGAAAGATAATCTAATGTCCAATTTTCCATGTCTGTTCTTAGTTGCTTTTAACAAAGAGATGGAACTACGGCATAGAAGACTTAGTCACACAAATCTTAAAACTATCACTACACTCTCCAAACAAGGTCTTGTAAGAGGTCTTCAATCAAAACAATTCACATGTGATGAACATTGTGTTTCCTATTAAAAGGTAAACAACATAAAAGTTCATACCAATCAATTGAAAAATCCAAAACAAGTCAGTGTTTGCAATTGCTACATATGGACTTGTTTGGCCCTTTAAAAATCATGAGTCTTAAAAAGAAGAGATATTGTCTTGTCATAGTTGATGATTTTTCAAGGTTTACATGGACTTACTTCATGCACTCCAAAGATGAGACTGTAGGTATTTTGCAATATTTTGTAAAACAAGTTGAAAAGCAATTTGACCTGTCAGTAGAAGTCTTTAGGAGTGACAATGGAACAGAGTTTAAAAATAAGGAGTTGGATGATTTCTGTGTGTCAAAAGGGATTGTTAGGCAATACAGCATCCCAAGGACACCAGAACAAAATGGGTGGTTGAAAGGAAAATTAGAACTTTGATCGAAGCTGCTAGAACAATGCTTGCAGATTCAGGTTTACCCATGTCTTTTTGGGTAGAGGCTATAAACACCACTTGCTATGTACAGAACAGAGTTTTAATTAACCCCAGGCATCAAAAGACTGCTTATGAAATTCTGTACAAGATCAAACCTCTGATCTCCTATTTCAAAATCTTTAGCTGCCCATGTTTTATTTTAAATTTAAAAGATTCAATTTTAAAATTTGCAGCCAAATAGATTGTGTTTATTTTCTAGGATACTCAACCACTGCTAAAGCCTACAGAGTTTTTTATTCTAGGTCTAGCTGTGTGGAAGAGACCTTAATGTAAAGTTCAATGAACTTTCTTCATTAAAAATCCCAGAAAATCCTGCTGAACTGTTTGATTTATATAAATTTACATTTGAAGATGTGTCTATCAAGACTAACAATGCAGATACACCACAGTCTTCGTATCAAGATTATGGATATGATATTGTGATTCCACAATACAAAGTCATTTCATCCACTAGAGCAATAAATGTTACTAACAATTGTGAAAACTCTGCCACTGCTGGATCAACAGTTGTTGATACTCAAACCTCTGCCAGCTCATCTAGTCAAACCCCTGTTGACAAAAGTCCATTTTCTGGGAACAAAAGTCAACCCATCTTTACCCCTATTCCACCTATACCTCTACCTCATTCCAAACAGATGTTGGCTCTTCAAAATTGTCAATAGTTGTTAGCTCAGATGATTCCCATCTGCAGCCTTCACCTCAAAATGCGATTGTTACATCTAAGGGAGATCTAATCTACCTTAAAAACCATCCATCTGACCAAATTATTGGCAACATCAATGAAAGAGTTCTCACAATAAGTCAATCCAAAAAATTTTGTCTTTTGTTGGTTTTCTATCACTCACACAACCTGTCAAGTACCAAGAGCCACTTAAAGACAACAGTTGGGTAGAGTGATGCAAGAAGAGCTCCTACAGTTCAAAAGACAGCAAGTATGGAACTTGTACCATTGCCTCAGGATGTATGTTCCATAGGCACAAAAAGGGTCTTCAAGAACAAAACAAATGAAAGGGGCATTGTTGTCAAAAACAAAGCTAGGCTTGTGGTTCAAGGCCATCAGATTTTTTTAGCCTTTGCTACCAACCACAACATCAAGGTGTATCAAATAGATATCAAGTGTGCATTCCTATATGGCAAGATCAAGGAAGAGGTATATGTATGCCAACCCCCTGGTTTTGAAGATGCTTTTTTAACCAGGTCATGTTTACAAGCTAAACAAAGCTTTATATGGCTTGAAACAAGCACCTAGAGCCTAGTATGAAACTATTTCCACTGTTCTCTTATCCATAGGCTTTACAAGAGGTAAAATTGATAAAACTTTGTTTTTAAAATGGAGAGGAAAGGATTTGATGCTTGTCCAAATTTATGTGGATGACATCATTTCTGGATCCACATGCAATGTTATATGTGAAGAGTTTAGAGAACTCATGATATCAGAGTTTGAAATGAGTGCTATGGGTGAACCCCAATGCTTTCTTGGTCTCCAAGTTAAGCAATTGCAAGATGGTACTTTCATTCATCAAAGTATGTCAAAGAACTACATACCAAATTTGATATGAATGATTGTAAACCATGTAGTACACCATGGCTACATCAAAGATGGTTACTATTGATGACAAAGATGACTTGGTTGATCAAACTCTTTATAGAAACATGATTGGATCTTTATTGTACCTAACTGCATCTAGGCCAGATATCATGTTCGCTACATGTGTCTGTGCCAGATTCTGGTCAGCACCTAGGAAGTCAAATCTTATTGTTGTAAAAAGGATATTCAGATACATAGAAGGTGCTCCCACACTTGGTATCCGGTATCATGCTAATGGGAATATTGAGCTTTCAGGTTACTCAGATAGTGATTTTGCTAGTTGCCATGCCACAAGGAAGTCAACTTCAGGAGATTGACAATTTCTAGGCAATTGCTTAGTTTCTTGGCAAAGAAAAAAAGCAAGCTGCAGTTTCAACATCAACAATGAGGCTGAGTATATTACTGCTGCAAGTTGCACTACTCAACTCCTATGGCTTAAATATCAATTACTGGATTTTGGTGTAACTTCTCTAAAGACTCCTCTCATGTTAGATAGTCAAGCAGCTGAAAACATCATTAAAAATCCAGTCTCACACTAACGACCAAGCACGTTGACATCAGACATTACTTTGTGAGGTATTGCTATGAAAAATATTTGATTTCTCTACATCATGTTCCAACTAAGGATCAGCTAGTAGATGTTCTAACAAAAGCTTTAGATACATCTATTTTGAAAGCTTGATCTCTAGGATTGGCCTGCTAAACATGGAATGAAAACAACATTTTGTTCTTCAGGAATAAAAAACATTAAAATGTTTTCAGAAAAATAAAAAATCCATCCTTAAAAATAGCTAAAATTGAAAATTTCAATAAATCTTAAAGTCTGTTTAAATCCACTGCTTTTCACAAACCTCTGTTTTGGGATTAAAGGTCTATCCACTGATAAATGTAACCTCTGCTTTCCTTGTCCACTGTTCACATCCATTGCTTGGGCTAAACCACTGTTTTACCTTATCCACTGATATCTATCATCTGATAGAGTAAAATCAACTATGTTCATGACCAATGTTCTCAACCACCGTTGGTTCCCAGCAATGGTTTCCCTAACAACTGTCATCCATTATCCATCAGAGGTTACATGTGGACAGATGATTAGCCATCAGATCTTTGAAACCGCTGCCACGTCAGCATTCACTTTAACCTTTATATATCATTGTTCCATCCAAAAAGAGTTTTTACTTGCCGTCTCGAATTCAAATTCTCATAAGCGGTTTCCATTACTCTTGTCTTCTTCATTACTCCTCACTCCATCTCGATCATGGCTCTAAACATCAAACTCCCACATAACTACCTCCCCACTTTCGAGAAACCGACAATAATACTTCATTCCATCCAATAATTGATATTCTCACATCCTCAAGTACAAAGACATTATGCTTGTAAACGCACCAATTTATGTGGATACACTTTGACAGTTCTGTAGAAATGCTAAAATCGAATCTCAGAAGAAGAAGCCATGTACTATCACTTCCAAGGTCGGAGAAACCATCCTCAATCTCCACAACATTTGGTCTGAATGACTTAGAAGGTATAACTTCTTTTGGCAAGCAAGAACTACATGCAGTTAACTAGTGTTACTATATACAAACCAAACTTTCCTGCTGAAATAAGATACTTTTTCCATACCTTACATGTCTTTCAACAAATACCACCTCATTTAATAAGATTCTACAAAATATTTAATTTCTGGGATATGCTATTTTGACAAAATTTGATTTCAATCTATCCCAGGTTTTGTTTATGGATTTGGTGGCAAATTATAATAAAATATCAAAAAATAAAGTTTTTCTCTTGTATCCTAGACTTTTGAGTTATTATCTACAGAAACAACTTCTAGAAAAAGATTTTAAACAAGGTGTTATTTTTTAGATGAAGAAGTCTTACTACTGAAACTTTTACAAGAATAAAAAATATGGAGTCAAAAGTTTCTAAAACAAAAGCAAAGGGTGATGAGCAAAATTTGGATGAGTCCACATCACAAGCTCAAACCTTTGTTGTTGAGCCCACTGCTCCTAGTGATCATGACTCCACAACCGGTGTTGTGAAACCCACATCAGCAATATCCAAAAAGAAACTCTTCAAATCCAAAAAGCCCACCAAAACCAAAATTCATAAAAAAGCACCTTTGGAAGATGAGATCCCAGAGGATAACCTTGTGCTATCACAAAAGCCACTTGAAACCTTTGTTGTTACTTGCTCACAACAATTGGAAATATCTCCACCAAAAAGCCAAACTCCTTCTGCTTCCTCACTATAGGTTGTAAGCACAGGGATCCCTCATTATGAAGCAGATGATTCACTTGAATCTTTGTTTCACAGCTCCTCTCCCAAGGCAAATTCTCTTTCTACACCACAACCATCTCCCTCAATTCCACATACTATTATACCTCTGTTTCGTGCAATTGAGATGACTCAGACACAAATCAGTTCCTCTCAATCACCTGTTCATGAGAGTGCACTCCCACATGTGACTGAGTCTGTGACAAATCTCATTGCTAACCCAGATAAGCTGAGGAGGCTACACCCCATGAGTTAAAAGTAACTCTTGGTGGTAATTTAAGTGAAGCAGCTACTACAACTGATGAGATAACGGTGTTTCAGTTGGATAGTTGTTACATCCATAAGACTTCCTTAAAGGCAATAACTGTTGAGGCTACAACTTTAACCTCTACTCTAGTTGGAAGTCCCTAGTACCAAGAAAAGGGGCATTTGGTTATGATAACATGGACACTCCTCCTATTGATGATCCAAATAAAACTACCTGTGGTAGGGATTCAGATGATCCTATTAAATTATGTGATAAATTGAGATACAAAGAATTGACGGAGAGAAAGACATCCATGGAATAATGAATTGATGAAATAAAAACCATGATGAAGCAGATGTCACAAAATTCTCAAAGCCAACCATCCCCACATCAAATTAACAATGAGCTGTGGAAATCTGTGCAACCAATCATTCTAGCTCAAAGGAATTTGGCTGACATCCACCATGAAACTCACATGAAGATAATTCGAAATATGGTTGAGGCAAGATACAAAGACACTCAAGCTGACATCAAGGCCATTAAAGAGCATCTGATGAAGACCACTGGTTCTGCCCTGCAACAGTACTACAAGAAGAAGTAGAGGATGATGCCAAAAACGGGGAGAGTGATAAGCTTAGAAAGCTGCAGCTTTCATCAGAAGCTAAACTAAAGGTGCAACAACAAACACTAGGGTCTACTACAACTACTGCGGCAAACCACACTTTTGCTAAAGCATCATATACTGGAGTTCAAAAAGGATTGATGAGACCTTGCACAAACAAGCAGAAGAGATTGTTGTAGAAAAGCAGAAAAGGCAAGATACACTAGAAAGCAAGGCTTCCCAACTCATTGAATATGGACAGGCTAAGCAGATGGAAAAAGAAGACATTGCCACTTCAAAAAGAAGAAAACTAACAAGATTTGTCAGACAGCCAATAACCACCACTCCTGAAACCACTGCTATGCCTACAATAAGTGTATCCTCTGCTCCAATCAAAACTAAACCAACACCACCACCTCAAAAGATACAAAAACCTTCACCCAAGAAATCATCTACACTACCAACAGATGTTGGTACAACAAATGTACCAACAGATGTTACACCACCACCATTAAACCAACCAACAATGTTGTTACATCAAATGTATCAACAGATGTTACCTCAACCTCTGCCATGATCACATTTCCTAATTTAACCCAACCATATCCACACCACCCAAGAATTCCAACACGACCGCCTTCACCGCAAATCAAATTCCAACGCAAAAGAAAAACTTCTGTTGTTGAAGATGATGATGAAGAGATTCCATCACCAATCCCTTTGTCATCAAAACCTATCACTTCATCACCATCCTTATCATCTCCATATAAAACCACTTCACTTCCACCCACTTATCAACCATCATCTATTATACCTTTTGCTACCAAATATCCTCTAGAACAGATGGCGGTTCAAAAAGAAATTGAATCATTCTTCACAGCAGAGGATACTTCAAAGCTAGACTTCCCATCTCTCTTTGGATACTGAAAGTGAAGAAATTTTGATGAATATTTAAAGTTGAACGCCAAACATGCTGAGAACATTGCCAAAGAGAAGAGCAAAGGGAAAGATGACAGAACTACTCAAGGTATTTTGTCTTATGAACTGAGCAAATTGAGAAAGATTGAAAACTTTGCCAAATATATGAGTAAGTCTATGTCAGAAAGGCCTATAAATGTTGAGCTTGATGAAGAACTGAAACATGATTACCTTGACCACATAATGCAACAGAAACCTTACAAAGCTACTAGAGCACAATTCAAATATTGGTCAAAAAATGACCTCAAAGAAGAAATTGACAGAATACAAGCAATGCTAAAAAATCCTTTACACAATCCAACATCACCTGAATGGAAGAAATACAGGTAGATGGATCAGAACAGAGCTTTAAAGCTTAAAAGAATGAAACAAGAACTGGTTGCTGCAAACTATGGTAGTGCAAGGTTAGTTGCTAGATAGTCTGAGTCCAGAGTTGTAGATACATACAAAAAAAATAGAAGAGCTTAGAAAGAAAGATCCTTCAGTTCCTAGAAAGCCAGACTATCCAACAACAGTGGTTATCTCTCAACAGACCCAAACACTCAAAAAGCATTCTTCAACCACTGTCTTATCCACGCTTCGTTAAACCAAACAAAAAGACAAAAGAAGATGGCTGAAGATGATAAGCAGTTGTTTGAAGAACACATAAAAGAGGGAATCATGAATCAACTACTCTATCACACTGATGCTGCAAGTGAAAAACTGAAAGAAACAATCTCTAACCTTGTAAGCAAATCACTTCCACCAAGCTCAACAATAAGTCTTCCCCTAGGAAATCCAAATGATTCAAAAATTCTAAAATGGAAGTCCTCCTCAGACACCTATAAATTGACTTTGCTCAGATCAAATGCTAAGATTTAAAAGCTGAAAATGGAGGATGCAGATGGTCTGGATGCAGATGACCTCCAAGACTTATTGAACCTTGAATTGCAAAGCGATTTTGAAGACATGTTCTCTATGAACTACAGTTCAAAGGGAAAATCAGGGAATTGATGTTGAGAAATAAAGATCAGCCATAAAATGGGTTTTGGCATCATCTATTCTAGGGGAAGATTGTTGAATCTATTAAACCATATAAAAAACAGATGATTGGAAAGCCAAAACATTCTATAACATCTGATGATTAATAAAGATCTAGTGCTCTAAACTCTACTCATACTTAAAGACTGTTCATAAGATCTGTTAAAAGGGAAGCTCTGCTGGAAGCAAAGATCTGCTAGAGAGAAACTCTGATGAAGGTTAAAAAGGTGTTGAAGCAAAAGTCTGCTGAAGGCCAACAGAGGTTACCTCAGCAGTTGTGTTTCAACAGAGTCTATTATGTAATTAATGTAACAGTGTTTAGGTCTATCAGAGCTTAGAGTTTGTTAGTTTGTTAAATGTCACTTTTATTGTGACGTCAGCCTAAGATGCTCAATAGTTTGAAATATATTATAAATAGAACAATGCATGCACTGTTCTATCTATCATTTTTCTTTTAAACATTTTGTACGAACAAAGAGACTGATCTTAGGTTAAGGGGGAGTTTGTAAATTGAATGCATACGTGATTATAACTACAAAAGTATGTTCTTGAAAACAATCTTTTTATTGGTATGATTTCAAAGTTTACTAAATTTCGCTGCACTGTTTTATTGTTGTTTATTACATTGATTTCATCTAAACAATCACATCAATATCAAACTCAAATTATAACAATTAGTAAGTAATATTTTTATCGAAAAACAATAAGTAAAGAATTAGATTAATGTTTTTCAAGGAAATTAATAAGTAAATTTCTTTTTGAAAATCAACAAGTAAAAAAATTAGATTAATGTTTTTCGAGGGTTTTTAGAAAGGAAAAATACGAGATCCAAAGGGTTGGAAAAGAATAAGGACGGGATACTCGAATGAGTTTGTTGAATATTTGTAAAGATATTCTTATTTTTTATTCTTTTAAGTTTATTTATTTATTTATTTGATTATTGTTCATATAAAATAAAATTAAAAAACTTTTGTTGCCCGACCACAAAACGAATCTATCACCAAAGAATGGTTTTTATTTTGGTTCCGATGTTGTGTGTATATATATATTTATGTTTTACTTATTTTAGAAATAAACAAAGCATCCTATGAAAACATACAACTTCTAAACAATTAAGAGACGTATTCTAAAACAATAAGAAATTCTCCTTACTATTCTCACAAAAAGATAATCCAAAGATGTATGAATTTACAGAAGGGCACAGTCGTGTTTTACTTTGAACGAATGAAGAGTGAAGTCCTGCAAATGTTGGCTTAAAGTTTGAATACTTATCAACACATACAAGTATTAAGATATCAACTGTTTTAGCTTGAGCGGATCTTTACTGAGCTACTCTCCTTTTAAGTGAATATTGACTTTAGTAGGTTTACTTCAACCATCAACACTAGAGATCAACTTTTGTTTAGGCAAAGTCGTATCTTCGTATGGAAAGCGAAATCTAGAAAAAAAAAGATATTTGTTAAGAACAAATCGTGAAACACTTGAACTTCTATTTTGATAGAGTTTAATATCATCACCGATTTTGCAATATGACCAAATACATTTTAGTACTTAGTAGCTATGCCCTAAAGTTGATTAATCTTATCACCTTTTTTTTCCAATTCGCTTAAGATTAATATATAAGTTTAGGAGTAATTTCATATACGTCTCAATCTAAGCTTGCAATGTTACATATTTCTTCATATAATGCTTAAAGAACATTGTACATTACACACTAAAAACGTATGTTTGAGATGGATATATAATTCGTAAGGTTAGGAGTGAAAATATGAAATTCCCTCTAAGTTTTGGTGTATTACAAAAAAAAGGTTTTCTATTTTTTATATATTTAGTTTTAAATCATTATCAAAAAATTATTTGTGTACTTATTTGAGCGTACTATCCATGTTACATACTTCTATTGTTCATATAAAATAGTTGTAATCATAAGATATGTTTAGTTTTAGTGAGGAGATGGTACGTAGATGGTTTAATATTTATGAGATGTTATTAACTATTTTAAATATTTATCATATATTGATCTGTATTTATATAGTTAGGACAATAATATGATGAAAGTAGTTGTGTGTAAAAAGTGGTCATTGGGTGGTGTGAGTTGTAAGGAGTATCTGACTGAAGGCTTTGTTGTTTGTGATGATCTTTTGGTTGATTTTGTAAAAAAAGAGTTGGGGGTCACCAGGTTCCATCATAACTTGTTTGATAATATCAGTTTTTGTATATTCTGTCAATATTTGCAAATTATCACTTCTTTCTACATGTTGGTCAAAAGGGATTTGCAGTAGTCAAAGAGCAAGGACAAGATAACCGATATTTTATCATTGTTTTGATATTTGGTTACAGGGGTGTTTATCGAATTAAATAATGAATTTTTAAATAAATTTTTATTTTTTTTATTTGAATTTATATTCGATTCGATTAGTATTATAATTCGAATCTGAATCGAATTCGATTTAATTCAAATTCACCTTAAACAGATAATTATTTTACTTTCAGTTTTTAAAACTACTACAAACTAATTATATTAAACATAAAATATAATAATCTGCAAAACTAGTTAACTATTAATATGTCAAAACTCCAAAATTTAGAATATAGGTTGGTTGTCGATAACGATTTAAGTTAGATAAAAATTTAGAGATAAGTAGTATGAGCTATTTGTCATTAGGTTTGGTAATGCTATAAATAATAAACTTATCACCTATGTATGTTATATGTGTGTGTGTGTCTATATATATTTATATATTAAAAATGTATACATAAATTGAATTCGAATTTTGAACCGAATCTAATTGAAAATCATAAATTCGTATTCGATTCGAATTCGATTACTAGACTCGAATACGAATCAACTTGAATTCGAACCTTGATAATCGAATTCGAATTCGAACTCGAATCGACATTCGAATGAATTCTAAACACCCCTACTTGATTACAAAGTTGATTAATAGGTCATATGTGAAAAGTTACAAATACTGAAATTGATTAGTTTTTTATATTGGTACCATTGAATTGTACATATATAGTTTTAAAACAAAAACAATATTTAAATTTAGTTTTATATTTATTTACTATGTTATAGGCCTGTTAAGTATACAAGCTGAATAATGAAAATTGTTTGTTTGCATATCATAATAAAACAAGTAGATGTACTTGATATTCATTCGACAAGTTTGCAATCTTTTGCTTATAATAATCAATGCTCAAACCTGCTTCTAAAATGCTTAATGCAATTCACAAATTCTATTTAAATTAAGGGTCATTTTTTATAATGTAATTCAAAATTTTCATTATCATTATAAATCTAATATAAAATACTTCATAAAATTTAATTGTTGGTATGGTTTAATAAAAAATTTCATTATCATTATAAATTATAAATTAAAGATATATTTGAAGTAAATATGAATTTTATAGAAATGTTTGGCATATCAAATCTAAAAAAAAACTATTAGTCTATTTAAAGATATATTTAAAATAAGGGTGATAAGAATTTTAAAATAGACAATGTAGTCATTCTATAATATTAACCTGAACTAAAAGATAATAAAAATTAATTTGAATAAATATGATTTTTTAGAGATGATATAGTATTGACGTGTGAAATTTTTTTGGAATCGCTTATTAGAAATAGGATTATTATAATAAGTATTTCAAAATGTATAACTTGGCCTATTTATTAAGAACTGCATGGATATAAATTAGACATATGAGGTAACTTTTCGTATTTTGTAAGTATCACTACTAGAAACCTTTTCGTATATGATATAAAAAGAATAAATCATGTTGGAGTTGTTTAGGAAAAAAATTAATTTTGTAAATATTGCGTAGAAAAAAAGAATACATTCTGTTGGAATTGTGTATGAAAAAAAATTCGTAGGAAACGCGCACGAAAACAATTATATTATGTTAGAATTGTGTAGAAAAAAAATATTTCGTAGAAACTATTAGGAAAAACAAATACATTCTGTTGGAATCATATATATAGGGAGAGATCATAATAAAACTACATATAAATGAAAAAACTAAAAAAAACCCTAAAATAACATACCAAATTTTTTTATAAAAAATCGGTACTTTTTATGTATAAAAAAAACTTGTACTGTAAATGTGCATTATATGCTTAGATTTAGCTTTTGATTTTAGTTTAGCTTTTAGGGTTAGGTTTTTAAGGGTTTAGGATTATGATTAAGTTTTTGGGTGTGAGGGGGAGGGGGGTTTAGCTTTGAGGGGTGTGGGTGGAAGGTTTAGATTGGGGGGTTACGTTTAGGGTCTAGTTTTAGGGGTTTTTTTTGGAGTGGGGTGAGGGTTTAGGTTTTTTTGGGGATGGGAGGATTTAGGCTTTTGGTGGGAGGGTGGATTCAGGTTTTTGGAGGGTGGGGGGAGGCTTTAGGTTTTGTGGGTGTCGGTGGAGGGTGGGTTAGGTAGTTTAGGCTTTTTCATATTAATGCATATGTGCCGTACAACTTTTTAAATTTTTTTTTTATATATTATATATAGCGAATTTTGTTACAAAATTCAAAAAAAAATTGATGTGTTTTTTAGACTTTTTTAGTTAGTTTTTTTTTTCTCATTTAAACTAGTTTTGTCATGATCTATCTCCTATATATATAAATGTGTGTGTGTATATACATTATAAAATAATATAATTTATTGAAACCCAAAATTATAATAAAAATATATTCCGTGGAAAATGCGTTTGAAAGTTGAGAAAATTAATTATGTGAGAAATGAGTAAGATGGGAAATGAGCAAGAAAATATGTAGGAAATGCGTTAGAAAAGGATTACCCACGAATAGAATTTCTATAATCTGTTTTCGTTGGAAAATCCATAGGTAAATGCAGTTACCCATGGAAATTAACACAGTAATATTAGCAGTTTTTTATAGGTGAAAACTTGTATGACATTTCCTTTGATTTTAAGGGTTCTACCTCTACCAAAGGACATGCATGGATCCAAGCACCAGACAGACGCTAGTGAAACCCAAAGTGGAGATGAAGTGGTTGTTACTTCAAATAAATTACTTAGTGTCGCAAAAGTAACAAAATTAGAATAGTTGAATCAGACGAGTATGATGTCCAACTTTATTTGGTTAAGGGATCTAGAAACGAGAGTGAATTCAAATATTTCTAAAGTTATCATCGGGAAGGACCCAAGAACAGTTGCCAAAACTATGAGAACCCAAGATGTTATTCAAAGAAGAGCAATGAATGAATTTATAACCCAAAATAATACTTGGGTCTTTTTAGAACTGAAATCCAGTTGCAGGTCTTTGGTTGAACAGGGATGAAACCTTAGATGAGTTGAATACCACCAAATGGTTATCCAAGGTTCCAGACAAAAATAAGTAACTGATTAGTTTGGTACATATGTTTACTCACTTGAAGTGGCAGATCTAGAAAATTGTTATATGGGCAACGTTTAAAAAAAAGGTAACGAAATTGAAAAAACGTCAATTTTTTTTCCAAAATTTACACTACCGCCAGACCGTCAAGAGATAACGGGGGCTACCCGCATTATTAAGCTAGGTCTGTCGTTGCTCGCTTGCATGTCCACTATTGGAATGCTAGTTGCCTTAAGACCTATACACAATCTAGTGAATCACCATACTGATGTCAAAAAAGCTTAATAGTAATTTACAAGATGATATTTATGCAAAACAATCTAAAGGATTCATACAGTGACATCATAATATTTTATAATAGTTTTGAAGTAAGCTAAATTTTACAAGTGTGAATGTAAATTCATTCAATACTCAGAATATATATTTACAACACAACCATATTGAATATTCAGAGAATGAATAAATAAAAGATATACAAAATATTTATCACAAAATATATATACGTATACATGATAATACACCTCCACAGTCTCAGCAGGTGAATTTGGATTTGTGAAAATGTTGGCGAGACAGTTTTTGGAAAAAAAAATGAGTGCACTGGTAATCAGCGAGGACGCCTAGGACATGAACAAAACCTCCAACCTTTCACTTATAAATTGAATTTCACGCTCAACATGTTTGATTTGTTGATGTTGAACCAAATTCTCTGAAAGATAAACAACTGGTATGTTGTCAGCTTGGCATACACTCACAATACACAAATGTGTCCTACCGAGTGGTCAAGTAAAGTTCAATAAGAGGATGGTGCCCCCAACTTGTTTCGGCAACAACTTTAGCAACCGCACGATGTTCGGATTTGAAACTAGAGCGGAAAATTAGTGGTATGACATATAGATTACCACCAGACGATATTTCCTCCAAGAAAGACACAGTATCGAAGTGGATTTGCACGAGCCAGGGCAGCCCCCAATCGGCGTTCGAGTAAGCAGTTAGTTTTGAAGATTATGAGGGGGGATGAACACCCCATGATCACTCGTTCCTTTCAGATAACTAATAATTCGCTCAAAAAAATGAAAGTAAGGCTTGCAAGGTTCATTTATAAGTAATGAAGCCTGTTAGGTCACATTGGTATGTTAGGTCAGATGAAAGTAAGGTACTAAAGTGCCTCGGAAATGCTGCAATATAACGATCCATCCGAGAGAGGAGGTCTAGAAATGGCACTTAGTTTTGAGGTTGTGTCAACTGTTGTAGCATAAGGTTTTCAACCTTATAAGCTCGAGCAAGAATACCAATGATGTAGGGACCCTAGGAGAAAAATAATCCTCCATTTTTACGTTAGACCATAATCCCAAGAAGTAATGAACACGAGATCAACCATGACAATTTTTTAAGAAAAAAGTAGTAATAATTTTCATAAGAAGATGATCATCGAATTAGTGAGGATCATATCGTCTACATATAAGAGGAGATGTGCCATTTAAGAACCCAGTTTGTAGACAAATTGATATGTTTTGATGAGTGTGCTTTGAAACCTACATTTGATTATATATGTATTATACCGTTGGTACCACGCCAAGGGTGCCTGCTTTAGGCCATATAATGACTTTCGTAATCGTTGGTACCACGTGTTGTATGGTTTAGAAGGTTGCCATGGAGGTGTATGGAAAGAGGGGCAGTGGTGGGATTGGGTCAGGGAGAGGCAGTGGTTGATGGGGTGGGGATAGGAGTGGTTGGGGTGGCTCCCGATTATGGGCAAGGGGTAGGAAGATTGGTGGGTGAACAAAATCAAGGAGACGTCAGATTCAAGAAAATTGTGGTCGGGTGTGGGCTGGGATGTTTGTTTGGAGAAGTGGGGAAATGGTTTTGTCAAAGCTGAAGTGGCGAGAAAGGATGGATTTCGTGGTAGCAAGGTCAAGAAACTAGTTTCCCCAAACGTTGGCAGGGTACCCAAGAAATACACAAAGTGAGGAACGAAATGAAGTTTGTGAAGGAGATTGGTGAAAAGGCCTGGGTCGCACGTGGACCCAAAGGTGATCATAGGTGGGTTGGTGGCTATATAAGATAACCATAGGGGTCAGAAAATGAATGATGGTAAGGGAAGGATGTTAGGTATCAAGGGGTGTTTTAATACTTTGACCAAAGAATGAGAAGGTACAGAAGCATGGTCTGAGAAAGAAAACCATGATTTCGTTAAAATGATGAATAGAGACATGAAAACTCGAAACTAGTTTGAGTCCTTGGTTTATATCTAGAAGGGCTTAGTTTATGCCTAGCACGCATGAAGCTTCGCACACACACATAACTAAACATTTTTTTTTCTTGTATGAAAAGTCATTAAAAATTCTATTCATACCAAACTTTTAATTTTCATACTTTGTGATCGTGTAAGTATAATTAATTAGATTTTGAACACTGCAACTTCCCAAAAATATATTTGGTAATTAAACCAAATCAATTAGGGATGGGCGGATAAAATACCATGGTAAAAAGTTAACCCGATAAACATTAGAATTTAAATAAATAAACCTAATGTTAAATAAAAATTGAAGGAATGTTTATAGAAAAATTAAGTTTATAAAAGGTCCGGGTTATCGGGACTTAAAATGAAATGGGCTATAACCTCCCCGAACTTACTAAATCAACTAGGAATGTTTTACCTAGTTAATAAGATGTAACATTTGTGGAAATAAGAAGGTTGTGACCTACTTAATAACTAATAAAGCATGGAGGGACTAAAATTGCACATCCTAGATTGTTAAAAATATAAAAAAGTGAAAGAAATTAACACAACTTAGAGAAAGGGGGGGAAGACTCCCAAAACCTCAAACCATGAGATGCGTCAAATTGAAGATGAAAATTTAGATGATTGCCTTGCATGATTGAGACTTTGAATCATCTAACCCTACAAACCTAAGGTATGTGGTGAATTAAATTATGATAAATTTTGATGTAAATGGTTTTGATTATATGATGAAATTGATGATGTATGGATGTTCATAATCATCATACTTGCTTGTATGTGTAAAATACTTAAGCAATTAAAGATTTGATCTAAGTGTTCATACATGTCAAGAAGTGGGTTTTAATGATATGATGAAATTGATGTTGTAATAGGGATATAATCACCATGTTTACTAGTTTGAGTGAGAAACTTGAATAATTTAGATGTTGGGGTGAATGTCCAATTACATGATGAAATGATTTTTTGCATAAGTGATGAAAACCATAAGTTCTAGTATGGTCGATTGATGAATTAGCATATAATAACTGAAAGTTATGTTGATTTGGTGCTATTAAGTGTATGAACTTGTTAAGATTGAAAGAAACATGGTGATTTTATATGGTAAAGTTAGCTAATATGATAGCCTAAAATGATGCCCACCAAGTGTTTGATAAAATGCCTAAATGAGTTTATCGAATTTGTTAGTGCCTTTACATATGTCAATTGGAAATTTGACTTTTGAAAGTCAAACTGATCTATAATAGATTTGAATGAGAAAGATGGTATAAAGTTCCATAAGATGATGTCATGGGGTAGGATGACTAACCTAACTATTTGCGGGTATTATGTAATAGTTTGACACATGACAATCTAGGTGGGAACTTGGAAAAGAACGGGTCAAACAGATCAAAGATGTGAGAAGGCTTAAACAAACGCAAGGTAAGTTAAACTTACACTTCCTAGAATATAATCACTATTTAAGAAATGAGAAGTAGTTGGTTATAAACAATGGGTTGTTAAAGTCGAGACTTCATGGTGTAAACCATGAAATGGGTAAAAATGGATAAAATTAAGATGTGCTATAGTTGGAAATAAACGATAATCTCAAAAGGTAAGAACTTCTGACGTGAACCAATATGAGTCGAACGAGTAAAAGGGCAAGTAACCATGTTTTGGCGATAAACCAATAAACTTTTAAAATAAGACCTTCTGGTGTGAACCAATATGGGTTGAACGAGTATAATGGTAAGTAACTATGTTTTGGTGATAAACCAATGAACTTTTAAAATAAAACCTTCTGGTGCGAATAACTACGGGTCGAACGAGTAAAATGGTAAGTAACTATGTTTTGATGATAAACCATTGAATTTCTAAAATAGGACCCTATGGCATAAACCATGAAGGATCAAAGGGGTAAGATGGTGAGTATGCACCTTTTGGCAATAAACAATACATGGTTAGTTGAAACGCTAAAATGATAAGCTATGAACGGGTCAAATGGATAACGGGTCAAACAGGTGAAATGGTGATGTTGTAACCATTTGAATATGATATTTGATCATTTGTTTGTTAAGTTTCATACTTATAGGTAAGCATAATGTACAGGCATGCATTACCATGAATTAGAGAATAGAATCACAAGGTATTGATAACGGGTCTTTACTTTGACACGCGCCAGGTACGTATAAAGGATTATACTTCGGTAAGGGCTAATGGCCCGACGAAAGATGGTTGGGTTAATGTGGAAAATAGATTAACTCAAATGAGATATATCTAGTGTTTGGGTAAACCGGCCTTTAGAACCAATAACATGTCTATGATGTGAAAATACGGCTAAATGGTTTTAAACTACTAAACCATTGGAATTTTTATGTCCTTTGGGACATAATAAATCTAGATGGGATAACGAGATAAAAGTGGCGCTAGTTTTCATCTAACCTTTAAAAGTTCTCTGGTTTGGAAAAAGAGCATAAATTTGACTAAAACGCCCCCGGATAATAGGTTTTGGGTAAACTACCTCCAACGGTGGATTTGATAATGAATATTTAGAGCGAGTTGATTCTTTCGGTAATTAAAATTAGAGTTTTTTGTGACATATCTAATCAGACCGAATAGGATTTTAAGAGCTGTAACGATCATTCACAACCCTTTTAGTAGGCAGGAAGGGCGCGGAAGCTACCGTTTCTAGAATGCAAGCAAGCTAGCGACTTTCCTAGTAGCGAAGGAAATGGGCATTCGGGAAGCGACTAGTCGCTTCTGGAGAAGCTTCTAGAAGGTCGATCACTACATAGAAAGATCCATATACCAGTCATGAGAGAGAGCGAAGCCTAGAGAGGCAGTAACAGTAGCTTCTTTGGCGAAGTCGGGCCACTAGTGGAGTGGCCAAGGAGGCCTACTAAACCAATACTGGATTAGTAACCAGTGAAATCCCTAAATAAAATTTCAGTGAACTATTGAAGCTATCAATGTGATTGATCAGACAAGTACCAAGGCTTTCGGTATACTTCTTTCATTTCCTAAAAGGCTTTAAGTCTAGTAACGGGTTCGATTTGGGTAAAGCACCCTACCAGAAGATTATAATGAAAAGTTAAGGCGTGTCTAAGTAACCAACCATAATTTGAGTTGTGGTTGGTAGAAACAATGAGAACATTGATAAGAAAGCATGAGGCATGAACTAAGTGCATAATGCCTCCTAACGGGTCAATTAAGTAATAAACCCAAACTGAATGTAGGAGCGAAAAACTCAAAGAATATGGGCCGGGTAGTGGGTTGTTGATGTAAAGCAAATTACATCTATTTCCGTGTATAGTTTGTATAATATTTCGAGTCTATTTATGTCGTTTTGGGTTTAGATTTGTATATTATCGTGTCTTGTGTGATTTGCTGGGTTGTAGAGGAGAAAAGAGCTTAAAATGAGAAATTATGAAGGAAACCGAGTCTTCGAACGAGTCGCACATGATCGGGTAGTTCAACGGAACGAAAAAATGAAGAAATCCAAGAAACAAAGTCCCCGCCGCGTCACGCGACGACCTCAACTCAACAAGCCTCTCCCGTTACGCGAGAGGGAATGCATCACCCGTCATGTCGCCTCAGTGATTGTTTTTCATTAATCATAAAAGATTCAAATTTTTTACAACTCGATTGACTCGACAGACTCCCCCTCAACTGATCACGGAAGCAAAACAGTTCGTACAAGAGAAAATGTGAACTATGTGATAAATAAATCACCAACAGGTGTGATCTATTTATACTAGGTAATAAAGATCTGTTTAGTTATTGGCTGACTCACCCTGATAGTGAAATCTAACATTCCTAACAAAAAAGATTTCGCTGATGTTTGTAAAGATCTGTGCAAATCCTAACATCTGATCTAGGCTAATCTCAACACTGATAAGATAAATACGGTTACATTGAGAAACCACTGTCTAAACTATCCTATGTTTGTAGTTATCCAAACATCTGTTTGGCCATATAGATGTTTGGTCTTCTTCATCAGACCTTTGGCTTAATCGGGATTTGGTCTTCAACAGATGTTGGTACTCTTGAAATGTGGTTCCAAGTCTTGATCCGATGTTTATCATGCCCTTGAACAGATGTTAGAATAGGTGTTCAAGATTCACTATCATTGGGGAGAGAGTAGTTCAATCTTTTGCTTATTTCTTTATTAGTGGATCATACTTTGACTTTTTGATATCATCTGTTTTTTAAGGTCTAACATAATGAATAACGTGTTTTGATATTGTTATTTTGATTAATGGTTCTTTAATTGTGAATTGAATATAATAAAGTGACAAACTTTGGTTCTCATAAGATCTTATGTACATGTATGCTTAAACTTGTTACTTATGCAATTATAACTCTTCATGTTGCTTGGTGAATGTATATAATAGTTGCATGCTAGGTTGACTGCTTGGTGCTTTTGATATTAAATAGTTTACTAGCGTACATAGTAATCATTGGAGTTTAGTTGTGATTTGATTAGGTTTAACTGTTCTACCAACTTTAATAGCTGTGAAGTGAGAGGTTGTCAGCTAGTCTTGAGTGATTAGGTTTCTAGGGTTAGATAGTTCGTGAGAAGATCCCTTAGTTCACATCTCTATTTGCTAGCTGAGTTTGATCATAGTTCTTTAGTTTCCCTATACTTTCGTGTTGTGAGGTAGAATATCAATAGGGAGCATTATTATCATCGAAGGATAACCCACGAGGGAATCTCTAAACCAATAAGTTAACGGCTTTTAGGTTTCCATAGGTTTCTTCTCGAGAAGGGTTGTGGGTCCGTTAGGTTATCCTTTAAGTTTAGTATCTCAAGATCCCGATTTTCACCAATAGTTCATAACCGATAGAACGTGTCAAATTTGTGTAGGAGTCTAACCTAAGTAGTGTTTTTGCCCATCATCTGATCATATCCTTAGTCTCAGTTCGTGTCTTTTTCAGTTTTAGTTAACTTAGTAAATTTTAGCAGTTTGTTAGTAACCCACCCCCCCCCCCAAAAAAAAAAAAAAACAAATTAGTCAAGTCGATTTAGGAATTAGTAATCGAGTTTAGTAAACTTCATTAGTAGTGTCTCGTGGGTTCGATACTCGGACTTACTTAAGCTTTACTATATTGATCGGTACATTGTCGATTGTGTGGTCTACGTTTTAGAGAGTTTTAGTTTAATATGTAAGACTTAGAGTGTTAGTTTAGGGTTAAAAATTATTTAGTTTAATTAGGCCATTTCAAGCACATCAGTTGTAGTTTAAAAGTGTAGAGGAATAAACCTCTAAAGAATAAATTGGGTCTGGACCGAATTAGATGTGAATTGAATTGTATAGGAATAAACTCTAAGTTCGATACTCGGACTTACTTAAGCTTTACTACATTGATCGGTACACTTGTCGGTTGTGTGGTCTACGTTTTAGAGAGTTTTAGTTTAAAATGTAAAACTTAGAGTGTCTAGTTTAGGGTTAAAAATTAGTTAGTTTAATTTGGCCACTTCAAGCACATTAGTTATAGTTTAAAAATGTTGTAGGTACCGGAAATCCGGATCTGACAAAGATATCACACGATCACCAGGGATGGGTGGAATCCAAGTTTGGTGATGATCCAAGAACACTGAAAATATGAAAGAACAATACGAATCAACTTTAACACCTTGCACATGATTCTATTTCTTTAACAAGCAAAACCGTCTGGTACAAGATGGAGGCTCTTAGAGAAATCCCAAAAGTCTCACCCTAGAAATGATATAAGCTTAGCTTATATACCTATTAGCTTATATACCTAGGGTAAGGGCATCCCTCATGGGCTTGCTTATGGGCTTGCCTGGCCCACATGGCCTATGGTATGCCCAAATGACATATTAAGGTCCAAACCTAATACAAACTAACCCAGTTAACCCCAATTAACTACCATAAACTGTTGCGTATATTTGATGCGTCAGTCTCACACTTCTAGGACCTAAAATATCCCCTAGACTGATGCATCAAATTTTCTTCATAGCATGAATTCAGCAACGTCTTCAACAGAGTCTATGGTTGTCGCTATGCTTGAAACATATTTGTCGAAAACAGTCTCACACTTCTAGACCTCACACTTCAACGAACTCTCAGCACTGAGTCTCTTCCTTCAACTCTCATGGTTAGCTTCATATCAGGTTCTTGATCAGCTTTGCTTGAAACATCTTTGTCGAAAAGAATGTGAGAGGAGGAATCTCAGCAGCTCTTTTCTTCTTCTTCTTCAATCTTTCTTTTTCAAGCAAGCAGGTTCACAAGTACTTTTCCAAATGTACTTTCACTGTTAGACGATGACTGGCATCTGGTTCTTCTGACTCAGGTACAGTTTGCTGTTGTGATGCTTCATGCTTTGTCGGCAACTAACAGCATCTCAATTTCAGCAACCCCTGTTTCTTGATCGAATCAAGATCAGCACAATTCTTAGAAATTTATAAGCAAACATTCTTATGCAATAGGGAGAGTATCAGATGAACACTTGGTATATCCAAGTACTTGTACTCGGAACAAAATTCAAATTTCTTTCATCTTTTGATGATTAGTCAAATCTTCAAGAATGGTTAATAATTTTTTAATAAAACAAAGAACACTCTATTTTCGGATTTTTGAATTTTCTATTTTTTTTAATTTTTAGAATATAAGAATATAAATAGAAACGCAAAAAAATTTAAGAAACTTACTCAGTAGTTACAACTATACAAATGCAATGGGATCAAAATTGTTTTCAGGCGGACCAAGGAACACTTTCTACTGCGAACTTATTTAGACTGGTCTAAGTGATTGCCAATATGTATGTCCACTTAAACTTTAACACTCAACTTTCATTTTTCAACTTCGTGATAGGCTTAAGGTAGTATTATACTATAATACCCGTGCGTCCCATACCATGACATACCCCTGCGATCAAGGTAAGCACAACGATTCATCGTAGCAGGTGAGTATACTAGATAATCCTTTATATTTTACAATGTCGGACTATTGGTGAACAGGTCAGTACGTCGTACAGCAGAGTGACTAATAATATCTTACGAGGTTAGGCAAATATCTTATATGGTATGTTTGACTTTTCAAGCACATGGAATTTTCTCATGATGAATTTCCTTTCTTTTAAGGTTTTGGCCCTTCTATTTTGGCATTTTTTAAGGATATCCTGACTGTGCCTAGGTCTGCATGTATCTGGATGCAACAAAAGGGCAGCCCTGATATCCCTGATGACTCATCAGCATAAAAACCTGAAACGTCAGACGTTGGCTATCTATCAACGCAAGATTTAAGACCATGAAATCATATGCCGATGGTATGTGATGGAGAGGGTGAAACTCAAGCGTTAATGATCATATTCTATGTGTTTTAGTTAGTTTTGAGTGGTTATATGCGTTGAATGAGAAAATATGAGAACTGGTTGTTTTGCAGGTTAACTGATTAATTTGCGTGAGTTAAGAAGGTTAGAGATGATGCAAAACATCCGTGATGCAGTTGCAAAGTAAAAGATGCCAACCGGGACTTGTTCGGGCTAAGATCTAACTCGGAAACACAAAAAAGGAAAGATTAGAAGTTGAGGGGCTTATTGGTACTTAATTGAAAGTTGATATGAGAAGAGAAAAGAAGTTGTGAAAACCCGCCGTAGCTTACGGTCGGTTGACCGTAGGCTACGGTCTACTTGCTTAGAAAGGAAAATAACCAGAGATTCCTCATCGTAGGTTACGATATCTAACGTTGCTTATGGTTCAACAAAATTGTATTTAGAGCTTACTGACCGTAGCTTACGGTTTAAGAGTGCTTAATTGTTAATGAAAATTTTCCCCTGCATGTATATTAGGGTTTCTTATCAAGGGACTGGATTTATCAATCATCAAGGACGAAAAAAAGACTTCTAGGGCTCCAAAGTTTGAAGCTTTTCACTCTCAATCATCATTGTTCTACACCAAATCAACATCACGATCATGGATTCATCGATCTCTCAAACATTTGACGGTTATTTGTACAAGATGAGCGGCTAGTCTTGTTATGGTTTCCCCCGGATGGAGGGTTGATGTAAGTTAGATACTGTTATATGTTTTTTGACAATTGTTTGATGCTTTTCACCTTTGATTTGATTAACTAATTGTAAATGATTTCATTTTCTTAAACTTTAATCTTTAAACATTCAATTCCTGAGAGTTCTAGAAATCGGGATATATTTGATGTGGGATTAGGGTTAGTAATTACGATTGATGCTCATGTGATAACCTTCCCTTATGTATTAATTGGAGTACTTAGTCGGTGAGTATCACAACTGGTTAATTATATTAACACTTATGTCTATATAAGTGTTTTGATTAAACATATGATTGTAATCTACTTATCATTCTGAAATTCGAAGGAACCATTGTTTTTCCTATTGATAAAATTTCAATTAGTGTGTCAATTTAAATAAGTAACAAAATCCACAATCAAGTTTCATTTTTAGTAGTAATTAATCGATACTTAACATTACGACACTTTCCACAATCCTCCTCTGGTTCGATACCCTACTTATCCTATCTACATGTTTAGTTGGTTTTTGCATGTTCTTCACGACAGACATCAGTATGTTACCCATAAGATACATAGTTCATTATGTTTATATCACTTAGTATCTTTTAATCACTTTGAGTGTTAAGCCTACCGACATATCACATTAGATCCTAGGCTTTTTAGCTATGACACCTTACATGTGTCAGTCACGCCCTTTATCACGAATATTAATTTCATTCCCATTTGATGCAAAAAGACTTTTTGTATTTTTCAGCTTTTCAAAGCTTTTGTATTTTTCTGTTTTTCCAATGTTTTAGGATTTTTCTGTTTTTTAAATGTTTTTGTGTTTTTCTGTTTTTGCCCCCTCAAACAATACATATATACATATATCTCCCTCTTCCCTCCTAAATTTGTGCATCACACTTTATGGACAAATTTACCTAATAAAGAAAACGTATGTACAAAGTTTCAAATGAAAGAAAAGGAAAATGTTTTTGTTGTTTTTGCTTAACCATTCGGTCATTAGATTAAAAAAATTAAAGCACGAAATTTAAATTTGTACCTTTTCGCTGATCTTTTCTTGCCTCATCTCCTCCAAAGGAAACATCGCACTCGTAAAAAAAATGAAATTTTTTGCAATAGTGAGATGTTATCTGATATGTCCCTAGAACAACCGCTATCAACATTCCAGAGATTGTCAACAGCTCCTCCTTGGCTGTTCCTGAAAAATAAGGAGATTAGTAAGACAAAGGGACCCAGGCCATCATGGTCTTGGGTTCCCCTGAAGCATCAAAATAAGACACTTATTTCAGACATAAGTCCCGTTTTGTTTCGAGGATTGGTAATGTTGCTGCCGCTTTGGATTTGGGTTCCAAATTTGTTTCATTTTAACAAACGCATATGTTGTCTTCGATTGAGCAACTTTGGCTGTTTCAGGTTTATTCGTTTTAGAAACAGATTTTTGTTTCTGAACAGCCTTGGGATTCACATTCTTCACTGCTTAAGTGATGATACCTTCATCGGCTTGAATGATTGTTATCCTTAGGTGTAACCTTGTGATTTTGATCATAGTAGGGTACATAGGGACTAAGTGTGCAGTTCCGAGCAATGTGACCAGGAATGCCGCAATTGAAGCATGTTTGTCTCTTCACGTATTAAGCATCCTGATCAGCTTGATTTGCTCTTTTATGCCTTGAAGGATGAACTGATCCTTTCTGTGCTTGATATCCTTGCACATTTCTTCTAGATGAAGATGAATTTGGATGTCTATACTTGTCGTTTGCAAGGGCCTTCTTCTGTTGTGGAGATTTCTTTTGATTCTTCTTGTTTTGTTTAGACTGCAAGTGTTGTTCAGAAATCTCCCCAACCTTTCCAAAAGATTTGCTAGCACGGTCAAACGCATATTTTTCACATTTTCCATTAATGATCGGCTTAACAAAAGCATTTTTCACATCACTAGCCTTTTGAGGGCTATTGCTGCTCATTGAGGATTTTGGAGAGCGTGACTATCCTTGACGTTTGGATTTCTGCTTTCTTCGTCTCCAAACCTTTTCATCACAAGCAGAAGGTTCCGATTGTTCAGTTTGCGCATTTGGAGCCTTGTTCACGTCAGCTCTCTCTTCATCAGCTTTGATAGAATCTGAGAATCCTAGTTTATCAGATGAAAGACTAGACACTTCAGCTGAATCATTAGAAGAGCCAACAACACCAGATGGTTCCCGTGTGTCTGACGTATAATCACTGGGTTTGTCGTACACCATATGCTGTGCTCTCTCAATTTCTTCGTCGGTTTCAGGAATTGTCGTCTAGTTGTGATTATACGGTGGGGCAACCCGATTGAATCCCAAACCCTTCCCCTTGTTCTTCTTATATTCCAGCTGCACATTGCACACGTCTTGAAAAGCTTGCTAGATGTATCAAACTCTTTATTTTGACTTTGTTTTGTTGATATTTTCCAGTAAGAAGTCCCAGCTTGATTCTGACCAAATCGCATTCCATGGTTTTTGACTGTAATATGGTTTTGTAATCATGGACCCAACATTTTTGTTAATTTACATCCAAGTGGAGCTGAGCTATATCTTTTTTTTGTGCTTCAAACTTTTCTGTGAGTAAATTGTTACTTTCTCGAAGGCGATGCACTGAGCCATTACATTGTGGTAATCATTAGCCATTTTGGAATTAAGTGCCCTAAGTTGAGCAACCCTATTCCTGCAAGGTTCAGTGCACAAAGGTAGTTGACTGTGTCAATGAGCGATCTTGGTTTATCAACGTGAGTTTAGGCTTGAGGTAGACTTTAGGGTGCTGGGCTGCTAATTGCTGCTTGTTGGGCTTGAGGTTTCTGTTCGGACACTTCTTCAGGATGAGACTGTTGATTTTGCGTATAGATCTTGGAGATCTTGGTTTGACTGTAAATGTCCCACAACCAAGATACAAAGGAGTCTTTATCACCCAAAAAGCTATTCATCTCATTCCTTACTTCCTCTTTTCGCCTCCCACGTTCAAGCAAGCGCATCACATATTCCACGACATGATCAACATTATAGTCTCCAATAAAGTCATTCAGCTTTTCCTTCACTTAATCCCGCAAGTTCGGGATTTAATTTTATGATTGGGGTGAAGTGCTGTTGACGGATGCTTCGATCAGTGGGCTAAAGACAATGTTTGGATTTGCATTTGGTTTTGAATTACATATTGCGCTGAAGACTATGTTTGAGCACTGAGCTTGGGCTATAAACATCTTCGGATAATCGAAAACCGTACCGGTAAAGACGATAAAAACAATGTCCGAAAACTGTTTTTTACCAAAATGTACCGTTAGACTCGTCTCGACGGCACTAATCCAATGATATATAATGTCAAAGACCTTTTTCGGAATTTTCGTTCCTTTTTTTGGCCTGTTTTTCAAATACTATCTCGAATTCGAAATAGTAATACGGAACAATATCTCGGAACAGTGAATCCAAGATGGAAAAAATTGATTTAAGATGCTACAGTTGATTCGAGATATCAACAGTATCCCGGAACAGTGACCTTTTGTTGATGTCAGAATCTATGTGTAGCTGAAGCTATCCAAAGACCAAAAGATCACTAGATGTTTAAGACAAAATTACACTATGAAGCTTATTGTCAAGGGGGAGTCTGTTGGTGCATATTTGTGACAACAGCTTAATAGTTTAACAGTTTAGTCTTTGGATATTTTGTATTAGGCTTAGCATTTGTGTTTAGCTTGTTTAGAGTTGTATTGGGCTTGGAGAATGGTTTAGCCCAGTATAAAGCCTAGTATGCAGACATATAGTATATATACATGTTGTGCTTAGGGTTTTAGTGTTGTTAGACAGAGAGGAGTGTGAGAAATCTACAAGAGTGGCTGAGAGATTTCTTGTGAGTCTTGAATTGATTGTAAACATTAATGTTGGATAATCAATAGAAGACTGATTGAAAGTGATTGTTCGTGTTCTTGTTCGGTTTTCTGTGAAATCTGGTCTAGGGGATTCCGCACTCTAGATTAGATAGACGATTCTGTGAGATCCATACGATATAGGGGACCTACAATTGGTATCAGAGCTTTCAGCGTTTGATTTTGCTTGGTTCAGAATCGTAGCAGCAGAAAAAGTTGGATTTTTGGAGTTTTGGAGGCTGGTTTGAAGTGTTGACGGCTGTTCTAGGGTTTCTGTTACTGTTTCAGAAAAACAGCAAGGTATTTCGGATAGAAGGAGAGCATCTCGGATCAAAGGTGAAGCATTTCGGATTGAAGACTTGAATTTCGGATCAGAAAAGCTTGATTTCGATCAGAAAAGTGCATTTCAGATAGTAAAGTGCATTTCGGATCATCAGAGTTTCATTTCGGATCAAAACATTCTATCTCGGATTGCATTTCGATTCTAAGTTCATTTTGGATCGCATTTCGGATTCCAGCAGTCCATCTTGGATTGCATCTCGGATCAGAACAGTACATTCCGGATTTCATCTCGGATCAGAATAGTACATCCCGGATTCCATCTCGGATCACTATTGCCGAATCACCATCTCGGATAAGCATCTCGGATCACTGTTCCGAGTTTTCATCTCGGATTGTTAATCCAAGTTACTATTCCGAATTTGGTACTGTTCCGAGTTTCATACAAAAAGGTGGAAAGTTAATCAGCTGACGTAACCGGAGATAAACGTTTTCATACATAGAAGTTGATCCGTAAACAATCTTAACAAACCGACTGCACGGTTAGACTCATGTTATTTTTAGGGCAAAAAAGGCACGAAAATTCCTAAAAGCATAATCGGACATCATTGGATTCATATCGTCGAGACGAGTCTAACGGTACAATTTGGTAAACACACTTTTCGGATAAATTTTTGAACGTTTTTAACGGTACAGTTATGGTAAAACATGAAGAAGACCAGAAGAGAGGTTAGATTTAGGTTTTGACATAGGTATACCAAAATCCATTTAGACTGATACTCTGTATGTTAAAGATGGTTAGAATGAACAATATGAGTGAGGGTGTTAATACCTGCCCAAAGTTGATAAATGCTGAACAATATGTAGACTGGAAGAAGAGGTTTGAGACATTTGTTCAAAATGAAGATTCTAAGATGTGGAACTGTATGATTGATGTGTACATTGCTCCCACACGTCGAGTTAACAGGAGAATTCTGTACTGTCATATGAGAAGATGGAAGACTCTGAGAAACGTATGTATGAGGCTGAGAAGAAAGCTTTAGCAGCGATAAAGATGTCCTTGCCAACTGATATGAAACACATTTGTAATAGGTATGGATCATCTAGAGAGCTGTGGGAAGCTTTAAGAAAACGTTATCAGAGTTCTTCAAGACAAAGTACATATGAACAAGCATGTTTAGCTGAGACTGGTGCTATGAAGACTGAAGAAGTAGCTGCTAAGAAAGAAGAAAAGTAGGAAGCTGAGAAGGAGAGAATGGAAGTCAAGGATGCAAAAGCTGTAGTGTGCATGGATGATACAGATGAGCTTATAGCAAAGGTACAGGTACAATTTCAATCTGTAAGTCATACTTGTCATAATTGCACTGAACTACAAGGTAAAGTTGACAAACTATCGGAGCAAAACAAAATTCTGTTAGCTGAATTAGAAAATCAAAAGAGTCAAATGTTCTATTGAGTAAAAGTGAGTCAAATAGTTTAAATATACTCAAATCAAATGAACAAGAAATCAACAGTTTAACAAGCAAAGTCAATGAATTGTTACATATCATTGAGCTGGCTCGTGAAACTGTGAAAGATAAGACTAATGAGCTTTTGGAAAAGTGCACACAATTGGCTGGTGCACAAGCCAAAATTGTTGAACTTCATGAAAAGTTAGTTAAATTTGGAAAATCCTCGTTAGTCAGTACTCAAATTCAGAAAGGTTGAAAAGGAGTAGTGATAAAACAGGAGTGGGGTTTAGTAAAGCTACATCTTCTGAGGATTAGGATTACTCCTTTTTACCAAATGAAAATGAGCTAACAGATTTTGTTCCTACTGTACCAGCTATAGTGGATCTGATAACAGTTGACATACCTAATAGTCCAGTCTCTTTGAAAGAATCTGTTAGGTCTAATAGTACACCTCATAAGTGGATGAATACTAACGACAAAACAGTCAAATCATTTAAAAGGGATCTAAGAGAAAGGAAATTTTTAAGAAGAGATTTTGTTTTAAATGTCACAACAAAAGACATGTGGCTAGTTGTTGTTGTTTTAAAAAGGGTAAGAAAGTGGAGACTGAGGTTGAGGTTAAGGATGGAACTCAGGTTGGGTCAAATAAGAATTTTAAACCAAGTTCTCAGACAAATCAACCAAGATTTCAACCTAAATCTATAACATCAAGAAGATTTGATAGTCCAAAAAAATTTTCTCCTAAATCAAGTCATGTTAATGGACAATCAAATTGTTTTACAAGAAAAAATTTTGGATATCAAAATCGATACCATACTCTGGTAATCGAAATTTTCAAAGGAGAAACGAATATAGGGGTTTTAGTAACTCAAATGTTCAAAATAATCCAAAAAGTTTTCAAAGTTCAGATTATGATAATGGGAGAAGAAGGTTTCTAGATAATAATTTTCAAAGGTTGGCAAATCCGAGAGTTTATTGGAACTCCTCGCGATCAAAGATCACATGAAAATCATGAATCTTGTTCAGCAACTTGGAAGACATCCAAGACACCGGTGGGGTGTGATGGATATTGGACATAATTAAGTTATATTAATATTCATGTCAACCCAAAACCGGTAGGGTTTGGGTTCTCAAGTCTAACTAAATTAGTTGAGTGAGTGCAGGATGGCCAAGAAGGACTGTTGTGTGTTCAACAGTGGTTATTCCTATAAAGCATCTGAGGTGAATAGTAGGTTACCATGGTAACGAATTATTTACTTCTGTGATAGAAAATGTTTACTAACAGTGAAAAACCTTTTGTCAGGTTGAAGTAGGAGTCTGTTTGTATTTAAATTTCTGTTTTTAAAACCTTACTCCTTAAAAACAAAATTTTAGGGGAGAAATTTCCCTAAGCCAAAAAGAGGTTTATTAATGCGTGAGTTTAGGGGGAGTAAGTTGAAAAGGTTAAAGTTTTTTCAAAAATCAAAAATGAGTTTCACTGTTTGGAAAAGAAGAAATGATAGTACATCAGCAAGTTAAACTGTCA
This sequence comes from Scalesia atractyloides, assembly GCA_947069175.1. NCBI lineage: Eukaryota > Viridiplantae > Streptophyta > Magnoliopsida > Asterales > Asteraceae > Scalesia > Scalesia atractyloides. The sequence continues at coordinate 13,448,377 of CAMTDV010000029.1, forward strand.
CACTAATATTTAAAACTAAATTGTTAAGTGTGATAGCAGCTTCATCATATGATGTACCAGTAGGCAAAACGCATGAAATAATCAACTTACCTTTGTGATACAATATAATAAACTGTGTATGAGTGGGTAACATATCAGTGGCGTATGGTTTTATGACCTTGAATCTTACGTTGATAGATTGCCAAAATCTGAGGTTTTAGGTCTTTATATTGTTATTTCATCCGGGGTATCAAGGATTTCCTTCTACTGCATCCAGATATATGCTGACCTAGGCACAACCAGGATATCTTAACAGAGCTAAAATGTCAAATCCCAAAAATTGAAGAAGCTCTCCTAGAGAGTCATTCAAATGTGCAAATTGCATTATTCGTACCAATATTTGGTATTTGTCCTAACCCTCGTTGGATATTGGTCTCTTTGCTGTATGGAAGTACTGACCTGATCACCAACTATCTAACGTTGAATATAAAAAGGATGAATTTCGGTATACTCACCTACTACGAGGAATTTTTGTGCATACCTTGATCGTGGGGGTATGTCCTGAAGTGGGACACACTAGTATATAGTAAAAATTATCTAATCATATCACTAGGTAATGGTACTTGAAATGTTCATGTCTTTTGTTTAAGTAGATAAACAATACTGGTAATCGTCTTGAACTGTTTTTCATGAATATTGCATATAGAATTATAAAATAGTGTGAAAATAGTTTGATGTTGCTGATTGATCTTCTGGCTGGTGATTCTCACAAAAATAGAGTGTTTAATTTCTTGTTAGTTATTTGTTTTCAGAAAATATAAAAGTACAAAAAGATTTGTTTTTAAAGTCTCTCATTTTGAAATGATAAGGTGTTATTTTTGCATGATAAGATAGAATATTGGTTTATCTTTAATGTGGAAAAGAACTAATGGTTTTTCGAGTTACTTGCTTGTGTTTTTAAACAGATTGATGCGGTTATCAAAATGAAGTGCAAATTCAAGTAAAGTACATTTTAAGAATGGAGTGCAGAATGTGTGCAGATGCATGGTAGGATCCTTCTACTACATTGCAAAGGGAGATATAGATAGATTTGGTGATATGAGCTTACAGAGAATGCTAGTTCGCTAATCTACAACGAATGAAAGTTTTGGAGATTGGAAGCATCAGCTAAGGGGGAGTCTGTTGATTCAGAATCTGTGTGTAGCTCAAGCTATCCAAAGACCAAAAGATCACTAGATGTTTGAAGACAAAATTACACTATGAAGCTATTGTCAAGGGGGAGTCTGTTGGTGCATATTTGTGACAACAGCTTAATAGTTTAACAGTTTAGTCTTTGGATATTTTGTATTAGGCTTAGCATTTGGTTTAGCTTGTTTAGAGTTGTATTAGGCTTGGAGAATGGTTTAGCCCAGTATAAAGCCTAGTATGCAGACATGTAGTATATATACATGTTGTGCTTAGGGTTTTAGTGTTGTTAGACAGAGAGGAGTGTGAGAAATCTACAGAGAGTGGCTGAGAGATTTCTTGTGAGTCTTGAATTGATTGTAAACATTAATGTTGGATAATCAATAGAAGACTGATTGAAAGTGATTGTTCGTGTTCTTGTTCGGTTTTCTGTGAAATCTGATCTAGGGGATTCCGCACTTAGATTAGATAGACGATTCTGTGACGATCCATACGATATAGGGGACCTACACCTTTCTGAGAGAATGATGACCCGAGATGGATTCGAGATGAATGTTCATCAATCCGAAATGCAGGTTGAGATGATCAGAGATGCAAGCCGTTTATCCGAATTGATCCGAGATGGTCCAAGTTGGTTCGAGATCTTCAGCAGACTATCCGAGATGGTTTGAGATGGTCCGTGATCTTCAAGCAGACTATCCGAGATGATCCGAGATCTTCAACAAAAACCGAAACAGAAGCGGATACGATCACAAAACTGTGTGATATCAATCTGAGCCTGGAAACAGGTTCAAACAGGCTCGGGTACCAATTGTAGGTCCCGGAAATCCTTATCTGACAATGATATCACACGAACACTAGGGATGGGTGGAATCCAAGTTTGGTGATGATCCAAGAACACCGAAAAGATGAAAGAACAATACGAATCAACTTTAACACCTTGCACACGATTCTTGTTACTTGCACAAGCAAAACCGTCTGGTACAAGATGGAGGCTCTCTAGAGAACTCCCAAAAGTCTCACCCTAGAAATGATATAAGCTTAGCTTATATACCTAGGGTAAGGGCATGCCCCTCATGGGCTTGCCTGGCCCACATGGCCTATGGCATGCTCAAATGACCTATAAAGGTCCAAACCTAATACAAACTAACCCAGATAACCCCAGTTAACTAACATAAACCGTTGCGTATATTTGATGCGCCAGTCTCACACTTCTAGGACCTAACAAACAAGCTTTGAGAAATAAGATGAAGATGGAAAGATTCAACTTGCATACAAATTGGAATTGTTCTAATACAAGTGAAAGTGCAATCAAAGAGCTACTAAACCCTATACATCATTAACTATATATACTAGAGGGTTGGAGCTCCTAAACTCTAAACTCTTAGGCCCAAAGCCTTTCCCCAGCCCATTACACAAAAACAACCCAAATCCTAACAAATACTAATGCATAAACCTATAATGTCTTTACAAGTGTAGAGGAATAAACCTCTAAAGAATAAATTGGGTCTGGACGAATTGGATTGTATAAGAATAAACCTCTAAAGAATAAAATTTGTTTTTCTTTGTTGTTTTAGTCACATCTGACTGTTTAACTCAAACACTAGTTGTTTTTAGTGTTTACATTAGGATTTTACAAAGGCGGAAACCGGATGGACGACCAAGCATGCAAAGAACCAACACTATTTAACAGCTATCTCTTTGAAGACGTTCACGGGAAGGTTGAAGCATGATCATGCATGACGAAGTTTTTGAGTTTTAAACTTTAATATTTCTAAAGTGTAAATTAAGTGTATTAATTTATTATGTCGGTTCATCTGGGATATCAGTTAACCCAGGTTTGTTAGTTATTCGTTTTATATATAAAAAAATTGGGACCAAATGGTTCGCATATTTAAAATATTCAGTAATAATGAGATACAATGTTAAAGACACAAAAGTGGCAACTTACACTCTTGGCCGCTATTTGACAAATTGATGACATTTTGGTCCAGCATTTTTATAAAAAAAATTGGGATACATGCTAACACCACAGCAAAGCAGATTAATATTTATAAAAGGAACTATAATATGTATAGTCATATTATACCAAAACTTAGGATGTTACACCTCTGCTTCTGGTTGGTGACCGATGTCTGTTTTCTAAAATATTGTTTGTTGAATTGGTCGTTGTAGTTTCACATCATATTTGATTACACAAGCTCAAGACCATTGGATTAACTAAGAGCGACCCTTATTATGACTATGATTAGCATATTTTGGTGAACAAGCTACTAGTTTGTGAGGAGCTAGAATGTGATTTGTCACTAATTTTGGACACAAATAAGTATATGTAATTATAATTTATATAGTTATTGTTTACTGTGTTCGTGTTCTACTATTTGAGATCTTTGTAACAAATGAAACCTTGTCCAAAATAACGGGAAGCTAAATGAGCTATCAATGTTCGCAATTGTGTGTTTGGGTTGTGAAACAAGTGAAAACTTAAGGGAAAATGGTGACATTAGGTGGGAATTTTTCCCCCATATGAGGTGAGACCAAATTTAGAGTGGTACATACAGAGTAACAATGATTAGATTGTTTTTTTAAACAAAGGAACTAGGAGCATTTGCACCCGCACAGTGCGTGTGTGGCGTGGGCGATAGACGTTTAGATGACACACTTTACACTTCGCACACTTGCATAACTGCGTGTCGCCTTTATAGTTTTGAAGATATGTTAAAGGCTTAGAGAACTCTGATTTGTGTTAGTTTAGAGGCTTATGATGGGAGATTAGAAAGCTAGTAAAGAGGTGGCTCAAAACCCGTTGGTTCGGAGGATGGACCATAACCCACTATGATAAAAGGTTAGATGACGCTTAGATGACACACTTTACACTTCACACACTTGCATAACCGCATGTCGCCTTATATTTTTTAAGATATGTTAGAGGCTTGGAGACCTCTGCTTTGTGTTAGTTTTGAGGCTTACGATTGGAGATAAAATGTCCAGAGATGGATCAAAACCAATAGCTGGTTCGAAGGATGGACCATAACCCACTATGATAAAAAGGTTGGTCCAGAGATGGATCAGATTTCAGTAGCAAGTTCAGAGACTGGTCCTGAGCTTCGACAAGAATCTTTAAAGGGATCACATGTCTTTAAAGGGGCTGTTTAGAGACACTTGCAAAACTCTAGAAAGTGAAATACCTGGCGATTAAGATATTAGTCTGTAACATGTTATTAAACCGTTTACATTGCTATTAAGGACTCTTAATTCAATTTTTTTCATTAATGAGGTTAAATGATTTAACAGTATTGTCCTTTCAAATGTCGATAAAACTAATATGCAACCTTGGTTGGAAATACACTTACAAACACATTGAATCCCATTATTCACCAAAAACAAAAGCACACAAACCAAATTTTCGTTAATATGTGGCATACTCTTGTAAGGTTCATTTCAGACTCAGTGGTCAATTCTAGTTGTGTAACTATTGATGAGATATGGTCCTCAACCCCTCGCAGGCCCAGATCAAACCCCTACAAGCCTAGGACTGCACTCATATCTAAACTAAAAAAATAGCCAACTGGTCGTAATAAACCACCCACAGGCGACTCCTAACGCGTGCTACTATGTCAACACGGAGGAGATAGATAGTACTAGGTGAAAGTGACTTGCAGCCAATCACCGTCCGCCAGGCACTATACCAGGTGATCTCCGCTAAACGCCATCTTGCAGGGGACAGGCGGTATAGGCGAAAGTGATGTGTGGCCATTCACAAAATGCCAGTCACACAACCTTAAACCTCCACAAATGGCTGACAACAGACAAGACAACAAGTACATCCAAAAATCAACGTGTGGCCAATTTGGGCTCACGGATCCCACCTCTATGGACACTATCACGACAGAGGGGACCAAATGGATATTGTTGACAGTGACATCTCGTTCAATCCTTCTCCAACCTTATCTAACCTCTCACTTCTCCAAGGATGAAACCTAATATTCTCTAGGATCTCATGACTCTTATTCTAGACTTATACTTTCTCTCTAGAAAGAACAATACTTATTCTCATACTCGAGGGTGGTTACGATTCTAATCCCTTAATTAAGGTTTTTGGTATTTTTAGTCCCTAGACTTTGAGTTTCGGTGTTTTGACGATACTAATCCCTCAATTAAATCTGGAAGGTTTCAAAGTATGTGATACTTAGATTTGTTCCGGTAATGATGCTAAGTTAAAATTATAATGTTCGTATTAACGAATATTCAGTATGAAAATTAAAGGCTCGAAATTTCACGGGGGTTACACCATAAGCGGGTCATCACCTACAAAAAGCACAATCCGCAGAAAAACAAGAAAACACACAACTATCTAGAATTCCACCCACTCATTCATAGGCATGGGAGAAACACTAGACTCGGGGGCTTGAAGAGATATGGTCCTGGACCCCCCGCAGGCCCAGATCAAACCCCGACGTGGTCAGGACTGCACTCATATCTAAACCATAAAACAACCAACTGGTCGTAATTAACCTCGCGAGCGACTCCTATCACATGGTACTATACCGCATAGACAAATAGTACATGGTGAAAGTGACTTGCAGCCAATCACCTTCTGCCAAGCACTAAACAAGGTGATCTTCACTAAACGCCATCGTGTAAGGGATAGTAGGTACGTGCGAAAGAGACGTGTGGCCAATCAGAAGATGCCAATCCACGCATCTTTAAACCTCCACTAACGACAGACAACAAAGTAGACAACAAGTGTACCTCCCCCACTACGGACACTAAGTGTCACGACAAAAGGGACCAAATGGATATTCCTTGACAATGATGTCTCGTCCATCCTTCTCTAACCTTCTCCAACCTCTCGGCTATAAATACCACAATTCTCCAAAGGTGAAACCATTCTATTCTTTGGGCTCTCACTACTCTCACACAAGACTTATGCTTTATCTCTAGAAAGAACAATACTTATTCTTACGTCGAAGTGTGGTTACGAGAAGAACCTCCCACCTCTCCTTCTCGTAAGAGCTCACTGTGTTATTAGTTTTGCATATTCAATCAAGGATTAGAGCTCGTGAAGTTCATATTACTCTACACCCGGTTGAGTATTAGGATAAACCCCTTGGATTAACTTGTGCTTCTTTAACTATTGTTTCAGTTGTTGTATCCTGGGAGATATAGTATTTAGAAAGGTATATGTGTTTTAAGAGAAGATACATAACCTATTTTATAAAAATTTTGTCAAACACTAGCTTCATCCAATACATTGTTCTCACCCGTTCTTGTTTTCTTTAAATATTTCTATTGTACCCAACAACACAATCTTTTCTTTCATGTTTTGTAATTTCCTTCCCATAATATAATTCAATTTACAAGTATTTATATTATTTTAAGAACGATGCTACTTAAAAAACTAAATCTCTAAGTTTTGGAATAGTTGGGTTCCGTTAAAGGATAACACATTCGGCTAGAGAGCTATGTTGGGCAAGATATGTGTGACCGATATTTTGATCAATCTGGTTTATGTTAGGGTCGTTAAGTTGTCCTATGTGCTACTCGTTTAATTAGTCGGTATACTATGTTCTCTCTTTGTGCTTCATGACGTCGATCATATGGCAATGCATAAGTGGTGGTGTAACATCAATCCAATCTCTGCTACATCGATCGAAGATATGCTAGGAATACATAAACGTGTACCTGGCTCGGAACAGAAGAGGAAATTTGTTTAATCGGTGAACTTGGTTGCATGTGGGTCATATGGAAGGGCTCGCAACTAGGGGTGCTAAACGAGTCATGTTCGCGGGTTGACAAGTTCAATCAGATCCGAACCCGAAAATTTTAGACGAACCAGAACACGAAAATCGTGTTATACATCCGAACCCGAATACGGCCCGAATATTCACCGGTTGACCGAAGATGACCCGTTCAACCCAAATTTATTTTTATTTTCTTTCTTAAATTAATATATTAAAAATAAAATTTTTACTAAAAAACACAAATGTTACATAATATAATTACCTTTTAATTATAAAATCTTATGTTCATTTCTCTTTTTAAGTTATAATTGTAGTATAAAATAGACACCCTGCCAACCATAACGGTTTGAGTTAAATGGGTCAATCTGCCAACCATATCGGTTTGACACGAACCCGCCTGTTTAGCTATATAGTTCGCGGGGTCAACTTGAAACTGACATCAACCCGTTTAGACTAAACCCAGACCTTAATTTTTGTGTTAGGTTCGTGTCGTGTTTCAAATTGTGTTAGAAATTCACACCCCTACTTAAAACAACTATGTGTTCAACAACGTCCTATTAAAGATTGACAACTTACCTGGAGATATAAAGTATTCAGTTTTATTTGGATAAAAAAAACGCTCAAAGTTAGCTTCTTTAGATTTTTTAGGTTTCGCCCTGTTATATCTTGCTAGTTGATTGCTTGCGGCTCTTATTCCAAATAAAAGTTGCCGTTAAGACAAAAAACATAGTCCATACTCATAATTTATTAATATTATGTTATTCAATATTGTTTTGATTCTTTAATTTAAAATATTGTTTTAAATTGAATGGATTAAAATTGAAAAAAATCCTTATTCTTTTTTGCTTTCTCTTGATATTTTGATTTTCACTGAAGTTTGGATTTATATTCAAATTAAAAAAGGTAAGTTAAATATACCCATCTTATTAGTTTTATAACCCCGTTTCCATAAAATCATATTAGAACTTATAATATTTATCCCTTATACAAATCATCATTATAAAAGTATTATTTTTGTTACAGAACAAATTCAAAAGTGTAAAAAAAAAGATTACTGCCATTTTTTCTTTTTTTTCTAAATGTTTGTTTTTTTAATTTTTATTTAAAAAAACATATTTTTAAAGGTTTTCAAATATTGTTTCTAAAGACATTTTCTCGAATTGTATTTGATTATGTGTTTTATTGGACATCTTTAACAATAAATAATAACATTTTTTTATAAAAATATTAAAAAAAATTTTGAATTTTCTTTTTGAAAAAAACTCTATATTATGTTTTTTCCTCTTTACTTTTTATGATTTTTAATAATTTAAATGTGTTTATAAAATAATTAACATTTTTGTATTTATTAAAAAAGTAAAAAGTTTTTCTTTTAAACTAGCGTTTACGGCCCTAACTCATATTAATCACTCAAACCATCTATATAAGTGAACAAATAAACAATAGGTACTAAAATAATTTTATCAAACTATAAATTAACAATTTATATAAGTTCAAATTTAATTAATGTAAAGAGTATGTTATAAACATGTTAAAACCAGTTTAAGACTTTTGATTGAAGTGAACATATTTTCTAAAGCAAAACAAATGGATAGGGTTGATTCACAAATATTTTTTTCTTCTTTAATTAAAAAATATATTAAACTGTTTGATTTCAAAATTTTGTGTGGATTTTTATGTATTATTGTTTATAAAGACTCAATGAGGATATCTAGGGGTATTCATAATTAGTTTCGAGTTCAATTCGATTAAGATTCGATTCGATTATCAAGAATTCGTTTCGATTTAAGAATTCGAATTCGAGTCAAGTAAATTGAATACGAATTTATAATTTCAAATTCGATTCGATTCGAAATTCGAACTTTTAATCGAATACGAATTGGGTTTTCTTTATTCAATTCGAATTTGATAGGTTTTAATCGAATTCAAATTCAAGGGAAAATAAAAATTATTCGAATAATTCGAAAATTCAATATTCTATTCGACAAACACCCTAAGAATACCCACTTCAAATCATTCCTAAAAAAAAAGAAAACGATTTCAAAATATTAAAAATAATAAATATAAGACATTTAAAATATTTGACGAGGAAAAAATATAGTATAGACTTTTTAAAAAAAATCAAAACTTTATTACTACTATTATTATATATTATTATTATTATATTATTATATGAAAACGTTATTGATAATTTGTAAAGATGTTCGATAAAAGAAAGCATAATCAAAATACTATTTGAGAAAGTGTGAATTGAAGAAACTTCGAACCGAAATCTACTGGCAACGCTTGCGCAATGGGTCACCTTGCACCATATTGATAGAAGCTTACTTCATCTTCTTATTACTCAGGCCTTCATCACCTGCGAATGATCTGACGAACCTCTTTCCACATATTTTGAAGCAGATGAGTGAGTTTCCCACTTTTTAATGCTTTCTTGATCTCAGTGCGCAAACGGATGCAATTGTCGGTAGTATGCCCAGTATCCTTATGATAATCACAAGAAAAAGGTTTGGATCCTAGCCTTTTTTGTTTTTCATTGGTTGTGGCTGTTTGAACTGATGGTTCTCAGTGCTAAGTACCCCCGCTGAGTCTTTGTCAGAGGTGTCCACTGCATGTCTCGATTTTCTTGTTTTATCGCCTTTTGAGTAATAATTTTGTTGATTGTTGCGCGCGTATCAAGCGGCGAATAAGAAGAAAAAGAGTTCTGGTTCGAGTTATCCAATTTTTCTTGTTTTTCTTACCAGTATTTCTGCTCATATCCTATGGACGATATTGAGGCATGGGAGGTCTGGTCTGTTGGAGCTCAAGTTGCGCTCAGTTTGAGCATAAACTTTGGCTGCCGCCATAGGTTTTTCCCAACTTTTCGGGAGACCCACACTTCCCGATGAAACTTTTATCATTTCATCACATCGAACGGCATACTTAAATTGTGTACGAATCAAGTCTTCATACACATCACCGATTTCAAGGACCTCTTTGTTATAACGAGTAATGAAATCTTCCAAACTTTCGCCATCTCTCTGCCAGATGTTCATGACATCCAAAGAGTCTCTGACATATCACCGCTGCTGGCTGAAGTGAGTTAAGAACTTATCCTTGAGATCATTCTAGGAAGTAAGTTTACCTGTTGGTAAATTGTCAAACCATAGGTGCGCGGCGCCTGTTAGGGTTTGAACAAAAATGACACCCCAAAGGCAACGTCTATCCCCTAATGAGTCCTGCACTGGTAAACAAGCACATGTGATCATCCGGATCTGACATACCGTTAAATTTTCCCACATTGGATGGTAACTTTGCGTGCTCAAGTGGAGCCAACGCAATTTCCTTCACAAACTTGGATTGTTCTGCTGCTTCAGCCGGTCAGATTATAGTCATGTTCAGTCTTTAGATTGTATACCGCGCGTGACTTAGGTTTGTACGCAACATGATCCTTCTACAATCGGTTAAACACACTAACACTGTCACCTTCGTCATATGTCTTATCAATTTCTTCGCGCTGGGTGTCCCGCCCCTGAGATGGACGCGGGCCAAACGAGAATGGACCAATGCTTGCTTCTGGGTAGTTGACTTATATCTAATCCTGCACCGAGAATACTCTTCTGTTTCTCTTGCAGAGACGTGCGATGGTACACGCTTTTTGGTCGGTGAATTATAACTCAACACTCGCGGTGCAGGCGAAGCATGCACGTGAGTTGTTGGCACTTGTCCGGTGCGATCGATGCGTTCGTCTTTGCAAAGAGTTGTGCATACACAACATTTAGAGCGGTTTGAGATTTGACGAACCAGGATATTGGAATCTCACTGGGAGGTAATATTAATGCGATTTGAACAAAAGGAGTGTCAGCTTGAACTCCCAGAGTTACTGGAATGTTCACACGATCAGAATCATGACGAACATCAGCATCTTCGGAGAATGCTTCCTCCACTTGTCCGTCGATCCGAGAAACAAGAACCGTGTTCCTGACCTCGGCCCGAGGACCTTGTGGCAAACTCGACGGACCATCAGCCATGAAAACTGAAGGTCGTAGAAAACAAACAAGAGATGAAGAATAAAAGAAGAATGATCGATGGGCGCCAATGAAGAAACTCCGAACCGAAATCTATTGGAATAGATCTAGATCCGAGGACATGGTTTCTACATACATGGGTTAATCTCTTGTTTGATCGTCGATGGAAAGAACTTCGTCTAAAATCACTGCAAAACAGAAAATCGTCATTAGCCTTGCCACGTGGAGAATGGGGGTTATCTCCGTTACCACCCTCTGGCGTTAGAATAAGTATCATGACTTGAAAAAGATGAAGTGTAAGTGGTGAAGAGTGAATTCATAGCTTGTACCTTAAGTCTTCTATTTATAGCCGGAGATTTGGGTGTCAAGATTTAACGGAGTTGTAACGGAATCTTTCTCATCGTTAGTGGTTACATCTCCATCCATGCACACGGATTGGAAGATGATCAACCATTGGGGAAGAGCCACGTGTAAAGTGGTTTTCTTTGGGTCTTAATGAAGATTGTGCTGACATCTGGTGTAAGATAGACGTCCCAATTGCTGCCACGTCACATTCCGTTACAACCGAATAGTGGCATGCACAGCCATTTAATGCTTCTAGAAGATCCAAGGTTGTGGAGCCTTGATCTGTTGCCACCTGTCCAGTTGGTTATAATTGAGGAGATTCCTTTAGCTCAGTTCTTTGTTACTTGTGCTTGAAGATGTTTGTGCACTAGACTTAAGAGTTTTAATAATTTCTTCTTACTTCAAGCTTAACTATACCCTTGCGCTGTTCCGCGCAAGGTGTTAAATTAAGTTTAGATGTTTTGCTCTTTGTTCTCGCACGAGGTTAATAAAAACTGTGCTTTTACGTCTGTCTTACTTTTGCGCGAGACGCGCAAGGTCTACTAAGTGATCTGGTGACATTCTGATGATATGGTCTCCTACGCTGACGCAGGACTTCTGGGATCATACCCCTTCATAAAGAATATCTAAAAACTTTTAAAAATATATTTTTCAAATAAACATAAAAAAGAAAATTTTTGAAAAAAAACATCTTTAATATTTTTTACACTTTTGAATATGTTTTGTAATGAAAAGAATATTTAAAAAAAAAAAATTTGTATAGAGGTAAATATGATAAGTTTAAATGTGATTTTATAAAAAAAGAAAGATATAAAAAATAAAAATAGAGATGCATGTAGTAGCACTATTAAGAAAACTTAACTTTGGGATTTGAGTTTATAAATTTCCCAAGTTGATTTTCCGCTTCTTTTCTGAGCGTCAATGTATGCGTCTTGGGAAGTACGAGCGTTTTAAGGTAACCCAAAAGCCACTCATAATATTATCACTTTGCCCATAATAAGTCACGTGGTATTTAAAACATACCAAAAGCCACTTAATATTATAATCGTTTATGCTCTTAATAAGTCACGTGATGTTTAAATTAACCCAAAAGCCACATAATATTATCCACTATACTTTCTTAGGCCCAAAATTAGTCTCGAACGTTAAACAACCTAAATTAGCCTCCAACGTTAAAAAACCTGTTTTTAGGTACGCAAGTGGCACCTCTTTGACTATAACAACTTAATATTGTACAAGTTCAATGATGTTGCAAAACATCCGGGCATGCAGAGGGGCGCACCCTCTACGGGTTTATGAGGTCGTCTGTACCCTATAGAAAAATATTAGTATTATATACACGATAAAATTGCAATGAAATATTGACACCGGTCTTATAAAATTTTTGACTTTTGACTCCATGAAATTTCGACACTCATCACTAAGAAATATAATATTTACATCTTAGGACATGGGCCCCAATTAGGGCTGTTTAAAAAGCTCGTGGCTTGAAGCTTACTCAGATTTAGTTTAGAAAAAGCTCGTTCGGTATAGCTCGGTTTGAAAGTGAGCCAAGCCGGCTCGACATGGTTAGAAAGTGCGTGTGGCTCGGCTCGGCTCGTAACGAGCCGGATTGGCTCGCTTGTTAGCTCGGATCATTTTATTTAAAATATATTTTATTTTTATATGCATCATAATATATTACAAAAAACTAATTATTATTTACATGTATATAAGTTTGTAATCTGATATTTATGACTTATTTACTATTCTAATGAACTAATATTGTATTTTGTCGAAGTTTAAAACTTATTTTTTGTTGTTTAACTTGATTTTGGCGTGTGATGTATTAGGTTGAACATATTTTGGATATGTTTCTTTAGAAGTATTGAATAATATTTTAGACTACTTAATTTTTAGAGCTATGTATTAATTATTATTTTTAAAATCGAGCCAAACCAAGCCGAGCCAAGCCTGTTCGGTTTAAAACCAAGCGAGCCCGAGCTTTGATTTTTAGCTCGGTTTCGAATCCGAGCCGAGCCAGCTCAGTTTATAATAGAGCCAAGCCCGAGCTTGCCCTAGCTCGGCTCATAAACAGCCCTAGTCACAATACTAATAAAATTATATAAATAAAAATACTAAAGATACTCTCTTTCTACATATTGAGAAATTATAGTACACGTACCATGAAAAAATCTAAACGAAATAATATGTATACAACACATGTAAACAAATCGATTCAAACCATATTTTCAACAAAAGTATGAATCGCATCTTCTTGTACGATCCTTTGCGTAATTTTCAATAAGCTCTTCATGTAGTCTCCCTTGCTACATGAAAAAACAAATGGGTGTTGATGGTTATAGTTGTGCTACTGGCAGGTGTTCAACACGTTTCATTTAAAATGGATCTCACGTCTCTACTAAAGATCATGCTTCTGTCTCCCAGGGTATAACAACCGAAACAATCTTGTACCACTAGAAATGGTCATGCGTCCAATGTTACACAGGTTAAAATTATTGTGTTAGAACTTGTGAAAAAATAAGGATACAAAAGTGATAGAATCGAGTAGAGAAAACTTATCTCTCTAAATACTTAACACATAGGACTTCAAGTATCTTCAAGAATTCTTCTAATTTTTTCTTCTAAAATTTCTCTTGTAATTCTATACTTGTAATTAGCTAGCTTCAGCAAGTTAGGCACATAACCTACTTTTCATATAAGAGACGTAGGGTGGAGCCAATGAGGTAATGGTGGAGTGGTTGGAGAAAGACTTGATGTTCCGTGTGACCCAGGTTCGACCCCCACTCTCCTCATTATTTTTTGTGGCATCCAGGTGAAGGGTGACTACGGGTGGCGCCGATTCGTCTTGGATGGGAGGCGAGATTTTACCGATTATTCCACTGTCGTGCCTTCAAGTGTGGAGGTCGGGTTTCCACACATCTGGGTGAGCCAAGTGGCTGGTGGAGGTCAAGTAGTCGACCTTGGCCACAGTGCCCGGTGTCACGATGGTTGGCACGTTGTTCATTGTCGTTCAAAAAAAAAAGACGTAAGGTAGAGAAAAATCTCACTTAATTAGAGACAAAAACTCTAATTAAACTAATAAGTTGATATAAAAACTCTACTTAAGAGTTTGTCCCTATACGAAGAGTTTAGTGAAAGATTATAGTTTCACTAAATTAATTTCCATTCATACGATTCAAATTTCCAACAAGCCCTCACATGAATGGAGATTGATCGAAACACACAAAATTTTCAATGCAACATTGATAGTTGAATATTGCAGGATAGGTAAGTATTAGCTTTAAGCACTCCTTTTTGAAGTATAATTATCCATAACCGTGCCTCAGCCATAACGTCAACACTTGTTTGTTCTTTCTTTCGAAAAAAGAGACTACATCAAGATCTTGTTGAAGACTACACAAAGGATCGTACAAGAAGATGCGATTCATACTTTTGTTGAAGAGTACACTTTGAATCAATTTGCTTACATGTGTTATATTATATATATTATTGTGTTTAGATTTGTTCATGGTATGTGTACTATAATTTATAAGATGTAGAAAGAAGTATATTGTATTATATATATTATATATTATATATATATATATATATAATATATATATAGTTTTACTAATATTGTGACCCATGTCCTATAGTCTTATAATAGATTTCGCGCATCTACTAAAGACGACAAATCTGTCTCCCAAAGTACAACAGCTTAAGCAGTCTGATCTGCCAAAAATAGCCACGCACCCGAGGTTATATCAGATAAAATTATAGTGTTAGAAATTGTGAAAAATAATGATGTAAAAGTGATGAAATCAAGTAGAGAAAACTAATCTCTCTAAGTACCCAACACATGGGCCTTCAAGTTTCTCCAAAAACTCTTCTAACTTTTTCTTCTAAAATTTCTTTTGTAATTAACTAGCTTCATCAAGTTAGGTACATAACCTACTTTTCATACAAAAGACCTAAGGTGGAGAAAAGTCTCACTTAATTAGAGATTTTTAGAGACATAAATTCTAATAAAAATTAATAAATTAAATAAAAACACTACTTAAAAGCGTAACGAGCTGAGATGTATTAGGTTCATGTTAAATTAGTTTATTTTGTTTGGTTTTGTGCAACGTAAAATACCTAATATTTATTAATACAAATTTACATATAAAATGTATTAAAAAGATTTATAAAGTTAGAAGTTGATAATGAGAAAACGAAAACTCAAAAAAAAAAACAATTATGGGCCGCATTGAAAGGTGCTTACGGTCGGCATTGGGCATATATATAGCATTAGACACGCGTAATATATGATATATTACACATATGTAACAGTATATTTTTCTTTTTTCAATTTTTTTTCATAAATTGCATATATGTAGCATGTCTAAAAAATATAAAACTTTGAAAAAAAATAAACAAAACAAAAAAATATACTATTACAAATGTATAATATATTATTTTTTTTTAAATTGTATAATAGTACACATGTAATACTAAATATGCCCAATGCGAAATGCAAACACCTCCAAGATCGTTCACGACACTTTTTTAATAAATTATTTTAGTTTTCTCACTAACAATAAATTTTGTTATGAAACCCTTTCCTATATATTTTTTTCACTAGTAATGAATTTTGTTATAAAACCCTTTCCTATAAAGTTATAGGATAAACATCACAATCTAAACTTTTTAATTAATAAAGATGATTAGAATTTATCCGTTATAACTTTTCTTCAACTTAACTTTTTTATTTTATTTATCTCTTTGCCCATCGTCACTAAAAAACGATCCGACATGATCAAGTTGCATTTAGAAAACAATTAACTTGTTCATGGGATTTATTAACTATTATTTGCTGTTTGGAATTTATTATGACTTTCTTTTTCTCATCTTGCCTGACTTCGAGTTTTGACTAAGCAAAGTAAAATATGAGAAGCAATGTTGATGAAAATGATGATTATTATTATCTTTAATATCATTATATCTATTTTTATACTATATATAATGACAATGGTACCCAGATGTGAAAAAAAAACTTTTTTTTTTAGTTTTAATACATAGTTAAAGAACTTTTTTTTCTTTAAAACATATGGTACAAAGAAAGCTAAATTATTTTTTTAAACAACAATTAAACTTTAATCCTCTTATTTTAATTATATTTTAATTCTCTCATTTTTTAACAAAACTATAGATAATCTATAATTAGTCGGTAGCTACATTTTATCTCCTTATAAAAAAACTATCTCACATTTTTAAAAGATCATAAATTTTATGTACGTTAATATTTTCTTTAAAAATATTATTGTATAAAAACAAGTATCTTATTCTCTTTAATTTAAGTATATTATTGTTATAGTTTTTTAATTGAAAAAAAAGATATATTATATAACTAACAGTGTCTAAATGTGAGCAATAATTGAATCATTAACCGAAGACAGATGAAAGCGAATCGAAATCAAACAAAAACTGAATTAACTGAAAACCGCTTAACTGAAATGTGACACCTCGAAAACGTGTTTAGTCCAAATTAACCGAGGATGAGCGGGTAAAAAATACCGTTAGTGGTAAAAGTTAATCCGTAAACAAAATAACTAGGAATGAATTAACATAGTTAGTAACATGGATATAGGTAATAACACAATGAGTAGTAGCCTTATCTAACCAAAAATTAAACTTGAGTGACCAAAGTTGTCAAAAAGGAAACTTATGATTTATAAACAAAAATTAAGACATAACACACACACACAAGTGGTGTGTGTGTGTGTATGTCGATCTCTGGGATGAGGAGACAAGGGAAACCCTTGTTCACCTAAGATCATCAAACTGATGGAGAAATTGGATCTCAAATTCGTGCATGAACATGAATTATCAATCACCTAGACACGGATCATAAGGTATGTTTAAAGAACCTAGATTGGTGAACGTTATAATTTGAGACAAGTAGAATACTTGCAATAGGTTGTTGGATTATGATCCAAAGATAAAATTAAGTGTATATGTATGCTTAATGTCGTTAGACATAATTAAATTATGTAATATTTGAAGTAAGATTTCTTGTAAGTGATTAAAAAGTAGGTTATGAAGTGGGTTTTGATAATATGATGAAGTTGATGATATACTTGTGTTTAGAATAATCATACATGATAGTAATAAGAAGATATTTGAATAATTTATGAGTTCGAGTACATGTTCATGCTTGCCATGGAATATGTTTTTGAATAATATGATGAAATAAATGTTATATTCATGTTAAATAATGTTTGAGATCATCATGTATATATGAATGTTTAAAGCCTTTGGCTAAGTATGATGTTTGGGTAAATTCCATATATATGATGCAATGGGTTGTTTCATTATGAGAAAAAAATCCCAAGTTCTTGTATAACGATTAATAGATTAGCATACAATGGTTAAAACTATGTTAACTTGATATTAACAATTACATGAACTTGGTTGAGAATGTAGTTAAAATGGTGGCCTAAAAATATCACCACCGGGTAATTGATGAAATGCCTCAATGTGTTCGTTGAACTTAATTGAGCATTTGCATATGTTATAAGCAGTTTGACTTAAAAGTCAAACCCAAAAGTTAAACTGACCTATACTAAGATCAAATGGTAATTTTGATATAAAATGCGTAATGTGGGATAGTCGTGTTAAATGATGACTAATCTAACTATCTTACAAATGACAAATGGTAGTTTGACGCTTGAGAAGCTAAGTGAAAGCTTGGGAGGAAGTGGGTCAAACGAATCAATACGTAGAAAAATCATAATCAGATTGCAAGGTAAGTAAAGTTTACATCTTTGAAGTATAACACATACTTATGTATTGATTAGGAACAAAGTGATTTAGTATTTGAAACGAGTCTTTAAAATACGTCACTCTGACACGAATCGACACATGTCAGAACAAGTGAAAATGGTAATAAACCATATTTGATGGTAAAAAGGGGTAGTAATTTGGTCATGTGTTGAGAAATAAACAAGGGGTTTTAGAAAGTTACCTTATGGTGTAAGCCATAATGGGAAAAAACGGTAAAATGGTAATTTAGTCACATGTTGATGAATAAATAATGAGCTTTGAAAAGACACCCTATGCGTAAGCCATAATGGGTTAAACGAACAAAGGAACGACCTATAAGTAATATGATCACACGTTGTAAACCGAAATGAGAAAAATGGGTGTGATGGTAAATAAGTACCATCTCACAATACATATTGTTTGGTCATCTCAATTCAATAAGGAAAAGTCAAGAGGCTGGTCAAACAGTCATTTAGGCCAAATGGGTCAAATGGTGATATTATCACCATTTGACAATAATTACTAATGATTTCTTGTCGAGTTTTATGCTCACAAGAAGAATAGCATATGGCTTGATTGCTATAATTAGCTACTAATAATGCAAGGTATTAAAACGAGTCAATGCTATGATCCGAGCCAGATACGTGTAATGGGTCAAACTCTCAATAAGGACTTAAGATCCGACGAGAGTTAAACCGTCATGTGGACATTGGATTACCTAAAGTGAGGTATATCTAATAATTTAAATTGATGAAATTATGTTCTTAGGAACATAAAGAAATTTTAATAGAATATGAGTTAAAAGTGCCCACTTGGTCAAAACAAGCTTTTAAATGTCCTTCATGCTTAAAAATTAAAATTGACCAAAACACCCTTGAACGATAAACCGGGTAAATGACCTTTAAGGATAGCTTAAATATGAGTTTTATAATTTGGTTAACATTTCCGGTAGTATAAAGTGGAAGGCTTAAACCATTTTGGCATAATGCTACATAATGGGTCATTTTCATAAAAGTGTCAAACTCGAGGGTAGAATAGGAATATAATAGTTTTCCTATCATAACTCATCACAATTGAAGTTCTGATGATAAATGAAAAGAGGTCTTAAAGTGGGAATAGGAGATATGAAGAAAATGCGGATGAATTAAGATTAAGTTGTAATGTCTCGTTTTTTTTGTAACTTTCCTCATTTAGAAAGTTTGTCATGTGTTCTATTCTTGGAACTTGTATTCCGTTGTAATCGTATTTCTATTCCACTTATTGTAATCCTAGGCTTTGATCGTAATAAAACTTGATCATTTACATAAATTATACATTGATTATACATACTTGTCATACATTCGAATTATATACGTGCAAGCTCAATACATTCATCTCTCACGCAAACTCATACTTGTTTTACATACAATGAGTCGTAAATACTTGTTCTAATACTTATTATACGTGCCAATACTTGTACATACATTCTTGATACTCAAATCATACTTATATCCGTTATACATACTCAAAAACATGCTAAATACTAAAGCTAGGACATGAAATGATAACAAACTGGAAAGTTTAGTGGCCAAATATAAGAAATCAAACTTCAAACGGACAATGAGGCGCCGCGTCATGAGACGCCCTCCCTTTTTGGCTACGCGTAACGCCAAGCCCCCCTATCCGCAGAAGGTTGTTTCTTGAATGCAGATTGGTCATTCTCCTCCACCTCTTCTCTTCCCCAATCAACATTCAAGCTTATTTAATTTCACCATAATAAAAACAAGCCTCCATTCACCAATTTTCACTTTCCAAACTCATTTACACTCTCAAAATACTCTCAAAGTCTCTGGGAATTCAAGTTCTAGGCAGAATCTCCTAAGTGCAAAAGTGAGCTTCATCTCACTTTTCTTTCATCTTTCTTCACTTCTTCTTCCTCTACAAAGCTTGGAACACATCTAGGATTGTTTCCACAGGTTTACCATGGTAATGCAAGATGGAACATCACCATTTTGTGGTCAAAACTTTCCGTTTTGGAAGAATATTTTGTTAAACCTTTATAAACTATGTTTTTCTTGCTTAAATCTTGTGCCTACATGTTCTTAAACATATATAAAGTTATGAGACATTTGGAGTGTATTATTATGAGTTTAAGAGGTGAAAACACCTCTAAACCTTTTGTTTTAATGGGATTTAGACAACCCACAAGTGTTGAGACCAACGAAGGCTACCATAGGTCTTATGGCAAGGTTTGTGTTATGGTGTAAAGGTGTGAATACTTGGAAGCCTTGGCTATTCTAACCTCATTCCATCGCCTCACTTGATGTTTTCTATGTTTAAGCAACTAAAACTTATTCAACTTTCATTTGAGTAACAAGGCTATAACAAAACGTTGCCATGTTCGGGATGCACAGCTTGCTTACTTGGTTGTTCATAGTTTTAGTAAGTACTTTCCTTTATTCATGACCATCCGAATCATCATTGAGGTGATTTGTGCATTGGTGAATCATACAATGAGGTTTAATGGATTTTATCATCCTACCTCCATGCATGACTTATATGAAATCTATGATAATACATGTTGGATATACTATATACTATATAATATATATAAACACATATACTTAACGAACCATTGAAGTTAACCGGATTATTGTTACTTGTCATGGCAATAGGTTATATTATCTAAGTCTTGAACCTCTCGTTACGATTCTAATGGGCAAATTGACCCATGAAATCACATCAACCCATACGGGATTCATAGTGTCAAAAGTGGGTGTTTAAGACCAGATAATTACTTTCGAATACATATTTTTACATACTTTAATTCCGAATCCAAACTCGCTACCAAATCCAAAATACTCACACTCCTACGTTACCTCATGTAGGATAACCTCGATGTTCCATACTCCAAACTCTCCAACTCATCAAGGGATTACCAAAGGAAGCTTTACAAAACTGTGAGTACACTCGAAAGCCCTTTTCGCTTTACACTTTTGAGTAATATTGTTTAACCTATCAAATTACACATTCACACTTATACTTTATGCTAACACAAACAATCCATTCATGCATGCTAAATAACGTGATACTTGATTTGTATTCTTGGAACATTTTTATGTGATTCACTTGTCATTAGCTTCGTACGAGCATCTCCTTAACATGTATAGCGCTATAGGAGTAACGCCCCGCCCGTAGTCCTGTGGTCATGCTAAGTCTTTTAAATTCACGCGGTAATCAGAGGATTGACTTGTATAATTGCATGCCATGATTGCATTAATCTAGTTAACTATTTTTGCCATGATTACATTAATCTAGTTAACAACAACAAGGGAAAGAAGTGGAAGGCTTCAAGCCAAAACAGTGGGATAGTCACTCCGCAAAACCCTCAACCCATCGAACAAGTCGCACCAACCAACCTCGAGCCTACCAAGAAGGCATACACTAGGACTCATCCCAAGTGTAATACATATCTATACCATCACCCTGCTCATACACCGTGCCGCCTGTGCACGAATTGCAAGAGGTTTGGGAATTCTGCCACCCAATGTCGTAGTGGTCCAAAGCCACTAGGCAACCAATATTAAACCGTGGTAATAAGCCAAAACCCCACACCAAACCAAGCCCAACCTCAAGCTGCTACTTGTCGAGCCTGCTACAAGTGTGGAGATCCTAATCATCTCGCAAACGTCTGCCAGCAATGTAACACCAACAACAACAACCAGCCACAACAAGTGCGTGGTAGGGCCTTCTTCATCACTGCAGCTCCTTCCCAGAATGCCAACGACGTCATCAACGGTACGTATCTCGTTCACAATATCTATGCGTCGTGTTTATTTGATACTTGAGCGGATAAAAGTTTTGTATCCGTTGAATTCGAACCTTTGTTAAAGTGTAAATGTTCTAAGTTGCCCAAACCATTCACAGTTTAAGTCGCTAACGGTAAGTCTGTCACTGTCAATTCTGTCCTTTCTAAGTGTTCTTTGAATCTTAACGATCATACGTTTTCAATCGAACTCATACCTATGCAATTGGGTAGCTTCGACATCATAGTAGGCATGGATTGGCTTAGGCGAGTTCGTGTTGAAGTCGTTTGTTCTGAGAAATTCATTCGTCTTTCTCTTCCAAATGGTGATTCTTTACATGTCTATGGTGAGGAACCTTCGAAAGGTCTTAAGCTTATGTCATATATTCAAGCGAACAAGTACTTACGCAATGAGTACTTCGCCTTTCTTGCCCACGTTGTGGAAAAGAAGGATAAGGGTCCAAGCATGAGTGATGTTCCTGTTGTTTGCGATTTTATTGACGTCTTCCCTGAGGATCTCCCTGGCCCTCCCCCTACTCATGCTGTTGATTTTCGTATCGATCTCATCCCTGGCGCAACGCCTGTTACAAAGTCCCCATACCGTCTCGCGCCCTCGGAGATGAAAGAGTTGTCTAGCCAACTTCAAGAACTTTTTGATAAAGGCTTGATACGCCCTAGTACTTCTCCTTGGGGCGCTCCCGTTCTGTTCGTCAAAGAAAAAGATGGATCCTCTCGGATGTGCATTGACTATCGTGAGCTCAACAAGCTTACAGTAAAAAACCGATATCCTCTTCCTTGCATCGATGACCTTTTCGATCAATTACAAGGCGCAACGTACTTTTCCAATATTGATCTTTGTTCTGGTTATCATCAACTTCGAGTCCTCGAAGAAGATATACCCAAAAACCACCTTTCGTACACATTATGGACACTACGAGTTCGTGGTCATGCGTTTTGGTTTGACCAAAGCACCTGCGGTTTTCATGGACTTGATGAACCGTGTGTGCAAACCTTATCTTGACCATTTTGTGATCGTCTTCATCGACAATATCCTCATCTACTCCAAGACACAAGAAGAGCACGAGCAAAACTTGCGTCTTATCCTCCAGCTTTTACATACTGAGCGTCTTTACACTAAATTCTCCAAGTGCGAATTTTGGCTAAAAGAGGTTCAATTCCTTGGTCATGTCGTCAAGGAACTTGGTATTCACGTTGACCATGCAAAAATCAAAGCTGTAAAGAATTGGATTGCTCCTAAATCTCCGTCCTTAGTTTCTTGGTTTAGCTGGTTACTACCGTCGCTTCATTTCGAACTTTTCCATGATCGTCGTTCTTCTCACCCTGTTGACTCAGAAGGATAAACCTTTTGTTTGGGGTCCCAAGAAAGAGGAGTCTTTCCAAACTCTCAAGGACATGCTTTGTAATGCTCCTATCCTCGCTCTTAACGAAGATTCTATCATGTATTGCGATGCTTCAAACCAAGGTCTTGGTTGCGTTCTTATGCAATGGGACAAAGTTATCGCTTACGCGTCAAAACAACTCAAGATTCATGAGAAAAACTACACTAAGCATGATCTTGAACTTGGTGCGGTTTTTTTTGCATTGAAGATATGGCAACACTACCTTTATGGTACCAAATGTGTGGTCTTCACCGACCACAAGAGCCTTCAGCACATCTTCAATCAAAAGGAACTCAACATGCGTCAACGTCGCTTGGTAGAGTTGTAAACAACTACGACCGCGAGATTCGCTACCACCCAAGTAAAGAAAATGTTGTGGCCGACGCACTTAGTCGTAAATGTCACACCCCAACCGATGGCGGAAACATCGAAGTGAGATGAAATAGATTGCTCAAGGCATCATAACACTATTTGCGACAATAATTTAGTCAAACCCGTTTCATTTCATAACAAAAATAGTCGAGTACAACATGAAATTTCAAATACAATCAATTCAACAACATACATCCTAGCATTCTACGTGTGTTTCTAAGCCATCCCTACTAAGTTCCATCATGATCAACATCTTTAACCTGCAACATGTTAAAAGTATAGTTCAATACAACAAGTATTGACGAGTACACAAGTTTGATAGAGCATAAGTACAAAATGGTTTAAATGAATCCACATGTTAAGCTAGCATACAAGATTTACGTAAACATGGCATGCAATCTATAAGTCAACCCTCGCGTTGTACCGCAATAAAATAGAATAAAACTTAACAAGACCTCAAGAATACGGGCGGTGCGTTACTCCTATAGCATTATACATGTTAAGGGGGAGGCTTTAGCCAAAGTTAATGACAAATAGCATCACATAAGAATGTTCCACGTATATCGAATCAAGTATCATGTAACTATAGCATGTATGATGGATTGTTTGTGTGATTGCATAAAAGTATAAGTGTGATTGCGTGTATTTTGATAAGTTAACATATTGCACCCAAAAGTGTAAAGCATAAAAGGGTGTTCGAGTTCTCACAGTTTTGCAAGCTTCCACTTGTACTTCCGTAAAGTTTGAGAGAGTTTTGGTGGATGGAGCACCGAGTTATCCTTCAAGAGGAAAACATAGGTTGGTAAGTATAAGAACGATAACGGAGGATTAGGAACTTTAAATACATTAAAGTATGTATACGAGAAAATAATCATCTAGACTTAATACTCGTTTTTTGACACTATAAGACCCATTCTGGTTGATGTGTTTTCATGGGTTAGGATACCCATTAGAATCGTAACGAGAGATTAAGTACTTAGGTGATGTAACATAGTACCATGACAGATAATCATTTGATTACCATCAAGAGTTCGGTTAGTATGTGTGTATAATATATATATATTAGTATACATAATAAGTTAGATCATAAACATCATGGAAGTTCATAGAAGTCATGCATGGAGGTAGGAGGATAACCTTCTTTTTAACCTCTTTCGTATAGTTCACCAATGCACAAGTCGTCACAAGGACGACAAGGATGGTCATGAACAAGTTTAAACATAAAAGTAAAAGACAAAAAGTAATCAAAATCATCAAGTGAAGTGTGGATCGAAGGTAGGATAGCCAAGGCTTCCAAGTGATCACACACTACCAACTCAAGTCTTATTTCAAGAACAAGCTTGGAAGGATACAACACTTGTGGGTTGAAACCCTATTAAAACAAAAGGTTCTTACACTTGAGACCTCAAGCATGGTGATGTTCCAAGTTGTTTTCCATGGAAAAGTTATGGAGACGTTCCAAAAGGTGATTCAAGTGTTAAGAAGGAAGAAAGATCAAAAGGACAGAGGTAAGAGTGAGTTGGAACTCACTTTTGAAAACCTTGACCCTTTAGATGGAGAGAGCTCTTAGAGCTTTAGAGAGAAGAGAGGAAGAATGTTTGAGATGTGATTTGAGAGGAGAAGGATGTGGGTATTTATAGATGGGTTTGGGAGGTTGTTAGTTGAGGGGTATTAAATGCAACAAACACAAAGTTGGCCAATCCATGAGCTTGGAACCAACTTTTCCGAATTATGCCCCTCTGGCGAGCCGCGAGAAGGGTGAAGGGTTTCGTCGGGCCTAGCGGGCGGGCCGCGAGAGGTTTGAGGACTTCGGTCGTGGGTCACGAGAAGGATTATTCCAGAAGCTTCTTTGGTTATTGACACTTTTTGTCCTTAGACTTAGTTTAACTTGTCATTTTTGCACACGTTTTAAACATATAAGTATGATTGAGTATCGAATGTGATTGCATGAGTCTCTTTTGCATGTAAAACAAATATCGTTTAAACGATTGCATGTATGTAAGCAAATATCAAAGCGATTGCATGTATGTAGGCATGTATAACAATATCAAAATGATTGTATGCGAGCATGTATAACAAGTATTAGTTTAAATGATTGAATGTATGTAAATATGAATTTTTTATTACGATTCAAGTCTCGGATTACAAATTGGGAAAAGAAATACGAATACAAGTTTCCAAAAATAGAAATACGATAATACTTTCTAATTAAGGAAAGTATGAAAAAGCGAAGCGTTACAGTAAACTCATGTCAAGAGTGTTCGTTGCTTCCAACCGTCGACGATCTTGAAATCGCATTCGTGAAGCTTAATACTCATCCGTTAACAAGATAACCTCTACAACAAGATGAAATGTGGTGCTGAAGAAATTCTTGTAACCAAATCCGATGGTATTCTTTACTATCTTAATCACATATGGGTTCCCAATCATGATGATCTTCGTGAATTTCTAATGAAGGAGGCACATAAGTCTCGATATTCTATTCATCCTAGTGCTGATAAAATGTACCACGACATGCGTACGTCATATTGGTGGCCTGTATGAAGAAAGATATCGCCACCTTCATTTCGAAGTGCCTCACTTGTTCTAAGGTCAAAGCTGAACATCAACGTCCCTCTAGCTTACTCGAACAACGAGAAATTCCTGTCTGATTTTCCACGAAGTGCAGAGTCTCGTTGATTTGAAGGTCTTTGAGTGGAATTTGAAGTCCTTCGTTAGCTAGACATTTCTTCAAGTTTGAGACATGGAACGTAGGATGGAAGTTGTTGAGTTCTTGAGGTAGGTCCAGTGGATACGCTACCTTGCCAATCCTTTCGAGAATTTGAAAGGACCTACATAGCAGGAACGAGTTTGTCTTTCTTACCAAATCAACTACACCCTTCCAAGGAGATACCTTGAGAAGTATAAAGTCTCCAACGTTGATATCTAAAGGTTTGCGCCGTCTATCCGCGTAACTCTTTTGTCGGCCTCTAGCTTTGAGCAGGTTGTCTCGGATTTGTAAGATCTTGTCTGTCGTTTCTTGTATAAGCTCGGGACCGGTGATTTGAGCTTCCCCGATCTCGTGCCAACAAATAGGCGATCGGCACTTATGACCATACAATGCCTCAAAAGGTGCCATTTGAATACTCCGTGATAACTGTTATTGTACGAGAATTCGACTAAAGGTAACTACATATCCCAGTTGCCACAAAAATTGATTACGCAAGAACGAAGCATATCCTCTAGAGTTTGGATAGTAGCTCGGTTTGACCATCAGCTGAGGATGAAAGCAGTACTAAGATTGAGATGGGTACCAAGGGCTTTTTGAAACGTTTGCCAAAGGCGGGAGGTGAAACGACCATCACGGTCCGAGATGATGTCGATGGGGTACCATGACGACAAATGATTTCATCCGTGTAGATACGAGCCAATTTCTCGACCTTGTAATCTTCATGTATGGGTAGGAGATGAGCGGATTTGGTCAATCGATCGATGATTACCCAATACTATCGTGATCGGACGATGTACGAGGGAGTTTGGTAAAAAATCCATGGCAATGCTCTCCCATTTCCAAACAGGAATTTCAGGTTATTCGAGTAAGCTAGAGGGACGTTGATGCTCGGCCTTTACTTTGGAACAAGTCAGGCATTTCGAAATGTAGAGGGCGATATCTTTCTTCATACCAGGCCACCAATATTATGTACGAAGATCATGGTACATCTTGTCAGGCCAGGATGAATAGAATATCGGGATTTATGCGCTTCATTCATCAAGAGGTCATGAAGATTGCCACAGTTTGGAATCTAAATACGATCGAAATAATAGATGATTCCATTAGACTTGGTTACGAGTTGAGTTTCAACACCACACTTCAACTCATTATCAAGGTTACCCTAATTAATGGTCGAGTATTGTGCCTCGCGAATCGGCTCATGAAGCTTTCCCAAGGTTTGGTAGAAACGTATACTCTTGACATGATTTTTCCGACTAAGTGCGTCGGCTACAACATTCGCCTTACCAGGGTGGTAGCGAATGTTGCAGTCGTAGTCGTTTAACAATTCCACTCAACGACGCTGACGCATGTTGAGTTCCTTTTGATTGAAGATGTGTTGGAGGCTCTTATGGTCGGTGAAGACCGTACACTTTGTACCATAAAGGTTGTTTCGCCATATCTTCAAAGCAAAAACAACTGCACCAAGTTCAAGGCCGTGTGTAGTATAGTTTTTCTCATGAATTTTGAGTTGTCTTGACGCGTAAGCGATAACTTTATCCTGTTGCATGAGAACGCAACCGAGACCTTGTTTTGAAGCATCGTAATACACGAAAAAGTCGTCACTACCATCAGGAAGAGCTTAGATAGGAGGATTACAAAGCATGTCCTTAAGTGTTTGGAAAGACTCCTCTGTTCGGAACCCCAAACAAAAGGCTTATCCTTTTGAGTCAAGGAAGTGAGAAGAACGACGATCTTGGAGAAATTCAAGATAAAGCGACGATAGTAACCAGCTAAACCAAGAAACAACGAATTTCGGACGGAGACTTAGGAGCAATCCAATTTTTCACGGCTTCGATTTCGCGGGGTCAACGTGAATACCGAGTTCGTTGCCGACATGATCAAGAAATTGCACTTCTTTTAGCCAAAATTCACACTTGGAGAATTTGGCGTAGAGACGCTCAGTGCGCAATAGCTGAAGGATAAGACGCAAGTGTCACTCGTGCTCTTCTTGTGTCTTAGAATAGATAAGAATATTGTCAATGAAGACGATCACGAAACGATCGAGATAGGCTTGCACACGCGATTCATCAAATCCATGAACACGGTGGGTGCGTTGGTCAAACCATAGGCATGACTACGAACTGTAATGTCCATAACATGTACGGAAGGCGGTTTTGGGTACATCTTCTTCGAGGACTCGAAGTTGATGATAACCAGAACAAATATCGATTTTCGAGAAGCAAGTCGCGCCTTGCAGTTGATCGAAGAGGTCATCAATACGTGGAAGAGGATATGAGTTTTTTACTATAAGCTTATTGAGCTCACGCTAGTCGATACACATCCAAAATGATCCATCTTTCTTTTTGATAAACAGAACGGGAGCGCCCCAAGGAGAAGTACTAGGGCGTATAAAACCTTTTTCAAGAAGCTCTTGAAGTTGGCTAGATAGCTCTTGCATTTCCGAGGGTGCTAGACGATAAGGGGATTTAGCAACAGGAGTTGCGCCGGAAATGAGAACGATACGAAAGTCAACTGAACGAGGAGGATGCGGACCAGGAAGATCCACGGGGAAAACGTCAGGAATTCGCAAACGATAGGAACGTCACTTACGCTTGGACTTTTGTCCTTCTTTTCCACAATGTGTGCGAGAAAGGCGTAGTATTCCTTTCGCAAGTAATAGTTCGCTTGGATACACGACATAAGCTTGAGACCTTTTGATGGTTTCTCGCCATAGATTTGAAAGGAGTCATCGTTAGGTAGAGGAAGACAGATAAATATTTTTTGAACAAACGACTTCGGCACGAACTCGCCTAAGCCATTCCATGCCTACTATGATATCGAAGCTTCCCATTTGCATGGGTATGAGGTCAATAAAAAACGTATGATCGTTGAGATTCAAAGAACAATTAGAAAGGACATAATTGAAAATGACGTATTTTCCCGTTAGCGACTTCGACTTCGAATGATTTTGGCAGTTTAAAGCGTTTACACTTAAGCAATGGTTCGAATTCAGCAGATACGAAAACTTTTATCTGCACCAGTATCAAAAAGACAGGAAGCATAGATATTGTTGACGAGAAACGTACCGTTGATAACGTCATTGGCACCCTGAGCCTGAGCTGCTGTGATGACAAAAGCTCGACCGCGTGCTTGTTATGTTGTTGGTTGACGTTGCGTTGGGGGCAGGCGTTGGCGAAGTTGTTGGGATCTCCGCAACTAAAACAGGCGCGAGCTGCGGTTGCTGGCAGTTGGATTTGGTTGAGGGCAGGGTTTTGGGGTGCTGTGATGGCTTGGGCTTGGCTGGTAGGGGTTTGCGGAAAATTTCGACATTGCGGGGCGAAGTATCCATACCTATTGCAACTAGTGCACATGCGGCAAGGGGTATTAATGGGATGGTGGTAAGGGCAGTGGTACACTTGGGATGTGATCCAGTGTATGCCCTTTTGGTGAAATCAGGTGCAACTTGGTGGATAGGTTGAGGTGGCGGAGTGACTACCGCGTAGTTTTGGCTTGAAGCCTTCCGCTTCTTGCCCTTGTTGTTTTTGGTGGGAGGTTTGGAAGGTGTGGGTTCGTTAATGGTGTCGGTGGTGGCTTGGTGGGCATTCCTTGATAAAGCTTTGGAGGCTTCACGAAGAACGTGGTTGTTGTTCAACTTGGAGGCTACCTTGTAGGTTTCCTCGAGGGTTTTGGGTGTGGGGCTTCAACTAGGTTGGCGATGGAGGGAGGTAGGCATTCGATGTATTTAGCGATAGCATTGTCGAGGGTGTCGACTTGGCTAGGGCAAAGTGCACTTGGCTGTTTGAAGTGTGCGGTGAGGCCGGCGTTGTCGTTCCCCACTTGCTTCAAATTCAGAATTCGTTTTCCAGTTTCCGAAGCTCGTGTGGAGGGCAAAACTCGTCCCTCATCAGCTTTTGAAGGTCGGCCCAAGAGAGGGCATGCGCGGCGTCATTTCCATGAACGTTGCGTTCAGAAGTCCACCAATCGAGGGCTCCGATCGGAAAGGGCCCGTTGCGTTAAGCGTACGTAAGTGGTCGGGACAACCACTTTGTAGGAATGTCACCTCAATGGCATCAAACCATTGGAGCAACTGAGTGGCGTCCCCTTCACCGGTGAAGGGTAAAGGGTTGCAAGAGCAAAATTGCTTATGGGTAAAAGTCGTCTTAGGTGATTCCACCTTTGAATCGACGGAGGTATGAGGCGATTCGGCATTTGGTGTGGGCTGAACTTTGCTAACGATGTCGGGTATGATCTTAGCCATTTGCGCATAAATCTCATACAATCTTTCTTTGACATTGAGTTGGAGTTGGTTCTTGACTTCCACCTTGCGCTAGAGTTTTGTGAAGACATCTAGGCGATAGACAAATAGAGAAAGGATGAGACTTGATCATAGAGTGGTGTAAAAGTCACATTAAGTAAGTAACACGTATGAATTCACATAGTCTAAATAAGTATCAAAAGTTTAAACACGTATAATTGCGTAAGAGCATAAATTTAGTTGGTTTGCAAGAATTATTATTGTTTTTGATTACGATAGACTTGCGAATCATGCATCGGGTTCGAAATGAACGAGGTAACAAGTATTAAAACCACATAGAAATTGAGATAAATAAAAGATAGGCTTAGTAAAACATTAGAGTGTTTCGGGTTGAGAAACGTTGACTATTCCAAAGTGAATCGAAGATCCTTTCAAATTACAGGAACGTGCTTTGGCCTATAGGCAAAGTGTTTTAAGCGATTAAACGACACTTTACCCTTCCAGTTACTACACGTATCTAATTAATCGAATAATCGAAACTTTGGTGAGATTGAAAATTGAGGAATGGGACTAGTTGACAAGGTGCGGGTTTCACCCCTAACTTGACAACATCGTACCCTAAGTGTGGTTGGTACTTACCAAACGAGGAGCGAATTCCGACTCATTGATAAGGGTCCACTAGAGTATGAAATGGAAATTTTCCATCAAGGTATTGATATCATCCTAACTTGATGGCGTAATTTCGTGAAAAATTGAATACGCAGATTAAGAGTGATCACCATAGTGCGGGTTTCACCCCTATTTTGGTGAGATCGTCTCGTTAGTGTGAGTGTCTTCAAGTCTTCAAGTGTGTATATTGTGTAAATGTCTTAGGAAAGACATGTTGCATATATTAAGACCAAAGGAAATAGAAAGAAACAAATAGGAAGAATTAACATTTTAAGCAAGAATCAAGAATGGTCAATTGGACACTTAAACTATAGACTAGGTCGAACATGGTAATTCTACCTAATTCCCTATAGTCATGGCTCTGATACCAATTGTCACACCCCAACCGATGGCGGAAACATCAGAGTGAGATGAAATAGATTGCTCAAGGCATCATAACACTATTTGTGACAATAATTTAGTCAAACCGTTTCATTTCATAACAAAAATAGTCAAGTACAACATGAAATTTCAAATAAAATTAATTCAACAACATAATCCTAGCATTCTACGTGTGTTTCAAAGCCATCCCTACTAAGTTCCATCATGATCAACATCTTTAACCTGCAACATGTTAAAAGTATAGTTCAATACAACAAGTATCGGCGAGTACACAAGTTTGATATAGCATAAGTACAAAATGGTTTAAACGAATCCACATGTTAAGCTAGCATACAAGATTTACGTAAACATGGCATGCAATCTATAAGTCAACCCTCGCGTGTACCGCAATAAATAGAATAAAACTTAACAATGACCTCAAGAATACGGCGGTGCGTTACTCCTATAGCATTATACATGTTAAGGGGAGGCTTTAGCCAAAGTTAATGAAAATAGCATCACATAAGAATGTTTCACGTATACGAATCAAGTATCATGTAACTATAGCATGTATGATGGATTGTTTGTGTGATTGCATAAAAGTATATGTGTGATTGCGTGTATTTTGATAAGTTAACATATTGCACCAAAAAGTGTAAAGCGTAAAAAGGGTGTTCGAGTGTACTCACGGTTTTGCAAGCTTCCACTTGGTACTTCCGTAAAGTTTGAGAGAGTTTTGGTGGATGGAGCACCGAGTTATCCTACAAGAGGAAAATGTAGGTTGGTAAGTATACGAACGATAACGGAGGATTAGGAACTTTAAATACATTAAAGTATGTATACGAGAAAATAACCATCTAGACTTAATACTCGTTTTTTGACACTATAAGACCCATTTGGGTTGATGTGTTTTCATGGGTTAGGATTCCCATTATAATCGTAACGAGAGATTAAGTACTTAGGTGATGTAACCTAGTACCATGACGGATAATCATTTGATTACCATCAAGAGTTCGGTTAGTGTGTGTATATATATATACATATATATATATATATATAACATATATATTATATAGTATACATAATAAGTAGATCATAAACATCATGGAAGTTCATAGAAGTCATGCATGGAGGTAGGAGGATAACCTTCCTTTTAACCTTTTTCGTATAGTTCACCAATGCACAAGTCGTCACAAGGACGACAAGTATGGTCATGAATAAGTTTAAACATAAAAGTAAAAGACAAAAAGTAATCAAAATCATCAAGTGGGGTGGTGGATCGAAGGTAGTATAGCCAAGGCTTCCAAGTGATCACACACTACCAACTCAACTCTTGTTTCAAGAACAAGCTTGGAAGGATACAACACTTGTGGGTTGAACCCTATTAAAAAAAATGGTTCTTACACTTGAGACCTCAAGCATGGTGATGTTCCAAGTTGGTTTTCCATGGAAAACTTATGGAGACATTCCAAAAGGTGATTCAAGTGTTAAAAAGGAAGAAAGATTAAAAGGACAAAGGTAAGAGTGAGTTGGAACTCACTTTTGAAAACCTTGACCCTTTAGATGGAGAGAGCTCTTAGAGCTTTAGAGAGAAGAGAGGAAGAATGTTTGAGGTGTGATTTGAAAGGAGAAGGATGTGGGCATTTATAGATGGGTTTGGGAGGTTGTTAGTTGAGGGGTATTAAATGCAACAAACACAAAGTTGGCCAATCCATGAGCTTGGAACCAACTTTTCCGAATTATGCCCTCTCGCGGGCTGCGAGAGGGTTAAGGGTTTCAGTCGCGGGCCGCTAGAGGCCTGGCGGGCCACGAGAGGGCTGAGGACTTCGGTCGCGGGTCGCGAGAAGGATTATTCCAGAAGCTTCTCTGGTTATCGACACTTTTAGTCCTTAGACTTAGTGTAGCAGGGTATTCAACCCTTACTAGGAACGTTACCCCCTCAATCAAAAAAATTAAAAACTTCACACTCCTCTGGTTATGTAAACGTCAAATCCAAACATCACACATTCCTTCCTATTAAAAGATACTCAGGTTTTAGTCAGAATACGTTGGGAGTCAAAACGAGGACCTGAGTTTACTTGGGAACGCGAAGATTCAATGCGTGAAAAATACCCGCATCTATTTCCAATTACATCAACTACTTAAATTTCGGGACGAAATTTCTAAAAGTAGTGGATACTGTAACATTCATGTAAAACGGGTTCTAAAACCCGCTCCGTTTAGAAATCACGTATTTATTAAAAGCTCGTTACGCATTTATTAGTGTTACTTAAATTTTGATATTTATAGTTAATAAATAAATTGCATACTTAAATAATAACCTATAAAAAAATATAGATAAAGTAATTAAACTTTAAAATAATAAGAAAAAGAAAATAAACAAAAGGGGTAACCGGGATTCGAACCCGGGTCCCCAGGTAACACTCACACACAAAACACCACTAAGCTACACACACAAGTGAGATAATTTGAAAACAAATAAATTTTATACAAAAACAAACTATTGAATCTGTGCAAAATTAACCGCCTAACCTCAACATCCGTAACTTCCAAAACCACATTTAATTGTCGTTTTCTTCGAATTAAACCAAAGAAAAACCGATCTCCAATCAATCTCATTGACTAAATTTCAGTTACAAATCATAAAATTAATCAATTTCTTTGACAGAAACCTTTAGAAACCGAAACCAAAACTCAAGCTAGCAATTGACTATAAATAGTGATCATTGGACTATCATAGAACTCGCTCATTTTCTCAACATTCCTCTATCACACTGAAGTCTCTCTGATTCTCAACACACTCGTCGGAAGTCCAGAATTGGCCGGAACTTCACCGGAGAAAAATCGGAGATCACACTGTTTTGGTATAAACACACTTGAATCTTTTTTCTTTTCTTTTATTATCTTTATTATCAGTAGTAGTAAAACAATCAATCCCATAAGGGTTATCAGATTTGAACTCGAGTTTAATTTGCTGGGTTTTGTTTTGTGAAGAAGATGAAGTTTAAATAAATATATAAATATAATTAAATCCGCTATTTTAAACGGGTTAGACACACAGTCCCGTGGTGGACTGTGTGCACTTTTATCCAACACGTCCCGGGTTCGAGTCTTTCTTGCCACCGATTTCTGAAATAAAAACCAACTTTTTTTAGTCCCTTCTCAGATCAATCTTCAATAAGTATATAAATATAGTATAAACTCAACTTATACCGGGTTAGACACCCAGCCCAGTTGGTGGGGCTGGGTGCAATATAAGTCGAAGGTCACAAGTTCGAACCGGGTTTGGGGCAGCGGCCGGATGTATTTTGAATAAAATAAAAATCTTTTTAATTAAATAAATTCTGTATTAACCTAACTAGTATATATATATATATATATATATGATTAAATTTGAGATTATTTCGGGTTAGTCACGTAGCTCGGTTGGTAGAGCTGCGTGCACGTATACGGGAGGTCACGAGTTCCAATCTCACACGCTGCCAATTTCACATACGATCCGACCGGTTGACCCGATCAGACCTGACAAGGTCAATATTTTTTTAATATTTATTTTTATTATTATTATTTTAAAAATCATTTTAAAATGCTTAAAAATAAGACTTTTAAGTTTAAAAATTTTATTAAATACCACAAAAATAAACCTAAAAATCTAATAAAACACATTAACTAAAAATATTAATTTCAAGTAAAAATTTATTTATTTATCGAATTATTACATTAATATTTAGGTTAGCTTCTTTCGTGGTTAAATTCAAAATCTTACGCGTTCGTCGTCAATCCAAGGAAACGCACCCGCTGTGAGTGAATCCTTTCAAATTCCCCTTTTATTCATGCTTTGGGGTGTATCATGTGTCGTTTCATATGTTTCCTTTATTCAAACACTTGTGCTATTACATTATATGATCTAATGTGTGATGTAAATGTTATTTGTTGTATTGTGTGTTTACATTTTTGTCAGTTGCGTGCAATCATTCACATTAGGCCCATCAGTTCCTCGTTGGAGACGAGTTGAGCATCAGGTGCCTCATTAGATCGGCTCCGTTTGATTGAGCCTTGATCTCATTGTTCATCATTTGTCATGCTTGTGTGTACATTGATTGATAATATGTGGTTTGTGGTTAGATTTACATATGCGTTTACTCATATTGGTTATGCACATTTTTATTTAAATAACCAATATAACTAATTCGTTCAAATGTTAAAATAAGATTCACTCGCCAACTTTTGTTGACCCAAAACCCTATTTTTACACATGATACAGGTGGACAAGTTGAAGCAAGGAACACATAGGGAATTGCCTTAGAAGAAAAATAAAGAAGTCATGAATGCTGTGTTTAAAACATATTGTGCTTTTATGTATACGTGTTTGTTGTAATTTATCCTTTTAATTGGAAGTAATAAATATGAAACTTTTTTATAGTAAATGTCAGGAGCTTTGATGAAAACCCAATCATGCCCCGACTACCATTTCCGCTGCGGGTCAGGGTTGTGACAACAGTAAACTCATGTCAAGAGTGTTCGATGCTTCCAACTCGTCGACGATCTTCGAAATTGCATTCGTGAAGCTTATTACTCATCCGTTAACAAGGATAACCTCTACAACGAGATGAAATGTGGTGCTGAAGAAATTCTTGTTAACCAAATCCGATGGTATTCTTTACTATCTCAATCACATATGGGTTCCTAATCATGATGATCTTCGTGAACTTCTAATGAAGGAGGCACATAAGTCTTGATATTCTATTCATCCTAGTGCTGATAAAATGTACCACGACATGCGTACGTCATATTGGTGGCCTGTATGAAGAAAGATATCGCCACCTTCATTTCGAGTGCCTCACTTGTTCTAAGGTCAAAGCTGAACATCAACATCCTTCTAGCTTACTCGAAGAGCGAGAAATTCATATCTGGAAATGAGATAGTATTGCCATGGATTTTATCACTAAACTTCATCGAACTTCCTTTGGTCATGACAGTATTTGGGTAATCATCGACCGATTGACCAAATCCGCTCACTACCTCCCCATTCGTGAAGATTACAAAGTCGAGAAATTGGCTCGTATCTACACGGATGAAGTAATCTGTCATCATGGTATTCCCATTAGTTCTTTTCTAACCGTGATGGTGTTTTAGCTGGCGTCTTTGGCAAACTTTCAGAAAGCTATGGGTACACATATTAATCTTTGTACCACTTTCCATTCTTAATTGACGGTCAAACCGAGCGTACCATCCAAACTCTAGAGGATATGCTTCATTCTTGCGTAATCGATTTTGGTGGCAACTGGGATATGTACTTGACTTTGATCAAATTCTCGTACAATAACAACTACCACGCGAGTATTCAAATGGCACCATTCGAAGCATTGTATGGACGTAAGTGTCCCTTCACCTATTTGTTGGCATGAGATTAGCGAAGCTCAAATCACCGATCCGAGCTTATACAAGAGACAACGGACAAGATCTTACAGATTCGAGACAACTTGCTCAAAGCCAGAAGCCGACAGAAGAGTTACGCTGACAAGTGACGTAAACCTTTGGAATTCAACGTTGGTGACTTTATACTTCTCAAGGTATCCCCTTGGAAGGGTGTAGTTCGTTTTGGTAAGAAGGGAAAACTCGCTCCTCGCTATGTAGGTCCTTTCAAGATTCTCAAAAGGATTGGCAAGGTAGCATACCGACTGGACCTACCTCAAGAGCTCAACAATGTCCATCATACGTTTCACATCTCAAACTTGAAGAAATGTTTAGCTGAAGAAGGACTTCAAGTCCTACTCGAAGATATTCAAATCAACGAGACTCTACATTTCATGGAGAAACCTG
This sequence comes from Scalesia atractyloides, assembly GCA_947069175.1. Lineage (NCBI taxonomy): Eukaryota > Viridiplantae > Streptophyta > Magnoliopsida > Asterales > Asteraceae > Scalesia > Scalesia atractyloides. The sequence goes on from CAMTDV010000029.1 coordinate 13,485,778, forward strand.
TCGAAATCATGGATTGAGACGTCAAGCAATTGGGGAGTCGAATTACCATAGTCAAGGTTCGATGGGAAGGAAAACGTGGCGCTGAGTTTACTTGGGAACTAGAAAGTGATATGAAGACTAAGTACCCACATCTGTTCGTTACACCTTACTCTCGAATAAATTTCGGCATGAAATTTCCTAAAGGAGGGGAGACTATAACGCCTCACTTTTTGTAACTTTCCTCATTTAGAAAGTTAGTCATGTTTTCTATTCTTGGGAAACTTGTATTCCGTTGTAATCGTATTTCTATTTCACTTATTGTAATCCTAGGCTTTGATCGTAATAAAACTTGATCATTTACATAAATTATACATTGATTATACATACTTGTCATACATTCGAATTATATACGTGCAAACTAATACATTCATCTCTCGCAAACTCATACTTGTTTTCTACAACAAATTGTTCTGATACTTATTATACGTGCCAATACTTGTACATACATTCTCGATACTCAAATCATACTTATATCTGTTTTACATACTAAAAAACATGCTAAATACTAAAGTTTGGACATGAAATGATAACAAATGGAAAGTTTAGTGGCCAAAATATAAGAAATCAAACTTCAAGCGGACAACGAGGTGTCGCGTCATAAGACCCCTCCCCTTTTGGATACGCGTAACGCCAAGCCCCCTATCCGCAGAAGGTTGTTTCTTGAATGCAGATTGGTCATTCTCCTCCACCTCTTCTCTTCCCAATCAACATTCAAGCTTATTTAATTTCACCATTATAAAAGCAAGCCTCCATTCACCCATTTTCACTTTCCAAACTCATTTACACTCTCAAAATACTCTCAAAATCTTGGGAATTCAAGTTCAAGGCAGAATCTCCAAGTGCAAAAGTGAGCTTCATCTCACATTTCTTTCATCTTTCTTCACTTCTTCTTCCTCTACAAAGCTTGGAACACCTCTATGATTGTTTCCACAGGTTTACCATGGTAAACCAAGGTGAAACATCACCATTTTGAGGTCCAAACTTTCCGTTTTGGAAGAATATTTTGTTAAACCTTTATAAACTATGTTTTTCTTGCTTAAATCTTGTGTCTACATGTTTTTAAACCTATCTAAAGTTATGAAAGCATATTATGAGTAGTATTATTATGAGTTTAAGAGGTGCAAACATCTCTAAACATTTTGTTTTAATGGGATTTAGACAAACCACAAGTGTTGAGATCAATGAAGGCTACCATAGGTGTAAAGAGTGTTGTGTAGTGAATGCTTAGAAGCTGTAACAACTCGTAAAATCGTGTCCAATAATATAGTGACATGTGTCATATTATTTATATAAGTCTATTAAGGACTAATAAGGACTAAAGGTGTCAACATGCTCAAACTAAGCCTCTGAGTGACCCTTTGATGTCATCATTGCATAAACCAAGTCTCTGAGTGACCATTAGTGTCAACATGCTTAAACTAGCCTCTAAGTGATCATTAGTGTCAATATGCTTAAACTTAGCCTCTGAGTGACCATTAGTGTTAACATGTTTAGCCTCTGAATGACCATCAGAGTCAACATGCTTATACTGAGCCTCTGGGTGATCCTTTACGAAGTCCTAACTCTCATATGAGCCACTTGTTGGACTAGAGGGATTAATTCTGTAAATATGTTAAAGTTGGACAATGGAGGGGTTAAAAGTGTTAACATGTTAATTTGTACCTCTGAGTGACCTTTTAACCAACTGAAAGCTTGACAATGTCCGGGCATACTCCCAGGTACGCCAAATATTGGCTACGGAGGGCTAAATATGCTATAAAGGTCTTTTAAGAGGTTTAATAAGTTGAAGGGCTAAATGTGACAAATTTGGAAAGTTCTCACGAGGCGCGAGAGACACTGGCCTGGTCTCTCGCGGGCGGCCAAGGCCTGTGTCTGCATAAAATTTGCTTGGCCTCCACACATGTTGCTAAAAACCATTTGATTCGAAACTAGGGACTTCCAAACTTCTATGCCAGTTTTTAGAACACTTGTAAGCTCCCTCTAACATTCCCTAACACCTGGCATCACCTCCTTTAAGCTCCCCAACTATAAATAGGTGCGTTAGTTCACCACTTGAACTTGCACCATTCTCATTTATCAATCTATCTCCCGCCTCTGGAAGTTCCTAACTGAAAGGAGCATCCAACTTAGTTCTATTTTATCCTAGGAATCACTTGTAAGTGTTTATTTCTCTTGCATTTGCGTTTATAGGCTTTTATAGCCAAAAGTCAAGCGTTTTACGGAAAACGCCTTGACTTTTGGTTAAGACCATTATGGTCCAGCTGTTGTTCGTAACGAACATGGCCAAGTGATCGTAATAAGGTAGGTGTTATTCCCTATTAAGGGCACCTCCTAAAGATCATGTTTGCTAGACCATTGACGGGTCAAAGTTTTATTATTAAAAAGTCAAACATGCCAGTTTTCGGAAATCTTATAATCTGAGTTTATATATGTTATGAAACAAGTTTTGACACTTAAACAAGTTGATAATAATTATTATAACATGTAAGAACATGTTCGACTCGTAAATTTCAGTTCTAGGGTCAGTCACAACCGAAAGTCGCAAGGTTTGACTTCTACTTTGACTTTCGATTATGACCGATTTAGATTAGTTAGCTACTGATCTAAGGTTGCATTATGATCGTAATATGATGTAGCATAACCCTCTTAGGTTATATTACATGATCATAATCAGAATCTGAGTTTATGCACAAGTTCCACTATTATGCCATTTTGACTAAAATGCCCTTTTTACATAAAAGAAGGTTTTAAACGATAACGAACTTGAAAAAGAACTACCTACTGATGTAATATCATAAGTAGGATTATTTGGATGTCAAGTCAGATTGTATACTGAGTTTACGTACAAGTTCTTGTGCTATGTCGATAAATGACGATAAAGCCATTGTGGCTCATAAAATGGTTTTAGTCATACTTTTCATATCAAATCTTTTACTACTGATATGTTATATTAAATAAAATATCTAAAACAATTAAACTTGATCTTAACATCAGTTTTACTAAACTTCACACAAATCGTCATTTTACGACACAAACGACGTTTCGGCGCATAGTATGGTTTTAAACCATATTTATCAACCAAGACTTGTTACCTACTGATTTTAAAATTTATTTAAAATATTTTTACAGTAGATACATAATATAAACTCAGAATCCAAATAAATTATAAAACTATGTGTAAAATGACCAAAATGCCCCTACGGTGCATAGTTTGGTCATAAATGATAAATTACATATATGATTAATATCTTACTGATATTATATCATAAAATAAATATTTTTCCAGAATACTTATGATCATAACATTAAAATATATTCAAGTTCCTTTTATATGGTATATAATTACCAAAACGCCCTTATGAAGCATAATTTCATTTTAAAACCTTAACGGGCATGTAAGTTGATATCCTACTGATATTACAACTTATTTAAATTATAATGGCATATAGAACTTGTCCATGACTTATCCGGTTACCCGATATCGCTTATATGCGCACGGTTAAGTATATATAACTAGTTTACGGAAATTAACCGAAACGCGTTTAAGCTTATCATTTTAAGTTTCAAAATCCAGAATGTTATGGTTTACCCATCTTATACAATTTGTAGTACTTGTTGGGGTTTAAACTACATTCTATCCTGTCATCGCTTAATCTAGCGTAATATACCATTTTGATCTTGTGCGCTAGTCAGTCTAAATCTATGATTTAAATCAAGACCGTTAGCATTTTAATTGGTTAGCTTATGCCATAATCCAGGCTAGAGCCTTCTGGTAAATGTTATCTGCACTTATTTCATTTTGGATACAGCTGAGATATTAAATTTTTCATTTTTTAAATCAAGACTAGCTCAGGTAAATACTCTTGACTTATTTTCTCTATACGGGCTTGGGTTATGGTAAATTATTACCGCTTGGTCGGAAATGGGATCAATCGAATGCTGGACTGTGGCTAGTAAATCCGCATATTCCGTTTTAGTCAGTTTTGTTTGATAACTTAAACATCAGGGGTTAACGACCGTGTCCTGGATATCCTCGGCTCATTACATTAGTTAATGGCCACGACCAAAGCGCAGGGTGTAGGCATACACTTGACAGATGCTCATGCTAAATTATTTTTACCCACTAGTTGGGGATAACTCTTTCGTGGGTTCATAAGTGGTGTGTACGTTAATCATGTCTCGGTCTCTATACTGGGCCCTGTATGTATGGGCAAACATGTGAATCTGTTAACAAGGTTACAAGGCTGACTTTCCCAAGTTATAAAAGATTTTTCGTGCCATGTGCACTTAAAACCATGTTCAAATGTTTTCAAAATGAGTCAGTTGGGTGTATTTACCAGCAAAAGCTGACGTATTTTCAAAAGATTAAGCTTGCAGGTACAATACGAAATAAGCTGGAAGCTGCTCGGTAGTGATATAAGAGGATATTGCAAATCCTTAGATCTGCCCAAAGTCTGTTATACACTTTTGTACATTTTACCGGTTTAACGCGATGTTCAGGTCTTTGTGTGCAGCCTGACTCAAATAGGAGGTGGGTTTGTTTGGTTTGAACATAGGCTCAAACATGATTTGAAGGGTCCTAGCTACGCCATGCGTTCAATAAATAATCTGGAAAGGAAAACTATAGGGATGACAAAAAGAGAACGCTTTCCTACACTGAAAAAAGGACCTAAGAGAAGCCCCCACTACTTACTTTGTTTGATTCAAAAGGCGAACGGTCCCCCAACAAATCGTATGGGGTGGCGTGCTTATGACAAGCTGCCTTGGATATGAGGAATTCTAAAAAAAAAAAAGAAATTTCCAGTCTTATAAAGGAAAGAAAGCTAGATGAACAGGCTTGAGCGAAGGAAGAAAACGTAACTAAAGCCCTCCAACCAAAAGGGCGACCCATCCATGACAGCCAGTAACAAACACGACAGAAGAGAGAAAGCACAGATAGGGTAGGGGCCCGCCCCCGTGTGCTAGAGGGAGGACCAGAAAGTTTGTGTTGTTTAGGCAATTGGTGCCCTCTCTGCCGGCCTACTTAGTGGCAGAGCCACCTTCTTTGGGGTCAGTGAGGAGGACCGCCTGTGGATCTTCTATTACAAGCTGTCAGTATATTATTTTTCGTACTTTGAACATTTGATTGTAATAGTAATTTAAATCCAAGACTCCTGTTGTGTTGTGTTTAATTGACTATGATGATATCAACTTACGTCACGATATTCCCCACACAGGGCCCACCAGTCGATTGCAAAATTTTGGGGTGTGATATGTAACATTTGTCGAAAACGGGTTTTCCAAACCCGCTCCATTTGTAATCAAATATCAAGTTATAAATGTTCGTTGCGTATTTATGCCTATTTTGATTTTTAATGATACATAATTAATAAACAAACTAAACTATAAAAGTTATAATTGATAAAAAGTAAAAATAAAATAATTAAAAATAAAATGAGGCTGCCGGGACTCGAACCCGGGTCAGCCGGGTTTTGAAACTCAAAGCCTTATCACACACACGCATAACCACTCCGCCACTTGTTGTTTTCTGTCAACTCTAGGAAACAAATAAATCTTATAAGCAAACATAAATCAACCGGTTACGCCAACTGTAACTGAAATCGGTCACCATACGCCCAAAGACGATTTGATTACTCGCGGTTCACTGAGTTTAACCGATACACCGATGTTATCAATCAAGTTGCTTTGAATGAACTTGAATTCTAGAAGTGAATCGGTTTTTATAACCGAAAATTTTCAATTCCAGTATTACTTCCATCTTTGTACTCCTTCGCGACTCAAACATAATCTACAGACTCTCAATTACATTTTCGCACAAGTTTCAGTTCGCCGGAGAATCAAATTGGACTCGCCGGACTTTCGCCGGAAAACCGTATTCTCCATCAAAACAGTAAGTCTTTCAATTTCTTCGTGGTCTATCAATTGTTAAGCTATTGCCAACTCAAACCTTTCAATTGAAATAAAATTCAGACGCCGTTATCGGATAATTCCTGCTCGCCGGAAAACCTCTGAAAGTTCTTATCTTCCACTGTAAAACGGTATGGACATTCAAACACTCTGTTAACGCTTGTTTAGCACTTCAATTCCACGATTGGCTAATCAAAACGGTTAATTTGCTCGCTCAGTTGAAGTTCATAAAAACAGAGCCGACGCCTTGCCGGAATTCTGAGTTAAATCATTCCTCCGGTATGTTTGTTTCCAACACCGTCTTTGTCATTTCATTTTAGTCTTATGAATGTGTTAATCGTTTTAAAACAAGAAACAGATGGGTAAATTGTTCTCTGTAAAAATTAGCGGAGAAGATGAACTGTGCTAACATTATAAGGATAATTAAAATCGGTATTTTAAACGGGTTAGACACACGGTCAAGCGGTGGACTGTGTGCAAATAATACGCACACGCCGCGAGTTCGATCCCTGATACACGCACCCCCTCTGTAATATAAGATGTTTTATTTTTCTAACTGAACCGGATTAACTTACGTTAGTTGTTAAGTATAATAAAAATCTGTATATTAACCAAGTTAGACACACAGTCCAGCGGTGGACTGTGTGTAACGTTAAAGCACAGGTCCCGGGTTCGAGACCTGTTAGTGACACCGGTTCGATGATTTAAAATATTTTTGAAAATACAAGAAATTTTGAATAAACTGAGTTAGTATATAAGTATAATTAAAAACATAATTATTTCGGGTTAGACACGTAGCTCAGTTGGTAGAGCTGCGTGCACGCGAACGGGAGGTCTCGGGTTCGAGTCCTGCCCGGCGCATAAATTTACACAATAAAACCGGTCAACAAGTCAAACGGTCAACGGTCAACGGTCGCAAAAAGTCAACATATTTTTATATTTTTATTTATTTAATTTAATTTAAAAATCAAGTAAAAATACTTAAAAATAATGTTTTTAAAGATAGGAAATAGCCTTAAACTCACAAAAATATACCTAAAAATCTTATTAAAATTATTAATAAAATCCACTCATTTACTATATTTTCCGTTATTATTTAGGTTAGTTAAATCTCGTTGTTCAATCCTTCCAATTCGTGCGCATCTCATCATCTCCAACCAAACGCACCCAATGTGAGTGAATCTTTACAAATTCCCCGTTTTAATCACGTTTTTGGGGTGTATCATGTGTCTTGCCATTTATTATATTTAAATCATTGTGCATACATCATATCATGAACAAATGTGTATTCAGCTTGTTTCAACTGATTGTGTGGTTATCGTTAGATTTAATTTATCATTTTCAGTACATGCAATTTCATAGGCCGCCGCTCCCTATTACATTATGAGCGTTGAGCATGTTCCCCATTATATTATGAGCGTGAACCTGGCGTGCCAACATACGATCGGCTCCGTTTGATTGAGCCTTGATCGCACAGACATTTATCATTTTCAGTACATGCAATACGATCGGCTCCGTTTGATTGAGCCTTGATCGCACAGTTTCATTCATGTTATTTATTGTATGATGTTGGTATGTTATTATATGTTATTGTATGTTATAGTTTGTGATTGTTATTGCTACTGTTTGATTATTTACATTTGCTCACTTATGATTATTGCATAATTTTTCATTGATAAACTAACAAGAAAATCAATAATAAATATTTATCTAACAAGGTTCACTCGCCAACTTATGTTGACCAAAAAACCCCCATTTTTACACATGATACAGGTGAACCAGCTGCAGCAAGAAACACATAGGATTGGCCTAGAAGAATAAAATGATTTAGAGCTTGGAATTGTTTAGTTGGTTATTTTTTTTGTATTTGTATGGACATGTTTGGATTATTGGGAATGTAATTTTGACTTTAATAAATATGAAACATATTAGTAAATATCATGAGCTTTGGTGATAACCCAATTATGGCCCGACTCTTATTCCGCTGCGGGTCGGGGTGTGACAGATTGGTATCAGAGCCATGACTATAGGGATATAGGATAGGTTATTAGACCCTTAGAGCCTATACTATAGTTGCTTAGAAATTTTTAAGATTTTTGTGTGTTACATGCCAAATTTCATGATGTTTATATGTTTTATGTTAAATGTTACATTCAATGTTATGCAAGCATGTTCATAAGTATATATTATCATATAATGCCTATCATGAATCATATTTTCATAACATATCATATCCATGAAAGCACACACCACATCATTTTCATGATTGCTTTTACAATGATTTTTTTGTATTTTCAAATCTCATTAAAGTGAGTTCTCATGACGGGCATGTAGTAACTGGAAGGGTACCAGTACCGGTAGTCGGAACGTCCTGTCTAGGCTGGCATTCGTATAAATCCAAAATAAAGGACCAGTTTGCCTACCTGGGGACTAACGATGAGAGTACGAAGTACCTATTAGGCCAAAGCATGCTATACCAAATGTCGTGTGAGCTAACCCCACTTTGAGTTGTCATTGTGTCTACACCTGGACACATTCCGACCATACATCTCGTAAACATATTTTGTGGTTTGCATTCGGGTGATGCGAGTGTTAAATCGCCAATACTAATGTGAATCCTACCAAGCCAATAGTCATGGGGGCCCACATGATTATACAGGTGAAGGTATGGGGGACATTTGAGGCCCAACATGAGCAAACCCAAGACATCCTATGGATGTAGTTGCATTATTGATATTTATGTTATTTTCATTTTCTTAAAGACACATGACACCTAAAAAGACTCCATAAACTCACAATCTTCTTATGTATGTTCCTGTAGATGTCGACTAGACAACAACGAGGGGGTAAAAGATCAGGAAGGTCTCACGAACGCTTGGCCACACAAATCGCGAAACAAATGGCCGCGGTGCTTCCTGACATTGTGGTTCAAGTACAACAAGCTCTCGCCACAAATCCCACTAATCCTCCCCAACAACATGACCAGAACATCGGAAACCCTCCTACCAGCAAGTGCTCATACAAACATTTCAAGTCTTGCGATCCTCCTAAATTTGAAGGGACCGAAGGTGTCACTGCTCTCCTCCACTGGTTTGAGGAAATGGAAAACACCTTCCTCAACTGCGATTGTCCTGAGGATCGCAAGGTTCGATACGCCATCGGGAGACTATTTGGGGTAGCTCTCACCTGGTGGAATATTGAAAAAGGAAGAGGGGAATTGATGATGCAATGGCCTTAACATGGGAGCAGTTAAGGGAAATCATGACGAGGCGATTCTGTCCTAGAAGTGAGATTAAGAAGCTAGAGGACGAATTTCATTCTTTAAAGCAAAAGGAGGGAGATCATACCTCCTACAACAAGAGGTTCTTAGAGTTGAACCAAATGGTCCCTAATTTGTTTACCCCAGTTTATCGCTTGATCGAGCATTATATTCGAGGTCTTCCCTCGAAAATTCAAGATTCAGTCCTCAGCTCGCCAGCAACACTTGAAGCTGCTATGGAGCTAGCGACTGAACTGACCGAGAATCGAATTCGCAACGGTAAGTTTAAAGAGGAGAAGAAGAAAGCCCCCATTGAGGGCCAAACATCAAACCATTCCATCTCCTCCTCTACGTTTGCTAACAAGAGGAAGCGTAACACCAGAAACTTCGCTGTTACACCAACCAATTTCCCTATTCCTGCTGCACCCATTACCCAAGTCGCCCCTCCACCTGCACCATACAAGAGACCATACTCTGGCCCGTTACCAAAATGTAACCGTTGCCAATACCACCATTTTCCTGATCACCCCTGCCAACATTGCACCGGCTGTGGTCGCGCAGGTCATACTGTTCAAACCTGCCGCATGCCTCAGCGAACGAACCGCCACCAGCCTTCAACCCAAACCCACCAACAAATAATGGGCCAAGCCCAACAACCCCTACTATTACCACCTACCCAACATTTAGCCCAAACATATTACCAACCCAACTATCCCATGGTACCACCTATGCGGGCTTGCTACAATTGTGGAGACCCAAGCCATTTTAGAAACACTTGTCCAAGGTTGGTGAACATTATTCATGCTCAGGCCCAAGCCAATCCGGTGAATCAAGCGAACCAAGCTCCTCCACCTGCAAGAGGAAGAGCTTTCAACATCAACGCTAATCAGGCTAGAGCTGACGGCAATGTGGTTAACGGTACGTTCCTTATAAATGGTAGATATGCATCCATGTTGTTTGATACTGGCGCGGATAAAAGTTTTGTGATCTTAGAGTTTGAACCTATCTTAAACCAAAATCGGGATAAGCTCATGAAATCCATAACGGTAGAAGTCGCTGACGGGAAACCGGTCTCATTAAACTCTATTATACGCAACTGTACACTCACCTTAAACGACCACGACTTTTCAGTTGACCTTATTCCTATGAAGTTGGGAAGTTTTGATATCATAATTGGTATGGACTGGCTTAGTCAACATCAGGCAGAAGTTGTATGCCGCGAAAAGTTTATACGCATTCCTCTTTCAAACGGTCAGACTCTACGAATCTTTGGAGAAACCTCGTCAAAAGGGCTCAGCTTAATGTCCTGTCTTCAAGCTCAAAAATATCTTCGCAAGAATTATGTCGCGTTTTTAGCTCATATCATCAAAAAGGGAACCATGGAGAAGAAACTTGAAGACATCCCAGTAGTAAAAGATTTCCCGCAAGTTTTTCCTGACGACATTTCAGGACTTCCTCCAGTTAGAGAAGTCGAATTCCGTATTGATCTTATACCTGGTGCGACACCAGTTGAAAAGTCTCCTTATAGGTTAGCCCCCTCTGAAATGCAAGAGCTAGCCAGTCAATTGCAAGAGTTGACTGACAAGGGATTCATACGTCCTAGCTCCTCGCCTTGGGGTGCACCTGTCCTTTTTGCAAAGAAGAAAGATGGATCGTTTCGCATGTGCATCGACTACAGAGAACTCAACAAGTTAACAATCAAGAATCGCTATCCTTTACCTCGTATTGATGATCTTCTTGACCAACTTCAAGGTGCCAGATGCTTTTCAAAAATCGACCTTCGATCTGGTTATCATCAACTTAGAGTACATGAAGAAGACGTCCCAAAGACTGCTTTCCGAACTCGTTATGGTCATTATGAATTTATGGTCATGCCATTTGGTTTAACCAATGCTCCAGCTGTCTTCATGGATCTAATGAACAGAGTCTGCAAACCTCATCTCAATCGTTTTGTTATAGTCTTCATCGACGACATCCTCATTTATTCAAAGTCTAAGTCTGATCATGAGCGACATCTTCGACTCATCCTTACACTTCTAGAGAATGAAAAGCTTTACGCCAAATTCTCCAAATGCGAATTCTGGTTAAAAGAGGTGCAATTCCTCGGACATGTAGTCAATGACAAGGGAATACATGTCGACCCCTCAAAGATCAAAGCGGTACAAGAATGGCAAGCGCCACGTACACCAACTGAAGTAAGATCTTTTCTTGGTTTGGCTGGTTATTATCGTCGTTTCATTTCAAACTTCTCTCGCATTGCTGTACCACTCACGGCTTTAACTCATAAGGGAAAACCTTTCATATGGGGACCCAAGCAAGAAAAGCCTTCCAAACCCTTAAACAAAAACTCTGTGATGCACCAATCCTCACTCTTCCTGAAGGTTGTGATGACTTCATGATTTATTGCGACGCGTCAGGGCAAGGATTAGGCTGTGTCCTAATGCAAAGAGGAAAGGTTATAGCTTATGCTTCGAGACAACTCAAGACTCATGAGAAGAACTACACCACCCATGACCTAGAACTTGGAGCCGTTGTGTTCGCTCTTAAGATATGGAGACATTATATCTACGGTACTAAGTGTGAAATATACACTGACCACAAGAGTCTTCAGCATATCTTCAATCAAAAGGAGTTAAACATGAGGCAACGAAGATGGGTCGAACTTCTAAATGACTACGACTGTGAAATTCGGTACCACCCTGGCAAAGCAAATGTGGTGGCTGATGCACTCAGTCGAAAGGGTTATGCGAACTCCATTCGTCTTCTATGTTCGCAAATCATAACTGACATTAAAGATTAAATTTGAGAAGCCCAACATGTTTCAGTAACGGAAGATGCTGTCCTGTGGAGCTGAACTTAAAATTGAAACTAAATCTGACGGTATTCTGTACTATCTAGATCGCATATGAATTCCTGACCACAACAATCTTCGTGAAATTCTTATGAATGAGGCTCACAAAACACGATACTCTATACACCCAGGAGCCGATAAGATGTATCAAGACCTTCGATACACCTATTGGTGGCCTGGAATGAAAAAGGATATTGCTGTTTTTGTTTCTAAGTGCCTTACATGTTCCAAGGTGAAAGCTGAACACCAAAGACCATCAGGACTTCTGGTCCAACCCGAAATACCTGTATGGAAGTGGGAAAACATAACCATGGACTTCATTACCGGGTTACCTCGCACTTCTGGTGGGTATGACGCTATATGGTAATCATTGACCGACTTACAAAATCAGCTCACTTTATCCTTATCCGTGAAGATTTCAAGAACGAAAAGCTAGCTCGTATTTATATCAGCGAAATCGTAAGCCGACATGGTGTACCGTTAAGCATTATTTCAGATCGTGATGGTCGTTTCACTTCACGAACATGGCAAGCAGTACAAGCCGCCTTGGGTACGCGATTAGATCTCAGTACCGCTTATCACCCTCAAACTGATGGACAATCTGAACGCACCATTTAAACTCTTGAAGATATGCTTCGAGCATGTGTCATAGACTTCAAGGGAAATTGGGACGCTCATCTACCATTAGTTGAATTTTCGTACAACAACAGCTATCATTCAAGCATCGGCATGGCACCTTTTGAAGCTTTATATGGTCGTAAGTGCCGATCTCCAGTATGTTGGCACGAAATTGGGGAAGCCCAAATCACTGGTCCAGAATTGATTCAAGAAACCACAGACAAGATCCATCAAATTCGAAACAATCTTCTGGCGGCTCAAAGTCGTCAAAAGAGTTATGCAGATAAACGACGGAAGCCTTTAGAGTTTAACATTGGTGATCATGTACTTTTAAAAGTATCACCGTGGAAGGGAGTAGTTCGTTTTGGTCAAAAAGGCAAGCTAGCACCACACTACGTAGGACCTTTCAAGATACTCGAAAGAGTAGGACCTGTAGCATACAAGCTTGATCTACCAGAAGAACTCAACAGGATTCATCCCACATTCCACATATCCAACTTGAAGAAGTGCCTCGCTGATGAAAACCTCCACATTCCTCTGGAAGATATTCAGATTGATGAATCTATGCATTTTATTGAAAGACCATTAGAGATCATGGGCTTCGGAGAAAAACTTCTACGACGAAGTCGCATTCCAATTGTTAGGGTACGCTGGGAGTCAAAACGGGGACCTGAGTTTACTTGGGAACGTGAAGACTCAATGCGTAAAAAATACCCGCATCTTTTTCCTACTACTTCTACTACTTAAATTTCGGGACGAAATTCCTAAAAGTAGGGGATACTGTAACATTTGTCGAAAACGGGTTTTCCAAACCCGCTCCATTTGTAATCGAATATCAAGTTATAAATGTTCGTTGCGTATTTATGCCTATTTTGAAACTCAAAGCCTTATCACACACACGCATAACCACTCCGCCACTTGTTGTTTTCTGTCAACTCTAGGAAACAAATAAATCTTATAAGCAAACATAAATCAACCGGTTACGCCAACTGTAACTGAAATCGGTCACCAAACGCCCAAAGACGATTTGATTACTCGCGGTTCACTGAGTTTAACCGATACACCGACGTTATCAATCAAGTTGCTTTGAATGAACTTGAATTCTAGAAGTGAATCGATTTTTATAACCGAAAATTTTCAATTTCAGTATTACTTCCATCTTTGTACTCCTTCGTGACTCAAACATAATCTACAGACTCTCAATTACATTTTCGCACAAGTTTCAGTTCGCCGGAGAATCAAATTGGACTCGCCGGACTTTCGCCGGAAAACCGTATTCTCCATCAAAACAGTAAGTCTTTCAATTTCTTCGTGGTCTATCAATTGTTAAGCTATTGCCAACTCAAACCTTTCAATTGAAATAAAATTCAGACGCCGTTATCGGATAATTCCTGCTCGCCGGAAAACCTCTGAAAGTTCTTATCTTCCACTGTAAAACGGTATGGACATTCAAACACTCTGTTAACGCTTGTTTAGCACTTCAATTCCACGATTAGCTAATCAAAACGGTTAATTTGCTCGCTCAGTTGAAGTTCATAAAAACAGAGCCGACGCCTTGCCGGAATTCTGAGTTAAATCATTCCTCCGGTATGTTTGTTTCCAACACCGTCTTTGTCATTTCATTTTAGTCTTATGAATGTGTTAATCGTTTTAAAACAAGAAACAGATGGGTAAATTGCTGTCTGTAAAAATTAGCGGAGAAGATGAACTGTGCTAACATTATAAGGATAATTAAAATCGGTATTTTAAACGGGTTAGACACACAGTCCAGCGGTGGACTGTGTGTAAATAATACGCACACGCCGCGAGTTCGATCCCTGATACACGCACCCCCTCTGTAATATAAGATGTTTTATTTTTCTAACTGAACCGGATTAACTTACGTTAGTTGTTAAGTATAATAAAAATCTGTATATTAACCAAGTTAGACACACAGTCCAGCGGTGGACTGTGTGTAACGTTAAAGCACAGGTCCCGGGTTCGAGACCTGTTAGTGACACCGGTTCGATGATTTAAAATATTTTTGAAAATAAAAGAAATTTTGAATAAACTGAGTTAGTATATAAGTATAATTAAAAACAGAATTATTTCGGGTTAGACACGTAGCTCAGTTGGTAGAGCTGCGTGCACGCGAACGGGAGGTCTCGGTTCGAGTCCTGCCCGGCGCATACAGTTACACAATAAAAACGGTCAACAAGTCAAACGGTCAACGGTCAACGGTCGCAAAAAGTCAACATATTTTTTTATTTTTATTTATTTAATTTAATTTAAAAATCAATTAAAAATACTTAAAAATAATGTTTTTAAAGATAAGAAATAGCCTTAACCTCACAAAAATATACCTAAAAATCTTATTAAAATTATTAATAAAATCCACTCATTTACTATATTTTCCGTTATTATTTAGGTTAGTTAAATCTCGTTGTTCAATCCTTCCAATTCGTGCGCATCTCATCATCTCCAACCAAACGCACCCAATGTGAGTGAATCTTTACAAATTCCCCGTTTTAATCACGTTTTTGGGGTGTATCATGTGTCTTGCCATTTATTATATTTAAATCATTGTGCATACATCATATCATGAACAAATGTGTATTCAGCTTGTTTCAACTGTTTGTGTGGTTATCGTTAGATTTAATTTATCATTTTCAGTACATGCAATTTCATAGGCCGCCGCTCCCATTACATTATGAGCGTTGAGCATGTTCTCCATTACATTATGAGCGTGAACCTGGCGTGCCAACATACGATCGGCTCCGTTTGATTGAGCCTTGATCGCACAGACATTTATCATTTTCAGTACATGCAATACGATCGGCTCCGTTTGATTGAGCCTTGATCGCACAGTTTCATTCATGTTATTTATTGTATGATGTTGGTATGTTATTATATGTTATTGTATGTTATAGTTTGTGATTGTTATTGCTACTGTTTGATTATTTACATTTGCTCACTTATGATTATTGCATAATTTTTCATTGATAAACTAACAAGAAAATCAATAATAAATATTTATCTAACAAGGTTCACTCACCAACTTATGTTGACCAAAAAACCCCCATTTTTACACATGATACAGGTGAACCAGCTGCAGCAAGAAACACATAGGATTGGCCTAGAAGAATAAAATGATTTAGAGCTTGGAATTGTTTAGTTGGTTATTTTTTTTGTATTTGTATGGACATGTTTGGATTATTGGGAATGTAATTTTGACTTTAATAAATATGAAACATATTAATAAATATCATGAGCTTTGGTGATAACCCAATTATGCCCTGACTCTTATTCCGTTGCGGGTCGGGGCGTGACATGATAGAAGCCTTGGCTATTCTAACCTCATTCCATCGCCTCACTTGATGTTTTCTATGTTTAAGCAACTAAAACTTGTTCAACTTTCATTTGAGTAACAAGGCTATGACACGTCCCCAAACGTTACCATGTTCGAGATGCACGCACCTAGCTTTCTTACTTGGTTGTTCACAGTTTTAGTTAAGTACTTTCCTTTATTCATGACCATCCGAATTATCCTTGAGGTGATTTGTGCATTGGTGAATCATACAATGAGGTTTAGTGGTGTTTATCATCCTACCTCCATGCATGACTTATATGAAATCTATGATAATACCTGTTGGACATACTATATACTATATAATATATATAAACACATATACTTAACCGAACCCTTGAAGTTAACCGGATTATGGTTACTTGTCATGGCAATAGGTTATATTATCTAAGTCTTAAACCTCTCGTTACGATTCTAATGGGCAATTAGACCCATGAAATCACATGAACCCATACGGGATTCATAGTGTCAAAAACTGGTGTTTAAGACTAGATAATTACTTTCGAATACATGTTTTTACATACTTTAATTCCAAATCCAAACTCGCAACCGAATCCAAAATACTCACACGCCTACGTTTCCTCATGTAGGATAACCTCGGTGTTCCATACTCCAAACTCTCCAACTCTTCACGGGATTACCAAAGGAAGCTTTGCAAAACCGTGAGTACACTCGAAAGCCCTTTTTCGCTTTACACTTTTGGGTGCAATTTGTTTAACCTATCAAATTACACATTCACACTTATACTTTATGCTAACACAAACAATCCATTCACGCATGCTAAAATACGTGATACTTGATTTGTATTCTTGGAACATTCTAAGATGATTCACTTGTCATTAGCTTCGTACGAGCCTCCCCTTAACATGTACAACGCTATATAGTAACGCACAGCCCGTAGTCTTGTGGTCATGTTAAGTCTTTTAAATTCACGTGATAATCAGAGGATTGACTTGTTAATTGCATGCCATGGTTACATTAATCTAGTTAACTATTTTTGCCATGTGGATTCGTTTAAACATTTTTCATACTTATGTTATATTAAATTTGTGTACTCGCCAATGCTTTGTGTGTTGAACTATACTTTTAAACATGTTGTAGGTCGACGATGTTGATATTGATGAAATCTAGTAGGGACGACTTAGAAACGCATCTAGAAATAGTAGATTTTGTTGTTGTATTGTTATGGAGTTTTTTTGTACTTTAAAATTTCCAATTGTTGTACTTTGATTTCTTGTGATGTACTTGAAACTTTTATTTATGAATGAAATTGGTTTGAATTAAATATTGTCACAATAGTGTTACAAAGTCTCGAGCAATCTCGTTCATCTCACTCCGATGATTCCACCATCTGTTGGGATGTGACATAAGTGTTTAAATCCATAACGGGTCAAAATAAAAATGCACATAAACAAGGTAGCGGTCGCATAATTCATAAAAGTTACAAATTCGGGTTAAGGATGTTTGGTTAATTACGTAGACAAATGTATTACGATTAATTAGAAACAAGTTTCAAGTGTAACGGATTAGAATTGGAAAAGTTACAGAACTTTTCGTGAAAAAAATGGCATAGCTGGGAAATCTGCAGCTCGCCTACTGTAAGCTACGGCAGGCAGCCGTAGGTTACGGCAAGTGGCTGCTGGTTGAAACAAGATAAAACCTGCCGTAAGTTACGGCAAGTAGCCGTAGCTTACGGCGGGTTATAGAACAAGATGTTTGTTTAGTTGTTTTGGACCTTCAGGCTAATTTGATACGTTATAAACTCCTATAATTAACATATTTCATGATTTATGAAATATAGGTAATTGTTTGAAGCACCAGATGACGATCAAGCTTTACAAGAACCGAACACATTCAAAGATCAAGCTTCCGCATTATGTTTAGTTGTTTACGAAACTAAACAACGATAACATGTTGAAATGTTTCAATATTTATGAAGTTTTAAGAAACTCGAAAACATGTACGGACATGTATTTTCATTTATATATTTAAATGCAAATTTTTTTATAAAATTTCAGTTAATTAAGTAAGGGTCTTACACGAACCAGAATGAACCAAAACCGATTATCGACTTTTTTGTACCCTCATTTAACCAAAATAAACCAAATATAACCGCACCATTCATATCTTTATATATTTCTATCTTTTATGCATTTAGTTCATTTATTTCATATTTTTTTACCTCCTTTTATATATTCATACTTCCAAATCATGTATTTATGTCTCAATTTCATGTATTTATAAGCAAAAATTTTAGTCCAAGTTTGGTTTTGGCTATTAACCAAAAACCGCCAATCTAACTGAATAAACCGAACTAATTAACCGAAAATCAATTGGTTAATAAAATAGACTAACCGATGACTTCGGTTTCGGTTGAGGATAATAATTGAACAATACACACCTTAACAATGTTTGTGTGTCCATCGCATTGCATGAACACACTTCTAGTTATCTTTTATGTATCTATACATTTGTTTCTTTTACTCCTATTATCATCTTCAACTTTGTTTTTCTAACCTTGAGAACTCATTGCTTAAAACTCACGAAACCCATCAATACCCTACTAACTACATCACATAAATTGCAGCTTGCGCTGTATAGATGACCATTAAAGGTTTGACAAGAAGCCCATGGAAACAAGAATCGATCATGTGACCTCTGCTAGAGTAAATTCTTGTGTTTATCACCGCTCCGCAATTTGAAGGCTTTATTTTTAAACACTCATAAGTTAAACAATTCGATTTCTTCGATTTATAGTTTTCACGTTTTACTTATGTCAAACTATAATTGCTTCATTTCTGTTTCAGTTAATCAGTAAATTCTATATATTCGATATGGTTAGCCATCTTAGAACTTTTTTAAAACTTTTATTTAAAATGTTAAACTTGCGCTAACGATTCTGACATGTAAAAAAATATTTAGCTAATAGAATTAAGTTTTATCAACGTTTCATAGAAGTTTAATAAGTGTAAATAATTATTATTGTATTCAATATAAATATACTTCACGAAAACATCTAACGTATTCCAATTTGAAAAGGTACAAATAACAAACTTCATGAAAGTCAATTAAATATCTCTAAGTTAAACTGATACAAATTCATGGTATTTTCTTATTGTGAAGAATGTAGAAGATTTTTATTCTAAAGTGCAAAATCCTATCATAGTAGAATATAAAGATGCAATTGGTTCGAATACGATGCACATCAAAACTGAAACCGAACTACACTTTCGGTTTCTACAAAATGACTTAACCGTGCCACCAATTAATTGTTGTGCTTGATCCAATTCGGTTATCTGTTAATTTGGTTGTTTGTTCACCGAAACTTCTCCCTAGTTAAACTTTGGTAGGGGCTACGGATTATCAAAGCCTCGCAAAATAGCGAATTAGATGACAAGTTAAAATGGTTTTGAGCATAATGGTTTTTGGTCAAAACAAACAATTTGTTTTAATATCAGTTTGGTTTGGGTTAAAGCGGTTCCGTCCAAAATGGACTGGTTTAAAACGAGCTGTTTAAAAAGGGGTTTAGAATAGGTGCATATTTTAATGACGCCTAGTGTTGATGGTTGGTGGCGACGGCGATGGAGGCGGCACATGTTTCTCATTAAACTAAATACTAATCATCTTTTCAAGTTATATCAAATTTTGTAGGGATCACATGCACTAATACAAAAAGTGTTGGAAAGAGTAATATTAACACTAATATAAAACTGTATAATAATTTAAGGAATAAATCAGGTATGTAAATGTGGAAGCAATACACAATTAATGATAATCCGTAGAAAATAAATGAAGATGTGAATACAAGTATTTTAGTGGTTTGATTTCAGTGACCTACGTCCATGGATCTAGTATATTTTTTTTATTATTTTCTGCCTTACTCGTTATAAGAAATTATAAGAAAAAGCCTATCTATTTATAGACACATATTAAACAAATCTTGTTTCAAAAGAAAAACTAAAATAAGTTATAACTAAAAAAAACAGATCATGTCTTCAAATTAATTAGTCTTCTTCAAAGTTTTCTAAAATTTAACTGCACCTAAATTAATTCAAACCTCTACATATAACCCAATAACCCAATAAGAATGGTGTAAGTATTTGCAGAAATATTACTTAAATAAAGATGTGAGAGGTCTTTTCAAATAATTCACACCATACGTTCAAGCCATGTGCTCATGTTTGGAACATTTTTCTCTCACCAAATTTTAAACAGGTTGTTTATTCAAGATATGAGTTTTAGTTTTTGTAAATCACTGAACAATTAATCAGTCTCTTTGAAAGATGTGCATTGTCAATCTATCTTGACGAGGCTTGTAGCTTAGTTTGAAAGATTTGTTTGTTCAATATAAGATAGACATTTTTAATCTTCCTCAAAAAGAGTTGATCATTTACCCAAATATACAAACATGTCTTTACAAGGTTGTTACGCCTTTTTTAAACTTTCTTCTTGAGGAAGATTCTTTTCTATAGTCTCTTGATAAATCAACCTTTTATAAAGTTTAAATTTTATATTATAGTTTATAAAAAGATATTTATAAAAGCTACAATACAATGTGTTTAATTTTAAGTGATCTTCAAGCTCATTTTAAATATATCATTTATCCCTAATATCACAAACGAAATACAACTTGGTTAATTTTCGAAATACAACTTGGTTAATTTATCCATGATGAACACGCCGATCCACGGTTGAGCTATCCATCATCAACCATGCTCCTTTTATTGGCTTAATTCTTTCAAATTATACCTGACCTATGTGTTTGATTCACCATCAGATGACTAGGATCATGCATCGTTTCCTAGAATACTCGGTTAGTTAGGGTTACTATTGTATATATTTTGTATGTGTCATGAGAAGATTGATGACTCTTTTGATAATTTACATAAAATTTCATAAAGGCTACACTATAACTATATCCTTAGGAATTCTTTAGATAAAATTAAAAACACAATGAAGTATGTTGATGTCTTGAGCGCAAGCAGGTGAAGGAGAAAAGAAGTAATCCGCAAGTTGAAAGTACAATTGCCACCCGAGCTTTGATTTTTACAGTAGCTAGTGTTTGAAGGATAGTATAATCGCTCAATTAATCCTTGCTGTTTTAGTTCTCGAGTTTTTAGTGGGCTTTGTGCTTACTATAACCTTTGTTTTGAGCTGAAATTTAGCATCATATATCTTATATATGAGTTTATTAATGCAGTTCATAACATGCTATGGGAATAGATCAGCTTTGACATAAAGTGTACTGTTGAAAGAAATTATGTTTTAAACCCTAACATTCTATTTACTATTAATTACAATTACTATAAGTATGGTTTGATAGAAATCCTAGTGATAATTTTGGCTAATAATGAATATCGTTAAAAATAAAAGGTTTTACCTCAAAATGACCCAAACCTGTAAAACTGACGGACGAAGTTAACCACACTTGTTACTTCCATAGTTTTAATATAGTAAACAAGATTTTATGTCATATTTTGTGTCACAACTCTTTATCTCCAGGCGTTTCTGTCATCTTCATTAATATTAGTCAACATAACTAATTACAAGACAATCATCACAAAACTTGTGAACATACCAACCTACATTTTACCCAAACTATTGCAACAACCTTCTTAACTTCACCTGTTCAACATGAAACACCTGTCTTTTTAGATGTCTCGAAATGTATTAAGTCTAGTACCAGTTTCCGTTTTGTTATTTTTTTAAACGTACACATTAAATTGACACGAGGACACCTCTTGAACCAAGCTTAAGAAAGTTAGACCCAAAATTTCACTACAAGACATCATTAAAGATGTACAAAAAATGTGATCTCCAAAAAGTTATACCTAAAATTACATACTATTCGTATAGCATTGTAAAGGAACCATGCATATTTGTAAAAAAAAGTTTTTGTATATAGATGAAAATGTGAAATTTTGTATATTCACTTTAAAATGTGAAATAGGTATTCTTGTAAAAAAAACAACCTTGAAAAAAATACTGATTTTAATGTTAAGAAGTTGATTCATAAACACTGAATTGATGTGTGTATTTTTGTATGTTCATTACAAAGAAAGGTATTGAATTTATACACAAAACCGTAATCTAAACATAGAAGACAGCAGCTGATTACTAGCTGTTTTTAACATTGCAGTGATTTGCTGTTGATTAGCTGGATGTCCGGCTGTTGATTAGCTGCTGAAGGATGTCCGGCTGTTGATTAGCTGCGATTACCTCCAAGGTTTGACTTTCCTTTCTAACACTCCCCCTCAAGTTGAATAGTTGGATTTCCAAAATTCAACTTGCCCAAACAATCGTTGAAAATTTTCCCGTTAACTGCTTTTGTTAGAATGTCAGCAAGTTGATCCTTTGATCGAACGAATGGTAGTTCGATCGTACCATCTTCCAATTTTTCTTTGATGAAGTTCCTATCAATTTCCACGTGTTTTGTTCGATCATGTTGTACTGGGTTTTTTGAAATCTGAATTGCAGCTTTATTATCACAGATAATCTTACTTGTTTCGTTTGACGGAAAACCAATCTCAGCTAAGAGTCTTCGCATCCACATGGCTTCTGTTAAACCTCGAGCTATACCTCTAAATTCAGCTTCTGCACTTGAAAGAGCAACCACCTTTTGTTTTTTACTTCTCCAAGTAACAAGATTTCCTCCAACTAAAGTGAAGTAGCCTGTTGTTGATCTCCGACTTCCTTTATCTCCTGCCCAGTCTGCATCGGTATAGATTTGAACATTTAGGTGTCCATGTGATTGAAATAGGACTCCATGACCCACTGTTCCTTTGAGATATCTAATAATTCTCCAAACTGCTTCCATATGTGACTGTTGAGGTTGGTGCATGAACTGACTTACTACCCCTACAGCATAGGCAATGTCTGGACGAGTATGTGAGAGATATATTAGCTTTCCCACCAGCCGTTGGTATCTTTCTTTATTTGCTAACTTTGCTCCTTCCTCCATATAAAGCTTTTGGTTCACACTCATAGGAGTGTCTGCTGGTTTGCAATCGATCATTCCGATCTCTACCAACAAGTCTAAGACATACTTCTTCTGGCTAATGAAAATTCCTTGTTTTGACCTTAGTACTTCGATTCCGAGGAAATACTTAAGTCTGCCCAAATCTTTCATTTCAAATTCAGCAAACAAGTTTTCTTTGAGTCTTACCATTTCTTCTTTATCGTTCCCCGTAATGATCATATCATCTACATAGATAATTAGGCAGGTTACGAATTTTCCTCTTTTTTTGAGAAACAAAGTATGATCGGCATTACTCTGTTTATATCCAAACTTTTTCATAGCTACCGTAAATCTGCCAAACCAAGCCCGGGGAGATTGCTTCAAACCATAAAGAGACTTCTTCAGACGGCAAACTTCTCCAGTTTTGAAATCTTCTGTGAATCCTGGAGGAGCGTCCATAAATACCTCTTCATCTAGGTCCCCGTGTAAAAAGGCATTTTTTACATCAAACTGTTGAAGCGGCCACCTTCATTTGCAGCTATCGAAAAAAGGACCCTAATTGTGTTCATTTTTGCAACTGGGGAGAATGTTTCAGCATAGTCAATCCCATGTGTCTGGGTATACCCTTTTGCAACCAGTCGGGCTTTATATCTTTCAATTGTACCATCTGGTTTATACTTAACCGTATAGACCCAACGACACCCCACGGATTTCTTTCCCAATGGGAGAGTACACTTTTCCCAAGTATTGTTCTTGATTAGGGCTTCCATTTCCGTTTTCATTGCTTCCTTCCAATGTTTAGATTTTAAGGCTTGATCCACGTTTGTAGGAGTTTCTTCGGAATACACGGATGAGATAAATGCTTTGGCTTCCTTAGTGAAATTTCCATCGGCCACACTAGCTATAGGATAACTAGATCTTCTTGGTTCTTTTTCAGGAGAATACCGTTTCGGAGGAACTCCTCTGTTTGTTCTAGGGGGCAACACATATCTTGATGGTGGTTCTTCTTGTCTGGATTCATTTGCCTGCAAATTTTCAGTTTGTTCTGTGGCAGTTTCATGGTTAGAAGTATTGGTATCCTCGAAGTCATTAGAAACTTCAAAGGTACCACCAGACTGAATAGGGTGAGTATTACTTACCTCGGACACCATGTTAGGAGGAACATTAGGATCGTCAGTGGCACTGAAATTGAAGTCTGGTGACTCTGTAGTAGGTGACTCTTTAGTTAGTACATAGGGAACATATTTTAACCAGCTTAGTGTGTCTAAACATTCCTTCTCCCCATGACCACTGAGTTGGGAATTGTAGTAATACTCGGTTTCAAGAAAGTCACAGTTTATCGTGGTGAACATATGACGTGTTTTTGGATTATAACATCTGTATCCCTTTTGATTCATTCCATACCCAACAATGACACATTTTTCAGCACAAGGGTCAAGCTTGGTTCGATCTGATTTAGGTATGTGAACAAAGGCAGTACATCCAAAGATTCGTGGTTGAAGAGTAAGAACTGAGGGTAGTTTGAAGAATTTTGAAAGGGTGTGTAACGGAGTGTTAAGCTTTAGGATTTTTGTTGGGAGTCGGTTGAGAAGATAGGTAGCAGTAGCAAGGGCTTCAGGCCAAAAATATTTCGGAACCTGAGATTCAATTAGGAGAGCTCGTGTCATTTCTAGCAAAATGCGATTTTTTCTTTCGGCGACACCGTTTTGTTCTGGGGTGTTTGGGCATGTAGTTTGGTGGATTATTCCCTTGTCTTGGAAAAAGGATTTAAACGAGGTATTAACAAACTCACCGCCATTATCAGATCGGAATATTTGGATGTTTGTTTGAAATTGGGTTTGGATCATGGCGTAAAACATAGTGAACTTTTCAAATACTTCGGATTTGTTTTTCAAAAAATAAACCCAGGTCATTCGGGTACAATCATCAACGAACATCACAAAGTACCGAAGGTTTTGCCCCCCAATAACTGGGGCAGGACCCCATACGTCAGAATGGATTAATGAAAATGGCAAAGCAGCCTTAGTATTATTGGGTTTAAAAGTTTTTCTATGGCTTTTTGCTAAAACGCATGTTTCACAATGTGACATGGAATTAACTGGAAATAGTTTTGGAAATAAAATATGCGAATAACTTGTAGAAGGATGACCTAATCTTCGGTGCCACAGCCAAGCTTCTCGTTCCGATGTCCCATGAGTTAGCATCACAGCACCACTTTGAGTCACCTCATCCACATAGTACAACCCTTGACTTTCAGTGCCACGCCCAATGATCACTCCCGTCCTGATATCCTGTAAAATACAAAACGTAGGGTACATTAGGACAATACAGTTAAGTTCCTTTGTGACATGGCTGATGGAAAGCAGCTTATGTGATAACGAGGGAACATAAAGACAATTAGAGATTTTTATTGTGGGTGAAATCTCAATAGTCCCTCCCGATTTTACATCCATTATCCCGCCATTCGCCGTTTGAATATGTGTTTTTTCTGGTTTAGTTGTTGAAATAATATCCGATGACTCATAAGTCATTGTGTCGGTTGCACCGCAATCGAATATCCATCGTTTTTGTTTACCATGATGTTTTTGGGCCATATTAGCGTTCCCATTATTTTCAGGGACCAAATGTGACATATTCACATGTTGATTATATATGCTCGGTTTATCTGCCCCAAATCCATCCGCCCCAAACCCGTTCCCTTTTCTTCTTCTTCTTCTCCGCCTTTACCTAACCATTCATCTCCTTCACCTGTTGTGTCGGCCATTCCGCCGAATCCTGATCTGCTCCGGCTTTCATCTCTGGTGACATCTCGGCTGCTGGTGGTAGATGACTTCCCCTTTTCCGTAGTCTTTGTGCCTCTCTTCTGACCATCAGACCACCATTCGGGATATCCAACGAGTTTGAAACATTGTTCCCGGGTATGTTTCGTCATACCGCAATGATCACACTTGAGGTGAGTTTTGTCGTCTCTGTTACTTGTTCCGATTCTTTTTCCATCGGCCCGTCGGTATCCCTTTGATGCAAGCCCTAATCCGTCAGTTTCAGAGGCCATTAGACCCACTGTGATACCCTGTGTGTCATTGAGAGGTGTTCCCAGAATGTTCTGGTGAGCGGCCTCCTTGCGGATAGTGGCGTATGCAGTTTCTACGGTTGGAAGGGGTTCTAACCGGAGTATTTCCCTCTTTATAGGGTCATATTTCCGGTTGAGGGCGTTTAGAAACTGAACAGTTTCTGCTCCGTCCTGATTTTGTGATATGCTTGGATATCGGTTGGGCAGGTCATAGGGTTTGGGTCAATCCGATCAATTTCTCCCCATACTCCTTGGAGTATAATCCACAATTCTTCTAGGAGAGATTGTTCTGTTTGATTTCATTCGCCTTGACATGTAGGTTGAAGGTTTGAAGCTTGTCACGCCCACTGCTATATGTTATAGCTAGGGCATCCCACAGCGATTTTGCTGTCGGGAATTCGGTTAGATTGCTGGCGAGGGTTGGTTCGATGTTTTGTATGAGCCATGAGAAGACGACTAGGTCGTCTTGTTCCCATTGCTCATATTCCTCGCTGGTTTGGTTCGGCGGGTTGGTTGATAAATGGTTTAGAAAGGCTTTTGATTTACCGCCTATGGCTACCCTCATCATCCGGGTCCATAAGGCATAATTCTGGCTGTTGAGCTTGAGGTTTATTTGAAGGTTATCGGACAGTTTTGGGTTTCGGTTTTGTGGGTTGAGGCCATTCTTGAGCAGGTTGGCGATTTGAATTGATAGATCTTCTCCCAAGTTACCGCTTCGGCCATGGCAGCTTGGTTGAGAGGATGATTTGGTTTGGGTGAGCAAGGTAAATGATGAACAGGTCAAGAACAACCTGGCTCTGATACCATGTTAAGAAGTTGATTCATAAACACTGAATTGATGTGTGTATTTTTGTATGTTCATTACAAAGAAAGGTATTGAATTTATACACAAAACCGTAATCTAAACATAGAAGACAGCAGCTGATTACTAGCTGTTTTTAACATTGCAGTGATTTGTTGTTGATTAGCTGGATGTCCGGCTGTTGATTAGCTGCTGAAGGATGTCCGGCTGTTGATTAGCTGCGATTACCTCCAAGGTTTGACTTTCCTTTCTAACATTTAATACATGAAAATCAACGTTAAAAGAACTTCAACATTACTGTGTGAAAAACGAGATACCCGAAGTTTGGAAAAGCATGTTTTTCAGAAATCACTGTTTGAAAACTCAAATAATGACGATGATATATGATGATGATTATTAGAGTATTCTTAGATTAATTATTATATAAAATCGTATGGCTTCATCATGATCACATTATTGGTTCAGGAGTTCATTGAATTAAGCATATGAAGTTCATTGAATTAAGCATATGAATTTGAACTTGTCAGTGAGTTGAGATAAGTTAGGTGCATGTCACTACGTTAACTACATTTCGGCCATATAGATCGAAGATAATATCCAACTTCACATTTTGTAAACTTCTATAAACTACAATTCAATAACACAGGGTCACAATGGTATTTCTCTTGTAGATATATACAACAATTAACCTCTAAGGTAAACATTTTAGAAGTCTATACGTGTGTGTATATATATATATATGGTAACGTTATTGTAAAAAAAATGCTTTTTTTGAAGAGTAAGAAAGAATCTAAACCATTAGATATTTAATCTAATGGTTGAGATTTTGATAACAATCTTATAAATAGTGTTTATCATTAAAAATAATTAATTTTCTAGATTAAGGGTATAAAGGTAAATTTAACATTTTTAAGTTTAGAAAGTCACATGCAAGTTCCATCATTCTTTTTTAAAAGTCAATAACTTTTTATACATAACTCTTTTTTCAAAAAAAAAAAATTCACCATAATAACGAGTGTTTTTTTATCTTTAATATGAGTACAATATTGTTATACTTATGTAGAGAGAAAAATTACATTTCGATTGAATGTTTTAGTCCATAATGTTTTGACAGTAAATACCATGAACGTAAAAATAAGACACCAAAGCATTGCAAATGATGACATGCTACCAGAAATAACACTATAACACTATACATCCAACATAGACATGTTATAGAATACATAATACTATAACTACTATATAACACTATACATCCATCATAGACATGTTACAGAATACATAACATTATAACACTGTATAACACTGTATATCCATCATAGACATGTTACAGAGAAAATAACACTATACATCCATCATAGACCTGTTACATGAAATATAACACTATATAACACTGTACAAATTCGTATTCCTATAATAATGGGTGACGGTTATGGAAGGTTATCAATTAATTGACTCAATGAGAAAATTACGTGTTTACCCTTTTAAATTAATTTAAATTGAGGACACATGTAATTTCCACAATATTTCTCACACTTCTCACACTTTAAGCCCTTTTTACAGGATCATCTACCTATATATATATATATGTATAATCATCTCTTACATGCTTTTATTAATAGAAAATTTAATCGATTAGTGAGGTCAAGGGACCCCTCTAGTTCAACCCACGAATATGTTGGAAAATTTAGTTAAAATGGCTTTTCTTTAACTTTGTACAAAAATAATTATATGTATTTAGTTATTATTATTAGATAACGGTTTTATGATTACTTTGATGAGAGCTTCATAACGAATTAAAAAATGTTTGAATTGAAGATAAATGAGATAACAATGTTTATAACTGTGGTTTCTAAAACGACTTTAAAACCAAGGTCTTTTTTAATGTTTAAACATTAACACGCCAAAATAGAGAGAAACACCGAATTTTCCAACTTCTGAAATTTCAGGCTAGTTGGTTCATCTCCAGTGCCATCATAGTTCTACCTCTTCTTTTTCTTTTGTTTATGCATTTCATTTGTAACTTGTACCTAGACTGATTTTACTGTTATCAATATCTTTTGTATTGTATGTTGTTTTATTAATATGACTGATAATTCTTCTACAAGCAATGCTTCTAACATTCTATTGTATTATCTTGAAGCATGCCATTTGTTTTTTTCTTGAACAACACCATACGTATTTTGAATGGAAAACATGTATGTTTCTTTGGGGGGTAAGCATTTACGACCAGATCTATGAAGCTGGCATGTGCCTAATTTTAACTCGTTTGTACTTTTCTATAATGTCGTGGTCACATTTCCTGCATGTTTTGCACATGCACACTCATTTTGCAAGTTAAAAATCCAGGTTTTGTTTATATTTTTTGGTATTTCTAAATATTCAAGATAACATTTGGTATCATCATTTCTGAAAGGCTTTCAAAATGTTACTGAATTCCCACAAGAAGTAGATCAAGATGCAATTAACATTCGAGGTGTTCATTAATCGATATAATACATGTAAAACCAAAATTCAATCTCAACTATTCGAATAATGAACTAGAATTTGGGTTTTTAATTTTCAACTCAGGATGGTATCCAATTCGAATTTGAGATTTTAAAACTGATTCAACTTAAATGTTCGAATTCAAATAATATATATAATTTGTATTTCAAATAAAAAATACAATTTTATTTTTATTTTTTCTCAAAATTCAGTTTATTGGAAAAAATATAAGAGTGTATCACTAAAGCCAGGGCAGAGCTATGGCTTGGCCACGGGGTCGGTCGCAACCCATAAATTTTTTTAAGTGTTATATATACACAATAAAATCTCAAATAACCTCCATTAAAATTTTACCACCGACTCCTAAGAATCGTTTAAAAAGTATTTTAAATTAAAAATATAAACATATTATGATGTAAATAACAAATATGAAACAATTGGTTTAAATAATTCAAGCCTATTTTGAACAAAAATTTTTTCAAACCCATGTTAATTCTTAAACAACTAACAGTTTGGCTAAATCATAAAAAATTAACAATTAACCTCATTAAGATTAATCACCCCCTTTTAACCTCAAATATATTCCAGGTTTTTTTTAATCCTATATTTCACGGTAATTTTTTTTGAAGGGCAAATTATCATTTTTACCATATTTTACGTTATTAGTTAATTATTTACCAGATGTTTAGATTCATTATTAGATTATAAATTATTGATTAGTGGATTGCTTTCATTTTTTTTAATTAAGGTTCATTGTGTTTATCGTATTTTATTGAAGCCATTTTTTTTATTCTTTTCTTTTTTAAAGATGCTTGTTATTGTAAAGTTTTGTTCATGATAATTGGCTACGATGTTCCACAAATAATTATTGGTAGTGAGGTAAAACGTTCTAATGATAACTGATGATAGAATCCAATAATTTGGAAAAAAATTACAGAAAACTTACTTTATGTTTAGTAGGTATCATCCTTTATATTTAAAAGTTATACGGGTTGTTTTTTACGTTTGGTTTTTTTATTAAAGGTTTCATCCTTTAGCATTAACATCATTTATTTTTATAGTTAAGTCATACCACGTAAGTTACATGTTAGAGTAAAAAGGAAAATTTGCACTTCATATTCTCATCATCTTCTTTTATTAAACCCTTCCATAAACTGAAACAACAATGATTACTATTATCCAAGTCACAAAAAGAAAGCTTCTCCATTTTTTTCCGCTTCACTAGCTTTCAATTTAGCTTGAAGATCATCATTTTGCCGCCTAAAACTGGTCATTAGAAGCCAGTAAATGGTAATTAGAAGCATTTAACTGAGTATTTGCAGCTTGTAACTGGTAAATGGCAGATTCAAGCTCGTTCCTTGACCTTAACAAACCGGGAATGATAGGCACTGATGGACGACAGATATTGGGGTCGACCCATCCAATGAAACTCCTACACCGTGCACCCTACATGTGTCAATCAAAAAGAAACTCAATTTTTGGAAAAACCTTAAATTACATATAACAATTTGAAGAAAAAAAACATGCAATAAACCGTGGACATGAGTAAAATAGACGTCCTGGATTTCGAGCAGTCTTGAAAGTCTTTATAATAGCTTCATTCCCACATGAGCAATAAACCGTTGTCATGGTTGTTGAAATGACTATGCTTGTATTAGGGTTCTTGGAAATGCAGCAATTTAGGGAATTGGTTTAATAAAAGAGTAGGAGAATATGGAGTGCAAATTGTAATTTTTACCCTCACATGTAACTCACGTGGTATGACTTAACCACAAAAATAAACAGTGTTAATGTTAAATGATAAAACCTGTAACAAAAAAAACAAACGTAAAGGACAGGCCGTGTAACTTTTAAAGATAAAGGATGAGACTTGCAATTTACACTAAACTTAAAGGACATTTTTTTGTAATTTTGTAAATAATTTATGATTGTATTGTTTATCAAATTTCTTACAAATTCAAATTCTTTTCATATACTTATATTTTTTTTCTTTAAAATCTTATTTCTTTTGAAAATTTTGAATTCCATATCTAATTCTTCCAAACTCCATTTTTTTATTTAAATTCCAATTTTATAGAAAAAAAATAAAAAATAAAAATATTAACACGTACCAAACGTACCATTAATTCTAGGTACATGTGGTGTCACTAGTTCTTTTGAAATGAGTACAAGTGTATTAACTTTTCTTGGTTACTCTATTAACAACACCCAAAGAAATACGTTGTGAACAATATTATATTCACTCCATTTTATTAGTATGCGATGTTTGCTTTTCTTTTTAAACAGTTAGATTGAAATGTCAAATGTGTACAAAAATGGGAAAAAATAATAAACTTGGAACAATTTAAAGTTAAAAAGAGAAACTTAAGGTGTTAAAAGTGACTAAAATCATTCACATTAGTTTTTCTATCTTACCCAATATTTATTTTATTTTATCACAAAATAAAACTATGTTTAGAGATGAATAGTAAATCTCAATACTCATAAAACAAAACTAAAGTAGGTTCTATAAACATTAGCTCTATCAAAAAGATAATGATGTAGAGTACAAATGAAAAACAAAAAACCCTTGTATTTTTCTTCTATAGTTTTAAAAAAAGACTAAGGTTCAGTTTGTTTTTAAGAGAAAATATGTATGTAGTCTGCCGACTATATCTGCATACATTTGTAAAAGAAGAGGTGGGCCAAACCTCTGCATTCTGTAAGAAGAATGTTGTTTTTTAACGTATGTAGACTTATAAAATAAACTGGTAGTGGTGGTGGACGATGGTGATGGACAGTGGTGGTAGACGGTGATGGTGGACAGTGATGGTGTTTTAACTCTCTGCAGACCTTAGAAAATCTTAAAACTAGTTGTGCCAAGTCTTCTCCAAGAAGAGCTCGCGCATAACGTTTTTTAATGAAACGTCTTTGTAAAAACAAATACTTTTCAGATGGCAATGTCTGTGCGTGGTATGCGCGACGTAGACAGGAGAGCCTGCACAGACCTTTTTTAAAAAAACAAAACCACCTAAATAGAGAACCTCATGTAAATGCTTTAAGTTGCCAAACTTATATGTGCGATGAAGGATGGGGAGAGTTTTGTTGTACGATCAAAAAGAAAAAAATGTGTGAATGCATGCAAACAAGTGGTATTTTTAATGTTAGATTTGAGTTTGTAATTCTAACGAGTAGAATTCTTTTGTGTGTTGCGACGGAAACTTGATTAACAAAACTTTAGTCTAATACGATATCAATAAGTATCGTAACTTGGTATAGCAAATGAACGAGATAAAAATGAAAATAGCATATATTACTGATATTGCATGGACACTATAAGTCATGGTTGTCACAGTACTGGTATAGTGCGGGAACTATAGTCTACAATACCAAAAAAAAATACTCTATTGCGAATGCAACTTCATTTTGTAACAAAATTATACATGAACCCATATTATTGAATACTGATATCAGTAGCAAAGTTGGTTCCCACAATATCAGTTGGTTTGTTATGGTAAAGAAAAAAATCTTTTATATATTTGACTCGTTTGATTTAAAAAAAAACTTTTGTCAAAATATAGATAAAAATAAGTACGTTCCAATGCTATATTCGAAATTGAAACATTACATTATATCATTGAGGGTGGAAGAGGCGCTCCCCAAATGGGGAGTGGTAAAACTTTCCCTTAACCAATAACATCATGTCATGTTAACCCTCTCCTTCACTCCCAATTTTATACTCAAACACATGAAGAGTGGTAAAAACATAAGTTTGATGATTAGTTGAAAGAGAGTGAGACCCACTATTAACCCCCTCTCTCTCCTTCTCTCCCCTCTTCCCCATTCAGTGAGTATTCACCACAAACAAACTTCACCAATCACCGTATTATTGCCGGCATCACCTTGTCGCGCGGTAAACTACATTCAACGAATGGGTCACCGATGGTGCCCCTTCCACCCTTAGAAGATGCTGTTTTTAGTGGGGAGTAGTAGGTGTCAAATATTAATGGGATTATCCGTATTTTGAATTGCTTGGTGTCAGGTTTTAAGATTTAATCTTCATTAGTCAAATTCATATGGGTTGGTGGGTCCTATAGTGTGTGATCATGTTGCTTTGATGGGATGTCGTCCCGGGAAACTCCCTTTTTTATATTAATTTAGGTCTTGTGGTTGGGTAGTTTATGTGAAGTTGCTAGCGCCAATGTTGTTTTTTATGGTTGAGTTTCACCATCTAACTTTTCAGACTTTTACCACTTTGGCCCTTCCTTGCTTATATTCTTACACACCAACAAATCGTTTATAGAGGGAGAGTAGAGAGATAAGTTGAAACTTTCTGACCGACTTTTCCTCCTCTACTGGCATGTGAACAACTCCTCCACACTGATCGGAGTTAAGGTTTCCAGAGACGTGGTGTTAATGGTGTACGGTGGCGATGGTTGGTTCGAGGGCGTCGATGGGGTTGGCCGGAGGTTTCCTACATTAACCCGGAAAAAACATAGAGGTTGAGGCGGCGACGGTCTGTTTTCCGAGATCTAAGGGTCGACAAGCGTCAGACCTGGTAGTTTCTGTGGTAGCCGGTCGTAGTTGACGGTGGTTGAGATGAAGAGCAGTTGCGATGAAAAGAGATGAGTGAAGATGTACCAGACTATTTTCCGTTGGACGGTGGCTTGACGGTAACATAGATGGTGGTGGCTCAGAAAAGAGAGGAAGAAGAACCTAATTTTATTTAAAAATGTCTGTTGTTATAGAGTTGTGGGCCTTTTTAAAATTTATAGCCATAGATCAAATTTTTTTTGAACGACCAACTAAATCACTAGATAAACATCTAAGATATCTTTAATTGAGTAAATTTATTCCCTCCTTCATAAAAGTCAGTGTTGGATACATATCTGAGTTATCAAGCCATCAGTTTCAGGGAAAACTTGTCCACTTCGAAGGCACACTGCGGTAAAACCCAGTTCAGCTCAATTTGAACTGGTGACCTACATAATGACTAGTTCTAAACTTAATTGTCACCATCAATGTCTTTTAAAGTAATGATAGTAAGAGTTAAACTCAAAGAAAAAAACCCAATATTAACTACATAATTCACAGCATATTAGAATGAATAATAAATAAGAAAATAAATAAAAATAAAACTCTAAAAGCTTATCACTAACATTTACAACTTTATTATTTTATCGATTAACTAACGTAGATTTTAAACTTTATTATTTTTCGAAGTAAATTTAACCATTTATTATATATCTTCATTGTATTTGTTTAACTTAACACAACTTTTTTTTAGTCTTTTTGCTTCATTTACTAATTGTACGGTTTATAATAAATTTTAAGTTATTTTTTGCTATTTAAATAAATTTTTTATTACAAATATATACATTTTCCTACAAATATACAACGAAGAAACTAAAATATTTTTCATGAAGTCCACCAAATTCCAATTACAATTACAATAATGTTAAATATAAATCAACTTTCCACATGCTTATAGTGCATGGATCGGAAAGAACAATTTTTTATTACAAAGACATACAATTATCAACACATATGTAACGAAGAAACTAAAAATATTGTTCATCAAATCCATTAAATATCAATTCAATTCCAATAATGTTAAATAAAAATCAACAACTATGCA
This sequence comes from Scalesia atractyloides, assembly GCA_947069175.1. NCBI lineage: Eukaryota > Viridiplantae > Streptophyta > Magnoliopsida > Asterales > Asteraceae > Scalesia > Scalesia atractyloides. The sequence continues at coordinate 13,520,732 of CAMTDV010000029.1, forward strand.
CATGCTTATAGTGCATGGATTGGTAAGAATAAAAGTAACCAGCATACGTTTGAGGTAATACGGACTCTCTACTAAAAAACAATTCTGATTCCGGTATGTGTTACCGGTGTTGGTTGGAGGTGGAGAAACGTTGGTGTGGCAAACGGTGTTGACAATGAAGGTGAGGACGAATGGTGAAAGTATACAGTAATGATAGTGTACACGGGTGATTTCTGTGGTTACAACAGAGTGACGAGTGACAATGGTGATGAGAGGCGAGACAGCTGAGATGTCCGAGCAACGCTGGGAATTTCATTAGTTATTGATATATTTAAGAATCGTCTTGCAACTTGGAAGTCAGGTCTTCATTCTATCGGGGTGAGATATTGACCTGTATGTTTTTAGTAGTGTTAGTTTTAACTTTTAGCACAATTAAGTGCCTTAATTTAATAACTTTGAAAATGATTATCTTGTTTTAAATTTATAAAATGATTTTTATTTAGACTAAATACACACAACGAGAGAGAACCCATCGTGTATAGTGTAGCTTAGATCAGAAACCAAGTATCGCTAAAGGTACGCTTCCCCTAATAACCGTTCATTATTATATTGACCATTCTTATTTATAAATAGTTTGGTAGACTAAAAAAGTAATACATGGACTCTTGGATTGGTCTTTTTTTAGTTAATATAGTTTATTTATAAAATGAGGAAAACGGTTAAATCTTTTATTTTATCTTTTATAAAAATTGGAAGCAGCTCTTGTTAAGGTGTAACACTCCAAGCGACGGTGAAAACAACGAGGCGATACACAAATTGTTCAAATATCTCATGATCATAGCTATTAAAATTGAAATAATAAATTGCAGTTTTGGTCCATGTGGTTTATTGGCCATTACAATATTTTACAATTTTGAAAAGTCTTGCCAATTTTGATACTAATGTTTCCATTTCATTGCAATTTCAATCCACCTTACTAACCCCATCATAACCTAATTAAAACCAAGTCACATGGCTGTCATGTGAAGGGCATTATCGTCAATAACCATAAATTAAAAGAAATAATGTTACAACTGGTCTATGTAAAACGTATACCTTGTTGATGTTAAACTGGTCTATGCAAAGCGTATACATCGGTCACATCATGTAAAGCGTACACATCAGTCGCAACACATTCAACTAACGACTTAATGTAATACATCAGTTGATGTAAACGAATAAATTAAACAACTCAAACGACAACGGCGTGTACGTTGTAACGCTTCATTTGATGTTTTCAGTTACCGATGTGTACGCTACGTGCACATTCAGGTAACGATTCAAACGACTAACGATAACTGTTGCTGCGTGTGCTTATAACTTATTTGATGTTGTCAGTTAACGATGTGTACACTGCTTATAAGGTTTTTTGAACGAAAAAAAGGGCAAAAAAACTGCAGGTTTAATTCAGCGAAACGTCTAATAACTAATAATTTAATAAGTTAAGTTTCTATTACAATACGAATAACGCTAAAAAAACAGTAGGTTTTTCCAACAAAAAAACTCAAACGACTGCAGGTTTTTATCAACAAAAAATGAAGGTTCTTTCAGCAAAAAAAAAATGCTTAAAAACTACAGGTTTTTTTTAGCAAAAACCCCCCAAAAAAATTTTAAAAAGTGCAGGTTCGTTCAGCAAAAAAAGGCCTAAAAATGCAGGTCTTTTCAGCAAAAAAACCGAAAAAAATGCAGGTTTTTATCAAAAATAAATAAATGTCAAAAAAGTGTAGGTTCTTTCAGCCTAAGTTATGAATGGAGTTATACGATTGAAATTGCAATGAAATGGAAACATTAGTATCAAAATTGCAAGACTTTTCAAAATTGTAAATTATTACAATGGCCAATAAACCATAGAGACCAAAACCACAATTTAATCAAATTGAAATATTAAGTTAACCAATTAAAATATCCATACATAAAAAATTAAGACAAAGTTTTCTAAAAGAATCATAAATCCAATATAATTAACTAATTCCAAAGCTCTTATGTGTAGCAGTCTTCAAATTAGCATCAGACATTTAGCATCGAAACATGCCTATAATGGTTAGAAATGATTTTAATAAATTTTGTAATAGAGAAGGAATGAAAAATACATTTGAGTGATTTTTATCGGTAAGGCTATATGATGTAGAATAAAGTCCTTAGGGTTTTATCACGTTATCTTAGTGTTACGCAGGTGACACGTCAGCAAGGAGCTTTATTGTTAATGCTATGCAATGTGATAAAGTCTCATAAAGCCTTCATCATCATTACTCAATCGTTAATTTTATTTCATTTAATTTAAATGGTTTTCTATAATTAAAATTAAACAAAAAATAAAATAAATATATAGATACCTAAATTTAAACAAACACATTATAACAAAATACTAAAATAATATTATTTTTACTCTTCTTCAACATCATCGTCGTTGTCAACGCGGTTAAACCAAAGATGTTCAATCAAATCCGCTCGAAGATTGAAGTGTGTATCTCTGTCATGTATCTTCATTCGGATAGCTTCTTTCTTGGCGTAATTTAGTAGTAGGTTCGTCTACCGAAAGGTATCGTCAAAGTCAGCACAGAAGGCTTTGTCCACGTCCTCCAAGATCATGTTATGCAAGATAATACACGTATATATTACGTTTCTTATTTTTCTCTTTTCAAATATATGTGAGGGTTTGGCAATGATAGTCCATCGTTTCTCTAACACTCCTAATGCCTGTTTGACATCTTTTCTTGTCCACTCATATTTTTTCTTGTAATCCACGTGCTTGATGTCATCCAAGCACGAAAGGGTTTTCACCAATGTAGTCCACCCCGGATAAATAACATCGACAAGATAATACACATATTTGTAGTCCACATCATTTGCTTAAAATGATGAATTTCGTGCAACCGCGTCTACCACGTCATCGAATTGATTAGATGATTGTAAAACAATGATATCGTTATTTGCAGCGGCCATACCAAAGAATGCATGTAAAATCTAGAAATATTGAGAGGTGAATACTTGTAGGATTAGCGTTGGATCGGACCATTGTGGTCGCCTCCGTGATGTTGGCCTTTCAAAACAGTTGGACAAGCCGCCCACGACCAATGCTTGTAGTCAAGGCTACCCAGCATCCTGGGAAACACATGTATTTGTTGGTGGGATTCGTATAAAGTGGGAAACACGTGTATTCTTAAAGACTCGTCTCATGCATCCGTTGATATATCGTTAGTCAGTTGACGAATTGAAGATATACACTTTTACAAACTAGAGAATCCAAGTTTACGTCTTGCATCTTCTCTTTGTTTGAAATATATATAATCGCGCTCTTAATCTTCAGAAATTCACAAAAAAAAAAATTCACCGACTCATATGAAAGCGATGCCGAAACTGTGCAACATCATACACAGGTTTCAGAAGAAATAATCATCTACCAAACGTTGATGAGCACCCAACCGATCTCGTTCAAGCGTTGATTGTGTAGTGCATGGTTATGAGGATTCTGGTTTGTTTCTTAAAAGTGAACTGCCTCTTGAGCTGCGGAAATAATCAAGTAATCATTCCCGCGTTAGAACGAGATGAGTCGAAAGACATTTTTTTTATAAAGAGTATAGAGAATTTGAGAGTTTAGAATGATTCATGAGTGTGTTATTGGTTTGTATGTGATTTGGGTGAATGATATAAATTTAATATGAAAAGTTTGATTTGTTTATTTATTAAAGTGACCGTTTTATAACCCCCCCCCCCCCTCCCGGGTATTGGGGGCACCATAGAGCTGATGTGGACAAGGCATAGAGCTGATGTAGACAGAGCGTGGGCGCACATCACATGGCCTAAATAGTCAAATAACCTAGTGTGTGTGTCTTTTTTAATGAAAATTGTGTATTAAAAATAATAATAGCTTGAAATGAACAACAACAATCATTAAGTACCAAATTTGTTAAATGTAGAGTTTGAAGGATTAAAAAGTGACTCAAAAGTGTGAATTTGAATTGTTTCAACTCAAGTCAAAGTGTGTTTTAGCATGTTTAAAATACTTCCCCCAGAAATAACAAATTTGGTTTGGAAGATTATAAAACTCATAATTTTGTTGACAAACAAGTCGGTTTTGGGATGAAAAATGATTTTTTTAAGAGATTGGTGTTTAAATTCATTTTAAAGTAAGGAACGTGACCGAGTAGACAAAATATGATGAAATACATAATAAATATTTAAATTGGCCATGTTTGAGGAATTTGAGCTTTAAGAACTTAACAAATGCAAATAATTTGGCATTGCGAGTTCTATGGCTTTTCAAAGTCGAGATAATAAGTTTGAGTCTCGTCTAGAGCTAAATTGCTATGGGATTAAGTCAAGTGTTTTACAAGAGCGAGCTTCCGAACATTGAATTTCCTTTAACAAGGTGGTAGGCCAGATAACCAGAAGCTGTCTCCATTCACAGACGTAAACAACCTTTTACCATTCAATTTACCAATTAACATAGCTTTTGGTGGAAAAAAAAAACACCTCAACATACTCATTATGTGATATTAGCCACGTGGAAAAAGTAATAATTTTGAATTCGTAGAGATGGATGAAAACTTTACGGCCACGGAAGGTAAATGACTTTTCAAAACAAAATATTTATTAAAATGTATATTATTATATTATATTATATTAAAACATGGATTCATGGTGTTACCCTTCCACTATCTCTTTTATTTCTTCTTTTATTTACTAGAATGTCATACAACATTCTCTACTTTGTGGTATGTTTGTAATATCTAGGGTTAAAATAAGAAAGAAATTACTTTGTGGTGTGTTTGTAATATGTAGGGTTAAAATAAGAAAGAAATTTTGTGTAAAAAGAAGAAAAAGAAATTTAAGTAATAAGAGTGATTTATTTTACTTTATTTAATATTTGTATTTGATTTTAATGTAGAGGTATATTTGTAAATTTATATAGATCATTAATTTCTAGTTTTTCTCTTTAAGAGTTAACTATATTAAATTTATAACTTTTTTTCGAAATAAATATTTTTTTCAAAAATAAAAAAATTAATTTAGAGTGTAGAATAAATTACTAGGTGTGTAGGATAATTTACGAGTTTTATAAAATAAATTTCAAAATGGTGTAAGATAACTTTTTATGTGTGTAGGCAAAAATATTAGTGTAAACGATGATAGTCTTTATAAGTAATTAATTAGTTAGCTGAAATAATAACTACTTAATATTTTACAAATGTACCTTTTTTTTCTTTTTCTTATCAATTAAATTTTCTTCTCAAATGAACCCCGTTGTTTGTAATTTACTCCTCTTTGAGTGGCATGTGTAACATACTCACAAGAATTCTTTTTTTTTTTCTACCATCAAGGATTTGGCTCTTACCATTTTATCTGCCTTAACTTTTGTTAGTTTTTTTCAAACAAACTTACATCCTTACTTATTGAATTTTAAAAAAAGTTATTATTAAGCGTCCCCTAAACTCTAATAAAGTTATTATTACCCCTTTCAAACCGTTTTACATACAATACTACAATATTTTTTTAAGTATCAAATAAATCTTATACATTTTAAATAATATAGGTCTTTAACCCAATGGTTTTATTTTCCTCATCGAACTTTCGTTTGTTATTGTTTTACAACTAAATTCGTGATATAATTTTTTAGAGAACGGACTAATCCGATAACCACCGAAAAAATTTATAAATTTACCTTTACGTTATTAAAATTGATGTTTTAAAACTAGTCATTATTAATTAGAACAAGTTGGTTTTGAATACATATTGTAATATAATATAATAGCTTAAAAGATTGAGTTTTACCATTTGGTTCGTACATAGATCCCCAGCTGCAACGCACGATGGAGAAGTCCTAGTTTTGTTAACATTTTTGGTAAATTAAGTAGCTTTGTAGCATTCTTGCGTATATGCTAATTTGTATGGTCATACTCGTTCATAACTTTGCAAGTAATTATGCTTAGCTCTACAAGTGGTGATCATCATGGTGGTAAACATGTTAGTAGATTTTGTTTAGCATGCTATAATAGCTTAGCTAAGAGTTTGACATGTTTAATGAATTTGTAGGTACTCGAAATTAATAATTAGTTAAGGCATAAAGAGTTTTTAAAAAAAAACATGGTGTACTTTTCTATGAGAATTCGAAGAGAAATTCTATCTTAGTAGAAGACCATATGTTTTTCCTTTTGTAGGAGGTCGTACCATCAACCGATTGGGGTGAGCGTCACAACTTTTCGTGAAAAGTTGTGGTAGTTGCTACTGAAGGTCAGTAGTAAGTCTGTTGCTGCCAAAGTATTAAGTTTCCACTAAAGAACAAGATGCTACATGCATCTGAGTTGCTACCTAACCTCATTTGCTATCGGTAGAGAAAGTTGCTACTGATCAGCTGCAACTTCCTACCTGCCTTCAGTCACTTATGAAAATCATATTTCATGTAAAATTTCCAGCCAAAGGCGTTATCTCTAGGACCCACACACAGGTGCAAGCCCTGGACCTCCACCAAGGTGGTACCCTCTTGGAACCCTAATGGTCTAGGGCTTTGCTGCTGATAACTTTTGAAGTTTCATGGTGTTTAAAATCATAATAGTCTTGATTGTGCATGTACCTTACAACTCCTAACTCGTAATATATAATATTGATTAAAATTTGTTATTTGGTTTTCAAGTAAACCTTGATTGCCCAAGATAGCTTGATAACACTAAAATCACCAACGAATGACAATAATCTCCAAATAATTTTGCAACAAAGTAAAGAAAGCAACTAATTTCTAAAACCGTGGCAAATGATCATTATCAAGTAGTAATTAATAAGTGAAAATTGACAAATTCTAGACAACTAATATCATATAGGCAGTGGCGAAACTTGAGATTTTTTACCGGAGGGCAGAAGTCACCGAACCTAAAAGTTTCTATAAAACTGGGGGGTCGAAAACGTATGTACCCAAAATTTCTATACGAAAACTACATACTCTCCATTACTGAGGGAAAAGTTCGGGGGTCGACTGCCCCCTCCCGCCCCTTAAAAGCTTCGTCCATACATATAGGAAATATGTCTATTAACCTAGTCGAATACATGTTTAAAACTTAAGTTTGATGCACATGAATTGTTTATGTAAGATGAAAATTAGATATGATAAACTGCATGTATATGATAATATGCCAAAACTGCATGTCATACAATGGGTTCTACAGCGGAGGCTGCTTAATGGGGGAGCCGTAAGCCTACGGTCAAGGTCAAATTATCCTCTTGCGAAACCTAAAGTAAACTTTTAAATTAGAGCCTTTTCTAAAAAAACATTCTTAGGAAAATAGATAGGCAACTAAAGTATTCAATATTTAGAGTTGGATTTGGTCGACCTGCCTATCTAAATGATCATATTTAAGGTTTTTTTTTAACGGCCAACAGAATCAATTCCGAGCGCTCTCGGAGTACCCACTGGATCAAACGGAGTACTCTAAGAGTAACACGAGTCCATCGGTATTATTTTTTTTTAAGTTTTGATGTTCCTAATAAGGAATATATAAAAATGGTTTTAAAGTTATAAGTGTTACGTACTAGATTTGTATATGAATTGTATGCATATTCTATTCCATAAATTGTGATAGGCTTAACGCTTATTGTGATATAACGTAGTTGAAATGTGAGTACTTTGACTTTACAGGACGTTCATATCTACTCCGATACGGGAGTTTAAATAACAGCCTACTACGTGACATCTCTAACAATGTGATGTCTACATCTGTGCAACACTTGGCTAATTTGATATTAGATTTTCTATATCTGATTTGATGGAGTGACTATGGCATACTTGTGGTACATTTAGTCTCGCAAACACTGTGTATAAATTTGGACTTATATATGATGTTATGTTGGTCTCAAATAATATCTTCTTAGACTTTTCTATGTTATATTGTTCATACGAAGTTATTTTGAGTTCAATGAGTATCTTCTTAGACTTTTCCATGTTATATTGTTCACTCCATCATTTTTGTTTCATTTGCTAGAATTTTTAGATTGTAAAGGCTTTCAAATACAATTATTTAATTCATTTTATGGTAGCCAGACGACAATACCAGTGAGGATAGTGGAAACCCTCACTATAGAGGGGAGAAGAAGTAGATGTAGACCTAAATTGATTTGGGAAGAGCGTATTAGGCAGAATTTTCTAGAGTTGCACTTCTCGAAGGACATTGTCCAGGATAGGAGGTCTTGAAGGACATAACCGTCAACACAAATTATGTCGATGAGCATACTAGTTTGTATACATAGCATATATAAGAATGATCTCAAATCCACATGTTTAAAGTATACTAAATCATGTAACATACTAGCATGCAATAGACTAAATATCAATCCAAAGTTTGCCACTAGCGAAATCTTATCACTGAAACAAATAAGGCCGTAAAAACAACTTAACAATGACCCACAAAACAGGCGGTGTGATAATCCTATAGCGCTATGCATTTAAAGAAGGCTTGCAAGGTTAATGATAGATGTCTAAGCATAAGTATAATCTTGCTTGAAATCACATTTAGCATAACAAATAAGCATGTATACGGATTGAGTGTTTAAATAAGTTTGCATGTATATGTGTATGTGTTTAGTATGGATATATATTGCAACCCAAATAGTTTTTAAAGTGTAAAAGGGTCAAGTATGAACTCATGGTTTGAAGAATTTCCACAAAATGCAACCAAAGTCACCCTAAAAAGGTAAACAAAGGTGTATGAGTATGATCATTTGAAGATTGGAAAGCAAACAAGATTTGTGATTATGAAAGTACATAAAACATATCTTGTTTAGACATTTATTTGGACACTATTATTAGTGTGTTTTTCATGAGTGTTAAACACCAATCAGAAGTCCAAAATATAGAATCTAAGACTAAGATATTCTCCACCTTAACACATAACATTCAACTATGAATTGGTTGATATTATGGTTCGATTTTAGAGGAAATATTAAATATGTATCACTATAACTATAGTAAAGTATTTCTCAATCATTAGAGGTAGGGTAATCCACAAACCTCAAAAGTTTTACCATTGCACAAAATCGCCAACATAATTGATTATTCAGATGGTCATGAATAAAAGAATGAAAGACATAAGTAAACTGTCTATTTTGCTAAGCAACCAAGTCAGGTATAACCAAGACGAGTGCTTCCAACATTGCGTGATTGGAGACCTGGGGTGTTTTCACTCACTTTATTGTTTGTGGGTTACTTAGAGACTTACAAGAACATATAAGGGAGGCGTATGAACCTCAAGTTTCTGGACATAACCTCAACACAAGCCCCTCAACATAGAAGTTAGTTGCTGATTTGGTTTGGTGTGCAAAAATTCCAAAACAAAATTAAAGAAAGACAAGTATAAAAGTTTGCTAAAAATCCTAACTTGGACCTCAAAATGGTGATTTACCATCTTTGTTTACCTTGGTAAACAAGAGGTAATTATCCTAGAGGTTTTCCAAGTGTATGGAAGAAAAAAAGGAAGAAAATGCAAGAACAAAGCTCAAACTCACTGTTTTGATCCTTGAACTTTCTGCCCGAAGTGAAAAACTTTGATGATTTGAGAGTGTTTGGAGTGTGGAAAGTGTTTAGGATGTGTTAGAGGTTGGCATTTATAAGTGGGATTGAGGTTTGGGTGTTAAATGAAGTGGTTAGGAGTTGAAAGGAGGAAAAGGACCAAATTCGCGAGCTGGCCGCGTTTCTGTTGTAACCGGGTCCCTTACGGACCACAAGGAGGGTCATACGGTCCGTAAGGACCTTAATTCCGTCAAAATTTTCTGTTTTGGTCCTTGTGGTTATTTTGTTTCATGTTTTATGCAATAAGCTCAATGTTTAAACATGTTTTTAGGGTTTTAAGGTGTGTGCAAACATGTATAATAACAAATCACGTATGTATAATATTCCAAAGAAAAATAATCTCAACGTATTGTTCGGTTTTGTCACACCCCGACCCGCAGCGGAAAAGGTGATCGGGGCATGATTGGGTTTTCATCAAAGCTCATGACATTTATTATAATGTTTCATATTTATTATTACAATTTAAATGGGATCATACAATCATATCATACAAGTTCAACATGTCTATACATTTCTAGGCTTCATTATTTTTCTTCTAAGGCACTTTCCTATGTGTTCCTTGCTTCATCCTGTCCACCTGTATCATGTGTAAAAATGGTTTTTGGATCAACAAAAGTTGGCGAGTGAACCTTGTTAGAAAACTTTTATTATTTATTTCTTGTTGTATTTAATATGGAAAAATTGTGCAATAATCATATATGAACAAACGTAAATAATCATACAATAACAATAACAACAACAAACCATAACATACAATAACAATAACAATAACAACAACAAACCATAACATACAATAACAATAACATACAATAACAAACCAACTTGCATGAATATATAACATGAATGAAACTGTATATGTTGGCAACGTCACGTTCACGCTCATAGGTAATGGGGAACGGACGGCCTATGATAAATGTCTGTGCGATCAAGGCTCAATCAAACAGAGCCGATCGTATGTTGGCAACGCCTGGTTCACGCTCATATGTAATGGGGAACAGCTCAACGCTCATATGTAATGGGGAGCGGCGGCCTATGATAATGTATGTACTGATAATGATAAATTTAATCTAAACAATAACCACACAAACAGTTGATACATGTTGAATACACATTTATTCATGGATATGATGGATGCACAATAGTTTAAATGTAATAAATAATAAGACACATGATATACCCCAAAAATATGATTAAAACGGGGAATCTATAGAGATTCACTCACATTGGGTGCGTTCGGTGGATGATGTTGAATGCGCACGAGTTTAGAGGATTGATCGACAAAGAATAACTAACCTAATTAATAACGAAAAAGTAAGGTAAATAAATGGATTTTATTAACAATTTTAATAGGATTTTTGGATATATTTTTGTGAGTTTAAGGCTATTTTCTAACTTTAAAAACATTGATTTTAAGTATTTTTTAATTGATTTTTAAATTAAATAAATAAATAAAAATATAAAAAATGTTGACTTTGACCGTTGACCGTTGACCATGACTGTTGACCGTTGACCATGACTGTTGACCGGGTCGGTCGTGAATATTATTGCACTGAGTGAGACTCGAACCCGTGACCTCCCGTACGCGTGCACGCAGCTCTACCAACTGAGCTAGCTGTCTAACCCGAAATATTTCTGTTTTTAATTATATTTATACACTATTTAAGTTAATCCGAAAGTCATTTATTTTAAAAAGGATTTAATTGTATCGAATCGGTGATCTCAACAGGTCTCGAACCCGGGACCTGTGGTTTAGTTTGGCACACAGTCCACCGCTGGACTGTGTGTCTAACCTGGTAAATATTCCGGTTTTTATTATACTTAACATCTTGCTGTGAGTTAACCCGGTTCGGTTTTAAAAAAAACATTTTTATTTCTGAGGTTAGGCTTGTGATAGGAATCGAACTCGCGACGTGTGTGTATTATTTGCTCACAGTCCACCGCTGGACTGTGTGTCTAACCTGTTCATAATATTGATTTTAATTAATCTTATAAACATAAACGACTTCGTCTTCTTAGCTCAAAACACAGACAACGGTTAACCAAATTGTTTCTTGTTTAACTCGATTAACGAACATTATAAGAAATTGAAAGGTAATGAACGGAGAGGGTTTGGGGAAAGGATGTACCGAACAGGTGTCTTTCACAGAACTCCGGCAAGGATTCGTCGGCTTTGTTTTGTGAACTTCGGCTGTTAGGATCAATTAACAGTTTTGATTGATTAGATGTGAAATTGAGTTACTAAACAATGATTAACAGGAGGTTTAGTTGATCATACCGATTAACAGCGTGAGTTCGGAAGTTCCAGCGACTTTTCCGGCGAGTACAGAAATCCGGCAACGTCGTCTGGGATCGATTCTGGGTGATGGATTGATGTTAGTAATGGTCTAACAATGGAATGGAACAGAAAGAGTCGAGGTATTTACCGTGTTGATGTGAGTCTCGGTTTTCCGGCGAAAGTCCGGTGATGGCAGAAAAGTTCCGGCGAGTGAAATTTCATCGAGAATTGGTGTGATTTTGAGCGAAAAGATTACCAGAGGCTAGGGTGTGTATTTATAGGAAAGAATATCGATGAATCGGGTCCGATTTCTGTCTTGATTCGTTGGTCAATTATTCTCCGGCGGTTATGACTGATGTCGCGGAACTGGACATCGGTTATAACCGATGTAAGTGTTAATACGCACGTTAAGTCACAAGAAACCGACAGTAATTGGTGAAATCGTCGGGATTTCCGGCGACTACGAATTGGGCGCGTCGGTTGACTGATTTGAAATCGAGTTTTTGTTATTTGAATTAATTGTCTTGATATATCACTAAAGAACATAAGTGGCGGAGTGGTTTGGTGGATGTGAGTTAAGACTTGAGGTTCCCGGCTGACCCGGGTTCGAAACCCGGCATCAGCATATTATTTTTATTTCATTATTTTTAATAAATTTTCAATTATAAATTTTATATTCTAATATATTTATTAATTATGTATCGTATAAAATCAATTTGAGCATTAAATACGCAACGAAATTTTTAACTGGATGTTCGGTTAATAAACGAAGCGGGTTTGGTTAACCCGGTTTTTGATGGATGTTACAGTATCCCCTACTTTTAGAAATTTCGTCCCGATATTTAAGTAGTGGCATGTTTGTCACAAAAGGATGGTGTTTTAATTTGACAGTTACATACTTAGAAGATAGTAAGAGTTTAAATTTTTGTTTGAGGCGGTAGTGTTCCTTGTAAGGGTTGAGTACCCTGCTACAGGAATCGCTTTTTGATGCCTACGATAAAAATATTGATAAACAGAGTTGATTCACTAAGTATGATTTCATGCGCAAGAGTTTTGATATGTTTGGAAAGATAAGGTTATATCCTAAAACAAAACTTCTACTACTAAAACCTACATGAAACTTCTCATAATCGCCTGACAATGCCTCTGATCCTTTGACAAGAATACTTATATATAGGAAGTACCAGCGGCGTATCCACCATATTCTTGTCAAATTTTCATTGCCTTTATCAGTAAATCATGATTGGTTCTATGATGTGACTCTAGATCAAAAACAAACACAATAACCAAAGCCTGAATCCTAATTCTGATAGTCTACATGTTTGAATGATGACAGTACCTCTCTCGTTTGTTATGATGGAGAGGTTAGTCTATGTAGAAATGGAACACAATCCAATTTTTTTAAATGATGAGATGATATGTATGCTAAATCAGTGAGTATAAAACAAACTTCAACCAAGACATTACTAAATCCTACATGGAACTTCTCATAACCGCCTGACAATGCCTCTGATCCTTTGACAAGAATGCTTATATATAGGAAGTACCAGCGGCGTATCCACCATATTCTCGTCAAATTTTCATTGGTTTTATCAGTAAGTTATGATTAGTCCTATGTGACTCTAAAACATAAACAAACACAACAACCAAAGCTTGAGTCTTAATTCTGATAGTATACATGTTTGAATGGTGACAGTTCCTCTCTCGTTTGTTATGATGGAGAGGTTAGTCCATGTAGAAGTGAGACACAGCTCAACTTCTTTAAATGATGAAATTGAAATACGTTGAGATGTATGATGATATGAATGTTAATTCAATGAGTATAAAAAAAACAAAACTGAAATAGTAATTCGCATTAAGATTCTTGGATAAATTTCCAATTTATAATTGAGATACGTGAAGATTGAGATAAACATAAAGAAAACATAAAACTAAGCGGTTGGAATTGAATCTTGATTTTTTTGGTGAAGAAGACTAGTTGGGTGGTTCGTTTGGGACGTCATTATCTTCAATAGGATTGGAGTTGATGTTGAAAACTCTTCCTCTTGCTGGTGGCCTAGTGGTTAGGTTTTCTTGATTTGCTTGGTTAACTGAGTTTGCTTGAGCTTGGGCGTTTATGATGTTAACCAATCGAGGGCACGTGTTTCTAAAGTGGGTAGGGTCGCCACAATTAAAACAAGCTCGAACATATGGAAACATGGGGTATTGGGGTTGTTGATATGCTTGGATCATGTTTTGAGTAGGGGGTGAGATTTGGTTTTGAGAGGTGCGGCAAGCCTTGCTCAAATTACCATAGCGTCCACAATTCGCACATAGTCGACAAAGTAAGGTAGATGGATGGTGATAAAAACAGGTGTTACATTGAGGGTGAGGTCCTAGGTAAGGTTTCTTATTTGGGTATGTTGAGTTGGGTGCTACTTGAGTGATTGGGATAGCTTGGAGGGGTATGGCTTGTGAAATTGGTTGATTGTGTTGGGTGACAGCGGAAAGTTTCCCATCTCGTTTTCTCTTAGAAATGGGTTGAGAAGGGGATTCGGTTTGGGTGGAGTTTGAGGTTTCAGATGATGCTTTATCCTTCTTCTTCTCCTCCTTGAAGTCTTTATTCCGTATGCGGTTCTCGGTGAGCTTTGTAGCTAACTCTATTGCTGCTTCCAAAGTTGCAGGTGTGGTACCTATTACAGAGTCTTGAATTTTTGAAGGAAGACCTCGAATGTAGTGCTCGATTAAACGGTAAAGAGGAGTGAACAAGTTGGGAACCATTTGATTTAACTCGAGGAATCTCTTGTTGTATGTGGTCTAATCGCCTTCCTTTTGTTTCAAAGAATAGAACTCATTCTCCAATTTCTTGATTTCGCTTCTTGGGCAAAACCGTCTTGTCATGATTTCCTTCAACTCTTCCCAAGTCAAAGTCATAGCATCTTCAACACCTCGTTTGGCCTTCTCTGTATTCCACCATGTAAGTGCTATTCCAAGTAAACGACCAGTAGCATATCGCACTTTGCGATCATCGGGGCAATCGCAATTTAGAAAAATGTTTTCCATTTCTTCAAACCAATGGAGGAGAGCGGTGACACCTTCAGTCCCTTCGTATTTTGTAGGGTCGCAGGATTTGAAATGCTTGAAGGTGCATTTAGTGGTAATTGGGGGAGGGTTGACAACATTTTGGTCTTCTTGATTTACGGGATTAGCGGTAAGGGCTTGTTGAACTTGAACTACAATGTTGGGTATTACGGCAGCCATTTGTTGAGCGATTTGGGCAGTCATGCGCTCGCGAGCTTTTCCTGCTCTCATCTTCCTACGAGCGGAATTAGAAGACATCTACAAGGAATACATATCAAGAGTATGAGTTGGATGTTTTAGGGATCATGTGTCTTAATTCGTTGGTCAATTATTCTCCAGCGGTTATGACTGATGTCGCGGAACTGGACATCGGTTATAACCGATGTAAGTGTTAATACGCACGTTAAGTCACAAGAAACTGACAGAAATTGGCGAAATCGTAGATTTCCGGCGACTGCGAATTGGGCGCGTCGGTTGACTGATTTGGAATCGAGTTTTTGTTATTTGAATTAATTGTCTTGATATATCACTAAAGAACACAAGTGGCGGAGTGGTTTGGTGGATGTGAGTTAAGACTTGAGGTTCCCGGCTAACCCGGGTTCGAAACCCGGCATCAGCATATTATTTTTATTTCATTATTTTTAATAAATTTTCAATTATAAATTTTATATTCTAATATATTTATTAATTATGTATTGTATAAAATTAATTTAAGTATTAAATACGCAACGAAATTTTTAACTGGATGTTCGGTTAATAAACGAAGCGGGTTTGGTTAACCCGGTTTTTTACGGATGTTACAGGTTTTGAGTTAAAAAGTGCATTAGTGAATGTTTGCGTATTGTGCAAGTATAACTAGGTAAAAATAATACAAAATATGATTTCCATTATGATCAAGTCTCGAATTAAAAGGGATTAAAATGAAAATACGAATTACATGATAAATGAAAAAGAATGAAAAATAAATAATGTTACAGTCTCCCATTCTTTAGGAAATTTGGTCCCGAATTTATTTAAGAGTAAGATTTTGGGAAGATGTAGATACTTGGTCTTCATTTCTTCAGCACCACGCTTTCCTTCCCAACGTACCTTGACGATAGGACTGCGACTACTCCTAAGTTGTTTGACTTCAGGATCCATGATTTCAACAGGTTTTTCAATAAAGTGCACAGTTTCATCTATGCGTATGTTGTCAAGCGGAATTTGAAGGCCTTCATCAGCTAGGCCCTTCTTGAGATGTGAAACATGAAAAATCAGATGAACGTTACCAAGTTCTTGCGGTAGATTAAGTCCATAAGCCACTTCACCAATCTTCTCGAGAATCTTGAAAAGACCTACATAAAGAGAAGCAAGTTTTCCTTTCTTACTAAAACGAACTCCTCCTTTCCAAGGACATTCCTTGAGTAGTACGAGATCATCAACATTGAATTCCAAATGTTTTCGTCGCTTATCAGTACAACTCTTTTGGTGGCTTCTTGCGGCAAGTAAGTTGTCGCAAATTTGTAATATTTATGCGTCGTCTCTTGTATAAGCTTAGGACCGGTGATTTGTGCCTCGCCGATCTCATGCCAACAAATAGGCGATCGACATTTGCGATCATAAAGAGCTTCAAAAGGTGTCATTTTGATACTAGAATGGTAGTAGTTGTTGTACGAGAATTCGAACACAAGTAAATCTACATCTCAATTGCCACCAAAATTGATGAGACAAGAGCGAAGCATATCTTCGAGAGTTTGGATAGTACGCTTCATCTGACTGTCCATTTGAAGATGGAAAGTCGTACTAAGATATAGTAGAGTGCCCAAAGCTACTGGAAATGATTCCCAAAAATGAGCGGTTTAACGACCATCGCGATCGGAGATGATGTCGAGAGGAACACCATGACAACTAATGATTTCCGTGGTGTAGATATGAGCCAATTTCTCAACTCGATAATCTTTGCGAATGGGAAGAAAATGGTCTGATTTGGTCAACCGATTGATGATTACCCAAATACCATCATGCCCAGAAGATGTTCATGGGAGTTTGGTAATGAAATCCATGACAATACTCTCCCATTTCCACATTGGGATTTCGAGTTGTTCGAATAAACCCGAAGGACGTTGGTGTTCGGCTTTTACTTTGGAGCAAGTAAGGCACTTTGCTTCGAAGAGAACAATGTCCTTTTTCATGACCAATAGGTACGACAGAGATCTTGATACATTTTGTCTGCACCAGGATAAATAGAATACTGTGATTTATACGTTTCGTTCATCAAAAGAGCATGAAGTTTATCATAATTTGAATCCCAAATGTGGTTGAGATAGTGGACAATCCCATTAGGTTTAGACTCGAGTTGACTTTTGACACCACACTGCATCTCGTCATACAAATTGTTTTCGTTGATGGATGAGTATTATGCCTCAGGTATACGCGATTGGATGTCGGCTTGGATTTTCAAACACTGAATACGTTCGGCACACGAATGCTAAGAGCCTTGACGTGACCCTTTCAACTAAGAGCATCGGCCACGACGTTCGCCTTGCCAGGATGGTAATGAATCTCATAGTCGTAGTCGTTCAACAATTCAAGCCATCGTCTCTGACGTATGTTGAGTTCCTTTTCGTTAAAGATGTGTTGGTAACTTTAAATGGTCAGTGAAGGCCACACGTTTGATACCATACATGTAGTGTCTCCAAATCTTTAGAGCAAAAACAACCGCACCGAGTTCGAGATCATGGGTGGTATAGTTCTTTTTGTGGATTTTGAGTTGCCTTGATGCATAGGCGATGACTTTGCCTCGTTGCATAAGAACGCAACCGAGACCTTGATTGGAAGCATCAAAGTAAACAACAAAATCTTCGCTTATGTCTGGAAGGGCTAGGATAGGAGCATCGCAAAGCATACGTGTTATGGGTGGAATTTTGAACCTATATCCCGATAATATATCCTAACTTTATGTTTCTAATCTGCGACAAGGATACTAAACCAGGATATTGGTAACAACCCGCAGAAGTATCTTGCTCGTTGCTAATGGTTTGTTTGTATACTTCAGTTGCAAGTGACCAACGTTAACAAGGACTAGGTCTACCCGAAAACTCGCTCAAAGTGGCTGAAAGGTGAATGATGATAGCGGAAGAAAGGGTCTACAACAGTCACAAGGGGATATTCTCTGTATCCTGGAATTGTAGGATATTCAGTTAGAATTTAAAAACTATGTAAGGGGATGCCAAATCATTAGAAAAACACATGTAATCTCGTACACACACCAATTACTCGCTATATTCACAATCATTCACTCACATTTCACAATCATTGTAACACTTAGAGTTGATCCGTGCATTATCCTGAAGCTGTATCCTGATATTTCAATCAATAAGAAGAACAAAGGCAGCTGGTAGTTGTCAGCTCCCAAGGTTTTGTGCCAGCGATCTAGATAGATCAAGGGCTTTCCTTGTACATCCCGCATCAATCCTTACTTTTATTGTTCATTGCTTGATAATTGATATAGTTTGTTATCCTGAAACTATATCCTGAAACTGTTTTCTTTATTAATCAACTTAACACGTTTTTGCAAATCTCTATAGCACACTACCTCACAAACTAAATTTGATCGCTTAATAGCTTCGGTAATTTTTGACCAAAACTATTTGGCGCCACCCGTGGGCAAGTGGTGCTATTTTTATTCAAAACTTTGTTAAAATCATTAATCGATTTTTGTTCTCAAAACTTTTTACAAAACTATTTTCAATGGCCTCTCAATCAAATTTTAGCTCTTCTTCAATGCCTACTTCAACCTCTGCTGCGACTGGTTCATTGCCTCCTCCACCTCCACAAGTTCAAGCTTCCCAAAGGAGAAATGAAAGCTAAACACCTTGAGAGACTTCTGTTGCTAGGAATGTTTCCAGATCCGGAGTTTCAGGGAGAACTCTTGTCTTTGCTTCTAATGATGAGATTTTGTCTTTGTTAGCAGCATACAGGATCAAATGAAAAAGCAGCAAGAAACCAACCATGTTATAATGAAGGAGATACAACTCTTGAAGTCAAACTCCAAGAAACCTGTTGAGGATGCAGCTACTCCTTTACAACCCAGGATGTTAAACTTTAGTTCGGCAACATTCACCGAAGATAATCAAGGCAACATGATACCGAGTCATTCCTGGAGCAATATTTTGGAAATATCCCCAACGGCCAGGATATCGGCCGTGAGGGATCCAGGATATGGTCTGGGATATGGCCAGAATCGCCAGGCTGGTAAGGCATCTATTAACATCAGTATCCCTGCTACTAATAATTTTGAATTATTGCAGGATGTAGGTGTAAAATCAGCATTAACCAGAGAACTTAAAAAATTGAAGGATATGATATCGAGTGTGCCTGGGGTAGTGCAGCCTATACCAAAAGTATCACAGGAGCCACAAAATATCCCGATTTTCTTACCCAATTTGTAATGCAGAACTCCTAAAGAGATTCCAGACTCCCAACATCAGGCTATATGATGGGATGATGGATCCTGAGGAGCATGTTGCCCAGTATAAGGAAAGGATGAAAATAAATCCAATCCCACCAGAACTCAAAAAGGCATGCTTATGCAAAGGCTTTGGTTCCACTTTGACGGGATCGGCCTTAAAATGGCTTTTAAATGTTCCACCTCATTCTATTACATCATTTGCTCATTTAGTTAACTTATTTAACAACCAATTTTCTTGTAGCAGGAGCTTTGAGAAACTAATTAGTGATCTTTACAGGATAATGCAGGGATCACGAGAATCCCTGAGGGATTATGTTAATAAATTTAGTAGAGAATCCCTAGATATCCTGAACCTTGATGTTGCCACAGCAATACAAGCGTTTAAAACGGGGTTACAGAAGGATTCTCAATTTTACAAAGACCTTGTAATGAATCCTTGCAGGAAACTGGATGAAGCTCAAAATAGGGCCTTGAGATACATAAGGCTCGAAGATGATGGGAAAATGGAGGAAAGGATGAACACATCCTCAACATATGAATCGACGAGTAAGAAATGAACACATCCTCAACATATGAATCGACTTGTAGGAAGTCAGAATCCTCAAACAAACAATATTGATCCAAGCCATATGCTAAGAACGACAACAAAAGAGTGAATGCTATTGAGGATGAGGATGAGGATGAAGAAGAATGTCCTAAACTTTCAGAATATTGTTTTTCAGTAAATGATCCTGAACTAATGTATGCTATGCAGGGATTGGGGGACAAAGCAAGATGAACAAATAAGAATCTGAAAAATGATGATTGGAAGGACAAATCAAAGTGGTGTGCCTTTCATGAAGATTTTGGGCACATGACGGAGAATTTTATAGCCTTGAGAAAAGAGATCAACTACTTACTAAGTAAAGTTACCTAAAGGAACTTGTTGGCAGAAAGAAGAACAAGGCCCATGATACTGATAGGAATCCTGAAAGTGCTACATCTCCACCACCCGATGCAAAGATAATAACTTCATCTCTGGAGGATCCGACATATGTGGAACTTCTTACTCTGCGGCCAAAAGACATGCTAAAGAGGCCAAAGCAGAAAAGGGACATAACAAGAATGACAATGCTCATGGATGATAAAGTGATAACTTTCGAAAGTGAAGATCGTGATAACATCCAGGATCCCCATCATGATGGGTTGGTAATTACTTTATATGTTGATAACCAATTTATCTGCAGCATAATGGTAGATAATGGAATCTCAATCAATATCATCCAGTGGAGACATTGAAGAGGATGAATATCCCAGAAGCTGAGATCACTTCAAAATCCACTGTACTTGTAGGATTCAGTTGGGAAATGAAGAACATTGTTGGGGAAATTAAGCTACTTGTCTATGTTGAAGGAATGAACTTGTTACAATGCTTCTGTGTTATGGATTCATTATCCTGCTACAACATAGTATTAGGCAGGCCTTGGATTCATGACATGAAATCCGTACTCTCCACTTACCACCAATGTGTAAAGATACCTGCTCCTTGGGGAGTAGTGAAGGTTGAAAGTGACCAGCAGGAAGCAAAAGAGTGTTACTCTTCCTCGATGAAGGCATCAGCAAAACCCCGAGAAGGATAATAATCAAAGATACAAGCACATGATATTATGGAAACTTCTGAACATGATGTCAAGCAAGTCATCCTTGATGAAGATAATCTAGATATCTTAGTGCTTGTAGGAGTCAATATTCTTGAGGATATTGAGAAACAACTTATTAACTTTTCAAAATGCAGGATGTCTACATTTGCCTGGAAGCATGAGGATATGACAGGTATATCAAAGGATATTATAACCCATAAACTTGATGTTCAACATGATGTTCAAGGATAAATTGGGGGATACTATGGAAGTATACATCGACGATTTGGTGGTGAAAGCTAAGAATCATCTCCAAGACTTGGAAAGTGCCTTCAATATCCTAAACCAGTATAACATGAAACTGAATCCTGCAAAATGCCACTTTGGAGTGGGGGCAGAAAAATTCTTGGGATATATGGTAACCAATAAAGGAGTATAAGCAAGCCCAGAGTAGATTAGAGATATTCTAGATCTCAAATCCCCATCCAATATGAAAGATGTTCAAAGATTAACTAGAAGGGTAGCAGTATTAAACAGATTCATATCAAGATCTTCTAAAAATGTAAAGAATTCTATGATATCCTGAAAAAGAACAAGAAATTCAAATGGGGAGAAAAACATGAAGCTGCTCTACAAGCATTAAAGTAGTATCTCTCAAGTGCACCCCTTCTAATGGAGCCTGAAGATAGTGAACCCCTATCTCTATATCTTGCAGTGTTAGGAAATGCAGTAGGTGCAGTCTTGGTTAAAGATCATGAAGGTCAGTAGTATCA
Organism: Scalesia atractyloides; assembly: GCA_947069175.1. Classification (NCBI taxonomy): domain Eukaryota; kingdom Viridiplantae; phylum Streptophyta; class Magnoliopsida; order Asterales; family Asteraceae; genus Scalesia; species Scalesia atractyloides. The sequence continues at coordinate 13,542,480 of CAMTDV010000029.1, forward strand.
TGTCTATTATGTTAGTAAAAGTTTATTAGATGCTGAGACTAGATACTCTCATCTAGAAAAATTAATATTAGCTTTAGTTATGACATCAACAAAACTTAGACACTACTTTGAAACATATAGGATACTTATTAAATCCAACTATCCTATTAAAAATGTGCTTAGAAAACCCGAGATATCTGGTAGAAGGGCAAAGTGGTCTATGAAACTAGGTACTTATGATTTAGTGTATGAACCTAAGAATGCTATAAAGTCTCAGGCCTTAGCAGACTTTGTGGCTGATTTTAGTAGCGATATACAAGAAGAAGCTGATATAGAAGTAAAATAACTAGGTGAGAGCTCAGAATTTTGGACACTACATACTGATGGTGCGACCAATGTAAGAGGTGTAAGATTAGGAATTCTACTAAAATCGCCACAGGGGGGACATATTATCCCAGGCCATTAGATGCGAGTTTACTGCTACGAATAATGAAGCTGAGTATGAAGCTTTAATAACAGGATTAGAAGTAGCCAAGGATATGAATATTAAATGTTTACAAGTATATGTTGATTCCTTGTTAATTACTAACCATTTCAATGGATCTTATGCAATAAAAGGAGACAAATTAGCCAATATCTTGAAATTGTTAAAAAAATTTAGCAGGATAGTTCGAAATATTTTCAATTGAACAGGTACCAAGGGAAGAGAATGCTGAAGTAGATGCTTTAGTAAACCTAGGATCTACTATCAGGATACCGGAAGGAACTCGGTTACCAATAATTCATATCTTGCACCCTGTGATGGAACATTTCAAATCTCATGATAAACAAGTATCGAGTATCTAGGACCCTGGTGATGGCTATCCTAAGAAGTATCCTGAGTCCTGGATGACTCTAATTGTTAAGTGCCTACAAGTGCGAGATATCCCAGAGGATGAAAACCCTAGAACTTTCAAAATGAAGGTATTTATTTTACTTTAATAAATAATATATTGTATAAGAAATCTCTTATAGGACCATACTTGAGGTGCTTAGAGGATCCCGAAACCAAAGAAGTATTACAGGATATACATGAAGGAGACTGCGGCAACCATATTAGGGGCAGAGCTTAATTTTCAAAAGTACTGAGAACAGGATATTATTGGCCAACTATGAGAAAGGATGCTATGGAATATACCCAGAAATGTGATGCATGTCAGAGACATAGCAACATATTGCATCAACATGCAGAACCATTATATCCTATTACATCCCCATGGCCATTTATGAAATGGGGCATGGATATAGTGGGAAAGCTTCCTAAGGCTCCAGGAGGAAAAGTTTTTATGTTAGCAATGACAGATTACTTCTCTGAATGGGTTGAAGCAGAAGCTTTTGTCCAAGTCAGGGATCAAGAAGTGGTATCCTTCATAAAAAGGAATATACTGACAAGATTCGGGATACCGGCTGAGATAATTTGTGACAATGGCTCTCAGTTCATTAGCGAGAGGACTATAGACTTTTGTAAGAGTTGGGACATAAAGATGATTACATCAACACCGGTGCATCCTCAAGCCAATGGGCAGGCAGAATCCTCGAACAAGATAATTATCAATAATTTGAAAAAGAGATTAGGTTCTAAAAGAGGAAAATAGGCTGAGAAACTACCATTTGTCCTATGGGCAGATAGAACAACTGCAAAAAATGCTACTGGGCAGACCCCATTCTCACTAGTATTCGAGGCGGAAGCAGTGATTCCGACTGAAATGATGATACCTACAGCTAGATCAAATCTACGAAATCCTGATTTGAATCCTGAAGCCTTATGCCAAGAGTTGGATACCGTTGATGATAAGAGACGCAGCAAAACTAAGAATGGCAGCATACGAGCAGAGGATAGCCAATTCTTACAACAAGAATATAAGGACAAGAAGGTCCCAAGTTGGGGATTGGGTATTGATAAAGGCATTTCAGAACACAACTAATCCTGCCGATGGGAAAGTAGCCCCAAAATGGGAAGGACCATATGAGATAGAATCTGAATCCAGAAAGGGAGCATACAGGCTCAAGACGATGGAGGGGGATGTGCTACGAAGATCCTGGAATGCCATACACCTCAAAGCTTATCACAAGTGAGTTTGGAATTTAAATTCTAACTCGAGACTGTATGAACCCTACCTTATTTAAATTTATTTAGTTTATTAGTTTTTATTTTTGAAACCCTATACTGACTTATCGGAGGGGTGTTAGCCGAGCTAACACCCACTTTCACCGTAGTTTGAAGGTGTTTTGTAGAGATACATTTTAGGATGATACTCTAGGATATTTACTCAAGATAAAATAGAAAGACTAGAGGATTGCCCCCCCCCCCCCCTCACTATTAAGGGTGTTACATCCCTTCTAAGGTTTAAAGGTATTCACCTTTCTCTCGAATTGAGTTTAAACACTCCACCTGGAGCATACGTTATCCGATTATAGTTCAAGATGGCGGGACCAATTCAAGTAACACTGGCTGACAATTTCGTCATTAGTGGCTATATCCTGGATCCTTATGGTATATGAGGACTGATCACCCTCTCTCATGTGAAGGGTATCTTCATACTCTCTAAGGTTTAAAGGTTTTCACCTTTCTAAGTCTTAGAGTTCATACACTCCCGCCTGTAGCGCATGAAAAATGGATTTATCCCCAGTGAAACATAAGATTTCGAATAATCCCAAGAGTATCTTAAAACACAATTATGTTTAAATATATTTCTCTTAATGGAAGAACATTGTAAAGCTCAATTACCAAGTGAAGGATCACATAAGCAAAATATATCCTGATGCAACATGCTGATCCTACACAAACAGGGGACATCTATGCTAGGGCTGAATGTAACAAATGCTGACAATATTTCCTGCTGGAGACATTACAAATGATCCTAAGGTTTATCACAAACTTTCTACTTAAATGTCTCTGGTATGGATTCTTATTTTCTCTAAGTTTAAAGGCCTTATCTAAATAAATGCGATTTATTAACTATGAAATTTTTTTTCCTACAAAATTTTTATAAAGCAATTTTTCGAAACATAAATGGAAAGCAATATAGATACCACCAATATTCTAACCAGGATACTTAGTCTAACTTTTTGCAAACAACATATAACACAAGGATAAGGCCAAAAGATTATATTCATATTAACAAGTCAAAATGTTACACCCTTGGCCTTGTTTCAAACGGAAACCCATACACCAAGGGTGTAGGCTGTTCAAAAGCATATTAACGTTAACGATTGAAGGCTTCGTCCTGAAACACCAGGATCCCTCCACCTCCAATCATTATATTGTTCTAAAATAAAAAGTGCAGGAAAAGTAAATTGTTTCAGCATGCAGAAAAAGTAAATTGTTCAACAAACATTAACCATCAGAATTAAGAAAAGTGGGCTCCGACCTAAGCAATAGCATCCATCATTGCCCACTTTGCTGCCCACTCACGGGGTAACACCAACCACACCATCATCTCACCGGCACCTGCTCCACCATCTTCACCAGCCTTGCCACCTTCCTCCCCGCTACCTCCGCCGCCTTAGAGGACTCGCCAGCCCCAGGTTTAGCAAGATACTCCACATGGCTGCCTCCCAGATCCTTCATCTTGGCCTCCCAGACATCTACAGTCCAGGATGGGCATTCAAAGCCCGGTTCCTTGGCCTCATAAGCCATCTTGATCCTGGCCTAGAGAAGTGAGATAACGGCCAAATTTTTAAGGCCATCCCTGAAGGAGACCATTCCTTGCTCGTGGTTAACCTGGACGGTGGCTAACTTGAGTTCAGCATCCTGAGTCACCTTCTTCAGATTATCCTCATAGTGCTGGGTCTTGGCGGCAACGATCTTCCCCTGGTCCTCAATGGTGACCTCGGCTTTCTCTAACTTGGCCTCGAGAAACTTGACTGCTTCACAAGCCTCGTTGTAAAGAAGCGTCAGGCGGTCCACACCCTACAAAACAAAATGCATGTATCAACAAATATAACCTAACCAAGATACAAGTTCAGCATACATGTGTAGGATGCAGGATACGGGATGTGGATATTTACCTGGTTGAGGAATGTGGTCATGGGACCAATGGATTCCATAAAGCCAAGACCATCAGAGGAAAAGGCTTCGGCAGCAGTAGCAGGGAGGTCAGAACCCTTCCTCTTCTTGGATCCTGAGGTTCGGGACCTTGTCAGCGGAGAGGGCTTAGGAGTAGCAGAGGGCTTAGAGCTGATGGCAACAGAGGGCTCCTTTTTCACCAAGGCAGGCTTGGAGAAGCTGTCAAGCTCCTCAAGATCAAAAGTAGCCGGGACCTTGGTGGAATCTACATAAAAGGGAGTAATCCCAATCTTATCACATAATAATATCCTGATTAACCAAACATATGCAGGAATGTTCAAATCAGATATCCTTAACAGACATGATGGAAGTAGAATGTTGGCTGGAACTTGGATGGCTAAACATAAAGGTTCTTTCGATCTCCGGCAACTTGTAAATGGCCTTAATCCGTGTCTTTGACTATAGAGTTGGGTGAGCTAGTTGTCGGAAATCTGTTGCGCAAAAAACAAGGATATAAGTTCGGGATGTCATAGCAGGATACATTTGGGGATATTCCTAAAACCCTAACTCCTACCCTTGGTCAACCACTCCACCGGGAAATCACCGCCATTGACGATGGAGTCCCTCTTAACAAAGAAGAACTTGCACTTCCACTCATCCTCATTCTTAGTAGTTCGGAGAATGAGAGGACTGTTGGACGTGGAAAACAACAAGAACCGGCTAGATCCATGGGACCTCAAACGGTAGGCCAAGGGTAAATCCTCGATACTGAGATCAGGGATGTGGTTGGTTTTGATCCGGTCAAGCACAAGTAAGATCCTCCAAACCATGGCCATGGTTTGGGAAAAGCTCAGACCGGTGACATGAAAGAACTCCATGATAAACCCTGGGAATGGGAACCCGAGACGTATAGAAAAAGGGTATGCCAAGAAACAAAGCCATTCAGTGGAAGACACGTCCAATCGAAGATTTCGATCGTATGGTCGGATGACAACGTCGTCTGGGAAAGCACCAGAGGATCGGAGAGCAGCTATATAAGCATTATCGAAGCTACAAACCTGCTGCTCTGGATTTTTGAGCAGGTTTTGTGCAACGAATGATGGAGTAGAATCGCCAGTACCACATCGTGTGCGTTTGGGCATGGAGAAGTAATGGTGAAGAAGACGAAATGCAGAGGAAAGGGTTTAAAGGATAGAGAGGATAATACCTGAAATTCTGATGCAATGAGATAAAAGAAGGATTTGGGGAGAAGATATAGGGAAAAGACTGGCTAATTATGAGAAAATATTGCCTTGGAAGTTGCACCAAGTCATATCAACATCCCATTAAAGATTTCGAACAACTAAAATATATATGTTGGAATCGGGATATCCAACAGCTCTATTTTTTGGGACAATTGTTATGGGTGGAATTTTGAACCTATATCCCGATAATATATCCACACTTTACGTTTCTAATTTGCGACCAGGATACTAAACCAGGATATTGGTAACATCCTTCACAAGTATCTTGCTCGTTACTAATGGTTTGTTTGTATACTTCAGTTGCAAGTGACCAACGTTAACAAGGACTAGGTCTACCCGAAGACTCGGTCAAAGTGGTTGAAAAGTGAATGTTGATAGCGGAAGAAAGGGTCTACAATGGTCACAAGGGGATATTCTCCATATCCCGGAATTGTAGGATATTCAGTTAGAATTCAAAAACTATATAAAGGGATGCCGAGTCATTAGAAAAACACATGTAATCTCGTACACACACCAATTACTCGCTATATTCACAATCATTCACTCACATTTCACAATCATTGTAACATTTGATCTGCGCATTATCCTGAAGCTGTATCCTGGTATTTCAATCAATAAGAAGAACAAAGGCAGCTGGCAGTTGTCAGCTCCGAAGGTTTTGTGCCGGCGATCTAGATAGATCAAGGGCTTTCCTCGTACATCTCGCATCAATCCTTACTTTTATTGTTCATTGCTTGATAATTGATATAGTTTGTTATCCTGAAACTATATCCTGAAACTGTTTTCTTTATTAATCAACTTAACACATTTTTGCAAATCTCTATAGCACACTGCCTCACAAACTATATTTGATCAATTAATTGCTTTGGTAATTTTTGACAAAACAATACGCTTGAGAGTTTAGAAATATTCCTCTTGTTTAGGACCCTAGGCAAAAGGTTTATTTATTTTTTGGTCAAAGAAGTGAGAGGTCTGACGATTTTGGAAAAGTTGGACATGAAAAGGGTAGTAACTTGCCAATCCAAGGAAAGAACTAACTTCGATAACGGACTTTAGAGCGATCCAATTTTTTACGGCTTCGATTTTGGTAGGATCAACGTGAATACCATTCTCGTTTACATTGTGACCAAGAAATTGAAATTCTTTTAGCCATCACTCACATTTAGAGAATTTAGCGTATAGTCATTCAGCTCAAAGGAGTTCCAAGGTTAAACGTAACTGTCGTTCGTGTTCGGTTTTGGATTTAGAATAGATTACGATATCATCAATGAACACAATTACAAAACGATTCAAGTGGGCTTTATACACACGGTTCATCAAGTTCATGAAAACCGCATGTGCGTTTGTTAAACCAAAGTGTAACACCCCAACCGCGTGAAACTTGTGGCGGAATCGCCGGAAACCACGTTACAAGATTGTCCACAACACATGATACTAAAGTTTCATTATATTAAACAAATACATTATATTGTTTTTGAACACAAAGGTTTACAAGTAACTGTTTTTAGAATTAAGCAAACTAAGGCCCGAGTCCGAATCCTGCGTATAACATACTTGTATATCATCAAACATTTGCATCTGAAACACAAAGAATAACAAATTGCTTATTATAAACTCCTTACCTTGATATTCGCCTTTATTTTAAATATATCCTTACGTTGACCAATATTAATTTGTTAGATTAGATCCGCTGAGCTTTCTCATAAAATCCGTTCTTACTTCAAATATATTTTATTTATAATTTATAATGATAATGATACTTTTGAATTAAATATAACCAAGAAACTGATTTTTATGAATTTTTTATGTTATATATAATGATATTTTTTAGTTAAATTACCAAAAAATGCCGAATCTACGAAGGTTTAAGTAGTCAAATGAGAGCATGATATATGATATGTCTAAAAAATTTTGAGTTACTATGGAGAATGTTCAATGTAAACCCAACTACGTTTAAATATTTTTCATATTTACACTATAGATATGAGCAACAGTATAGCCCAGCAGTTTATTAATACAGCACAATAGTTTGAATAATGTGTGAGACAAAATGGAAATTGTATAACAAAATAAGGGTGAATAAATTTATAGGTTGTTTAACTATTTTTTCATTGTTTAATTATATGATGTAAAAATGATTAAGAACCTTCCTAAGGAATTGATGATAAGCATTTTAGAAGCGGATTAAGTATTAATTACAATTAGCAAGAGTTGCGAAGCGTGTGCGTGATTATCGACTACACAAATTTTGTTTTATTGTGCTCTGCAATACAGATGACTATAACACAATAATGAATATTGAAGTACTTGTGTTTTATATCATGTTTAGGGCACTCGGGGCACTTCGCAGGTAAGTCTTTGTGGTTTCAAACCCGGGCTAGCACACCACCGCCACCCCTGCGGGTAGGCTGGGCGGCTATGGTTGGCTAGCTTGTGTACCCGCTCCACATTTTCTTGTTTTCGAAAATTCCGACCGTTGAACTACGGTCAAAGGCCATTTATTAAAAAAAAAACTATTTTATACGCTATATATATATATATATCTTTCACTCACAAGTTTTAAACAAACACACTGGTTCAAGTAAATGAGAAACCAGTACATGCAAAAGAGGTGCCGGTTTGACTAAACAAATAATTGGTTTGAGCCAAGGTGTTGTTTGTAGTGGTGAAGGGGTGCTGGTTAGACTAAATCGGTTCGAGCAAAAGAGGTGCCAGTTCCACTAAACGAGCAAAACGGTTTGTGCCGAGGTGTCGTTTTTTTAATTTATTTTCCAGTTTTTTGTTTAATTTAAATCTTTGAGCTATTAGACAACTGGTTATTCTCGACATCATGTTTTGCTTTATTGAAAATTGCACACCGTCTTTATTTTTTATCTAAGGTATTTTATGTAAGGCTAATAAAACCCAACTTAGAACCAAACTGTTAGTAATATGCAGTTTTATATTTCAATGGTTTAGTTTTGATTTTTAATGATAAAAGCCATTATCAATGATGTGATTCAAAATTTGACAAAAATTTATTAAAACCGGATTGAACACCATTAGCTATCACACAAACACCCCTTAGACTAGTTATTCCAGAATTGCAAAATCTTAAATGACATGTTTTTTCCTAATATATTCCGATAAGTAATATTCTTATGTCTCAAAATAAATACTTATTATTTTTTAATTTTATTAATGGAGAAAAGGGTGTTCACTTTTAAAATAACTAACCAATAAGTAACTATACGCTCATAAAATAAGTTATTAAGTAAAACTAAAATAATAATAATAAATAATAATAAAAACAGCCACTACACAACTTGCATGTATAAACGACCCTAACATATATTCAAATAAATATGATTATTATGATAATCAAGAAAAAAAAAAGGGGGGGGGGGGGGGGGGGGGGGGGGGGAATCTCTCTCTCTCTCTCACTCTTCTTCTCTATATAAACCCTACTACCCCTTCCATCTTCATCACTCCATCATACACAAACACAAACTCTCTCTCTATATATCTCTCTCCCTCTCTCTCCAAAATGTCTCTCTCTACAACTCTCTACATTCCAAATGCTTCATCTCCAGTGATCACCTTCCCTCTCTTCCTAACCCTCTTTATTTTCGTGTCGGTTTTCGCCTTCCTCCTCCCTCCGGGCGGGCTCGCTTGGGCGCTATCGAAAGCCCGATCGAAAACCACGATTCCCGGCCCGTCCGGAATCCCAATACTCGGGCTCATATTTGCTTTCACCTCTTCCATGACTCACAGAACCCTTGCAAAACTCTCTGTAGCATTTAACGCTACACATTTAATGGCGTTCTCCGTCGGATGACTCGCTTTGTTATCGCGAGTCACCGGAGACCGCCAAAGAAATTCTCAACAGTTCTGCGTTCGCGGACCGGCCCGTTAAGGAGTCCGCGTACGAGCTGTTGTTTCACAGAGCGATGGGGTTCGCTCCGTACGGGGAATATTGGCGAAACCTTAGGCGGATATCGGCTATTCATATGTTTAGCCCGAAAAGGGTATCCGGTTCTGGATGTTTTCGGGCTAAAACAGGGCTGAAGTTGGTGAATCAGATCTCTTCTTCCATGAATTGTAATGGGTTCGTGGAGGTGAAGAAGCTGCTTCATTTTGCTTCGTTAAACAATGTCATGATGTCGGTTTTCGGTAAATCTTACGATGATTTTGGTGAGAATGAGGGTGGGGAAGGGTGTGAGGTTGAGAAGTTGGTGAGTGAAGGATATGAGTTGCTCGGAATCTTTAACTGGAGTGATCATTTTCCGATCATTTGGTGGTTTGATCTTCAGGGAGTTAGGAGGAGGTGCAGAGATTTGGTGACTAGAGTTAATGTTTTCGTTGCGGGAATCATCTACGAACACCGTGGGAGAAGATCGGGGAAGGGCGAAGATATGGTGGATTGCGACGATGATTTTGTCGATGTTTTGCTTGATTTGGAATCCGAGAACAAGTTTAGCGAGTCTGACATGATCGCGGTTCTTTGGGTAAGTTTAGTTTTCGATAACGGTTTATATCTAGACCTAATCTAGGGGTCAAGAGTGTGACCTGACCCTTCACTAAATTTTGTAAGATTTATATTTTAAAAATAAAATATGACCTTTTCTTATATTTTATTTTCGGAAAATGTCACAGAATAGTAACAAAGTTTCAAAAGTGTTCTAATTAGGTTACTCCTATCGTTTTTGTCCCAATTAGATAACTTAACATTCAAATTGAGTCATGTCCTTTTTCCCATGTGTCAAGAGAAAAATTGAGCATAAGATGCTAGGGTCGAATTATTTTAATATATGAAATTTAATTTATAAAAAATAAAAACATTTTAATTACATTAAAAATTAAAAAATAAGTTAAAATTCATGTCATCACTCGACGTTAGCATCAAATGAAAGGGAAAAAATAAACAAAAATCCGCATCACCACGGTATAAAATGGATGATAAAACCCTTAATTTTAATTAAAAAATGGATGTTGAGTGACCTGATTGGAACACTTTTGAAACTTGAGTGACCTAATTGGAACACTTTTAAAACTTGGTTACTTTTTTACAAAGTTACCCTATTTTTAAGAAAAACATGTTTCGGATCCCTAGTTTTAATCACCCGACTAAAAAGTTTTGGTTTCGTCTATCTAATTTTTCACATGTTAAATTTGTAGGAAATGATCTTTAGGGGAACTGATACGGTGGCGATCTTGTTAGAATGGATTCTGGCTAGGATGGTGTTACACCCGGATATTCAAGCAAGAGCACAATCCGAAATCGATAGTGTTGTTGGGTCGGGTCGACCCGTATCCGATGCGGATATCCCAAACCTGCCTTATCTCCATGCAATTGTGAAAGAAACCTTACGTGTGCACCCGCCGGGCCCACTTTTGTCATGGGCTCGGCTCGCAATCCACGACAGCCATGTGGGTCCACACATGGTACCGGCCGGGACAACGGCCATGGTCAACATGTGGGCCATAACCCATGATGCTCAAATATGGGCTGACCCGGAAAGGTTCAACCCGGATAGGTTTATGGACCAGGAGGTTTCAATAATGGGTTCAGATCTTCGTTTGGCTCCGTTTGGCGCGGGTCGGAGGGTTTGCCCGGGAAAGGCGATGGGTTTGGCAACTGTTCAGCTTTGGCTGGCCCAATTGCTTCAGAATTTCAAATGGGTCGGGTCTGTTTCCGGGTCGGATCCTGTTGATTTATCCGAGTGTTTGAAAATGTCATTGGAAATGAAGAACCCACTGGTGTGCAAGGCTGTGGCTAGGGTTTGATGATGTGGCAAGAGATGTTAGTAACCATTGTCAAGTTTACTCACTATCAATTATCTTAGGCACTAGTACAAGTACAAGGGGTGATTTTGCAATTTCAGGAAGTTGAAGGCGTGGATTTGAAGTATGCATTTTGTACACAACTTTTTGTTTGGGACATATTAGATATATGTATGTATGTGTGCTCTTATATATGTATGTCATGTCATGCCCTGCCCTGCCCTGCCCCTTTCAAGTTATCTAATGATGATGGTCTTGTTATGGGAGCTCTTTGTTTAGTTCAATTATATTGTTTTCTTTCTTGTGAATTGTCTTTTTTTTAACCATAAATAGTAATCCATCTATGTTTTGTACAAGATTCCTGAGTGTTTTTTTTTTTTCATTTGGCATGTGCGTACAAATGTTAACACTTAAAAGAAGGTACTAAGTGTTACACTTAAAGAACAACATTGGTTCGTGGTGTAGAATATGGTCGTACAAATGTCGGCGATAAAGTTGGGGCCGTTTTTGGTCTTTCTATATTCGGTTCATCATTATATATGTGTGTGTGTGTGTGGTAGGTAGCGTGTCGTAAGCAAAAACAAGTAGATTCATAAATAGTTACTTTGTCATGTAAGTATTGCATTTTTGTCATTCTAGAAGTTAACGATTTGTGCTCATTGTTTGTCAAACCGTAAAACATTTGGTTGTTATCACTAATACAAATTGAATAAATCTATTATCATTTTATCTCTCTTGTAAAAATAAAATGAAAGCCCTATCTTAGGTTCATTGACTCTAAATCATTAGTAAATTCTCTTTCTGCGGTAATTCTAGTGGACAAATTTCTAATGGGTTGGAAATTTCCATAACCTTGACACAATTGTTATTGTTTGACAATGGCTTTCAAGTAAGGTTCCACCTTAAGAAACTTGATTTTTATACAACGATTTCTCTGGTAATATTCTCTTGCAAATTGAGAAAGCAAGTCAGTTATCATACTTGTATTACTGAGAACTGGGCGAATGTGAGAAGCTACCCGACCTAAGTATTGTACAAAATCTATTGTTAACGAAATTCTATATGAGACTATTGGTTGAATTTAAAAAAAAAAAAACAAGATCCTGGTTGGGGCTGTAAAGGGGATTTATGAAGCAAAGTTCGACAAGAGTTAGGACTGGGCGACGGTAGAAGAACAAACAAGGGGAAGGTGTGGATGTTAGGGTTTATTTTCTTCCTTTTTTTTCAAACAAAATGGGGAAATGATCATTTCACATAAATTTAATAGGTTTTTAACATCCATTAGTGTAGGGCCCCAAAACCAAGGAACCTTACTCGTTGGTAGCTGGAAAAGCACGCATAGATTTAGATTAAAACATCATCAATTCACAACGAATAATAAAAAGCAAAGTTCTGACAAACGTCAACGTACGAAAACAACCACAATGAACTTCTTTCGTTTAACCTAGAAATGCTAAAATGGTAGCAATGTTGGGTAAACACTATCATTGCCAAGGAACTGCCAATTTCTTAAACCTTCCCTTACCAGGAATACATGATAAAACGTCAGCTACATTGGGTGAGTTCTATAATAGTTAGCAAACAAGGTTTTTTAGAAGCAGTACTTGGCGACGAAGACTTGGTAGATAAACGATGAAATAGTTGGCAAGATTTCGTAATAGAGCTTTGTAGTTGGTCTAACTGTCAGCGCATTTGGGACAACTCCGCCATGGCGTTGGTGTAGTTGACCTAAGTAGTGCACTTGCTAAACAAATATGCCTATATAGTTGGCGTAGTTAGCATGTTTGGCGCACTTAGTCGTTGTCTTATAAATTTGTGTCATAGGTCAGTTTATCATTAAGTTTTAAAGAGTTTTCTAAGAGAGAGTGTAAGTCTATTTGTTTTCTCTAAATAGTTTGTACTAGGGATGAGAAAATGGCACCGTGTGCCAGTACTGAACCGAAACATTTTCGGTAGCAATTCGGTACCAACATTTGACATTTTCGGTACCGGTACAGTACTGTACCGTACTAGGTATATTCGGTACAGGTATCCATTTTTTTGAAATTTTTTGTATCGGTTCGATACCGAGCTCATCCCAAGTTTGTATGCACTTTCAATGAATAGAAAAGATGTTTATTTACGTGTTTTGATTGTTCTACATACACCATAACCTCCATTCCCAAACCCAAGAAACATGTCTACCTCAGTTACAGTTGTAATCACTCATCATACCATCATGGTGATTTGCCTGATCGTACTCACACAAAGGTTGTGCTTATCCACACCATAACAACATCCCTAGGTTTAGTTCATTTACACATTTCCCATAGTTCACAACTTTAACAATTCCTAAAAGGTCCAACAACAAACCATAATCGAAACCCTAAATGCGCACGACGAGAACCAACACGAAAAACAAGAAAATCATATTTCCACTCTCATTGCATGGTGCGACGGAGCTTGAAGACCGTCAGGCGGCGCGATGGTGCCTTATTCCCCAGGTGCCACATGTTGCAACGTTGCAAGCCTACGTGGCTGACTATGCTAACCTAGCCCTTGCCTTCTTTCTTCGCGTGTCGCGATAGGGACAACCTGCCCGTCGTGTGGCGCAACGAGTGCTAGATTCCATCTGGATAAACATGGCCCCTTCGCGTTTCGCGATAGGGAAACCTTTCCTCGTTGTGTGGCACGACGGTGTCAGTTTTTCAGCTATAAATAGGGGGTCTTGGACTTTCCCTTTACATAAATCGATTTTGCAAAATCGAATTCTTAACTCTCGAATCTCTGTCTCGATTCTCATGTACGAAACACTAATCACTGAAACGATACCCTGTCCAATTGATGGGAAACCCTAGCAACGAAAAGCTGAAGTTTTGCCTAAATAAGGTGATACTTTTTGAATACGTTGCGGTTTTGATCTCGTGATTATCACTAAAGTTTGATTTGGTTTCTTACACTAATATCTGTTACATTTTGGATATCTAGGAATTAGGGCTTATAATCAGGAGGCTATTAAACCCAAAAAAATATAGCAATATGAGTCATTCTCTTTAATCAAATGCTTACATTTTGTGTTCCATTTGTTACTTATATTTACACCGATTAAGTCTTTGTTTTCTTACTGAAAAACTACTGTCGGTACCTGGAGTTTTGTATACACTACTTAATAAGCTTCACTAGTTGGAGAAATGGCCAACAGTGATATGACCACAGTCACAGGAACTGCCGAGTGATAAATACATTTGGATAGTTGTAAGATATAAAAAATGTAAAACTCTTAATACTTTAATTATAAGAAAGTTTCCTTTTTTGTACAAATGAATTTACTCACCAGTATTTTCTGTTGATCAAATGTTTTTAAACGTGTTTCAGGTGATTGATTGTGAAGAGAAAGAAAAAGGTGCTTCAAGGCACTAAAGCTTAAATAAGTGGCTATGTCACCTAAATAAAACGTGTTTTGTAATTATGAGTTATCCCAGTGAAACCTTTTATGTAAAAATGAGTTCTATCCCACAGTTTATGAAATGAAAAATTATTTTGTTTGAAAACTCTAATATTTTTCTCACATTCGGCCCTGATGAAATTTCCGCTACCATGATTTTATTAAAAACCGGTACCATTGGAATATGTTCACGGCTCCCGTCCAGGGTAGTGTCGGGGGTTCTGATAAAATAAGGTATAAGAGCCACTAGTTTAAGCAAATTAATTGTAGTGATTATATTTAAGCTTAAAAGTCACTACTGTGTTATTGTGATGCTAACCAAAAATTCAAGTATACCTACAAGTTTTCGGAGTTTGTTGTTATTTTATTGTTTTTTACTAACAGTGTGAGCGATTGAGAGTTAGCTGAGGCCTTCCAAAATATATCTGTTAATAAATCATATATGGAAATCAATAAATAACAAGCTGGAACCTAAACCGGATATGAAGAAGATGATGATGAACCTATGATATTCAAGGCTCAACCTGCAAACAGAGCACCACGTAAAAAGAAAAGATAGCACTAGAAAGGAAAGAGGGAGAAAAGGAAGAAAATTAAACCAATTGCAACAGCACAACCATCAGCCTGAGAAAAGGAAGAAAATTAAACCAATTGCAACAGCACAACCATCAGCCTACGAAATCCTAATCGCAGCACCCATGCAACTATCATGGAAAGAGCTTGATCGCCGCCTGGCCAATTGTGAAATATTTAGGCCAGTAACAGAAGAAATAATTTTTAGCACGCAACCTTAATCAACGATACTGATAAACCTAGAACCAATCCCAATGAACCCTGAACCGATCATTACACAAGAATCACTTCCAAAACAAGCCGAGGAATGGTGGAACAACGATTGGGCATTCCAAAATATAATGAACGAATCTTATTCATTTTTTCCAAACTATCAACCTACACCACCAGCATACCCACCTATGAGCCCAGAGAATGTAGTTGAACTGTGCCACTATGGATAAGAGGTAATGGACACAAGAAATAGAAACCGCTCAATGGGGAAATCTCGTTTGAAAATATGATGAGAGAGATCATCCTTTCTAGAGCTGAACTAACTATATAATATATACACACACATGTGATATTGTGTATGTAACATCTAAGAAAAGCATATAATATATATATATATATATATATATATATATATTAAAAGTCGCAATGATCAACAATCTTAAATAATATGTTTTAAGTATAGATGTTGATATTAATTGATTATTTTATTAATTATTAATGAATATAATTAATGGATGAAGTTATAAACTATTTATTGTTTTATTATTATACTTTTTTTCTTTTTTTCTCACATTAGATTTCTTCTAAAATGATCCTCCTTTTAAAACAATTATATATATATATATATATATATATATATATATTTTGTATACAACATATATGCGGTATATATTACACATGTATTTAGTATATATTAAATATGTCTAATATTGAGCTTTCTAGTTTTCTTAAGGAGTTTTTTATGATCTTGACCCAGTATACACACACAGACGCACACTTGAAGGGTGTCCGCGTGATATGATAGGGAACACATAATCTGATAATTATGTAACTTGTTAATTTCTTTCAAATTAAAAAAAACACTATATGCAATAACATACTTAGACAAGAGTGATCAAAATACTCGTTTTATGGTGTAGT
Source organism: Scalesia atractyloides (assembly GCA_947069175.1). Taxonomy (NCBI): domain Eukaryota; kingdom Viridiplantae; phylum Streptophyta; class Magnoliopsida; order Asterales; family Asteraceae; genus Scalesia; species Scalesia atractyloides. The sequence goes on from CAMTDV010000029.1 coordinate 13,558,645, forward strand.
TTTTATATATAATAGTTTATGAAAATGTTATAGCCTTTTAAAATTGTGGATGGGAGGGAGGGAGTGGGTGGGTTAAAGTAAAAAACTCGTTTCAAAGGATTATATCATATGTTTTAATAGTTGTAATTGCTTAAACTCTTAAAATTATGTAAGTTTATCATTTTGTCCTCCTTATATGTATTATAATATAATGTACATATAAGTGTTTTTGTGTGTGTGTATATATATAGGGTAAAGCTCTTTTAAGAAAACTTTTTTAAGAAAGAAAGAAACAATCTCCACCTTATATTACTATGATCCAGTGTTATATAACAATGACAGTAATGTAAATAGTGTAACTATTTTAACTTTACTTTTAATATTAAAAGGGTATTTTGTATATTATGATTTAACAATTATTTATTTTATATATAGCGTACCCGTAAATTGTTTTCACTCTCGTTAGTTAGTAAAAAAAACTTTATTATATATATATATATATATAATTTGTTCTACATATATCGAGAAAAAAAATAGCTATCTCTTTGGAAAATTTGTTGAAATTAATCCTACACGTATTAAAATGTATCTTACACATATTGAAGTTTGTCTTAGAAATATTAAAAAAACCATCAATCTTCTATCATTTCTTTAGAAAATTTGATTAAATGTATCTTACAATTAATTATTTATTTATAAAGCTAAATTATAGGATATCAATAAATTATTCATTTTGTTTAAATTTTCCATATACCCTTGGACTAGTATCGGATATAAATCATACAACAATACAATAAAACATTACTGTTGGTTCAAATTATACTTTCTATTCTTGTATTATTTTATTTTTTTCATTTGAACTTTTCGCTATATATGCGTAAATAATTTAATTTATTCCTCTAAATTTGCTAACTAAATAAAATTAATAACTAATTATTAAAATTCACCCCTTCAAAACAAGCCTAATTTAAGGTAAAAAAAATAAATTTCAATATGTATAGAATTTTGTGGATAAATGTATGATACATTTCAATATGTGTAGGTTATATGTAGGATAAATTTCAAAATATGTAGGACTTGTTTTGATACATGTAAAATAAATTATTATTAGTTATAAAGTACATAGTGTTTTATGTTTTCTCTGTTATCACATTTGTATCACATATATATATTTGCAAGTTTCATAAACATTAACTTGCATTTGACTTCGTTTTTGTTTTTTCTATTTTTTATACTTTTGTCCGTTAACCTTTTAAAGTCTTTGTAATTAAGTTTTACGTGTTTATTTTTATGTACGTGTCAGTATAAATTCAAGTTAATTTACGTTTCGACGTAATTTTTTTTCTTGGAAATGAGTTTGGTCAAATATAATATATTCTTATGCTTATTATTATGTACGTTTTTAGTTGATTTATGTTTTGACGTAAATTTTATTTTTTTCTACAAATGAGTTAGGTCAAATATAATACGTTTTCGTGCTTATTTTTATGTATGTTTTCAATTGATCTAAGTTTTGACGTAAATTTTGTTTGAAAATGAGTCAGGTCAAATATAATACGTTTTTATTAGATGATATAAATTCGAGTCACTCTACGTTTTGATATCGCCTCAACGCGTCGTACCTTTTTTAACTTAAAAACACTATTTTATGTGCTAATTATTATGTACGCGTCGTTAAATTCAATTTGGTTTATGTTTCGACGTAAATTTTCTTCAGAAATATGTTAACTCAAATATAATGCGTTTTCGTGCTTATTTTTATGTACGTTTTCAGTTAGTATACGTTTTGACATAAATTACAATTAACAAGTTGTGTAAATAGTGTTTTTATCCTGTTTGTTTTTTGTTTCTTTCGTAAGTTTTTTTCTTCTGGAATTTATTATTATTATTTTTTTTACTTTTCTGTTTGTTTAATGTTTTAGTTTTAGGTTCCTTTAACATGAAAATTATATTTAAGACAACATTTATATTTCATTTACAATTAATCTAAAATCAGCTATCTTACTGTCTAATTTAAATTTATTTTAATGGTTTTCAGTTGATATAAAACATGTGTCGATATTCTTTTAAGCATATCTCTTTCGGTTGCTATATCGAACCAAAATAAATATCAACCAAAACCCCACAGCAAAACACGGGTAATCTTACTAGTTTATATCACATTTATGTTTCTTCTTAAAAGACCTTTCTCTAATAAAAGGTTCAAATATGAAGAATAAAACATGCAATAAGAGAGGGAAAAAATATTGCTATCAATTTTTTTCTTATTAATTATTTTAATTATATTACAATGTTATAGCAGCAAGTTACATGAGTACACTATCAACACTACTTTTACAACATTTAAGTTTAATAAAAATCCTTTCATCTTTTATTTGCAAAAGTTTGAATTTCTATAAGATTAATTTATCGTAATCATAATCTATAATTTTTTTATCATGTACATTAACAGGTAGTGATTTTATTCGTGTACTTTTTTAAAAACTATAATTTTTATCAGGTATATGCACATAATTTCCAATTTCATTTTTATTTTAAAAAGTTTACCAGGTAATGGTTCTATTGGTATACTTTTTTTAAATTCGATATACATAAGACGAATTAAAAAAAAGTTATGAATTATGCATTTAATATGTTTCTATGTAGGTTATAATTTATGTAGATACAATGTTAAAAAATGTTTATGATTTATAAAACATATTTTTATATCAGTATAGGTTTATAATTTAAGTACAAGTTTTTTATATGTACATAGTTGGGGTAAGTTCATAATTTATGTGTAGTGTTAGTGTAATATATTATAAATTCTATTTGTATGTTTGTAATTTCCATGTAGGTTCAGAACATATATGTGTAGATTTGACTCATTACCAGATATTAGAAAATATAACTTTTTGATCATTATAGTTTAAATTCATATTTGTCTTTTTTAGAATGTTATGATTAATCAGTTTGTTTTATATTTCATGCATTGTTACTTTTAGTGTTTTTTATATAATATCATGTCTAAATAATCGAAAATATCATGTCTAAAATTTGAAATATTATGTCTACATAAACTTCTCATACTTTTTAATCTTAGTTTTGGATATATATCAAGAGAAAACTCCTATGAGTTATGAGAACTTAGAGAACTTAGTCTTACTGTGCGAGTTGTGCCCCCAATTTTTTCACACCCATAAAATTAAAATGTTAAAAAGACAGCCGTAAAGAAAATTGAAGTGGTGTTTTCCAGCCTCTTACTACCGCGTAAAAAGCGGATGACATCAGCTTTTTACATTATTTACGACTGTTGTTAATAAAAAAAACTAGGTTTTTTTTTTTGGGAAAGTTGATTATTTTAAGGATTTTTGGTAAAAAAAATTTGAAAAAACCTTTTGTAAGACTGGGTTCTGTAAGTTCTCACAACTAGCATTAGTTTTGATTTTACCATAACCCTATATATATAGAGTTATGATCGTGTGAGAAACACTAGGCTAATTGAGAAACTTGACAAGCACTTTGGACCATACATTTTCTCTAAGTTTTTCGTAATATACACATATGTATAGTTAAAAAGTGACTATATATATATAGTCAATTTTAGGGAAAATGTATGATTAAGAATACTTCTCAAGTTTCTCAAATAGGATGTATTTCTCTTAAAATCCCTACCATATATATATATATATATATATATATATATATATATATATATAGGGGGAAGGTTCATTTGAGAAGAAATTTAATGTGATAAGAAAACGAAGAAAGGGCATAATCGTAAAACATTAAATAGTTTATAACTCCTCTCATTAATTATGTTATTTCTCATTAATAAAGCAAAAACATTTTATCCTACACATTTCAAAATTTATCCTGCGTATGTCTTACATTTACCGGAATTTACCCTACACAATTCAAAATTTATCCTACACATACTAAAATTTATCCTACACATGTCGAAAATTGTCCTACACCATAATTATTTTATCTTGAAAGAGTATATGAAAAAATGAGTTACAAGTTTAATTAATTAGCAAATTAATGACAATTATAGATTTACCTATATGCCCTTTTTCATAACATTAAATACACACATTAAATGAAGTAAATGGAGAATTTATATTGGTTGAAAAGTTATTCTTTTTATTCTTACAAAATTTTTCTTCTCATGTCAACTCTCCACATATATATATATATATATATATATATATATATATATATATATATATATATATGGGAAGGTTAATTTAAGAAGAAAATTAAATTGAGAAGAAAAAGAACAAATGGTACAATTGTAAAACATTAAATATTTTTTCTCTCTCATCTCATCTATTATATATTTGACTAATTAATTAGTTATAAAGTCCTTCACACTAAAATTTTTGCCTATACACATCAAAATGTATCCTACACTTTCTGAAATTTATCCTAATAAAATTTGAAATTTATCCTACACAGCTCGTAATTCATCCTACACATTTCGTAATTTATCCTACACTTTAAATTAATTTTTTTTCTTCTTTGAAAAATACATATTTTTTAAAATAAGTTACAAATTAAATGTAGTTAGCTATTAAAAAGAAAGACTAACAATTAATGATTTATCTAAGTTTACCAATATACCCTTACACTAATATTAAATACAAAAATTAAATGAAGTAAAATGAAGCATTATTGGTTGAAATTTCTTCTTTTTTATTCTTACAAAAAAGTTCTTCTCAATTAAAATCTCCACTATATATATATATATACACATAGATTTAGGATAATTTGTGAATAACTTCTTGAAAATGAACTGAGTGAACTAATCTTGACCATTGATTATTTTTTAGATTAAAAGGGTAAGATAGACATTAGCTTTCTCTCTCTCTCTTAATTAAAATCCTTTAATTTTCTCATCTATTAATTCTCTCTCTCTCTCTCTGACATTTTTAATTACTTCTCAATTATTTTAAACTTGTGTAAAATCAGTTGTTAATAACGTATATGAAACTCCTAACGGAACTAGGTACTGGACACCAACTGTCCCTCCGGATTAAAACCGTATATGAAACTCCTAACGGAACTATGTCGTGGACTACAAAATACACCGATGTATAAAAAGTCTGTACACATTTGTATAAACTAACAACTGCGTATCTTGTATAAATTGATAATTAGCGAGACTGTACACATGTGTATAAACTAACAGCGGTGTATCTTGTATAAATTGATAGTTAGCGAGAATGTACACATGTGTACAAACTAACATCTGTGTATCTTGTATAAATTGATACTATTGAGACTGTACACATGTGTATACACTAACAACTGTGTATCTTGTATATACGGAAACTAGCAAGATTTTAGGAATTTTGATTATATTGTTTAATAAATGCAATTTACAAAAGACGCAAGTACCCTTCTGTCAATTAATTTAAAGGGAAGTTACAACATTATAATTACAATCTTGTCATTGTTTAAAAATCTTTAGATGATATGATCCAATGGCTTAGATTAGTTCACACAATTCATTCTTAACCTAGTGTTCACTCTAGAACCCTATATATATATATATATATATATATATATATAATATATATATATATATTATGCATATCACATGACATTCATGTTTACCGAACCAGATGCAGAATGGATGTGCATCATTAGCGGGTTTGTTTATTTAGTCATATACCTAACATCTTATTCATCTTTATTCTTTCATGCTTCATGCTTTATGCTATATGCCATTTGCATTCTGAAAGGTGTGCTCTTTCTTATTGTCAACTTCTTACATTGTGGTGATAACTTGTACAATCCAAAGGGCTTTGCCATATTCAATAACTATAGTACAAATTTATACTTTGTTAAAAGGGATTGAACACAAACACCTTTTCTTGAATTGCTTTCTTTCTATGGCAAGAAAATAAGTTCCTATTGCTAGCTTGTTTTCTCAAAAGATGCATTTAAGATTGAATATCCAGAGATTCTCTTATCAATCCACCCCACCACATCTAACATTTGTTCCCATTCTTGGATCTTATCATTTTCATATGTCAAGTTCTTCTATACAACACATTTAGTGATCCGTACTACCACCATTGATGCAAATTGATTCTTGTCGTTTATGGTCTTTGTGCCTATTCGTATTTATGACCCTTACTTTTTTACTTAAGAGCATATTATGTCGTCTTCAGGAGTGTGCCGACTTTATATCATGTTTCTAATACGTGTTGAGGGTCACATCTTTAACTGCAATGAGATACCACTTCCATCTTCAAACGCATTGCAAATAAGGGAATTCTTCTTTTGTTGCATTAAGATGGTGATGATTATCCGAACATATTCTATAAACAAGATGTGTTAAATATCATAACATTTTCATTCTCAAGACTTCAACTTTTAGTATTGCAAACAACTTTCATTATCAACAAGATGTGTTAAATATTAAAACATTGTAATATTACATATGTTTTTATATGTGTCATCCATCAAGCATAGAATGCGCTACAAAATTGAATGTTATAAATCAAAACAATTAAATTTACAATATCACATAAGCATGTGCATATTGAATTTACAAAATTGTATGTACGTGTGAAATGAAAGCATTGATGATGGGATTAACATAATGTCGAATGAGATTACAAAGTTATTTGAGATAATTTAAAAGATAAAGAACATGATACTTATGCTTTATGTATTATTTAGTTACGTGATATTCGATAGAATGAGATGAAATAAGATACCTTACATTGTAAATCATACAAAATTATATACAAAATGTTAAAGTCACACATTGTAAATCATACAAAATTATATATAAAATCTTAAAGTCACATACTAAACACACGCAAATGTGATTTCTTTCATTAGTTGTAGCAAAATAAATTATTATATGAATCAAAAATCAAAAGTTATCTTCTTATTATATGAATCAAAAATCAAAAGTTGTTTTCTTATTATATGAATCAAAAGTGATCTTCCTTTTGTTAAATTAATAAATTTAATGAACATGCATGCCTTCATCTTTTGGAGTATGAACAATTTTAATTTGTCATATATTTTAATTAACTTATTTGATTATTATCTTTATATTTTAGGCATAAGCCGACTTTTTAAGTTGGATATATACATTTATAACATCAATTTCTTAAATATACAAGTAAGAGTTAAATTATACTTTTAACAGTATATATATAAAATATAGTAGGAGTAAAGATTGGAAAAACTAAATAACCAAATTATAACAAAAGAAAATCCATACCAACCATGGCTATTCGTGTATGGATAATCGATTAATCAAACCGTATTCTATCAAGATTCGACTTTTATATGTATTTTTAGAAATAATATATGATCAACACTATACATCGTGTATTCGTATTCTCTTTTTGTAAACTATTTGTTTTTTTTTTGTTGGTTATCTATTAGACCCAAAGTCTGATAAGTTGAAATTCACTTCTTGAACTGACACGTCGACGGTTTCTTTTGTAGTGATGGTCGGTTTCTTTTATGTCTGTGATTCAGGATCATATTGTTATATTTGTCTGCTTCTTGGTTTTCGTCTTTTACTAAAATTTTAATCGTTCGAAAAACACATGTTTTTTGTATAACTGAAAAGTTTTACCACTAATAAACTGTGAACATGCATTTATGAAAATAAAAAAAGAGATATTAATCGCTTTTATTCTTTATAAGATCACATTAAACCGAGTTAAACTCATAAATAGAGTTTATACACGTAATGCAAAGATCCTTTATTGATTAACTAAGTTAGAATCTCATTTATTACACGGGTTGAATAAATAGTAAACTATGAAATGAAAAAATAAATAGTTTATAATTAGGAAGCTTATACATAAAATTACACAGCCTGTACTGATAATTATGCAAGTTATGTTATAATTATAATTACACAAGTTATATGATAATAATGCGACCTATTTATGTGTACATTGCTCTTACTATTCTCATATCTCAACATCTTATTTTACATCATTTTTACTTTATCTTTCTCTCTCCTCTCTCTCTCTCTATATATATATGTTTGTATAGAGAGAGATGAGAGGGAGACCTTCTGGGCTAGCCCAGTTGGTCATGGCAATGAAAAGGTGGAGGGCCGGTCACCGGTTCAAATCCTTGGAGCCACCCCGAGTTTTATACTACAATGCATTTACTCCAGAGAGTCCCCTACTCTTGTGGAGGGTGCAACTACACGCTCCCGGTTGTCGGGGGGGCAGTAGGCTGGAAATTTTCTCGGGGAACGCCTTAGCCAAACTCTGATGCACCAAGCGTGGTCCCGGTTAAGACAACATAGTCTTGGATGCCGGAGTAGGGCGGAGGGGCCTACCCGAGTTATAGGGTAGGTGCGATCTCTATCGCCTGTTGTAGAAATATCGCCGTTGAAAATAAAAGAGAGAGATGAGAGGGATTTGTCAATATTAACTCCTATATACATAATTAAATATGATATACGTTAATGCATTGAATTATAAAAAATATTGAATTTTTTAAAATGTAGCAAGATTATATACACAAACTACTTAAAAAAAAGTCTATTTTTTGATAAGTATAGTGAAATTATACTCAAAATAAAGAGAATTAAATATTTGATTTTACAGTAAAGCTTAAAAATAATGTCAAACATATTATTAATTAATGTAAATATCATAAATAGTTGAAAATAATTAGAATGAATATGGCTGTGAAACGTGACACTATTTGAAATCAATAATAATAATAATAATAATGATAATAATATAATAATAATAATAATAATAAAGAAATTGAAAAGATACCATAAATAATGGGTTATTGGATTTTAATAATCTAAAGTTTTACCAGTTGGCCTATAATAATCTCAATTTCAAAAATTGTATCTGACGATTCCAACTTATAAGATTTTGGTCCTCATCATCCTTTCTAATTGGGTTATAACCCAGTTAGTTTTTGCTGACGTGGCAAATGACGTGGACCCTTATGTGATGTGGCAAATGACTTGGCTGCTTATGTGGCACCATCACTACCTCCACCTCCACCACCACCATCCCCACCATTAGCCACCACCACCACTACCAACCCCCACAACCACCCAGCACCATTTTCCACCACCAACCTTCAGCACACTATCATCAACCACCTTCAACTCTATCACCACATCAACTAAAAATCAAGTTGAATCATTCTCATTTGATCCTCTGCAACTATTTCTAGAGAGAGAAAATAGTTTCTAGGAGAGAAAGTGTGCAAAGGTTGCCGGAGAAGAAGATCGGACCTTCGTCAGAGTTCCAGAGGTCGTTGGACATTTGAAACCTTACATTTTATCAACAATCAACATTCATACGATGTCCAGTCATCTTCTCCGATCATCTTCGCGAACGTCCGGTCATCTTCTCCGGCGACCCGTGTTGAGTAAGAGGTCTAGTGCTTGCTGGGCAGTTTGTGGTAAGTAGCAGCCACCGGTGAACGTCTGTTCATCTTCTCTAGTCATCTTCACACACAGATGGAGATGGTGATGGTAAGTAGTGGTGGTGGTCATGGTGGTAGAGATGGTAGTGGTGGTGGGTGGAGATGACGACAGTGTTGGTGGAGACGACAATGGTGGTGATGGTAAGGTGAAGATGAGGTAGTGATGAGAGTCCCAAATCATTGTCCACATCAGCATATCATAAAGTTGTGTACCACGTCAGCGTCCATGATTTCGAGCACCATGAAACCTAAATGGCTCATAGGTGTAATGAAATTTCAACGTTTCTATAAAGCCTAAATGAAAGAACTTTTAACGCAAACAATAGAAATTTTAACGTTTCTATAAAACGTTATAAATTTTAACGTTCATTATTCTAACACCTATATGGTTCATAGAATAAACCACTTCTAGCACATAAGTTAGAAAATAAATAATTATAAATCGTTTTCAAATTGATGATTTTTATTAACTGTTTCTAGCATGCTCGTCAGGAATTAACTATTACAAAAATCATTATAAAGTTTATCATTTTGTATAAAATAAATCGGTTCTATCACACTATTTAGAAATAAACAATTAAAAAATTGTTATAAAACGTATTGGTTTATATGTAAAATAAACCGGTTCTTACAAGCTCATTAGAAATAAATTATTTCAAAATCATTACAAGGCTTGTCGATCTATATAAAATTGACCATTTCTGATATATTTATACAGTACAATCATTTGTGACACACATGTTAGGAAATTAAATGTTTACTAAAAAAACGTATTGTTTATAAAAAATAAACCAGTTCTAACGCACACGTTAGAGAATATAACATTTACAAGAAATGTATGGTTTACACCAATGTATCCTGTCTAACACCAATGTATCCTGTCTAACACACATGTTCGAAAAATTAACGATTACAAAATCATTTTAAAACCAAACGGTTGAACCATAAACCATGTGTTTTGTATCACGGCATGTGATTTAAGATAGTATCAGAATCTCAATAAATCTGAACACAACAAATTGTATTACATACACATTTCCAAAAAAATTATATTTATAAGATAATATCTCTAAAATATTTTTACTTTTAAACCATTTCGTGAACCCAAATCCTTATAAGTAAGGTTTCAAGATTGTAACAACAATCTCACGAAATCTGTTTTAAGTTTGTAGGAGATGAGTCACGATTTTATTAAAATTATGTTAACAAAATAGTAAGGATACTCTCTTTATATATTTGGAAAATTGTAGTACATGAACCATGTGTAGATCTAAATGAAAAATAAACATAAATACAAACTTATGCAAATAACATGATTCTAACTGTTGCCTTCGATAAGAACTTGTGTCACGTCTTCTTGTACGATTTTTGCTTTGTCTTTAATGAGAACTTGAACCGCGTCTTCTTATACAATCCTTCTTGGCTACAAGAATGAACAAATTAATGTTGACGGTTGTGGCTGAGGACTCATGTTCAACACCGGCCGCTTAAAACAAATTTCGTGTCTCACTTAGACAACAGACGTCTCTCACAATGCAACAGTCGAAGCAGTCTGTACTACTGGAGATGACTCACACACTCAAGGTTACATTGGAAGCAGTCTGTACTACTGGAGATGACTCAGACACTCAAGGTTACATTGGGTAAAATTGTAGTGTTAGAATTTGTGGAACGGATAAGAATGCGAATTTGATGGAACAGAGCAAAGAGTACTCCTCTCTATGATTCCCCAACATATGAGTCTAAATATTCATTCTTCTTTAAGAATTCATTATGTAGTATTTTCTTCCTTATGTTTTTCATATGTATTTTTCTAGTGTTTTAAAATAAAACACATAACTTATTATCTTTGACAAGAGTTTATTAAGAGTTAAGAGTTTCAATTAATTAGAAATTTAACACTCTAAAAATTTAATCAAATAGAAAAGTAACCCACGCGCATTACGCTACAGGAAATGAAATTGACGCGTGTCACACCCGGATTTCCTACCCAAATCCATACACCGTTGGGCCCGGGTAGGGAGTATCGTGATGTCAGTTGATAACATCATAGTCAATTAAACACGGCACAGCGGACGTCTTGGAGTAAAATTACTATTACAAACCAATTGTTCGAAATACAAAATAATATACAGGCTCGTAATAGAAGATCCACAGGCGGATCATTAAATGTACAATGATAGAATATAAAACAGACTTTAGGGCAGATCTAAGGATTTACAAGATCCTCTTATTTCACTACCAAGAAGCTTCCGGCCTATTTTGTATTGTACCTGCAAGCTTAATCTTTTTGAAAATACGTCAGCTTTCGCTGGTAAATACACCCGACTGACTCTTTTTGAAAACATTTTAGAAATTTGATTTAAGTGCACAGGGCACAAATCTTTTATAACTTGGGAAAGTTACTTTGTAACCTTGTTAACAGATTCACATGTTTGTCCATATATACATGGCCCAGTACAGAGACCGGGACATGATTAAATACACACCACTTAGAACTCATAGATGAGTTATCCCCAACATCTTGGGTAATTTGCATTTGAGCGTCTGTCAGGTGTATGCCTACACCCCGCGCTAAGGTCGTGACCATTATCTAATGTAATGAGCTGAGGATATCCAGGACACGGTAATTTAACCCCCGAGGTTTAAGTTATCAAACAAAACTGATTAAAATGGAATATGCGGATTTACTAGCCACAATCCGGCATTTGATTGATCCCATTTCCGACCAAGCGGTAATAGTTTACCGTATCCCAAGCCCGTATAGGGAAAATAAGTCAAGAGTATTTACATGAACTAGTCTTGTTTTAAAATGCAAGATTTAATATCTCAGCCGTATCCAAAATGAATTAAGTGCAGATAGCATTTACCGGGAGTCTCAAGTCTGGATTATGGCATAAGATAACCAATTAAATACTAACGGTCTTATTTAAGTCATAGACTTAGACCGAATAGTGTACAGGATCAAGACGTATAGCACTTGATTAAATGATGTTCGGATAGAATGTAGTTTAAACCCGATAAGTACTTTGACTTGCATAATATGGGTAAACTATAAACATTCTGGATTTTGAAACTTAAATGACAAGGTTAGATCCGTTTTGGTTAATTTCCGTAAAATAGTTACATATACTTAGTCGTACGCATATTAGCGATATTGGGTAACCGGATAAATCATGGACAAGTTCTATATGCCATTATACTTTAAATAAGTTGTAATATCAGCAGGATATCAACCTATATGTCGCTTAAGGTTTTAATTTGAAATTATGCCTCATAAGGGCATTTTGGTAATTTCATATTGTATAAAAGGAACTTGAATATAGTTTAACGTTATAACTATAAGTATTCTGGAGAAATAACTTATTTATGATATAAAATATCAGTAGGATATCAATTATATGTGTAATTTATCTTTTATGACCAAACTATGCACCGAAGGGGCATTTTGGTCATTTTACACAAAGTTTATAAATTATTTGGGATTCTGAGTTTATATGATGTACCTGCTGTAAATATATTTAAAATAAGTTTTAAAATCAGTAGTTAACAAGTCTTGGTCAAATAATATGGTTTAAAACCATACTATGTGCCGAAACGGCGCTTATGTCGTAAAATGACGTTTTATGCGATGTTTAATGAAAACTGATGTTAAGGTCAGATTAAAATGTCTTAGATATGTTATTTAATATAACATATCAGTAGGTAAAAGATTTACCTTAAAAAGATTTGATTAAAACCATTTTATGAGCCAAAAGGGCTAAATCGTCATTTATCGACATAATTCAAGGACCTGCTTGTAAACTCAGTTTATAATCTGGTTTGACATCCCAAATAATCTTACTTATAATATTATATCAATAGAAAACTTATTTTCAAGTTCATTATCATTAAAACCTTGATTTATGCAAAAAAAAAATGGCATTTTAGTCAAAAATGGCATAATTACGGAACTTACGCATAAACTCAGATTCTGATTATGATCATGTAATATAACCTCAGAGGGTTATGCTACATTATATTACGACCATAATACAACTTTAGATCAGTAGCTAACTAATCTAAATCGGGTCAGAATCGAAAGTCGAAGCAGAAGTCAAACTTTGTGACTTTCGGTTGCGAAATGACATTAGAACTGAAATTGACGAGCCGAACATGTTCTAATAATTACTATCAACTTGTTTAAGTGTCAAAACAGGTTTCACAACATATATAAGATCAATGTATGATTTTTCCGAAAAGTGGCATGTTTGACTTTTTAATAACTTAACTTTCACCCGTCAATTGGTCTAGCAAACGTGATCTTCAGAAGGTGCCCTTTATAAGGACTAACACCTACCTTATTACAATAACTTAGTCATGTTCGTTACAAACAATGGCTAGACCATAATGGTCTTAACCGAAAGTCGAAACGTTTTCCGTAAACCGCTTGATTTTTTGCTATAAAAGCCTATAAACGAAAATGCACAAGGAAGGAACACTTACAAGAGGTTCCTAGAATGCAATAGAACTAAGTTGGATGCTCCTTTCAGTTAGGAACTTCCAGAGGAGGGAGATAGAGTTGAAAATGAGAAAGGTGCAAGTTCAAAGGTTGAACCTTTGCACCTATTTATAGTTGGAGAGCTTGAAGGAGGTGATGCCAGGTGTTAAGGGGTGTAAGAGGAAGCTTACAAGTGTCTTAAAACGTGGCATAGCTGATTAAAAGTCCCTGGTTTCGAGTTAAATGGTTTTTGGCACTTTGTGTGGAGGCCAAGTTAATTTTCTGCAGATACAGTCCTCTGGCAGGCCACGAGAGGCACAGGCCTTGCCTCTCGCGCCCCGCGAGCGCCCATGGCCACTTTCAAAAGCTGACACTTTTAGCCCCTTAACTTATTAAAACCTCTTAGAACCTCCTAAATTACTCTTTTAGCATATTTAGCCCTTCGTAGCCAATATTTGGCCTACCCGGGATTATGCCCGGACATCGTCGAGCTCTCGGTTAGTTAAAAGGGTCACTCAGAGATATAAATTAACATGTTGACACTTTTAACCCCTCCAACGTCCAACTTTTATTTAATTACGGATTCAATCCCTCTCGTCCAACAAATGGGACATATGAGAGTTAGGACTTCGTAAACGATCACTCAGAGGCTCATTATAAGCATGTTGACTCCGATGTCACTCAGAGGCTGGGCATGTTGACACAACGGTCACTCAGAGGCCAAGTTTTAGCATGTTGACACTAATGGTCACTCAGAGGCTCGGTTTATGCATGTTGACATCAGAAGATCACTCAGAGACTTAGTTTGAGCATGTTGACGCTTTTAGTCCCTATTAGTCTTTAATACACTTAAAATAAAATACGATACATGACGTTATATTATTGGACACGATTTTACAGGGCGTTACAACGTGCAACGAAATTGACACGCAGTTTTGTTTAAGTTTATCACACTTCTTTCGTTGCCAAAATCCGAGTAACAACTATAACTACAACGTTATATAAATAATTGTGTATACTGATACACACATGTTGATAACAAATAAATACAGTAACTGTTTCTTTCATAAGCAAATAAATACGATGTCGGGTTACTCGGAACCCAGTATTGGCATGTTTATTCGGTTGGAACCAAAAGGCGACACACTGCCTCTTGGTTGCGTATTGTGCCATCGAAGGTTATTGTTTAGAATAGCCAACTCTCTCAATGTAAGATCCTGAGATTTATGCTGTAATTCGAAGTAGTGTGTTTATAAATAGTTGAAACCAACCAGACCATCTTTATAGGTTGGTCAGCCGGTAAGATATCTATACGGTACCATCCACAATTTAAGGTTGGTTTGGCAGGTTCGACCGACCCAACAAACCCACTCGTTTTCCTTTGCCAGTTTTTTTCCAAACCCTTTAGGCTAGTTCGGCCTCTGGGCAACCCAACCAACCCAGTTTGGTTTGCCATATTCCAAAACCTTAGTTAGCAGTTCAAACTATAAGTTTCGTTGCAAAGTGGACAACTCTAATTCAGAAAAGGTATCAATAAGCTATAGTTTATGCACAATGTAGAAGGTATGTAGTATGAAAGAAAACATACCACTAGTTTGAGCAGCTTTTTTCCCCTATAAGCTGACCAGTACGTGCCTCCCGTCTGCCACATTTACTATATAATATGTGATTGTTTTCTCCGGGAGTTTAGATCAACGACAGTAGAGATTGTCAAATATCAACTAAAAGCAGGTGATATTATTTTTTACATATCCATATGACTTTTTTGATGAGATTGCAAAGTTTTTTCTATCTAACCTTTTTGATGCATTAATCTGAAATTTATATTAGAATTTGAGATAAGAAATGGGTCTATTTGAATGGATGATGTTTATGTTTTGGCTTTTGAAATCAAGTGGCTGGTTTTGATATTTTTGGTTATAATATAAAATCGATACATGTTCTTAGATATTTGAAGAAATGAAACTGTGCCAGACGTGATATTTGAACAATATTATTTGAAATCAACTAAAAGCAAGTGATTATTTCTTACATATCCATATGACGTGCAGATGCCAACAACAATCTTCCAATTGCACAAATTTGAAATCACAACCAGATTCCTCTGCTGATCTATGAATAAAAAATATAGATAGAATACATATACAAATGTGCCTATGCTTTGTTATTTAGAACCCTTCTCTTCTCATTATTTCTTTAATTGTACCATAAATATAAAACGGATCATGTGGTGTATTGAGTATTGTAAAATAATTCAACGAAATGAGCAAACCAATTAACTGAATAAGTATTTTGAAATCGAAAGGTAGTTCGATTAAGGTACCTTGTCGAGGTATTAGAATATAAACTGAGGCAACAATTCTGGTTAGCAGCGGACAATGATTACGAAATGGTCACGGTGGCTGTCAATGTGGTCGGAATGTAATTAGTGTCTAACATAAGCAAGTGATATCCGCATCAAGATCAGCAACTACAGATTCAGCCTAGGTGTTAGCCGCATCGGCTTTCGCAAACCGTCAGATGATAGTAGTAAGTTTCTTAAACATGGTATGGTATCATTGAGCAACAACTAGAGGAGTAGGACTATGGGAATACTTGGAATAATCTTCCATTAGCTCTTTTTGTTCTTAATTTTACCAAGTAAGATAAATAATTCACCAATTTTCTATACACCATCAGTAAATTCAAAATCCCCAATTGTCAAAAGCTAATAAAACCCTAAACAACTATTTAACTAAATTACAACATCAACATTTTTAGAACTCAATGAAGGAGGTAGATCCATGTTGCTGTATGAGAGTTCAAATTTAATATGTGAATTTAAACAAAGATAAGAAGAAATAGAGTAAGAAGCTACATGAATTGATGCAAACAGTTGATTAAGAAAGATAAGTTCATATTGTGAATGAATCATCTTGCTAGTGTAGTTGTTGTTACCAACGAAACCCTAGACACCACTTGGATTACGGCGTTAACCGCCAGTGCGATGACCCAACTTCGCATCGCGCAGCCTCCATCGCCGACCCTACTATTGTCGGATTATGGTGGTCGGCCGGAGGCCTTGCCGGCTCCCTCTCCTTCCCTTTCTCTCTCTACATCATTCTCCGATTCGCTCTCTATACTGTTAAAATTAGAGGACTAGTATAAATTGCAAGATATTATGACATTCATATCATCATACCTCACGACGTATCTCAGTCTCATCATTTAAAGAAGTTGGGTTGTGTCTCCCTTTTACCTAGACTAACCCCTTCATCATGACAAACGAGAGAGGCACTATCATGTATACCTTCAGATTTGAGACTCAAGTTTTGGTTGTTGTGCTTGTTTATATTTTAGAGTCACATAGAACTAATCATAATTTACTGATAAAGCCAATGAAAATTTGACAAGAATATGGTGGATACGCCGCTGGTACTTCCTATATATAAGTATTCTTGCCAAAGGATCAGAGGCATTATCATGCGGTTATGAGAAGTTCCATGTAGGTTTTAGTAGTAGAAGTCTTGTTTTAGGATATAACCTTATCTTTCCAAACGTATCGATTCTCTCAAAACTATTGGGCATGAGATCATACCTAGTCAATCAACTCTGTTTATCAATATTCTTTATCGTAGGCATCAAAAAGCGATTCCTGTAGCAGGGTATTCAACCCTTACAAGGAACGTTACCGCCTCAAGTAAAAATTTAAACTCTTACCCCCTTCTAAGTATGTAATTGCCAAAACTACCCTCCTTTTGAGTCAAACATACCATTACTTAAATTTCGGGACGAAATTTCTAAAAGTAGGGGATACTGTAACATTCGTCAAAAACCGGGTTATCCAAACCCGCTTCGTTTATTAAACCGAATAATCAGTTATAAATTTTGTTGCGTATTTAATGCTCAAATTAATTTTAAACGATACATAATTAATAAACATTGATAGAAGTTTAAATCAAAATTAATAAATAACAAAAATAAAAGAATAAAAAAACAATTGAGGCTGCCGGGTTTCGAACCCGGTCAGCCGGCTAACCAAACAGCCAACACACCGCTCCGCCACCCGCTTAGTTTGGAATAATACTGAAACAATTAATACTTAATATAAAACTCGAAACTCAAAGATAGGTAACCAGCGCGCCCAAATCCGCAGTCGCCGGAAAATACGCGAATTTGCGACCGTTTTCCTTTGACTCCGGAATCAGGCAAGCGTAATTGACGATTAACATCAGTTATAAACGAAAACCTTAAAGCCACTCATTCAATTCGTCAAAATCATAACCGAAGGATGATTAAGTCACTTGACCGAAAACCGTCGAACATGTTAGCTATGAATATCAAGTCCGAAGATTGTAAGTCTCGTTCAATTCATAACCACACTCTCACCGCATTTTGAAAACCATTCTCTGTTTCGCCGGAATTCTCTGCAAGTCGCCGGAAAACCGAACCCATTTCATCTCTTTTGCCTTACTCTATAAATAGGACTTCTAGAGCTTCGACAGAAGTCACCCACACTCACCTCAAACTTCCTGAAGATCCTCTGTCGCAAGTTTCAGTCACCGGAATTTTCTGTCGGAGTTAAACCGAAAGGTCTAACACCTCGCCCAATCGGTACAAACAATTAACTTTCTTCAATACTGTTTATATGCATTTGTTTAAAACTGGGAATCGAAATTATGTGGGCTAACAGTCGGGATTGGGAGTTCTGGGTTGTTTTAACGAAGAAGATGAAGTTTAGGTTGTGTATATATTTAATATAAATCGGGTTATATCTCGGGTTAGACACACAGTCCAGCGGTGGACTGTGTGCATTTGAAACATAGAGATACCGAGTTCGAGTCTGTCCTTGTTTCGATTCGTCACAATATTCAAACCTTTTTATAAACCCAAATACGGAACCCTTCAGTTAGTATATAAGATTAATAAAAACAAGTATTTTAACCAGGTTAGACACACAGTCCAGTGGTGGACTGTGTGCAACGTTAAACAACAGGTCCCGGGTTCGAGACCTGTTATGTGCACCGGTTCGATATAATTAAAATTCTTTTAAAAAATAAATGATTTCTGGATAAATCTAAATAGTATATAAGTATAATTAAAAACAGAAATATTTCGGGTTAGACACGTAGCTCAGTTAGTAGAGCTGCGTGCACGCGTACGGGAGGTCACGAGTTCGAACCTCACTCAGCACATACAAACGCACGGTCCGACCGGTCAACGGTCAATGGTCAACGGTCAAAGTCAAAAAGTCAACATCTTTTTATATTTTTTTATTTATTTATTTAATCAGAAAATTATTTAAAAATACTTAAAAATAATATTTTTAAAGTTAGAAAATGACCTTAAACTCACAAAAATAAATCTAAAAAAATCATATTAAAATTGTTAATAAAATCCACTTATTTACCGAACCATTATGTTATTATTTAGGTTAGTTTCTCTCGTGGTTAAATTCAAATTCGTGCGCATTCATCATCAATCCAAGAAACGCAACCACTGTGAGTGAATTCTTACAAATTCCCCTTTTTATTCATGTTTTGGGGTGTATCATGTGTCGCTTAAATTAATTCGCTTATTCAAACTCGTGCTATACCATTATATGATCTAAACTTAGAATGTAAATATTGTTTGTTGTTATGTATTACATATTGTCAAGTTGTATGCAAATTATTTATTAGGCCCATCAGTTCCTCGTGGTAGACGAGTTGAACAACGCGTGCCTCAAAACTCATTCATTAGGCCCAACATCAGTTCGTTGAACAACGCGTGCCTTAAAACTCATTCATTAGGCCCATCAGTTCCTCGTGGGAGACGAGTTGAACAACGCGTGCCTCAAAACAATCAATTGTTGTATGTGTGTGCAATATTTAATATTATGTGTTTTGTGAATAAATTTACATCTACATTTACTCATATGTGGTTATGCACTTTATTTTATAATCAATACAATAAACACGTTTAAATGTTTTCATAGGATTCACTCGCCAACTTTTTGTTGACCCAAAAACCATTTTTCACATGATACAGGTGGACAGGATGAAGCAAGGAACACATAGGAAAGTGCCTTAGAAGAAAAATAATGAAGTCTAGAAAGATATATAGAACATGTTGTACTTGTTTGATTTGATTGTATGATCTTCTTTAAAATTGTAATAATAAATATAAAACATTATAATAAATGTCATGAGCTTTGATGAAAACCCAATCATGCCCAGATCATCTTTTTCCGCTGCGAGTCGGGATGTGACATAAGTGATCTATTTAATAAGTTTACAAAGAACCAAGAATGAAAGTTTACAAATTCTTATCACTAGCTTTTTTTCTTTTCATGATCTTTCTTGCATAAATACCTTGAGAATTGATTTAAAGATGTTTTGGAATAAAGTGTGACTAAATAATGTATGAAAACTCTATGTTTTTAGAATAGAAGAGACGAGCCTATGTGTGGACATGGATTGTTTGAATTTGTGAGAAATACTTTTAAAAAGTTAGGTTTTAAGGTTTATCCACGGTAGTCATCAGTCATGCATCGATCGTTCTCCAGTGTAGTAATTTTCTCTCACGAACATTTAGTCATTACCATAAGTAAATATAAGATTTTTAGCTTAGTGGGATTACTGAACCAAAAATCCTTTAATTTACTAAATCTAATGGACAATTAACCTTATATGTAAAGGGGAAAGAAAATATGGCTTGCTGGTTTCTAAAATTCTTGGATACGATTAACCTACGTTTGGACGATTTTTATGCGAGTCAGTCGTGTCCCTGTGGACTCAGATCTCTTGTATGTGCTTGATCTGGTGGACTCACATATTCATAGTTTTATCATCATAAAAAATGTGAATTTTGGTGTGTATTCATAGTTGTATTCACTGTGCTCATCCTGCATTGAAAGATTATTATGTGTATCACCTTAAACTAAATACAAAAAATAATAAATTATAATGATCATTTCTAGTGTATTTTGTACTAGATCACTTTATAAAAATTAGGAGTTTTATCCTTTCTGTTCTATAACTACATGGAGAGTCCTTACTTCAAAACTTATAACACAAAGTGCCCTTTATTTGGATGGGTGTTAAATGCCTTGTCTATTGCACTAGCACATTAGAACAAAATGCTCATTTTACTCACTTACACACATACAAAAACCAATCCCCTTTTTTTCCTAGCTAGACCTCATCTCTTTCTCACACATATCTCACTAATCTTATAAACCAACCCTCTCACCCCTCTTTTAAATGTAAATAGTGTTTGTGTAAACCTTAAGTACTAATCTTATAAACCATTAATTTCACTCATCACGTGAAATACTTTCAAAATTTTAAGACCAAAATTTCTAAAATATTACAAGTGTTCTAGAATTTCAAGTGTTACAATGATTGAGATTGGATATAAATTGCATATACATGGGTTTTGTTTTCTTCAAGTGAAATGACTATCTTGTTCCTACACCCACACACATATACATACATATATACATATATATATATATGATATTATTTATTGTTTATGTTACAAGTTCAAAAGTAAATACTATTACTATATTTTTAAAATAGAAGATGAAATTGTCATCTTTAATAGAATTAAAAAGAAAACTATGCATATGATATTATAATAATTTACTCTTATGGGGTTATGGTTATCAACTTTATTATCATATTTTCTTAAGCTCGATCCTAGCATTCCTGCCATAATTTAACGACAAAACCTTTCAATAGTGTGTTAAAGGTGCAATGATAGATGGGGGCGATGATTGAGTAGTAATGTAGTGAGGATGTCACAAACCATTTCCCTGCAACTTTTGTTGAGTCAAATACACGTTTATTACGTTGGTTTTGTGGTTGGGGAGCAATCATTGTTTAATGACAACGATATTAAATTAATGACAAATTGTGTAAAGGAGTAGCCAGGTGGATTTAGTAAACATAATAAAATTGTAAGCTTTCAAGTAGGATTTAAAGTGACTCATATCGAGTAAACTAATATAGCTTTCTCTTATATTCTTTTAGATTAGATAAGAACAAGTAATGTATTATATATATATATATATATATATATATATATATATATATATATATATATATATTGTACATTAAAAGTCAAAAAATTTGGAAGGTTATAACTAGGTGATTAAGTTGCATACAATTTAGATGGCTTTGTATTCAAGTGACTAATCTAACCTATAAATTCGTCCTACATGTATATTATTTGATCCATTTCGATAATCTACAACTCAAACGGACTTATTTTCATATTAACAAACGGGTTGAAATTGTCACAGTTAGTTCACATGTTCATTTACTAACATTTAATTCTATAATATAATAAATTCTTATATGAAGATATAGATAGTTTTTGTACAAGATTAAAAAGGACAAACATAATGGTGTCATTCCAACTATCATCATTGGACTCAAACATGTGAGATGCCATGAATGGGCAAAGATGGAATGATTGAAGCATTAAGCTCAATGCATCCACTTGCTTGAAAGGAATTTTAAAATGGTATAAAAGTTATATTTTTTGAAGTATTAAATTTGCTTGAGTAAAAGGGTATATAATAACAACTAATATCGTATGATCTTTATATTTATATATTTATATTAGTCTCTTTCATGTCGGGTTCACGGTTGACGGGTTAAATGATTGTTGGTTGGTGGATTGGACACTTTAAATCGCGCCATGTTAACAAGTTAACTCGTTTATTAAACACATTATTTTTGAGTTAATCCATTTATCAACCAATATTTATATGCATTTAACTATCAGTTATATATTTTGGTAAATTATATGGTCAGATAAAATGACATAAAGTTAAGATGGTCAAAGCATATGTGCAAAGGATGCTAAGGTGCTACCATGATTGCTTAAGGTATGCAAGTGGTACCATGATGTAGGAATCCAATCATTATATGTACCATGATGTTTTATTAAACTATCTATGGACAAAACCTCAAATGTTTGCTTTATTTATTAGAGTTGATATTTAAATGATTTTTAAGTTTCTTATATACATAGTTGTCTACAACAAATAGGGGTAGCAAATAAGATAACTAAAAGTAAAACTCTTCTTATGACTTCAATATATTCATATTGTACTCAATCTATTCATAGTCAGTAAGTGTGTCAAGCAATGCTCCTGGTCATACAAGCCAAGATTGATGATTGTGTTTAAGAAGATAGGTAGGTCGGAAACGAAAACATTGAGGTGAAAATTGTAATTTTCTCTAAGCCAGAAGGTGTATTTTGGTAAAAGCCTTACTGTGTCATCATTGAACATAACAAGGAGCAAATGGTCTTCACATCTCATGACCTTGTGGTGGTGGATGTGTACTCAGTATAGCCTGGGGAGGGTGGTGCGAGATGAGCGATGTTGCAGAGAGAGATTGCGGCATGAAGAGTGGCATCATCATGCCAAATTTTGAGAGCCAACAAAGAAGAAAATGAGAGAAGCGGAATGGAAGGCAATGTGGCACTTTGAGAAGAGCGGAAACACTGCCTCGCCTTCGGAATCGTTTGCATGAGGGGTGGTATGATGCTCTTTGTGGTATGACCCCATGGCCTTATTGTGTGTTGCATTCATGATTCATGGTGTAAAATATATTGGTTTAGTAGTAAGTGATTTAAAACAAAATAAACATGTTAACTAATAAAACCATAGTCCAAAAATGAATTTAACTTCTATATTATTATTATTATTATAAGCACAACTAGTTATAATAAAATTGAGTTACAACAAAAAAAAATGATGAATTATATTCGAAGGTTGTTGATGATAAAACTTATGCCACAAGTCGTTTTCCTTTTTAAATATTACATCCACGTATCATAGAGTATAATTAAGTCTACCCACTTAGTGGCTTACTTAATCCATTCATTGAACTTGTTATTAACCATCTCGTTTGACTAGGTTTACCAGTCTAAGTATGATTATTAAATAAAAAAGACTTTTTTAAGTAAATTGCATCTCAATTCAATACCCTCAAGATGAACCGAATATTAACATATTATCTTTTCGTTTTAACTTTTTTATAATTTTTTTTTTTTGGATGTCCCTATTTTTCAATAATTTCACACTTACCAAACTTGATGAAGCTTATGTTTTTACCTTTTAGCATATTAGCTTCTCTTTATTTGTGGCATGCATCTCCACTTGATTTAGCAGGTGCATTAAAGCCCTTATAATTTGGGAGATACTAATTAGATTAGATGATATGGGATGATCATATCTTTAAAAAAAATCAATCTCCTTTTCTTTTCTAGATACAATACACATACACTTATTTTATTTTTACCTCAATTCACTAATTATTCTTTACTCTCAAAAAAAATATTGAATTTTAAAATGGCACAACGTTGGACCGAGCAAGAGGATATCGCTTTGACCACAAGTTGGGTGGATGCTGTCGAGCTACTAGATATAACACACATACACTTACCTCAACTCGCTCTTCATTCTTTACTCTACAGAAATATTGAATTTTAAAATGGCACGACGTTAGACCGAGCAAGAGGATAGTGCTTTGTCCACGAGTTGGGTGGATCCTGTCGAGCTAGTAATGCCTTCAGATTCGCAACAGTTTTGGAACACATTATGACTACATTCCATTAACATGTGGGTGAAAACCATCGTAATATAAATTAAATATTAGGAAGATTTTCGCTTCTACGAGCAAAGTATACAAGATTTGAGATGTACTTTATCAATGCATTGAAACGCGAGCAGAGTTTACTTGAGGATGAAGCGATTGTCGTGGCCTGTAGCGAGTACCAAAACATTCACAACGCTCAGTTTACTAACATTGCGTCTTAGAGAATTTTAA
This sequence comes from Scalesia atractyloides, assembly GCA_947069175.1. NCBI lineage: Eukaryota > Viridiplantae > Streptophyta > Magnoliopsida > Asterales > Asteraceae > Scalesia > Scalesia atractyloides. Next base: position 13,583,347 of record CAMTDV010000029.1, read on the forward strand.
GAAACCAGCTTGTAGAAATTTAAGAACAATGTGTTATCTTTTCTATTTTAATTTCGCACCTTTACTTTTAATATTTTAAATTTTAGTTTTCTACGTTTTATTGAAATCCACTATGTATTTGTAATTTAGAAAGTTGTAACTAATACAGGTAATAAAGCATGCGTATTACAATCCACACATGTTTAGGTAATCAAACATACGCATGTGTAACTAATAAAACATTCGTATGTGTAAAAATAATACAACCGACACCATGTATAGGTAATATAATCTCATATGTGTAACTAAACGGTACAAATAAAAGATAAAAGTAAAATGCTAAAATGGTATCTTAGTTTAGGGTACTTTTTCCACTTCAGTCCAAATATGAAATTTTGTCTATCTAGGTCCTTGAGGTTTCATTTTTGTTGCTATTTCATCCAATTAGCAAACTGGGTTAGAATTTTCTGTTAACTTCTCCCTTTTTTTGTCGGTTTCCCCATTTAAATGAATGGTATAATCGCCATTTACGCCATAATATATTTTTATTAAATAGAAAACGACAAAAAGGAGAAGTTAACAAAAAATTTCCAACCAAGCATGCCAATTAGATGAAAATGGTAACAAAAAAGTTTATTTTTGAATTTAAGTGGCAAAAGTGGCCTAAACTCAGGGACCATTTTGACGTTTTACTCTAACAGATATATATAGCCTAAGGATCTGCGCATAAGAAGTACAAGATTTAGTACAAGATTTAGAAAATATGAAACATTTGATTAAAAAAAACTAAGTCTTTCCAAACTAATAAATGAAAATATTTTTTTTGACACATGTAAATCTCTGGTGCTCCTTATCTTATTTTTCAATTTCTTTTTCCTATTAAATAATAATCTAATTAAATATAATTTAGATATGGATAATAATTTTTTTATTTAACTCATGCAATACACGAGGTATTTTAAAGATATAACTATAGTGCTTGTTATATAAAGTTAACTTTATGCAACCCGTGTAAAACATAGGATTCTAAACTAGTTATATATAAAAGACAAATCTTGAAATATTATTTAAACACAAATCGAAAGTGATATATAAAGAAAAAGATGCTTAAATTTTTAATTTAATTTTTAATACAATTGCTCAACTATATATGGAAATTGGATATAGCCTGCAGTGTTAATCATGAAGTTGAAACAAAGAATGAATATTCACTTCAGACTTTGAAGATTTTGAAAGAATCAATCACCATGCTCAGTTTGTCTTTCATCTTGCCCCATCGTCTCTCATTCGCGCCTGTTGTCAAGGTGTAGAACTTCCCTAAAAGATAGAAACAAAAACAGACCAGACTGCATAGTTAGAATATATAGAGGTCACGATCTTGACCCGTTTGACTTGGGTTGTATTTTATTTCCATCATGACAAATGGGTAAACTCTTAAAACTAGGTTAAAATGGAGACCGTTTAAACACTACAGTAACTATTCATAAAATTCTAAAGGACACATGGCCCGGCCCAGTAAGGCCCGACTCGGTTGAGCATGGATTATACCGTTGCCAATGGCGATTGTACTGAGAGCGTGGCGAGTGAAGTTTGGAGCTTGAGCAACAAATTCAAAAGTGTAATAGGCTTTCCCTTCCACTTCATGCTGTGAAACACAAAGGTTGATAAATGTTCAGTTGTCATACGCACGCGCACGCACTTGCTACAAGATCAAACTATAATCACCACCACCAAGAGCCACCAGAAGACTAAACCATTGTCACCACCACGATTGATGGTATTGTTTAGTGACCAGTGGTTGTGGTGAAATCATACTTCAAATTTTCTCCAGCAAATAAATAGGAGTAAAATGCCAAAATCGTCCCTGAGGTTTAGTCATTTTGCTTGTTCCATCCAAAATGACATTTTTGTGCATTTGAGTCCTTCAGGTTTGTGTTTTATTGCCATTTTCATCCTTGCGTTTGGCAATTTATTGTGACTTTCGTCCCTCGAAATTTGGCCCTCAGGGATGAAAATGGCAAGATTTTAAACCTTTTGGATGAAAATGGCATTTTACTCTAAAGAGAAATAAAAGAAAAGATTGTACCTTTTAGGTAGAAAAAAACGATAACTATGTTGGACTCAGGGGTGCAAACAGCCGAGCTACTTGCGAGCTTGGCTCGAAAAAATGTTGGAACGAGCCGAGCTTAAACGAGCTCAAGCCTAAAAACAAACTCTTTTAGTAAACGAGTCCGAGTCCGAGCCCGAGCTTCGCTTATCGAGCTCGAGCCGGCTCGCGAGCCTAGTGTTTTTATAATTTTTTTATTAATATATTAAATATGAATTTAAATAATAATAATTAATATCTATAAAATAATAAAAAATAACTAAATTATATATAAAATATAAATTATAATTATATAAATTAATTAATAAATATTAAACGAGCCGAGCTTGAGCTTTAAAAACAAAGCTCGAATCGAGCCGAGCCGAGATTGAGCTTGAGCTCGAGCTTTCAAAAGTTAAACGAGCTCAAGTTCGAGTTTGGGCTCGGCTCATTTGCACTTGGACTATATATGGTAATTTATCAGCTTATAGATATATATCAGATTGGGGAAGTTGGTTATGGAGCAATGTTGTATATGTAGATGTAATTAAAAAAAATCAAACCTCGGCTGCAGTAAGTAGTTTTGTCTTCTGAGTTGGGGCAGAAAGAACCTTTTTAATTAACGCTTCGGCAACCTGATAATAGTAACCGCATTATTCTAGCATTTCTGAGGATAATAACACACGTTCACAAATGAAATGCAATTTTTTCATGAGGAATTCAAGCTTCAAAAGTGAATTAGATCCAAGAGTTATTAACTTATTATAAAATGCAAGAAACAAATAAAAACTATACATAACTAATACATGCGAGGTCTATATAAGCAAACCTCTTGTGGGGAGCCAAGGTCTCGAATGTCCTCTTTGTTTGTAGGGAACACATTAATGCTCACATTTTCTAGAGGTTCAATAACATCTTTAAAAACCTTGTCTTGTCCTTCAACAACAACTTCCTGGAAAAACAAAAAAAAATTATTCCCATTGTTAATGAAAATTGCAAGATGGTCCGATACCTCCTAACTGGAATTGTATTTGCCTAATTATATGTTACTGTTTTAATAAAACATAGGAGTTAAAAGATAAAGAACAGAATTAAAACATGCATTTTACCTGCCATCCGAAGGGATACATAAACGAGTATCCATCTTTCTTGTCTGTGACCGGTAAAAATCCCTTCACGTTTTCTGCAGCAACTGAGTCATATCAAAAGTTTACTCTTAGAAAGCCGTGATTATTAATGAGTTAATCAAACAGACAACATGGAAGTCGAATCTTATCAAGGCCATAAAGGAAATGTAAACCCAAAAATGGGCTGATTTTGGTTATGTTTCATATACAAACGGTATAAAAAGTAGCTAAAAATGAAACAGGTTAAATATGTTGAAAGTCACTTTTTACTGAATAAACCTTCTATATAGTACTATAAAATTGCATATATGTGATCATATATGAAACACTATCATAGAAATTCAATTCTTGCAAAAAAAGTACTCGCATTGAAAAAGAACACTTAGTTTTGGACATTTTTTTAAAGAAAAATATGTTAGATCATAAATTATATCTGGACATTTAACAAATCGTATATTATATCTGTAAATTAGTATTAAATTATTAATATTTTATGCCTATGCTACATTTTCTATTTTCTTTTTGTTTCTTCGGGTGTGCGCTTTTTTTGCGCCTTCAACCGTTCTGACCAGTTACCTAACTTACCCACACCGCCCAATTTTGCCACATGTAGCTTTGGGTGAAATAATCATTAATCAGCAGGGAAAAGTACATACACGCTGTTGATTTTTGGTGTGACAAAAGCAACCAAGGAGCAATTGTTACACCAGTGGCAAGCATTTGACGCCTCCCAACTTTATCTGTAAAAAAACACTCTGATTATAATATATTTTAATCAATAAACAAGGGAGAAATGTATTATAGCATTTTTGAAGTTCAAGATAATTCAAAGATTTTATAACCAATGATTTTCTAGCAAATATAACCTTGTATATAAGGATGCACTCAGCGAAACTTTTCATAAACTGTAGTAAATCAATACAACATCTAGTAAGGGAGTGTTTGGTTCACTAAATCTTTTAGAAGGAACCGGATTTAGAACTGAAATGTGAAAGAGTTGGATTTGGAATTGAAATTGAAATTTGCCAAAGAAATCAGAATTTTTCAAAGGAATTGGAATTGTGATGCAATTTGTTTGAGAAAATAATCATTTTTGGTACATTAATTTGTTAAAGAAGTTGGAACGTGGTGGCAGTGGTGTTGGTGGCAATGGCGGAGTGTGTGTGAGGGGAGGGGGGAGGAGTGTTAATAGTTGCGGCATGGTGGTAGTGGCAGTGGCAGCGGTAGCGACGAGGTGACGGTGCCATTGATGGCAGCTTGTCGTGACGGCTGAAACAGTGGTGGGGGCAGCGACGACGGGTGAGTTGACAGCGGCGGCGGCAGTTACCTATAGGAACTTGAAGCAACTCATTCCGATAACAATTCCATTCATTCTCCAACCAAACATGTCATCATTCTTAGCCGATAATTATGAAGATAATTATGTGTATTATTATTAGATAAATATTGTATAGAATTGTGTTTATCTTTTCCTAAAATACAGCTAGGGTTGTTATGTATCTGCTCTATATAAGGAGCCTTTGTTGATCAATAACATTCATTCACAATTCATACCATAAACACTTTTATGGTATCAGAGCTTCGGTTCTGTTCCAGCCGCTACGATGACAAAAACAGCCGATTCCGATTCCCCTGATCTTCACAAAAAGCCGTGAACCCCCTTCACCCTGCCTACTCGGTTACGAATATCTAACAGAAAATTCGTACACTCGATGGCACGAAGGTTCCCTATTCGTCCTGGACAAAGCTTTTTAAGCTTCATGCAGTCGCTTACAAGGTTCTTGACCATATAGATAACACCCCACCACCACCTGATACGGCTCCTGAGTACCCTGCCTGGAAAGAAATAGATGCCCTCGTTCTGCAATGGATATACGGCACGATATCAAACGATATTCTTGGCAAAATTATTGACACGGAAACTACTGCACGAGCAGCATGGTTAAAGATTGAAAAGTTTTATCTCAGTAATAAACGGGCACGTGCAGCAGCCTTAGAAACCAGGTTCTGCAACCTTACTCTTGCCGCCTGTTCGTCTTTTGATGATTATTGCCAGTGTCTTAAGGAACTGGCGAATCAATTGGGAGACGTGGACCAGCCAATCACTGAGTCTCGACTTGTTCTCCAGTTGGTCCGTGGGTTACCTGCTGACTTTGACACCACTGCTGCCCTCATTAATAGCCAAGACGCCAATTGGGACTTGGCTAGGAGCATGTTGCATGACGAACATATTCGCCTTGAGGCGCGTCAGCAGTCCGCCTCCTCTGTTCTTGTTACAACCCAGCTGCCCAACCACTCTTCTCAGTAGCCCGAATACAGTCAGTCTTCTCAGCAGCAAACCGGGTACCGAGGACGTGGTCGTGGGGGTCGTGGACAGAATGCTCGTGGTCGTGGAGGTGGCCGAGGCCGTGGTAGTTCTCGACAGCAGAACAACAGTGGACCTCTTCAAATCAGTCACCATAGCCTCCAACTCCCTGGCCCTTTACCAATACGGGCTACCCACAATAGGCCTGGTGGAACAATCCACCTTGTCCCTACCCAACCCAATCTCCTTGGCCCATAAACTGGCCCAACAGTGCAGCTTCGGCCCAGCAACAGCAGCCCACTGATCAGTCCTCTCAGGCCCACTTCACAGGTTACCAGCCTATGGCTCCCTCTGCTGGACCACCGCAGCCACCTGGCTACAATGCCTTGTGCCCCTCTGATCTTCAGGCAGCCTTCACCTCGATGCAACTTCAGCAACCTGACCCAACTCTTAATATGGACACCGGGGCAGAAAGACATGTCTCCTTTGACCAAGGTATGATTTCTATCCCATCATCTTCTCCTGTTTGTAGTAAATTACTGGTTGGCAATGGTGAATGTTTACCCATCCTTGGATCTGGCACAGGTTTTAAAACCATAAACAACCGAACCTATATCCTACCCAATATCCTTTATAGCCCAAAAGTTATCAAAAATTTAATTTCTGTACGCCGTTTTACTCGCGATAATAATTTATCTATTGAATTTGACCCTTTTGATTTTACTTTGAAGGACCTTCCAACTGGACAAATTCTTTCGCGTCACAATAGCACAGGAGACCTTTACCCGCTCACTGCTCCTCAACTTCCTCCACAAGCCTGCTTTCTTGCTTCCGCCTCTCACCCTTGGCATGATCGTCTTAGCCATCCTGGTGTTCAAGTATTAGATATTCTTAGTCGTAATTTCAAATTTCAATGTAATAAGACAGTCTACTTTTTGTCATTCTTGCCAGTTATGTAATAGTAAACGATTGCCTTTTTACACTTCCAATTCTTTTACTTTTGCCCCATTTGATATTATTCACTGTGATTTGTGGACATCTCCTGTGCTTAGTAAAACTGGCTATAGATATTACATGGTACTCATTGATAACTTCTCACATTTCATATGGGTTTATCCCTTAAAATATAAATCTGAAAGTTTCCCAACCTTTGTCAAATTTCACCGTTTGATTGCCACACAGTTTAATCGTCCCATTAAAACCTTTCAATGTGACTTGGGGGTGAATTTGATAACACTGCCTTCAAAACCTTTGCTCACCAACACTGACTCCTTTTCCGTTTTGCGTGTCCCCAAACCTCATCTCAAAACGGCCGGGCGGAACGGATGATTCGGCGTCTGAATGATATCATTCGTTCTTTGCTCATTCATGCCTTACTTCCTCCTAATTTTTGGGTGGAAGCTCTTCATACCGCAGCCTATCTACACAACATTCTCCCCACAAAACGCCTCAACTGTTTCACTCCCACCTATGCCCTTTATTTACGCCATCCCACGTATGATCATCTACGTGTTTTTGGATGTGCCTGTTACCGCAACACCTCTGCCACTCAACCTCATAAGCTTCATAGCCGTTCTGTGAGGTGTATCTTTCTTGGTTACCTTCCAGACTTTCGCGGATATCGTTGTTTTGATCCCACCACCGGTCGAGTCCATATCTCCCGACACGTCACCTTTGACGAACATACATTTTCTTACACGATCCCTACCCCACCCACCTTATATCATTTTCTTGACGAACCCCTGCCACCTCTCTAACAGTTTCATCAGCCCAGCACCTCATTGCCTAAACAACCTCACCCGGCCACCATACCCTTCCCGCTTACATACACTCGCCGGAACCGTCCAACATCAGCTGTTCAAGGCACTTCTGTATCATCCACAGACCACCCACCTGCTGCCCAACAACAGCCAGCTCAGTCCGCTGCTACTCCGCCGCCTGCCCCTTCTAACCTTCACCCGATGACCACCAGGTCTAAATCTGGTTCACTTCCACCAGCCCTTCACAGCCTTGTTTCGACCACTATTTCCCTTGTCCCTACCTCCTACACTAAAGCTTTTGCCGATCCAAATTGGGCACATGCTATGCAATCTGAGTTTACTGCTTTACAGGAGAATGACACATGGGAATTGGTGCCTCGTCCTTCTGACAGGCCTATTATCAGGTGCATGTGGCTCTTTTGACACAAGTTTAAGTCAGACGGTTCGTTGGAACGTTATAAGGCTAGATTGGTTGTTAATGGTAAATCTCAGATAGTTGGGGTGGATTGTGATGAAACTTTTAGCCCGGCTGTTAAACCGGCCACTATCAGGATAGTGCTCTCTTTGGCTATCTCACGAGACTGGCCTATCCACCAATTGGACGTTAAGAATGCTTTTTTGCATGGTACTCTAAATGAGGTTGTTTTCATGCGTCAACCTACGGGTTTTGTTGACAAACGGCATCCAGAATTTGTGTGTCGCCTGAAGAAATCATTGTATGGTCTTAAACAAGCACCACGGGCATGGTACACCCGTTTTGCTAATTATATCCTTTCTCATGGATTTCGTAGCAGTGCTTGTGATAATTCATTGTTTATCTATCGTCGTGGGTCAGAGACTCCTTATTTATTGTTGTATGTTGATGATATTGTTGTCACAGCCTCTACTACCACTTTGTTACAGGAGATCATCCATACTCTGTCTCGAGAATTTGCTATGACAGATTTGGGCCATTTGCATCATTTTTTGGGCATCAAAGTTACACGACAGCCCAATGGTTTATTTTTGTCCCAAGAACAATATGCTAAAGACATCATCTCTCGGGTGTCTATGTCCAATTGTAAGCCGTGCATTACTCCGGTTGACTTATCAGCTAAACTTAGTGCCAAAGATGGTGCACCCTTTTCCGACCCGACTTTGTATCGGAGTTTAGCCGGTGCTTTACAGTAACTGACATTTACACGCCCAGATATCTCTTATGCGGTCCAACATATATGTTTGTTTATGCATGATCCTCGTGACCCACATTTTGCATTCTTGAAGCGTATTATTCGTTGTCTTCAGGGGACTCTGGCCTATGGATTGCGTATAATGAAGTCTGGTACAGATTCATTGATTGCTTATTCTGATGCTAACTGGGGTGGTTGCCCTGATTCGCGCAGGTCTACAAGTGGGTATTGCATTTTTCTCGGTGATAATCTTATCTCATGGTCTTCGAAACGACAACCCACCATCTCTCGTTCGAGTGCTGAAGCAGAATATCGGGGCGTTGCAAATGCTCTTGCTGAAGCTACATGGATTCGGAACTTGTTACTTGAGCTGCGTACACCGTTGCAGAATGCTACTATCGTTTACTGTGATACTGTTTCAGCTGTGTATCTCTCTGACAACCCGGTCCAACATCAGCGAACTAAGTACATTAAGATTGACATCCATTTTGTTCGTGAAAAGGTTCGAGTTGGACATATTAGAGTTTTGCACGTCCCTTCATCTCTACAGTATGCAGACATTTTTACCAAAGGCATCTCCAAGCAGTTGTTCCAGTCTTTTCGTACCAGTTTGAACGTCTGTCCTACGCTCGTTCAACTGCGAGGGTGTCTTAGCCGATAATTATGAAGATAATTATGTGTATTATTATTAGATAGTATAGAATTGTGTTTATCTTTTCGTAAAATACAGCTAGGGTTGTTATGTATCTGCTCTATATAAGGAGCCTTTGTTGATCAAGAACATTCATTCACAATCCATACCAATTCATTCACAATTCATACCATAAACACTTTTAATCATTTGAATTCATACTCTAATCCCAACGAATTTCGCGAACCAAACATGTTAGAAATAGAATTTAGACTCCAAATCCATTGAATTCCAACAAACCAAATGCCCCTAAGTTCTTTTTTCAAATAAATCGTAAAAAATCATCTATTAACCATTCTGATAACTTCTTAGATCAGAACATAAACTACATAACATGAGTTGCAAACTTTATGTAAATCGATAATAAGATGTTTACCTTGTAATGTGGTTGAAGGTGCAGTTGATACTTGCTCGGCTCTAACAACAAAGGGCACACCTTTTTTAAACTGACCATTGGTACACAGCCCTAACTGACATAAACGGGCCAAAAAGACATGATGTTGCCTTTTGTTTTCCGAAAATGGGCAAAAGCATAGAGAAGAGATTAACCTGAGTACAAGGTAACTGTTGCAAAGACAACATTTCTTTGGTTTGCAATGCCCAACAGCAAACACTCTGACAAAATTATTGTAAAAGTCTTAGCAACCCTGTTTGAATATTGGACACCTATACTTCGGTTATCACTTTTATTTGTGTTAAAGTTGAACAATTCAGTCATTAAGATCAAATGATATGATAATGATATCATGAGTATTCACTCAAAGTTTCAACAAAATATCGTTCCGTTCGCCATGTGAGGAACAAGTGAGTTAAACACACCAATTTCATATCTAGTTCAACAAGATGACACACAAGCATTGCCTGTTCATATCTAAGAAACAATTCTACCAAATTCTAGACTAATTCAAAAAGCAAACAATGATCAGATTGTTAAAATATACAAAACAATATACTAAACATGGGTTTTCAAAAAGTAAAACAGCATGTTTATCATAAAGGTAATTTCATTGAGGACTTTCATCAAACAACTGGTGGGCACTTGATTACACCATTAGAAATTTAGAATACAATAAACTTAACTCCCATTGATATACACATTAATTGAAAATAGCATTTCCCCCAAAATCCTTAGCAAATTTGGAGTGAAATTAACTAATTTAAACACCCTGTTGCATGAATAAACATTTAAATACAAGAACACATACATACATGAAGCAATATACTGAAAAAACCAAAAATATATAATCAAAACTGTACCTTGTTGGATTTGCTGGCCAACAGAAGCAAGAAGTATGGCCAAAATATGAAGCAGCAGTTGGATTTTTCAGTTTTATTTTGATTTTATGGCAACCACATCATCACACATACATTATATATCTCATTCTATCCACTTCCTTATATGCCTCTCATATCCCTTTTCCCCCAAAAGACCGTTATACCCTCACAAAATACGTGCAAAACTTAAACAAGTTGGGTAAAGTAGTCTTTTTCCACATGGTATCGAACCAAGATCCGGGGTTCCCAATTCGGGTCAAGTCATTTTAAGGTTTTCTTGAAATTAGGGGTGAGAAAAAACGAAACTATTAAATCATTAATGTAAACAAAAAACTGATTAAATTAAATTGAAATGGTTAATCGAAATTAATCAAACTGACTAAATCATTCACATCTATATATTTTTTAGCTTTTATACTTTTATTTCATGTTTTTTAACTATATATTATATACTTGTATCTCTATTTCATGTATATATACATCATTTCATGTATTATTAAGCAAAAATTTTAACCTAAAGTTGATTTTAATTAGTGACTGAACTGAAAACCAATAAACTTATCGAATCAACCAAACAAATTAACCGAAAAACACTTAGCTAATAAATAAATTAACTAGATAATTTCGGTTTCAATCTTAGTTGAGGCTAATCATCGAACTCAATCGAAACCGTACACACCCCTGCTTGAAACTATATGCCTCTCATATGCCTTTTTCCAAAAGACAGTTATACCCTTACAAAACATGGGCAAAAATCAACAAGTTGGGGTAAAGTAGTCTTTTTAACATAGTATTAACCATGACCCAAATTTCCGAATCCAGGTCAACTCATTTTAGGTTTCTTGAAATCTTAAGCTCTCATCTTGTTTACTTTCTGAAACAAAACAAAGATGCACAGGCCATCTCCGCCGTTGATGGCGGCTCATCTCCGGACCCTCCTCCGCCGCCGCCACTTCTCCTCACCACCACCACCGTCGCTGCCATCGCTGCCACAATCAATCAACACCCAAAAACCCTACTTTTCCACACCCTCTTCACTATTTTTCCCCAAATTCTTTTCTTCACAAACCCACATCCAAGATTCACAACAAATTGCTCAATCAATCTCCCATGAACTTTTAAAAGACCCAAATGACCAATCTACCCCTCTACCCAACCGCCTTGATTTAAGCTTCTCTCACATAACCTTAAACTCTAATATCATTCTCACTGCACTTAATCTCTCCCCGGTTGCTGGACGCACGGCTCTTGATTTCCACAAATGGGTTTCAACAAGATCTGATTTTGAGCTTACAGACGAATCTTTAGCTTATTTTGTTGAGTATTTTGGCCGGAGGAAAGATTTCAAGGCGACCCATGAAGTTCTTGTTGCAAGTAAAGAAATTTCAGGTCCGAAAACTTTTGAAGCGGTTGTGGATCGGTTAGTTAGGGCTGGTAGACCCACACAAGTGGTTGCATTGTTTGAAAAAATGGAAATTGATTATGGGTTTATGAGGAATTTGGATTCTTTAAAGGTTGTTGTGTCTAAGTTGTGTGATCATGGGTTTGCTAGTTATGCTGAAAAGTTGGTTACTAGTGTGGCTAATGAGTTTTTCCCAGATGAGTTTATTTGTGATACTTTGGTTAAGGGTTGGTGTGTTGATGGGAAACTTGATGAGGCTAGGAGGTTGTCACAGGAAATGTATAGGGGTGGGTTTGAAATCGGTTCGGTTGCGTATAACGCGATTCTTGATTGTGTTTGTAACCTTTGTAGGAAAAAGGATCCGTTTCGGCTTCAATCTGAAGCTGAGAAAGTTTTGATTGATATGGATGTTGCTGGGGTTCCGAGAAATGTGGAAACTTTTAACATTTTGATTAGTAATTTATGCAAGATTCGTAAGACCGAAGAGGCAATGAATTTGTTTGATCGGATGGGGGAATGGGGGTGTCGTCCGAACGAAGAAACATTTCTTGTTTTGATCAAGAGTTTGTATCAAGCTGCGAGAATCGGCGAGGGGGATGAAATGATTGATAAAATAAAATCAGCTGGATATGGTGATAAACTCGATAAGAAAGCGTACTTTGAGTTTCTCAAGATTTTATGTGGAATCGAAAGGATTGATCACGCGTTAGCTGTTTTTGCAAAGATGAAAAAAGATTGTGAGCCCGGGATCAAGACTTATGATCTTTTGATGGGGAAGTTATGCGCTCATGGGCGTGTAGAAAAGGCGAATGCTCTTTTCAAAGAAGCTGAAAGTAAGGGGCTGCCGGTTGAAGTAAAAGCTTATAAATTGGATCCAAGATTTATGAAGAAACCTAAAGCGGTGAAAGAGAAGAAGCGAGAGACGTTGCCAGAAAAGATGGCGAGAAAGAGGAGAACGCTGAAGAAGATCAGGTTGAGTTTTGTGAAGAAGCCGAAGAAAACACAAAGACGGGCTTATTGAGCGTTTTAAAAGAGTCTTTATGGCTTCTTGTTTCCGTTTTTGCGGTTTGGTAAACAGTAGATAACGCCTAGAGTTGTTACAAATAAACTTTGAAATAGGTTGGAGATGTTATAAACTCAAGATAGACTCTCTAAGTTGTTTTTTAAACATTGTTCTTTAAAGAACTTCTGAGTTCTTGGTAAAAATTTAATGAGAAATGTCTTGGAGATCCCTAACTGTCTCCATTTGGTGATTTAGTTACATAGTTTGGAATTTAATTAAACAATGATAAGGTGTTAAGTGTGTGAGTAAAACTGTAATGGAAAAGGTCTTGAATATTAGTTTGTTGACATTTAAAACAACTTATGACATGTCTGGATATTGGTCATTGTAACTTCTGTAGCATAAATGTTGCAACTAGGATTTAGGTGAGCTAAGCCAAGCTTGAGTTCGACGTAAGTATTCTAGGCTAAGCTTAAACTCAACTGGATGGTTTGACGGGTTGATGAAACTCAAGTTTGGGTTATGAGTGTTCAAGATAACATTGAATTAAAATCTTGCGGAATATATATCAAGCTTGTAGTTTTTTTTTTCTGACCAGTTTTAAATAGAGATTTGCTAGAACCCCTGTTTTAAAAAAGTGTGTGTGATATGTGAGGCAACCTTGGTTTAAAAAAGCGCGCCTGGTGCGAGGTGCACTGAGGCCCAAGTCTCAGCCCCTTATGTAGGCTGAGACACACTATGTACATAAAGCACACCTGAGGCACACTTTTCGGTGAAAAACCCTCTCTGAGGCATGTATATGCCACATTTTTATGCAGCAGATTGTTATACATCATACCTTTTAGGGGGTACATGTATATTAAAACATATATAAAGCTTATTTGTCTAAATATTGGGTAAATGACCCTAGAAACCTATAGAATATATTAAAAAAATTATATAATCGCCTAGCGTCTTGCGTACAAAAAGCCCACCGCTTTTGCGTCTCGGTTTTAGACCTCGTCACTTTTGTGCGTTTCACGCTTTTTTAGACCAAGGAGGCATCCGTAAAAAACGCCTCAGAGGTCTTGAAAGTGATCCCCTGAATCCGAACCCAGTGGGCGAACCTAAAACATTCACGACGGGTAATGAGGTGGGTATACGGGTATGGGACCATGCATAAGATTAGTATTAAAAAATGCATAAGATTAGTATTAAAATTTTTTATCTGAATGAGGCGGATTTGGTATTAGGTTATACGTCGGCCTGATTCATCCAAGAGATGCATTCATGTTTACATTTGTTCGAGTGCGTAAGTATATACAAGAAGGTGAAGCTAGAAGAGGAAGGGGACGTTGAGTAGACTTGAAAATAAGTAATATATACACGGGAGTTGTAATTGTACTCGTGGCTATATTTTTTTTAGTTGTAAATAGAGCTTCTTTAGTTGTATATGGTTTTTTTTTTTCATGTATTTCTTTGATCATCTTACTTCATGATGTTCTATGTAACGTTCTTAATTTATCATTATGAAGAGAGCACCACTAGAGATGCAAAAAAAAACCCAGTTTCATAACTGGTTCCTACCCGACCCACGTACATACTAGTTCCAGACCCGGGTGTAGGAAAAGGAACAGAATCGTTTCCACCTCTACCCAATCAAAACCGGACCCCACCCGGCTAAAACCCGAAAAAAACCCGGCCAAACCGGTCAAATATGCGAACGTACCCGGAACCGGTTCCTACCCTACCTTATCCGGTTCTTGGCTTTGTTGACCAAATCAGGATCCGGTTCCTACTCGGTTCATGTAAGTAGAAATTCTACACGATTCACGCACATCTTTTTTCATCCACGTGTGAATTGAGCTTCTGGGATGCTACTAAATGAAACCGTTATCTCGAATGTGTCCTAATAGTCTTTGATATTACATACTATGATTGCTCATCCATATGAACCATGTCCTCCTATATGTTCTCGATACCAAATTATCTTTTGGATGACCCGAAATTCTATTAGACCCACCATTAATGACTATCCCAATTCCGACAAATAACTTAGAAAAAAAAAGGATAATAATCTAATTATCACAAAAACCCAGTAGATGAAAGGACCTAAGGCTATGGGACGTGGGGCATGGAGGTGGATTGGGTTTCACGTCGGCTGCTCCAATCCGGGTTGGCGTTTTGGTCAGCATTGTCCGCTTGGCGTGGCAATGCTGCCTGACGTGTGGCGCTGGCCTGGGATAACATGGCTGGCTATGGTTGGCTAGTCTTTGATGACCATTTAGCTAGTTGTTGGTCAACGGCTATTTTTTGAAAAAAAAAATCTTTTAATTATTTCCTATATAAACCTTTCATTTCTTACTCATTTTTACCATTTAAAAATTGAAAAACCATATCAAACTCCAAAAAGAATATATAAAATGGATTCTTCAAATTCAAGCGATTCGTATGATAAATTTGTTTGTCATCTTCATCGGATGATGGGGCGGAATTATTATTATCAGCAGTGTAGATGGTGGTGAAAGCTATTTTTAAGATGCAGATGAAGGGACTTTCCAACCCCAACCCAAACGGAGGAAGTATATTGTTCGTGAACGCGAAACCGCAAACGATTTGCTGGTAAGCGATTATTTCTCACTCGAACCAACATATGATGAAAGAACATTTAGGCGTCGTTCTCGTATGAGTAAAAAAAATTCTTAAGAATATCAAAGGATTTAGAGGATAATTATTTTTTTCTCCGACAAAGACCCGATGCGCGTGGTAATCTAGGATTTACCACGTGGCAAAAGGTTACGGCCGCCCTAAGACAATTGTCTTACGACAATAGTTCTGACATAATAGACGACTATTTAAATGTCGGCACGAGTGGCTAGGGAAAGTCTTCACATTTTGTGCATATATCATTGAACTATATATGAAAAAATACTTGAGAAAACCAACGTTTAGTGATATGCAACAAATTCTGGAACATCATGCTGAATATCATGGTCTCCCTGGATGATCAGTAGTTTAGATTGTATGAAATGGAATAGGAACTTTGTCAAACTGCATGGCAAGGCTATCAGACAAGTGGATATCATGGAATGTCTGTTATGATGCTTGAAGCGGTTGCATCATAAGATCTTTGTATCTAGTATGCATTCTTTGATATGCCTGGTTCACATACGATATAAACATTATACACCACTCTCCCCTTTTCAATGATCGAATAAATGGTATTGGACCGAAAGGAACATTTTTTTTGTAAATGGGGTTGATTACAAGTATAGTTACTATCTTGTTGATGGAATTTACCCTGAGTATGTTGTTTTTGTGAAATCATTTTCAAGAGATGTAACCTTAGATCCTGAAAGAATAAAGTTTAACAAAGTTCAGATAGAGGCACGCAAAGACACTGAGCGAGTATTTGGTGTTTTGTAGAAAAGGTGACGCATTTTGAGCATGCCTTGTCGATTATATGAAAAAGATCAAATAAGAAACGTGATGTATGTGTGCATCATTCTACACAACATGATTTTAGATGATGAAGGGCATGCCATCGTTGAATATTATGGCGAGGAGCCCGAATCAAATAATGAAGACGATAGTGACGAAGAGAGAACGCAAAACTAATATCTAATCGAGTGAAGACAAATAAATTCAAACATTCGAGCTGATTTGGTAGAACATTTTCGACACCTTCTAGATTCAACCCCAATGAAGATGAAGATGAAGATGATTGATTTTTTTTTGTGATTTAATATATTTTTTTATTTTAGTTATTCAAAATATAAATAAAGTGTGTTTTTAAAATTACTTTACCAAATTCTATAATTAATATAAAAAAATTAGGTACCATATGGCACCTCAACGCTATCTGACCACGCCCCTTTCACAAGTTGGCACCTATTACATGTCCAGCAATGTCTCCACCAAAGCCACTTCACACTCTAAAATCTAAAATCTAAGGTTGTGACCTTTTTATGGCCACCACATGTCAATAAAGGATTGGATGGTATTTTAATTTTTATTCCCTTTTTTACTCTAAAACATTCTATCTATACTATGTAATAAGAAAAGAAAAGGGACACATATCGTATTTTTATGCATAATCTAAATTGTTTTCCCGTTTATTTATTTTTTTTTAATTTAGTTAGTATCCTTTGATTACTAATGATCTTCTACTTCTAATAAATATGTAATTCTTTTTTCATAAAATAAGCCATAATCATAGATAAGTTTGATTTTCAATTTTACGTAATTTTTAAGTTTAAATACTATTTCTATGTTTTGTAATTGATAAGTGATAAATTATAATTACATATAAGTTTTTTTTTATTTTACGCACTCTTTACATATAAATTTGGCTTTAAGAAAGATGATGATATAAAATCATGACATTGAATTTGTAATCTTGTGAAACTGTGAGGATGCGTTGCATATCTTATGCAATGAATTTAACATAATTTAAAAAAATATTTTTACAGATATATTACACAAAAATTAAAGGATGCTGCGATTTTGTTGTTTGTATGATACCTATATTTATCCGTGTAAAATATATTGTTGTTTATATATATTTCACACAAATTCCATATATATTTTACACAAATTCCATATATTATTTAGGTGACACACCCTCAAATATTAAAAAGAAATAAACTAAATGATGTGTTGACATGTGGAATTAACTTATTAGGCTATAGGGTGTGGTCATTACCCTCATGACCATCATGATCCTCCACATTAGTGCTATGTCACCACCTTTAGTCCACCATCCAAAACCACTACCTTAAGGTTGTGACCATGACCGAAACCACTATCTCCTTATTTATTTTAATTTATCTTTGTCTAAAGAAAAAAGAAATGATTTCTTGAAAAATGAAAAGGAGGACCATGCTTGCCATGGTTTAATCAATGCAAACCATGGTAGATCAGGCAAGGGGGTGGTGTAGCCTTCTATTGATGTTTCTATGTGGCGAATCATGTCCCAACCATGACCCCTACACCCTTTAACCTTAGAAGTTATATTTGATATTTCCTAACTGAATTCATTTGATTGATTTACAAATTTCATAATAATTTATGAAAACCCTTAAGGTTACGGTTTTCTTTTACATTCCAGAGGTAAGGTTTTTTTTTTATTTTTTAAAGCATAAATCTGAAACTACATTAATGTCCATCATGAGATTATAACCCACAACCACTCTTAAGGAACACGTTTATCACACATTATGATATCGCTAAGCTATAAAAGATTGACTTTATGTAGTTCCATTTGTGTAACATCCTATATTTTATATCCAAAAAATAAAAATTGGAAGAAATGACTATTGCAGATACGCAATATATCATGTAGTGCATATGTGTAATACTACATACGCTCATTGTGGATCGCAAGCATTTTTTTAATAAACACATTTTATATGTATATATGTAATACAACTTCGGATGGAGTATTTTAAGCTTTATCATTAACAATGAGTCTTCTTATGATATGTATACATACATATATATATATATATATATATATTTCGTACAAATGATTTATTGGTGACCAAAATATGACATGTATTTTAGGTGAGAGATATAAATATTCATATATTACGTATCAAAATTATATAATCCCGTACTACCAGGTTATATAATCATTTACCACTATGTTATATAATCATGCACTAAATTTATTTTGTTACTTTACAAATTTTATAATGTAATAAAACTTCTTAAGGTTACATTTTTTTATATTCGAGTTTTATCTTTAATTTGCTACAAATTATCATCAAACTTCATAAAATATTATTATTATTATTATTATTATTATTATTATTATTGTTGTTGTTGTTGTTTTTGTTGTTGTTATGATTTTACGTCATATGTTATAATTTAGTGAGGCAAAGATTTATTTTCCCTCTTATTTAACTCTCTTTCAGATTCTATTATTCAATCTTAAAATTTAATTAAAAAATTCAATGATATCTTATCACAAAAGTCATTTTATTATATTTTAATCTTTATTATTAACTATATTTATTTTATTCAACCTGTGTAATGCACGGGGTTGTAGATAGTAACGCATCGTATTTTATTATTTTTCTAGATAATAATAATAATAATAATAATAATAATAATAATAATAGTAAACAAAATAAATTCGACGTTTTATGAAACTTGTACTTGAAATCGGATCTCGTCGGTACGTTCGGGCCACTCAAAAACGTTAGAACGGGTTAACAGGCTTTGGCCCAACACACCACCTAAACCTAACTAAACCCTAAACCTAATTACAACTAAATAAACACCACACCCTCACACTATACACACACACGCTACACCTCATCTCCCTGCCCCCCCCCCTTCTCCTTTCCTGCCTGCACACAACCCCTCTCATCCCCTCTCCCGCGCTCTCACTCCTCCCTCTCGCAGACAAAAGCACGGCAGCAACACCACCACCATTGGTGGCAGCGTCGCCAGCCAACAACATCAACATCGGTGGCGGCGGCACAAGCCGCGACGGCGGTGGCGGCAGGAGCCGCAGCAGCAGCGGCGGCGGAGCCGTGCCGGCGGTGACGCTGGTGGTTACCATTGGGCAGTTCGCGTTTCGTCTCAGTTTAGAGTTCGGGTCTTGATTCGGGTTCACGTTCAGATTTGAGTCTCTGTCAGAGTATCGGTGTGAGTCGCCGGTTTCCCGCGGACTCGACGGCGACGCAATCAGTTCCAGATTCAGGTTTGAGTTCTCGTTTGATTTGGTTTCCGATTTGGTCAATCTTTCATGTCTAAAGTCGGGTACCAAATGTTTTGTCGTTCCAGTTGGCGCGGTTCCCACAACGCGGGTAACTTGGTTCAAGTGCCAGACTCGGGTCAGCTTCGGTTCGGTCAACCCGGTTAGACCTGGTCAAAGCTCGGGTCTGGTCAAGCAGTCAAACAGTCCACAGATCAGCTCCGGGTCGAATCTCGGTTCAGTCAAGGTTAGTCTCGGTTCGGGTCTTGGTTTTGCTTCTATTTCGAATCCCGTTAACTCTTTTCTTTCGGCAGGTTACGATTCGTTTCGGTTCAGTTCATGGCTAATGTTCAGCGGGTTCGGGTCTCGGTGCAGAGGTTCGGGTCAGCAGTGAGTCAATGACAGATCTGGCTCAGTCAATTCGGGTCTCGTTTTAGTTTGGCGTTCGGTCAAACCAGGTCAAACCTTGTCAACTGTGGTCAAACAGTCGCGGGTTCGAGACAACATCAGTAAACAACAGTTCCAGTTCGGGTTCGCTCCTTTTGCTTCAGTTTTAATTCGGGTTTTATTTTGTTAAAGTCTCGATCCAAGTTAGATTATCTTGCTGTTTTAGGTTCATGTTTGGTTCAGTTTAAGTCTAGTGTCGGTCAGGGGGCTCGGGTCAAAGCTGGTCAAGCTCGGGTCAAAGCTGGTCAAAGCTCGGGTCTCGGTCAAACCAGTCAAACTTGGTCTACATTCCGACATGAGACGGGGTATAGGTTAAACGACTCTTTTGTTTATAAATTTTTATGTTTATGTTAATCTAATCGCGGACCGACTTGATGTGTTTATAACCAACTTATACATAAATAAAGATACATTGTTTCGACTATTGTTGAGTTTTGAAAACATTTAATCGACACTTGGCGTTGTCGGGATCGTCCTAAAACAGGGGAAACTCTGCCCGTTTTCTGACAAAAATATACATATATTTATTATACTTCCCGACAAAGATATATTTAGTTAATACGTTTTTTCGACAAAATATATTATCTAACGACAAAAGAGATATACTACGGTTTTCGTAAAAGATATATACAATTAACTATTATTCTTTTCGTAAATATGTATATACACATTAACTATTTTTAGCCTTGTTTGACATGCTTAGCGCTATAGGAATTCACGCATCCACCTCCATCGTGTTATTCGTGAGGTCATGTTAAAACATCGTGATTGCGTTACGGGTTTGATTATTAGCATTGCATGCCTTGATATTGCTCTTGTATAGATTTGGTTGCCATGAGGATTGTTAAAACTTTATTCGTATACGTATGCTATGCTTAAACTTGTGTACTCGCCTTTGCTTTTGCATTGACTTTATTTTAAAACATGTTACAGGTTGAAGGAGATGACGCTATGAAAACAATATAGCAAGGACTAGATACACACAAATTAGACGTTAGGTTTAATGTCGACGTATCAATTTTGTTATGACTTTGCAAATGTTAGGTTGTTCTTTGTTTTGTTACATTGATGTATTTGACAATTCTTATGAAATGAAACATGCTTTAATTAATTATTGTCACTTAATAATGTTGTGAGCAATGAGCAATCTCGTTTTCGTCTCATCCTGATGTTTCCGCCATCGGTTGGGGTGTTACAGATTGGTATCAGAGCCATAACTATAGGGAATTAGGTAAATTGCTACGCTTTTGACCTAGTCTATAGTTAAGTACCATACTTGACCATACGTGATTCACATGCTAATTTCTTAAAACGTCTCTTATATGTTAAATTTATGAAATGCTTTACGTGTTCATACTCGTTACATTATTTCAATCATACGCCTTCCCTAATGCATATTACTCGATTATACTAAACTCGAAAACACTCGTATTACACAATTGAGACGACTTCACCAAAATAGGCGTGATATCCACAATTTGGTGAACGATTCTCATTACGCTTATTCTTTATATTTTTACGAGGTTACACCATCAAGTTAGGAGTGACATCCACACCTTGATGGAAAACTTCCCATTCAAACTCTAGTGGACTCTCGTCAAGTGTCGAAATTAATTTTGACCCGAAGAGTGCCAACCACACTTAGGGTACGAAATCGTCGAGTTAGGGGTGAAACCCGCACCTTGTCGATTAAGTCCCATTCCTCGATTTTCAATCTCGCCAAAGTTTCGTTTTTCCAATCGATTAGAGACGTGTAATAACTGGAAGGGTAAAATGCCGTTAATCGCTTCTCGACGAGAGCGTTTTACCTATAGGCCAAAGCACGTTTCTCTAATTCGAAAGGATCTTCGATTCACTTTGGAATAGTCGACGTTTCTCTACCCGAAACAGTCTAATGTTTTCTGAGACTCTCTTTTATACCATTTCAATTTATACATGACTCTTTATATACTTGTTACCATTCCTTTCGAGTTTCAAATTTATTTTAAGGTTTTTACGCAATTCATATTAAACCTTTTCATCCACTTATACATTATTTGCATACATGATTTCAAAACATCATCAACTAGACTTATATTTCTCGAAAAGTCCGAAATGGAGACCGTCGTCGAGATAGGAGTGAATTCCTTACCTAGACGATCAAACTTCGTTTCCTCCCTTCCTTAAAACGACCTCACCAACGGATTAGGGGTGATTCCCATACCTCGGTGATCGTTACCAACCCTCCTTCTTGGAGACTTTATTACACAAACCACATGTTTAAATTGTATACCTAAATCTTTTACCATGTTGTCAAAATTCTTACTTAGACGAATTTCAAAACGTACTATTTTATCAAACGTATTTCCCATCCGGTAATCTATTTCATATAAATCCCATACGCATATACTTGGTCACCACATGAAACGTTTTGTTTTACGATTTTCAAAGCTCGACAGAATGCTACCTACCAACTTAATCGGTCCAAGGAATACCTTGCCCACAAGTCTTATGTTTAACTTAATCACTAAAACACGCTCCCCGCAATAACTTTATGTTAAAAATTTTCGTTTGTAAAAAAAAAAAAAAAATCAATCAAACCAATATCTTATAGGCATTATGGGATCGTTGTACTAAAGGTGTGTTTGGGATTGTTTTTGCAACCTAATATTTTGTTTTGTGTTTGGAGGCGCAAATATTAAATAAATAAATAAATAAATAAAAATCTATTTTTAGTGTTTGGTAAAAAAATAAAAATATATATATATATATAATAATATATATATATATAAAAAAACTGCTTTGTTTTACGTATTTTAGAGATCAAAGCTCATCTATTTATAACTTTATATGTACGTATATATATATTTTTCAAAACACTCAAATAGTTGATTACCTGATTATTGGGATATCAAATAACATAATCAAATCCAAAAAACTATCTTCCTACAGTATGTTTTGTTACAACTAATTATCTGATTTTGATTATTCAGAACGCATAATCTATTTTCAAAACTCAACCCCAAACACCCTCTCTAAATCTCTCATCGCAATTAAGAAAACATTTTGCTAAACGTTTTTCAACGGTCATTAAATCAATTAACACGGATTTCCTCTCAAGAGTCAACGTATCACAAGAACCACTGAATTTCAAATTTCTTATCTTGATGTAACATCCTTTGAAAACGATGCGAACCTACTAATTGAAGACCTTGTCATACACCACTCAAAATGTCACCTCAATTTCAAAACACGTGGGCAAGAAAACATTACAAGGACTAACCACTTTTGACTCACCTAATTTCCCCTAAAACAGCGGTAGCACTCCCGTCCATTACAAAATACGTAACACATAATCGATAAGTACTTTATATTCCTTTATATTCACACACTAGATCCTATATTCTAAGTTAAACTTAAGCCTATTTTAGAAGCGATAACCTCAAAGTTTTGCTCAAACAACAATACATGCGTATCCTCGTACATGGTTTAGTCAACTGTTGCATGACATTTTAATCATATCATTCGCTTTACACACCCTGATCTCTCGACTATTTTATGTAAATAAATTCGTAGCATTCAATTCATATCATACGCACAATTATCGTCTGTTACACTTGTTGACGTTCATAATTATACACATATTCATGTTCATGAAAATAACGTGTCATCTTTCATGCTTATTATAACACCTAATGGCATACCTCCCAACATCGTCCGTGGACAGGAGAGATTCCTGGCTCATAAGTAATGCCCTACCTCTAAAATCACCAACGCGTTTTAGGCTTAATGCTAGTGGATGAGAGGAGAACTCCACAGTTAAGCGTGCTCAAGTGGGAGTAGTACTAGGATGGGTGACCTCCTGGGAAGTCTCCACCAGGGCAACCAAAAACAAAGTCGTGAGTTCCTGGATGGACCACCCATCAAGGGCAAAGCGGACAATATTGGTGATAACGATGGGCAGGGGTGTTTACACTTATACTTATCATCACATTCATGCATATACGTCTTATATCCATGCTTATACTTATTTCCATACTTATGCTTATACTCATACACATACCTATACTTGTACTCGTATTCATATTCATGCCTATGCACGAGCGGAACCCAAGGGATTCGCTTACGTGGGCCACAAGCTAATTACACGCTACGCACTACATTCTTACACACACGCGAACTTATTTTCAGAATTTATGTACACCTTTATTCATGCGCTGCTAGTACAAGCTATGCGGATCATGTGATGATCGGTATAATCGCGGGTGCACACGGGATTATAGCGATAAGCGCATGAGAACCATAGAGTGTACTACCGCGTATGGTAACACACGGAACGTAACATTGCATCGAGTAACGAAACGGTCGCAACGTGGTAAAACATGGTGGATACGCCACTGGTACTCCCTATACATAAGTGTTTTCACCATGCTGTCAAACTTTCGTAATACGTGCCATGAGAAATTCGGTGATTTACAGACCATAATACGACCTAACACGCCAGCTTTAAACAACTCACAATTGCATTGCTAAGTGCGCGCTACCCGATTATCCACGACGAGTCTTAATCCCTAACGTAACGTTTTCGTTTGTTCATATACATATGCCATCCTTACACGAGTATTCGTTGATCGAATCAATCGTCCGCTCTTATGCCTCCGTTACCCCCGTTAACCTTGTCTTTTATGCAGCCTCGCTTATAATCAATCGTGTAAGCATTCAAACCCTAAATGCCTTCTTACTCTAAAGTTATCTCCCATTCTCGTAGATAGCAACACACTTGATTGGCCGCTACCTCGATAACTAGCTTATTTTACATACCTAACCTTCTCGTTTTCCATCATTAAGCAACTCTCTACAAAATCGAGATTTATTAACGCTCTTCAAGGTCGATAGAACTTTCTAACAACCTACGGTTCGACCACACTCACCATTAAACTGCATACCACTTCTCACGAGAGCTTTTCTGCTTAGATGGCATATCATTTGAGTTATTCAAGCTCGTTTAAACCACTCTCCTATACGCATACTTACGCGCTTTACTTACGCTTGATGGCTTTAATCTTTCTAGTCAAGCAACTTCTTCTTGCAAACCTAACTCTTCGTTGCTCTAAACTTCATGCTTTCCCTCATGTGTCCAATCGTCCAAGTCTCAGTTTTGGACGATCTTTCTCTAGCCAAATCCTTCTAAAGTCTTCCTCTTGAATAAATTTCGGGACGAAATTTCCTAAAGGAGGGGAGACTGTAACGCATCGTATTTTATTATTTTTCTAGATGATAATAATAATAATAATATAATAATAATAAACAAAATAAATTCGACGTTTTATGAAACTTGTACTTGAAATCGGATCTCGTCGGTACGTTCGGGCCACTCAAAAACGTTAGAACGGGTTAACAGGCTTTGGCCCAACACACCACCTAAACCTAACTAAACCCTAAACCTAATTACAACTAAATAAACACCACACCCTCACACTATACACACACACGCTGCACCTCATCTCCCTGCCCCCCCCCCCTTCTCCTTTCCTGCCTGCACACAACCCCTCTCATCCCCTCTCCCGCGCTCTCACTCCTCCCTCTCGCAGACAAAAGCACGGCAGCAACACCACCACCATTGGTGGCAGCGTCGCCAGCCAACAACATCAACATCGGTGGCGGCGGCACAAGCCGCGACGGCGGTGGCGGCAGGAGCCGCAGCAGCAGCGGCGGCGGAGCCGTGCCGGTGGTGACGCTGGTGGTTACCTTTCGGCAGTTCGCGTTTCGTTTTAGTTTAGAGTTGGGTCTTGATTCGGGTTCACGTTCAGGTTTGAGTCTCTGTCAGAGTATCGGTGTGAGTCGCCGGTTTCCCGCGGACTCGACGGCGACGCAATCAGTTCCAGATTCAGGTTTGAGTTCTCGTTTGATTTGGTTTCCGATTTGGTCAATCTTTCATGTCTAAAGACGGGTACCAAATGTTTTGTCGTTCCAGTTGGCGCGGTTCCCACAAAGCGGGTAACTTGGTTCAAGTGCCAGACTCGGGTCAGCTTCGGTTCGGTCAACCCGGTTAGACCTGGTCAAAGCTCGGGTCTGGTCAAGCAGTCAAACAGTCCACAGATCAGCTCCGGGTCGAATCTCGGTTCAGTCAAGGTTAGTCTCGGTTCGGGTCTTGGTTTTGCTTCTATTTCGAATCCCGTTAACTCTTTTCTTTCGGCAGGTTACGATTCGTTTCGGTTCAGTTCATGGCTCATGTTCAGCGGGTTCGGGTCTCGGTGCAGAGGTTCGGGTCAGTAGTGAGTCAATGACAGATCTTGCTCAGTCAATTCGGGTCTCGTTTCAGTTTGGCGTTCGGTCAAACCAGGTCAAACCTGGTCAACTGTGGTCAAACAGTCGCGGGTTCGAGACAACATCAGTAAACAACAGTTCCAGTTCGGGTTCGCTCCTTTTGCTTCAGTTTTGATTCGGGTTTTATTTTGTTAAAGTCTCGATCCAAGTTAGATTATCTTGCTGTTTCAGGTTCATGTTTGGTTCAGTTTAAGTCTAGTGTCGATCAGCGGGCTCGGGTCAAAGCTGGTCAAAGCTCGGGTCAAAGCTGGTCAAAGCTCGGGTCTCGGTCAAACCAGTCAAACTTGGTCTACTTCCGACATGAGACGGGGTATAGGTTAAACGACTCTTTTGTTTATAATTTTTATGTTTATGTTAATCTAATCGCGGACCGACTTGATGTGTTTATAACCAACTTATACATAAATAAAGATACATTGTTTCGACTATTGTTGAGTTTTGAAAACATTTAATCGACACTTGGCGTTGTCGGGATCGTCCTAAAACAAGGGAAACTCTGCCCGTTTTCTGACAAAAATATACATATATTTATTATACTTCCCGACAAAGATATATTTAGTTAATACGTTTTTTCGACAAAATATATTATCTAACGACAAAAGAGATATACTACGGTTTTCGTAAAAGATATATACAATTAACTATTATTCTTTTCGTAAATATATATATACACATATATATTATTCTTTTCTTTCCTTCAAAACATATATAGATCTAGTAATCTTTCCGTCAAAAAAATATATATTTTGCTTATTAGTTAAACATCAAAGATCGCGTATCACATCCAATGGATTTTTATATAATAATAAATATATCGATAGTTACGCTTATTTATTATTTTTGACAAACACTTCCATAACACTTTCGACGAAATTAAATTTAGAATCGTTACATGAGCCATGTTTTATATGCATGCGTACATTCAATTCCAATTCAAATCCTCGGTCTTAATTCCGAATACTCATACCTTCGTTTGCCATATAAGGTGACATCGACATCTCATTCTTCAACTCATCAACTCGTCGCGGTATTTCCAAAGAAGACTTAGCAATTTTGTGAGTACACTCGACCCACTTTTGTTTATATCACTTTTTGGGTGTAACATGTTTCCATATACAAAAATCACAAACACTTAAACTTTATGAAACGCACAAACAATCCTATACACATGACTACTTGAATCATATACTTGTTGCTTGTCTGGGGATAAACGTTATGCTATGCTTTAGTCATTAACTATTTTTAGCCTTGTTTGACATGCTTAGCGCTATAGGAATTCACGCATCCACCTCCATCGTGTTATTCGTGAGGTCATGTTAAAACATCGTGATTGCGTTACGGGTTTGATTATTAGCATTGCATGCCTTGATATTGCTCTTGTATAGATTTGGTTGCCATGAGGATTGTTAAAACTTTATTCGTATACGTATGCTATGCTTAAACTTGTGTACTCGCCTTTGCTTTTGCATTGACTTTATTTTAAAACATGTTACAGGTTGAAGGAGATGACGCTATGAAAACATATAGCAAGGACTAGATACACACAAATTAGACGTTAGGTTTAATGTCGACGTATCAATTTTGTTATGACTTTGCAAATGTTACGTTGTTCTTTGTTTTGTTACATTGATGTATTTGACAATTCTTATGAAATAAAACATGGTTTAATTAATTATTGTCACTTAATAATGTTATGAGCAATGAGCAATCTCGTTTTCGTCTCATCCCGATGTTTCCGCCATCGGTTGGGGTGTTACAGTAGCCTAGTTATATGTTACATGTATTAGATTATATCTATTAACTTATAAAATATAGTTGTTTCTAAAATCTTAAAATCTCAGTGTTGTTTAGTTGTTTTTTTAAGATTCAAATACAATTCTATTAAAAACGCTAGATTTTTTTTCATATAGTTTTTTATCTAACATTATCTTATTTGTCAGATGTTATGTTTAGAATGATAGTAGATGTGTATGTTAAATTACAAGTAGACACATCTTGTGATTAGTTGGATACATTATAGGTTAGTGGTGGAGCTTAAACAAAAGTTTATTAGGGGTCATGAGACCCAATGTTTTTTTTCATATCGCTATGTTACGGGTTATATGTTCGGACCAGCTATTCAATTCGGGTCAAGTCAAACAATAATAATTCTAAATATCTAATTATTCTTCGTTCATTCAAAGGACCGCTTTTATCTTGGTCCCCTATATAAATTTAGAAGCCCGACCCAAATGAACTTATATTGTTCCAAAAAGATATCTTGTAAGATCCTGGTCCAAAATTATAATTCCAACGATCCAAACTCAGTTTCTAAGCCCAAATTGATGTACTAATCTAGCAGCCCAACAATCATTTAATTTGAAATTCAAACATGGACATCACCAGCCCAACATGAATTTACTAAGACTTACTGCCCACTTGAAATGTTGAACAGCTTCTGCCCACAAAAATCTTTTGGCAGCCCAATATCAACAAAACATGTCACATATTTTTAATACATAACCCTACATTTTTAATAAAATCTCAGCCACACATAAAAACATAACCCTACTGCATTTTCTTTTTGTTCAACCAACACTTAGAGCTTTCACAACAGTTGGGGTGTTCTATCAAACATATCGCCTAATCAGCATGCCACATTATTTTAAACCATCACCACCCCAAACCTTACTTTTTCTCCCAATAATAAACAATTCCAAACATTCATATCACACTTCACTTTTTATCCACTTCTACGCTAAAAACAAAAAAAACATAAAAACAGTGGGTGGCCCCCACTCCTTCCAAACCAAAACGGTCCGCTCCACCAGACTCCCTCTCACCGGATCACTCTCCTCCAATGATTTTGGTACACCCTCCTTGGTCCGCTTGAGCAGACCACCCCAACGGACGGGGTGCTCTTGTTTCTAACACCTTCTTTCTTTACGACATCATAAAAATTCTAATAAGTAATAAACTCTCAAATTCCTCTTTCTTTACAACATCTAAAAACTCAAATCAATAATAAACTCTCAAATTCCACAGCCACCACACATATAGCCACCTTTCTTCTACTTCTTTATTCGATGAACAACCCAAATAATGTCATCTCCTCATAGTTCCAATCGCATACAGTCAACAGAAACACTACAACTTCGATTCAAAACTGGTCACTAGCAAAACATATAACAAGAAGCATTCAACTCACAAGAAATTCATTGGAATTTCAGATCTAATATTCTTCTACTTTCTTTTGTTATTTTTTTAACCAGAATCCTAAGCCCGCTAAATTCTGGATTGTTTTAAAGGATGTCGTTGAATAGAACTAAATTTATGTTTTTATATAACTCAATATGATTACATATAAAAAAATTGACAAGAAAATTGACAGGAGTAAGAATTTTTAGGCAAAATAATTAAAGGGGGCTCGACTTAATACTTACAAATATTTTAACATAATACCGGAAAATTAACGCCGGGGCACCCCTGGCCCTTGTTGCCCCCCTTGCCATAGGTAATCACATAATTCGTGCATGTATCAAACCTAGACAATCTGGATGTGTTGTTATAATGTTAGAAACACCATTATAAATAAGTTAAATGTAACATTGTTCAGTGTTGGATGTACTACCATTTTTTTACAAAAAGTCATTTTCCTACTTATTTTAAAAGTAGTATCATACGCAACATAAATATCATTAAACTATCAAATTTACTTATGGTATGATTTTTTTTAAGATAATTATTAAAATACATAAAAATTATTTGAGTTTGAAAAAAGGTGGTGGAACTAAGTTTAGATAGAAAAAATGAAAATTTAAATTTGATTTCTTTTCTTTCTCTTTTCTGTTTTAATTCTTTTTTGGTATATTTAAGTTCATATTAGCTACAATATTCAATATTGTCACCAATTGTATCTTATTTATTGAATTAACATAAATCGCATAACGCATAAAAAATCCTTCATATTTGATCTCTCCATTTAAGCAGCCAAGTAAGAAAAGGTAAGGCCCCTATTAAATGTGGAAATATATAAATAAAAATTCAATAAATGCAAAGAGAAATTAAATATACAAGCAAATTAAGTTTGGCAGGTTGATGGATTTTTTTACTTTTGTATGTTTATGAGAGATAAAAACTTATAATGCTAACCACAAATTGCTTACTTGATATAGTTTTCTAAACCTAAATTCAATGAACTTGACATAAGTTGTAACGAAATATCAAAATCAGAATTATTAAGTATGACAGGTAGATGGCAGGGCTTTTGTACATTATTTTTTGTATGTCTATAAGAAAAAAAATTCTAATGTTAACCGTAAGTTGCTTTCTTAACAAAATTTATATAATGTATATGAAGTTAAGGAGTATTTTACGTTACAAAGATAAAGCTGAGAGGTATATTTATAATATTAAGATAGGGTTGAAGAGTAGCCAGTGCTACACCTGTTAACACACTAACTAGTAACTCCCCCCTTGTTCATGGTGATTTTGAAAGTAAAGTAGGTGTAGATCAGAGAGCTTGTATATTTACGGGTAACAAAATCAATATTCCAGCCGGTTTGGTTATCTTTTCTTACACGGCTCACAAGTCAACAACCTTTATCAAAATCGATCCATACAACATTACATAGGTAAATAGTATCCACATTTTTATGAACATGTCTTGTCCTTTTCCTTTATGCTGTCAACCTCAGATATTTACAAGTCTGTCACCTCCGTTTCGATAGATAAATAGGTTTCTTTGTTATATTGAACAACGTACACACACTCCATTCTCTCTATTATGAAAATGATTTTTCTCTTCTTCTTTCTCATTAGTTCAGCTCCTGCAACACTTGTTGAAGCCTCCAGCAATGGCAATGGAGGATTCATATTTGAAGAGACCCGAATCAAAAGATCTGATTTTCCTTCCGGGTTTCTGTTCGGAACAGCCACTTCTGCATACCAAGTCAATCTTCCCACTTGTTAATATTATATATATATATATATATAGATTTTTTTAACACTTATAAACCAATGAAGTTTTACTGCAGGTTGAAGGAGCCTATCTTGAAGACGCAAAATCCTTAAGCAACTGGGATGTATTTTGCCACTCTATAGGTTAGTAGTAGTATTAATATACCACAAATTAAATGATTATTATTTCAAGTGATGAATATTGAATTCAGTCATTCACTATCATTGTTATGTTATTAGGCTGTGCAGAAGATGGAGAGAATGGAGATATTGCAGATGATCATTATCATATGTTCTTAGTGAATTGTTTTTAATTTTTATGAATTTTTTTTCTCATTAGTGTCTGTGTTTGAAACTTTGATTCAAATTTATACAGAGAGACATTGAGTTGATGCACTCCCTTGGCATACAAGCATACAGATTTTCGATATCTTGGGCTAGAATGCTTCCAAGTATTCTATCCAATCTTAACATCCCTCAGTTACTTCCATTATATATCCTCTCAACTTTCTGCTTACTTTTTTGTTTCCAATTAAAAATTATTCGCCAGGAGGAAGGTTTGGTGAAGTTAACCGTGCAGGCATCATGTTCTATAACAAGATCATAGAAAATTTAATTCTCAAAGGTGCTATGATATGATAATATACACACACACATATAGGGTAAGGTTCATGTGAGAATTAACTTTAGGGCGAGAACCTATGTGAACACAACCCAAAACAAACAATGAACCCACCACCATCCTAAAACCTAACACACAAAAAAAAGGAAAAAATAAAAAAAAATTGTGTGTTTTTTAGCTTTTTAAGTAATTTTGATTGTGTTCACACTGATTCTTGTGATTCTCGTCATAAATAGTGGTTTCTAAATTATATTCACCATATATATATATATATAACAGGTGTTTTTTTTGTGAGAAGTGTAAGATAGAATCTAAACCATTAGATTAATCTAATGGTTGAGATATTAATGACAATCTTATAAATAGTGTTTAAGGGTATAAACTAACATTAGTGCACATGCAAGTTCCCCCCTTATTTTTTAAACGTCAATAATTTTTATACGTAACTCTTTTTTAAAAACTTACACCATAATAACGAGTGTTTTTTATCTTTAATATGAATACCGTATTGTTATACTTATGTAGAGAAAAAAAAGTACGTCCGATTGGATGTTTTAGTCCATTGTGTTTTTTCTATGTTCATATAATGGTGTTTTGATTGTATTGTGATTCAAGGCGTTGTATTTTACAATAAAACACGATGAACATAAATAAGACATCATAGCATTGCAAATAATGAATTATGATTCAAGTCATGGTGGTTTAACATCTAGAGTATGTAACATTGTATTATGATTACAATCATTGTGTTTTAACATCTGGAATAGCAGTAGAAGCATTCTAAAAGTTAAATCACCACGACTGCATTATGATTCAATTTATGGTGTTTTTAGAATTTGTATGGAGTTTTATACCTGCAAAAATAACAAAAATCATTACACATGTTAGAACACCACGACTGTATTACGATAAAAGTTGTGTTTTTTGGGAATTCGTATGGTGTTTTATAGGAACCGGTCTAGAATAGCAATAGAATCATTCTAAATGTTAAAACACCACGACTGTATTATGATTCAGTTCATGGTTTTTTTGAATTTGTATGGTGTTTTATACCTGCAAAAATAACAAAATCATTACACATATTTGAACACCATGGCTGTATTACGATTAAAGTATTGGTGTCTTTTGGAATTTGTATGGTGCTTTATACGAACTGATCTTGAATAGCAATAGAATCATTCTGAATGTTAAAACACCACGACTGTTTTATTATTCAATTCATGGTGTTTTTGGAATTTGTATAGTGTATACCTGCAAAAATAACAAAAAACATTACACATGTTAGAACACCACGGCTGTATTACGATTAAAAGTTGTGGTGTTTTTTGGAATTTGTATGGTGTTTTATAAGAACTGATCTGGGATAGCAATAGAATCATTCTAAATGGTGTTTTAAAATGTTGTTATCCATCGACCAGGATGTTAATGAATACCCAGATACAATAAACAAAATCTCATAGCCGCGAATGAAAATATGATCAAGATGTTATAAATAATTGTTCGTAAGGATATGTGGGTGGCGACTATGATCCGTAAAAAACAATAAAAATTCGAATTCCCTAAAATAACTAACTAAAATCGGTTGCAAATATCCAGTATTTAATTAGATTTATTAGTAAAATTGCAATGCCCTTAAACTACCAAAATAAAAAGGGACATGTGTCACCACCATAATCTTTCTTATACCTCTCACACTTTTAGTTTTTTTACAGGATCCTCTACCTATATATATATATATATATATATATATATATATATATAATGAACACCAATGTATTTGTGAACTGAGTGAACAAATGTTGGCAATTGATTTACATCATTAAATCGTAAAATATGTCACACCCCGACCCGCAGCTGAAAAGGTGATCGGGGCATGATTGGGTTATCATCAAAGCTCATGACATTTATTTTAACGTTTCATATTCATTAATTGATCTCTTTTAAGGCATTTCCTATGTTTTCCTTGCTTCAACCTGTTCACCTGTATCAGTGTGAAAAGGTTTTTGGATCAACATAAAGTTGGCGAGTGAATCCTATGGAAAACATTTGAACAAGTTTATTTAATTGATTATGAAATGAGTGCACAACCACACATGAATAAAAATAGATGTAAACTTATTCAACAATCATTAGACATTAAATAAAGCACACATGAACAATAATGGAACGTTTAGAGGCACGCGTTGCTCTACTCGTCTCTCACGAGGAACTGATGGGCCTAATGAATGAATTGCATAAACATGATAATATAAAAGACATAACTATAAACAATATAAACTCAATGATACACACATGAACAATAATGGATTGGTTTTGAGGCACGCGTTGTTCAACTCGTCTCCCACGAGGAACTGATGGGCTTAATGAATGAATTTCATATAATTTGACAAAATGAACTAAGTAATCACAACAATATGAACAATCTAAGTTTAGGTCACGATATGGTATGGCACAAATTTAAATAAACGAGTTAATTATTTGAGACACATGACACACCCCAAAACGTGTAATTAAAAAGGGGAGTTGTAAGATTCACTCACAGTGGGTGCGTTCGGTTGATGATGTTGAATGCACGCGAAGTGGTTTTAACCACGAGTGAAATTAACCTAGATAAATAGCATTATGGTTTGGTAAGTAAACGGATTTTATTAATCCATTTTAGTAGGATTGTTGGGTGTATTTTTGTGAGTTCAAGGCTATTTTCTAACCTTAAAAATGTTATTTTTAAGTATTTTTAATTGATTTTTAATTAAAATAAATAAATAAAAATAATAAAAAAATTGACTTTTTTTGACCGTTGACTTTGACTTTGACTGTAACATGACTGTTGACCGGTTCGTATGTATTATTGTGTGCGCTAGGTGAGGCTCGAACCCGAGACCTCCCGTACGCGTGCACGCAGCTCTACCAACTGAGCTACGTGTCTAACCCGAAATATTTCTGTTTTTAATTATATTTATATATTAATTAGGTTAAACAGAAAATCCTTTATTTTTAAAAACGATTTTAAATCAAAGATTCGGTGCGCTCCACAGGTCTCGAACCCGGGACCTGTGGCTTATGCAAACACACAATCCACCGCTGGACTGTGTTTCCAACTTGTTAACTAAACTTATTTTTATTATTCTTAAATACAAACTAATCATTTTCATTTATGCCATATTAAAAAGTTTGAATAATTGTCCGGGTCGATGTAGTAGACCGGACTCGAACTCGTGCGCTTTGATTAAACATACACACAGTCCACCACTGGACTGTGTGTCTAACTTGGTTATTATTCCGATTATTAATATACTTAACATATAACAGCGTGACTCCGGTTCGGTTAACAACAAAAAAAAACGTTTTTATTAAGGCAGCGTGTGTGGAACAAGATTCGAACTCGACACGTTAGTGTGTTTAATGTGCACACAGTCCACCGCTGGACTGTGTGTCTAACCCGAGTTATTTCTTGATTTAAATTATGCTTATATGTTCCGTAACTTCGTCTTCTTCGTTGTGTTATAACCAGAAGTGATGACTGACTGGTTCGAAGTGTTTATTCAGGTTTCTTTAGCGTTTTATGATTAATTACAGATGAGATATAAATAAAAAGAAAGGAAATTAGGCGTGAAATATACCGACTGGCTTCCTCTGTTTTTCCGGCAGAACTCCGGCGACAGCAAACACTTCCGGCGACGTGTGTCTTGCAGCAGAGAGTCTTCAGAAAGCTTACAAAGGATGTGGGTGACTTCGGTATAAGTTCAGAGGGGTTTAGTAAGGCTTAGAAGTGAAGAACCCGGTTTTCCGGTGATGAGCAGAAATATTCCGGCGAGTGATTTTTCGCCGAGAAAGGGTGCGGTTTGAGCGAAAATGTTTGCAGAGGTTCGATGGGGTATTTATAGTGCAGGTTATCGATGAACTTGGTCTGATTTTCAACTTGATTCGTTGGTTTGAATTTATCCGGCGGTTATAGATGGTGTCGCGGACTCAGACGTCAGTTATAACCGATATAGGTTTAAAGTTTACGTTATAACGGAAGGATTCGTTAAATTATTGGCGAGATCGCCGGGATTTCCGACGACTGCATTTGGGCGCCGATTTTGAATTCGGAAAGTCATGATATGAATTTAATGATCTTAATAATTAACAGAGAACATCAGTGGCGCAGTGGTTCAAGTGTTGTGTGTTAAGTTGTTGTTTGACCGGTTACTGACCCAGGTTCGAAACCCGGCAGAACTAAATTATTTTTATCTTCTTATTTTTGACAGTTTTTCAAAAACTAATTATATATTCCCATATAATAATTAATTATGTATCGTTTAAAATTATTTTAGGCATTTAATTCGCAACGAAATTTTTAACTGACTGTTCGGTTAATAAACGGAGCGGGTTTGGTAAAATCCGTTTTTGACGGATGTTACAGTATCCCCTGCTTTTTAGAAATTTCGTCCCGAAATTTAAATAGTGATATATTTAACTAAAAGAATGATGGTGTTTAGTTTGACAGTTACATGCTTAGAAAAAGTAAGGGTTTAAGTTTTTGTTCGAGGCGGTAACGTCCCTTGAAAGGGTTAAGTACCCTATCACAGGAATCGCTTTTTGTTGCCTACTGTAAAAGTATTGATAAGCAGAATTGATTCGCTAACTATGATATCATGCATAAGAGTTTGGATATGTTTGGAAGGGTATGGTTATATCCTAAGGCAAAACTTCTAATACTACAACCTACATGGAACATAAATAAACACAACAGCTAATATTTAAACATAAATAAACACAACAGCTAATATTTGAATCCACATTCTGATAGCATGTATGTTTGAATGGTGGCAGTTCCTCTCTCGTTTGTTATGATGGAGAGGTTAGTTTATGTAGAAATGGAACACAATCCAATCTCTTTAAATAGCACGATGATATAAATGTAACACAATTTCAACCAAGGCAATACTAAATCCTACATGGAACTTCTCATAACCGTCTGATAATGCCTCTGATCCTTTGGTAAGAATACTTATATATAGGAAGTACCAGCAGCGTATCCACCATATTCTTGCCAAATTTTCATTGGTTTTATCCACAAGTTATGATTAGTTACCAAGAAACTACTAAATCCTACATAGAACTTCTCATAAACGTCTGACAATGCCTCTGATCCTTTGACAAGAATACTTATATATAGGAAGTACCAGCGGCGTATCCACCATATTCTTGTCAAATTTTCATTGGTTTTATCAGTGAATTATGATTAGTCCTATATGACTCTACAACCAATACAACAATCATAAAATACTGAAATGAAAAATGTCTGTGCGATCAAGGCTCAATCAAACGGAGCCGATCGTATTGCATGTACTGAAAATGAAATTGTCTGTGCGCTCAAGGCTCAATCAAACGGAGCCGAGCGTATTGCATGTACTGAAAATGAATAACTTAATCTAAACAACAATCACACAAACAGCCTATGCATGGAACCTCTCATAACCGCCTGATAATGCCTCCGATCATTTGACAAGAATACTTATATATAGGAAGTACCAACGGCGTATCCACCATATTCTTGTCAAATTCTCATTGACTTCATCCGCAAGTTATGATTAGTTCTACGCGACTCTACAACAAACACAACAACCACAAGATACTGATAATGAAAATGTCTGTGCGATCAAGGCTCAATCAAACGGAGCCGATCGTATTGCATGTACTGAAAATGAAAATGTCTGTGCGCTCAAGGCTCAATCAAACGGAGCCGAACGTATTGCATGTACTGAAAATGAATAACTTAATCTAAACAACAATCACACAAACAGCTATGCATGGAACCTCTCATAACCGCCTGATAATGCCTTCGATCATTTGACAAGAATACTTATATATAGGAAGTACCAACGACGTATCCACCATATTCTTGTCAAATTCTCATTGACTTCATCCGCAAGTTATGATTAGTTCTACACGACTCTACAACAAACACAACAACCACAAGATACTGATAATGAAAATGTCTGTGCGATCAAGGCTCAATCAAACGGAGCCGATCGTATTGCATGTACTGAAAATGAAAATGTCTGTGCGCTCAAGGCTCAATCAAACGGAGCCGAACGTATTGCATGTACTGAAAATGAATAACTTAATCTAAACAACAATCACACAAACAGCCTATGCATGGAACCTCTCATAACCGCCTGATAATGCCTCCGATCATTTGACAAGAATACTTATATATAGGAAGTACCAACGGCGTATCCACCATATTCTTGTCAAATTCTCATTGACTTTATCCGCAAGTTATGGTTAGTTCTATGCGACTCTACTACAAACACAACAACCACAAAATACTGATAATGAAAATGTCTGTGCGATCAAGGCTCAATCAAACGGAGCCGATCATATTGCATGTAATGAAAATGTAAAATGAACTGTGCGATCAAGGCTCAATCAAACGGAGCCGATCGTATTGCATGTAATGAAAATGTAAAATGAACTGTGCGATCAAGGCTCAATCAAACGGAGCCGATCGTATGCGGGCACGCCAGGTTCAACCGCATAATAAAATGGGGAACAGGCTCAACGCTCATAAATGGGGAGCAGGCGGCCTCGGCAATTGCATATACTGAAAA
The DNA here is from genome assembly GCA_947069175.1 of Scalesia atractyloides. Lineage (NCBI taxonomy): Eukaryota > Viridiplantae > Streptophyta > Magnoliopsida > Asterales > Asteraceae > Scalesia > Scalesia atractyloides. The sequence continues at coordinate 13,621,741 of CAMTDV010000029.1, forward strand.
TAATAAACAATAATTACTCTAACAGTCTACACATGGAACCTCTCATAACCGCCAGATAATGCTTCTGATCCTTTGACAAGAATACTTATATATAGGAAGTACCAGCGGCGTATCCACCATATTCTCGTCAAAGTTTCATTGGCTTTATCCTTAAATTATGATTGGTTCGATGTGAAAAAAAAACATAAACTAAACGATAGAAGTTGAATCTGGATCTTCGGTGAAGAGGACTAGTTGGGTATCTTCGTTTGGGCCGTCATTATCTTCGACAGGATTGGCGTTGATATTGAAGACTCTTCCTCTTGCTGGTGGCCTAGCGGTTGGGTTTTCTTGGTTTACTTGGTTAACTGGGTTTGATTGGGCTTGAGTGTTGATGACGTTAACCAGTTGAGGGCATGTGTTTCTAAAGTGGGTAGGGTCGCCACAATTGAAACAAGCTCGAACATATGGGAACACGGGGTATTGGGGTTGTTGATAGGTTTGGTTCATGGTTTGAGTAGGGGAAGAGGTTTGGTTTTGAAAGGTGCGGCAAACCTTGCTCAAATGACCATAGCGTCCACAAGTTGCACATAGTCGACAAGGTAAAGTAAGGGGATGGTGATAAAAACAGTTGTTGCATTGAGGGTGAGGTCCAAGATATGGTTTCTTATTTGGGTAGGTTGAGTTGGGTGCTACTTGGGTGATTGGGATAGCTTGGATGGGTATGGCGTGTAAAACTGGTTGATTACGTTGGGTAGCAGCGAAAAGTTGCCCGTCTCTTTTTCTCTTAGGATTGGGTTGAGAAGGGGGTTCGGTTTGGGTGTAATCGGAGGTTTCAGTCGATTCTTTATCCTTCTTCTTCTCCTCCTTGAAGTCTTTGTTCCGGATTCGGTTCTCGGTGAGCTCTGTTGCTAACTCCATTGCTGCTTCCAAAGTTGCAGGCTTGGTACTTATCACAGAGTCTTGAATCTTTGACGGAAAACCACGAATGTAATGCTCGATCAAACGGTAGAGGGGAGTGAACATGTTGGGAACCATTTGATGTAATTCGAGGAATCTTTTGTTGTATGTGGTGTGGTCTCCTTCCTCTTGCTTCAACGAATAAAATTCATCTTCTAATTTCTTGATTTCGCTCCTTGGGTAAAATCGTCTGGTCATGATTTCCTTCAATTCGTTCCAAGTTAAGGTCATAACATCTTCAACACCTCGTTTGGCCTTCTCTGTATTCCACCAAGTAAGAGCTATTCCATATAAACGACCAGTAGCATAACGCACTTTGCGATCATCGGGACAATCGCAATTTAGAAAGGTGTTCTCCATTTCTTCAAACCAATGGAGGAGAGCGGTGACGCCTTCAGTCCCTTTGTATTTTGGAGGGTCGCATGATTTGAAATGCTTGTAGGTGCATTTAGTGATATTTGAGGGAGAGTTGATAATGTTTTGGTTTTCTTGATTGACAGGATTAACGGTAAGTGCTTGTTGTACTTGGATTACAATGTTGGGTATTACGGCAGCCATTTGTTGAGCGATTTAGGATCATGGGTCGCATTAGGAATGAACATTCATAAAATAATTATAGAAAAATAAATCTACTACATCCATAGGATGTCTTGAGCTTTGCTCGCCATTAGGCCCTACATGCCGCCATACTTTACCTTTGTAATCATGTGGGCCCCCATGAATACCGGTTTTTCATATGGTTCGCACGGGTTTGCCAGGTTGCGTACACTAAAACCCGGAGAAAATCGAGAAATATGTATACAACGTGTGATATTCGGAATGTGTGTTGGTCCCCAGGTAGGCAAACTGGTCCGTTATATTGGATTTATACGAATGCCAACCTAGACAGGACGTTCCGACTACCGGTACTTGTACCCTTCCAGTTACTACATGCCCGTCGCAGAACTTACTTTGATGAGATTTGAAAATTGCAACAAAATCTTTGAATAATGAGAGTATGAAAATAAATTGAATACATGAACATCGATATATGTATAATGAATATGTATATAAGTATGTATGTTCGACTGTAAATAAAAACAAAAATGAAACAGATAAATATCACAAGTTTGTATGTAACCACCTAATCAATTAAAATTTAGGCAGACTATAGTATAGGCTCTAAGGGTCTAATAACCTATCCTATATCCCTATAGTCATGGCTCTGATACCAATCTGTCACACCCCGACCCGCAGCAGAAAAGGTGATCGGGGCATGATTGGGTTATCATCAAAGCTCATGACATTTATTTTAACGTTTCATATTCATTAATACAATTTAATGGAAATTTACAATAAATATTACAACATGTTCTAACTATCAATCTAAGCCTCTTTGATCTCTTCTAAGGCATTTCCTATGTTTTCCTTGCTTCAACCTGTTCACCTGTATCATGTGTGAAAAGGTTTTTGGATCAACATAAAGTTGGCGAGTGAATCCTATGGAAAACATTTGAACAAGTTTATTTAATTGATTATGAAATGAGTGCACAACCACACATGAGTAAAAATAGATGTAAACTTATTCAACAATCATTAGACATTAAATAAAGCACACATGAACAATAATGGAACGTTTAGAGGCACGCGTTGCTCTACTCGTCTCTCACGAGGAACTGATGGGCCTAATGAATGAATTGCATAAACATGATAATATAAAAGACATAACTATAAACAATATAAACTCAATGATACACACATGAACAATAATGGATTGGTTTTGAGGCACGCGTTGTTCAACTCGTCTCCCACGAGGAACTGATGGGCTTAATGAATGAATTTCATATAATTTGACAAAATGAACTAAGTAATCACAACAATATGAACAATCTAAGTTTAGGTCACGATATGGTATGGCACAAATTTAAATAAACGAGTTAATTATTTGAGACACATGACACACCCCAAAACGTGTAATTAAAAAGGGGAGTTGTAAGATTCACTCACAGTGGGTGCGTTCGGTTGATGATGTTGAATGCACGCGAAGTGGTTTTAACCACGAGTGAAATTAACCTAGATAAATAGCATTATGGTTTGGTAAGTAAACGGATTTTATTAATCCATTTTAGTAGGATTGTTGGGTGTATTTTTGTGAGTTCAAGGCTATTTTCTAACCTTAAAAATGTTATTTTTAAGTATTTTTAATTGATTTTTAATTAAAATAAATAAATAAAAATAAAAAAAAAATTGACTTTTTTTGACCGTTGACTTTGACTGTAACAGTGACTGTTGACCGGTTCGTATGTATTATTATGTGCGCTAGGTGAGGCTCGAACCCGAGACCTCCCGTACGCGTGCACGCAGCTCTACCAACTGAGCTACGTGTCTAACCCGAAATATTTCTGTTTTTAATTATATTTATATATTAATTAGGTTAAACAGAAAATCCTTTATTTTTAAAAACGATTTTAAATCAAAGATTTGGTGCACTCCACAGGTCTCGAACCCGGGACCTGTGGCTTATGCAAACACACAATCCACCGCTGGACTGTGTGCCCAACTTGTTAACTAAACTTATTTTTATTATTCTTAAATACAAACTAATCATTTTCATTTATGCCATATTAAAAAGTTTGAATAATTGTCCGGGTCGATGTAGTAGACCGGACTCGAACTCGTGCGCTTTGATTAAACATACACACAGTCCACCACTGGACTGTGTGTCTAACTTGGTTATTATTTCGATTATTAATATACTTAACATATAACAGCGTGACTCCGGTTCGGTTAACAACAAAAAAAAAAAAACGTTTTTATTAAGGCAGCGTGTGTGGAACAAGATTCGAACTCGAGACGTTAGTGTGTTTAATGTGCACACAGTCTACCGCTGGATTGTGTGTCTAATCCGAGTTATTTCTTGATTTAAATTATACTTATATGTTCCGTAACGTCGTCTTCTTCGTTGTGTTATAACCAGAAGTGATGACTGACTGGTTCGAAGTGTTTATTCAGGTTTCTTTAGCGTTTTATGATTAATTACAGATGAGATATAAATAAAAAGAAAGGAAATTAGGCGTGAAATATACCGACTGGCTTCCTCTGTTTTTCCGGCAGAACTCCGGCGACAGCAAACACTTCCGGCGACGTGTGTCTTGCAGCAGAGAGTCTTCAGAAAGCTTACAAAGGATGTGGGTGACTTCGGTATAAGTTCAGAGGGTTTAGTAAGGCTTAGAAGTGAAGAACCCGGTTTTCCGGTGATGAGCAGAAATATTCCGGCGAGTGATTTTTCGCCGAGAAAGGGTGCAGTTTGAGCGAAAATGTTTGCAGAGGTTCGATGGGGTATTTATAGTGCAGGTTATCGATGAACTTGGTCTGATTTTCAACTTGATTCGTTGGTTTGAATTTATCCGGCGGTTATAGATGGTGTCGCGGACTCAGACGTCAGTTATAACCGATATAGGTTTAAAGTTTACGTAATAACGGAAGGATTCGTTAAATTATTGGCGAGATCGCCGGGATTTCTGACGACTGCATTTGGGCGCCGGTTTTGAATTCGGAAAGTCATGATATGAATTTAATGATCTTAATAATTAATAGAGAACATCAGTGGCGCAGTGGTTCAAGTGTTGTGTGTTAAGTTGTTGTTTAACCGGTTACTGACCCAGGTTCGAAACCCGGCAGAACCAAATTATTTTTATCTTCTTATTTTTGACAGTTTTTCAAAAACTAATTATATATTCCCATATAATAATTAATTATGTATCGTTTAAAATTATTTTAGGCATTTAATTCGCAACGAAATTTTTAACTGACTGTTCGGTTAATAAACGGAGCGGGTTTGGTAAAATCCGTTTTTGACGGATGTTACAAAATACACTAATGTATTTTCATCATCAAATCTTAATCAAATTATGTCCATTGATTTACACTTGTCTATTGATAAACAAGGGCTAGGATTAGTTCACACAGTTCACTATCAAGGGAGTTGTTCACAAATGAACCTAACCCTATATACATCTATATAGGGATGGGTTAAAATGAGAACCATTTTGAGTTGTGAGAACCCAGAGAACTAGGCCATCCGAAAGGTTTTTCCAGAAAAAATTTCTCAAAAATCATAAAAAAAAAAACATTTGTTTCATCTAAAAAAATTGCCGCATACACACATTTACATGAGATGTAAAAATATTATCTTCGTAACAATTTTACACCGGTGCGTAAAAAAACTTACATCAGACAAAACAACCGACTCGACAATATTTTTGCTTTCTTTTTACAGATGTGTTTATAATATTTTTATCTACGTTTGTGCAAAAAATTTTTGGCCCAACTCGCGTTTCTCACAACTCGTGGTGGTTCTAATTTGAACCAAGCCCTATATATATATATATATATATATATATATATAGGGGAAGGTTCATTTGAGAAGAAATTTAATGTGAGAAGAAAAAGAAGAAAGGGTATGGTAAAACATTAATTAGTTTATAACCCTCTTATTAATTATCTTATCTCTCATTAATAAAACAAAAACATTTTATCCTACCCATTTCAAAATTTATCCTACATATGTCTTACATTTACCGGAATTTACCCTACACACATGTAAATTTACTCTACACATTTCAAAATTTATCCTATACCTACTAAAATTTATCCTACACATGTTGAAAATTGTCCTACACCATAAATTATTTTATCTTGAAAGTGTGTATAAAAAATGAGTTACAAATTTAATTAATTAGCTAATTAATGACACTTATAGAATTACCTATATGCCCTTTTTCATAACATTAAATACACACATTAAATGAAATAAATGGAGAATTTCTATTGGTTTAAAAGTTATTCTTTTTATTTTTACAAATTTTTTCTTCTTACTTGAACTCTTCAATATATATATATATATACATTATCGTTATAATAAATTTGATATTAGAGATCTTTATGATCACCGGCTTTAAATTCAAGATTCATGGAAAATTTTAATAAGTATATGATTTGTGAAGTTATTTATTTGATTGATTGATGACTAGAGCTTTTTTCATGGATCTTGTTTATAATTAACAGGAATTGTACCATTTGTGACGATTCACCATGTAAACCTTCCTCAAGAACTTCAAGACAGATACGGTTCTTGGCTAAACCCTGAAATGCAGTATGTCTAAAACACCATTGTTTCATCACTTTTTTACATGTTTGAAAGCTCATTATTATGTGTAATAATATATGTTTACTCGCAGGGAAGAGTTTATATATTTGGCAAAAACCTGTTTCAAGTCTTTTGGAGACCGAGTGAAGTATTGGATCACCATAAATGAACCTAAATTAGTCGCAGATATGCTTTCCAAACGGGACTTTATCCACCATCCCGTTGTTCAGAACGTTTTGGAAACTGTCTTGACGGGAATTCAGATGTCGAGCCTATCATCGCTATGCACAACATGTTATTGGCCCATGGCAAGGCAGCCAAGCTATATCATGAATATTTCCAGGAAATCAACTAACTTTTGAGTCAATCTTCATGTTTTAACTAAACATTTTAAGATTCTTTTATTTGACATTCTGACTTGTTGGTTGTTGGTATGTGCAGCCTCAACAAGGTGGCTTAATTGGTATCACTGTTCACGCTTACATGTATGAACCACTAACGGATAGTGAACTTGATCATCAAGCTGCCAAAAGGGCAATGGCTTATAGTTTGGGCTGGTAAGTTGTAACGTTTTTGAACCTATATCCGCCATTAATAAATAACTTGTTATCACGAAACAGGACACTTGATCCCTCCATATTTGGAGACTACCCGGAAGAACTTCAGGAATATCTTGGAAGAGATTTACCAAATTTCTCCATTGATGAAAAGAATTTTATGAAGAATAGTATAGATTTTATTGGCATCAACCATTATTCAACTTCATATGCTAAGGATTGTACTAATTCTAGTTGCTCTGAGACTTGTAACCGTGCAATCAAAGCTTTTGTGGAGATAGTTGGAGAGCGTGACGGCGTGCTCATTGGTGAACTTGTAGGAAATTACAATCTTTTATTAAAATTTTTAGTTGGTATAATGATTTTTTATTGCAAAAACAGACAGCGGTAGAAGGATCCTATGTTGTCCCTAGAGGCATGGAAGAGATTGTCAACTTTATCAAGATTCGATACAATAACAAGCCCATGTTTATTACTGAAAATGGTAAGATCCACCATTTTGGATTTGAAAATTTACCATTAATTCATTTTGTGTTAAGTAGGAAACTGAATGAATCCTATATATATGAAGAATACAATATATAGTAACACAAAGGGATTAAACATAAATACATATTACAATAAGATATACAAGAGCGCACAAGTTATTTAATATCCATCTCAAGCAAAACGGTGGTGGACCAATACGAAGCATCTGAAGAAGGTTGGTGAAGTTTTGGAATGATCTTAGTAAATATGTCAACCACTTGAAGCTTGGTTGGAACAAATTTCGTAACTAACTTTCTCAAAGAGTAGTTCTCGTTAAAAGTGGTAATCAGGATCAATATGTTTGGCATGTTTATGAGAAACGGGATTTTGGGTAAGTAACGAAGCACTTTGATTGTCACATAATATGGTTGGGGGATCTGTAGGAATTGAGTGAAGTTCCTGAAGAAGATGTGTTATCCAAACCATATCTACAGCAGTGTTGGCCATGACCCTATATTCAGATTCACAACTTGATCAAGCAACAGTTGGTTGCTTTTTAGCACTCCACGAGATTAAATTGCCGCCTTAAAATATAGAATATCTTGAGCGACGAGTCTAAAACCTCTACCCCTATCAACATTAGAGTATCCAAGCAAAGATGCGTGGGTGGGACGACGGTAATGAAGACAAATGCAAGGGTGCCTTTAAGACAGCGAAGAATTATTTTAATCTTTTCATAGTGAGCAATGGTTGGAGCATGCAAAAACTAACTAACTTGGTTTACATCATACGAAATGTTAGGCTATGTGATCTTTGAGTACTGAAGGGCTCCTACAATAAATCGATAACGAGTAGCATTCGAGAATAAGTCACCCGTGAACATAAAAGAGACATCTATGCTTAAAGGTGTTGGAGTAGGTTTGGCATCCAACATCTTTGCATGTGTTAGAATATCCAAAGTATATTCAGACTAATCTTAAAATATTCCATTTGTAGTGTAAGTAACCTCAAGTCCGAGAAAGTAGTTGACTTCTCCTAGATCTCTGATGGCAAATTATGAAGACAATTAATGAACGAGGTAAGGGCACTAGGTTGATTACCGGTAAGGATGAGGTCATCAACATAGACAAGTAGATACATGACACAAGAATCTTTCTTAAGGAAGAACAGTCGACTACAAAGGAAAACGTATGCGGTTAAGAAGGTGCCCAGACATTGAAACCATGCCCTTGGGGCTTGGTTTAAACCATAGATCGCCTTTTTTAATTTGCATACATGATTAAGGAATTGAGGATTGAGAAAGCCCGAAGGTTGCTCCATAACCACACATTCGGTAATATGACCATGTAAAAAAGCATTTTTAACATCTAATGGATGTAATTTCCATTGCTTTATAGCTGCCAATGCTAAGACAGTGCGAATTGTGGCAGCCTTGACGACATGATTCAAAGTATGTGAGAATCAAGACTTGGAATTTTGATATAACCTTGAGCCATAAGACGTGATTTGTGACGTTCAAATGAGCCATATAAACGAAAGTTGGTTCAAAGAGCCATTTAGATCCAACAACATCGTAGTTTGTTAGACGGGGTATGAGAGTCCAAGTTTGATTGCAATGAAGAGCATCAAGTTCATGTTTCATCGCTTGAACCCATTTTTCATCTTTGGATGAGGTTTTATCTGTTTATGGATATGAAATGGTTTCGGTGTGGCTAGGTCAGCCCGATAGTGAGGCTTAAAAATTCCATCTTTGGCCCGAGTTATCATAGGGTGAGAGGAGGAGGTGGGGGTGGTAGTTGTGTAATAGGGCTTGTAGGAGCTGTTGTGGATTGCGAGGAAGGGGTGGCTGGAGGTGTGTTTATGGGTGTAGGGAGAGGCAACGAGATGGGTGAAGTGATAGAGGTATCGGATGTGGCAGGGGAGGGCAGAGGATTAGGAGGGGTTACGGAACAGTGTGAGTAGGAGGAGATGGGAAAAAGGAATATTTATGGATGTATTTGGTTGGTTGTTGTGGCAGTAGATTGAGTAGGCGTAGTGGGTTTCAGTTGCAAGTTGTTAGTGGCAATAGGGTAGGTGCCCAAAAAAGTTGATATTTCAAGTGTTGCAATTGGGCTTTCGATAGAGTTATTAGGAGCGGATAAAATGTTTCGTCAAAACGAGCATGACGAGTCACATAAATACGCGAGGGTACTAGGGTCAAGGCATTTAAACCCCTTGTATTTTGAACTATATTCGATGACGATACACGGTATTAGGGGTGACAATTTCTACACTAACAGGATAACATGACACGAACCTACACGAAGTTAACAGGGTTCGTATTTAACCTTAACAAGTTTCGTTTCTATAACAGGTCGACACGTTAAGACTTGTTTAATTTCGTGTCTTAGCATGTTAAATACCGGTTTACTTGTTAAGACTCGTTAAAGACACGTTTATAATTTTAAATAATATATTGGGGTACTAATTTTAAATAAAAAATACCTGGAAGTACAGTTTATATATTTAATACCAGGTTGTGTTAGTGTCTTAATAGGTGGTGTTTGTGTCTTAACAGGCCGTTATTCGTGTCAGGTCATTGTTCATGTCTTAACAGGTCGTATAATACGCTGGTAATTCTTTCATGTCTTAACAAGGCATTTCGTGTAACTTGTTTATTATCAGGTTCGTGTTTGGAAAAATTGTCACGATAAGATTTCATGTTGTGTTTGTATTTACATGTTTGGGGCTCGTGTCTTAACGGGTTAGGTTGACACGATATGCGAGCCTTACATGGTATAATCCTAGGGGCGAGTTTGTTTGAAGCATACTCACGCAAGTAAGGATACACCCTGCAACCCTAAGTGTGATAAGCGGAAGAGTTGGGTGCATGATTATATAATAACTCAAACAGAGATTTTCGATCACGTATAGAAGTGGGTAAGCGATTACTAATAAACCGCCGATGAAAACACTTCAACCCAATACGTGGAGGAAACTTTATCATTAAAGAGCATTGCTAATCCTGTTTCAACAATGTGCCGATGCTTGTGTTCCACATTCCCATTTTGTTGGGTTGTGTAAGGGCAAAAGTGATGCAAAGTGCCATTATCTTCAAATATTATCCAACCTTATGGTTACTAAATTCCGTGCCACCATCACCTTTGTAAGGTTTTAATTTTCATGAAAATTGAGTTTGAACAATGGAACAGATATGTTCAATGTATAAAAAATTAGCTTTGGTTTTGAGCGGAAACATCCATGTGAACCTGGAGAAGTCATCAATAAATGCAACATAATAAAAAAGTTTATTTACCGATTTGACCGGTGAAGAACCCATAAATCACAATGTATCAACTCAAGAGGATTAGTGGCACATTTATTGTTATTATTAAAAGGTAGTCGTTTAGACTTCGCGGGCTCACATGGGGAGCAAGTTCCCGGTTTAGGTAATAGAGAAGTAAACGACAAGTGACAATGATTTTTTAACAAAGTATTAGTGTCAAATTGATATGTCCAAGACGGGAATGGCAAACTTCAAAAGATGCTTTCGGACATGTGGAGGACGAAACAAGGCTTCATGTGTGTTATGAAGAACATAAAGGCCGTCTTCACGGCAACCCCGAGCTTGGACTTTAGGCGATCCTGAATGAAAAAATAAGGACGTGAGAATACAACATCGACAAGGTTATCCTCAGTTAATTTACTTACCGAAAGAAGATTTTTGAATGAGTTGGGGAACAATCAAAACATTATTAAGATTAAGGGAACCAAATAATTTAAAATTACCCGTGTGAGAGACCGGTAACGACTGACCATTACCAAAAAACACGTTTTTATTACCTTGAGTGGGAGACACATTGGTTACCCCATTAGTGTTGGGAAGCATATATTGATCTGAGTATCACATGTCCAATTAGGTATGTTAGGATTGAGTTAACACTGTGCATGAAACGCCTAAGCAAGTTGTTCCTCACAAGGAGATGCAGAAGAAGCAAAAGTATGAAGTTTGGATCATTGAGTTGCATAATAACCCTGAATACGACATAGTTAGCAAGTGGGAGGGTGCCAAGTTCGATTTTGAGGGGCTGTAGGACGGTATGCATCCCTGGAGTTGGAGTTATTGTGAGTGTTTCGGCCTAAGCGATATTGGGTCGGGTGGTTATGCGTTGCACGGGTTTGGGCAGGGTTTGTGAGATGTAGGGGAATGGGCTGAAAAGGCCATTGGGGGATTACTTGAGCCATTAAGTTCCCTAACGAAAAGTTCATGACTTTCTGCACGGGTTAATAAGTCTGCCAATGAGGGAGCAGGACAGGTGGATCGAATGGTGGTGGAGAATGTTTCAAAGGTAAGTCTGAGACCGTAGAGAAACCAGTGGAGTTGGTCCGTGGGGTCGACAGGGTGCCCAATGGCATGCAATTGGTCACATATAACCTTGAAAGAATGCCCAAACTCGGAGACACATTTGTCTCCCTTCTGAGTGAGGCACAGATCGTCACGCAGGTCCTGAATGTGCTCGACAGAGGCATTGCAAAACGCTGCTTCAAGAGCAGTCCAAATATCGCAGGCCATAGTTAACCCAACAATTACAGCAGGGTTTCTTCAGTGAGAGAAGCGGTGAGGATGATAATGGTATTTTGTTCGGCTTATATCCAGGTGTCTGACTTGTCATTAGTGGTGATAGTTGGTGGGGGGAGCTTTGGTGCGAGACCGGCCATAGGGTTGGATTCGGATTCGGATGATGCCATGATTAGTCAGGAGGGGAGAAGGAAGATGACGGTGAAGAGAGGGGATCTGTTGGAAGGAGCAGTTGAAAAGAGAGAAGACAGAAAGGTGGGAAACTCAACCATTGACTTGAAAGGCTGTTATACCATGTGTTAGTTAGGAAATTGAACGAATTCTCTAGATACGAAGGGTACAATATATAGTAATACAATGGGACTAAAGAATAACTAAAAAATTCAACAAGATACACAAGTTATCTATAAATACTTGTTTTGCAGGGTATTCTTCACTGGACGTGCACGAGCAACGAGTTAATGAGCTAACTAATGACGTCAAGCGTATTGAATATCATTCCAAGTACCTTGCTTATTAGCCAAGTCTGTAAGGTTGGCTCTGAAATCTGATTTATATGATTATTTTTTAATTCTAAAAGTTGCTTGTGACTTGAAAAGTCATGGTGTGGCATTGATTTGAAGTAATGTTGTTTGAAATTGCAGAGAGGGAGCAGATGTACGTGGATATTTCGCATGGTCATTTCTAGATAGTTACGAATGGTTGAAAGGCTACAAGGTGAGGTTCGGATTACACTATGTCGATCGACAAACGCTAATTCGGACAACAAAGCTTTCTGCAAGATGGTATAAGAATTTTCTGATCAACAACACTGATCTTGTCCAACATCAAGATTATATACAGGTTCGTAAGAATGTTATTATGCTATCTATATATATATATACATAGAGAGAGAGAGAGAACAGATGCATATAAGAAACATATTCATATTCCAATAATGTAATATTGGTCTATATCTCTTTTGGGCTTAGTGTGAAAGTATAATCCTTTCATAAGTTTATTATTATATATTAGGTTATAATCCGGTGTATTACACAGGTTGAATAAACAATAAAATTTAACAGTTATTATGGAAGATTTAACAATTATAAAATGATATTTTAGAGATGCTTTTTAGATGTTCGAACAAAATTTTGTCTCATGTATGATCAAAATGTGATGTTTGCCAAGCTTATAAATACGAAAGTCATTGATCCATTGATTAGAGAAACTATATCATAACTTTCTCATAAGTTTCAGTGGTTACAAGAAAATAAATGTATCAACCAAAATTTAATTAACACTTGTCATAATTTATTAATTCTTTTTTTTAAATGCCCATATTAGGTAATAGGCCCATTACCTGCGCATAAGGACAAGGGGCGTTAGATGCATTACATGCCCAAACTGATGAACTCCGACACAATTAGTACATTTATAAAGTGTATTACATGGGTTTAAAGATCATCATTATTATACTTAGTAAATACCATTAATAACAAAGTTAATATAAGGTCTAAGGAGAGTAATATGTAGACAACCTTACCTCTACTCCGAAGGAATAGAGATGTTGCTTTCAATGAGACCCCTAACACGATAGTAGTTTTGCAACAAACCTTAGACCTAAGGCACACAACACTCGACAATCGGGACAAAGTCTGATTGCTGCATGTACTCCCCACAGGTTTAAGGATAGAAATTATATATCTTACTAATATATGTACAATTCTTTTTAGCAATTTGCTCATATATACGACCGAGATAGATGTCATATTCACTTTTTTCAATCAAATATCGCAAATGTATGATAGCCATACCAAATTTAACCATAAATAAAACTATTTAATTAATAATTTTCAAATTCATTTCCTTATTTGTGGAATTTTACTTGCCTTTTCAAATTATTTTGCATGTTTCTAAATTTTTTAGCTCACGAAACACATAAACATGTCTAATCATTTTTAATAAACAATTATACTCTCATTTTACTCTTCAATTTGTTGTAGAGTTGCTAAGCCACTATGGATTATGTTTGCTTTATGTTACTAATTTTTTTTTACATTGTCAGCTTTGTTATGATTTAAATTTGATTATATTTTTGTTATATATAACTTTTATATTGTTAGCTTTTTATAAGTATATTTTGATATTCTCATATATATATATAAAACTTTAATATCATAGTGATTGTTTTATGAAATTGTATAGGCCATGTATAACATCTAGATAAAGTCACATTCATAAATAAACTTCCATGGTTTGCTACCTCCATTACTTCTCATGTTGTATGTATGAAAAAAAATTGTCATGTAAATTGTGTACATATTATTAAGTTATATCATTTTTATCTTAAAACCCATGTAATACATATGTTTATTCACAACAGAATTTTGAATAAAGGTTATATCGAACGTAGATCAAAATAAACATGTTGCAACACTATATTCGTAATTTTGTAAAAGATAATATTTTTAAAGTTATAAGAGAACTAAAATAGGTTAAAACTTAATTATAATATCAAGATAACAAAAAGAAATAACCTAAAGTGACCATGTGTGTTAGGAACTGAGTTTGATGTTGTTGTGAATGTTTAAGATGAAATCAATGGAAGTGGTAACATTTATGAATCGTGCAGGGGAAATAATAAACTTTGAATTCACAACAATAGAAAGATTGCTTTCACAAACATGCTTTTATAAATTTATGAATTACGTATGCATGAACGATTACAAACTCCCCCTCAGCCTAAGATCACTCTGATTTGCTCGTACACAAAATGTCAAGGTGAAGTGATGAATAGAACAGTGCACACACTGTTCTATTTATAATACTGAGCAAACCACTGAGCATCTTATGCTGACGTTACATTGAAAGTGACATGTAACAACTAAAACAAACTACAACATCTGCTAAGCTAAATATTGCTATAAACTATATAATACAACGTCTGATAGTAAGCACTGATGAGACATCCTCTGTTGGGCTTCAACAGAGCGTTGCCTTGACAGACCTTAACTTTAGTATTCAGCACAGCTTTGCCTTGGCAGACCTTTGAGGCTTCCGCAGAGCTTTGCCTTGACAGACCCTAGCTTTAGTCTTCAGCAGAACTTTTGCCTTAGCAGACCTTAGCTTTAGTCTTCAGCAGAGCATTTGCCTTGGCAGACCTTTGAGTCTTTATAAGAGCTTTGCTAGGGTAGACCTTTGACATTTGTCTTCAAACAGATGTTTATTTATTATAAGGATCAGAGGTTGTAAAATATTTTGACTTTCTATGATCTATTCTTTTTGTAAAGTTCAATTTCCAACAACGTGTATACAATTGCTGCTTTAAGAGCTTTTATTTTAATAATTATGAAATGCCTAAAAAAAGTTTAAAACATTGAACAAAATAAAATAAATAAAAAATTATTAAGGTTTTAATCCTAAGAAGTTCGAATAAAGTAGAAAAATAAATTATTGCAGAATACCATCAATCCAATTAGAAATCTTTGAAAAAAAAAACTCACGACCATCTTTTTATAGATTAAGCGAAAAAAGGAAATTCGAAATATAAAAACTAAACCAAAACAAAAATTTAAATCATAAAAAATAAGCTAAATCAAATTTAAATTCTGACTCTATAGATAAACGTTATACTATAAATTTTAACTATAAAAAATATGATTCTATAGATAAACGTCATCTTATAAATTTCAAATATAAAAAAGCAAACAAACAAAAATATAAAACTTAATCAAAAAATTGGATTTAGGAGGTATTACCACGTGCCATTAATTAAAGTTCCTTTATTAGAATTAGATTATAAAAAGTATTACACGTTTGATAGTACATATATGTTTGATAGTACATATATGACTACATTACACCCACCTTTATCATTTTTTTAATGGCAAACATACTCCTAAATTACACCATATAAATCCTAATCTATCCATTGCTTGATATTGAACCCTAAAACCTTTCATTAAAAGATATAAGCATCTACCAACTAATCATGCCTCAGATTAGCCTTTATCATTGTTGTGTGTTGGTTTTATCACCGAAACACACATTGAAGAGCCCCTACTAGTTAGCTAGTTTGAATTGAAGATTGCTTGGTGGCCAATCGTTCCTAATCAAAGGTTCTTCAAAACTATGAATCATTTTCAAAAGCTTTAATGCACATCTACCACACATTAACAAAAAAAGATATTTTTTTTCATCACAGTGCATGTAAATGCAGCTTTTCTATTAAAAAACCAATCAAACTATTAATCATTTTCAAAACCGCTATGAAAAGCACAATTTAACATGTCAAAATAATTATGTACATATATGGGACGAGTTTCATGGGTAAAGTTATTATACAAAGCTTCTAAAAAAAGTGTACAAAGACATAATGTATCGTAAAATATAACACAATGTCGAGCAAAATATAACACGACGCCAAAATGTATAATACAATATCGAAGAAAAAAGACACAATGGTCACAAAAAAGACACAATGACTCAAATTTAGAAAAGACAAAAGGATAAATAAACAGACACAATGATGTAAACAAAAAGTCTAAAATTTACAAGCTAAACAACTAAAAACAAAAGCCTAAAATCTCAAATCGTAGAGTTTGATAAGACGGTTCCAACACCGCTTAAATAAGATCAATCGAAATCTGTTTGATACCCTCTGACGAGTTTTTATTTTTAGGTGACTTTTGTATTGAATGAGTTTCATCTCTAAATGCTGAATATACGAAAGATGGCGATGATGCAAGTCAACTTTCTTATCGTGTAATTATTATTTGTTATTGCTTAGTATGACACGTACACTTGACTGATTAGATGATAGAGATGAAAAAAAAACGGTTTTTAAACTGGAACCAAAACTGGTTTTAAAACCGGTTAAACCGGTAAGTTTAACTGCTTTAAATCCCTATCTACGAAAGTCGGATTTTTATTTAAAAAAAATAGTATCATACATTGAAGATCATAAAATAGTTAGGATTTTAATAATTCTAACTATTGTCCGTTGGCCGGCAAATGTCTCAACTTCAAAAATTCCCACTGACGGTCCCAGCTTTTCACATATTAGTCTTCAATGGACCCTGACTAATAGAACTCTAACATCGTTAGTCTCTAGCTGCCTGAAAAACATTTTTGGCTGGAAAACTCATTTTTGCCTGAAAACTCAACTTTTTCGTCTCAAACCTCTTTGTAACCTTATTACGCACCTTTAGGAACCTTTTCTAGTAAAATGCCCCAGTTATTGAGGTCGCCGGAAAAAACTCCTTTTTCACCGAAAAACTTCTTTTTTTCCTGAAAATTCAACTTTTTAGCTGGAAAACTCGAAGTTTTCGTCCCAAACCTTTTTGTAACCATAGATCGGACCTCTAGGAACCTTTTTCGACCAAAAACGTTTTTACGGCAACTAGAGACTAATGGCGTCAGAGTTCTGTTAGTCAGAGTCCATTAAAAGCCAATATATGAAAATATGGGACTACCAGTGGGAATTTTTTAAGTTGAGACCGTTAACAGCCAACAAGCAATAGTTGGTATTATTAAAATCTATTATTCATAAAATAAAACTATCACTTATGGTATGATTTTTTAAGATAACTATTAAAATAAATAAGTTATTTGAGTTTTAAAAAGACGGTGGAACGTGTGGAACTAAGCTTAAATAGAAAAAATGAACATTTACATTTTTTTGGTTTAAGTTTATATCAACTAGAGTATTGTCACCAATTGTATCTTATCTGTTTGAATTAATATGATTGCATAACGCATATAAGAAAAATCCTTCATATTTGATACCTCTTCGAGTCATTAACCCCTTGCTCGATCTTGAAAAAAAGAAAAAAAAAACTTTACAGACGTTTTAAGAATAGTGGCATTGTGGAATTCTCATAGTCGAACCTATCAAAACAGTTCAGATCTCTTCATTTCTTATCGTCATAATGTTACAAACCAAGATTCAACATCAAAATGGATCTTAAATTTCGATGGCGCTAAGGAGTCTCCTTCCAAAATCTTATTGATCGTCTGTACCACATGACACGAAAGCCGACTCAGTAGGTGAGTGTTCCAACCACCTGGGTGCACCCGTGTGGTTAGATGGCCATCTCGCCACTTTTTCTGCACTAAGAGCATCCCAGATGACAATCTGTGTATCAACAAAATAAAGCATTCTTAGTTTAAGTGTTCAAGACATTGACAATCCAACGTATCAAATACACATGACTAGACCTAACCTCATTGCTAGGTTCGTCGATGCATAATACAAATTCTTCTGTATCTTTAAAGATAGCCTGCGGAAGATGACAAGATAATGTTTGTTGTTTGACCACAAAGTTGTTTTTAGCTTTCTCAATAAAGAACCCGTTGCAAAACTATAAGGTAATATAAGTAGGCGTATGCATAATGGAGGCCTATAGAGGCCTAATATAAGCGGGTCAGGTGTGATGGGTAGTGGGTCAAAGAGGGTTTTGGTAAAAATGGATAACTTTTAGTGTGGGGTAAGGTTGGTTGACCCGCAAACACCTTTTTTAATAGGAAAATTGGATTTTAATAGTCCCAACTTTGACATATTGGCCAGCAATAATCCCAACTAAGAAAATGCTTTGTAACAGTTCCAACTTTTAACCTAATTTCCCTCAATGGTCCCATAAGAACTAAAAGTTAACCCAGTTAGATTTTGCTGATTGCTTATGTGGCAAAAAGAAGTCAAAGTTTTGCTAACATGGACTGCTTCTGTGGCAAATAAGTCAAGGTTTTGATGACGTAGACTGCTTATGTAGCAAAGTTTTGATAACGTGGACTGCCCGGACTACTTATGTGGCAGTCCACGACACGTCAACAAAAACTAACTGGGTTAACTTTTATTAATTATGATTGTTAAATAGGTTAATCACTAGTTAATTAATATACCTGGCAACGCAATTGCGTGTGTGTAGCTCCAAGATAATGTTTGACTAATCTCCCGGTTCCAACTTCCCACAGCTTCACAGAAGAATCCTTACCACACGAGAGAACATATCTAACAAAGAAACTATGAAATCAATACTTTTTAAACAAGGAATGGCTCGGGCCAATCCGACCCGTTTTGACCTATAACATAACAAGCCCATCTTGCACCTCCAACTGGAATGTGTAAAGAGCAAAGCTTACTTTTGATCTTTGGTAAAACTTGCACTAGTGGCTTCAGCTGATCCATGTGCACCACGTATTGAGCGAACAATATTGCTAGTCACCCCATCCCATATTCTAATCGCACCATCTTTAGAGGCTGTTACATACATGCCACCTGTACATGAATATCTCACCTGCATCACCAAAAGCACAGATAACTATAAAGAATACATTTTCAGGTCAACTTGTCATCAGTTAAAGATTTTGACCATGTCAATAAATTACAGTTTTGACCCGTCACCCAACCATCCGGACCCATCCATTTTGCCACACGTAATCGATTATAAGGAGTATTCATACCTGATTTATTGCACTATTAACGCCAATCTCTTGTACATTTGCTGAGAGGTAACACTGGAAAGTATTGACATCATACAAATGTGGAATATGATGATCAGTTCCTGCCAGAAGAAAATCTCCAGAAGGATGAAAAGATAAGGACCGGACATTGTGTGTATCCTGTAAACGTTAAACATCAACAACCACAAAGAATGGATTTTTCAAGAAATCTGAATATGTTGAGAACTCAAATAGTTTTGTAACGAACTCAAATAAAATAATAAGCGAACCTGTATAACCCTGGATGCTCTCTTTGCAGTGGTCTTAGAAAAGTCAAAAAACCTGCATTTTGGTAATATACAATTTGTGACTAATAAATAATATGTTACCGCCTTGTGCTTATATTAAGCCATTTTGGATTTAGCATTATACTTTATTGTGTGATCTTTGGCCCCAGATATCAAAATAGTATTTTGAGGATGGAAACCCACGTCATTTACTGGCTGCAACGATATAAGAATTTTATTAATTTAAAGATGTCAGGCTCCCTGCTTTCAAATTTAAAACTAGAGGTGGCAATTGAAACCTGTGTATAAGATAACATGTAAATTCAACTTGTATTTTTAGTAATAATGGGTCAAATAGCCAAAAAGAAACGAGTCAAACAGGTCAAAAGTCGCCTAAAATGCTTGCAACCTTCTAATTAATTTTATCTAAAAAAATTGATATTTACCATATTGCTTCCACTTTTGTAATCATACTAATACATTACTGGTTATTTACAATATTTAATAAATGTTGCATCAACAAAAATTTACTTGTAGATGGTCATAAAATGTTCGTATGACGGGTCTAACAGGACCATCCTTTCCCTCTGGCAGCAGCATCTGCTTGATTTTTCCTACCTGCACATGATACCAGCTTTGCCACATTAAATGGTTCACATGTAATTACAGACAATGGCGGACCCAAGAATTATTTGTTGGGGTGCGGATGAGGTGTTCAACCATATTTTCAAGGGGTGCGGTCGGGTTTTTTGCCTAAAATATACACTAATTTTTTTTCAAGGGTGCGGCCGCCCACCTTGGCCAAAGGGTGGGTCCGCCCCTGATTAGAGAATGGCAATTTCGACCCTTTATGAATTATTTGTAACGGGTCAATCCGGTAAATTTAAAAACATTTGCTAAATATGAAACGGGTCAAATGGATTGAACATGTCAAAAGTCGTTCAAAGTTGGATTTTAACTCACAATCACAATCTTCTAAACCTATGTATTTAAAAGATATAGATTATTGATGAAATAATACAATTTAACAGGCCAATTATTCATAACAAAATTCTAGAAAATAGACAAAAAGAGTTACGGATCAATCCAATCCAACCGAATTTAACCAATTCCCCCAACTCGCCCGATTTTCCACCTGTACATATAACCAGGGTTATAAAATTCCCGACTAGCATCGATTAACGCTAGTCAGAAGGTCACCGAGTAACTTTCCTCTAATCAGTCAATTAATCGCTAGACGGTCAACAGCGGCCCTAGGCAGTCCTAATCGGCCAAAAATTGGTGGTTCCAGACCAATTCCGGCCAATTACCGACCATATTCCTGGCCATTTTCCGGTCAAACCTTGTAAATTTCGATGATTAATCTTGCGTACTTAAAAAAATGAGCCGATGAGGGATTAAAACTTATCTTGCTAAAAAAATTACACATAAAAATGTGTGCATATATATATAAAACTGAAGATTACATATAAAAATTCCAATCCAATTAATCGCTAGTCCGTACCCCACCGGCCGACTAGCGCCTAGCGATTCTTACAACATTGCATATAACCAATATGAGCTTATTAAAAAAATTACCTCGAACAGTTTAATTGAAGTATCTGCACTACCCGATGCAAGAAACCTTCCATCAGGACTAAATCTTGCACATCTTGCAGCATTCTACATTGGATAACACAAACTTGTAAGTTTCCAAAAAGAAAGCTCTTAATATCAATCGGGAAAAACATAAGCCAATGTCAAACATTTTCAAGTTCAAATGGATGCATACCTTATGTTCTGAAACATGTTTGGTTTCATGCTTTGGGAAACTTTTTGAGGAGCCTTTCGTATCATGTGCAGCACTGTTAAAAATGAGACACTTGTTTAGCAAGTTTAGCAAATTTAACTTTAAAACGACCCCATAGGTACATGTTTGATGAGTTATAAACCCAGAGATTGGAACTCATTATCTGATTATTGCAAATTCAAGTCGCAATAATCAGTTTCGACTTTCTAACGTTCGCATAGACATATTCTTCTTGATTATTTACGGGTCAAAATAGGCAATTATAAAAAGGATACAGGGGGTGTTTGGCATTGTATCTTGAAAGTGATTACAGGATACAAAATAATCAAAATTAGATTATTAAATTTTGATAATCAAGAAACAGATCACCTAACATGGACAGAAACAGCACGGGGACTGGTATAGACCCATATGTTGTCGGTAATGCTGTGGTTGAATCAAACAATGCAGATGTAGAGAGTCCCCTTCCTGTTTCATCTTTTTCGACTGCAAGACCCTGTTTAATTTTTGAGTCCGAAAATAATATTTCCTTTTTTTTGACTGCTCTTTTTAACCTAATTATTGTTTAATCATCATAATAAAACACAAACAAACCTTGGCAACCAGCTCAAGAAGCTTGTTGGGAGAAGCTTCAATGGTCAGTGGTGTCATTGTAGCAGAAGCAACCGCACTTGCAGCCTAGAAATACACAAGTCAAACAACTGATTCTAAATTGACTTTGTGACTAGGCCTGTAAATGAGCCGAATGAACACGAACGGGGGCATGTTCGTGTTCGTTTATTTAACTTTAACTGAACACAAATAAGATCAATAAACGAATGGATCTTCTTCATGTTCGTTGGTTAAGAAAGTGAACATGTTGGTGTTCGTTTATGTTTGTTCGTTAACATTCTAAACAAATAGTTCATGAACACAAACGAACATATATGAACAAAAACAAAAGAACATAAACGAACAAATATAATGAACTTTTATATTAAAATATATAAAACATAAACAAATATATATGCATTAAACTTTTGCATTCATGTTTAAATGAACATAAACGAACAATATAACCGAAAATAGATAAATGAATATAAACAAACGTGTTCACGAACGAACAAACATGTCGTTCGTTTAATTAAATGAACAAAAGAAAAAATTGTTCCCGAACATACACAAACTACCCGCAGAAAGTTCACGAACGTTCAGTCGGTTCGTTTATAGTCCTAAATGTTAATACTTGGTGTCAAAACAATCAAATTCAAAAAAAGCAAAGAGTTACCCTTATACCCTAACTCAACTATTAACCCAATCAAGCAATTTACCCCACCACAATCTTAAAAAATTTCAAACAAATCCGTCTGAGAAAACGTAAATGGACACAGATCTTGTAATAGGCTACCAGATTAAGCAGTTGAACATCTTAATCGAAATGTAATCGACGAATTAAAAGTGAAATGAAGGGGGCAATACCTGAGTGAGGTTATGGTCTCTGAGATGAGCAACAATTAGATTGTTTACGTATCGATAAAGCTTACCTTCTTGCAATGTTTGCTCCAAATTATTGGTATCCATTTCTAAAACTCAGCTAATATTATCAAAAACCCTTTTTCAAGAAAGATATGGAACTGCTGATTAAACAATTGGAATTAAAAAAATGGGTTTAAATATTCACACACCAAGTGCCTATTTTCACACGTTCAAGACGTCTCGTTCAAGTTTATACCGGGCGGCACTGAAATTAAGGGGCTCTGAGTGGGTTGTCCGGCTAGACGTCCGTATAGGTCTAAACTGGGCGTCTAGGAGGTTAGTGTTTTTTTATAATAACACATATATTAAAAAAAAATATGCCGCATTCAGGTCTAGACTGGGCGTCTAGAGTGTTTAAATGACTATTATACCCCTGAGTTAGGGCTAGACTAGGGGCAAAACAGGGCTAAAGTGGTCTTTTGGACCACTCTAGACGCTCAGTCTAGCCCTGTATGCGGTGTGTGTTATATACATATATTTGTTCTCTTTTTAATATCAATAACACATATATTAAAAAAATGTGCCGTATACTGGGCTAGCCTGAGCATCTAGGGTGTTTAAATAACTATTATACCCCTGAGTTAGGGCTAGACTGGGGGCAAAACAAGGCTAAAATAGTCTTTTGGACCACTCTAGACGCTCAGTCTAGCCCGGTATGCGGCGTGTGTGTGTGTATATATATATGTGTGTGTGTGTGTGTGTGTGTATTGTTTTCTCTTATTAATATCAATAACACATATATTTAAAAAAATATGTCGCATACGGGCTAGACTGGGCGTCTAGAGTGTTCAAATGACTATTATACCCTGAGTTAGGGCTAGACTGGGGGCAAAACAGGGCTAAAATGGTCTTTTGGACCACTCTAGACGCCAAGTCTAGCCCTGTATGTGGCGGTGTGTGTGTGTTGCGTGTATATATATTTGTTTCCTCTTTTTAATATCAATAACACATATATTAAAAAATACGCCGCATACAAGGCTAGACTAGATGTCTAGGGTGTTTAAATGACTATTATACCCCTAAGTTAAGGCTAGACTGGGGGCAAAACATGGCTAAAATGGTATTTTGGACCATTCTAGACGCCCAGACTAGCCTTGTATGCGGCGTATATATATATATATATATTGTTTTCTCTTTTTAATATAAATAACACATATATTAAAAAAATACGCCGCATACATGGCTAGACTGGGCGTCTAGAGTGTTTAAATGACTATTATACCCTAAGTTAGGGCTAGACTAGCGGTAAAACAGGGCTAAAATGGGCTTTTGGACCACTCTAGACGCCCAGTATAGCCCTGTATGCGGCGTATTTTTTAATATATGTGTTATTGATATTAAAAAGAGAAAACAAATGTTTATATATATACACACACACATTTGTTTTCTCTTTTTAATATCAATAACACATATATTAAAAAAATACGCCGCATACAGGGCTAGACTGGGGGTCTAGGGTGTTTAAATGACTATTATACACCTGAGTTAGGGCTATACGGGGGCAAAACAGGCTTTTAATGGTCTTTTGGACCATATTAGACGCCCAGTCTAGCCCTGTATGCGGTGCGCGCATGTGTGTGTATATATATTTATCTCCTTTTAATATCAATAACACAAAAAAATACGCCCCATACAGGGCTTGACTGGGCATCTAGAGTTGTTAAATGACTACTATACCCCTGAGTTAGGCTTGACAGGGGGCAAAGCAGGGCTATAATGGTCTTTTGGATCATACTAGAGGCCTAGTATAGCCCAGTATGCGGCATATTTTTTGTGTTTTCTCTTTTTAATATCAATAACACTAATATTAATTATAAAAAACTGATATTAATTAGAATAACACTAATATTAATCATACAATGCCTATACGATACTTATATTACACTATACAAGACTTATATTACATTATACGATACAATACCATACGAGACTATAGGATAAGATACAACACTCGTATAGGCATCTAGTATTTTAACACTCGTATTAAACAATATATTATTTTAATGGAAGAGTAATTTTTTAAAAAGTAAAATGTTAAAAACAATGTAATATTTAAACGATCCAATATTTTAAAGGGTTGATCTTGAAAACGGTAAAATATTTTTATACAAAAAATAAAAGTTTTTTAAAAAACAACTCAAATTACCCAATCAAAACACCCATTTTTTCACTCAAAAAAACATTACCCTCCAAAAATAATCAAATTACCCCACCAAAACATCCATTTTTCAACTCAAAAAAAACACGAACCTCCTAGACGCCCAGTGTAGACCTATACGGAACGTCTAGACCCCTTAAATTTCGTGCCCGACAACCCACTCAGAGCGCACTTGATTTAAGTGCCTAGACGCCCCGTATAGACCTAGACGAGACGTCTAGAGCACCAGAGGTGTTCAAAATAGGCTGGATGAATGTTTGAATAGATTGAGCCTTGAAGAATACTCAAAAAGATTTGCACTTTGGTGTTATGCTTTAGTGCGTCACTATAGCCTATAGCCCGTATAGGAAGTTTGTAGGTGTGGGTTTGGATTTTATTGTTTTGAATATTTTCTTAGGTGGAAATTATAAACCGAGAAAATGTTAAAGTCGTCCTTAAGATTGGGCCGGATTTAGTTGTTGCATTCAATATATATATAATATATATATATATATATTATATATATATATATATAGTGTGAGGTTGGGAACAATAAAAAAATAAAGAATCAGGGAATACTCTTAAAAGTTTAACTTAACATGTTAAAAATCAATTTTTTTTAAAAAATTATCGCTTTTCCTTATAAATACTTGTAGAAGCATTTTTAATAAAAAAATAAAAAACTAGAAATATAAAAAAATTGTTAAAAAAGCTTAAATTTTTTTACAAAAAATATTTTTTATTAGAATGGTTTCTACCCATTATTATAAGGAAAAGCACTGAAAAAAATTTAAAAATTTTGATTTTTAACATGTTAATTTAATTTTATAAGATAATATTTTTTAACTGTTTTTTAAACATTTTTTTTATATTTTTTAGTTTCTTGATTTTTTTATTACAAATGTTTATACATGTACTTATAAGGAAAAGCGTCAAAAAGATTTTATATATATATATATATATAAAATATTTAGGATCAAGATTAAATGAAAACCCATTCGAGTTGTGAAAACTTAGAGAATTCGGCATTCTCTACGAGTTTTGCCCCCCATATTTCGCACCCCTAGATTAAAATGTTATAAAAGACTACCTAAAAAATTCAAAGTGATGTTTTTCGGCCCCTTACAGGAGCTCTAAAAAGGTGATAACATAAGTATGACATCACTTTTTACAGCATTTACGACAATGATGCCGTAAATGAAAAAAAAACAAGTTTTTTTATTTTTTGGAAAAGTTAATTTTTTAGGATTTTTGGTAAAAAATTTGAAAAAAACCTTTCGTAAGGCTGAGTTCTCTAAGTTCTCACAACTCGTATAGGTTTTCATTTTACCCTAACCCTATATATATATACACACACATATATAGGATCCGGTTCAAAAGAAAATCATGCCGAGTTGCGAGAACCGTAGGTGCCATTATGGACAAATGAGAGGATGCCACATCATTTGTACATGTGTGTATTATGCAAGGGTATTATGGTAAATTAACATCTACATTATTGGGTTTTCCTAATCTAACCAAGCTGGAATATGTTTATCGAGAGAAAGGGGATGATTACATTTGTGCTGTGCATATCAACAATCCCAATATACAATTTCCCTCCCATTTTGTCATACCCCAACCGATGTGGAATCATCGGGGCGGACGAAGTATTGCTCAAGACTTCATAACGCTAATTTGTGACAAGTAATTTAAAGAACGAAATTTCATTTCATTTCCAGAATATCAAGTAAATAGTTGGAAGCAAATTACAACATCGAAATTTAAAGTACAGCAAGGAAATCAAGAGTACAAGGTGCAACATAAGTCTAAATTAAAAGTGAGTTTATTGTTCATCCTACTAGATTCCATGCATCGTCTTAATCATCATCATCAACCTGCAACATATATCAAAGTATAGTTCAACACACAAGGCATTGGCGAGCATACAAGTTTAAATACTAAGTAAATAAAAGTTTAAACAATCCACATGGCATAACCGTTTACTAAACTAACATACAATACTAGCAATGCGACTATACAAGTCAACCCAAAGTTTACCGCTAGCGTAATCTACTCATAGCAATGACTAGACCGTTTTTTTTACTTAACATGACCTCACGAATACGAGTGGTGCATTAATCCTATAGCACTATACATATTAAGGGAGACTTGTACACAGTTAATGACGTACTATAAGGCATTCGATTCTAGCATATAAGTTTGCAGGTATTTGTATTAAGCATGTATAAATGGATGTTTGTTTGTGATTTATGCATAAAGTATGGTGTTTTCAGTGAGTCGATATAG
Source organism: Scalesia atractyloides (assembly GCA_947069175.1). Lineage (NCBI taxonomy): Eukaryota > Viridiplantae > Streptophyta > Magnoliopsida > Asterales > Asteraceae > Scalesia > Scalesia atractyloides. The sequence continues at coordinate 13,648,830 of CAMTDV010000029.1, forward strand.
CATATAAGTTGCACCCCAAAAATGTAAAAGTAAAGAGGTAGTCGAGTAAGCTCACAATTTTGCAAGCTTCCTAGTTCCAAGAACTGAAGAGTTGAAGTGATGCACACCGAAGTTACCCTACATCAGGGAAACAGAGGTGTGTGAATAAACTGTGTTTGGCGAAGGATTCAGATTTAGATTCGGAAGATACGGAAAGAAAATGTAGAAAACTCCACTTTGTGCGAAGTAGGCTGACCACTTCATGCGAAGTGACTTGCACTCCGTACGAAGTGACTGTCCACTTCGTGCGAAGTGACAGTTTTGTAATGTTTTAGCCTGTTTTGCACCCGTCTCGACAATGATTTCTGTGAACGGGAATTCTGGCAACGAGGAAGAACAGTCTAGGACCATAATACTTAATCAAAATGCGATTAATATTATGTCCATGCCAGTATATTAAGAAAGTACGATAGCTATGTAAAGTTTATGTCCGTTTAGTCAAGTTTGTCACAGAAGTTAAGCAAGGAGGTATGAAACCTTTTTATATGATTCACCAAAGCACTAAGTTTATTAACAAGTTGATAAACCTGGTTAGTCATGAATATACACAAATTAAATTACAAAATGCTCAAGTCAGGTGTGGAACTTAATTAAGGTACCAAAGCTCCCAACGTTCTCACACTTGCTGAAACGCAAGTCCAATCCTAGTGAGATGATGAACTTGGTCAGCTCTACACTTGGTACAAAAGAAAAGGAGAATAGAAAGTAAAAGGAGAAGTAGAAGAAATGACAAGTATTAGTGAGCTAAACCCTCTTAGAGGATTATGAGATTAATCTGCCAGAGAATCAAGGTTTTAGAGTGAGAATGTGAAGATCCGAAAAGATGGAAGTGGTGAGGAGTGTGTGTATTTATAGGAAAAATTGCTGCCAGCTCCTCTTCGTGCGAAGTGGGTTCAACTCGCACGAATGAGTTGGTTTGGGGGGGGGGGTTTACGAATTTTAACCGTTTTTTCGAGTATTTCGAGCATAAAGTTGTAACGTCTGAGTATTCCATGTATAATAAGTATGATTTGCATGTAAACATGTTTTTTAATGATTGGTTGTATGTAAAACAAGTATGAATAAAGTATGAATTTTCATTATGATCACGTCTTGGAAAAGTGGAATATACAATAAGACATGAATACAAGCTTCTATAAATAGGAGTACAATTACACTTTTTAAATAAGGAAAGTACAAGAATGCAACGCGTTACACATTTCCCCATTATATACATTCTCTTCTTTTCTCTACCATTATCTCACACCACACCCTTCCATCAACACACAACTCACACCATGTCCTCAGGTCTTCATCATGTTGGTTGGTGCATCAGTAGATGTTTTGATCTTAGACCACGCTCGAAGGCTTGTTACTATCCAAATATCCCCTCAAGCACCTCATCCGGTGAATGTTGAACATGGCTCATCTACGGTCTCCTTCAAAACTCCAACAAACCCAGGGATGCAAGTCAATTAGAACGGTAATATATCTTTCTGTCAAACATCGTTTTTTGTTTAATTTTCTTTGTGATTTTTTTAAGTTTTGCTCATAAAAAACCCTAGATGGTGAACATAGTTAAGCAGATTTACTCGTGAATGTTGTTATGTTTGTCATTTCTGTTGTAAAACCCGTAGATGGACAACTTAGGTTAATAGTTCTACTTGCGAATGTTGATGTGTTTTTTAGTGGTCGAGTTTGTTGAGATTGTTTAGGGTTGCATTTTTCAACCACTGTGTGTTTGTTCAGTCTTACAAACTATAGTAAAACATGTTTTTGCGTTTTTTATGTCCGAGATACCTTAAAAAACATCTTTTGTTGAGTTGCATGCAATTTGTTAGTTTTAGTTGTTAAAAAGGTATTCGTTAAAAAGATGTACTAATCTTTATGTTCTTTTGTCTTTTTTTTTTGTTTTTGGCATGTAGATCGTGGCGAGCAAAGCGAAGGGAATGCCCGTACTAGTTCACCCCTAACCGTACGCGTTACTAGACCCTGTATGCCCCACCCCACCTTAAGCCAAAACTGACGGTCGTGTTCTAGCAATGGCAAGACATTGTTGAGATGTGATACGTATGCTGAGAAGTGCGGGTTTTCTATTAGGATAGGAACCATTAAGAGGAAGCATGGAGCCATCATGTATCATTACATTTTGTGCTCAAATCATGGCAAACCACAACTGAAAAGGAAGTTCGACACGCTGGATGAAACTTCTTTAAAGATTAGGTAGTCCACGTTCCGGGTTTGCGACTGCAAAGCTTGTATCCATTTCAAGTTTGATCAGCCCTCGCCCATTTATAGCATGTTAGCATTTTATCGCCTCAACATCTATTTTTTTAATTTTGTCAAAAAAATTGAAATGAAACATAAATTTCTGCATATCTTATTGGTACAATCTTATTTTCGTCCCTTTTACCAGTGTGGACAACAACAAAGGTGTGTGACATTTGGAGCGGGGCTTTTGTTTTGTGAGACCATAGAGGCTTACAGTGGTTGCTAACCTCATTCCTTGAAGCGCACACCAAGCAGCCTACTCTCGTGTTGACTGAACAAGATGTCACACCCCGACCCGCAGCGGAATAAGAATCGGGGCATAATTGGGTTATCACCAAAGCTCATGATGTTTACTAATATGTTTCATATTTATTAAATTCAAAATTACATCCTCAATATTCCAAACAAGTTCATACGATTACAAAGAACAGTAACTAAATAAACAATCCAAAGTCTAAACCGATTTATTCTTCTAAGCCATCTATATGTTTCTTGCTGCAACTGGATCACATGTATCAGGTGTAAAATGGGGGTTTTTGGGTTAACAAAAGTTGGCGAGTGAACCTTGTTAGAAAACATTTATTATTGATTTCTTGTTATATTTAATTTGGAAAAGTTGTGCAATAATCATATGTGAGCAAAAGTAAATAAATATACAATAGCAATAACAATAACAATAACAATAACAATAACAAACCACCTTGCATGAATATATGACATGAATGATACTGTATATGTTGGCAACGTCACGTTCACGCTCATAGGTAATGGGGAACGGACGGCCTATGATGAATGTATGTGCGATCAAGACTCAATCAAACGGAGCCGATCGTATGTTGACGCCTCGTTCACGCTCATAGGTAATGGGGAGCGGCGGCCTATGATAGTGAAAATGATAAATTTAATCTAAACATTAACCACGCAAACAGTTGATACATATTGAATACACATTAATCATTGATATGATGGATGCACAAGTGTTTAAATGTAATAAATAATGTGACACATGATACACCCCAAAAACTGATTAAAACGGGGAATTTGTAGAGATTCACTCACACTGGGCGTGTTCGTTTGACGATGTTGAATGCGCACGAGTTTAGAGGGTTGATCGACGAGGATTAACTAACCTAAATAATAACGAAAAAGTACGGTAAATAAGTGGATTTTATTAACAATTCTAATTGGATTTTTAGGTTTATTTTTGTGAGTTTAAGGTCACTTTCTAACTTTAAAAATGCATTTTTAAGTATTTTTAATTGATTTTTAAATAAAACAAATAAATAAAAATATAAAAAAATGTTGACTTTTTGGGTTGACCGTTGACCGTTGACCATTGACTTGTTGACCGGTTCGGTCGTGTATTTGTTTGCGCTGAGTGAGGTTCGAACTTGTGACCTCCCGTACGCGTGCACGCAGCTCTACCAACTGAGCTACGTGTCTAACCCGAAATATTTCTGTTTTTAATTATATTTATATACTATTTAATTTATTCAAAATTCATTTATTCTTAAAAAGGATTTTAATTCTATCGAACCGGTGTGCATAACAGGTCTCGAACCCGGGACCTGTTGTTTAACGTTGCACACAGTCCACCGCTGGACTGTGTGTCTAACCTGGTTAAAACACTTGTTTTTATTTCTCTTATATACTAACTGGAAGTTTCCATATTTGGGTTTTATAAAAAGTCTGAATAGTGTGACGAATCGGAACAAGGACAGACTCGAACCCGGGGCTCTATGATTCAAATGCACACAGTCCACCGCTGGACTGTGTGTCTAACCCGAGATATAACCCGATTTATATTAAGTATATACAGTCTAAACTTCATCTTCTTCGTTAACAACACAGACAATCGATTTATTATGCGGTTCTTGTTTAATTCAATTAACGGACATATGACTGATTAAAATGAAATGGATAAAGAAGGTTTTGGAAGTGAATGTACCGGAAAGATGATCTTTCTCAGAACTCCGGCGAAGTCGTCGGCTCTGTTTTATGAACTCCGTCTGAACGGGCCAATTAATAGTTTTGATTAACCAATTGTGAAATTGAATGACTAAACAAGAGTTATCAGAGAGTTTAGATGATTATACCGATTCACAGCGCGATTTAGGAATTTTCAGAAATCTTCAAGCGAGTGCTGATTATCAGATATCGTCGTCTGGGATTGATTCTGATTGAAAGGTTTGAGTTAGCAAAAGTCTAACAACAGATAGAAGATGAAAGAATTGAGAAATTTACCGTTTTGATGAATGACACGGTTTTCCGGCGAAAGTCCGGCGATTTCAGAAAACGTTTCCGACGAACTGAAAATAGAGCGAAAGTGAAATTGAGAGTTCTGTGGGTGTTTTTGAGTCGCGAGATGATGATATTGTTGGTGAAAACCAGTAAGTAAATGATTTCGGTTATTAAACCCGAAAATCATATGAATTCAAGTTCAATAAAGGCTGAATTGATTAAGAACGTCGGTCGCAATGATTTCATCGGTTATTATCAGTGATATCGATCACTCAATCGTCTGGAACGTTGAAAGCCGATATCGGTTTCAGTTTTGGCGCAAACAGGTGATTTCACAGGTGAACTTATGTTTTATTTGTTTCCTAGATTACACAAAGACAGCAAGTGGCGGAGTGGTTAAGTGCTTGGTGATTAAGTCTTCCGGCTGACCCGGGTTCGAAACCCGGCAGCCCATTTTTATTTTTAATTGCTTTATTTTTACTTTTTAACAATTTAAATTTCCATATTCTAAAATATTTATTAGTTATGTATTGTTTAAAATTAAAATAAGCATTAAATGAGCAACGAAAATTTGAAACTGTTTATTCGATTAATAAACGAAGCGGGTTTGGAGAACCCGTTTTTTGACAGATGTTACAGTATCCCCTACTTTTAGAAATTTCGTCAGTAGTGGTAACAGAAAAAAGATGCGGGTATTTTTCGCGCATTGAGTCTTCACGTTCCCAAGTAAACTCAGGTCCTCGTTTCGACTCCCAACGTACCCTTACAATTGGAATACGACTCCGTCTTAAATGTTTTTCTCCGAAGTCCATGATCTCTACTGGTCTTTCAATGAAATGCATAGATTCATCGATCTGAATATCTTCCAGGGGAATATGGAGGTTTTCATCGGTGATGCACGTCTTTAAGTTTGATACGTGGAATGTGGGGTGAATTCTGTTGAGTTCTTCTGGTAGGTCAAGCTTGTATGCTATAGTACCTACTCTTTCGAGTATCTTGAAAGGTCCTACGTAGCGTGGTGCTAGCTTGCCCTTCTGGCCAAAACGAACTACTCCCTTCCACGGTGATACTTTTAAAAGTACATGATCACCAATGTTAAACTCCAAAGGCTTTCGTCGTTTGTCTGCATAACTCTTTTGACGACTTTGTGCCGCTAGAAGATTGTTTCAATTTGATGGATCTTGTCTGTTGTTTCTTGAATTAGTTCTGGACCGGTGATTTGAGCTTCTCCAATTTCGTGCCAACATACTGGAGATCGGCACTTACGACCATATAAAGCTTCAAAAGGTGCCATGCCGATACTTGAATGATAGTGTTGTTGTACGAAAATTCAACTAATGGTAGATGAGCGTCCCAATTTCCCTTGAAGTCTATGACACATGCTCGAAGCATATCCTCAAGAGTTTGGATGGTGCGTTCAGATTGTCCATCAGTTTGAGGATGATAAGCAGTACTGAGGTCTAATCGTGTACCCAAAGCGGCTTGCACGGCTTGCCATGTTCGTGAAGTGAAACGACCATCACGATCTGAAATAATGCTTAACGGTACACCATGACGGCTTACGATCTCGCTGATGTAGATACGAGCTAACTTCTCATTCTTGAAGTCCTCGCGAATCGGAATGAAGTGAGCTGATTTTGTAAGACGATCAATGATTACCCATATAGTGTCATACCCACCGGAGGTACGAGGTAACCCGGTAATGAAGTCCATGGTTATGTTTTCCCACTTCCATACAGGTATTTCAGGTTGGACTAGAAGTCCTGAGGGTCTTTGATGTTCAGCTTTTACTTTGGAACATGTAAGGCACTTGGAAACAAAAACAGCAATATCCTTTTTCATTCCAGGCCACCAGTAGGTGTATCGAAGGTCTTGATACATCTTGTTGGCTCCTGGGTGTATGGAGTATCGTGTTTTGTGCGCCTCATTCATAAGGAATCACGAAGGTTTTGTGATCGGGAATCCATATGCGATCTAGATAGTACAGTACTGTCGGATTTCGTTTCAATTTTAAGTTCAGCTCCACAAGACAGCTCCTTTCGTACTTCGTTTTCCTTACTGAAACATGTTGGGCTTCTCGAATTTGATCTTTGATGTCAGTTATGAATTGCGAACATAGAAGACGAATGGAGTTCGCATAACCCTTTCGACTGAGCACATCGGCCACCACATTTGCCTTGCCAGGATGATACCGAATTTCACAGTCGTAGTCATTAAGAAATTCGACCCATCTTCGTTGCCTCATGTTTAACTCCTTTTGGTTAAAGATATGTTGGAGGCTCTTATGGTCAGTGTATATTTCACACTTAGTACCGTAGAGGTAATGTCTCCATATCTTAAGAGCGAACACAACGGCTCCAAGTTCTAGGTCGTGGGTGGTGTAGTTCTTCTCATGAGTTTTGAGTTGTCTAGAAGCATAAGCTATCACCTTTCCTCTTTGCATTAGAACACAGCCTAGACCTTGCCCTGACGCGTCGCAATAAACCACGAAGTCATCACAACCTTCAGGAAGAGTGAGAATAGGTGCGTCACAGAGTTTTTGTTTAAGGGTTTGAAAGGCTTCTTCTTGTTTGGGTCCCCATATGAAGGGTTTTCCTTTATGTGTTAAAGCCGTGAGTGGTACAGCGATGCGGGAGAAATTTGCAATGAAACGGCGATAATAACCAGCCAAACCAAGGAATGATCTTACTTCGGTTGGTGTACATGGCGCTTGCCATTCTTGTACTGCTTTGATCTTTGAGGGGTCGACATGTATTCCCTTGTCATTGACGACATGTCCAAGGAATTGTACCTCTTTAACCAGAATTCGCATTTGGAGAATTTGGCGTAGAGCTTTTCATTCCCTAAGAGTGTAAGGATGAGTCAAAGGTGTCGTTCATGATCAGACTTAGACTTTGAGTAAATGAGGATGTCGTCGATGAAGACTATAACAAAGCGATCGAGATAGGGTTTGCAGACTCTGTTCATTAGATCCATGAAGACAGCTGGAGCGTTGGTTAGACCAAATGGCATGACCATGAATTCATAATGACCATAACGAGTTCGGAAGGCGGTCTTTGGGACGTCTTCTTCATGTACTCTGAGTTGATGATAACCAGAAAGAAGGTCGATTTTTGAAAAACAGTTGGCGCCTTGAAGTTGGTCAAGAAGATCATCGATGCGAGGTAATGGGTAGCGGTTCTTAACCGTTAACTTGTTGAGTTCTCTGTAGTCGATACACATGCGAAACGTTCCATCTTTCTTCTTCACAAAAAGGACAGGTGCACCCCAAGGCGATGAGCTAGGACGTATGAACCCTTTGTCAGTCAACTCTTGCAATTGACTGGCTAGCTCTTGCATTTCGGATGGGGCTAACCTATAAGGAGATTTTGCAACTGGTGTAGCTCCAGGTATAAGATCAATGCGGAATTCGACTTCTCTCACGGGAGGAAGTCCTGAAATGTCATCAGGAAAAACTTGCGGAAAATCTTTTACTACTGGGATGTCTTCGAGTTTCTTCTCCTTGATTCCCTTTTTGACGACATGAGTTAGGAATGCGACATAATTTTTGCGGAGATATTTTCGGGCTTGAAGACAAGACACTCAATTTGAGTCCTTTCGAAGGGTTTCTCCAAAGATTCGTAGAGTCTGACCGTTTATAAGAGGAATGCGTATAAACTTTTCGTGGCATACAACTTTAGCATGATGTTGGCTGAGCCATTCCATACCAATTATAATGTCGAAACTTCCCAACTTCATAGGTATGAGGTCAACTGGAAAATCGTGAGCGTTTAGGGTGAGAGTACAATTGCGTATAATAGAGTTTAATGAGACCGGTTTTCCGTCAGCAACTTCCACCGTTATGGATTCCATGAGTTTATCTCGAGTTTGGTTGAGGATGGGTTCAAATTCTAAGGACACAAAACTCTTATCCGCGCCAGTATCAAATAACATGGATGCATATCTACCATTGATGAGAAACGTACCGTTAACCACATTGTTGTCAGCCCTAGCTTGATTGGCGTTGATGTTAAAAGCTCTTCCTCTTGCAGGTGGAGGAGCTTGGTTAGCCTGGTTTACTGGATTAGCTTGAGCTTGGGCATGGATGATATTCACCAAGCGTGGACAGGTGTTCCTGAAGTGGTTCGGGTCTCCACAGTTGTAACAAGCCCGCATAGGTTGCACCATGGGATAGTTGGGTTGGTAGTAGGATTGGGCTACATGTTGGGTAGGTGGTAGTAGTAAAGGTTGTTAGGCTTGACCCACTATCTGATGGTGGGCTTGGGTTGAGGGCTGATGGCGGTTCGATCGCTGAAGTACGCGACAGGTTGAATGGTGTGACCTGCGCGGCCACAGCCGGTGCAATGCTGGCAGGGATGATCAGGAAAGTGATGGTATTGGCAACGGTTGCATTTTGGGTATGGGCCGGAGTATGGCCTTTTATATGGTGCAGGTGAGGGGGCGACTTGAGTGATGGGTGCAGCAGGGATAGGGAAATTTGTTTGTGTGACAGCAAAGTTTCTGGTGTTTCGCTTCCTCTTATTAGCAAACTTTGAGGAGGAGGTGAAATTGTTTGAAGTTTGGCCCTCAATGGGGGCTTTCTTTTTCTCGTCCTTAAATTTGCCGTTACGAATACGATTCTCGGTAAGCTCGGTAGCTAGTTCCATAGCAGCTTCGAGTGTTGCAAGCGAAGTGCTTAGAACTGAGTCTTGAATTTTCGAGGGGATGCCTCGAATATAGTGTTCGACTAAGCGGTAAACTGGGGTGAACAAGTTAGGGACCATTTGGTTTCAACTCTAAAACCGTTTGTTGTAGGAAGTATGATCTCCCTCCTTTTGCTTCACCGAATGAAATTCATCCTCTAACTTTTTTATCTCGCTTCTTGGACAGAAGCGTCTCGTCATGATTTCCCTTAACTCCTCCCACGTTAAGGCCATTGCATCTTCGATTCCTCTCTTACCCTTTTCAGTATTCCACCAGGTAAGAGCTACTCCAAATAGTCTCCCGGTTGCGTAACGTACCTTGCGATCCTCGGGACAATCGCAGTTGAGGAAGGTGTTTTCCATTTCCTCAAACCAGTGGAGGAGAGCAGTGACACCTTCGGTCCCTTCAAATTTCGGGGGATCGCAAGACTTGAAGTGTTTGTATGAGCACTTTTTGGAGGGAGGGTTGTCAACATTCTGGTCTTCTTGCTGGGGAGGATTGATGGGATTTGCGGCGAGAGCTTGTTGGACTTGAACTACGATGTCAGGAAGCACCGTGGCCATTTGTTTTGCGATTTGGGTGGCCAAGCGCTCGTTTGACCATCCTGACCTTCTACCCCCACGTTGCTGCCTAGCCGACATCTACAGGAACATTCATAAGAAGATTGTGAGTTTAAGGAGTCTTTTTAGGTGTCATGTGTCTTAAAAATAAAAGTAACATAAACATCAATAATGCAACTAACATCCATAGGATGTCTTGGGTTTGCTCATGTTTGGGCCTCCAATGTCCCCCATACCTTCACCTGTATAGTCATGTGGGCCCCCATGACTATTGGCTTAGTAGGATTCACATTGGTATTGGCGGTTTAACACTCGCATCACCCGAATGAAAACCTTGAAATATGTCGAGATGTATGGTCGGAGGGTGTTCAGGTGTAGACACAATGACAACTCAAAGTGGGGTTAGCTCACACGACGTTTGGTATAGCATGCTTTGGCCTAATAGGTCCTTCGTACTTTCATCGTTAGTCCCCAGTAGGCAAACTGGTCCTTTATTTTGGATTTATACGAATGCCAAGCCTAGACCGGACGTTCCGACTACAGTTACTTGTACCCTTCCAGTTACTACATGCCCGTCATGAGAACTCACTTTGATGTGATTTGAAAATACAAAAATCGTTGCAAAAATCATGGAAATTGTGTGGTGTGTGCTCTCATGGATATGATATGTTATGAGAATATGATTCATGATAGGCATTGTATAATAATATGTACTTATGAACATGCTTGCATAACATTGTATGTAACAATAAACATAAAGCATATAAACATCATGAATTTTGCATGTAACACACAAACAATTTAAAAATTCTAATCAACTATAGTATAGGCTCTAAGGGTCTAATAACCTATCCTATATCCCTATAGTCATGGCTCTGATACCAATCTGTCACACCCCGACCCGCAGCGGAATAAGAGTCGGAGCATAATTGGATTATCACCAAAGCTCATGATGTTTACTAATATGTTTCATATTTATTAAATTCAAAATTACATCCTCAATATTCCAAACAAGTTCATACGATTACAAAGAACAGTAACTAAATAAACAATCTAAAGTCTAAACCGATTTATTCTTCTAAGCCATCCTATATGTTTCTTGCTGCAACTGGATCACATGTATCATGTGTAAAATGGGGGTTTTTGGGTTAACAAAAGTTGGCGAGTGAACCTTGTTAGAAAACATTTATTATTGATTTCTTGTTATATTTAATTTGGAAAAGTTGTGCAATAATCATATGTGAGCAAACGTAAATAAACATACAATAACAATAACAAACCACCTTGCATGAATATATGACATGAATGATACTGTATATGTTGGCAACGTCAGTTCACGCTCATAGGTAATGGGGAACGGACGGCCTATGATGAATGTATGTGCGATCAAGGCTCAATCAAACGGAGCCGATCGTATGTTGGCAACGCTCTTCACCGTTCACGCTCATAGGTAATGGGGAACGGCGGCCTATGATAGTGAAAATGATAAATTTAATCTAAACATTAACCACGCAAACAGTTGATACATATTGAATACACATTAGATCATTGATATGATGGATGCACAAGTGTTTAAATGTAATAAATAATGTGACACATGATACACCCCAAAAACGTGATTAAAACGGGGAATTTGTAGAGATTCACTCACATGGGGGCGTTCGTTTGACGATGTTGAATGCGCACGAGTTTAGAGGGTTGATCGACGAGGATTAACTAACCTAAATAATAACGAAAAAGTACGGTAAATAAGTGGATTTTATTAACAATTCTAATTGGATTTTTAGGTTTATTTTTTTGAGTTTAAGGTCACTTTCTAACTTTAAAAATGTTATTTTTAAGTATTTTTAATTGATTTTAAATAAAACAAATAAATAAAAATATAAAAAAATGTTGACTTTTTGGGTTGACCGTTGACTTGTTGACCGGTTCGGTCGTGTATTTGTTTGCGCTGAGTGAGGTTCGAACTTGTGACCTCCCGTACGCGTGCACGCAGCTCTACCAACTGAGCTAGTGTCTAACCCGAAATATTTCTGTTTTTAATTATATTTATATACTATTTAATTTATTCAAAATTCATTTATTCTTAAAAAGGATTTTAATTCTATCGAACCGTGTGCATAACAGGTCTCGAACCCGGACCTGTTGTTTAACGTTGCACACAGTCCACCGCTGGACTGTGTGTCTAACCTGGTTAAAACACTTGTTTTTATTTCTCTTATATACTAACTGGAAGTTTCCATATTTGGGTTTTATAAAAAGTCTGAATATGTGACGAATCGGAACAAGGACAGACTCGAACCAGGGCTCTATGATTCAAATGCACACAGTCCACCGCTGGACTGTGTGTCTAACCCGAGATATAAACATTTATATTAAGTATATACAGTCTAAACTTCATCTTCTTCGTTAACAACACAGACAATCGATTTATTATGCGGTTCTTGTTTAATTCAATTAACGGACATATGACTGATTAAAATGAAATGGATAAAGAAGGTTTTGGAAGTGAATGTACCGGAAAGATGATCTTTCTCAGAACTCCGGCGAAGTCGTCGGCTCTGTTTTATGAACTCCGTCTGAACGGGCCAATTAATAGTTTTGATTAACCAATTGTAAAATTGAATGACTAAACAAGAGTTATCAGAGAGTTTAGATGATTATACCGATTCACAGCGCGATTTAGGAATTTTCAGAAATCTTCCGGCGAGTGCTGATTATCCGATATCGTCGTATGGGATTGATTCTGATTGAAATGTTTGAGTTAGCAAAAGTCTAACAACAGATAGAAGATGAAAGAATTGAGAAATTTACCGTTTTGATGAATGACACGGTTTTCGCGAAATCGGCGATTTCAGAAAACGTTTCCGACGAACTGAAAATAGAGCGAAAGTGAAATTGAGAGTTCTGTGGGTGTTTTTGAGTCGCGAGATGATGATATTGTTGGTGAAAACCAGTAATAAATGATTTCGGTTATTAAACCCGAAAATCATATGAATTCAAGTTCAATAAAGGCTGAATTGATTAAGAACGTCGGTCGCAATGATTTCATCGGTTATTATCAGTGATATCGATCACTCAATCGTCTGGAACGTTGAAAGCCGATATCGGTTTCAGTTTTGGCGCAAACAGGTGATTTCACAGGTGAACTTATGTTTTATTTGTTTCCTAGATTACACAAAGACAGCAAGTGGCGGAGTGGTTAAGTGCTTGGTGATTAAGTCTTCCGGCTGACCCGGGTTCGAAACCCGGCAGCCCATTTTTATTTTTAATTGCTTTATTTTTACTTTTTAACAATTTAAATTTCCATATTTAAAATTTTTATTAGTTATGTATTGTTTAAATTTAAAATAAGCATTAAATGAGCAACGAAAATTTGAAACTGTTTATTCGATTAATAAACGAAGCGGGTTTGGAGAACCCGTTTTTCGACGGATGTTACACAAGACCCAGCTACGAGGAAAGCAGTTAGCGTTGTTTTCATGGGGTCCCTTCATCGACTGTGCATGCGGAACATAATGAAAAGTTAGCCTCCAAGGTATAATTCTAATCCGAAACCCCCACCCCTTCCCAATACGCGATGTAAATATTTTTTTGCGGCATAGGCGGTTTTATGTAAATGCTTTTTGAAAAGTTTATTTATCGGCTAAAGGTGGTACATAGGCAAAACAGTATGACCATTCCAGTGACGTATAATCACAAAATTTATATCACCGGCGTAATAAATATTAAAATAGGCAAAACTGTATTTTTTTATCTTGATGTGCCCTATAAAGTCCAACCAGACTTTACGTGCGATTTTTTCCTAACTGATAAATACGCAAATGCAACTACCCACACTTGTTTGGGATAACTCCTTCGTGAGTTCATAAGTGGTGTGTACGTTAATCATGTCTAGGTTTTTGTACTGGGCCCTATATGTATGGACAAACATGTGAATCTGTTAACAAGGTTGCAAAGTCAACTTTCCCAAGTTATAAAAGATTTTGTGCCTTTGTGCACTTAAAATCATTTTCAAATATTTTCAAAATGAGTCAGTTGGGTGTATTTACCAGCGAAAGCTGACGTATTTTCAAAAGACTAAGCTTGTAGGTACAATACAAAAATAGGCTGGAAGTGCTCGGTAGTGATAAGAGGATCTTGCAAATCCTAGATCTGCCCAAAGTCTATTTTACATTCTTTCTTTGTACAATATATGATCCGCCTGTGGATCTTCTGTTACGAGCCTATATATTATTTTGTATTTCGAACATTTGGTTTGTAATAGTAATTTAAATCCAAGACTTCCGTTGTGTTGTGTTTAATTGACTATGATGATATCAACTTTACGTCACGATATTCCCCACCCGGGACCACCGGTGTTTGGTTGAAAATACGGGGTGTGACACGTGACTATTTTAATTTCATAGTATGTCCTAGTAAGAAAATAAAATAACTAAATGATTACACGTAGTTATTATAAAAGACAAAGATGTTTAACAAAATTTAAATACGGGTCAAACATGAAGGGCCAATTGTAGCAAAATGGAAAGTTGAGGTCAAAGATTAAAAGTGCAGAATTTAGTGTGTGTGTGTGTTGGTGTGTGTTCTGTACGAGAGGGAGGAAGAGAAGGCAAAACATTCTCCTTCAACATACAACAAGAAATTTAGTAATCTAAAGAGGTTCTAGGACTGAAATTGTGTATTGAGATTCTTGATCATCTAACGTCTCTAACATAAGGTAAGTTAATTTTGTGTTTCGGTGATCATTCATGGAGTGGGTTTTTGTTTCGACTAGAGAATTGCTAAAAGAATGGTTTCGCGTTGACTCATGTTGAACGGGTCAACCGGGCAAGAAATAAGAAAGTAAAAGAATGGCTTCGCATTGACTCATGTTGAACGGGTCAACCGGACAAGAAATAAGAAAGTAAAAGAATGGTTTCGCGTTGAATCATGTTGAACGGGTCAACCGATAAGAAATAAGAAAGTGAATGTATTGTTTCGCGTTGACGCGTGATGAACAGGTCAACTGATTAAGGACAAGAATGTAAAGGTATGAATTTGTGTCGCATCGTATTGAGCGATCAACCAAATAAGAATGTGAAAGTTAAATGACGATTTTGTGAAGAGCTAATATAAATGAGTCTATAAGTTCATGTTGATCATGTCAATGAAAGACTTTTATAAAAGTCAAAGAATGTGATAATAGAATAACTATTGAAATTGTTATAAATTATTACATGAAACGTTAACCGAACTCTTGGATGTTTAGGTAAAACTTCCACTTGACGATGCGCCTCGCTTGGAACGAACACACTCCTTGCCCTCTTTACGCTTCGGACATGATATTGACAAACGGGTCAAATTAATTTTGGTTTGTAAATGATGAATTTTGCTTCTAAATTACTTTTCTATGAAAATGAATTAACCTTAGTAGTTAGTAGTTTAAATATCATGTTGTAGAAACATTTTTTGGTTGCGTTCGTTGTATAAAACTTAAGGGTATAATGGGAATTTTTAAGTTATGTTTTACAAGTTCGAAATTTTATAGCTTTTTGGTCGTAATACAATAGGATGGGGACCCAAACAAGAAAAAGCATTTCAAGTTCTAAAGGAAAGACTGTCTAATTCACCAGTGTTAACTCTACCAGATGGAAGGGAAGATTTAGTTGTGTGCACAGACGCCTCGCATCAGGGGTTAGGAGGTGTTTTAATGCAACGAGGTAAAGTTATAGCATACGCCTCAAGACAGCTCAAACCACATGAAGAAAATTACCCGACGCATGATCTAGAATTGGCCGATGTGGTGTTCGCCTTAAAACTATGACGACATTATATGTACGGAACAAAGTGCACCATATACTCGGATCATAAAAGTCACAAATACTTATTCGAACAAAAAGACCTCAACATGAGATAACGAAGGTGGTTAGAACTGATTAAGGATTACAATTGTGAAATCCTTTATCATCCGGGCAAAGCAAATGTAGTGGCGGATGCTCTTAGCCGATAGGAACATTCTCCCCTATTCGAGTGAAGTCTATGAGGATGATTGTTACGCCTCATCTCCTTGAGATGATACGGGAAGCACAAATCAAGTCTTTAAATGCAGATGATCCTAAGAAACAAAGAATAAAAGGGATTGTGGATAAACTGGAGGAAAATACAACTGGAATCAAAACTCAGTTTGGGTAAATCTGGATCCCTTGGTTATGCGAAGTAAAGGCAATATTACTCGAAGAAGCTCATAATCACGATACTCGATACATCCGGGAGCAACAAAAATGTATCGAGATTTAAAAAAATTACTGGTGGACGGGAATGAAACGAGATATTGTCAAACATGTCGATAAATGTTTAACGTGTTCACAAGTGAAGGCGAAACATCAAAAGCCATATGGCAAACGTGACAATGGATTTGGTGACTAAACTCCCCCAAACACGAAAAGGGCATGATGCCATATGGGTAGTTGTGGATCGACTTGCCAAAAGTGTCCACTTTTTACCTGTCCGAGAGGCCTATTCGTCAGCAAGGATGGCAGAATTTTTACAAATGAAATTGTAGCTCGCCATGGAGTACCCGTCTCCATTGTGTCGGATTGAGACACTAGATTTACGTCACGTTTTTGGCAAAAGTTTCATGAACAAATGGGAACAAAACTTCATTTTAGTACCGCCTACCACCCACAAACAGATGGACAATCAGAAAGGACTATTCAAACACTTGTGGATATGTTGAGAGCATGTCTTAGATTTTAGGGGAAACTGGGACGACCATTTGCCATTAGTTGAGTTCGCATACAATAACAACTACCATAATAGCATTCAAATGGCACCATACGAGATGTTGTATGGAAGAAAGTGTAGAACCCCCGTATGTTGGGGGGAAGTAGATCAAAGAGATATCGCGCCTAAAGACGTAGTAGCTAAAACTAATGAGAAGATCGATATCGTACGGGCCCGATTGAAGGCGACACAAGACCGACAAAAAGTTTATACAGATCGAAGAAGACGACCCATCGAGTTTCAAGTAGGGGATCATGTGCTGTTAAAGGTTTCACCATGGAAGGGAGTAATTCGGTTCCGTAAACTAGGAAAGCTCGGTCCCCATTACATTGGGCGTTTTAAAATTAAAGCTTGGATTGGAAAGGTGGCATACCAGCTGGAATTACCACCGGCGTTAGATGGAATACATGACACCTTTCATGTGTTACAACTAAGAAAATGTCTCGTGGATGAAACCGCTTATGTGCCTCTTGATGATATCGAGTTGGATTAAAAAATGAGTTATATTAAAAACCGGTGGCTATAAAAGATTTTAAAGTTAAGCGCCTTCGCAACAAGTCCATTAGACAAGTCTTGTTCCAATGGCAACACCGAAAGGGATCAGATCTTACTTGGGAGATGGAAGATGAGATGCGTGAACACCAGGTTTCGAGGACAAAACCTCCTTTAAGGGGGGTAGATTTGTAACGCCCCAAAATGCCATACGTGACTATTTTAATTTCATAGTATGTCCTAGTAAGAAAATAACATAACTAAATGATTACATGTAGTTTTTATAAAAGACAGAAATGTTTAACAAAATTTAAATACGGGTCAAACATGAAGGGCCAATTGTAGCAAAATGGAAAGTTGAGGTTAAAGATTAAAAGTGCAGAATTAGTGTGTGTTGGTGTGTGTTCTGTACGAGAGGGAGGAAGAGAAGGCAAAAACCTTCTCCTTCAACATACAACAAGAAATTTAGCAATCTAAAGAGGTTCTAGGACTAAAATTGAATGCATGTATTGAGATTCTTGATCATCTAAGTGTCTCTAACATAGGGTAAGTTGAATTATATGATTCGGTGATCATTCATGGAGTGGGTTGTAATAAATCCGTGAAATTTTATGGGATTAAGCATGGTTATTGGTTAGAATCATCATGTAGAAGATGAAATATGCTTGAATTTGATTATCTTGATAAATTGAAGTAAAACCCACTTGTAGTAGTAGTATGATGAAATGTTATGATCATGTAGGTGCAAAATTAAGTGCAATATTGATGCTGAATGTGTGTGTAGTAGAGAAGTGTTAAATGAAATTGATATAGGATGAAGGTTATGTGAGTTTAGTCGATTAGATGACTTATGATATGAACTAGTAGGAATATGCATAGAACACTTGTACACTATGCCGTGTTAGTGGTACGCACACCAATTGTTGATAAAATGCCTTGAATTGAGATTCTATGTGAATATGATGCTAAATAGTTAGAATTGGTAAAATGATAGTTGTTAACTCAATTATGTTAAGGAAAGAATGAAATGAAGACATGAGATTAAAGTATATTGATTGTAAAAATGTAGGTGTGAAAGAAGAAAGTTCAAGCAACCGAAATCCTCAAAGCTCGCAAGATCGAGGTACGTCATTTGTATGTTGTATTTTTACTTGTACATTATGTTAAGTTGTAACGAGTTATATAGCATCATTGTGATGGATTATAGTTTTTTTGTTTCGACTAGAGAATTGCTAAAAGAATGGTTTCGCGTTGACTCATGTTGAACGGGTCAACCGGGCAAGAAATAAGAAAGTAAAAGAATGGTTTCGCATTGACTCATGTTGAATGGGTCAACCGGACAAGAAAGAAGAAAGTAAAAGAATGGTTTCGCGTTGAATCATGTTGAACGGGTCACCGGATAAGAAATAAGAAAGTGAATGTATTGTTTCGCGTTGACGCGTGATGAACAGGTCAACCGTTTAAGGACAAGAATGTAAAGGTATGAATTTGTGTTGCATCGTATTGAGCGATCAACCAAATAAGAATGTGAAAGTTAAATGACGATTTTGTGAAAAGCTAATATAAATGAGTCTATAAGTTCATGTTGATCATGTCAATGAAAGACTTTTATAAAAGTCACAGAATGTGATAATAGAATAACTATTGAAATTATTATAAATTATTACATGAAACGTTAACCGAACTCTTAGATGTTTAGGTAAAACTTCCACTTGACGATGCGCCTCGCTTGGAACGAACACACTCCTTGCCCTCTTTACGCTTCGGACATGATATTGACAAACGGGTCAAATTACTTTTGGTTTGTAAATGATGAATTTTGCTTCTAAATTACTTTTGTAAAAAATGAATTAACCTTTGTAGTTAGTAGTTTAAATTTCATGTCGTCGAAACATTTTGTGGCTGCAGTCGTTGTATAAAACTTAAGGGTATAATGGGAATTTTTAAGTTATGTTTTAAAAGTTCAAAATTTTATAGCTTTTAGTCGTAATACAATAGGATGGGCGTTACACCCTGTAGATTTTATGATTAATGAATATAATCAAGTAAATGAAATAATTACTTAAAAGTTGGTGTTTTAAATAAATAAATTATTTTATTGTTAAAGATATAATTTTTGGCACATGACATTATATAAGAAATTTTCATAGAATTGATATTTTCAAAAACCTAAAAAAAAAATAAATATATATATTTACTGTTACCATCATATCTTAAGATTTAACGTTTGATTTTATTAGGATAAATCAAACAAAGATAAATTCACAAGAAAATGTTATGTCTAAATTGTCATGTTAGGTTAATTTTGACATAATATAAAAATTGGTTGGACTTAAGAATTTAAATGATACCCTTATTAAATTTGTCATAATAAATAGTTAGGTAAAATTATTAAATTCTAAAATTTGAAAACATATAAAGAGATATAGTAAATTATTAGTAACAATTTACTATGTTACATATTACTTAGTCCATTTTTCTTATGTGAAATTTAGTATTTTATTCTATATATATTAGCAAGAATAAGCAGGAACGGAAATCGTGAGTAGGTTCGATTATTTCCTCCTTTTTGTCATTAACTCTTTTACGGGGTGTATCTCGTGTTTGATTTTAAATTTATTATTTAAATTGATAACATGCTATTAGATGTGTTGCTAGTGCCACATGTTACTAAATTCCATTGTTTCTCTATAAGTGCATCTATGTGTTACTCGATTTGCGTCACAGGTTTTGCGTAGATCCACTTGGCTGACTGGTTCCCCACAGCTATGGATCGAACTCGGTATCGCCGTCATTGTTTTGCAGGTTAAACTTCCGAGGCTTAAATCTCTATGTGTCTATGGCTACTATTATGATGTTTGTGTTGCTTATGTTATATGTGTTGAATTCTTGTTATATTGAAGGACATAGATGCACATTTGATATTGCGTGCTAATAAATAACGTTTTTGAAAATAATAATGATACAAAAACGTTTCTAACTAAAAACCAAATCTATTCTCCAACATTTTTTGTTGACCCAAAACTCTTTTGCGGGTGATACAAGTACACAAGTGTGGGCTGAACTCGAGATGAAGACACTTAGGGCTTGCCTTAGTAATTAAATTGGATTTTGTTATGTTTCATGAAATTGGATTATTGTATGGATTCTATGTTTATGTGTGACAAAATTTAATATGATGCTTTAAATATTATAACTTCATAATAATTGTAATAAGCTTTGGGCAATCAATCATGCCTCATACCGTTCCGTTGCGGGTTGGGTGTGATAACGAAAACCTAAGATCCACACGATTGAAGCGACAGATGTCATACTAGTTGACACACGTTCACGAAGCCTGAGATCCCAAATCAAGTCCTTGAAACGAATCTCTTGAACTGTAGCTCAAAAACCTGAACACGCGTTGAACACCTTCACATTTAACGAGCGAACCTGAATAACGAAAGTCAAAATCGGTTTCCATTTATACTTTGTTGGAACTGATGGAGGTGCGGTGATGGCTCTGTCAATGAAGCAGGGACTACTAAGCGGCTTGAGGCAGTTGCTGGAGCCAGTTATCCGGGTTTGGTGGGTTGTGACAGCAACTGGGAGGGAGACCGAAGGTGGCAGGGTGGTCGATCGAGGCCAGATATTCAAAAAACGGTGATGAGTGGAAGGTGGAGAGACAACTACAAAATGAAATTTGTGCATTGAATAATGGCTATTGATATTTAACAAGGCCGATGAGTTTGGGGCATGTGTGAAATCCCTAAATTGCCCTTAAGCGTCTTAAAAATTATGAACAATTTCCTAATGTACCACTAGAATATGGGTTCTACTCTGTTGTACATAATGCTTCAAAATTTATACACGTCGTAAAATTACAATCTTCTGTAATGCTTTATATAGTATTAGAGATTAATCATTAACTAATATTTAATTAACTCTTAATTAAATAAACAATTAAATATCCAAATAATCATTTCGTAAATGATTTATTCTCATAATATTCTCTAAATATTTATTCAGCTTTGTCGTCAAATACCAGGGATTCGTAAACGATGATATTTAACTCTTAAATATTAATTCTTGTTCGTCGTTCAAAGTGTAACTCTTTGGATAGTATCTCGTTAGTAACGTTAAATTAATGTTGACTCGAACATCTCTATCCAACACGTGGATGCGCTGGGATTGGAATTGTGGCCATGATTGTACCATAGCTGACAGGATTCAAGGACGAATCCTCTTGTAAGGGGTAGACTTGTAATATCCTAAATTTTACCGTTAAGATATTTGAATTGATTGTTTCGACGAGGTTTTTATTAATGGAATGACAAGAAATCATGGATGCGTAGACTTAAAGGAGGTTTCTTTGAAGAAACATAGGAAATGGAAGGTTAACAGTCTGTATGACTGGGGTTAAAAAGAAAAGAAAAAAAGCAGAAAACTTGAAGAAAAGGAAAGCAAAGCAAGGGCGAAGTAAAAAGGAAAAGAATAGTCTCGTACCCAAGTTTGTTACCTTTTTTTTTTCAAAGTAAAATAATAAAAAAATGAAAACCTATGAAAGCAAAGGGTATATGTGGAAACAAATAAATGGTGAAGAAATCGTTTTTTTTTAACAAGGCTGCGTGTCATGGACGCCATTAGGTTCTCTACCTCAATATTTCGTTAGTCAAAAGTGTCACCACATCATTTCTTAGGCGTTATTGATGCTCCGCCAAGGTAATAGCCAAAGATAACAAGATGATTATTGCATGGGTGTTATTTGAAAAAAAGCCTCACCCCTTGTCTATGTGACGCAGACGTGCGCTAAGATGGCACAATTGAACCCTTAAGAGATCCATTCCATACCCTCCAGTCTAAGAATAAAAAAAATACGTTTCTTTCTTTTTTGTAAATCGACAATTTTAATAGCATTAATTAATCATTACATATATGATGAATTTGAAGTAGTTTCTAGTTGAGGGCAAAGTACTAATTTTAAGTACTTAAATAAGAGTTATATATATATTTTTTTTAAATAATTTTTAATTATAAATTACTCATATTAACAACCTAATGTATAATATATAACTATGTATTTCTTCACGTGTTGCGGTGGTATCTTAACGTAAGTATTCGGTGGGTATTGGTTTAATTCGTTACAGTACCGGTACGATACTTGCACTCGGTATATTAATCAACTTGTGCTTGCTTTACATCTACGAAAACAATAAAAACAAACACCGGTACCGGCACCAGCACCGATGTTTGACCAGTATCGATAGGTTCAGATCATCACATTACTGATACCGATATTCATTTATCACCACAGATAGAGTTGTATGAATGAAATATTATCGAAACCGTAAATCATAAAAATGGATATCTGTGATCGTCATACAGCTACCATCGTTGTTTGATAATCTTCGATAGCAATATCATTGTAATCGCGTTTTTTAGTGAAGTGAGTGCTTTATTCTTGTCTAATAATAGTAAATATCAAACAATATTTACAATGATATGATAATATTGGGTAATATCAAACTTATCTCACTATATATTATATAAGGTTGAGAGTTTGCTACAAAGTCCATTTTTTCTATAAAGTGTAAAAAGTTATAAAATTCCATAATGTCAACTATAAAACACACTTAAAACCCACAAATAACAAAGTAAAGATTACTAAAACGCCATATTTGTGGCTTTTGTGTTGTGTTTTGGATGATATGGCTTTGATTATCGAATGACTAACATTAGTGTGTTTTATGTTAATTATCATGTTGTGTCTTATACTCATAGTTCTAAGATGGTGTGTTTGAAGTATTTATAGACTATTAGGGTTTGGATATTGTGTTTTAGTGATCTTCACTTTGTTATTTGTGAGTTTTGAGTGTGTTTTTGGCTCAAACTGTGATGTTTTATGACTTTGTACACTTTGTAAAAAAATGAACTTTGTAGTCGAACCTCACCCATATATAATATAAAAAAGATAAAAAAATATTAGTTATATAAATATCATGGAAGGAAACTAATAATTAAATATTGTGAAATTATGATTATTGTTCATGAGCAGTTTGAATTAATGTGTATAATAATATATATTCAAGTTTATGATGCTAGATCATGTAGAAGGCAAATTTCACGGACGAAGTATACACGACATGGAGAGAGGACTAATTTGAATGGTAATTTACTCATTTTTCATTTGAAATAACTTTCTACATTGATTTTCAAACGATTATAATTTTTTCATACGTTAATATTTTTAAGAAAATAAATACACCGTGTTAACGAGCATTCCATTCTTTTTAATTTGGGCAGCCTATTTCTATAGTTTTCTTAAAAAAATTACAGGGTTTTGTATACACATTAGTTTATTACGTGATTTTGAATATTTAGGACATGATTACGTGATTTTGAATACCAATTACGTGATTACACGTTCAACATAAACCATTACATGATTACACTTTCAATCTAAATTCATTATGTTGATTACACATTCAATATGATTTGTTATAACTAATTTTATTACAATATTTGTGCTTATTACGTGATTACACACATTAAGAACAATAACTTGATTGTTTATGCTTTATTATGTGATTAAATATCTAATATACAACATTATTGGCTATTATAAGTTGGTGCAGCTAATGTTTGTATATAATTTATCCTTAATACGTGATTAGATCTGAAATATTAGGTATTCCATACGAAATATTATGTATTACACGTTTTTGTATTTATGTAATCACTCAGTGTGGTTTCACATAAAATACTATAAAAGAAATCACGTAATCACGAAATGAGTATTCAAAATCACGTAGTCACATAATAATACATAGTCAACTATTGTTATGTAATTCGTAATCACTTAGTGTGGTTTCACATACTATAATGAAATAACATAATAGGTATTCAAAATCACATAATCAGGTAGTCATGTGCTGGGTATTCAATACGTATGGTATTCAATCATGTATTTTTTTTATAAAAACTATAGCAATAGGCTGACGAATTAAAGCAAACGAAATGCTTGTTAATACGGTGTATTTTTTTTTAAATATTAACGTATGAAAAAGTTGTAGCCGTTTGAAAATCAATGGAGGAAGGAGTTGAAGTGAGAAAGACCTAAATACCCTTTCTCTATTTGTTTATCCAATTGTTTGACCCTAAGATTTACGGAAAGGCCACCACTTAGTTTTGAGCCATTGATCTTGGCTGATCTTCTCGCTTATTCTTCGTACAGGAGACTCTCTTGTACATGAGTCTCTCTCTCAAGTTTATAGCGTCAGTGATAAAATTCATTAACAATTAAAAAACATGTCTTTATAAAATATAAACTGTTAAAATTCAAATTGAGCATTTAGCTAAATTCATTAACAATTAAAAAACGTGACTTTCTCAACTGGCCGATAATAATCCTAACTCAATTATTTGCCATAATAATCCAAACCGGCCCACTTTTGGCCGATAATAGTCCGCCATTAAAAATATCTTAACGAAGTTCAATTTTTTTCCAAATTACAAAATGATATTTTAGGGATTTTGATCAGAACGAGTATACGAGTCGATTTATATAAAATTTACCTAGAAACGATGCTCCAAACAGCTTGATTTTTGTTAATTGGAAGTTTAGACACCCGAATTGAAGCACCGTTTTTGTCATTTGGGCCTCGAGGTAATTTTATATCAATCAACTCGTATCCTCGTTCTAATCAAAAGCCCTAAAACATCTGTTTGTAATTCGAAAAAAACTTAACTTTGTTTAGCTATTTTTAACGCAGACTATTATCGGCCAAAAGTGGACCAGTTCGGATTATTATTGACAAATAACTGAGTTGAGATTATTGTCGGTCAAATTGTGAAAGTTAAGATTATTTAAATCCAATTTACCTTATTAATGTAGTTACCAGAACTAAATTATTAAACCTAGATAATAATTATGCTAATTATTTACATGAAATAGGAAAGTAAATCCAGAATATTAATATTACCAATCATCTCTAGATCAAGTGATGGAAGGTTTGCATTTAAAAGATACATGTTTAACTACCACTTGGTGTAGAGTGGGGCACTGGTGAATAATGATAGGAGAATCAGGGAAACTTGGGTTCGATCCTTGAGCCAATCGGGTTTTACCAATAATTTTAACATCGTGCCTACGGGCGGGTGGGTTACCAGGTTTTCCTTGGGGTGATGGACTCGGGGTGCTCTCAGAGTATTCCATTTGGTCCAACCTGTGCCCAGGAAGTGATTGAAATTAATTTTGTTGGCCGTTCAAATATATATAATATATATAGTATTGTAGAGAGTTCAAATGAGAAGAAAAAATTTTAAGAATAATAAGAATAACTTTTAAACTAATTGAAATTCTCCATTTACTTCATTTAATGTGTGTATTTAATATTATGAAAAAGGGCATATAAGTAAATCTATAATTGTCATTAATTAGCTAATTAATTAAACTTGTAACTCATTTTTTTTATATATTCTTTCAAGATAAAATAATTTATGGTGTAGGAAATTTTCGATATGTGGAAGATAAATTTTAGTATGTGTAGGATACATTTTGAAATGTGTAGGGTAAATTTACATGTGTGTAGGATAAATTCCAGTAAATGTAAGACATTATAGGATAAATTTTGAAAATGTGTAGGATAACATGTTTTTTATTTATTAATGAGAGATAACATAATTAATGAGATGAGTTATAAACTATTTATTATGCCCTTTCTTCTTTTTCTTATCACATTAATTTTTCTCAAATGAACATTCATATATATATATATAATACTAAATGTAAACAATTTACAACTTTATACAAAATACTAAACGTAAGTATTTTACAACTTTATTATGCATGACAATGGTAAAACTGTAAAAGCAAGCAGCCATACTGTACAAGTTCTTTGAGCCCTCTCTCTTTATCATCAGACGACCCATCACAACCACACCCACTTGTCACCTTTTGTGTACTTATAGCGTCCATCAATATTACACCATCGTTAACCATAACTTATGTTTTATGTTATCTTAGGCTACATGGTATGGACGGAATTAAAAAAAAAATTTAGAGGCATCCAAAATTTTTCTTGAACCCACGCAATGACGTATCAGGCTTTTATTGACAAGGGTTCACAATGTAATTTTAATATACACAAACTTATATTTATTTATTTATTTTGATAGAGATACTACGACCACTGTAATGATTTTAAGTTGCAAACGATAAGTTAGACATTTATACCGATCAATAATTGTTTTGAATCTTTTTTTTATAAAAATTTATTCTAAAAGATAGATCTTTGCAATAAATAAAATAATATATTAAATAGAAACCTTAAAATAAGAATGAAACAAAACAATTTATATACTTTAAAATAGAAACCTTAAAAATAAAGTAGCTACATAAAATTGAAATATTAACGAAACAAAACAATTTATATATTTCAAATACTAAATAAAAAAACAATAAATAAATAAAAGTTGAAACTTATTTGGGATTTATAATCTTAAGTTTACACTAACAAAATGTTGTTGATGTCTCTAATAAAGATAATGACAACAAAGCTGCTTAACTGCCGCCTCATCTCATAGGAGAAAACAGATCAAGTTACCTTCTTTATTTCTAACTTCTTCAACAAGACAAATCACGTTACCTTCTTTATATCTGTTTTTCTTTAACAAGCCAAGAAAACGGTTTGCACTAATTTTACACTTTGTCAAAATTGTTGAGGGGTAGCTCGTGCACCCCTCAACCCCTCTTAAATCCTCCCTTATATGGAATGGAGCATCAAGAGGCTCCATTGCACTATCACAACGCCACATCAATCAGGAGGCTTTATTATCTTTTCTTAATAATACCAACAGTATGGAATTGAGCCTACCTGTTATCTCTTCTCACCAATAGCGACCCTTGGAGAGAGAAACCACAACTTCAAACACACATCTCGATATTCATCACCATTACAGCCATGATAGCCATTAGCTCCCCATGATAGCGCATGAGGTATGGATTTGAGGTTACATGGGGGTGACACCCCATAATGTAATATTCCTTTTTACATGTTTTGTTCATTTTTGTTATGCTACTTTGAGCATAAGATAAGAGACTCAATTGTAAAAAAGCTAAAAAGGGTGAATAAATTGTTTTTGTTTAACGAATAATAGATTTTAATAATTTCAATTATTGTCCATTGGTCGGCAACAGTCTTAACTTTAAAAATTCTCACTGGCGGTCCCATCTTTTCACATATTGACCTTCAATGGACCCTGACTAACAGAACCCGAACGCCGTTAGTCTCAAGTCGCTGGAAAAACGATTTTGGTCGGAAAAAGGTTCCTAAAGGTCCGATCTATGGTTACAAACAGGTTTGGGACGAAAACTTTGAGTTTTCCGGCAAAAAAAGTTTGAATTTTCCGGCCAAAAAGAAGTCTTCTGGCGAAAAAGGAGTTTTTCCGGCAACCTTAATAATTGAGGTTTTTTACTAGAAAGGTTCCTAAAGGTGCGTAATAAGGTTACAAAAAGGTTTGAGACGAAAAAGTTGAGTTTGCCGGCCAAAAACGTTTTTCCGGCAACGGAGACTAATGGCGTTATAGTTCTGTTAGTCAGGATCCAATGAATGTCAATATGTGAAAAACTGGGGCCGCCAGTAGAACTTGTTGAAGTTAAGACCGTTACCGACCAACGAACAATAGTTAGGATTATTAAAATCCGTTATTTCTTTGTTTAATGACTTATTTTTCTAAAATCTATGCTTGTTAACAAGATATGAATATTGAGAAAACGTTTGGATAGTGAAATAAAAGTAAAGAGATTGAGATAAGTCATCATATCATACTTTGGAACCCGTACGTATTAGTTACGGATTTGCATATCACACGACGTAAGACTTTATAAATTAATACTCATAATACAACTATTACAGTTATCACTTTATAATATTAACACAATTTCAACAATCTACTAACACATAGAATCATAACATGATTAATTTATATGCAATCACACATTACTACTTTATCACATGTAGGGATATGGATGTCACTACTTAACCATACATTCACATACGTATTTACAACTCTCTGCATGCCCAATTACTAATGGCTTAATCTATTCGGACACTCCTGCTGTCTATTTAGACACCCTTGAGCCCTAGAAGGGTCGTCTAGGGCTAGACGACATGTCTAGGCACTGATTTTAGGGGTCAGCAGGGACCTAAAAAGGGCGTAGAAATTTATGTGTGTGGACGGTCGTCTAGACCTAGACGACCCATCTAGGACCATGGTTGTTTTAGTTGGAAAAGGGTGTTTTGGTGGGTAAATTGGTTGTTGTTGGAGGTTGAAAAATGGGTGTTTTGGTAGGGTAAATTGGTTGTTGTTGGAGGTTATTTTTTTGGTGGTGTAATTTGAGATTTTTAAAAAGTTTTGTTTATTGTATAAAAATAAGTTAGCGTTTTCGATTGTTTAAATATTTAATTGTGTTTACATTTTTTTTTTAAATATAATATTTAAATTTAATAATTCAACATTTTAAGAAGAATGCAAAAAGTATATATTGTTTCCGTATTACATTTCAATGTCGATTTAACACAAACAATCATCAAGTAATCGAATAACTGAAAGTTAAATATAACATATATAACATAACTTTGTACATCCATAACAATATGTATCTGTACAGCTGAATACTAAATACAAAACATCTATGCATACGAGTCGGAGTCGGGATCTGGCTACTACGGCTGCTGCTGATGATGTGGTGCTCGAGGTGGTGGGAGCGATATGGGAGGTAACTCGTCTCTCTCTGTCTATCCTGTAACTCCCGAACCACCAGCCCATGAGATCCATAAGCCTGTCGACGTCGGCTCGTAAGCGCGTGTATGCTGCACCTCCCGAGACATGACCTAGAATAACGTGCTGCAGAAACTAGGCGCCCCGTGAGGTGGTGGTGGTGGCGGTGCCGGTGCCGGTCCGTCTAAATCCACCGGAGGCTCCTGGACTACCGTTGCCTCATCTACCGGCGGAATAGATGGCTCAAACTGATCTGGCAGCGGCTCCGGAATCCATGGCTTACATGTGCGGGTTTTAAACCGCTCGCCTAGCACGCCGAACCTCTTCACTAGCTTCATCCCCCGCAAGGTCTGAAACCCATCCGCTTCGCGGTAAGGCCGGCTGCAAGTGTGGGTCTGTCTCCGTCTAGGCAATCACGGTGACATACGCCCCGCCGTACAAAAAAGCCGCGCTCCTGCCGGTGATGGGCGGAGGCGAAGTACTGGGCGAGACCGTGCGCACGGCCTCCTGTACAATAGGCAATAGTAGAAAAATAAATCGGTGTTCGTACACCACTCACTGCTGTGTCTGCTAGCGGTAATAGACGTAGCGAACATCCGATATAGATACCTGCACATAATATTAGCGAAGTATGGAAATTAATTCATATCAATAGTAATCAAATAATTACTGTAATAAACGTACGTACCTGTACAACGGGTCGGCAACGTATGAAATCCTCCCCTTCGCCCTGACTTGCTCCCAAGTGTCATGGCCTGCGACCATCCTCCCAAAATCCCAAAAGAGTGGGTCTATCCACCACCACTAGCCCATCCGTATAAACATACGTAGCAATCTCCTCCTGTAGGTATATACCGCTATGAACGACAAACTCAGTAAGCGTCATCGAACACCAAACACCGGCAAGTCTAAATGAAACCTCAGGCGGAGGGCGAGGACCCTGTGGCTGGGGAGGCGGCTGGTCGACCCATGGCGGGTGAAACGTGAATGTCGACAGGAACTCGATGAGCAGCTCCTTATAACTCGGCGTGCCAGCCAATTCAAACAGACGGTGCCACGGGGAATCAACGGGAACGAAAAACGCAGTCTCGGCGTCTCACCAATCGCCTCGATCGCATCCTAGTCGACTGCCGCGTGCGATTCGATGTGCATTCGGCGTTGCTTCCCGCAAAAACGGTCAGCCTCGGTGTCGGGCGGGAACTCAAGATAGGGTTGGCCGTGTAGCGGATCCGCCGGCGCTGGTGGAGCCTGTCGCGGACCATGCAGATGTGGGTCCCCGTGTATCGGATCTGCAATCTCGTCCGTAACTAATCTGCGATAACAATAACAATATAACACAAATAATAACAATAAACCAAATAATAACACATAATATTAAAACATTAAATTATATAAGTTAAAAAAAAGAACAAACATAAACTGGTCGTCTATTGGGGTCGTCTAGGGGTAGACGCCCCGTCTTGTTCAACAAAACCCCAAATACTTGAACATCACAGCCCAAAACCCCAAAATTCATCAAATTCACACACAACCTACAGTCTAAATGCATAATACATTAAAGATTAATGAAGTTTAGGTGAAAATACGTACCAGAGATGCTTGATTTCCATAAAAATACGCTCCAAATACGGTCAAAAGGCTAGAATACGTATGTGTGTATGTGTTTGAGTGGGTGTGTGTGTGTTTGGTGGTCGTATGTGGCTGGTCGTCTAGGCTGGCATGTCATATACGAGGGATAGACGGGCCATCTAGGTCTAGACGATACGTATGGATAAATGGTGAATTACCGGTTTACCCCTAAATTAGGCCTAGACGGGTGGCCATTCAGGGGTAAAATGGTAATTATGGATAGACGTCGCGTACAGGACTAGACGACACGTCTATTCAAATGGTGAATTACCATTTTACCCCTAAATGGCCACAAGTCTAGGCCTAATTCAGGGGTAAAATGGTAATTAACCACGTGAGCCCTTTACAGCTCAGAGTGGTTAATTACCATTTTACACCTGAATTAGGCCTAGATGGGTGGCCATTTAGGGGTAAAATGGTAATTCACCATTTCCCTTTAAAATTCAAAAAAGTGGCCAGTTTCAAAGTTGCCGCTCAAATTGTACGTGGCGTGTAGGTCTAGACGTGTCGTCTAATTCAACAACATTACCCTTTTGCCCCTGGTTTAGGCCTAAATGGAGTGCCATCCAAGGGTAAAAAGGTCTTGTGGCAAAAAAAGACTGTCCGTCTAGATCTAGACGACTCGTATATACCATTTTTTTTCTTTTCTTTTAGATAGAAAATCATATTATTTATCAACACATTTATAAAAATCCGTATTAATTATAAAAAACCTTATTAAGTATACAAAAATCTTATTAATTATAAAAAAATTTGTATCAAGTATACAAAAATTCATATTAATTATAAAAAATCGTATTTATTATACAAAAATCGTATTAAATATATAAAAAATCGTATCAAGTATACAAAAATTTGTATAAGGTATACAAAAAACCTCATTCTTTCGATTCACTTTCGACGTAATTAATACTCGGGTTTGGATTTGGTGGGGGATTCATTATCGACGTATACCATTCTAAACGGGGCGTGTACATGTATAGCCATTGTTCTGCAGCGGCGCTTCGGTAAGTCAACCATAGCCCGTTTACTGTCGGCATTGGAAACTGGCCTTCCAGCTTAATATGTATGAAGTGGTTATTGTTAACATGTGCAAGCGTTATCGTTCGTGGTTCTCGATCCGTCGGAGGATTCATTATCGGGAAGAAGGTGGAATAACCATTGATGCTTAACAGGTGAACCACGATGCCGTACCTTTGTGCAATAAGAAGCCCTGCGTGGGGAAGTCCATCCAGTGAGTGGGGGGCAACGCTCCACTAAATCCCATATTAGGCTCTGATGATGCGCATAAAAGTATCCTTCCTCCCATGCTTCAAATACTAGCGCCCAGATCGACGCGTTCTGATCCATCTCCTGTAGAAGGTCTTTTCGAATGTGGCTCCACTCACGTTCTGCCATACCCAAGCCCATAGCAACAGACCGAAACCCACAATGATCGCCTGGCCTCACGTCTTGTACGCACGAGATGTACGGGTGAAACAATGTCGGATGGAAAGACTTAAACCGTTTGATTGTTGGCACATACTCGTCGCCCACTATCAAGGAAAACCGTTATCGTCTCGAATCTCTCTTTGTTTAGAAGTCGTTGAACGGCTCCGGCCCGCTCTGGTTTTTGAGACTTTATGACCGACTATTGAGTGGCCTGCGACGGAACGTACGAGTTGTGGCTGGGGGTATCGTATGTACTTTGTTGGAAACCCTGGGACGGAACGTAGGAGCTATGGCGGGGGCATCGTCAAACCGAAGTTGTGCTTCTTTGTTGTTGGTCGTCCACGAGCATTTTGTTAGACAACCGGTGGTTTCTTCGTGGATTTGGTTGGAGTCAACACTGCTTTAATCTTTCCTAGCAAGCTTTTTTCTGAGCAGGGGGATGTGACTCTAACTGTTGCCGAACAATCTTCAGCTCATCTACCACGTCAACGTCATCCGATATCAATTTACATGCTTGGAAGTTAAGCTTCTGCCAGAAGATGTCTACGTCTTCGAGTTGAATCGGACGCTCTGCACGGTTAAAACAACGCGCTGTTTAAAGTCACATGAATAGCGGACATATAAAACACACATCACTTCACGTTTAGCAAGTATTACCTGAACATACGTACTTTTCCAGCTTACAAGCACACGACAACCCACAGCTATACCACATATGACATCCACAAGATGAATGCAAGTGCTGCAACATGTTTAGTTTCCTAAGTAGCTCTCCACTCAACAAGTCAAGCGTTGTATGGAAACCTTTCCACGCAGGTGGTCAAATAACGGGTTTTTGTGGTGGTTCATTATTTTCTCGATGTTTTCTCGAAAGCTCCTCCTTATTTCACGTATTGTGTTTCAACTATCTCCTTGACACAACCTACTATACGGTCCAGCGAGCTCCTATCTCGGATGTATCTCTTTAAATTCGCGTGTTGACTCTCCACTCTGTTTGTAGTACGCTGCCGAAGTTGCGACTCTGATCAACCCACACAAAGACGAATATTTCCTTGTAGTCTTTCAGCCAGTTATCATACACGTACGTAAACACCCCTAAAAGGTATCAATAATTAGTTAAATGTGCATAGATAGGTCACATTTTATTACAAAAACTTACTTGAACGTTTGCACTCCACAAGTCACTTTTGCAGGTTGCGCAAGTTATACTCGTATATGGGTATTGATGGAGACTTACACAATCTCCCCCAGGATGACAAAAAAAATTTTCCAGTCTTCTTCTGTGAATGCGCTCTTGCAGTGCTTACGAATAGTCTGTTGTATGTGAAACCTGCAAAGATATCGAGAGGCGTTTGGAAAAACCTTAGCACACGCGTTAATTAGGGCCAGGTCTCTATCAGTTACAATCACACGTGGCTCCATACATTCGTCCAACATTGACCTGGTCCTCTCAAGCACCCATACAAAGTTATCACTACGTTCTTTGCAGATAACGGCATGCGCGATACAAAACGAATAGTTGGTGGGCGTCATACCAATTATCTGGACAAATGGCATGTTGTATACGTTCGTCTTGTACGTGAAATCGATCAGCAAAACGTGTGGGAACGCACGCCACATTTCACTCGAGTAGGGATGAAGAAAGAAGATCTCTTTAACAACCTCTGTTTCGGGTTCCTCCCGTGTCTCGTAAATAAATTCGTTTGTAATAAGAATGTTTTCTAGTGACTACATGGGAGTCACTCCGTATCTTTGTTCAGCCCTAGTCTTCTGAACTGCGTTTTGAACGTCTTTCTGAACATGGAAACTGTCGGGAAACTGCTTCTTTATCGTTTGAAAATTTATGCGCGGCTCTATGTTTTGAGCTGTCAGTTGCTCGATCAATCTGTATTCGTTAGGAGTAAATCTTCGCAAAAACGCATGGCCCGACAGTCCTTACAGAGTTCGTGGTTATGTTAGTCTTTCCATCTTTTATCCCCATGTTTCATACGGATGGTCTCGCACAACCACCAGGTAAAACGGGCAACCAGTTTTCATGCTTCTAGCTTTTCTAACCGTTGTTGTAGTATGGTGCTCACCACCACGGTCACATTCAAGCCATACCCTCCGGGTCCTTCCACCAATTTTATTTGATCGTCGGGTCATAATAACGAAACCATCCGCCTTTTCCGTTTCCTGTGCCCAGTTTTTTTTAGCTCATATAGAGAGTTGAAAACCTACAACATCGATATCGTTATGCTAGATTTTATGTTTACTCAACTGCCCAACATAAATAAATAAGTTTTGATACCATCTCTGTGAGGTACGGATTGCCTGCGCATGGGGGTGCCTCACCACCATAACCTCCACCATCAGGATAAACTTCTTGACCGTACAAAGACTGTGTTGCATTGTAACTTTCATAACCGTCTCCTACGTATCCATCCGGATCGTGTTGTTGCACGTACGAATATTCACACTCGTATCCATAATCCAGAAACCCATGTTGCGCAGGATCACATGGTGCATCAACTTGATACGAGTCGTCCACATGGGATATTTCATCAACGGAGGAACTCGTTCAAATCTAGAAACAGTCTATTTTGATTTCCTTGTACATTTGACACAACCTCCTCTTGCTCGTTAGAATCGGGAACGGCGGTCTCCCCCTAACAACAGTATCATCATTAGTAAATGATTAAAACAACAAGTACTTTAACCTAATAACTGCTACCGGATTGGCTTCAGGCACCCATGACTGGCCAGAATACGGCCTAAAGAAATATTTTCCGTCCCAGTATGATGACATTTCACCACATTTGAATGATATCAGATGAAGTAATATAAGCCAAAGAAAAAGACGCAGAGAATTCCGACGAATGTTCAAGTTGCCTGTGATATCAAATGCTCTGCATGACTTTATTTAACAAAAAGATATATGCCCCGTCTAGGCCTAGACGGGGCGTATCACTTTACCTCACATGCATGCAGACCACCAAAGTCAAAATCAACCTCCAAGACGGGTCGTCTAGGCCTAGACGACCCGTCTTGCGCAGGTCGTCTTCGGGTTTCGTCTAGGGCTAGACACCCCGTCTGATATGACTGATTTGACATTGTACGAGGGCAGGAATGTAGTCGGAGAAAGGAACACTAGACGCCCCATGTAAGTCTAGACGACCCATCTTAAAGATGTGGAAATAGACAGATGAGTGTATGAATATACATTTGCATATGAAGTAGTAACAATAACAAATTATAATAATCACGTACATTCATTAAAATGTGCCCACACCTCATCCCTGTTTAATAAATGCACAAAAGATTCACATAGTATCATTATTATTATTATTATTATTAATGATGCATAAATGAACCATCACTTAAACACACTTAATTAATCTAATTGTTATTCTCCACTTGTGGTCTAGTGGCAGAAGATTTGAGTTTTCAAATGAAGACTCAAGTTCAATTCTCACTTGTGTCATATTGGGGTAGATAAAGACACATTTGGACTAGGCCTTGTGTAAGGTTATCAGTTCGATTCCCGAGCCCAACCGGGTTTTCGTCTTACCGTGTGTTACGCCAAAGAGTTCTACTCTTATGGTGGCATAAGACTGTCAGGTGGGAGCCGACAGTATGGTTTTCCGGGGGAACGCCTAAAAGCCAAACTTTGAAGCCAGTGTGGACCTGGTTAAGACAACATAGCCTAGCTAAAGTTGGATAACACGGGGCTTTCCGATTTGAAGAGTGTAGTAACCTTATACATGAAATTTACCGTTAAATAAAAAAAAACTAAACCGATTGTTTTCAATACAAGGTTATTATATTTCAAACTTTAATTTTCGTTCAGTAAAGGCTCAAAAACCAACTCTAGTGTTTAATCCCTTCAGCACACGTTAAACGCTTGCCACCCATTTTAAGCTATTTTACCACTTGTACGTGAATCAACCCAAAACAAGTAAAACCATTATAACAAGGCATATAGAACTCATTTAGATCGATTAGATCAATGCGCAGCTTTCCACTCATTCCTTTGGACTAGTTAGGTCAAAACCGCCACTACCGTTGGATTGCAGTCCTTAACTGCCGTTAATCACCGGTTCACCACCCAATGAGTTTGGTTGTTGACCGTAAACCACCACCTAACCCTTTCCAGCCCCCATCCCCCCAATAGATCCAATCCCTCCTCGAAAAGGCTCATAAGTTTTACTCCCTTTCTAATCTCTCTCTCTAGCTTGGTTGCACACCACCATTGCTAGCCACTGCTACCTTGCATCACCACCAAAACTTACTTGGATTTGTCCTTGACTAATTACCAAAGCTCCATAGCCTCTTGGTTCCTTTAATCTATTTCTCTCCTTCTTGGTTTCTCTCTAGCCGCAATACCAACACCGTCAGCAAACCTGCTTCTTGGTCAACAGACACTGAAGCCGCCACCAGTTCCACTGATCGCCACCATCTTGCCAACAACGGATAGCCATCCCAATCATCCCATGGTCGTTCTCCTGTCATTGTTTCTTTATATCTAACCAATCAACCTCTCTCTCCATGTGATAGCCGATTAAAAGAATGTGGATAGTGTTGTGCTGGTGAAGTCCTTGGTATATTGGGTTTGTGGGGTTCACATTAGAAGACACGCTTTATTTTTCTTAGTCCCTAAGTTGTTTAACCTAATTAGATCTATATGTATATATTCAGCCATGTAACTTTAATCTTTGTGCCTTGAGCTTAATTAAATAAGCTAGTTGCAGTCCGTGGACGTAGCTCTCCACTAGGACCGAACCACGTAAAATTCTTGTGCCGAGATTTATTATTTTCTATTCGCGTGATATTCGTTTGTGTGTGTTGCTTCTGTTGCGTCGCTTGATACCTATCAGAGCTTTGGCTCGTTCATTAAACAAACGGGATTGAACGGATTACGATACGCAATGTTGGCCCTTTAGATTGTAGGAGGCATTCTCAGGCGGATCCAGCCCTGTTTTGTTGGTTTATATGAACCCACTTGGATTGAGAAAAAAATGGGAAAAATAGTGAGAATCGTGTATGATTTGAAAAAAGTTAGTGAGAATCTAACAAAACGAACCCACTGAAAAAAGTTTATGGATCCGCCACTGGGCATTCTCAGCGGCGGATCCATCCCTGTTTTGTGGTTTCATATGAACCCACTTGGATTGGGAAAAAAATGGGAAAAATAGTGAGAATCGTGTATGATTTGAAAAAAGTCGGTGAGAGTCTACCAAAACGAAGCCACTGAAAAAAGTTTCTGGATCCGCCACTGGGCATTCTTGTTCGCGAAGAAGAAATCGACATCTGGATTTGGGTGTTATGAGTTTCGGTTTTGGATCATGTTCGATTCCACTCAAGCCGTGAACAACTCTTGTTTAATTGCTTGGGTTCTAGATCGATCAAAGCTTGAATATCAAGGTTGGTAAGGGTTTGGCCAATATAAACTCTTGAAGTCGATGATAAGGAAGAAAAAAAAGGTTTGTTGGTGCAATATATTTTTCCACGGGAAGTTTCTTTTGGAAAGTGTGTCATCGAAGAAACTTTTTTGGATTTTTTTCCTTTCAGTTCTGATCTTGGCTGATTGGTTTATTGAAAAAAAACTATATTGTTTTGTTTGTGGTAATCACATCAAGAAATAATAGTTTTTTTTTTGTTGCAATCGAGATTAAGTTACTAGGTTAAAATCTTTGAGGTCGCAAGTAAATTAAGTAGTGATTTGGGTTTGGGGTTGACTATTTTAGTCTATTGGAGTTGGGTAAACTCTTGAAGATTATCGGGTTATCTTGATTGAATGTTGCTAGGTCTGTATGAATCTTCTCCGGGATCGATGGGGTCTGTTGTTCGATTGCGATTAGGTTCTCATCGGGTTTCAAATTTTATGACTGTGGTCGAGAAACTTCCTTGGAATTGCCGAATAATCAAACTTGAGGCCGGGTAAGGTGGGCGGTTCTGTGACCGGGGAGCGAAGTGGGTTTGCGAATACGGTTTTGTTTCAAGTTCAGGTTTTGACTATATTATCAGCCATGATTAACTAGGTTTTGTGAGAACAACATGTGGGTTCGGATATGTCAACAAAAGATTTTCTAAGGTAAATGTTTACGGATTATTTACAATTTACCTGATTTATTGGTTATTGAAGAAGTAGATCGGTTTGATTGACAATGTTCAGTAGAACAACCGTCAAGTTCAGGCTCGTGCCATTGTTATGTTTGTTCACTGTTTCTAATTTGTCTCACTTGCTATTGTTATAACTGAATATGGGGTGGTTTTGTTTGGAATGTTTGACAATTTTAGGTTTCGATTGGTTGCTTTGTCAAGAGAATTTGGATGTGGTACTAATGAGGGATAAGCCTGAGAAAATGCAACTAACGGATATGCTAGTGACGACTGAAAAAAGAGGTTAGGGCAAGTCATGTAAACTATGGCTCGTTTGGATGATCTTTCTGTCAGGGTTTTTGTTAATGATCGTGTGTATGGTTATAGAATACTTGGTACCGCTTGCTTTCCATTAAAGCTCGATTTTTCTTATAACCATTTGCCTTTTAGCAGGTCTGGAATTATGAAGCTATCTTATTCGGTGTGATAAGTGGTTTGACATTTGAGACAGTCTTTGTACTGGTACTAAGTGAGGATTTTCGTTAGGAAGTACGAGTGGATATATGCCTCATGGAGTGTTGTTTTGGTACGGGTTGGGATAACATGCACAATGAGAGCTGGCCGTAGTTGGCTTAGTGGGGCTGCATTGAAGCGTAGGCATCTTTAGAGTCGATGTCCTATATATTGGAAATTTTGCCCCCAAGAATGTGTCGAGGTTGATGCATTAGGACTCAGTGGAATGCAATGAAGACTCTTGGGTTCGAGATTCTAGTATGCTTCATTTCATGTTACCCACTGTAGTGAAGTATTGGTAATTCTGATTGAAGACTTTGAGATGGTACGGGTTTATATATCGCTGGAAGAAGTGAACCAACTTCCAAGTAGTAAAGTCTTGGCTCACTGAATGGGGTAGAGCTAATTGGATTCATTTGACAAGCATGAATCCTAGAGCCACGGGGATGTCAGCTCGAGCGTATTCAGAGGTTTAAACCTAGATGGAGATTTGATAACATCGGGAACGCGATAGATGTGCCAGCATAATTACATTGTCACGTTGGGCTTGAGACCAAAATTCCAAATGAAAATTCTCTCATGTGTGCTTGTATTTTTAGGAGAGTGTTATATCCTCTGGAGCCGGTAGTGCGAATTAGTGGGGTCTGTGATGACCGTATTGGAGCTGTCGAGAGCTTAAATGGGCCTTTCAGGTTATTGATGTGAAGGGTTGCTGCAACTAGGTAGATTGGTTAAAGTCTTAGCGTGTTCTTGAGAACTGGAGGCTTGGAGAACTTTTGTTCTTAGAATTGGAGGCTTGAAGGACTTTTGTTGTTTAAAAGATTAATGGACTTACTGGATGACTGAGTTGATTGTTTACTTGAATGGCAGGCGAAAGTATTCGCATGGCCTTCAAGGGGGGATTGTTGAGTTGGTGAAGTCCTTGATATATTACAGTTGTTTATTAGATAAGTTTTTCATGAAAAGGGTTTTCGAAAACCATGTGCAACAATTCACAACAAAATTCCCTTCAAGATGCAATGCTTTGACGACGTACATATCTCTCTGCGAGATTTTCAACAACACTACACAACCATAAAAATTGACATCGCCACTAACCACCGCTGCAGCACACCGCTCCACCTCCACCAAATCTCTGCCTTCAACTTTGTAACCACATATCT
This sequence comes from Scalesia atractyloides, assembly GCA_947069175.1. Taxonomy (NCBI): domain Eukaryota; kingdom Viridiplantae; phylum Streptophyta; class Magnoliopsida; order Asterales; family Asteraceae; genus Scalesia; species Scalesia atractyloides. Next base: position 13,688,437 of record CAMTDV010000029.1, read on the forward strand.
TTGGTTCCGTGAGCTCATAAAAGGGTTCCAGCAAAGTGTACTTGGATGAACCTCCACTCTACCGTCCGATGACAACATCTTACCGGTCATCACCATCGTGTCTCCGGTGACTGAAACCAGCGAACACCGCATCTCGACCAAAGCTACCGCGTCTGAGCCGACCAAATTTATGTCATCACGCCACCGGCATGCTTTCTTGCCCTACAACCACCTCCTCCAACCAAGCACTTGAAAGTTAAGCTAGGGTCCTAGATCGCCGCACACCTCACCAACACCGCCGGTACAGACACCATCTCCTCATCTTCTCCCTTCGCCTCTCTACTCTCTCCTACCATCCTTATTTATTCAAGATCCGTAGATCTGAAGCTTAATTATGGTGGTCAATGGTTGAAGTTTTCTATGGCTGTGGTAAAGCGTAGTGCTCCATATCACCAAAAGAACGTTGACCTTGTAGTAGTGGATAAGGATAGGGGTTAGTGAAGTCGCATGGGGCTAGTCACTTGTATAACCAATTAAAATATATAAAATTGAACAGGAATTATGTGAGTAGAAGTAATTTTAAAAATTAATATAGGAATAATATTAGCCCAAATGTTGTAAACTGATTGTGAAAGTATTTCTTTCCATCGATGACTAACTAGATTAAATCAGTTAGAGTCGGCTTTAGGCTTGTGCGGGAGGTGTCACCGCACATGGTCCAAACTATCTAGGGCCCAAAATGTTTAAAAAATATATGTATATTTTATATATAAAATATTGTAGAAAAAAAATGATGGATGCGATAGTTTTCTAATAAAAGCACAACAATTCTGGGATCGAATCCTATGCTGACCTCGTTTTTTCCTAATTTTCGTTGGTTTCCTCATGTATTGTGTTTCTATGGGTCTCAAAGGGCTAATTTAAGTCCCACAAAGCTTATGTTTTAGTTTAAGTTTTCACTTTCACATTTAGTTTAAATTTCACTTTCACATTTAAATATAAGTTTGTAAGTAATTTCAATTTTTCTTCTCATTTAACCATTTATAAAACAAACTTTACATGTTTTATTGTTTAATTTTATAGCTTTTTTCATTTACATAACAAACTTTACATGTTTTCTTGTTTATCTTCATAGCTTTTTTATTTCTCATTTAAATATTATCAATATAAACTTAGAAGAACTCAATATCTAGTTCTAGATATTTTACTTGTATGAAAAGGTTTGTTGCCAAACTAATTTGGATATGTTTACACATATTATAGTTCTTTTTGCGAAAATGATTCAAGTGTAGGAGTGCAAATGAGGAGAGTCGAGCCGAGCTTGACCAGGGTCGAGCTCGAGCTTGATTTAGTTATGAGAGCTCGAGCTTGGCTCGTTGGTAGTATCTCAAGCTCAAGCTCTAACTCGGCTCATTTATCATATATTAATTAATATATTTAATAAAAACAACAAAAATAATAGACCCTTGAAGGCTTGCGATCTCGATAAATGAAGCTTGGGCTCGTGCTCTTTTACTAAACAAGGTTATTTTTAGGATTGTGCTCGGTTGTAAACAAGTTTAAGTAAGCTCGGCTCGACCGTTTATTAGACAATGTTAAATATGGAGTAAGTGCTATTAGTGAATTGAAGGGTGTTGCTGGGCCGTTTATTTGAGAAACTCAACTTGTGAAAGTGTAATGAAAGTAAATGAAGGCCAATTGAATAAACAAAACTAATTCAAAACTCAATTATGAATTGAGGGGTGTTGTTCGACCAAAAAGAATTTTGCAAATATGACCCAAATTTTTTATCTACACAAAGCCAATTTTTTTGTGAGTTTCGGAGACGGTTTTGAAATCAGTAACTCTGATTTGACACAACCACGTGAATTGTATGTGTGTTTAGCTGTTTATGATGGATTAATTGCTTTGTTTCTTTAAGCTACTTACTATTTCTTGCTTTGTGATTTGTTTGTACTTTGTAGGTCCTAAAAATATCACATAAACAATACCCATAACCAAATAACCCACCCGGATTATGAATAATCATTTCACAAGAAAATCCCAAACCACTTGCAAATTAACTATATTATGCGAACGCTACAATTCATGGCTTTTGGTGTTATTCAGTACATAGATATGACAGGACATGCATATGAACATTACATATATGATTTAGTTGAAAAGCACTTACATCAAAGATGTATGAATTTTCAAATCAAATTCAACATGCATAAAAAGCACAAATTTGTCCGCACCCTGCTTTTGATATATTTTAGAATTTACGATCTTAAAAATGAAAACGAACGCTCAAACTAGTTTTGAACTATCATGATCAAATAAGCCTATCATCGTTTAACTTTCAGGAAAAGAAAACATTTAGTTTTTATTTTGAAATGCGATTTAGAGAGTCAAAACGAATTACTAAAGATTTACAAACCTTCAATTATCCAATAATCATTTAGCTTATTTCTTAGTTTTGAAGGCTATGAGCCAATTGAGGGGAGCCAGGCGCATGGTCTAAGGTCGGCGGGTACCCTCTACCCGCAACCCAAACACATCGGCGGTGGTGCGGGTAAGGGGGTATGGGTTGGGAGAAAGCCGCATGCAGTTGTTTTGTTTAAAAAATGTATTTGTTGAACGGTCGTTTTTATTTTTTTTTCATTTTTAACACTAGAAAACCATAATCATATCAAATCAAAATCACAAAAAAATTAACCACAAAGTCTCAAATACCCTCAATACATTCATTCACCTACATTATTTTTACATCATGTCTCACGAGTTTTTCACTCTATCTTTCGAACTCCCGAATGCATTACTATCAGTGATAGTAGTCTACAAAATTTTTTGGATGCTACCGAGCAAGCCGAATTAGAAGACATGGGAACATCTAAAAAAAGATTTGTGTGGCATGATCATGAGAAAGCAAACAACATTTTGCTTGAAGAGTATTTTTCCGACGAGCCAAAATATCACGAAGGTTAACTTAAACAAAGGTTTTGGATGTTGAAACGTCTATTTTTTTTTAAATAACAACCAGCATAAAAGCAAATTTCGAGAGGGCATGGATGGGCGGATCAGTAAGAGTTTTACGCCTATACAAAAATGCACATCCGTCGTTAAACAACTTGCAAGCGATAATCCTCCAGACGAGTACATGAGTATGATGGATATCTATGTATGGCCGAGAGGACTTCGTGTGAATGTCTACAATATTTTTGTAATGCCTTGATTAGATTATATGACTAAGAGTTTTTACGAAGTCCGATGAGCCACGACATTGCATGCTTCTAAGCACACGAAAAGAGACACCACCTTCCAGGTATGACGGATAGCATTGACTACACACATTTTAACTGGATAACGTCTCCTAAAGGAGTCGCGGGGACAATATATACGAGATGACCACCAATACCCTACGATCATGCTAGAAGCGACTATGTCACAAGATTTGTGGTTTTGGCATGGTTTTTTTGCTTCTCCTGTATTACTAAACAACATCGATGTTCTCCAACTATCTCAAGTTTTTACTAACCAATGAAATGAAACCGCGCCGCAGTGTCCTTTTAATTTAAACGGATACACATACAAACGTGGATACTATCTTATTAATGGTAACTACCTTATTTGGTTAACGTTTGTAGAGTGCTTGTTTGGAGTACTAAAGGGAAAGGAGGTATACTTGATTAATCATTACAGACTATGACAGTTGATAGAATATGAGAGCAGTCTATACGTGCATGATATTGCACAACATGATCTTGAAGGACAAGGACCATGCAATATCACTAGTCCACATAAGAGATCTGCCCGTCATGCCAGCTTTTGACGAAAACGTCCCTGCGAGTTGCATGATGAAGACATTGGAGGGGTATGGTCCTAACAACCCTGCGCTTGCGCAAGGTACCATACCCTCATAATGATAACAGGTCACTGAAATAACCTTGCGCGCTACACGCAACGGTACGCCCACCTTGAAACCAGCAGTTTGCCTAACAAAACTTGCGCACCTTGCGCAACGGCAAGTTAAACCTAGAAGCGTAGAGTCAGGTCTTTGACCCTACGCTAATTGAACAAACCTTTAGCCACAAATTCCTAGAACCTTGCACAAGGCCAAGATTAAGATGAGAGCAACTCATACTTAGTCTTGAGAACAAAAGGACTTGATCCCTACAAGTTCACGCTGGCCAAAAAGCACTGATAAGACCACGCGAAAGGGAGAAGCACAAAGAGGCACTGATCAAGTACAAGGGTACAAAGTGGCAGAGCTGTGACCCAATAACCGCTCGGCAGGTTGTGCCAGATAAACGTTGCATGATGGACAGTCATGCAAGGACAAAAAGTACGTAAGGACGCCACTTGGCACCAACCAACTCACGCCAGCGATTGTCACACGATCTCTACTAACGGCTGATAACAGGTCCGAAATAAGGACAACTATAGGACACGTGGCTCCATCCACCGTGTGCCAGGCGCCCCTCCTACCAGAGACCATTAATGGTCATAGCAGATGAGACATAATGGATATTCCTTGTTGTCGGTTCCAGGACCAAGGCCCATCAACCAATCTCCTACGCACCTCTTTTTGGCTATAAAATAAGGATCACACTTCAAGGTAAAACAAACTGTTTTGAGCTCACTTACTAATTACTTACATTATCCTTTGCAAACCTCGATACTTATTTTCATGTCGGAGTGTGGTTACGGAGAAAACCCTCCCCCTTTTCTCTCGTGACGAGACTAACAGTGTTTCTAGTTTTGTAGTGAGCTTGAAGCAAGATCACTGACGAGCAAACGAGAGATAACCTTCGTATGCAGAGACTTTGAACCATAACCTATATATATACGGATATCTTTTGGTCCAGTGTTTCTTTAGACGTACATTCCGACTTCGTTGTGATCTCACGGAACACATTGCATCTCTAAAATAAGGATCACACTTCAAGGTAAAACACACTGTTTTGAGCTCACTTACTAATTACTTACATTATCCTTTGCAAACCTCGATACTTATTTTCACGTCGGAGTGTGGTCACGGAGAAAACCCTTCCCCTTTTCCCTGGTGACGAGACTAGCGGCGTTTCTAGTTTTGTAGTGAGCTTGAAGCAAGATCATACCGACGGGCAAACGGGAGATAACCTTCGTATGTAGAGACGTTGAACCATAACCCAGATATCTCCGGATACCTTTTGGTCTAGTGTTTCTTCAGACATACATTTCCGACTTCGTTGTGATCTCACGAAACATATTGCATCTCTAGATTTACTCTACCTTGAGGAGTAAGACTCTCTTGTATTTTATGGTGTATCAAAATTTATTTTGTAGTTTGTATTGGATGTTTAATTTTAATTAATAGGAATGTATTTTTATTAATTTTTACGGGTATGTATTTTTTAAATCATTAAGGAATGTATTATTTTTTAATTAAAGAATAATTATTTATGTGTTTGATTATATATATTTGTAATGAAAAAATTGAAGAGGGTATGACATCATTAAAAAGGGTAGGAGATGGTATTTGATGGTTGAAGTGATCTGGCACAAGAAGATTAGAGAAAGTTAGGGTAATGGGTTTAAGCACTCCTTCCCTTCTTAGAGCATTCATAATGGATCCCTTATATTTATACGAGTGAATTAGTTATGTTATAAAGAAAGAGTGTAAGTGGTTTTTAAGTGGAGAATAGAGAGAATATATGAGATTGTCACTGTTTATTTGTAATATATGAGAAACACTGTTCACACCTTATAATTTTTTTAAATATATTTAAAGCTGGTTATGATTAGAAAAGATAGAAAACATAATAATAAAGGTATAGAAAATATGATTTAATTGAAAAAAAATTAGTGTAATTATACGATATAAATTAAGTGTGAATGTTCTATTAACTTTGTTAATAGGATCCTAGTTCCCTAAGAGTTGTGAGCTTCCCATACTACTATAACTAATTTAGACTATAAAGAACCGGCCACCTACTTTCACACACTCATGTTTCACCTAGCACCTTTTAATGAAAAACTAATAAATTTTAAAGAGTAAATTGCACAAAACGTCCTTTATGTTTTCTCAAACTTGCAGGTTCCAGCCTTAATGTTTAAAAGTTGCCAAAAACAACCTTTACGTTTATTTTTGTTACGGGTTTCATCCTTTGTCACTAACCTAGTTATTAATCCTTGTTAAATGGCCTCACATGCATAGCATGTGAGGGTAAAACCGTCTTTTATGCTAGTGAGGTTATAAAATCCAGGTAACCATCACACCATCCACCACTCCCCTTTCTTCTTCTTCATTCAGATCAAACCCATCCAGACCTCCATTAATGGCGACTCCAAGATCTCCACAAAAAATTACAGACTGACCTTCAAGATCATCGCTCTCCTCTCCATCTTCTCTGTCCTCCTCCACCACCGACACCACCTCCTCTGCCACCACCTCCACCTCCAACACCACCTCCTCTGCCACCACCTCCACCTTCGACAAAACCCCCCAAAATCCCCAACACATCACCTCCACCTTCGACAAAACCCCCCAAAATCCCCAACACATCACCTCCTCCACCGACACCACCTCCTCTGCCACCACCTCCTCCACCGACACCACCTCCTCTGCCACCACCTCCACCTTCGACAAAACCCCCAAAATCCCCAAATAACTCCGCCACCATCATCTTCAACTGCCACCACCCCAATCGCAGAACCCACGACGACGATTACGGGACACCTAATCGCAAAGCCTACAGCGGTGCTCGTGTATGGATCTTATAACAATTTTTGGATCTGATTTTATGTTATATTGAAGAAATGAGCTTTGGATCTAAGCTAAAAAAAGACGCAATTTTTATTATTTGAACACATTATTACCCAAGATCATCCCATCGGCTGCTGAATAAACCTCCCCTGTGCCGTCATCACATTCGACGGAGACACCACGGTCTTCGGCGCCGCCGCGAAGCTCCACACCTGTCCAAAATCAGGTCTCCCTGGCAGCGCCCAAAATCCCCCCCCCTCCGCCGCCGCTAACAGATTGCGGTTTCTGAGAAGTGTTGTGATTTCATTGACTGTTTCGTCGTTGATTCGTGTGGTGTTTGTTGATGTGTGGATAGGTGAGATGAATCTGTTGGTGATGAGTGGTGACTTTCTGTGTGTGAATAGTCTCATCATTGTGTTTGAATTTAGGGTGTAAATTGCATTTGTGCAGATAAAGAAAGTGGAGAGAGAGAGATGAAAAGACGGTTTTACCCTCACATGCTATGCATGTGAGGCCATTTAACATGGATTAGTAACTGGGTTAGTGATAAAGGATTAAACATGCAACAAAATTAATCTTAAAGACTGGTTTTGACAACTTTTAAACATTAAGGCTGGAACCTGCAAGTTTGAGAAAACATAAAGGACGTTTTGTGCAATTTACTCAATTTAAAATGTTGTTGGTCATTAATTTCCTTATTCAGTTGTATACTAAATGGGAAACGTTAGAAAAGTTTTCCACGTTGAATTCTTTGGTGATATGAATAAAAGAATTTGTCCGAATAAAACACGTGATTGGTTGATTATTAGGTGTAAGAATATACTTAAATCTACAACTTATAATCCTTGAACAAACTAAGACTATTATTCGGATTTCAAACTCTATACACACGGAGAACCCTCACAATGCTCAACTCATCTTTTTCTTTTTTATGAAGATGGGTATTTACGTAATGAATATATTATTAAGTAGTTAATGTCATTAGAGCTAGAGATTATGTAATTAAAGATTCAAAAACCATAAGAGTGATTTTGTGAATTTTATCCCCATTTAATTTTTGCATACATTCATTTTGTGGAACCGGTACTACTATTCATTTTTATTGTTTTTATTGATACAAGACACGTGTCAATATTCTTTTGGACATATTACAACTATATTTTTTTTTATTACATGAGACAACTTTTGGGTAATTAAACCATTGTGAATAACATTTTCTTGTAATTTTTTTATATACAAATATACAATGTTTTATAAAATTTTAATTATAATGTGGAAACATGTTTATCGTTATCAATGTTTCAATATAATCCATGTTTGTATACTTTTGTATGTAATTAGAAGATGTAATACAGTGTTAACAATATTTTCTGTTGTCGGTCTCTCTAGTTTCATGTTTAAAGCTGGTAACATATCTTTTTCAAGAATCTAAAATCGGTATATATTAGATTTTTTTTGCAACAAATGAAAAGGGTAAACGACAAAAAAGAGTGGAGCCCTAAGCATGCCGACGTTGACACGCACGTGTACGATGTGGCCAGCCAAGGAACAGACAATCCAAGCGTCTGTATTGTCCTTCCACCAATCACAGCTGGACAACGTGTTCGATAATACCACTCTGGTTTTACAATACCACCTAATCTAATCTGCAAAACCACCATACTGGTTTAAGGCATCCCAAACCCCTTTCTCCTTTTTCTGTACATATACCCTTCATGGGTTCTCTTTATTTTTTTCCTAAAAAACCTATACTTGTTGCTCTATACTGAGTTATAAATATATACAATATTTCTATATTTATTAAAGATAATAATATGTATACTAGCATGTTAAACAATTACTGAAACATAAAATAATATAGTTCTGCATCACATATGAATTTTACAAGTTAAAAGTTTTTTATTTAAAAGAAAAACCATATTATCTAAGAAAATATGTTTCATTTTTCTAAAACAGCAAACTCACATGTTCACATACCCATTAAATTTACCGTGTGTTTACAATACAAGATTGAGGGGGTGTTTGGTATTGCTTATCTCAAAAAGGACTTTTTAGTAAAAGAACTTATTGACTTACGATTTATCCAAAAGGAATTCTTAAAAGAAGTGTTTGGACGAGCTTATGAGGTGGGAAAAGGTAATATTTCATGAAAGGTTAAAAGAAGTTTAAAAAAGTTGTTTTAGAAAGTCATTTTCACATATCCAAACATTATTTTAACTTAAAAGGCCAATAAGTCAATAACTTGTTTTAAAACGCTAAATGGAACACCCCCCTAAGATAAGCCATTTGTGAAATGAAATAGAACAAAACTATGTTTCATATTTTGAAAACTAGAACGGTAAACTATTAGTGAAATCAATTTTTATATAACCTGATTATATACCGTCAATAGGAAGAATATACATGCAAAAATAGTAAAACTGGTTGAAAAAAGTGTCTCCGTCTCTTGCTAGCATGATTGTGAACCCAAGAGTAAATAGTACTTAACGGGTGTGAAACTCTACATTAAATGACATTACCATAACACTTCCTATACCCGACTCATATCCTCGCTGCTAGTAACACCGGGATCCATTAAGACCACAAAACATAATTACCACTAAAAGATAGAATTAAAGTCAAATTTGCTATATATTCGTACATACACACCCAAATTAATATGTGAAGTAGAATCGTTAAAAATAGAAAGGGGGGGTACATTTACGTGTAACATTATAGCAAGTAGTTGATATAATAATAATAATATTCCCAATTAGGTGATATAACATATTCTTCCATCACCACCAGCAGCAAACAACAGAAGCATCATAAACAGCCGGTGGTAGTTACCGGCGGTTACACCATGGGGAGAGGTAAGGTGAGGTTGAAGAGAATCGAAAACAAAATCAATCGACAGGTAACTTTCTCGAAACGGAGGTCCGGATTGTTGAAGAAAGCTCACGAGATCTCCGTACTGTGTGACGTTGATGTCGCTCTCATCGTCTTCTCCACCAAAGGAAAGCTATCTGAATACGCTACTGATGCTTCGTACGATTTCTCTCTTTTATTCTCCCTAATTTTGCCCTAATTTCTTCCTATTTTCTGCTCATAATTACTACATCTTACGATATGTAGACAGTAGACCTAAATTACCGTCATCTTCATGACTTCATGTTTGTTCATAACTCGATCTAAACGGTTTAGGTTAACCTAACTGATTTGTTTATCGATCGTGTGTTCGATTTCGATATCGTAACTGTTTATATGGATTTACAGTTACTTTATGGTGTAGAAACTGTAAACATAAGTTGTTCGAGTGAGGATTTAGGGTTTATGGATTATACTTAGGTTGTGAATCCGTACACAGTGCGAGTAAACGAATTATCGATTGTGTTTTTCCGTTTCGGTTTCGGTTTGATGCTATCTGGATTCAAATTTTGCATCTACTCGAGTTTTTAACTTGAAACACAGTGATTTAATTTAATTTCTTCCTGTTGTTTAACATATTTCTGATGATTATATGAAATATTTTTGACTATAAAAGGATAATAAACCTTATTGATGATCAGAAGCTGAGAATTCTTGTTTAATTCTTCAAAAACAATGAATTAACCAGCTTTTTTCTGTCACAGTACATAAATTTAATTCAACTTTGAGAAAGCTATATATATGGTTTGCTAGGAGAACTGCTTGCATGACTGCTGTTTTAACTTATAGTGCTTGCTTGCTGATGCTCATACAGTACCAGGCATGAGTAACGATCACCTAGTAGATCAAGTATGACCGTCATGACATGACAACAAAATGCGTGTCGTGATTATGGCCGGAGTATAATCCTTTGGCCGCGGTTGGTGGTGGTGGTGGGTTTGACCATAAAAAATGGTGATGAACGGTAGTCAACGGAGATACGAGGGCGGTTGACCTCGAATATAGTTAACAACAGCTGAAATTCAATCTGATCAAAGTAAATTAATTCATAAATAATAATATGATAATATAAATCATGAGTTGGTTTAAAATATAATTTCAGTAATGCTCTAAGAATATGTAAAAAAGAGTGTACTTTATGTGAAATACTTAAAAATTAGAAATAATAACAAACTTATTAAATGATCATCAATATAATCATGAGCCAAGTATAGTATCCACGTACTTAGTATAATCCTTGATATAACTTTCTGGTTTGTGCCTATTACTGGTTTAATAGAGAGGCCTTTTTTAATAGAGACGTAGGTTTAATTTTCATTTGGGTCACTTTTTACGGACATATGGGTGAAGAGACGAATCGAGGCTTTAATCCTGGGTTCGAACCTGACGGCGGCGAGGGTTTAGGGATTCCATCCTGTTTCGCATCAGGGAGGTACGGTCTCACGGTGGTCGAGGAGTCGACCTTGGACATAGCCCCGAGCAGGGTGGGTTTACACGTGAGATTCTTTACCGTTCAAAAAAAAACTTTCTGGCTTCCATTATTAGAAATGTGTTCTTTTACTCCTTAAGCGACATGATGCGATAGAATATACATCCCTTCTATTCTGAAAGTGAAAGGTTCAAATGCTACAAGATGCAGATGTTTATTGTTAACAGTTATAGTTATAGAAGTAGGTTAGTTTACAGTGTTCTTTCAGATATTTGTTGCCAACATTTATATGATAGAATGGGGGCTAGATGTATACATTGGCTTTAATGATTTCCTAAGTTTCAATTGATGTACTGTACTTCAACCCGAACACATAACACATGTCATTTTGCTCCAAACAACATGGGGCCACAAGTCTAGGGCATCAAAGATTTTGTTTTGTTTGTTTCTCAATAACCAATTAACTTTTCACTAGGAATATTTAAAAGGCAAAATGGGTTTTAATGATCATTATTAAGTTAATTAGATTGGTTTTAGGGATAAGTATGTTACGATAGTTTGGCTCATAATTCGTTTTTAGGACTGTAATTCATCAAAGATTGAAGGAATTAATTTTTCTTAAGGAATTGAAAATTATGATATATCTGGTTGAAAAATAATTATGTTTGGTTTGTCATTTTATTAAAGATTTTGGAATGTGTTTTGATCGTGCTGGCACATAGGGTGGTAGGGGTGGTGACAACGGTGGTGGCCATGACAAGGTGATAGGCGTGGTGTTAACAATGACGGTGGTGGTGGTTGTTGTGGCGGTGGTGACATTAGTGAGATGATGAGGGAGACTGTGAGACTAACTATTGTGGATGGTGGTTGTGAGAATAGTGATGGTGTGGGAGGGAGTGAACGATTTCAATTTTTTTGCTACGATTGGTGAGGCGTGCCTTTAGGCGTTGAGCCGCAATTTGAGGCTAAAAGTGCTTGAAACCCCTAAAACATCTTAACATAGCAATAATAAGTCCTAAAGAACCTTGAAACATCCTAAAGTAGCCCTAAACAAGCCTAAAACATTTCTAAAACCCCTAAAAAGTATTTTATACTATGTGTCTTATTTTACAAAGTTGTTGTTTTTTAAACGCCTAGGCTCCAGGGTTTGCCTATGCGCCTTGAGTGCACCTAGGCGCTTTGACAACATAAGTTCTAATGATTTTTTTAAGGGTGCCCCTTTTCTAAAATCAAGTTTTATGATTGATCATGTGTGTCTATAAGATGAGTACCAAAGTTGAATAAAAATTAGGGAGAAGCTAGAAGAATTAGAGAGAAGCTATAAGATTTACAGAGAGAAATTATAAAATTCAATATATATTTTTCTGTCATTCAAGATATATTGTAGGGACATGTTTCGATGGTGTTGTGAGTGTAGACGGTTTGGTTGATGGCTCTCGTTTTGGGGCTGATGCGGTTTTTGGGGTTGGTTTCAGAGCTAATGTCGCAGGTAATGGTTTAGGAGCAAAAACGGGTGGTGATGGCATATGGGTTTGAAGGGCTTTCCACGCATTTCAGATCGATTAGAGCTCATTGAATATGGTTAGAAACTGGGACTGGACTCTTGCAAAGGATTTATCCACCCATCAACAAAACTCGGTTTCAGATAAAGTGTGAGCAGCCATGGGTCACTGAGGAATCACAACTCTGGTACCAGTTGATAAGTACCAAAGTTGGAACATAAGTTGGAGAGAATCTAGAATAACTATAGAGAAAAATTAGAGAATTCAATTCATATTTTTATTCATAAGATAAACCAAAATCCCAACGGTTTTATGTACAGCCTTAGAGATCTAAATAAAAACTACATCACAAACTCATTACACTAATAAATTAGAAACATATGAATAAAGGAAATGCAAGAAATGTGGATTAGACATGGAGACTTGGAGAAATGATTATGTGGCACCAAAGTTTGACAAATTAGAGTGTCTAGAAGAATTATAAAGAGAAATTATAGATTTAATTCAATTTTGTCATTCGAGTATGAGTTTCATTGGAAGCAGTCTCTGTATTACTACGAGGTAGAGGTAAAGTTGTCTGTTTTTCCCTTCTTAGACCCTACCTTAGTTTTACTATTGGTGTAATTTACCTAGTATGATGATGATATCATAAGATAAATCAAAATACCATAAGGGCTATTATATGGCATTACAAATCCAACTAGAAACTACACGACTAACCAAGGGTGCAGTGCTTTAGCAATAGCCGGATGACTTTCTCTAAGAGAGGTTGCCAGTTGGAGCCTTGTTCATGACAAAATGTCATGTGCGAACTAGGGGTTTAGCACATAGGCATTCAGGCGGTGTGTTTTCCCTAGAATTGGTGAGGGGTCAGGTTACCAGCAGCACTACATGGGATCGCGGGCATGGATAGGCTTTTGCCATGAGTATACTCGAATGACCAAGCTCTGTTAGACAGTAGAAAAAACTACACCACTAACACACACTTGCTACACTAATGAACTAATCAAAACACGTAAATAAAGAAAATGCATGAAATATGAATTGGACATGGAGGCATAGGAAATAGGTCATGTGGCACATATCAGATTTAGTCACACAACAAAAAGTTATATGTAAAGTATAGGCAATAATGTTTATACACCATTTAGAAGGAAACCTGATATATCTAGGAACATGCAATACTTATATAAATGGAATTCATGCTAACATCATCCTTATAATATACTTACAATTTTTTTCAACGGAAATTTTGATTCACTGGCGGACCACTGAGTACCATCGTGCCACCAGCGGAACCACCCGATCATTTCCATCTCCATTGATAATAATGTCTACACACCAATTTAGGAGGAATCCTAATAAATCTGGAAAAACCCCATGTGGGAATCGAACCTAGAACCTAATGGTCACTAAGCCTTACCACACCCCTAAGATGCCACTAGGCTATAATGCCATGGACAAAGTACTTAGGCTGCTAGGGTGGGGGGGGGGGGGCTATTGTTTGCCAGCCAAAAGCGAGATCTTGTGTGTGTGTGTGATGTATTAGAAATGGGACGCCATTGGTGAGAATATGAAAGAAGGGACTCCTTCCCATACCATACCAGCTATTGAGAAAAATAGAGCCTGTTAACGTGGCGCAATAGAGGCTCGTCACCTTTAAACCATACCGGCCTTACAACTGATTCATGCATCTATGTATTAACCCAAAACACAATATGGACTCTGATACCAATTGATGTGTGGTGATCAAGAAAGGAGAGAAAAGAGAGAAGGAAGAAGGAGAACAACAGAATTCGGTTTAATCTTTTGATACCGTTTATTCATTCTTAACCGTTTGACATATGTCACATTTCCTGATAGTCTGTCTTACTTGTTTATGCATACCCCGCCATTTAAACATACTTGAAATCCTTTGAATAGTAGCATGAACCCCTGGTGGCCTCCCATTGGTGAACTGTGACATAGGTCAATAATTTCTGCTGTAGAGTCTCAGATTTACCCACAACAATCCTATCATTCTTTGTAAGAATGGTCCCATTCCATTTATACTTAGGAACTAATTCTCCCTTTAACAATTTTTGCAACTTCTGTTGAACAGAAATATCTTGTTGCCAAGATAATTTGATTTTATCCATGAGTGAAGTATTTAAGTGAGAAATTGATATAGTACTAAGGGCAGGACCCTGCACCCTAGACAATGCATCAGCAACCTTATTTTCAACCCCTTTTTTATACACTATCTCATAATCGAAACCCATCAGTTTAGATAACCAAACATGTTGCAATGGGGTATTGAGTTTTTGTTCCATCAAATACTTCAAACTCTTCTGATCTGTTATGATAACAAAATGATTGGCTATAAGATAGTGATGCCAATGTTTAACTGCAAACAGTATTGCTAAAAGTTCCTTCTCATAAACAGAAAGAGCTTGCTGTTTAGGAGAAAGGGCCCTGCTTATAAAAGCCAAAGGATGCTCTTCTTGCATCAACACAGCCCCAATACCCAATCCAGAAGCATCAGTTTCCAATACAAAAGGTTTAGAAAAATCAGGTAGGGCCAAAACAGGAGGTGTACATAGAGCTTCTTTCAACTTACAGAATGCTATTGTAGCTTCATCATTCCATTTGAACCCATCCTTCCTTAAAAGATTTGTAAGAGGCTTTGCTAGAATGCCATAGGATCTTATAAACCTTCTGTAATAACCAGATAATCCCAAGAAACCCCTTAACTGTTTGATTGTGGTAGGAACAGGCCATCCCCTTATAGCCTCAATTTTCTTTGGGTCAGTAGCCACCCCCTCTTTAGTGATAATATGGCCTAGGTATTCCACTGAAAACCCACAAAAAGAACACTTTGACATCTTTGCATACAACTGATTTCCTTTTAATACCTCCAATACTTCCCTCAAATGGATTAAGTGTTGTTCCATGGTCCTACTGTACACTAAGATATCATCAAAAAAAACTAGAACTGATTTCCTAAGGAAGGGTTTGAAGGTATGGTTCATAAGAGACTGGAAAGTGGCAGGGGCATTTGTCAAACCAAAAGGCATAACTAGAAACTCAAAATGCCCCTCATGTGTTCTAAAAGCTGTCTTATGGACATCATTAGGAAACATTCTGATCTGGTGGTAACCAGATCTCAAGTCCAACTTTGAAAAGATTGCAGCCCCTCCTAACTCATCTAACAAATCCTCTATCAAAGGAATAGGATAGCTATTTTTGATTGTTGCATCATTTAACTTCCTGTAGTCAATACACATCCTCCACGTATTATCTTTCTTCTTAACTAATACCACAGGAGCAGCAAAAGGACTTGAACTACCCCTAATAACCCCGGTATCCAAAAGTTCTTTTGTCATCTTCTCTATCACATCTTTTTGAGCCAATTGATATCTATAGGGCTTTTGGTTAATTGTGACAGATTCATCCTTAAGGATAATCTTATGATCAAAAGCCCTTTGAGGGGGTAAAGTTGTGGGAGTTTCAAAAACTACCTCATATTCTTGTAATAGAGAATCTAATTGATCATCACGTACAGTGTTAGAAACCATAGTTGTATGCTGGAACTGATCAATATCATCCACCTTTAAACTGCACAAATGACTCTGCACTAACTGCCCCTTGTCTGATAACAAATGTTGCATTACCTCCATTGAACAAAGGGATAATTTGTTATTGTGACTACCCTTTAATTGATAAGTCTTGTTTCCAACCCTAAACTGCATAGTCAAGTCTTTGAAGTTCCATACAATATCACCTAATGCCCAATACCATATCATAAGAAGCCAATGGAATAACCAACACGTCTGCTTTAAACCATAACCCCTGCATCTGCCACTCAAAAGTTCCTACAAATTGTTTGACAAATCAAGGGAACACCATTTGCTACCCCTACTTTCATAGAACTTATTTTTTCTAAATGACAATTCAATTTAAGAGCCAACTTCTCATCAAGGAAATTATGGCTAGATCCTGAATCTGTTAGGATGTGCAGGGTTTTGGTACCAATGTTGCCCACAACTTGCATAGTTGAAAAAGAAGGCACACTGTGAGTGCATGAATAGAGATAAGAGGATCATCAGTTGTAGTGTCAATAATAGGCTCTTCAATTATTGAATTTGTATCCTCATCCCCTCATCATTAATTTCAAGAATGTCAACAACCCATCTACTTACTGGACATTACAAGACTAACCCTGTTCTTAATGCTATTTACAGTTTAACCCCTTCAATTATTCCGCACATATCATCATTTCCCCCTTTTTACGAATTTTGTCCCAAAATTCCAAACTCAAACTCAGGAAACCTGAGCATCATTTCTTCTAAATCCTCCCAAGATGCTTCCGTAAGTGGTAAATTCTTCCACTTGATCGGAACCTCCACACTCATCCGATTCCTTCTTTTCCGAGTCCTCCGGTCTACAACTGCTTCAGGAAGAAACTGAAATCTTGGTTGCGAAGGGATAGGAATTACAATGCTATGAGACCCTGTAGCTGACTTCAACAAGGAAACGTGGAAAGTAGGATGTACTGAACAATCATTCGGTAAGTCGAGACGGTAAGCCACCTCCCTATACGTTCCACAATCAAGAAAGGCCCAAAATACTTAGGGCTGAGCTTATTCTGTTTCGAATGTCTCAAAGAATTCTGGCCAAATGGGTGCAACTTCAGGTACACATATTCTCCTACTTTAAACTCCCTTTCAGTTCGTTTTTTATCAGCTAATTGCTTCATTCTGTTTATTGCCCTGTGCAAAGATTTCTTTAATTCCTGTAGAACCAGTTCCCTGTCACAAAATAGCTGATCCACAGTTTCTAATGAACAGTCTTTAGGTATGTAAGGCACAAATAAGGGTGGTGGGTATCCATATAGAGCTTGGAAAGGGGTCATTTGTAAAGATGAGTGAAAATTAGTGTTGTACCACCACTCAGTTAGGGGTAACCACTTTAACCAATTCTTACTTGAGCTAAGAGTCATACACCTTAAATAGGATTCAATGCATCTGTTCACAACTTCTGTCTGGCCATCAGATTGTGGATGATATGCTGTAGATAATGCCAAATCAATGCCTTGCAGCTTAGTAAATTCCTTCCAAAAACTGCTAAGGAACACAGGATCTCTGTCAGAAACAATAGTCTGTGGCCACCCATGTAACTTGAAAATATGATCTAAAAACAAATGAGCTATAGTTTCAGCTGAATAGGGGTGCCCCAGAGGAATGAAATGCCCATATTTAGTCAATCTATCAACCACTACTAAGATCGTATCTTTTCCTTGAATCCTTGGAAACCTCCAACAAAATCCATAGATATATCAGAGAAAATATATTTAGGAATAGGGAGTGGTTGTAGTAACCCAGGATATGCTACATTTTCACTCTTAACCCTTTGACATATGTCACATTTCCTGATAGTCTGTCTTACTTGTTTATGCATACCCCACCATTTAAACATACTTGAAATCCTTTGAATAGTAGCATGAACCCCTGAGTGGCCTCCCATTGGTGAACTGTGACATAGGTCAATAATTTCCTGCTGTAGAGTCTCAGATTTACCCACAACAATCCTATCATTCTTTGTAAGAATGGTCCCATTCCATTTATACTTAGGAACTAATTCTCCCTTTAACAATTTTTGCAACTTCTGTTGAACAGAAATATCTTGTTGCCAAGATAATTTGATTTTATCCATGAGTGAAGTATTTAAGTGAGAAATCGATATAGTACTAAGGGCAGGACCCTGCACCCTAGACAATGCATCAGCAACCTTATTTTCAACCCCTTTTTATACACTATCTCATAATCGAAACCCATCAGTTTAGATAACCAAACATGTTGCAATGGGGTATTGAGTTTTTGTTCCATCAAATACTTCAAACTCTTCTGATCTGTTCTGATAACAAAATGATTGGCTATAAGATAGTGATGCCAATGTTTAACTGCAAACAGTATTGCTAAAAGTTCCTTCTCATAAACAGAAAGAGCTTGCTGTTTAGGAGAAAGGGCCCTGCTTATAAAAGCCAAAGGATGCTCTTCTTGCATCAACACAGCCCCAATACCCAATCCAGAAGCATCAGTTTCCAATACAAAAGGTTTAGAAAAATCAGGTAGGGCCAAAACAGGAGGTGTACATAGAGCTTCTTTCAACTTACAGAATGCTATTGTAGCTTCATCATTCCATTTGAACCCATCCTTCCTTAAAAGATTTGTAAGAGGCTTTGCTAGAATGCCATAGGATCTTATAAACCTTCTGTAATAACCAGATAATCCCAAGAAACCCCTTAACTGTTTGATTGTGGTAGGAACAGGCCATCCCCTTATAGCCTCAATTTTCTTTGGGTCAGTAGCCACCCCCTCTTTAGTGATAATATGGCCTAGGTATTCCACTGAAAACCCACAAAAAGAACACTTTGACATCTTTGCATACAACTGATTTCCTTTTAATACCTCCAATACTTCCCTCAAATGGATTAAGTGTTGTTCCATGGTCCTACTGTACACTAAGATATCATCAAAAAAAACTAGAACTGATTTCCTAAGGAAGGGTTTGAAGGTATGGTTCATAAGAGACTGGAAAGTGGCAGGGGCATTTGTCAAACCAAAAGGCATAACTAGAAACTAAAAATGCCCCTCATGTGTTCTAAAAGCTGTCTTATGGACATCATTAGGAAACATTCTGATCTGGTGGTAACCAGATCTCAAGTCCAACTTTGAAAAGATTGCAGCCCCTCCTAACTCATCTAACAAATCCTCTATCAAAGGAATAGGATAGCTATTTTTGATTGTTGCATCATTTAACTTCCTGTAGTCAATACACATCCTCCACGTATTATCTTTCTTCTTAACTAATACCACAGGAGCAGCAAAAGGACTTGAACTACCCCTAATAACCCCGGTATCCAAAAGTTCTTTTGTCATCTTCTCTATCACATCTTTTTGAGCCAATTGATATCTATAGGGCTTTTGGTTAATTGTGACAGATTCATCCTTAAGGATAATCTTATGATCAAAAGCCCTTTGAGGGGGTAAAGTTGTGGGAGTTTCAAAAACTACCTCATATTCTTGTAATAGAGAATCTAATTGATCATCACGTACAGTGTTAGAAACCATAGTTGTATGCTGGAACTGATCAATATCATCCACCTTTAAACTGCACAAATGACTCTGCACTAACTGCCCCTTGTCTGATAACAAATGTTGCATTACCTACATTGAACAAAGGGATAATTTGTTATTGTGACTACCCTTTAATTGATAAGTCTTGTTTCCAACCCTAAACTGCATAGTCAAGTCTTTGAAGTTCCATACAATATCACCTAATGACAAAAGCCATTGTATGCCCAATACCATACCATAAGAAGCCAATGGAATAACCAACACGTCTGCTTTAAACCATAACCCCTGCATCTGCCACTCAAAATTCCTACAAATTGTTTGACAAATCAAGGGAACACCATTTGCTACCCCTACTTTCATAGAACTTATTTTTTCTAAATGACAATTCAATTTAAGAGCCAACTTCTCATCAAGGAAATTATGGGTAGATCCTGAATCTGTTAGGATGTGCAGGGTTTTGGTACCAATGTTGCCCACAACTTGCATAGTTGAAAAAGAAGGCACACCTGAGTGCATGAATAGAGATAAGAGGATCATCAGTTGTAGTGTCAATAATAGGCTCTTCAATTATTGAATTTGTATCCTCATCCCCCTCATCATTAATTTCAAGAATGTCAACAACCCATCTACTTACTGGACATTACAAGACTAACCCTGTTCTTAATGCTATTTACAGTTTAACCCCTTCAATTATTCCGCACATATCATCACTTCCCCCTTTTTACGAATTTTGTCCCAAAATTCCAAACTCAAACTCAGGAAACCTGAGCATCATTTCTTCTAAATCCTCCCAAGATGCTTCCGTAAGTGGTAAATTCTTCCACTTGATCAGAACCTCCACACTCATCCGATTCCTTCTTTTCCGAGTCCTCCGGTCTACAACTGCTTCAGGAAGAAACTGAAATCTTGGTTGCGAAGGGATAGGAATTACAATGCTATGAGACCCTGTAGCTGACTTCAACAAGGAAACATGGAAAGTAGGATGTACTGAACAATCATTCGGTAAGTCGAGACGGTAAGCCACCTACCCTATACGTTCCACAATCAAGAAAGGCCAAAAATACTTAGGGCTGAGCTTATTCTGTTTCGAATGTCTCAAAGAATTCTGGCCAAATGGGTGCAACTTCAGGTACACATATTCTCCTACTTTAAACTCCCTTTCAGTTCGTTTTTTATCAGCTAATTGCTTCATTCTGTTTTGTGCCCTGTGCAAAGATTTCTTTAATTCCTGTAGAACCAGTTCCCTGTCACAAAATAGCTGATCCACAGTTTCTAATGAACAGTCTTTAGGTATGTAAGGCACAAATAAGGGTGGTGGGTGTCCATATAGAGCTTGGAAAGGGGTCATTTGTAAAGATGAGTGAAAATTAGTGTTGTACCACCACTCAGTTAGGGGTAACCACTTTAACCAATTCTTACTTGAGCTAAGAGTCATACACCTTAAATAGGATTCAATGCATCTGTTCACAACTTCTGTCTGGCCATCAGATTGTGGATGATATGCTGTAGATAATGCCAAATCAATGCCTTGCAGCTTAGTAAATTCCTTCCAAAAACTGCTAAGGAACACAGGATCTCTGTCAGAAACAATAGTCTGTGGCCACCCATGTAACTTGAAAATATGATCTAAAAACAAATGAGCTATAGTTTCAGCTGAATAGGGGTGCCCCAGAGGAATGAAATGCCCATATTTAGTCAATCTATCAACCACTACTAAGATCGTATCTTTTCCTTGAATCCTTGGAAACCTCCAACAAAATCCATAGATATATCAGAGAAAATATATTTAAGAATAGGGAGTGGTTGTAGTAACCCAGGATATGCTACATTTTCACTCTTAACCCTTTGACATATGTCACATTTCCTGATAGTCTGTCTTACTTGTTTATGCATACCCCACCATTTACACATACTTGAAATCCTTTGAATAGTAGCATGAACCCCTGAGTGGCCTCCCATTGGTGAACTGTGACATAGGTCAATAATATCCTGCTGTAGAGTCTCAGATTTACCCACAACAATCCTATCATTCTTTGTAAGAATGGTCCCATTCCATTTATACTTAGGAACTAATTCTCCCTTTAACAATTTTTTGCAACTTCTGTTGAACAGAAATATCTTGTTGCCAAGATAATTTGATTTTATCCATGAGTGAAGTATTTAAGTGAGAAATCGATATAGTACTAAGGGCAGGACCCTGCACCCTAGACAATGCATCAGCAACCTTATTTTCAACCCCTTTTTATACACTATCTCATAATCGAAACCCATCAGTTTAGATAACCAAACATGTTGCAATGGGGTATTGAGTTTTTGTTCCATCAAATACTTCAAACTCTTCTGATCTGTTCTGATAACAAAATGATTGGCTATAAGATAGTGATGCCAATGTTTAACTGCAAACAGTATTGCTAAAAGTTCCTTCTCATAAACAGAAAGAGCTTGCTGTTTAGGAGAAAGGGCCCTGCTTATAAAAGCCAAAGGATGCTCTTCTTGCATCAACACAGCCCCAATACCCAATCCAGAAGCATCAGTTTCCAATACAAAAGGTTTAGAAAAATCAGGTAGGGCCAAAACAGGAGGTGTACATAGAGCTTCTTTCAACTTACAGAATGCTATTGTAGCTTCATCATTCCATTTGAACCCATCCTTCCTTAAAAGATTTGTAAGAGGCTTTGCTAGAATGCCATAGGATCTTATAAACCTTCTGTAATAACCAGATAATCCCAAGAAACCCCTTAACTGTTTGATTGTGGTAGGAACAGGCCATCCCCTTATAGCCTCAATTTTCTTTGGGTCAGTAGCCACCCCCTCTTTAGTGATAATATGGCCTAGGTATTCCACTGAAAACCCACAAAAAGAACACTTTGACATCTTTGCATACAACTGATTTCCTTTTAATACCTCCAATACTTCCCTCAAATGGATTAAGTGTTGTTCCATGGTCCTACTGTACACTAAGATATCATCAAAAAAAACTAGAACTGATTTCCTAAGGAAGGGTTTGAAGGTATGGTTCATAAGAGACTGGAAAGTGGCAGGGGCATTTGTCAAACCAAAAGGCATAACTAGAAACTAAAAATGCCCCTCATGTGTTCTAAAAGCTGTCTTATGGACATCATTAGGAAACATTCTGATCTGGTGGTAACCAGATCTCAAGTCCAACTTTGAAAAGATTGCAGCCCCTCCTAACTCATCTAACAAATCCTCTATCAAAGGAATAGGATAGCTATTTTTGATTGTTGCATCATTTAACTTCCTGTAGTCAATACACATCCTCCACGTATTATCTTTCTTCTTAACTAATACCACAGGAGCAGCAAAAGGACTTGAACTACCCCTAATAACCCCGGTATCCAAAAGTTCTTTTGTCATCTTCTCTATCACATCTTTTTGAGCCAATTGATATCTATAGGGCTTTTGGTTAATTGTGACAGATTCATCCTTAAGGATAATCTTATGATCAAAAGCCCTTTGAGGGGGTAAAGTTGTGGGAGTTTCAAAAACTACCTCATATTCTTGTAATAGAGAATCTAATTGATCATCACGTACAGTGTTAGAAACCATAGTTGTATGCTGGAACTGATCAATATCATCCACCTTTAAACTGCACAAATGACTCTGCACTAACTGCCCCTTGTCTGATAACAAATGTTGCATTACCTACATTGAACAAAGGGATAATTTGTTATTGTGACTACCCTTTAATTGATAAGTCTTGTTTCCAACCCTAAACTGCATAGTCAAGTCTTTGAAGTTCCATACAATATCACCTAATGACAAAAGCCATTGTATGCCCAATACCATACCATAAGAAGCCAATGGAATAACCAACACGTCTGCTTTAAACCATAACCCCTGCATCTGCCACTCAAAATTCCTACAAATTGTTTGACAAATCAAGGGAACACCATTTGCTACCCCTACTTTCATAGAACTTATTTTTTCTAAATGACAATTCAATTTAAGAGCCAACTTCTCATCAAGGAAATTATGGGTAGATCCTGAATCTGTTAGGATGTGCAGGGTTTTGGTACCAATGTTGCCCACAACTTGCATAGTTGAAAAAGAAGGCACACCTGAGTGCATGAATAGAGATAAGAGGATCATCAGTTGTAGTGTCAATAATAGGCTCTTCAATTATTGAATTTGTATCCTCATCCCCCTCATCATTAATTTCAAGAATGTCAACAACCCATCTACTTACTGGACATTACAAGACTAACCCTGTTCTTAATGCTATTTACAGTTTAACCCCTTCAATTATTCCGCACATATCATCACTTCCCCCTTTTTACGAATTTTGTCCCAAAATTCCAAACTCAAACTCAGGAAACCTGAGCATCATTTCTTCTAAATCCTCCCAAGATGCTTCCGTAAGTGGTAAATTCTTCCACTTGATCAGAACCTCCACACTCATCCGATTCCTTCTTTTCCGAGTCCTCCGGTCTACAACTGCTTCAGGAAGAAACTGAAATCTTGGTTGCGAAGGGATAGGAATTACAATGCTATGAGACCCTGTAGCTGACTTCAACAAGGAAACATGGAAAGTAGGATGTACTGAACAATCATTCGGTAAGTCGAGACGGTAAGCCACCTACCCTATACGTTCCACAATCAAGAAAGGCCAAAAATACTTAGGGCTGAGCTTATTCTGTTTCGAATGTCTCAAAGAATTCTGGCCAAATGGGTGCAACTTCAGGTACACATATTCTCCTACTTTAAACTCCCTTTCAGTTCGTTTTTTATCAGCTAATTGCTTCATTCTGTTTTGTGCCCTGTGCAAAGATTTCTTTAATTCCTGTAGAACCAGTTCCCTGTCACAAAATAGCTGATCCACAGTTTCTAATGAACAGTCTTTAGGTATGTAAGGCACAAATAAGGGTGGTGGGTGTCCATATAGAGCTTGGAAAGGGGTCATTTGTAAAGATGAGTGAAAATTAGTGTTGTACCACCACTCAGTTAGGGGTAACCACTTTAACCAATTCTTACTTGAGCTAAGAGTCATACACCTTAAATAGGATTCAATGCATCTGTTCACAACTTCTGTCTGGCCATCAGATTGTGGATGATATGCTGTAGATAATGCCAAATCAATGCCTTGCAGCTTAGTAAATTCCTTCCAAAAACTGCTAAGGAACACAGGATCTCTGTCAGAAACAATAGTCTGTGGCCACCCATGTAACTTGAAAATATGATCTAAAAACAAATGAGCTATAGTTTCAGCTGAATAGGGGTGCCCCAGAGGAATGAAATGCCCATATTTAGTCAATCTATCAACCACTACTAAGATCGTATCTTTTCCTTGAATCCTTGGAAACCTCCAACAAAATCCATAGATATATCAGAGAAAATATATTTAAGAATAGGGAGTGGTTGTAGTAACCCAGGATATGCTACATTTTCACTCTTAACCCTTTGACATATGTCACATTTCCTGATAGTCTGTCTTACTTGTTTATGCATACCCCACCATTTAAACATACTTGAAATCCTTTGAATAGTAGCATGAACCCCTGAGTGGCCTCCCATTGGTGAACTGTGACATAGGTCAATAATTTCCTGCTGTAGAGTCTCAGATTTACCCACAACAATCCTATCATTCTTTGTAAGAATGGTCCCATTCCATTTATACTTAGGAACTAATTCTCCCTTTAACAATTTTTGCAACTTCTGTTGAACAGAAATATCTTGTTGCCAAGATAATTTGATTTTATCCATGAGTGAAGTATTTAAGTGAGAAATTGATATAGTACTAAGGGCAGGACCCTGCACCCTAGACAATGCATCAGCAACCTTATTTTCAACCCCTTTTTATACACTATCTCATAATCGAAACCCATCAGTTTAGATAACCAAACATGTTGCAATGGGGTATTGAGTTTTTGTTCCATCAAATACTTCAAACTCTTCTGATCTGTTCTGATAACAAAATGATTGGCTATAAGATAGTGATGCCAATGTTTAACTGCAAACAGTATTGCTAAAAGTTCCTTCTCATAAACAGAAAGAGCTTGCTGTTTAGGAGAAAGGGCCCTGCTTATAAAAGCCAAAGGATGCTCTTCTTGCATCAACACAGCCCCAATACCCAATCCAGAAGCATCAGTTTCCAATACAAAAGGTTTAGAAAAATCAGGTAGGGCCAAAACAGGAGGTGTACATAGAGCTTCTTTCAACTTACAGAATGCTATTGTAGCTTCATCATTCCATTTGAACCCATCCTTCCTTAAAAGATTTGTAAGAGGCTTTGCTAGAATGCCATAGGATCTTATAAACCTTCTGTAATAACCAGATAATCCCAAGAAACCCCTTAACTGTTTGATTGTGGTAGGAACAGGCCATCCCCTTATAGCCTCAATTTTCTTTGGGTCAGTAGCCACCCCCTCTTTAGTGATAATATGGCCTAGGTATTCCCCTGAAAACCCACAAAAAGAACACTTTGACGACTTTGCATACAACTGATTTCCTTTTAATACCTCCAATACTTCCCTCAAATGGATTAAGTGTTGTTCCATGGTCCTACTGTACACTAAGATATCATCAAAAAAACTAGAACTGATTTCCTAAGGAAGGGTTTGAAGGTATGGTTCATAAGAGACTGGAAAGTGGCAGGGGCATTTGTCAAACCAAAAGGCATAACTAGAAACTCAAAATGCCCCTCATGTGTTCTAAAAGCTGTCTTATGGACATCATTAGGAAACATTCTGATCTGGTGGTAACCAGATCTCAAGTCCAACTTTGAAAAGATTGCAGCCCCTCCTAACTCATCTAACAAATCCTCTATCAAAGGAATAGGATAGCTATTTTTGATTGTTGCATCATTTAACTTCCTGTAGTCAATACACATCCTCCACGTATTATCTTTCTTCTTAACTAATACCACAGGAGCAGCAAAAGGACTTGAACTACCCCTAATAACCCCGGTATCCAAAAGTTCTTTTGTCATCTTCTCTATCACATCTTTTTGAGCCAATTGATATCTATAGGGCTCTTGGTTAATTGTGACAGATTCATCCTTAAGGATAATCTTATGATCAAAAGCCCTTTGAGGGGGTAAAGTTGTGGGAGTTTCAAAAACTACCTCATATTCTTGTAATAGAGAATCTAATTGATCATCACGTACAGTGTTAGAAACCATAGTTGTATGCTGGAACTGATCAATATCATCCACCTTTAAACTGCACAAATGACTCTGCACTAACTGCCCCTTGTCTGATAACAAATGTTGCATTACCTACATTGAACAAAGGGATAATTTGTTATTGTGACTACCCTTTAATTGATAAGTCTTGTTTCCAACCCTAAACTGCATAGTCAAGTCTTTGAAGTTCCATACAATATCACCTAATGGCAAAAGCCATTGTATGCCCAATACCATATCATAAGAAGCCAATGGAATAACCAACACGTCTGCTTTAAACCATAACCCCTGCATCTGCCACTCAAAGTTCCTACAAATTGTTTGACAAATCAAGGGAACACCATTTGCTACCCCTACTTTCATAGAACTTATTTTTTCTAAATGACAATTCAATTTAAGAGCCAACTTCTCATCAAGGAAATTATGGGTAGATCCTGAATCTGTTAGGATGTGCAGGGTTTGGTACCAATGTTGCCCACAACTTGCATAGTTGAAAAAGAAGGCACACCTGTGAGTGCATGAATAGAGATAAGAGGATCATCAGTTGTAGTATCAATAATAGGCTCTTCAATTATTGAATTTGTATCCTCATCTCCCTCGTCATTAATTTCAAGAATGTATAACTGCTTGTTAGGACACTTGTGAGTAGAAGAAAACTTTATGGACACCAAAAACATTCTCCTCTCAACCTTTTGGCTTCCATTTCCTTGGTAGGTAGATTGAGCTTATTCTTATTGGTGTATAGTCTTTGATTGATAGGTGGGATGGTAATAAAGGTAAATGGTTAGTGTTCACAGGTGGCTTAAAAGTAGTACTAGAAGGGTTGGGTCTATAAGTGGACACATGAATAGGATTAGGATAATATTTCCCAGAATGGTTAGAATATTGTTTGGTTTTGGGAAAAGAATTCTTGTTAGCCATGTCCTGTTTTTTAGAGAATTTATAAGCTTCCTTCATGTTTTTTGGTTCGAACATTCTTACTGGGCCTGCTAACTCCGGTTTCAACCCATTCAAGAATATGCTCACAGCATATTCCTCACAAATACTAACCCTCAGTAAATTCTCATCATATCTATCACAATATTCTTCCAATTCCCCTGTTTGTACAGTCGAAGTTAAGATACCCATAGCATCATTATATTGGTTTGTAGAAAACCTTTCTAAGATATTGCCAGAATACTCAGCCCAAGTAACTTCTGTTATAGGTTTGGTTAGTTGTTTAACAAAGGATGAATGCCACTTCATAGCCTTACCATCAAGATTGATTGCAGCATACCTCACCTTGAAGGTTTCTAGAGTCTCATCGACATCAAAAAAGTGTTCACATTTACAGATCCAGTCCTCTACTTCTTTTCCATCGAATTTAGGAAATTCAATCTTTCCCAGTCGATACAATCTGTCTCTCTGGCATGAGTATTAAGAGTGTTATCCAAATGATTATTTGGATTACCATCTGAATTGTTCAGATTAATTTGATTTTGAGAAAGTTTCTCAAGGATTTGCCTCATTTCATAGAAAGATTTGTCCGTTTTTTCCATGAAAGCATCAAATTTCAACAACGAGGTGGTGTGATCTTTGATCGTCTTCTCAAGATCAGATTGACTCCTTGTGTGGTCATAGTCGTTCCAATTTACTAATCACAACAACTGATTCGTACACTGTCAAATAGGACGATAACAGAGATATGAATTGATTCACGAACAATCAATTCAAGAATAGGAAAGGGAATTGATCGAACGATGATCAAATTCAAGATATGAACAAATTGTACAGAAATTGATCGAACAAATGATCAATTTCAACTGAATTAAATCGAATCAGAACAGGGCTTCCGAGAATCGTAGCTCTGATACCAATTGATGTGTGGTGATCAAGAAAGGAGAGAAAAGAGAGAAGGAAGAAGGAGAACAACAGAATTCGATTTAATCTTTTGATACGTTTATTCATTCTTAACCGTATTTAACAACTAATACAACTAACTAACTAACTATATTTCTTCAACAACCCCTCTACTTACTGGACATTACAAGACTAACCCTGTTCTTAATGCTATTTACAGTTTAACCCCTTCAATTATTCCGCACATATCATCGAAGAAGTTTATCTCAAATCATCGATAGTTCATTCTTACTGATCTGATTGTTTAAGTACAATCTAGTTAACCAACAATTACATAATAGACCCTAAACTATTTAGCTATTACAATCCTAATCCCTCTACTGTTTTAATTGTTACGTATAAAACAGTAGAGGGATTAGGATTGTAATAGCTAAATAGTTTAGGGTCTATTATGTAATTGTTGGTTAACTAGATTGTACTTAAACAATCAGATCAGTAAGAATGAACTACGATGATTTGAGATAAACTTCTTCTTCTTTGTGTTCTTCTTTTCTCTCTTCTTTCTCTTTATCAATCTTGTGCTTGATTACCAATTGTGTTCGTAACAATAAAACTGTAGAGGGATTAGGATTGTAATAGCTAAATAGTTTAGGGTCTATTATGTAATTGTTGGTTAACTAGATTGTACTTAAACAATCAGATCAGTAAGAATGAACTATCGATGATTTGAGATAAACTTCTTCTTCTTTGTGTTCTTCTTTTCTCTCTTCTTTCTCTTTATCAATCTTGTGCTTGATTACCAATTGTGTTCGTAACAATGGTATCAGAGAATTCCTTCCTCTGACTGTGGGTTAGGGTTGCGTTAGTAACAACTATCAACACCAGTGGTTCAAGAATTAGGGCAATAAACAGATTGTAATTGGCGGTGAGTATTCACTGTGGCAATTCAAGAAATCGTGGTTAAAGGAACAATCAGTGTCTATTGCTTCGATTGGCGATTTAACAATCTCGAGTTGATCAGTTGTTCAATCAATTGTAGCGGCAATTTACAGACATCACAGTTCTTGATCTCAGTTCAAGAATTAGGGCATCCAAAGGTTTTGTATAACAAGAGTCGAAATTGTGGTAAATAAATCAAGATTCAAAACTATGGATGATGCGTTGAACGAGATGATGGCGTTGCGACAAGAAGGTACAATTTTCGATTACTGTAGTGTATTTCAATCTTTGTTTGAACGGGTTAAGAATTCTGAAGATATGAGTGAGGTCTATGCTATATACCTTTTCATTGATGGTCTGGAACCAAGAATTAGAGAATTGTTCATCACATAGCATCAATATAGCTATCATAAGGTGAAAGACTTTATTTCTTTAGCCTTAAAAATAGATGCTAATAAAATGCAAGATTCTTTTTCTCCATTTGATCCTAGTTCTTCTTTCTATAACAAAGATTTGAAGTTTGATACTAACATCACTCTTGAGGAATTGATGAAAGATAATGAGTTGTTTCTTAATGGAAATATTCAAGAAACTTGCGACAACATTGTTCAAGAAACGATTGTAGATGAAGCGTTTGTTGAAATGCGTGAAGAAAATTCTGAAGTTGAGTTGGTATGCCCTGACGTGGGCTGTGAATCCGAGCATTTAAATCAAACGAAGGTGATGAATGAATCAACATATGTGGGTATTTTTGATGAAGAGAAAATGAGTAGAATAAAGGGTCATCATACATATCCAGTAAATGAAAAGGGGATGGATGTAAGAGACTCCGAATATAGATCAAGGGTTTCATCTAAAACCAATAAAATCATTCATGTTCATAGTGATGTTTGTAGTGATAATGGTGTCAAATTAGACGGGGTACAATTGAGTCTCTGGTTAGAAAATCATGTCAAATTCGCTAAGTATGTTAGATTCTTAGATTCAGTATCAAAGAAAAAGAGAAACACTTATATTGGATTGATACTGGGTGGGTTTACAATAGGGAATGTAGTGGTGATCTGATTATTAAGTTTAAAGCGTGTTTTAAATATGTAGATGAAAACATGGTTTGGGAAGTTGGTGATAATGTAGAAGTAAAAGGTGTAGACGAGGAACAAAAGGGTAATGGGCAACAAAGTAATGTGGTTGCAGGGTCGTCAACCGTAGCTCATTCTTCGGGGCCGCATTCTGTTTTGAATATTTTTGGTGGTAATGTTGATAAATTTTTGGTTATTGCTGGTTCTTTGGGCAGCAGGCTGTTACACACAGTTTCGGTTATTGGAGTAACATTTTGTTACCTCTGAAATTAGATGCAAATAAACTGAGTGATACACTATCTCCTTATGATCATAAGTCTTCATTATACATAAAGGATTTGGTGTTTGATTTTAGGAAAAGTATCAATGAAATAATGGAAAGGAATGATATGAATGATTCAATGGAAATTAGGAGGGCAATTGATAATGATGTTTTAGGAGAAAATGGAAAAGATAACTTGATCGCACCCAAGTTGTTCGATGAAATGCCTGAAGGTTTTAAGAGTGAAATGTGTGCAAGAATGGATGTTGATTCAGAAGACAGAGAACAAGTATTAAAAACAAATCAAGATGGGATGCTTATTACTGATAAAGTTGTGGGTCCATTGGTTTTTGTTGAGCTTGAAAGCGCACAAGAGTCAAAAATTGAGGCCAAAGATATAACACTTCCTACATTGCCTGCTACCCTGCATATTTCAGATATGGAATTAATAAACGATATAGATCACAATTTAGAGGAAACATTGAAAGATATGATCATAGACAAGAGTACTCTTCACACTTTAGTTAAAGAAAATAAGATGATCTTAGAAAGGAATGCCCTAGTGCATGTTTGGCACAAATGGAAATCCAAATTTTGCAATTTCAAAATTAATATGGCGCTACACGCATCTGGATCTGCAAATGTTGCTGATGTTACGTATGAGTCATCTAATTCTCCTATTGAAAACAGTTCCACCTCAAATATTAAAGACTTGTATGCAGTGCAAAGACCACAGAAAGAGTACAAAACAACCAGCTTAGCAACAAACATTGACAATAGAGATGTGGGTTTAGTTAGACATGTCATACAATCTACTCTCCCAATTATTTTTGATCTTCAGAAAGCTAAGGATGCTGTAATAGAGGTGTGCAAGTTGTTTCTACCCAAGGTTCTTACGATAGATATTCTGAGTACGTGAGGCAATACTCTGTTACCTGGTTAATTGGTGCTCAACCTGGGTATGTTGTTCCTGAAGAAGGTAGTCAACTTACTGAATCCATGAGTAGGAAATTGACAAATGATGTATTAATAGATGAAGGAGAGGAAGTTCATCAATTTGGTGAAGCTCAAGAAATCACTGATGGTTTTGCAAAAGATTTTCCACACTTTGGTGTTGATACTTTTGATTAGATTTTTTTTTTGTTTTTTTTTTTTTTCTTATTCTGATTTTTGGGGACAAAAATCTTATATGGGGGGAGTATTGTTACGTATAAAACAGTAGAGGGATTAGGATTGTAATAGCTAAATAGTTTAGGGTCTATTATGTAATTGTTGGTTAACTAGATTGTACTTAAACAATCAGATCAGTAAGAATGAACTTCGATGATTTGAGATAAACTTCTTCTTCTTTGTGTTCTTCTTTTCTTTCTTCTTTCTCTTTATCAATCTTGTGCTTGATTACCAATTGTGTTCGTAACAGACTCCTACCTTTAGCTAGAAAAAAAATGTTGCCCTAAGTATGAGACAAGTAAACCTCTTGGTAAGCCTCCTCAGATTTAATACCTCAAATTTAAATAATAGTAAATGTTAATATAGAGAAAACTATTTTAAAAACTAAAAATACCATACTTCATAAATAAATAAATTTTGTCCTTATTATTTACTTATACTAAAAAAGTTATAAAATTTTGTAATTGGTTATATATTTTATATAAAATCAAACTATTTCGTCAAACATGTTATATTTAGTTAATTACAAATACAAAAATTACTTTTGGTTTTCTATTTGATATATAAAATTTTAATACCTTATTGAAAAAAATATATAGATGGCTATCCTGACCTTGAAGTTTTTGTAACATTAATACTTTACTGTTGTTTAGATTTACTCATAATTAGACAATTTCTTTTTTGAAATATACATTATACTGGGTGGGGGGCAATTCTAGACACGAATACACGACACATCTAACCCGTCTAATAACAAGTCATGTTTAACTTGACATATTTAACCAGTTGAATTAAATGGGTTCTGTACGGGTTGACGTGTTTAAAGCGCTTACCACCTGCACATTTCTAAAATTTTTCTTTCATTTTTATTCACATCTTGCTTTAAGAACATAAATAATGTTTTAACAGGACATGGAAATGGGCAAATGTTATTCACTCTTATGGATCTTTAACCTTCATTCTTAGATCCAAGCTTCTTAATTAAATGCTGTCTTCTTCACTTTTATTCTCTCGAGAACTCCACTAGAGTATGTAAAAAGACATACAAAACCCTAAAAGCACTGATTTCTTCAAATCTAAGACTTCATTATTTGACATCTTTAGTCCCTTGACTTGTTTTCTTGGCATGAAAACCCACTTTGCATTAAATTATACATATATATTTGGAGCTTTAATTGCATCAAGCAACGAGTCTTAGCAAGTTTTCGAAGAGTACATAACCCATTGTATAATTTGAGTAGACGTAAATTGACCTGTTGTATGATTTGAGTTAGATCCAAGTGAACCTGTATAATTTGAAGAATGGATTGTGAATGTAACCCATAAGAAGCTTGAGATAACATGTGTATATTTCTGACAACATTTTTCTTTATATATTTTGACAAAAAGAATGGTAAGGATCCTTGAAAGGTATGAACAACACTCATACACAGAAAAGGAGCTTAATGGGACCAATAATCAATCTGAAGTAAGAAATAATTTTTATTGTAGCTTTTTTAATTTTCTTACCAAATTTATGCTACTGTTTAAAACCCAAAATCTAAATAATTGTAGGAAAGGTGGACTCTGGAACATGCAAAACTGAAGGCTAAATTTGAGCTCTTGCAGAAAAACCAAAGGTATATATATACCCACAAAATAATGAAATGTAATCATATTTTGTCATATGTGTGACTGCAGTTCTAATGTAAATATATAGATTTTAAATCATAATTAAAGCATTAATCATTTCGTATGAGGTTTAAAAAAGGTTAGTAAAGACTGACTGGCCGGTTTTAGATCGTACTAAAACGACTAGGAGCCCGTGCAATGATACCATGTTGTTTGCTCATCATAGGAATTTTATGGGAGAAGACCTTGATTCCTTGAGTATCAAGGAACTTCTGAATTTGGAACAGCAGCTTGAAGCGGCTCTTAGACGTCTTAGATTGAAAAAGGTACACATGTGTCATTTAAGGTGGTGTCTGGGAATTGAGATTGCTTGTGACTTCTTAAACGAACACCCCCAAAGAAGTCTTGAGTTTCGAGTTTAAAAGGATAATATATGTTAAGCGAAACCTCTTTATTTGCAGAACCAGATGATGCTTGAATCGATTTCAGAGCTCCAAAAGAAGGTATGCCCATTTTCATGTGACATAATTTAGACCAGGTGTAACATGTTTTAAATATGAGACAAAATAAACAAATGCCACTGACATGTCATACAGGCTATAAGGCCCAGATGGGCGACATGGGCAAAATGGTCATATGAGCTCATATGACATCGAGAACATGGCCATATTGACCGTATGACATGGCGAAAAGTGACCATATGGGTCGTATGAGGGACAAATCATACATCTCGTATGATGTTTTGACTGAGAAAGAAATGACTGATATGACCACTGAGGAACCCATTTGGCCTATGTGATCATTCTTCTCCGTATCATAAGGCCTGTATGATGTGACATGTGGGTTGGTGTATCTTTAACTACACCCTTAAATATTCAATCCGATTATGTGCGAACTAAGGGCATTTTAGTAAATGTTGGGTCAAAAGTAAATGCATTATATGATAATTAAAACAATTTTTACCACAGGACAAGTCTTTGCAGGATCAAAATAGCTTGCTCTTGAAGAAGGTGAGATACATCATACATAACTTGCCCTTGAGTTGTCCAATTTACGAGTTACCTATATACAGTCTAGTTATTTAAAATCTTAAACTAAACGCGCAGATTAAAGGAAAGGAAAAAGAGTTAGCCGAATCGCCTCTTGTGGACCAGCAAACTGAAGAGAACATGGTTTTATTTCAGTTAAACCTTGGGTTAGCCTCTCACCTCACCCTTGGCTTGCATAAAAGTTGTCTCAACCTGGCCAATCTGCAAGGGGCAAGATGGGAATTGAAATGGGTCATTCTTAATTTGTATAAACACTTAACGCCTTAAATATGGTTATCACGTTATTTAGAAGAGTCGTAACCGCTTGCGATATGCGCATATAATGAATATATGTGTGGGCGCTCGGGGGGCAAAAGTGAAAGTGCACTAATTTTAACGTTATTTTTACTAATTTTGTGAAATAACGTTAAAGGGGGATGGTTAATCATGCATCATGTGGTGGCGTTGATAACCGAAAAACAAGGGGGCATTGGTGCAGGTCAGAAGGGGGGCTAACTTTTCGCTCAGTAGTGTTATA
Organism: Scalesia atractyloides; assembly: GCA_947069175.1. Classification (NCBI taxonomy): domain Eukaryota; kingdom Viridiplantae; phylum Streptophyta; class Magnoliopsida; order Asterales; family Asteraceae; genus Scalesia; species Scalesia atractyloides. Next base: position 13,723,706 of record CAMTDV010000029.1, read on the forward strand.
TATGTAGTTTCGTAAAGAAATTTTTAGGTATATACGTTTTTGACCCCCCGGTTCTATAGAAATTTTTGGGTATATACATTTTCGATCTCCCATTGGAAATCTCAACCCTTTGCCATTGCAAGAGGGTAAATGCACTAATCGGCATTTGTCTCAATTGCTGAGTGTTATGTGCCTTATGTACAAGGCTTGATGCAAAACTACTATCAAGCCGGGGGTATCACTGGAAGCAGCCTCTCTATTCATACAGGATAGAGGGTGAGGCTGTCTATATCTTATCCTACTTAGACCCTACCTTAGCTTTGTTATTGGTGTGAGATATATATGACGACGACGATGTTATTTAGGAGGATACATACATATAACATACAGTTTACATAACTCTTGACCAGTTCCCCACATTTGACCATTCTCCTTTTATCACAGATTTTTTTTATCTTGACCTGTTTGAGATAAGAATAATATATATGATGAGAAATTGTATGCAGTGAGGCATACCAAGCTGCAGGAGGTGATGGAGAATTGGAAGATACACAGAGAGAAAGTCAACCATTGACCGTCATTCCTTATTGGATGCTTAATCTCATGAGCCAGTAGATGAATATCTATATAAATATATAAAAGACAGGTATGGTTGATGAGGAATGAAGAGGTTAAATCTATATATGTGTTTCCATAACATAACAGACGTAGATGTTAAAACAATATAGCATGTTTATATATGTAATAAATGTGTATGTAATTTACATTCTGGGTCTACTTTGTTTGATTTTCTTGTTAAAATTAGTGGTGTTCATAAAACTTTTCATGTTTTCCTAAGCTCAAAATTTTTAAAATAATGAAGTATATATGCAATAACATAATGACTTACAGAGGCCAATTTTATATATAAAAAAAGTATTTTCCATGTTAAGTTTATGAAGTAGAGGACAAGTACGCAACAGATGCATGTAATAATGTACATTTATAAATATAATTACACAACTTAAATACAATGAACATGCCCAATTGTACGTACCTTTACCAATGTTTTTCTTTTCTTTTTTTTTTTCAACCGGTTTCTAAATAGATCTCAAAGTAAAGATTACAACATCTTCAATTTATGATATAATATTTTGAAAAATAGTATAGAATAAAAAAGTTATATGCTTTTAAAGAAAAGGAGAAATGAGAAAACATCAACAATTGTGGTTTTCAAAATTTTTTCCATCTTTTTTCCTATTAATTATTAAATTGTCACTGTCTCAGTATTAACCATTGATTAGTTTTGATGAGAAGTCTATATTAACCTCTTACACTTCTAACCAAAAGTACCATTTTGAATGTGATCCATCACCAAATTTTGAGTGTGTGATCTTACATTTCTCAAGATGAGTGTGTGTGACGACTGTCACCTAGCATCAACTTCCATTCTGACTTTGTTACCAAAACCCTAGAGGTGTGTCTTACTATTTGTAGAAATCTTTGGGACTGATAAGCATTTGTGAATGACCATGACTGCTGAAATATGAAAATTATTTCCAATCATATTCCAAACACATCAATATATACCATTAATTAATTGATACTCAAATTCAAAAACAACATAAATTTCTAATGACAGAAAATATAGTTGAAAAACCAATGAAATGTTACTTGTGTAACACTAATAAATACAATTAATAACCTTAAAACCTAATTAATTAAAATTTATATTTAATTAATTAATATCCTTTTTTATTTCAATTAAAAGATCATAATCGATTATTTAAAATTCGAATAAGCGTAAGAATTGTAACATAATTCAAGTACTTGCTCCCCATAATAATCTATACCCCTAAACCATTCATAACCAACTATCCCAGCCCTTATTACTTCACAATTTCGTCCTCTCTCTCTACTCCCTCTCTAAAAGTTGTATGGAGAAGATCTAGCAACACCATCATAATCAAAATCAATTCTTGCCTGGGTATGAGCTCTTAATCCTTTTTCTTTGTTTCCACGTTATATAATCAAAAGCTAATCATAAAAATCATAACTTTGTTGTAAATAATCATATATATTACATAAATTTAACCTTTGTTGCTCGTTTATATGGTGTTTAAAATTAAAACCAAAAAGATAACATAAAACTCGTTTAAAACTCAAACAATGAATATCAGAATCCAAACAGCAACAAAACTCGATTTTCTACGGTCATAACTTGATGAAAATAAACCAAATAGCGCGATTCTTGGGTTTAAGTTATAGTTTAAGAAATGCTTTTTTCTAGAAAATCAAGTTTCATAATTTTTCGATAAGTTTAAGTAAATCAAAAGCAATTTATAAAAACAATGTGAAAGATTACTTCATAACAGAAACTTCGGGCTATTTTACGGAGGTCATAAATGAGTCAATGTAAGTCCAAACAACCTAAAATTTATACAGAACATAGTATTGTGAGTCTTTGAAATTTTCCAACCGGTCTTTAATATTTTTGACAAAAACTCAATTTATAATAATATTTGGCTTAAACTGCCACTAAAAAATCTTTGTTACAACCTTTTAGTGTTTCACGATTTTCATAATTTTTGTACAAACTAGAAATATATAAAAAAGTATTTTTGAAGAATAGAAACATGTAGACTTGTCATAAAATTTTCAAAATTTTATTCTAGTATGGTCAGTTAAACTCGTGAGCTAAGCATTCAAAACTGATCGAGAATATACATATTGATCTTGTTGTTTAATCGTTATCTTTAACCAGTAAAATCCTAGTTAGCATATAATTAATGTTAATACCATAAAGTATCCTTGGGAAACATTTGTTATAGAATTTATTTTGGATTTAATAATTTGTCACTTAAACCATTGTAATCACCAACAAAAAACATGATTCTTATCAACCTGTCAAACCTAGTCCTTATACGCGATATAGGCATTGTAGCCTTTGCATAGGAAAACCCCTTTCAACGTTAGCAACTTTTATGTGGATCTATTTAGCAAAGAAATCCCCGAGTATCGTCGCCCATTTTAGTTTTTATTTTTAGACTTTTAAATAGGTGAAAAGCGTGCTATGTGACAAACATTTTACACTACTGCTTGTATGCGTGTTTGAAACCGTTTTAACTTGATATAAATACATGAGCTAGCATATAATTATCACAATTTAAGTCCCCATGTAATAACCCGGTTATTCTCGACAAATTTCTAAGTTGTATGTAAGTTTTGTTCTTGCTTTTCAAGCTCCTCCTTTAGTTTTCTGGAATCGCCATCTAAATTTGGTTGGTATCTTTTTCTAAGCTCTTTCAATAGCAATTAGTTTTATAGTTTAACTCCGTCCGAGTGTCAATAACTTTGAGCAATTTGACCAAACTGTTTGACTTTCAATTCTGGTCACTTTGGTCAACCAATTTTAAATCAATTTCACCCAAATCATAATGTAAGAAATAAAACTCTACATTTGTATATCATGATCATCACGTCTAAGTGTGTCAAAATGACAAGTGAAGCCTGAGTTTTTGAAAAGTCAAATGCAACTTTATGAAATAACTAAAGAATCACCTTGAAGCATATGTAATATGATATTTTGACATCAAAGTAGTTATATAGCATAACAAAAATATGTTCTAACATATTTGACTTGTCACAAACCCGATTTCTCGTCTAAACCCGTATTTATGCATACGACTCGTTAAAATGGCGTAAACCATATAAACAAGTCGTAACGGGTTTAAACCATTTCAGTACACTTTCAAATTAAGAATGTAAGGTTAACCAACCATAATTGTAAAACCTCATAAATTTATGTCCGATAATATACTGACACGTGTTCATACTCTCAATTATGCCTAATATTGGTCGAGAGGGACTATTTGTGTCAATAAATGAAAATATGAATGTGGAGGGACTACAGGTGTCAACATGCTGAAACTATGCCTCTGAGTGACCCTTTACAATGTCCGTACTCTCAGATGAGCCACTTGTTGGACGAGAGGGACCATTTGTGAATTTATATAAAAGTTAAGCATTACAAGGTCTGATGATACATCCTCTGTTGATCTTCAGCAGAGCTTAGAGACTTCAGCAGAGCTTTCTATAGCAGAGCTAAGACTTCAGCAGAGATTTGTCTTCAACAGAGCTTAGCTATAGCATATGTTACATTATCATTAGGATCAGAGGTTGTGGTATATTTTGGCTTGTTGCCCACACAAAGCTGTCAAAAACCATTAACTCTAAACCAGGGGCTTCAAGACTACTATGCCACATTCTAGGACACTTGTCCTCACCCCCTGACTTCTGCTAACACCTGGAACCACATCCTTCAAGCTCCAACACTATAAATAGAAGTGTTTGCAACACTTTAAACTTGCACCTTATACTTCTCTCATCACTTCGGAGGATCCTGGTTCCTTAAGAGCTTCCCATTCAGATTTATTTTCAGTTGAGGATCACTTGTAAGTGCTCCTTCAATTACATTTCGTTTATTAGCCTTTTAAAGCCAAAAGTCAAGCAATTTTGATAATTGCTTTGAGTTTCGGGTTAGGCCCGATTTAGATTAGTTGCTACTGATTTAAGGTTGCATTATGATTGTAATTTAATATATCATAACCCTCTGAGGTTATAATACGTGATCATAATCGTATTCTGAGTTTTTGTACAAGTTTCGATATTATGTCATACTTTGACCGAAATGCCTTTTTTGCAAGAAATAAGGTTTTAATCAATAACACACTTGCAAATGACTTATGTACTGATATTTTAATGTATTTTGATGTTATTAAACTGATCATAAACCGAGTTTTCATATAAGACCGTAAATTGTGTTATTTAATGACCGAAACGCCCTTTTGGCGCATATTTTGATTTTAAAACCTTAATGGTTATATAAGTCAATAACCTTCTGATGTTACTACTTATTTAAAGTATATTGGCATATAGAACTTGTTTATAACTCATCCGACTACCCGGTATCGCTTATATGCGTACGGTTAAGCTTATGTAACTAATTTATGTAAGTTTACTGAAACGGGTCAAATCTTATCATTTTTACTTCAAATTCCAGAATATATATTGCTTACCCATATTATATAAGTATTAGTATTTGTTGGGTTAAAACCACATTCTATTCCGGTCATCGCTTAATCAAGCGTATCGTACCGTTTTTGTTAATTTAAGTTAACCGGTCTAAGTCTACGACTTAAAAAGGACCCGTTGACATTCTAATTGGTTATTTAAACCATATATTCTAGACTAGGGCCTTCTGGTAAATTGCAACCAACATTTGTTAATTGATTACGGCTGAGCTATTTATAATTCTTGCATATCAAGAAGAGTTTAGCCTAGGTAAATACTCTTAACCTATTTTCCCTATACAGGCTTGGGATACGGTATATTACTACCGCATGGTCGGGTATGGGATCAATGACTTATGTGTCAGGAATCCAAATAATCAGCTTTAATTCGTATTGCTTGATAACTTAAACATTGGGGGTTAATACAACCGTGTCCTGGATATCCTCGGCTCATTTAATTACAAATGACCACGACCTAAGCACGGGGTGTAGGCATACACCTGACAGATGCTAATGCTATAATAAAATATTTTTATAACCCAATACGGTTTTACCCTATAAGGGTATTAAAGTGGTGTGTCGGTTAACCATGATCTCGGCATAGTTTCCGGGCCCTATATGTATTGACAAGCATGTAAAACTGATAATATGAGAATTAGTTTATCCCAAGTTATTTATGAAAATATATGTACCATTGTGTACATAAAAAAGGATTTTGAAATATTTTCAAAATGTGTTGTTTTGTATTTACCTATGTAAACTGACATATCATCAATAAGCGTAGGTTACAAGGATACTGATGGAGGGGGTAAAACCCGAGCGTTAATGATCATATCTTAAGTGTTTTTAGTTAGTTTTGAGTGGTTATATGTGTTGAATGAGATAACTACGAGAACTGGTTGTTTTGCAAGGTAACTGATTAATTCGGGTGCTTTAAGAAGGTTAGAGGGAATACCCTTGATGCAGTTTCAAAGTAAAAGATACCAACCGGGACTTGTTCAGGTCAAGAACTAACTTGAAAACACAAGAGAACAGGAGAGATTAGAAGTCGAGGGGCTTATTGGTACTTAAGTGGAAGTGGTGATATATAAGTGAAAGGAAGAAATAATGTAACATCCGTCAAAAACCGGGTTAACCAAACCCGCTTCGTTTATTAACCGAACATCCAGTTAAAAATTTCGTTGCGTATTTAATGCTCAAATTAATTTTATACAATACATAATTAATAAATATATTAGAATTTAAAATCTATAATTGAAAATTTATAATAAATAATGAAAATAAAAATAATTTGCTGATGCCGGGTTTCGAACCCGGGTCAGCCGGATGAAATCTCAAAGTCTTAACTCACACACATTCAACCACTCCGCCACTTGACTCACTTGTGCTATCCAGTGAAACAAATAACATTTATAATAAACTTCGAAGTTGAATTCAGTCACTCAGCGCGCTCAAATCACTCTTGCCGAAAATCCCGATGATATCGCCAATTATTGACGGTTTCTATTGATTTAACGGACGAATTAACATAACCGTCGGTTATAACTGAAAAACCTTAAAGTCACTCATTCAAATCGGCAAAACCATAACCGAATAATTTTGAATTCGAAACCGGAAATGTAATTAAATCCGAGTTATACTTTATTCATCAGTTGAGCTCGCGAGTTTATCAAACTTACACTCTCCAATTCGCTCAGAAAACCTCGCTGCAAGTCGCCGGAATCCTCTGCAAGTTAACCGGAAATTATCGCCGGAAAACCGAATTTATTCCATCCCTTCTGCTTACTCTAAAATAAGATTTTTAGAGCTCATACCGACATCTCCCACACTCACCTTAAACTCCCTGAAGAATCTCTGTCGCAAGAAATACATCGCCGGAATTCTCTGCAAGTCGCCGGAAAACCGAGACTTTCATCAAAACGAATCAATCCCAGACGACGTTGCCGAATATTCTGTTTTCACCGGAAAACTTCTGGAATTTCCAGAATCACGCTGTGAATCGGTATAATCACCTAAACCTTCTGCTAATCATTGTTTAGTAACTCAATTTCACATCTAATCAATCAAAACTGTTAATCGATCCGAACAGACGGAGTTCACAAAACAGAGCCGAAGATCCTTGCCGGAGTTCTGAGAAAGACATCTGTTCGGTACATTCTTTTCCAAAACCCTCTCTAGTTCATCGCATTACAATCGCTTATAAAGTTCGTTAATTGAATTTAACAAGAAACAGTTGAAAAATCGTTGTCTGTGTTTTGAACGAAGAAGATGAATTCGAACTAGTGTATAAGATTAATCAAAATCAGTATAATAAACGGGTTAGACACACAGTCTAGCGGTGGACTGTGTGCAAACAATGAACACACGTCTCGAGTTCGATCCCTATCACGACCCTATCCTCGGGAATAAAAATGTTTTTTTAAACAGAACCGGGTTAACTCACTGTAAGATGTTAAGTATAATAAAAATCAGTATATTAACCAGGTTAGACACACAGTCCAGCGGTGGACTGTGTGCAACACTAAATCACAGGTCCCGGGTTCGAGGCCTGTTGACGGCACCGGTTCGATACAATTAAAATCTTTTTAAAAATAAATGAATTCTGATTAACTTAAATAGTGTATAAATATAATTAAAAACAGAAATATTTCGGGTTAGACACGTAGCTCAGTTGGTAGAGCTGCGTGCACGCGTACGGGAGGTTACGGGTTCGAGTCTCACCCAGCGCATACATACACACGATCCGACCGGTCAACTGGTCAACGGTCAACGGTCCACAACTGGTCAACTGGTCAAAAAGTCAAAAAATTTTATTTTCTTTTATTTATTTATTTTATTCAAAAATCAATTAAAAAAATACTTAAAAATAATATTTTTAAAGTTAGAAAATTTCCTTGAACTCACAAAAATAAACCTAACAATCCCATTAAGAACACCAATTGAAAATACTAATCTCAAATAAGAGTTTATTTATTTATCGAACTGTTATGTTATTATTTAGGTTAGTTCCCTTGTCGATTAAATCCGAATTCGTGCGCATTCATCATCAATCCAAGAAACGCACCCACTGTGAGTGAATTCTTACAAATTCCCCTTTTTATTCATGTTTTGGGGTGTATCATGTGTCGCTTAAACTAATTCGTTTACTCAAACTCGTGCTATACCATATTATGATCTAAACTTAGAATGTAAATATTGTTTGTTGTTATGTATTACATATTGTCAAGTTGTATGCAAATTATTTGTTAGGCCCATCAGTTCCTCGTGGGAGACGAGTTGAACAACGCGTGCCTTAAAACTCATTCATTAGGCCCATCAGTTCGTAGAACAACGCGTGCCTCAAAACTCATTCATTAGGCCCATCATTTCCTCGTGGGAGACGAGTTGAACAACGCGTGCCTCAAAACAATCTATTGTTGTATGTGTGTGCAATATTTAATATTAAGTGTTTTGTGAATAAATTTTCATATACATTTACTCATATGTGGTTATGCACTTTATTTTATAATCAATTCAATAAACACGTTTAAATGTTTTAATAGGATTCACTCGCCAACTTTTTGTTGATCCAAAAACCATTTTTACACATGATACAGGTGGACAGGATGAAGCAAGGAACACATAGGAAAGTGCCTTAGAAGAAAAATAATGAAGCCTAGAAAGATGTATAGGACATATTGAACTTGTATGATATGATTGTATGATCTCCTTTAAATTGTAATAATAAATATGAAACATTATAATAAATGTCATGAGCTTTGATGAAAACCCAATCATGCCCCGATCACCTTTTCCGCTGCGGGTCGGGGTGTGACAAATAACCTCGCCATAGCTTACGGTCAGTGGACCGTAGGCTACAACTTGCTTGTTCAAAGAGGAGGTTAACCAAAGGAAGTGAATCGTAGGATACGGTTTGTGACCGTAGCTTACGGTCACCTTACTTCATTGGCAGAACTATTTAACCATATGCTACGACTGTGGACTGTAGCTTACGGTTGAGTCATATGTTTTCCAGAATTCCCTAACCGTAGCTTACGGTGAAGGACCGTAGCTTACGGTCAGGTTATGAAAAGGATCCACACGTGCAGTTATGCATGTATATTAGGGTTTTTAAGAAGGTTTTCACTTATCAATCATCAAGGACGAACACAAGACTTCTAGGGCTCCAAAGTTTGAAGCTTTTCACCCTCAAACATCATTGTTCCACTCCAAATCAACATCACGATCATGGATTCAGCGATCTCTCAAGTGTTTGATGGTTGTGTTCATACAATGAGCAGCTAGTCTTTTTATGGTTTCCTCTGAATGGAGGATTGATGTAAGTTAGGTACTTTGATATGTTTTTATAACCATTTAGATTCGGTGATCTAAGCATTCGATGATTTTCACCTTGGATTTGATTAATTAGTTGTAATTGATTGCATTTTATTGAATCTTAATCTTAATCATTCAATTCCCGAGAGTTCTAGAAATTGGGATATATTTGACAAAGGATTAGGGTTGGTAATTGTGATTGATGCTCGTGTGATAACCTTCCATTATGTATTAATCGGGGTACTTAGTCGATGAGCATCATAATTGGTTAATTAGATTAACACTCATTTCTACAAGTATTGGAAGAAACATATAATTATCATCTACTTATCAATCTGAATTTCAGGGGAACCATTGTTCTTCCTATTGACAAAAACTTCAATTTTAGTGTGTTAAATTAAGTAATCAACAAACTTCAATCTAAAGTTCATTTCTTTTAGCATTAATTAATCAATATCTACTAGTAAACACTTTCTAGAATACTCCCTTGGTTTGATACCCGTCTTATCCTATCTACATAGTTTAGTTGGTTTTTGCATGTTCTTCACAACAGACATCAAATGGCGTCGTTGCATGTCTATATAATTTAGTTAGTCTATATAATTTTAGTGTGTTTCGTTCAGAATTACGCGAGAGTTCTTTTGTTTGTGTTGTGCAGATGATTTCTTCTTTGTATGCATCATACTCGGAAGTCCGGGCAGTCTTCATTGTTCATGTTTAATCTAGAGATAGAAAGGACGGTTCGGCACACCCGAGTACTGCACCGCGAAAATCGAATCCTGCAATCACCAACACCAACAACAAAACCAATGGAGAGTTTTAGTAATTTTGAGAATCAACCAGTCACTCCATCTGCACAGAATCAATTCTCTCCGATACCCACTCAACTTGCACCAAATACGACCATACCACTTCAACAACCATCACAATATACCCAGCCTGCTACTACACATGTACCACTGATACCACCACCACCATTCCCTAATCTCAGCAATCTTCCACCTTTTTCCAATCAAAACTATCCCCAGACTTCTAATATTCAGCAATCCTCACCATATGCGAGGATTGTTACCGATGACACTGTTATTCCACCTACTCAGACAGGACCATCTAGCCTAATCACTGATCTTCCTCCATCGACCCAACCAATGTACTACCCATCTTCACAGCAGCAACAACAACATTCTGTCAGAAGTTCAGCATTTGAACAACGAGATAGTGCAATGGATTCGGGGAATGGATTTGATGCATATGAGGAATATGGGGAAATCAATATGGGGGAAATCAAATGTTAGGTTTGGGAATCCTTGAAGGCTACAATACGGGATTTAGGCCGGGTGATGGGGTATCTACAACCAGTCAATGCTCCCGCACCAATCAATCAGCAACCAGTTAATACTAGACCGATTAATGTGCCAATTTCACCGATACCACAACAAAGGCTGATTCCTCCTACACCGCAGCAAATTCCGATACCACAGGTTCAAGGTCCACAGAGACTACCTCCCAGAAATATGCCTCCACCGATCAACCAATTTGAAGGTATTCCAAGAAGATATGATCGGGAACTAGTAAGGGCGTTGAGAGCCACTTTAAACCGGCTATCGCCAATAACCCCTCACCGGTAGTTATCCCTCAATTACGAGGTCGGTCGTTCGAGGTAAGGGCACAATCAATTCAAAGCCTTCCAAAGTATCATGGGCAGGCTACTGAAGTGCCATATCTACATATCGTACCTTATGATGCCCGATGCAATACCATTGGTGGCCAAGGGTTCACACCGGACGATATGAAGTTGGTACTTTTCCAATTCACACTCGAAGATAAGGCGCAGTAATGGTTTCCTTTGTTGCCATCCGCTTCAATCTTTACATGGCACGACATGCAACAATTATTTCTGGATGAGTGTTATACACCGTTACGGACAAATAACGCTCGAAAAGATATTTGGAATTTCCGACAGCAACCTGGTGAGCTCTTTCATGAGGCATTTAACCAATTCAAGATGATACTAAAGAATTGCCCGCATCATGGGAATTATGGGAGCTTCTGAATGCATTTCATGAATGTTTATCAGATGAAGATGCGAGGGATCTAAGCTCAACATCGAATGGAACGTTCGGTACACACTATGAGCAGGTCGATTGGGAATATCTAGAAAGGAATGCGAGAACATCAAAACGAAAAGCTCAGTCTTCAAGAAGTACTTGGCATTCGGTTGTGAGGGCAGTGGATAATGCACCGGAAGCTAGTGGACAAATGTCGTTCAGTGGGCATTGTTGGGATTTAGGGCACATCGCAGATCAATGCCCTAGTGTTGTTTCTGGAGCTACAGATGTAAATTATGTGCAAGGAAGTGGAAGAGGTGGTATGAATTTTAATATGAATTCCAATGCCTACCATCTGGGCCTTAGAAACCATCCGAATTTCAGCTATGGGAATGCAAACAATCAAAGCAATCCGGGGTTTCAACGTAATAATCATTCCGGGGGACAACGGAACTTCAATCAGCCCGCTTCCAGCAGAATTTTCAAGGAGGATATCATCTGAATCAGGGTGGATCAGTTGGATCTTCTAATGCTTCCGGGGCAATGATGTGATGGAAATGTTGAAGTCAATGCAGCAAGATATGCAAAAGCGCAACCAGTTGGATGAGGTTCGGGCACAGAAGGATGAAGTGCGCGACAAGGCCATTCAATCATTGACGACACAGATGGGTCAACTTGCCAATGAGCTGAAGGAGTTGAAGCAGAGCAACGGACGATTGCCAAGTGACACAACAACAAATCCTGCTCATAAAAAAAAGGCAATCAGGTCAGCCAGGTAAGTACCCTTCGTAATTGTAAGGTTTATAACAAAGTCCATGCTCCACCACAATTTGATGAAGGCATGGTGGAGGACTTGGGTGAGGATGGTGTGAGTGACGATGAGTCGGAACCTACGCTTAGTAAAATGAATGTTGAACCTAATTCTAATACCCGTGTTACAACTATTGAACCGACTAAGGCTAAGGAAGGGGAACAGATTCCACCTCCTTTTCCTAAAGCCTTGAAGAATCCGGGTAATAAAAGCATCATTAATAAAAGGGGGCTCAACCAGAGGAAAATTGGGAAGTTTTTAAACAGGTTAAAATCAACTTACCCTTAATTGGTGCAATCAAATAGGTTCCGGCATACGCCAAATATTTAAAAGATATATCCACCCAAAAACGCAACACAAAGTCCCTAAACAGGTTGACTTAACAGAAAGGGTTAGTGCTACTTTGAATGGTGTGCTTCCACCTAAGCTGCAAGATCCTGGAACGCCCTTAATTCTCATTCAGGTGGGAGATTTTAAATGAACCGGGCATTACTGGACCTGGGAGCTAGTGTGATGATGGTTGTCGTTAGTGTCAATAAAAAACCGAAATAAACTACGTAGATAGAGTAAGTCGGGTATCGAACCAAGGGAGTATTGTGGAAAGTCTTATACTAACAAATATTATGTAGTTAATGTTGAACGGAATAAACTTAAAATCAATGTTGCTGATGAATTAACTAAACACACTAAATTGGAGTTTGTATCAATAAGAAGAATGATGACTCCTCCAAATTCAGATTGATAAGTAGATTACAATTATATATTCCGTCCAACCCTGGAGAAATGGAAGTTGATTTAATTACCAATTGTGATGCTAATTGACTAAGTACTCCGATTAATGAATAATGGAAGGTTATCACACAAGCATCAATTACACTTACCAACCCTAATCCCTAGCCAAATATATCCCAATTTCAAGAACTCTCGGGAATTGAATGGTTACAAATCTAGATTCAATAAAATGCAATCAGTTACAATGGAATTAATCAAATCCTTGGTGAAAAGCATCGAATGCTTAGATCACCGAATCCAAATGGTTATCAAAACATATCAGATATCTAACTTACATCAATCCTCCATTCGGAGGAACCATAGCAAGAAACTAGCCGCTCATTATCTGCATGCAATCATCAAACATTAGGTAAATTGCCGAATCCCTGATCATGATGTTGAATTGGAGTGGAATAATGATGTTTGAAGGTGAAAAGTTGCATACTTTGGAACCCTAGAAGCCTTGTGTTTCCCCGTAACCATGATAAGTCCCCAAAACCTCTTAGTGAACCCTAATATACATCCTCAACTGCCCTTGCGATATTTTTTTCACACCTGACTCTAAGCTACGGTCCCCAACTGTAAGCTACGTTCAGGATGTGCTGAAATTGTATAACTCAACCGTAAGCTACAGTTCATAACCGTAAGCTACGGTTGAGTATTCTGGACTAAACATAAAGGTGACCATAAGCTACGGTCACCTGACTGTAAGCTATGGTCAATAGGTTCTGATCACAAATTCACTGGGCAATCAAATCGTAGCTTACAGTCTGTGAACCGTAAGCTACGACGGAGTCTTCATCCTTTTGTCTCACCTCCCACATCTTTCAATTAAGTACCGATAGACCTCTCAACTCCTACTCTTTCTCGTTTCCTCATGTTTTCACGTTAATTCTTGATTCGAACAAGTCCCGATTGGTAATTTCTACTTTGTAACTGCATCCCGGGCATTCCACGTCATCTCTAACCTTCTTAAAACGCTCGAATTAGTCAATTAACCTGCAAAACAACCATCGTACTTATCTCATTCAACGTATATAATCGCCCAAACTAACTAAAAAACACGTAAAATATGAACACTAGCACTCGGGTTTTTCCCTCTCCATCACATTCCCACACTTATATTTGATTGTCCTCAAGCAAACCAATCGAAATTACTCACAACAGTAACAACACAACAAATCCCTTACTGATTCATCAAACTTAGTTCTCAAGTCATACCCATCCCATAGACTAACACAATCAAGATCTACGGCCTGACATAGTTAATACAATTCAAACGCAAGACCTGTCTATATAAAACTAACATGCTTATAATTCAAAACACATGCTACCTGCCCCTCACAGTATACTCTCCACTCGACTTCAACATTTAAAATAGCATGTGATGTGCTAGTGTATATACACTCATAGACCAATATGACTCCTGCAATTATAAACTTGTATAACAATCACACTTACACTGTGCAGATGACACGGTACATATCAAAAGGACTTTTGGGTTTAGGCTTTAGGCTAAAGGTAGTAAATTTATGGTTGTTCTTCTTTTTCCTCTTTCCATTAGTGGCTAACAATAAACAACCAATCCATGACAACTTATTTGCATATACATGACCCCCACGACATTCTAAATAATATTCTAAATGGCCACCACATGCCGATGAATGGGCGTGTTGCAACACTTCCATAAATTCCGTCTCCGGAATACATCTTCGGATAATCTGATCAGCACCAATCATGAACAAATCCAGTTCATCCGAAATGTAGTTCTTCACCTGTGCCAAAAATGGTTGCTTCCTCCTTTTATTCCATGCTTCCGACACTGTACCTGAAACATGATAATTAGCAAAATTAGCATACCATGGTTCAAAAGTAACAGACATAATGAATTCATCTGGGAACTGCTCGTTAATCTCAGGTGTGGCATCCTCAACTCCAGGCGGTAGTCATGACAGATGGTCAGCAACCACATTCTCACACCCTTTTTTATCTCGAATCTCCAGATCAAATTCTTGCAATAAAAGGATCCATCGAATCAACCTTGGTTTCGCATCCTTCTTTTCCATCAAGTATTTCACTACGCTATAATTAGAGTACACGATTACTTTACTACCCCAGATATATGACTAGAATTTGTCAAACGCATAGACAACGGCAAGCAACTCTTTCTTCGTTGTAGTATAATTAAGTTGAGCATCAGAGAGAGTTTTGCTTGCATAGTAGATAACAACCGGTTTCTTATCTACTCGTTGCCCTAGTATGGCCCCAATAGAAATCACTTGCATCTCACATTATTTCAAAAGGTTTTGTCCAATCGGGTGATTGCAAGATCGGGGCTTCTACCAATTGTTCATTTAATATATTAAAAGCTTGAAATTCTTCATTAAATTCAAAAGGAACATCTTTTAAAAGTAGATTAGACAATGGTTTGGTGATGACACTAAAACCCTTTATGAACCTAAGGTAAAACCCGGCATGTCCTAAGAAGGAACAGACGCCTTTAACATTTGTAGGAGATGGTAATGTAGAAATTACTTTAATTTTAGCTCTATCAACTTCAATCCCTTTGCTTGATACTACATGTCCTAGAATAATGCATTCTTGAACCCTAAAATGGCTCTTTTCCCAACTAAGCACCAAATTCGTTTGGACACACCGTTCCAATACCTTAGATAACTCGTTTAAGCATGTATCAAATGACGAACCGAATACGCAAAAGTCAACCATAATAAATTCTATGGCATCCCCGACCGTATTTGAAAAGATACTCATCATGCACCTTTGGAAGGTGGCCGGGGCATTACACAGCGCAAACGGCATTCGCCTAAATGCGAAAGTTCCGTACGGGCATGTGAATGTAGTCTTTTCTTGGTGATCGGGGTGTATGGCAATTTGATTGTACCCTGAGTAGCCATCTAGAAATAGTAAAATTTCTGACCTGATAATTTTCGACTATCTGATGAATAAAAGGAAAAGGAAAGTGATCATTTGACGTGGTGACATTAAGTTTCCTGTAATCAATACATACACGCCACCCGGTTACTCACCGAGTGACTATTTGCTCAATGTTGTCGCCTTTAACAATTTGAATCCCTGCTTTCTTGGGCACCATTTGGGTCGGACTCACCCATGCACTGTCTGAAAATTGGGTAAATGATCTCGGCATCTAACCACTTAATAACTTCCTTCTTTACCACTTCTCGCATGTTAGGATTCAAACACCTCTGTGTATCTCGTGCAGGCTTTGCATCTGCATCAGTTATAATCTTATGCATCACGATAGAGGGACTTATACCTTTGAGATCTGCGAGAGTCCAACCAATTGCTGCTTTATGGGTCTTGAGCACTTTCAGTAGTGCTTCCTCTTGTTCCTGTTCTAGATTAGCAGCAATGATGACCGGAAGATTCTGATCCTCTCCCAGGAATGCATATTTTAGATGACGTGGCAATTCTTTCAGCTCGACCTTCGGTGGACTGATCAAAGACGGCTTCAATCCTGATATCTCAGCTGGAAGGCTCTCCACTTGATGAGTCCATGGAGGTCTTCTTTCTTGCATTGCTAACACCTCTAAACTCTGCAACTCCTCTTCTAAGTCATGCATATGATTCTACTCTACCCTGTCACACAACAAACATAACTCGGACGTTTCCTCTTCTAAATGAGGGTAACATCCATCGATAATATCTACCAAACATTCATCACTGGGAAACATGTCAGAAAAGTTAAAAAACACATTTAATCTGACCTTTCTATTGCCAAACGTCATATCGACAGTACCAGTGCGACAGTCGATTAATGCATGTGTCGTGGCTAAGAAAGGTCAGCCCAGAATGACATTTGGTTGATTGATTTGGTCGGATGACACATAGTCGAGCACCAAAAAGTCTACTGGGAAATAAAACTCTTCCACCTTAACAATAACATCTCGAACAATCCCCCGAGGAAGCTTAGGGGTCAAATCTGCCGATACAACAGTTGTATCGGCTCGACGCAGTGGACCAAAATTATATTAGTCATACAAGCTTCCCGGAAAAATGCTCACAGTAGCTCCCAGATCCAGGAATGCCCGGTTCATTTTAAAATCTCCCACTTGAATGGGAATTAAGGTTGTTCCAAAATCTCCATTCAAAACATCACTAACCCTTTTTGTTAAGTCAATTTGTTTAGGGACTTTTTGTTGCCGTTTTTGAGTGCACGTATCTTTTAAATATTTAGCATACCCTGGAACCTGTTTAATGGCATCAATTAAGGGTAAATTAATTTTAACTTGTTTAAAAACTTCCCAAATTTCTTCGGGTTGCGGGCCCCTTTTGTTGATGATGCCTTTGTTGCCCGGGTTTTTCTAGGCTTCAGGAAAAGGAGGTGGAAGTTGTTCCCCTTCCGTAGCCTTAATCGGTTCAACAGTTGTAACTCGGTTATTACAATTAGATTTTACATTCATGTTAATAACCGTCGGTTCCGACTCATCATCACTCACACCATCCTCACCTAGATCCTCCACCACACCTTCCACAAATTGTGGTGGAATGTGAACTTTATTATAAACCTTACCACTACGAAGGGTACGTACCTGGTTGATTTGATTACCTTTTTTCTGATGAGCTGGATTTGTTGTTGTGTCACTTGGCAATCGTCCATTGCTCTGCTTCAACTCCTTCAGCTCATTAGCAAGTTGACCCATCTGTGTTGTTAATAATTGGATGGCCTTGTCACGTACTTCGTCCTTCTAGGCCCGCACTTTATCCAACTGATTGCGTTTTTGCAGATCTCGCTGAATGGACTTCAACATTTCCATCGTATCATTGTTCGCAGTAGCATTAGAAGATCTAGCCGCTCGGCCGTGATTCGGATGATACCCTCCTTGAAAGTTCTGCTGGAACCAAGGTTGATTAAAGTTCCTTTGCCCCTAGAATGATTATTACCTTGAAACCCTGGATTGGTTTGATTGTTGGCATTCCCATAACAAAAATTCAGATGATTTCTAAGGCCTGGATGGTATGTATTGGAGTTCATATTAAAATTTCTTCCACCTCCTCCACTTCCTTGCACATAATTAACATATGTATCTCCCGAGACAATACTAGGCACTGATCAGCGATGTGCCATAAATCCCCACAATGCCCACAAAGCGGCATTTGTCCACTAACGTCCAGTGCATTATCTACCACTCTTACAACCGAATGCCGAGTACTTCTTGAAGACTGAGCTTTTCGTTTTGATGTTCTCGCATTCCTTTCTAGGTATTCCCAATCAACTTGCTCATAGTTTGTACCAAATGTTCCATTTGATGTTGAGCTTAGATCCTCGCATCTTCATCTGATAAACCCTCATGAAATGCATTCAACAGCTCCCACAGTGGAATCCCATGATGTGGACAATTCTTTAGCATCACTTTGAATCGGTTAAATGCCTCATGGAAAAGCTCACCAGGTTGTTGTCGGAAATTCCGAATATCCTTTCGAGCATTATTTGTCCGTAGCGGTGTATAAAACTCATCTAGAAAAAATTGTTGTATGTCGTGCCATGTAAAGATTGAAGCAGATGGCAATGAATGAAACCATGGTTGCGCCTTATCTTCGAGTGTGAACTGGAAAAGTACCAACTTCACATCGTCCGGTGTGAATCCTTGACCGCCAATGGTGTTGCATCGGGCATCATACGCTACTATATGCAAATACGGCTCTTCGGTGGCCAGCCCATGATACTTGGGAAGGCTTTGAATTGATTGTGCCCTTACCTCAAACGACCGACCTCGTAATTGAGGGATAACTACCGGTGAGGGGTTATTGGCGATAGCTGGTTTAAAGTGGCTCTCAACGCCCCTTACTGGTTCCCGATCAAATCTTCTTGGAATGCCTTCAAATTGGTTAATCGGCGGAGGCATATTTCTGGGAGGTAATCTATGTGGACCTTGAACCTGTGGTATCGGAATTTGTTGCGGTAAAGGAGGAATCGTTCCATGTTGTGGTGTCAGTGGAATTGGCACATTAATTGGCCGAGTATTAACCGGTTGTTGACTGACTGGCACAGGAACATTGACTAATTGAGGATACCCTGAAATTCCATAATTTACCCCATCACCCGACCTAAATCCCGTGTTGTAGCTTTCATGGATTCCCAAACCCAACATTTGATTTCCCCATATTCTTTATAAGCTTCAAATCCATTGCCCGAATCCACTACACTACTCCGTTGTTCAAATGCTGAATTTCTTATAGAGTGCTATTGTTGCTGTGAAGATGGGTAATATGTTGGTTGAGTTGATGGCGGAAGATCAGTGACAGGGCTAGATGGTCATGTCTGAATATGTGGAATAACAGTATCATCAGTAACAATCTTCACATATGGTGAGGATTGCTGAATATTAGAAGTTTGAGGATAGTGTTGACTGGGAAAAGGTGGAAAATTTGCTAAGATTAGAAAATGGTGGCGGTGGTATCGGTGGAACATGGTGGTGGTAGATTGAGTAGATTGTGATGGTTGTGATGGTTGTGGAGGTGGTATAGTTGTATTTGGTGCAGGTTGAGTAGGTGTCGATGAAAATTGATTCTGTGGAGATGGAGTGACTGGTTGATTCAAAAAATTACTTGAACTCTCTATTGGTGGAGTTATTGGTGTTGGTGATTGCACAACACGATTTTCACGCTGCAGTACTCGGGTATGCCGTTTCGTCCTTTCTATCTCTGGATCAAACACTAACGGGGAAGACTGGCCGGAATTCCGAGTACGATGCACACAAAGAAGAATTCACCTGCACAACACAAACACAAGAAATATCACATAATTCTGAACGAAACAAACTAAAATGATATAAACTAATCAAACACTTTGCGCACGCCCTCCGGCAACGGTGCCATTTTGATGACTGTCGTTAGTGTCAATCAAAAACCGAAATAAACTACTTAGATAGAGTAAGTCGGGTATCGAACCAAGGGAGTATTGTGGAAAGTCTTATACTAACAAATATTATGTAGTTAATGTTGAACGGAATAAACTTAAAATCAATGTTGCTGATGAATTAACTAAACACACTAAATTGGAGTTTGTATCAATAAGAAGAATGATGACTCCTCCGAAATTCAGATTGATAAGTAGATTACAATTATATATTCCGTCCAACCCTGGAGAAATGGAAGTTGATTTAATTACCAATTGTGATGCTAATTGACTAAGTACTCCGATTAATGAATAATGGAAGGTTATCACACAAGCATCAATTACACTTACCAACCCTAATCCCTAGCCAAATATATCCCAATTTCAAGAACTCTCGGGAATTGAATGGTTACAAATCAAGATTCAATAAAATGCAATCAGTTACAATGGAATTAATCAAATCCTTGTTGAAAAGCATCGAGTGCTTAGATCACCGAATCCAAATGGTTATCAAAACATATCAGATATCTAACTTACATCAATCCTCCATTCGGAGGAACTATAGCAAGAAACTAGCCGCTCATTATCTGCATGCAATCATCAAACATTAGGTAAATTGCTGAATCCCTGATCATGATGTTGAATTGGAGTGGAATAATGATGTTTGAAGGTGAAAAGTTGCATACTTTGGAACCCTAGAAGCCTTGTGTTTCCCCGTAACCACTGATAAGTCCCCAAAACCTCTTAGTGAACCCTAATATACATCCTCAACTGCCCTTGCGATATTTTTTCACACCTGACTGTACTAGTCCAACTGTAAGCTACGGTCAGGATGTGCTGAAATTGTATAACTCAACCGTAAGCTACAGTTCATAACCGTAAGCTACGGTTGAGTATTCTGGACTAAACATAAAGGTGACCATAAGCTACGGTCACCTGACTGTAAGCTATGGTCAATAGGTTCTGATCACAAATTCACTGGGCAATCAAATCGTAGCTTACAGTCTGTGAACCGTAAGCTACGACGGAGTCTTCATCCTTTTGTCTCACCTCCCGCATCTTTCAATTAAGTACCGATAGACCCCTCAACTCCTACTCTTTCCCGTTTCCTCATGTTTTCATGTTAATTCTTGATCCGAACAAGTCCCGATTGGTAATTTCTACTTTTTAACTGCATCTCGGGTATTCCGCGTCATCTCTAACCTTCTTAAAACGCCCGAATTAGTCAGTTAACCTGCAAAACAACCAGTTCTCGTAGTTATCTCATTCAATGTATATAATCGTCCAAACTAACTAAAAACACGTAAAATATGAACATTAGCACTCGGGTTTTACCCTCTCCATCATGTGAGCATTCTCCCAGGAAACTTTTATGACCAATATGATTTTGGTCCGGTGCGTCGAGCTGATACAACCGTTGTGTTGGATAATTTGACCCCTAAGCTTCCCCCGGGGGATTGTTCGCGATGTCATTGTTAAGGTGGAAGAATTTTATTTCCGAATGGTCTTTTTGGTGCTTGATTATGTCTCATCTGACCAAATCAACCAGCCAAATGTCATCTTGGGCCAACCTTTCTTAGCCACTGCACATGCATTGATCGACTGTCGCACTGGCATTGTCGATATGATGTTTGGCAATAGAAAGGTCAGATTAAATGTATTTTCTAATGTTTCTGACATATTTCCTAGTGATTAATGTTTCATGGCATATATTATCGATGGATGTCACCCTCATTTAGAGGATGAAATGTCTGAGTTATGTTTGTTATGTGACAGGATGCAGCAGAATCATATGTGTGATCTGGAGGAGGAGGTGCTGGCAATGCAAGAAAAAAGACCTCCATGGACTCATCAAGTGGAGAGCCTCCCGGCTCAGATATCATCGGGATTGAAGTTGTCATTGATCAGTCCGCCGAAGGTCGAGTTGAAAGAGCTGCCGCATCATTTAAAGTATGCATTCTTGGGGGAGGATCAAACTCTTCCGGTCATTATGATGCTAATCTAGAACAAGAACAAGAGGAAGCACTACTGAAGGTGCTTAAGACCCATAAAGCAGTGATCGGATGGACTCTCGCAGATCTTAAAGGTATAAGTCCTTCTATAGTTATGCATAAGATTATAACTGATGTAGATGCGAAGCCTGCACGGGATACACAAAGGCGTTTGAATCCTCCCATCCGGGAAGTGGTAAAGAAGGAGGTTATTAAGTGGTTGGATGCAGGGATCATTTAACCCATTTCTGACAGTGCATGGGTAAGTCCAACTCAAACGGTGCCCAAGAAAGCAGGGATTCAAATTGTTAAAGGTCATAACGGTGAGCAAATAGCCACTCGGCCGGTAACCGGGTGGTGTGTGTGCATTGATTACAGGAAACTTAATGCCGCCACGTCAAAGGATCACTTTCCTTTGCCTTTCATTGATCAGATAGTCAAAACAATTTTAGGTCAGAAATTTTACTTCTTTCTAGATGGCTACTCGAGGTATAATCAGATTGCCATACACCCCGATCACCAAGAAAAGACTACATTCACATGCCCGTACGGTACTTTCACATTCAGGCGAATGCCGTTTGGGCAGTGTAATGCCCCGACCACCTTCCAAAGGTGCATGATTAGTATATTCTCAGATATGGTCGGGGATGCCTTAGAAATTTTTATGGATGATTTTTCAGTGTTTGGTTCGTCATTTGATACATGTCTAAAAGAATTATCTAAGGTTTTGGAACGGTGTGTCAAAACAAATTTGGTGCTTAGTTGGGAAAAGAGCCATTTTATGGTTCAAGAAGGCATTGTTCTAGGACATGTAGTGTCTAGCAAAGGGATCGAAGTTGATAGGGCTAAAATCAAAGTGATTTCTACACTATCACCCCCTACAAATATTAAAGGCGTTTGTTCCTTTTTAGGACACGTCGGGTTATATCGTAGGTTCATAAAAGGTTTTAGTGTCATCACCAAACCATTGTGTAACTTACTTTTAAAAGATATTCCTTTTGAATTTAACGATGACTGTGTTCAAGCTTATAATGTGTTAGAGGAACAATTGGTACAAGCCCCGATCTTGCAATCACCAGATTGGAGAAAACCTTTTGAAATAATGTGTGATGCAAGCGATTTTGCTATCGGGGCTGTATTAGGGCAACGAGTAGATAAGAAACCGGTTGTTAACTACTATGCAAGCAAAACTCTCTCCGACGGTCAACTTAATTACACTACAATGGAGAAAGAGTTGCTCGCAGTTGTCTATGCATTAGACAAATTCCAGTCATACATCTGGGGCAGTAAAGTAATCGTTTACTCTGATCACAGTGTAGTTGAATATTTGATGGAAAAGAAGGATACTAAACCAAGGTTGATCCGATGGATCCTTTTATTGCAGGAATTTGATCTTGAGATTCTTGATAAAAAGGGTGTGAGAATGTGGTTGCTGACCATCTGTCATGACTACCTTTGGGGGTTGAGGATGTCACACCTGCGATTAACGAGTAGTTCCCGGATAAGTTCATTATGTCTATTAATTCTGAACCATGGTACGCTAATTTTGCTAATTATCTTGTTTCAGGTACGGTGCCAGACACGTGGAATAAGCGTAAGAAGCAGCAATTTTGGCGCATGTGAAGAATTACATTTAGGATGAACCGGATTTGTTCCAGATAGGTGCTGATCAGATCATCCGAAGATGTACTCCAGAGACGGAATTTTTGGAAGTGTTACAACACGCCCATTCATCAGCATGTGATGGCCATTTTAGCGGTCAAAAGACGGGTCATAATGTCCTTGAATGTGGCCTTTACTGGCCGACGTTATTCAAAGACGCGTTTGCTTTCGCTAAACATTACACCAATTGTCAAAAGATGGGCGGGATTTTGAAACGGGATGAAATGCCTATGCAGCCAATTTTGGTCATCGACATTTGTTACGTGTGGGAAATTGATTTCATGGGACCTTTCCCCAATTCTAATGGTCACTTGTATATCTTGGTAGCGGTTTATTATGTTTCAAAATGGGTTGAAGCAATCGCCACCAAGACTAACGATCATACCGTGGTCTGTAAGTTTGTTCAAGCACACATCTTTTCACGTTCTGGGATTCCCCGTGTGATCATCAGTGATGGGGGATCTCACTTTAAAAACTTTAATGTGGGCAAACTTCTTAAGCGGTATGGTGTTGATCATCGTATTGCTACACCATATCATCCACAAACAAGTGGACAAGTGGAAGTGTCAAACAAGCAAATCAAGGAAATTTTACAAAAGACAGTGTGAATTGACCGTAAGGATTGGTCAACTAAACTGGATGACGCCTTATGGGCTTACCGCACCGCCTATAAAACTCCTATTGGCACTACACCTTATCAATTAGTGTATGGGAAAGGCTATCATTTACCTATGGAAATCGCTCAGCGTGCGTTATGGGCTGTTAAGCAGGTCAACACTGATTATTCTGATGCAGGTGCCCACAGGTTGCTGAAGTTGAGTGAGCTTGAGGAGTTGCGCAACGGGCCGTATGACACTGCAGTTGCCTACAAGGATAAGATGAAGGTGGTGCATGACGCGAAGTTGCGGCGTCAAGTCTTTGCGTAGGTTAACGGGTATGGTTATTTAATTCTCGTCAGAAATTATTTCCAGGTAAATTGAAAAGCAAGTGGACAGGTTCGTTTGTGGTTGTATGCGTGGGAAAGTTTGGAGATGTGGAAACCGAAGACCCAAAGGACCAACGGAGGCAAGTTGTGAATGGGCATCGCTTGAAACCGTACTTGGATGCTGATGATCTGAATGTGAAATCTATGGATGAGGTGAACTTTCTTACAAGTTCACCGAAATACACGACCTCTTAGCGGTTGTGCGATGTCCGGCTGAAGACGTAAACTTACCGCTACTGGGAGGCAACCCGGAATGTGGTACATATTTCCTTTGTTGTTGATTTGTGTTTTCATGTTATTGTGTCTTTTGTTGGAACGGTTTGAATAGGTTGTTTGTCAACACCCCTAGTTCATTGTGCAAGTGTGGAAACATGGTCACTGCGCAGGTACGTAATTGAGTAATTGTGTGTCGCGGTTGACACGACCTTTCACAGGGGGGTGGCGCAGGTTAGTAAACAAACAAACGAATAATATTGCATAGTGCTCACCTAAACCTAAACAAGTGTTAAACAAGTGTTCAAGCTAATGTTCTTGAAAAAAAAATAATAAAAATAAAAATTTTATAAAGCGGACCGTAACCAATGGTTTGAAGACGGAGGCTACGGTCAAGAGGATAAGATTGGCAAGAACTCCCCAACCGTAACCTAGGGTTCCGACCGTAGGCTACGATTCATATGAAATTCAGTCAGAATTCAAGGACCGTAAGCTACAGTCCTGACCGTAGCTTACGGTCGGGTTCAGTCATGTTTCCTTGGGTCGGGTCTAGTAAGTTTAACAGAATAACTCACTTAATGAGATGGGTAAACGAGTTAGACCCATGGTCCATCACCCTATATCAGATTACATCACCTCTTTTCACCACAAAATCCTTATCATCATCTTCTTCTTCTTCCTTAATACACCCAAAACCTCCATAACTTTCTCCATCTCCCATTTTCTCATATCTCAACCAATTCGTCTAATTCAAGAGCCTATCTTGCGTAGAATTTCGAGAGGAATATAATCCCCATCTTCGGTTCTTCCGTAAACTACTAGATTATTGTGAATCGGGCTGTCAACAAAGAACCCTAAAATTCAAATTTGGGGTTTTTCATTCAAACTTTAATTCAAGCAAATTGAGCCTTGTCTAAGCAAATTAAACGATAAAGGTATGATCTTTAGCCTCAATTTTGCTGATATTAGCCAGAGTTAAAGTATAGTTTCGTAATTATGTTTGATATTTACTTGATTAGTTATTTGATAACTGAGTAGGTAGATATTGAGTTATGAACGGGTAACGTTACCTTGATTGTCAAACTACAAGAGGGTTGAGGAATGCATGAAAGCTTAGATGAAAGTTATGACTAATGGGTGCGGTAGGGGGTTTGTTTACAGAGTATCGACTGTAAGGAATCTTGATTACGTTAGAAATTTTCGCGAGCATATTTATCAGTAAATAAACGCCCACAGTATCAAGTTAGTCATAACAGAGAACAAGTGTAGGGAGGTTAACGGTATTACACACTTGTGCTTGGTTATTTGTATGAATTGAAGTAAACTAATTGATCTTTGTTGGTTGTTATTTGGTATATGTGTGTAGATGGTGCGGGAGAGAAGAGCGGGGAAGGAAAAGGTTGTCGAGCCATCTGCAACTGCTCCTACGAAGTCGAAAAGAAGACGAGGGACATGTATAGAAATTAGAGAGGAAGAAATGGAAGAAGAGCAAGAACTCTAGTATGGTCATGGTGATGTGCCATATAGACCAACCTGGACAAAAGGCCCCCTCAACAAGCAACAGAAGGAGTACCAAGCGGAGCTATTCTATGCCAAAATGGGGGACGATCATTCTATTAAAGACAATACTTGTTTTGAGAAGATGGTCTACAAACCGGATCTTAGGGCATTGGGGCTCTATGAAAAATTGGTATCGCTTGGGTGGGAGGCGATTACAGATTACAAGGGTAATGATAAAGGAGATGTGTACATCAAGAGTGTTATGGCCTGGTTGAGCACATTAGAGAAAGATGGTGGAAATAATCCACCAAGGACTGTCACGCTTACCAGAACAGTTAACGAGAAGCAGGCCACCATGTCTTTAGCTACACTGAGGCAGTGGCCAGGTTTGATTCTAAAGCGGATGATTTCTACCATCTAGTGGACGAGAATGACTATTTCAATGAGCAGAAAAACTTGGTCAGAGAGAGGTGATGTATATAGAGTTGTTTCTGTTGAACAAGGGAGTTGAGATGAAGCGGGACAATTTGAAGCCGCTTGTAAGGGTGCTGCTGAGCTTTGCCATGTCAAATGTCGCTCCGAGAATGGGGGATAGAATGACGATAAGGAAATGGGAGCTGCAAGTCCTTTATGCCATCATGACCGGTCAGCCCCATCTCTCATTCCGACAGTTGGTAATGTTGCACGTCTGGCAAAGCAGGAATGCGAAATTGAAAAAGTTAATACCTCATGCCAGACTTATCAGTACGCTGCTGGCAAGACAAGGAGCATTGTTGCCGTTAGAATATCCATTTTCCAAACCACATGCCATTTTTTCCATTGCGGATATGTGAAAAAGTGACCGCATCACGTATAAGAAAACGAAGTTGTGGCACAAAATTCAATATGGGGATGGGGCGAAGCTGAAGGTGTTGCAGTGGGGGAAAGCTGCCCCTCAGCATAGGGGGATGGATGATCTTGATTCTAGTGACGAGGAATTAATACGAGGGAAGCGCGAGGCTGGTTTGGACATAGGTGAGGGGTCGAGCAGACAGCTAGAAGAACAGAGGCAGTCGACTCATTCTTGGGGGATATTTGATGATGAAACACAGGTATTTGTTGATAGCCGACGACCATCAGATTATAGGCAATGGGAAGCGTCGCAGAAGGCTATTTATGATCAAGGATCTAGACAGGATGATGAGAGAGACCGTCAGCATAGGGAGTTGATGGAGTATATGGCTAGAACCGAGAGGATGCGCCATATCGAGTCGCAGATGGAGCTGAATATGAGGGCTTACGATGAGAATTAGACCCGGTGCCATATGATTATTATCAAGAGGTCTCGTACATTGAAAATCAACCTTTTGTGGATTATAGCCAAGAGCCGCCATATCAGCCAGGTATGCCTCGACATCCGATGCCGCAAGTTTATGGGTCAATGTGGTTACTGCGGGAATATACGGAACTGCACTTTCAAAGCTCGTATCCATATCAACCTCCGCCGTATGAATACCCATCACAGCCGCAGTAGCCACAATCTTCACAACAGCAGCAGCAGGATCGACCAGAAAGAGGCTTGGCCGACATTTTTTACATGAGTGCATTCTATGAACATTTGGGGGGATTTTATGGACACCCACCGGGTCCATCATATCACTGAAGCTGATCCTCTACATAGATCAGGTCCATGTGCTTGATCTCATTTACTATTTATGGTTTAAGACAATTTTATTTAATGTTATTTGGTGGTATTTAATTTTATGTGTTTATGGAGTGGTTGCATTTGTTGATAAGGGCTAGTCGCTCTTGGGATGTCGTTTTTCTTCTCGGGTAAATGTTGAAGTGTACCATACATTGGGGACAATGTATCCCAAGTGTGGGGATGTGGGAACCCGAGACGAAACTGGTGGGTAAACATTTGAAGAGATTGAAAATGATGGAAATTGATAGGAAAATGAAAATTGGGAGTTTTTAAAAAACTTCTGAAAAATTTTCATCGCCTTAAGTATACTAATTAGTTATGAAAATCTAAGATTTCAATCACTAATGGGTCTCTCGCCGGTAGTAATTAACATAGTTCCTTGTCATGGTTGTCCCTTTAAGTTTCATGAGAGTAGGTCTGGCAACTGTTCTTATAAAAAGTTGGAAAGAGATGTCTATGTAAGGGTAACATGTTTTAGATTGCATATGCTATATGTCGGTAACCGTTTACCTTTTTCTTGGTAAGATTTTTGAGCCTGTAGGCTCAAATGATAGAATGTCAATACGAATTCATTTATTGAGAGCAGACCATATGTTATTTTGCGTTAGAACTTGGGTAATTTGATACATGCTGAGACTGTGGATTTGACATGTGCATATAAATGATAAAGGCATTAGGATTTATGTTACACAGTAGCATGGTTTATGTTTTGTATATGATGATCATCCTTAGTGACCCAGTTGAACCTACACACCATTCGTTTGTCCACCAATTGTGAGTCGTGTTAATACCATCCTCGAGAAAAAAAAAGAGAAAAAGAAAAAGTGGGAAAACATTGTTTAGAGTGTCGTGGGTAGAAACCAACCTAAATGCGTGAGTTATGTATATGCAAATAAGTTGTCACGAATTGGTTGCTTGTTGTTAGTCACTAGTGGAAAAGAGGAAATAGAAGAAAAAACCTAAATTTCCCTACCCTTAGCCTAAAGCCTAAACCCAGAAGTCCTTTTGATATGTGCCGTGTTATATGTACAGTGGAAGTGTGATTGTTATACAAGTTTATAATTGCAGGAGTTCATATTGGTTTATGAGTGTATATACACTAGCACATCACATGCTAGTTCAGATATTTAAGCCGAGAGGAGAGTATATTGTGAGGGGCATGTAGCATGTGTTTTGAATTATAAGCATGTTAGTTTTATATAGACAAGTCTTGAGTCTGGAAGTGTATTAACTGTTGTCAGGTTGTCAATCTTGATTGTGTTAGTCTATGGGATGGGTATGACTTGAGAACTTAATTTGATGAATCGGTTAAGGGATTTGTTGTATTGTTATTATGGTAAGTAATTTCGAGTTGGTTTGCTTGAGGACAATCATATGTAAGTGTGGGAATGTGATGGAGAGGGTAAAACCCGAGCGTTAATGATCATATCTTGTGTGTTTTTAGTTAGTTTTGAGTGGTTATATGTGTTGATTGAGATAACTGCGAGAACTGGTTGTTTTGCAGGTTAACTGATTAATTTGGTTGCTTTAAGAAGGTTAGAGATAACGCGGAATACCCTTGATGCAGTTGCAAAGTAAAAGATACCAACCGGGACTTGTTCGGGTCAAGAACTAACTTGAAAACACAAGAGAACGGGAGAGATTAGAAGTCGAGGGGCTTATTGGTACTTAAGTGGAAGTGGTGATATATAAGTGAAAGGAAGAAATAACCCCGCCGTAGCTTACGGTCGGTGGATCGTAGGCTACGGCTTGCTTGTTCAAAGAGGAGGTTAACCAGAGGAAGTGAACCGTAGGTTACGGTTTGTGACCGTAGCTTACGGTCACTTTACTTCAGTGGCAGAACTATTTAACTGTAGGCTATGGTTGTGGACCGTAGCTTACGGTTGAGTCATATGTTTTCCAGAATTCCCTGACCGTAGCTTACGGTCAGGTTATGAAAAGGATCCGCATGTGCAGTTATGCATGTATATTAGGGTTTATTAAGAAGGTTTTCACTTATCAATCATCAAGGACGAACACAAGACTTCTAGGGCTCCAAAGTTTGAACCTTTTCACCCTCAAACATCATTGTCCCACTCCAAATTAACATCACGATCATGGATTCAGCAATCTCTCAAGTGTTTGATGGTTGTGTGCATACAATGAGCGGCTAGTCTTTTTATGGTTTCCTTCGAATGGAGGATTGATGTAAGTTAGGTACTTTGATATGTTTTTATAACCATTTGGATTCGGTGATCTAAGCATTTGATGCTTTTCACCTTGGATTTTATTAATTAGTTGTATTGATTGCATTTTATTGAACCTTAATCTTTAATCATTCAATTCCTGAGAGTTCTAGAAATTGGGATATATTTGATAAGGAATTAGGGTTGGTAATTGTGATTGATGCTTGTGTGATAACCTTCCATTATGTATTAATCGGAGTACTTAGTCGATGAGCATCACAATTGGTTAATTAGATTAACACTCATTTCTACAAGTATTGGAAGAAACATATAATTGTCATCTACTTATCAACCTGAATTTCAGGGGAACCAATGTTCTTCCTATTGACAAAAACTTCAATTTTAGTGTGTTAAATTAAGTTATCAACAAACTTCAATCTAAAGTTCATTTCTTTTAGTATTAATTAATCAATACTACTAGTACAACACTTTCCACAATACTCCATTGGCTCGATACTCGACTTATCCTATCTACATAGTTTAGTTGATTTTCGCATGTTCTTCACGGCAGACATCAGAGACGTAAATAGGCTGGAAATTGCCCAGTAAATGCTTAAGAGGAATTTTCAACTCCTTGCATAGAAGCCTATAGTCTGATATTTCATTTTGTAACTTTTCGATTTGCCTGTGGATCTTTTCATATACTATCATTTGTATAATATTTTTAAACATTCGGACATTTATATTGTAATAATTTATATCCAAGACTTCAACTGTGCTATATTGTGTATTGATATCAATTTTGTCACATATTCCCCAATCGGGCCCACCGGGCGATATGAGAAATATTAGGGTGTGACAATAATACACGAGACTCCTCACCCGTATGGTTATAACCAACATTCTATCCGGTGAACGCTTAATCTAGCTGAACATGCGTAAATCCACATTAACCGGTAAGTCTAATGACTTATAAAGACCTGCAAGCAATTCTCATGGATATTATTTCCATTCACTCTGAACTATAGAGCACTCTAGTATCGCACCGTAGGAAATAAACTTTCAGCGCCTATACTACGAACTGAATATGATGTGTTCTACGTTAGTACATGTAAATACCTTTAACTTCCTTTTATCAAAACTTGGGATATAGTATAAAAACCCTTGGTTTCGGGTATTGTAATGGGCTAAATGTCTTCAAAATGTTATAATCTGATTTAATCCATATTGCTTGATTAACATAAATGATTGGGGGTTGATAGTACCGTATTCGGGTTCCCGGGTTCATTATTATAATGGTCGAAAGTGCAGGGTGTAGGCATACACCTCATAGTCACTAAATATAGTGTGTATATTGATCGAATACTGGTTTCCATACTAGTTCCCAAAAATGACAAACCTGTAAATTTGAAAACAAGGATACTTGTCCAATGAAAAATAAATGTTTTAAAAATGAGTCAGGTAACTGTGTATATCAACGAAAGCTGATGTATTTTTAAAGATTGACTTACAAGTGACAAACCTAGACAATAGGCTTGATAAGGCTCGGTCTATAGCTTTGGAATTTGCGACTCCAATGGCAAAGACCTGTAATGTCTCAAAGTCTATTTTATTTTGATCCTGCCCTTTGGATACTTTCTATCGAATACTTGAAACTTAAAGTTTTAATAAATATTTTGGAGTTTTAATACTTGTACTTTACTATTACATAACTCCTTATTTCTGATGCGCTATAAAACTGCTATACAATCGTCATGCCATTAATCCCCCAATGCCCGAGCCACCGGTGCGGAAGGAAAAAATCGGGGTGTGATAGATTGGTATCAAGAGACAGGTTGGAAGGATTTAGTTATCATGAACAATTTATCATTTACTTTTAGACTTTTTTCAATAGCATCGGTTTTATTGTTTGATTGTTTGGACACATGAACATGCTGATGTATCTTTGTGCAATACTTTGGTTTTGTCGTTGTATATCGCGAATCTTTATTTGAAAGCATATAGTATTTCTCTTAAAACATATGTGTGTGGTGATATACGATCATAGGGCCCCCGTTTCCAGCATCGGCATGGGTGTGACAGTGTGTAGATACAAAAGCATGTTCCTATATGATGGTTTTTATTCATGTGAATCGTTCGAGGTGCTTAAAATGCAACACGTGTATCTTGGGCAAGGGGTATAAGCACCCGTATAATTATGCATCATAACTACGCAACGTGTGCATATAATTATACAATGTTGTAATCATACAATGAAAATTACTTTCAATAATTACGTACGTATGTACATAATTACACATCATTAAACGGTGATTCAAGGTATTTCAAAAGATTTCTTCTTAACAAATTATACAATTGATTTCGCCACTATTAACAAATTATACAATTGATTTTGCCACTAAAAAACATAATGTGAACAAGAAGAACATGATGATAAAGAAATGTTTCAAAGGTTCTTTCCTCATAAACAATTAATAGTGATGTTAGTTCAAGAAGACATTCATCGAGTTTGTTCTTCATAATAGAACATAAAGAACTTAATAATCACGTTGATTATTTCTGCTAGTACACCTATGTAATTCCGCCATATAAGTAATTATCTTATTACATAATCTATATATATAATAAAGTAAACTATTTGAAACACGTGGTAATCACCGGGGTTATCTAGAATTCTATTTTTCCTACTTAAACATAATCTTTTTAGTTTCATTAGTTAATCCTAAATTAAAAATATATATTAATCCTTAAATCTTGGAAAAGATAAATTAATCCCTACTAAATATTTTTTATCCAAATCTTAATTTTCAAATTCAAATTAATACGATGACATTTTATTAATATTGATTACATTTTATTAATATTGTTATACTTATTTTTGTAATTTATAATTGATTACATTTTATTAATATTGTTATACTTTCTATTTATATTTATTGTTGTTATACATAAATATATATTTTTTTAATATAACTATTAATATATATCTATGAGAAAAAGTAATATTGTATTATTATTATCAGTGCTATTTGTATTATTTATAGTTTCTACCACCATTATTGTTGTTGTTGTTGTTGTTGTACCTTTCTGATATCGATATATTTGTGTATGAGATTTTAATTAAGTTACCGGAAAAGTCTACGAGCCGGTCTAGAAGTGTGCGTAAGCAGTGGCCATTTTTACCATCAACATCTAATTTTGTTATGTTGCATTGTGACCATATATCCATAGATCTCCTCTTCAACTATCTGTCGGTTTTGCAATGACAATTAATATAAGCCAAAATTAGTCGGTATCCAAGGTTAGTTTGAATTTAACATTACTAGATTCACCTATGGTCAATTGTATCTGGCATTATCAATAGTTAAAAGTAGAGACGGGGTAAAACTACTAATTCTAGATAGAGATGGTAAAGTTACGAATAAAGATGTAATGTTGTGTACGAATAAATATATAGATATTTATGAATTATGAGAATATTTTTTGGATTCAAATTATTTTTGGTAATGTGCGAGTTATAAGTGTAACCTTTTATTTATCATAATGTAATACATAAATACAATAGTAAGTAATATATAATATATTTATTTTTTTTATCATTTTCAACGACAATTTGATTACATGCTTCTTTAATGAATTTTATAATACTAACATAGATCATCTTTATCTTAACTCATTTATGTCAATTAGGTATATAAATGTCTCCGCCTTTGATTTGCATTTAAAAAAATATTATATTATATAGTTTAAATTGTTCAACCCTGTGTAACACACGGAAAACTAACCTAATTCAGTATATATATACGAAGACATAAGAATACAATGACAAGGATAAGTTATTACACATATGTAATTCTGCGTGTTACATGCTGGAAGTTGTTCTATTACATATATGACAATTATATTATTACACAATCATTCAGATTTCCAAATTGCAACCTCCAAAAACCCATCTTCGGTAGCACAAGCTCTAAACATACCACTTGTATTAAAAGCCATGGCAATTTCACATGTAGCAGATACACCTACCAAACCAGTTGTTCCTTTTGGTGCAACCTCCTCAACAATATATGCAGCCGCTTCTTTCAAGCATAACCCTTTGTACTCCATGATTGCAGCCACCGTCTCACGGATTATGGCTTCGCCAGTTCCAGTTGCTGAGATGGCACAAAACTTATTGGCATATGTCCCTGCACGATGATGGGTCTGTCCCCAATTCTTCCCACCATTTTGTTCATGACACCACCGGTTGAAGTTGCAGCGGTGAGGTTCCCCAGACCATCTGTAGCCACACTTCCAACGGTTCCAAGTTTGTTGTCCCCATTTGGTTCCTTAGGTTTTACAGGGATTATTTTGCTACAAGTATATATTAGATATATTAGTCTATATTTTATTAGGTGATGTATATTACCATGACAGAAAAAGAAAAATCATCATAAATTTTTCTAGGTCATAATGGGTTGACTAAGAGCGTAAATGAGTCGAGCCCTCATAAGTTACTTACATATATTTACATGATAGTTGTTTTTTAATGAATAGAAAATTATGAATTAAAATAACTCAAATAATATTTATTTTGTTATGTTTAAAAATAATTACGAATGTGTATGAATAAAATATTTATAAAACTAATGAATAATAAACGATTCAAGTTTAAGATTGAAAAACTACTTATAAATTGATCTCGAGCTCTAGCTTTTTTAAATTAACGAGCCAATCTCGAGCTTACGTGAGCTTGACTCGGCTCATGTAAACCGTAGGGTCTGCCCATAACACTTTATATCCAAGTTTTTTCAACTTTGATAAATAATTAGTGTATTAAGTACCATTAAGAAAAAAGATATCTTTTTAATAATAATAGTTTAATTTATATTCATATAAAGGATTTGAAGGTTTAATGCTTTGATAATACACTTTGAACCACTTTTAACCCGTTTCTTTTAATTATTTCTTTTTTTTTATCCATTTGACCTTTATGAAAAAGTTATGTATTTGGAATCTACCCATTTATAAAGAAACGAGTTAAGATCTCCACCTCTTTCACAGATAATAAAAGTTTATAATATATACACTACAAAAAATCTGCGCAATAGCAACGACAAAAGTCGCCGCTAAAAGTTTTAGCGACGACATGT
Organism: Scalesia atractyloides; assembly: GCA_947069175.1. Taxonomy (NCBI): domain Eukaryota; kingdom Viridiplantae; phylum Streptophyta; class Magnoliopsida; order Asterales; family Asteraceae; genus Scalesia; species Scalesia atractyloides. The sequence continues at coordinate 13,758,892 of CAMTDV010000029.1, forward strand.
CCCCTATTGGTCCGTCGGTTTTACCGAATACAATAACCTAGTATTCTTTCAGTTTTCCGCAGTCAGACAATACTTCAAACATAAAACATCGAGTTGTAAACATAAGACACCAAAATTTAAACATAAAACTATAGCAAAAGTATTTTGTTTTGTTAAGTTAAAGTTTTAAAACCCTGAAATTCTAAGCAAATACATCATTCATCTACCTCATCCGTGTGTCATTTTCTGTTGCTTTTTTTATCCCTTCTTCTTCTTCTTCTTATCCCTAGCTTGGTAGAGTCGTTCCATGAATCTCGGGTCTTCAAACAAATCGTCAAAATAATCCTACAAAATAAAATATGCATTATTAGTTGACCCATTTAAACACTTTTAACTGAGATACAAACCCAAGTTTTCTGATTAACTTACCGATGTCACGATTTAACACTTTAAGTTAAAACTCACTTATGTCACAGATTAACTTACCGAGCCTGGTTAAAACGTATTCGTTGTTGCTGGACCATTACATTTTCCTTGTAAAATCAGTCCGCAAGTTTTGAAACCGAATTAATACCTCTGTCTATAGTAAAGGTTCGGTCTCGAATAAATTAAGATTCGGGTATCGGTTTTTCAGGTCAGCCCTATTTATGATCACCCCTAATTTGAGCTAAACTACTAAACTATTTATGGTTTTAAAAACGGCCGCCTTGAGGCGGAACGACAAGAAAACGTACTTGAGGCGGCGCCTCACTGCTTGTGTTTAAACGTACGCCTCAGTGGTAAGAGGCGGACGTTTCGTTTCGTTTCGTTAATCTGTATGAGAGGCGGACTGTTTGTTGAATCATATGCTTAGTATTGAAATTAGAATATGTTTGCTGTTGTTATGAAATCTATATTACTACTGACCTGATGTTAATTAGAATCGGATTAAAATTAAAATCCATTAATTAGAATCTCTTTGTTGATTCAGATGCTTAGTTCAGATTGAAATAAGTTCAGATTTTAATGCTGTATAGAATCTGTTTGACTGTTTAAGTTGTTTAATAAATCTGTATAAGTTGATTAATGACTGTTATTTAACCTGTTTAAATTGCCGTGTTTATATATATATATATATATATATATATATATAATTTGTGTATTTATTTATTAATACAGCCTCGGCCTTACGCCAAGGGAAAACGCTCGAAACTCGTTTCGGTTCTTTTAACCTTGACATACCATCATAAAATATAGTAGTATAACCTCTGAAAAATGTGGACGTGTCTGCTCCTGCTCATGAGGACTCACGGCAGTCGAGGCTGAAGATAAAGGAGGTTTAATCCAAAGTCCTCTATAATATCCGCGTCGAACACCAAGCACTTTTTCTAAAACTTGAACATCATTTGGGGCTGGCACACTACTTTCTTTGAGTTCACCCTCACCTTCCATAAAGAGGTTAGATTGGGTCCTTTGGGATTCAAATTCTTCGGTTTTGTATTTTCCAAAGATAATTTTATAGATTTATATACATGAATAAATGCATATTTAAACATTATATTTTAAATAAACACTTACATAATTCTCCCTTCCAACGAACTGGCAAAACTCCCATCGGGTAGAGTATGAGCATGAGCGTACATTTCCAAAGCTTCAACGTTCTGTTAAACATTAAAAATTAGACATATATTAAATGACAACTTAGATGTATAAACCATTAGCTTTTTAAAAGACCAACTACTATATTACACCTCCCATCTTATTCGCTTGCAAAAGTTTTTTTATTTTTTAGCTTTTCCTCTCGTATTCTTCCATGGGACAACTGCAAATATAATAAAAAGTTACTTAGTCAAAATATTATTTATAACAAATGAATAAATATAACTATAATAACACTTATGGTCCTCCTCGTGATGACCTCTTCGCCAGAAATCCCCGGGAGGTGGCTCATCCGCACTATCACAACCATGGCCTTGTGGCATTATATTAGCCATGCTGTACAGCAACACAACTAAAACTCACAATATAAAGTAACACAACATTGATCTACTCAAATCATGCTCAAGTTTTTATTATAAACTGCAGTACATGAAAAAGGAAACATAGACTAGACTTAAATAGGAAAAGCTACAACGGAAACAAACGACACTTAACATTCCCCTAATATCAAAGAGATGTGGGGTCAACTGTCTATATTACTTTTGATTGTTTTAAGATTTGACATCTTTTAGATGTTTTACATGATATACATTAAAAAAGCTCTTTAAATATAAACATATATTATAAATTACTTATACTATATGATCACTACTAGTATGTCTACAGACTTGATTCGTCCCAGTTGGTTAAGCATTTATCTACTTAACAGTCTATCCAAATTCATTATAAGATTAAATAATTTTGCTAAATAGATGTCTAAACAGGTCGAAGCACTCAACTTGGTAGTATTTGAAAAAATGTAATGTTTTCATCATCAGAGTTTATCTATAGCCATTCTATATGTTGTTTAACTTTAAAAACCGACGTAGTATAATATAGTGGTGCAGCGGATAAATCTTGACATGATATAGTTCATAACTGTTTTTGTGGTTTATTTTCTTTTTGATTTCGTGTGACATAGAGCCTTTCAGGTGTATAGAACCGACAGACAGGCTTAACCAAACCTTCTAGGCTCCCAATCGGTTCTATGTTTTTGGGATAAGTTATTCTTGGTTTGTTCCGGGCTTTAAAACCATTGGAACCTTTGAGATTTACTACTATTAAAGAACCCTAAAATGGAACAAATCAAAAGTAATACTACTGCAAATTACCTATTTATGAAAAAGAAAATGCATAATTCAGCCTCTAATTTAACTCAAGAACAACACAGTAACCTGCTCTACTACACTTAACTCAAGAAATTTGTAAAGATAATACAACTTAGGGACAATCAAATAAAACAAGAATACCTGGTGGTCCGACGACGAGGTGATGTGGCGGCACAGAGGAGGTGGTCCGGCATGGTGTGCGGCGTCAGTCTAGGGTTTGGGGGAGGAAGTGGTGTGATTTGGGAGGGAACGAGTGAGAGTCTGAGCCCGCCTAAGGTTTTGAAAAACCTTTTAGTGTTAAGAAAACAAGAGCCCTTAGATGATATTGTGATCAAACGGCTGTGAATGGATTTTATATCATTGACACAGATAAGGACTTTCTGAAGTTGTCGCTAAAGAGGTCGCCACTATTGCCCATATTTCTTGTAGTGATATTTAATGATATATTATTCGAATTTTAACCAATTGAGCATACCTAAACTTGGTTTGCTTCGTTTACTTGCTTTAGCCCCTCAATAACTATTATCTACAGTTTTAAGTCCCTAACAATGTAATTGTAGAAGCATTCAGACAGAATATAATACATTGCAATAAATAAAGATTATAAACAAAAAGATACATTTAAAAAAAAGCATTTAAAGAAAAGAAATATTCATCAGATTCAAAACAAAACCAATCAAGAAGGATCGTCGATCTCCGTTACAGAATTTGTTAGATTTCTGTGTATAAAATATTATTATTTTTAAATAAATACATAAACCGGAACCCCTAATTATAACAAATACAGAAGATAACCTTATAATAACTAGCTAGACCGGAGCCCGAGCTCAAGATCTGTCACACCTGCTCATAGGCGGAAGCGCGCAGTGTGATCTGATTGATTCTCATTGCATACAACATAAGTGAACATACTATATGAATAAAACATTCTCCACATGCCATTACTGAAATTGTTTCAAAACGCAACATAGGTTAAGTATATTGTTACAAACCATTAAATTGTCAAATAACCAAAATGCAAGATTTTAAATACTAAGGTTTTGTCCCTTATATCACCGCAAGTAGGCGGGATATACTGGACAAATCCTTCAAAAGATGGCATATAAGACTTGATACTTGTTTCTTGATCTGCAGCCTTCTACATAGATCCACTTACCTGAAATACATGTTAAGTTGAAAATCAACAAAAGTTGGCGAGTTCATGTGTTTTAATTGTATGAGTTATAAAGACATATGAAATATTTGTATCAAAACCCGGTATATAAAGCGTCAATGAAATCGTTGATCATTAATATTTTGCAAGGACATTAATTGTGTGACGACATAGGAAGCCTCCAAACCTAGACGATTTATGTCGATTAACCTCGACTGGGACGACAAATGCACTCTTCTGTGTGGGTCCATGACCAAGAGTGGGGCTCGCCAACACCCGCTAGATCTAACCTTTGTACCGTGGTCTTAAACAATATTAATGGTGCTTAAGTTCCACCCTATTCTCACATGATCTAAGTTGTTTCATTCCCTAGCTTATCATACCATTGAACATGTATTTCCACCGATAGTTGTAAAACAGTAAAACATTTAAGATGAAAAGGGGGACATGAACTCACTGTTCTGCTTTCCGCTTTCGATGTTTAACTCAAATACCTTTCTTTGAACTCGTACCACAATCTACAAACGCGTTAGGTTTTGTTAAGACACTTCGGTCTTTGAATGATTCATGTTCATGTTTCTTGTCTTAAATATTTGTTAAGACTTGTTCAGTGTTTTGTTTCATTTGGATGCATTTTCAATGTACGATAATCCACTGAGATGCGTTTTCGGTGTAGAATGTCAATACATATTTCGTCAATATATATATATTATATATATATATATATATATATTCATTGCATCTCCGGTGTGGCATGTATGGGCCTAGCTCGTTAGCCTTCGTGCCTTGCACGAGTAAGATTTATATGTTTCATGTCTTCACATTATTGGGTTCCACCCGTTTGCCTTGACGATACCATCATCGGATATGTTCCTTATATAATTCTTCTTAATTATATAATATTCCAAGATCAATGTGTTAGTTAAAATATATATTTTAACTTATATTATTTGTATGCACCACTTTATATATATCATTTTGTTTACGATGAGTTTGTTAAAAATAATCTATTTTTAACTTGTCTTGATGTATATAATTATTTTGTTGGTTTCATGGTTTACTTATCCATGTTTAATAATCGTCAAGTATTATACATGTGTATTTCCCCCAAGTATAGGTATACTTGTATTGTGTGTATTTGCATTCGTATTCTCATGGTTAAGTATAATACTTGTATAATAGTATTTTCACCAAATATTAATGGTATATATTGGCATGTACTTGTACGTATAGGAATACGTATATTTCTCGTATTTATTACCCTCTCACTTTTGTGTATTCTTACATTATATAATTTTAAGATATATTCAAATTTGTATATGTATTATTATGCTTGGTAAGTGTATATATCCAAATAATATATATTTTTGCGATTAGTTCTAGAAAAATATATATTTTAGTTTCCCCCAAAAATAATCTATTTTTAGGAGGTTTATGAAATATATATTTTTACACACTTAGAAAATAATATGTTTTTAGTATCGACGAAATACGATGTAGTTTATATACTTGTAAAAATATATATTTTGTCACTTGTTCGGTTTTGAAAATATTACTTACCAAGCTTCAATATGTTATATATTTTTAGTCCATAATTCATATATAGTTTGATCGTCCGAATAGTCAATATTTGTTTTCATGTATGGTTATGAATAGTTACATACACATACACACACACACACACATATATATATATATATTGTAATTCCTTGTTTGTCAATTATTATGTATTTATTTGTATGATTTATTTTTCAAGTTCTAACTATATACATATGTAATACAAACAGTAAACACATAACTTGTGATTCTTATGATCACTATATATATATATTCCAAAAATATTTATTTATACCCATTCTTATCTTTATAAAAATCATGACTTTTTGAACTTATATTTTATACAAAAACATAGGGATTTTTATGTTTATGGTTTTTAAACAAGTTTACTTGTAAGAACTTTATAACCAGATATTTGTGGTCTGAGTTTGGACTCCCAACCTATTGATTGTAGAATTACAAGGTGGACTTCGAGCTTGATCACGACCTATACACACAAAACAACCAATGTAATTTGATGGAACACAATCAATAATTCGGAAAACTAAAGAACTTCGATTACCTGAATAAATTACAAAGGAAAAACAAACTTTATATACTAACCTAACTTGACCACGCTACCTAATTTGAACACAAATCAAATTAATATCTTTTCTTTATCTAAACTGAATATGTAATAATAAAACTTAAATAAACTTTACTAGGGACTTCTTTAATTTAGATAGATCTCCTACTATCATCCCTTGAGATCGAACCGTACCGCCTTTATGACAATATTACTTTACTCTCAATCGGGTTGACCATCTTCATGTTCACCTTCTCGGAGAAACCAACCAACTTTGCGTGTACCAAACTCTTAGTAAACATGTCATTTACTTGTACATCAATTTACCCACCTACCACCTTCTATCTGATAAAAAAGATATTAAACTTCCATGTGTTTAGACCTTGTTGACTTGTTCCATGTGTTTACCGCATATTTCAGATTAGGCATTATGACATGATTCGACCGTCTCAGCCCAGTTGTTTGGGCCTGGCCATGGCTTTTGGACGGCCTTGGTCTTGACTGTGACTAGCTTTGGGTCAGGTTCAGTACTTGACTTTCAAAATCGTTATCAACCTCCATGGTGTTAGCTTCGCTATCTTGGTTCAAGCTAAGAAGAACGGTTTCAAAATTTTATTTCAATTCTTCGGTGTCAGTATAATCTTGCTACAAGTAACAGATATTTTCATTTATAAATATATATCATTAGGCAACATAGTTCCATCATGATATAGATCAAAAGGCATCTTAGGCAGGAACTAGAGAGGGTCAGGTTGACCCATAAAACTTTGTCCATATTTGTTGAACTTATAATAAATAATAGTGTTTTAAGTACTATTATGAACATTATAACAATATCATGAAGGTTTTATGAAAAACTATCCTTTTAATTTTACTAGTTTGACCCCTAGGAGATGAAATATAAACAAAAATGTCACTACTAAACGTTTTCTCGAATATTTATGAATGATATATATTATTTGAATTTGAACCATGCAGAACGAGCATACCTGAACTCGGTTTGCTTCCTTTTCTTGCTTTAGCCTCTCAGTGTTTTCAGGCGTGATGAAATGACTCTTATCTCGAGTTTCAAGTCCCTAAATAAATAATGATTGTAGAAGCATTCAGAACAGAAAAAAAAATACATTGCAAGAAATAATGATTATAAACACATAGATACTGTTAGAAAGGAAGGTCTAACCTTGGAGGAAGTTGCAGCTAATCAACAGCCGGACATTCTGCGGCAGCTAATCAACAGCCACATATCCAGCAAATCTCCAGCAGATCAACAGCAATCAATCTCCAGCAGATCAACAGCAATCAATCTCCAGCAGATCAACAGCAATCAACAGCAACGATAAAGACAGCTAGCAATCAGCTGCTGTCTTCTATATTTAGATTACGTTTTTTGTATAAATAGAATACCCTTCTTTGTAATGAAACATACGATAAACACATCAATTCAGTGTTTATGAATCAACCTTTTAACATGGTATCAGAGCAGTGTCGTTCTTGACCTGTTCATCATTTACCTTGCTCACCCAAAACCAAATCATCCTCTCAACCAAGCTGCCATGGCCGAAGCCGGTAACTTGGGAGAAGATCTATCAATTCAAATCGCCAACCTGCTCAAGAATGGCCTCAACCCACAAAACAGAAACCCAAAACTGTCCGATAACCTTCAAATAAACCTCAAGCTCAACAGCCAGAATTACGCCTTATGGACCCGGATGATGAGGGTAGCCATAGGCGGTAAATCAAAAGCCTTTCTAAACCATCTATCAACCAACCCGCCGAACCAAACCAGCGAGGAATATGAGCAATGGGAACAAGACGACCTAGTCGTCTTCTCATGGCTCATACAGAACATCGAACCAACCCTTGCCAGCAATCTAACCGAATTCCCAACAGCAAAATCGCTGTGGGATGCCCTAGCTATAACATATAGCAGTGGGCGTGACAAGCTCCAAACTTTCAACCTACATGTCAAGGCGAATGAAATCAAACAGAACAATCTCTCCCTAGAAGAATTGTGGATTATACTCCAAGGAGTATGGGGAGAAATTGATCGGATTGACCCAAACCCTATGACTTGCCCAGCCGATATCCAAGCGTATCACAAAATCCGGACGGAACAGAAACTGTTCCAGTTTCTAAACGCCCTCAACCGGAAATATGACCCTATAAAAAGGGAAATACTCCGGTTAGAACCCCTTCCAACCGTAGAAACTGCATACGCTACTGTCCGCAAGGAGGCCGCTCACCAGAATATTCTGGGAACACCTCTCAATGACACACAGGGTATCACAGCGGGTCTAATGGCCTCTGAAATTGACGGACTAGGGCTTGCGTCAAAGGGCTACCGACGAGCCGATGGAAAAAGAAACGGAACCAGTAAAGACGACAAAACTCACCTCAAGTGTGATCATTGCGGCATGACGAAACATACCCGGGAACAATGTTTCAAACTCGTCGGGTATCCCGAATGGTGGTCTGATGGTCAGAGAGAGGCACAAAGACTACGGAAAAGGGGAAGTCATCTAGCACCGGCAGCCGAGATGTCACAGGAGATGGAAGCCGGAGGGTGGGTTTCGGCGGAATGGCCGACGCAACAGAGGAAGGAGACGAATGCTTAGGTAAAGGCGGAGAAGAAGAAAGAAAAGGGAACGGTTGGGCGGATGGGTTTAAACCGAACCCATATAATCAAAATGTGAATATGTCACATTTGGTCCCTGAAAATAAGGGGAATGCTAATATGGCCCGAAAACATCATGGTAAACAAAAACGATGGATATTCGATTGCGGCGCAACCGACACAATGACTTATGAGTCATCGGATATTATTTCAACAACTAAACCAGAAAAAACACATATTCAAACGGCGAATGGCGGGATAATGGATGTAAAATCGGGAGGGACTATTGAGATTTCACCCACAATAAAAATCTCTAATTGTCTTTATGTTCCCTCGTTATCACATAAGCTGCTTTCCATCAGCCATGTCACAAAGGAACTTAACTGTATTGTCCTAATGTACCCTACGTTTGTATTTTGCAGGATATCAGGACGGGAGTGATCATTGGGCGTGGCACTGAAAGTCAAGGGCTGTACTATGTGGATGAGGTGACTCAAAGTGGTGCTGTGATGCTGACTCATGGGACATCAGAACGAGAAGCTTGGCTGTGGCACCGAAGATTAGGTCATCCTTCTACAAGTTATTCGCATATTTTATTTCCAAAACTATTTCCAGTTAATTCTATGTCACATTGTGAAACATGCGTTTTAGCAAAAAGCCATAGAAAAACTTTTAAACCAAATAATACTAAGGCTGCTTTGCCATTTTCATTAATCCATTCTGACGTATGGGGTCCTGCCCCAGTTCTTGGGGGGAAAAACCTTCGGTACTTTGTGATGTTCGTTGATGATTGTACCCGAATGACCTGGGTTTATTTTTTGAAAAACAAATCCGAAGTATTTGAAAAGTTCACTATGTTTTACGCCATGATCCAAACCCAATTTCAAACAAACATCCAAATATTCCGATCTGATAATGGCGGTGAGTTTGTTAATACCTCGTTTAAATCCTATTTCCAAGACAAGGGAATAATCCACCAAACTACATGCCCAAACACCCCAGAACAAAACGGTGTCGCCGAAAGGAAAAATCGCATTTTGCTAGAAATGACACGAGCTCTCCTAATTGAATCTCAAGTTCCGAAATATTTTTGGCCTGAAGCCCTTGCTACTGCTACCTATCTTCTCAACCGACTCCCAACAAAAATCCTAAAACTTAACACTCCGTTACACACCCTTTCAAAATTCTTCAAACTACCCTCAGTTCTTACTCTTCAACCACGAGTCTTTGGATGTACTGCCTTTGTTCACATACCCAAATCAGATCGAACCAAGCTTGACCCTTGTGCTGAAAAATGTGTCTTTGTTGGGTATGGAATGAATCAAAAGGGATACAGATGTTATAATCCAAAAACACGTCATATGTTTACCACGTTAAACTGTGACTTTCTTGAAACCGAGTATTACTACAATACCCAACTCAGTGGTCAGGGGGAGAAGGAATGTTTAGACACACTAAGCTGGTTAAAATATGTTCCCTATGTACCAACTAAAGAGTCACCTACTACAGAGTCACCAGACTTCAATTTCAGTGCCACTGACGATCCTAATGTTCCTCCTAACCTGGTGTCCGAGGTAAGTAATACTCACCCTATTCAGTCTGGTGGTACATTTGAAGTTTCTAATGACTCCGAGGATACCGATATGTCTAACCATGAAACTGCCACAGAACAAACTGAAATTTTGCAGGCAGATGAATCCAGACAAGAAGAACCACCATCAAGATATGTGTTACCCCCTAGAACTAACAGAGGGGTCCCTCCGAAACGGTATTCTCCCGAAAAAGAACCAAGAAGATCTAGCTATCCTATAGCTAGTGTGGCCGATGGAAATTTCACTAAGGAAGCCAAAGCATTTATCTCATCTGTTTATTCCGAAGAAACTCCTACAAACGTGGATCAAGCCTTAAAGTCTAAACATTGGAAGGAAGCGATGAAAACAGAAATGGAAGCCCTAATCAAGAACAATACTTGGGAAAAGTGTACTCTCCCGTTGGGAAAGAAATCCATAGGGTGTCGTTGGGTCTATACGGTCAAGTATAAACCAGATGGTACAATTGAAAGATATAAAGCTCGACTGGTAGCAAAAGGGTATACCCAGACATACGGGATTGACTATGCTGAAACATTCTCCCCGGTTGCAAAAATGAACACAATCAGGGTTCTTTTTTCGATAGCTGCAAATGAAGGGTGGCCACTTCAACAGTTTGACGTAAAAAATGCCTTTTTACACGGAGACCTAGACGAAGAAGTATTTATGGATGCTCCTCCAGGATTCACAAAAAGGTTTCAAAACTGGAGAAGTTTGCCGTCTGAAGAAGTCTCTTTATGGTTTGAAGCAATCTCCCCGGGCTTGGTTTGGCAGATTTACGATAGCTATGAAAAAGTTTGGATATAAACAGAGTAATGTCGATCATACTTTGTTTCTCAAAAAAAGAGGAAAATTCGTAACCTGCCTAATTATCTATGTAGATGATATGATCATTACAGGAAACGATAAAGAAGAAATGGTAAAACTCAAAGAAAACTTGTTTGCTGAATTTGAAATGAAAGATTTAGGCAGACTTAAGTATTTCCTCGGTATTGAAGTACTAAGGTCGAAACAAGGAATCTTCATTAGTCAAAAGAAGTATGTCTTAGACCTGTTGGCAGAAATTGGAATGATCGATTGCAAACCAGCAGATACTCCTATGAGTGTAAACCAAAAGCTTTACATGGAAGAAGGAGCAAAATTAGCAAATAAAGAAAGATACCAACGGCTGGTGGGAAAACTAATATATCTCTCACACACTCGTCCAGACATCGCCTATGCTGTAGGGGTAGTAAGTCAGTTCATGCACCAACCTCAACAGTCACATATGGAAGCAGTTTGGAGAATTATTAGATATCTCAAAGGAACAGTGGGTCATGGAGTCCTGTTTCAATCACATGGACACCTAAATGTCCAGATCTATACCGATGCAGACTGGGCAGGAGATAAGGGAAGTCGGAGATCAACAACAGGCTACTTCACTTTAGTTGGAGGGAATCTTGTTACTTGGAGGAGTAAAAAACAAAAAGTGGTTGCTCTTTCAAGTGCAGAAGCTGAATTTAGAGGTATAGCTCGAGGTTTAACAGAAGCCATGTGGATGCGGAGACTCTTAGCTGAGATTGGTTTTCCGCCAAAAGAAACAAGTCAGATTATGTGTGATAATAAAGCTGCAATTCAGATTTCAGAAAACCCAGTACAACATGATCGAACAAAACACGTGGAAGTTGATAGGAACTTCATCAAAGAAAAATTGGAAGATGGTACGATTGAACTACCATTCGTTCGATCAAAGGATCAGCTTGCTGACATTCTAACAAAAGCAGTTAACGGGAAAATTTTCAATGATTGTTTGGGCAAGTTGAATTTCGGAAATCCAACTATTCAACTTGAGGGGGAGTGTTAGAAAGGAAGGTCTAACCTTGGAGGAAGTTGCAGCTAATCAATAGCCGGACATCCTGCGGCAGCTAATCAACAGCCACATATCCAGCAAATCTCCAGCAGATCAACAGCAATCAATCTCCAGCAGATCAACAGCAATCAATCTCCAGCAGATCAACAGCAATCAACAGCAACGATAAAGACAGCTAGCAATCAGCTGCTGTCTTCTATATTTAGATTACGTTTTTTGTATAAATAGAATACCCTTCTTTGTAATGAAACATACGATAAACACATCAATTCAGTGTTTATGAATCAACCTTTTAACAGATACATGTATGTGTGATGCATCAAACAATAATCTGTAACTTGCCTGTTCTCTTGCGAAGGCCTCGGCTCCATCGATAAACGTGGGGAGTTTTTTCCGTGACCCGTCTTGCCAATTAACAACTGTGCTGACACCAGAAACCGCACTGCATTTTTTTGAATTTCCATCCATGATGCAAGCTTCCATTTCAACAGTTCCATCTGTGGTCAGAATAGACCCTTTACCAGCGTTGAAGTGTGGACAATTTTCTAGCTCACGTACCTTAAATCGCACAACGGCTAATAGGGAATTAGGAGTATTACCCAATAAATCATTGCAGAAAATGGACAAAAGGCTAAGGCTGTCCAAATCGCTCGCTCGGAAAATGCAAGGAATATGCTCGCTCGATTTGGTCAAACGAGCCAAGCATGAGCAATGGTCCGCTTGGCTCTGTTCGAATTATCTTTTATTAATTTTTTGTATATTTAATTATGTATGCAGATACAAATTACATGTATATTCATATTTTATACATACGCTCTATTAGATTTGGTCAACTGCATACGAATATACAATTATATTTATACATACTCGCTTAATCAAACCAATAAAAAATCAACACTAAATTTAAAACTAAAACTCTAAGTCGTGAACGACGGTATTTGACTTCTCTCTCTCTCTCTCTCATAGGTCATCAATCGTCAATCGCTCTCAACATACACCACAATGCGACAATTGTTCTTTGTTGTATATTCATCACTGCACCAGCCTCAACCAGAGCCTCATCTTCGGGTAGTTCGACCTCAGTCTTAGAGTCATCCTCATGCAGTTGGACCTTAGTTGTGACCCGATATCGGAGACATCGAAGGAAACATTCTAAATCTATGGTTGTCCAAATCACTCGTCGGTCGCTTGTCGCTTAGAAAATTGTGCGCTCGAAAATGTCCGTTCGGATTTTGCTCGAGCCAAGCACGAGCAAAGAGCCAGTCGGTTCGGCTCAGCTCGTGAACAGCCCCATCTACTGAAGCAGACCATGCTGGTTATGCTGGTCATCAAAATGCGTTTCACCGCTGTACATATATTTTTGATGAATGTAAACTTTTTTTATTTTATCATTTATATATTTAAAATAATATAGTTTAAAAAATAAACATTTTTATTATTTATAATAAATTTTATAGAATATCAAAATCTAAATTATATTTATTTAATAAAAAATAGTTTAGATATTTAATAAAAAATAGTTTAGATGGAAGATAGAGAAAATAATTTTTTTATTAAAAGTTGGATCAGATAGATAGTCTTACTACTTCATCAAAATGTCCAAAACTTCTCCCCGTTTTATATTTTTCCTTTTTCTTATTATTGATTTCAGTTCATGACTAACAGATTGATCATTAATTTATTAATACTAGGTTTATATCCACGTGCGCATTGTGGCGCTAAACCAAATCATTGTCGGTTTGAACTATCAAGTGAATACATTTATCAGTAATTTTTTATTTATTTTTGAAGTATCAAGTAAATACAGTGTCTTTCACATCTATGTGATATTGGAGAGTTAACAAAAAGGCATAAGATACATACTCTAAAATATGAACATAAATGAATACCTTTGCGGTGTGCTTTTCAGAAAAATGCATTGCGGCAAACTCGATAGGTATCAGTTCGCTTCATCACGGTAAAAGAACAAATAAATAAATTATATTTGATACGTCTGATTTTGAAAAAAAAAATGTAGATAAAAAAAACATCGCAGTAGTATATTCCGAATTTTATTAGGTATTACATTATATTTATAAAATAAGAAAAAGGGCAAACCAAGTCATTTTGTAAAAAAAAACAAAACAAAACAAACAAAATCTGAGGTAGCTTTGATAACATGTATGTTTATGCTTCAGTTACTTGCATATTACTACTCACAACTCGATTTCAAATAAAAATTTATATCAAGGCATAGATAAATAGGCACGTTGCAACGTCATACTCAAAAGTGTATAAAAATGCATCAAAATGTTATAAAATTTTAAGAAATACACCCGCAAAGAACTTTATTAGTTTGTTATGTAGGTTTTGAGACTATAAACTAAACCTAAAGCGACAATCAAGACAATAGCTATTGATTCAAGACGAGTGATCTTTGTCTTTAAAGTAATTTCACGCAATAGAACTACTCGATTAGTTTTGTATTTGTGGTGAATGGTTTCCCAAGAAGATGCAAGGATGCAACTAGTAGTACTAAAGCATGGGTGGTGATACACCGATTGAACTTACTGAGTTTTCAAGCAACCAGAAATCATGTGCAATGCCAACATAATTATCAAGGAATATTGTTATGAACAGTATTATGTGGGTTTTCACTCAATTACTAGCAACTACACCAAACTGGGCCAAGCCTAGAAGCCCAAGCCAAGCCCAGTCGATGATGATCAAAAGGCCCAACAAGTTAACGATCAGGTGTTTGGGCGTTTGCTTCGGTCACAATTTATGAGGGAAAAGGGATGAATTAGTTGTTTGAAAATGTTCTAGTGTCTCCTCTCAACTTTCTCTCTGTAATCTCTTCTTTGGTTAATATGATATGTGCTAGCTTTACCCTAATATCAATTGTTGATTATTAGGTCAATATCGGTTCACTTCAAATATGTTGCAAGATAAACAAAGTTTTGGCATATGTCTATTAAAATAGTTCGTTGGCCATTAACCCCCTTCGACCTTTCAAATGGTCACAAAACCCCATCAAATACACCTTTATGAAGAGTCACAATGGTTTGTTGGCAACAGTCAATCGAAAGGTTATGACCATTTGAATGATTACCTGGTGACAACCACAACCCTCAATAGATGTGACTGACACGAACTGGTGCATTCAGCAAAACCAGCTGACACGCAACACCAGCTGACACGCAACACCCAAACCGTCGCGGCTCTTCAATCAAAACCCACAATGGCCGTTGCGAATTTTTAAACCTGCCAGAATGCTGCAAGGCAATTCTATGTATTTCTTTTCTATTCTTCTCAAGACTCAACCAAAAAAAAACAACTGAACCAACCAAACTGTTTCACACCAATTCCATGTTTTTCTTTTCTATTTTTTATATGACTCAACCCAAAATATGCACACCTTTGTAAGTTTAAAACATTCCCAACAGTTTAATTCTGTTATGGTTGATTCCAAATCCATGATGAAAAGGTAAATGAAACACATGTGATCATAACATAAGAAGCTTTCAATGGCGTTTTATATATCTTAACGCGTAAGTGACCGCGATCATTCGATTTCCAGATTGCAACCTCCATGAACCCATCTTTAGTAGCACAAGCTCTGAACATACCGGTTGTATTAAAAGGCATGGTAACTTCACCTGTAGAAGACACGCCTACCAAACCAGTGGTTCCTTTTGGTGTAACCTCGTCGACAATATATGCAGACGCTTCTTTCAGACCTAAACCTTTGTATTCCATGGCTGCAGCCACGTCTCTAGCCACCGTCTCACGGATAATTGTTTCACCTCTGCCAGTTGCAGAAATGGCACAAAACTTATTGGCATATGTCCCTGCACCAACGATGGGTGTGTCCCCAATCCTTCCCACCATTTTGTTCACCAGACCACCAGTTGAAGTTGCGGCTGCTAGGTTCCCCAGACCGTCTGCAGCCACACATCCAACGGTTCCAAGTTTGCTATCCCCATCCAGCTTGTTCTGGCCTTCGGGTTTTATAGGTTGTGTATGATCTTGCTACAAGTTAAACAAAAGACATCTTAAGCTGGAACAGGTTAAAACAAAGAGGGTCAGGTTGACCTGACCCATAACACTTTATGTCCAAATTTGTTGATTTTTTTTAATAAATAATTAGTGTTTTGAGTGCTCTTAAGAAAATTATATCGTTATTATTATAATAATAATAATAATTAGGAGGTTTTATACATTAAACATACACTCCAGCATCTTTCAACTCATTTCTTTTCAAACTGATCTTTTTATTTTACTCATTTGACCCTCATGAAATGGGTCAAAACTGCACCACTAATCACATGTAAAAGTTTTCGAAAATTATAAATGATATTGACATATTGTATATGAATTTGAACTATAACTGAGCAGAACGAGCATACCTGAACTCGGTTTGCTTCCTTTGCTTGCTTTAGCCTCTCGATGTTTTCAGGAGTGATGAAATGACTCTTATCTACAGTTTCAAGTCGCTAAACAATGTAATTGTATAAGCATTCAGATCAGAAAACACATTGCAATTAATAAAGACTATAAACACAAATATACAAAGAACCCTTTAGGTATTTCAAATATGTATGTATGATGCATTAAACAAGAATATATAACTTGCCTGTTCTCTTGCAAAGGCCTCAGCTCCATCAAATGCAAGATAAATATGGGGAGTTTTTTCCATAACCCGTCTTGCCAAAGAGATGGGATTGACAACCTTGGTGATACCAGAAACCGCACCACATCTTTTCGAATTTCCATCCATGATACAAGCTTCCATTTCAACGGTTCCACTGGCGGTCAGAACAGACCCTTTACCAGCATTGCAGTATGGACAATTTTCTAGCTCTCGTACCTAAGTCCGGACAACGGTTTAAAGGGACTTAAGAGTATTAACACAACAACTCATTGCAGAAAATAAACAAAAGGTGATCTGCAGAAGTAGATTATGCCAAAAACTCATCACATTCAAACTGTTTATATGCATTATGAAAGAACTAACAAGCTAAGAAATGAATCACAAAAGAAAGTGCACTATTACAAACTGTTTCTGGATTTGCCCCCATTCTGCTGTTTCGATTGTCTTATATAAGGTGTAACCGAATAATAAGATGATGAGATAATGAGGTAAGGATAAAACGTCAACAACTATCCTAATATTCAAACCAGAGACAGAATAATGACTAATGATCAAACTTAAAGATATACGATAAATCAAATAATAATAACTATAATAGGTAATAAACTCGGCTAACAAGGTTCATTTAACCCTAGCCATAATTCATGACCACCAAACATAACACTCATGTGTAAATTTGTCACAATTGACACAACAAAACAAGCTATCTATCAATCATCAAGGGCATCTACGATCAATAATCAACATAACTTTTAGAAGAACTCATGAACATAACTTTCATGTGTAAATTTGTCACAATTGACACAACAAATTGATAAGAGAATATATATACCTCAAGTTCAACGACATCTAAGGGAGAGTGTTTGGCGTTAAGAGCGGAGACACCGATCTGAAGGATGCGGCGGAGGGCGGCTTCTCGAGACTCACGGCGTTCCGCCGGTATATCCACCCCCGCTCCGCCGTCCCCTGCTTACTACTTCCGACCTCCAACCTCCTCCCTTTTTTACATGCTTACTACTTCCGACCTCCAACCTCCTCCCTTTTTTATATAGTGGATTATTAATTTCTTTTTATTTATTGATTAGGCATTAATTAAATGATATAATTAGGCCCGCGAGGTAGGGCTTGTCCGGAAATGTCACATCAACTCAACTGGCTCGTTTCCCTATTTCATACTTTGTTGCTTCACTTACGCCATTGATTTTACCATTTGCATCTTCTTCTATCACCATCGTGGCATCCCGTTTTGAACCATCTTAACTCCCTCACCTCACCCCACCCTTGCGAAGGTATTTATTTGTTTTGATAAAAGTAATTTGTTTTAAGTTTGCCCTATACTGTATTATAAATTGTACATATTAGTTTGTTCACTTTTGTTTTCGTTTTATGCGCGACCAGTAATAAATAATAAACATTTTCTATTTTATATTTAGTTTAAGATTTAGAAACTAAATAGATTATTTTTTTTGTTGGAATAATTTATGTTATGATTTTTGTGTGCATATATTAGTTAGATATTCATTATCTTATCATAGGATGAATGAAAATTGAATTATTGATTGGTAAACTTTTGTGTCGTTTAAAATGGATGCGGAATCTAATAGAATTTGCAATTTTGGATTCTTTCCCTTGTTTGGATTCCATTAGTGGACAATATTCGATCACTTTAGAATATTCAAAAAAAAACAAAACTCACATATATAAAGAAATTAATGTCACAAGAATTTTTGAAGTTTAGTTTGATTTATTATTATTTTTAATTAGCATTAAGTTTTAATAAAATACACTAGGACATGGCTGAACTCCAAAATTATCCCTGCATTTTTTCTTATCTTAAACCCACTTTTTATATACCCTTGCACCTTAAACCTACTTTTTATATACCCTTACACTAAATATTGTAATATAGTGTTGGTGTTTATTTACTACATATACATAAACAAGCTTGGGGAATAGAGGTATCCATTGCTCTAACCATTTTATGATTTTATTCTCAATTTAAATTACAATTTTACTCTTAATTTAGAATTACGTTTTTGCCCCAACTTCAAAATTACTACATATACATAAACAAGCTAGGGAAGAGTGCCAGGCAGCTACCTGACACTTCCCCACTCTCTAAACAATTTACGATTTTATCCTCAGTTTAAATTACGATTTTGCCCTCAGTTTAGAATTACGTTTTTGCCCCAACTTCAAAATAAAATTGCACTTCTACCCTCATCTAAAAATTACGATTTTGCCATCGGTTCACAATTATGATTTTGCCTCTAGTTCAAAATAAAATTATGTTTTTGCCACCATCTTAAAATTATGATTTTACCCTCAGTTAAAAAAGATGATTTTGCCCCCGTTTCAAAAATTATAATTTCGCCATGAGTTCACGATTACTTTTTTGCCCCATTTTAAAATAAAATTATTCTTTGCCCCAGCTCAAAATTACAATTTTGTTCTCAGTTCAAAATTTTAATTTTGCCCCAAGTTCAAAATAAATTTACGATTTTGTCCCAAGCTTAAATTACGATTTTGTTAGTTCAAATTCCAGGTTGCTGCTTAGCACTCCTCCATTGGTCAGGGTATACCCCAAGTTCAAAATTATGAATTTGCCCTGTACAAAATTAGGATTTTGCCCCTGGTTCAAATTTACTATATTGTTATCGCTTTAGGTTTTGGCAAATTACGATTTTACCCCATCAAAAAATATAATTTTTCCTTCAGTTTAAAATAACAATATTGCCATCATTTTAGTTTTTTTAGAAAAACTATAGAAGTGTTTTGTTTTAATTGATTGACTCGATTAATTTTTTTCCGTGTCAACGAGCTGCCTAACACTCGCTCATTAGTTCTGACAAATTACTAGTTTTTCCTCGAACTCAAAATTACGGTCTTGCCATCGTTTTAATTTCTTTTTCTAGCAAAACTTTAGTAATGTTTTCTTAATTGGTTGAGAATTATTTGGCCTATCGCCCCGCAACGCGGACGGGGCATCAACTAGTTCTACACATGTTACACTTAGCGCCACCCCACCACGTCAACAACTTTAGCGCCCCGAGGCACCATCAACCACCCCCCGCGCGTTAAATGGGGGCACCACCGTTGCTCCGCCAGCCTAGTAACGAGCTTTAAAGGGAAAAGCATGTGGAGCCCATTCTTTTCAACCAGTCAAATCTTTTTCTCTTTATTTATTTTTTGGTATTTTTTTATAGAGGACTTTAAACGGGCTTTAAACCCTTGCATGCAAGTTAAAGAGAGGGCTTTAAAACCCTCTATGTGATATGGCACTGATGTGACACTAATATAACATGATAAAACCCTTAGGGACTTTATACCACACCTCCAACCTTCTACTACGGATACAATCCATTTATATGTGATATGACATCTTCAATCATCGTCACTATCTTGATGTAATTGTCTCTTGACTTCATAAAAAGAGATTACTCTGAAATTCAATTCACATTCTAGGCGGGCCTTATCACCGATCATGTATGCTAGTACGACCATATGGACTATATGTATTAGGAATTGGGGTGTTTAACAGGTCGTGTTCACATGTTGGTAGATTTAAGCCCACCTAAACCCGAAAATTGTATCATATATATATAAACCCGAACACAACCAGAATATTTGTGGGTTAAGCCGAACACAACCCGATTAACCCGGATTTTTTTATCTTTTAATTTTTTCCCCAAATTAATATATTAAATATAAACTTAATAAAAAACAAAAACGTATATAATACAATTACATCTAATATATAAAATCTTATATCAATTTCTCTATTTAAGCTATAACTATGACATAAAATACACACCCTTTATAACATAAAAGATATTGTAAAAAATTATAGTATTATATATATGGGTTAAATGGGTAAACCCGACCGGGTTGACCCGAACCTGACCCATTTAGCTGAAACTGATCCAAATCCGTTTATACTAAACCTAAACCCGCAAATTTCGTGTTAGGTTTGTGTCGTATTGTTAGGTCATACCAGAAATTCACACCCTGATTAGAAATCCCTAATGCCTACGGAATTTTTTTGGTTATATTTTTGTCGGTGATTATGGTATGCTTAGAACATGCTCTCCGTGATACCCTTGGGATAATATCATTTTGCCCTTGTGTAGTAGACGAGTAGGTGCGCATAGATAGATGATTAAAAGGCAAATTAACTAAGAGTTAACCCTTTTTGTTTTCATATTCTTTTCCATTCCCTTTTAGGCTTTTAGCACTCCTTTTCAGTGCAAGCATCTCTCATTCTCTTGGATTTGCAACTTTTGAGCATTTAACCTTTTCAAATGGTGACACCATACATACTCACTCCACACTTTTAATCTTTTGTTTTAGTCTTCGTCCATGCTAGGTGCTCTTTTTTGTTTTATTCCTCTCTCACCCTATCGGATTTTGCTCTAAATTGTTAAAAATAAATAGAAAAGTATAACAAGTGGCGAAGCTTGAGATATTCGACTGTAGAGGCGGAAGTCACCTAACCTAAAAATTTCTGTAAAACCGGGGAGTCAAAAACGTATATACCCAAAAATTTCTTTACGAAAACTACATACTCTCCACTATTGAGCGAAAAGTTCAGAGGGTTGGCCGCCCCCTCCCGCCTCTTAAAAGCTTCGCCTATGAGTATAACATGATAATAATGTTGTTGTTTTGTGAATCAATGTTAATATTCCTGTTTTAAATATCATAATATGATTCTGGTGTGCTTGACATCGTCTAGATTATAAATTATACATGTTTTTTGAGGTGATATCCGACTCTATATAGAGATTTACTTGTCATAATAAGTCTCCTTGTATTCTTATACTAGGCTATAAACTCGAGTGTTACATAGGGATAAAGATAATATTAAATAATTGAAAAAAGATTTAAAATTTATAAGAACCATATTTTTTAGGATAATATATATAGTTACAAAAATAAGAGATAAATCCAAATGAGCCAATTAAGAGAATTGGGAAAATAATATTAGGCTCACAAAATTGTGACACGTGACCAGTGGCGGTGTGACAACCCGTGATTTTGAGGAAAAAGTCGCTTGTCGCGTGTTTTATAAATCAAAGTATATATTTAGTTTATTTAATAAATTTTATATATATATATATTATATATTATATATATTATATATATATATATATATATATATATATATATACGTGTATTGGAACCTAATCCATATCGAGTTGAACCAACCCGAACCGTTTGAACCAAAGCTCATGACTCGTGTGTCGATCACGCGATTCAATCCACTCGTGTAGCTCGGAACTTACGAGATCCGAACTATAGCATGAATATTAATTGTATACTTATATATTAGTGGGTTACTTATATTCTTATATTTAATGATTATGAAAAAAAAGATAATACTAATAATAATATAAGTATATGTTGCAAACAATTAATTGCCACCACACCTTCCCCCCGCCCTCGATTTTATGTGGCTGCATACAGCGGCCCACACCCCTTTTGAATTGTTGTGCAGCCCAAACACCCACAACTCCTTAGTTCTCGGCCCAGATTATTGCTCCAAACCGCCTCACCCGTGCTCCCTTTTGAATACGTAACTTTGCATGAGTACGTATTAGATATAAAGAATAGAAACAGAACCCTAGCATCTCCCTCAAGACTTACGGCAGCAGGTGGATACGTCGCAACCCTGTCTCTTCTTGCTAACTCTCTCTCGCATCTTCTCTCGGTTAGTATATTCTTTTTTTATGGTCTTTGGTTTGTAGTTCTCGAATCTCGGCTGCGTTTTTCTGATTCTTGTTGAGTGTTTATGTTCTATGATGATATTGGTAGTATAGGATTTCTATATATGATTGTTGTTGATGTTATACTCGATTAAGGGTTCGGTTAATCGCTAAGGTTAATAGCATGGGTGGATCTTAAATGGTTGTGGGCTAAACCTTGTTATTTTGACGATGTAGATGACTTATGGTAATGATATTCTGCTGTAATTAAACAGTATGGGTCGTTGGGTGCGTTAGTTATTCGGTTGGGGAGACCGGGATGAAAATAAATAGCACTCACGCAGTTACAACCGACTTTACTCAGCTGTAACCGCGTCATAATTTAACGAAAACTGGATTTCTCGAGTCCATGATTAACTTCCACGAAATACCTTTCAAACCCAACTGAAATCACATTTTTTCGACATCGTTTGATACTTTAAAGGATTTATCTCGAGTCAAGGTTTAGGCTGCGTTTTTCGTCAGAATTTGCAGCCCATTACGAGAGTCATAACTCAATATAGAAATTGAGTTATAATCTGAAATTTTTACTGTAAGTACTACCAGGTGATTCCAAAAATCTCCAACTGGAATTTCGTAAAAAGAATAAACGTAGATTTTTAAATAAATAATTCGGCAAACAGGGCCAGATTACGACGAATCTGATCACTGCTTGGCGCAAGATTTTTCACGAAAAATCCGTAAGGAGTTTGGTCACCCAAATTTTACACAATAATCGATGCCCCAATTGACACATCATGTAATTTTTCGGGAATTTTCTGTACACGAACTATTCCGGATAACACTGCGAAAACTGTCAAAAAATGCATTATTATGCTGAATTTTTATTGAAGGGTATTTTAAATCTGACACTTGTGTTGTCGCTAAGTGATGTCGTGATAGATGCATGCATGATAATTAGTATTGAATGATAAAATGTGCTACGTGCTAGATACGTGTTAAGATTCGCGTTTCCGCGTGAGCGCACACACTAGCTCTTAAACAGTAATAATGTTAGGACGTGATTGACCGGTTCCACCTCCGTATTTCTTTCCATTCCTTAAAGCATTCAAATGTGAGTTCACTACTGTGTTACAGGCATGCGTCCTAGGGGGACAAACTACTATTCATTGAAGGAATATTTTTTTTAAAATGTTGTAGTCTAAATTGATGTTAGCTAATAAACTTAAACTCTATCATTACTGCCGAGCTAGTTGCCTGGGAGGCAACGAGGTATTAGTTGATAGCGCTATTAGGCTTGACAAACCTCATACCGTGCTGGGAGTCAGGCGTGAACTAAGGACCTTAAACATTTTGATCAATGCTGATAGACATTGATGAGGGCACAACAAACATAACAGTCACATTGGTATCGAGTTTATTATTCATAGCATGTCTTTAAACTAATCATGTACCTGTTTTACGTTAAATAAAACTGTGAACTCGCTAGTTTTTTGCTGATACATTTGTCTCCATGCTTGCAGGTCGTTAGGTACTTCATGCATGGGAACTTGCTGTCTGGTGAGTTGAAGTGTCATGTGCATATTACTTGTGGCAACTATTTGATATTTTGCTTTTTAAAAATACTTTGGTTGGTAATATTAAACAATACATTTGCTTCCGCTAAACATTACTTTGTTTGAATCGTTAAATTTGAATTACACTATTCATGTTGGACATGACGTTGGTATTTTATATTATTTACTATTAGTTCGACATGATTAGTGACTAGATCTTGGTCGGTCGCACCTCTCGCGGTAAAACTCCGCACGTGGAAATCTGAGGGTGTGACAGGCGGTTCCCCTAAAAAGTTTCAGTGTGATTTGTATTTTGTAGGTAAAAATCATGATCGCCCCTATTAAAAGTTCGGTTAAAACCCCTGATCCCCTTGTAGAAAATAAATCCTACATCCATCACTGGATGTGACGTAACCATTTATATATTTTTTAGGTATAGATTTTGCGTAGGAATTGAATGGATATGAGTGAAAACCTAATGATTAAACAGCAAAAGAAGGGTATGTTGCACCTCATATGATGGTATGTATGTTCCTACCTCTAGTTTGGCCGAATTTATCCACCATATGCTGATTAGTTCTGGAAGTTTAATCACCAAAGCACAAGGGTTTATTTTATTTTTTTATTTTGTTTTCTAAACAAAGTGATAAATAAGTTAAAAAGATGTGGCGAGCATTCACATCATCAGTGTTTATAATCCTCTCCATCTGTAAAAATAAAATAGAAAATGTTTTCTCTCTTCTTTTACCTCTGCATCAGATTCTTTATTTAAGTCTTTATCTGTAAAATATAAAGGAAACTGTCAAAATAGTCTATGAGGTTTAGTCATTTTTGATATTTTAGTTCAAAACTCAAACTTTTTGAATTTGAATCCCTGTGGTTTCAGTTTTGTTATCATTTTATCCAAAAGCAAAATTTGGTCAGATTTTTTAGTTAACATCCAGTTTTTTTAATCTTTTTTCTTCTTTTTAATGAGGGCAAAATGATCAATTTTTTTAAATTTATTATAATAAAACGTCTTTATTAGAAGGGAGGAAAAAGACAAAAAGAAACTGGATTCAACTTAAAAATCTAATCAGATTTTGATTTTGGATGAAAATGGCAACAAAATTGAAAACCACAAGTACCTAGATTCAAAAGGTTTAAGTTTTAAACTAAAATGACAAAAGTAACCAAATCTCAGTTACTATTTAGGCAGTTTACTCTATAATACATAGTATCTTAAAAATCAGGTGGTGCACCGCAGCACCAGCATAGATGCATCTGCTGTTGTTAAAAAATCCATTACGTAGTATCTTAAAATCATTATTGCCCAATCTTTTTATATCTTCTTGAACTAAACAATTAAAACTAAGAAACATGGAATGAGACAACATTTTTGCCCAGCAAGGTTTATACAAACTATGAAGTCAAATCGGAGCCAAGCCGTTAGTAATCGTTCGGTTTGATTTGGTTTGGTTTTAACTTTCAATGACGTTCGGTTTCAGTTTAGTTCAGTTTTAATTTATTAGAAATCAATTTTTGTTTCAATGATTTGGTTTAAATTTTCAATGGTTCAGTTTTAATTTTTAGATAAATTATACAATAGAGATAGAGATAGAGAAGCTGTTGTGAATGCTAATATAATCAAAAAACACATCTTTCTTTAAATTATGTTTATTTCTCAAAAACTTTTCACATCCAACTCTCTATCTATATCTCTATCTTATTCACATACACCTATTTTATTATTTTTTTCTCTTTCCTACACACTCACAATAAAATTATAGAGGTGGATATAAGCCTCTAAATATAGAGGTGTACTTTAGTATCTTCAAATTTTTCTTTATTTAAAGAGGTTCCAATATAGAGATGTTTTTGTTGTTTACTTTATTTCTTTTTCTATATTATAAAGAATATAATGATATAGAGACTCTAATGTAAATGCTATTAGGATGGATGGTAACCATCTTCGTCTCTTTCTATGATCTCTAAACACATTATATGCCTTATTTAATCCCTAAACTTTTTTTAGTTAATTAATTCGAATATATTATTCACTATTTATTTCACTTCAACACCTTCGATCTTTTTTATGATTCGCGAAACTCGGCACCCATGGCCAACTAGAGGAGCTAGGGGGGAGGTATGGCTCAATCCTGTCTATATAGTGTAATTTTTTATTTTTTTTCAGTTCTATATAAATGATACCCATGAATAAATACGAGGACACCCCTGAAAAAAGATTATACCTAAATTTATTAAAACCCCTATTTTTTTAAGCCTAAACATTTTATAATCTCAAATCCTGTCTATATAGTGTAATTTTTTATTTTTTTTCAGTTTTATATAAATGATACCCATGAATAAATACGAGGACACCCCTGAAAAAAGATTATACCTAAATTTATTAAAACCCTAATTTTTTTTAAGCCTAAACATTTTATAATCTCAAAACCCCTAATTTTTTAAGCCTAAACATTTTATAATCTCAAACTGGTATAATTACTTAGCCCAAATAATAGAGTTAGTCCAAATTAAGAATAATTTAATTGAAAGAAGGCCCATTTGATAAACTTAATTCAAGACCAAATCCAAAACAATAAAATATCCATTTTTAATTAATGGCGACAATCGAATGTAATGGTGTGCACGGTTCAATTTAGATTTTGGGCAAATACATTAATTTTGGAATACCCCTAAATTAATGGGATAGCTCCGCCACAGAGAAGAGCGACAACACACCTTGTGTGATTTCTAACAACTTTCCACTCCTTAAGATGCTTAAAGTCATTCTTCTTGAATTGTCTTCCATAAAACATTCGCGTCGGATTTACTACTTCGCCAATTCATGTACTTGCTGTGACCTTTTGACTTCATACCAGTTGAATAGTTATGCGCTCTGTTGTGTTCTTCTTCTTTTTTTTTTGTTGCGCGGTGTCTCGGATACGATTTTGTCATTCGCCTTTTTGGATGTGTTGGTTTGGGGTTGATAGTAGGCATATACATATGCAACGGATCCAAGTTGGCTTGATTGGGCGTGAGATGGAACTCGTTGTATGCTTGTTGGTTAGAAAATTGTGGAGTTTGGGTGTAATGATAGAATTGTGGTTGATCTTTGTCATTAGTAATGACATTGTAGAATGTAGAAAGACTTCTGTGATTTAAGTTTGAGTATGCAGGTTTTTGGTTTCAGTTTTGCGAGTCGATTTGTTAGAACCGCCATTTTTATTGTTGCGTCGATTGTTAGAACCGCATTTTTATTGTTGCGTGGGGTGTTTCTGCTTGAATCCATTGATATTGCTATTTTTTTTGGCGAGGAAAATTATATTTTGAACCGGTTATTTATCAACGGCTAAAAAATAATAGTCACAAGACCGTTGTCCAACGGGTGAAGCGATGAGTTACTCCCGAACGAGGATGGTCTTTTGCAGGCCCGCATGCAAGGAGGCGGTGTTACCACCAGTACAGTAACTAGGTTAGAAACTTGTGTATTAGATGTGTTAAATGAAGAAATATTAAATAATTACCAATGAAAATCTATGAATTATAGATCGATATTTTAAGATAAGAGATGACTGAAATTAAAAATATATATGTAAAAAGAATATTGGTTTTACAAATTATGACTCATGGTGTGACCAATTAATTATTTATTATGTATAAATATGTATGATGAAAAAATAGCTCATGCATCCCAAATAGGGTTGTCATATCGTGTCAGACACAACTGTTAAAACACGAACACGATCAGACATGGACACGAAACAGGTAAATATGAACACAACCCGAAATCATATCGTGTCAGTTTTTTTCCAAACACGAACATGAACCTGATGATAAACAAATTAAACGAACACGACCTGTTAAGATACGGAAAAACTTACAAGCATATCATAGAACCTGTTAAGACACAAAAATGACCTATTAAGACGCAAACACGAACTCGCCTTGGAGGGGTGGAGTGTGGAGTCTAGAGTGGCATATTGTGTAAGACACGGCATGTACATAATAAGACACGAACACGAAATAGGTAAACACAAACACGACATTAAATTAACAAGTCTTATCGTGTCAATATGTTTAAGACACGAAACCTGTTAAGGGTCAGACAAGAACCTGTTAAGGTCGTGTCATTTCGTGTCCATGTCTAAAATTGCCAGTCGTAATCCCAAATCGAAAAAGGTTTGAAGTTTAACATGATAAACAAGTTAAATTCCAAATGAAGATTCGTTATTGAGCGAAAAGGATTTAGGACCATCTTGTAATTCACTCTATACTTAAAGGTGTAAACGAGGCATTTGTCATGGTTATTTTAAGGCCTTAAAATAGACGCCAAGTGTTCGACGAAATGCGTTGGTTTTTAACAGGACGACTGACCAGCTTCCGCAGCCTCACATTCTCTCGGAATATGGTGACGCTAGTGGTGGCGACCACCATCGACCCCGCCTCAATCGGCCCCGCCTCCGCCCTCTTGTCCATGCCCGGCTGGCACCCCGGCCCTTTCCTCCAGGTTCATCCTCTTATTCAATTTTCCATCATCAATTTTAGTTTTGCAATTTTTACATGCGTAATTGATTCATATTTTAACAAAAAAAATTATTTTAGCTGAACATGTTGTTGTTAGTTTGTTTAACTTATATCGAACAAACGATCAAACACGAACAATTAAATAAAGGGGTTAAGAAAATGAACATGCTCGTATAGTGTAAACATAATCGAAAGAACATCACTGAACATAGATGAACAATCATAACGAAGATAACTTCTGTTAAAAGTCGATATAAATAACATTGTGTTTGGGCCTAAAAGTATTATATAATTATATAAGTAGATTAAATTGTATTGGTGATATTTTAGTTCCATAGTACTACCCTAAAATTGTAATGGGCCTAACAAATGTAAGTGAATACAGTAACAAACTTAAACGAGCAAATACATGACTGAACGTTCACGAACATGAATGAACCAGACATGTGTTCATGTTCGTTCGTTCATTTGTTTAACTAAATGAATAAAAAAATTATGTTCATGTTCAACGAACTTCACACCGAACTGTTCATCGAACGCTTGGTTCGTTTACAAGCCTAATTTTGTTGTTAAATTATTTGGTGTAGGACATGGCAAGTTTTGTGAACAAAGATGTAAGACTATTGAAGCATGATTACTCCAATGTTAGAGAGGATCATTTGGATAAAAGGTGGGAGGCTGCAACCGCAGAGGTTGTGGATGAGGTTATATTTCTTAGCAGGCACACTGCAGCCTCGAATCGGCCTGCACTAACTATTCATCCAATTGGTATATGATTGTATGATTTATGAATGGATCAAGAATTGTGTCGCATGTTATACATGTACTAATCAAGTGTTTGGTGTTAATTATGGTGTCTTTTAGGTGTTCCACATTTGAGAGAAGATGAGGTGCCGCCTGCGGGTGGCAAACCGGGCTGGGCCGCACCTCCTAATGCCCGGATGGGCCCGTGGTTGCGACTATTAAAGGGCATTGCAGAATCACATAATCTGACTCCTGAATTTGAGGTATCTGTAATGTATACCATTCAGGCTGTTTAAAATTTGACCATCTGAAAGTTAAAGTATAAATAGAATGAATTGTTTGAACTTGAATATGTGTGTGTGTGTTTGTACAAGTGTGTATGTATTTTGTTCTTACTCTACTATTTAATGTCTTAACAATCAAAATTCAGGTAGATGATAGATCATGTTTTCCTTTTGTATAGAAATATTTTAAGTTGTGGCTGCTTTTTTATTTTTGGATTTTTTAATTATTATTGGGTATAGGTTACATTGGAGGCCACACATCATGGACCTCTAACTGATTCTCCCACAATGTTTGTAGAAATTGGTATGTATCTCCAAAGGGAAAACTTAATTGTTGCATAACGCCAAAGGTTGCTCTTTGGTTTTTCATAGTTTTAGTTTAGTCAGAGGTGGCAGTTTTGACCCATTTGCTTACGAATGGGTTGTTTTGGGTTGTGGTTATCTAAAAAGGGTTCAAATCATAAAATAGGTAGAAGGGGAATGTGTCCAGGGGGTTGAAAGTCGTCCAAATTCAAAATTTTAATGCGTATAACTTTCTAAATTTTCTTTTAGATTTGGATTATCATGTAATAATATTGTTTCTGTACTCATACTGAACAATAGTTATTTATAAAAACAGACGAAAGAGTTTGATCCGGCCTGCTTTAATTCATACTAAAAATGACCCCTTTTGCCTGCCCGTCATGTCAATATTTCACAATGATGAAAAATAGTCATTAATAATATAGTTTGATGTTATTATTAATTTATTATATCAGGCAGCACAGAAGAGTATTGGAAGAGGCAGGATGCAGCACAAGCCATTGCTTTAGTTCGGTATCCCTTTTTAGCATAAGCTTAACTGTTAGATAAAATAACGTACTTGTAGTTATAATTATATACAACACTTTTAGCCATGAAGATATACATAAAAATAAAATGTGTCAAGAAAAATGAAACAATGAGTAAAGGGTCATGACTCATAAGGGAGTGAGGGACACATTTTCTGCTACAATAAAATTAAAACTTAAAAGATGAATTTACTTTACAAAGCAAATACAATTATAATCTTTTTCTAATGTTGCATTGAAGTTAGTTTGGAAAGGACTGGGACTTGATGGAGGAATTCCTGTTGGAGACTGGCACAGGTAATCTTTATTTATGTAAAAATCTAGGTTATTATTGCGCTTGTACTGTCTTATTATTATAATTATTGCTTTAAGTATTTATAATCTCTTTAGAAAACATAAAATTGTTTGTGGGTCAACTTAGCTCGGCTTGTTACATAACATACTAAATAATACCTGAATCAACCTGAACTATTTTTACCGTTATCTTATCTGTCCCGCCTATCTTCCACATTCAGTTAAAAGGCATTGTTGATATAGTTGTATACAAAAAGAGTTGTGTATTTTGAAGATGTTGGAATAAAGTTTGCAATTTACTTGCTATTTTGCTTAAATTCAATTGTGTAGGAATAACGGGAAAAACAAAATCCTTTTAGGGGTTGGTGGTGGACACTATGTTCCCCGGCATATGGATATTATTCTGTAAGTTAACAATTTTAACCAACTTCTTTTTAACTTACTCTTAATACCTTTGGTACACTTAACATGTTATATGATTGTAAGTTGCATGGTTTTTAAGAATTTTGTTGCATCTTACCCCCTCAAGTTTCATCTTTTAGGAAAGATGATGTTTGGGTGGGCCACCTACTGTCGAGTTATTCATTGCCAATGGAAGACAATGGAGAGGCGGGAGTAGGTGGAACTTGGAGGGAAGCGATTAAAGTTGCATACGAGGTTACAAAAGAAGCATTCCCGGGGGGAGAAATTCTTGCTCATCTTGATCAAAAGTAAGAATTATCTTGTAAACTTGCTCTTGTTAAAATCTTCTGGTATTGAAGGCAAGTAATATTTAATATATTACTATTAGGTTTCTTCTAGTATAAATAGATCTTTATAATATTGTTCAAAGAACTTTTGAGTATTATTATTTTAGTTTGTTCACAAATTCGGAGTTCTTCGTCTTGACATGTTTATCAGCATTTGTGGTATCTTGTCTTTTATCAAGTATCAAAGTTGATGTTTTCTCTTGGTTTTTATAATCAAAGTTTCAAGATTAACAAGAATCCTCTCTATTACGCATGAAACTCAAATTGATCCTATCCAAGTAAATGGCTAGAAATTGTCACCTGACTCACCTCAATGATGAATCAACAAAAATTACTATTTTTGTAATTGTTAAAACTTAAACACACACTTGATCCTTGTCGCACTATAGTTCTACTTGAATGTTTATTTCTTAATTTTAGCATATTCCATTTTTGCGTTTTATGTTCAAATGCAGGAGCTTTAAGAGTTGGCAGAAAAATGCTATATTGGGTTTCTTGAAAGAGGAGAATATAAATGTTGGCAAGCCTCAGGATTTTCGCTAATTTGCTCAGGATATTATCTAATTTATTATCAATTTGGGTCTGCTAGCATGCTTATTTTTTTGGGTACTTTGTACTAAATCATTGTTACCATTACCAAATCAAGTCAAAGGAGGTCATTGTATTTCACATTCATATATCCAATAAGTTCAACATATGTTATTTTCTTCATAAGAGACTTTAAATGCTTAGTTTAAAAGAGTGCCTTTGCCGCATGCTTAAGGTGTGAACTGCTTGATATGTTTTAGGAAACGGGTTGACCCATCAACTGTTACCTGAGCATGATACGTTTAAACAGGTTGATTCATTAACCTGCTTAAGTTTTAATGGTAAATAAGTTCTCAAGTTCTAATCATTTCTTAAAAAGTTCTTATTAAGATTTTAAAAGAGGTTATTAAGAAAGTACTAACACATACATTAATTAAATTTCTTTCCATCTGGCTCTTTAATCTCGGGCAAAATTCGTTAATCCAAATTACTAATCACCAGAAGAGTCATTGGTTTAAATTCTTTGCAATTATGCATACTTATTTTCATGGTGCATTTGAATTGAGGGTTGGACTTTGACTAATGACATTCAAACACTGATTGGGTCAAACCCGATTCTCGTTTCACAGAGAAACTGATATACACACGTCAGTATATTCCCTTGTCATGTTCTTTAGTTAGAGAATGAGAAAAAGCATTACAGGTGGATAATTGGATATGTAATCCAAACTTACATAAAGTTAATAAAAAGAATAACATTACACCACAAGGGTTTCCCACATTCATCGGAACTCCAAACTTGTTGACTTTAACACCGGTCAACTTCTTAGAACAAAAGATTGCAGATGCAGCCTAGCATTCGCAGCTATGTTGATAGATTCTTCATCTTGCTTCTCCTTTGCAACCGCAACGGCAGCCATATACGCTTCTTGTGCTTCTTCCATTTTGCTCATTTCCAACTCATCCATATCATCCTACATATCATTAACATAAACCATTTAGATAAAAGTATACATCTTGCAATGAAAACGAACCAATGAGGACGTTTTAACTTTTAAGTGGCACATAGCTTACTAGTTCAGGAAGTTGACCACCATGTGGGTTGACATCGTCGTAGTCTTGGTCTGGAAGGGTAAAATGGTCTTCTGATAAGCCTTCAAATAAAAGAGTGTATGATGACATCTCTCCTTGAAAGGCATTCAAATCTTCCTGAAGTTTTTCCACCTTTTTGTTGGAAGTCGTTGCTTCCCACTGTAACTTTTCTACAGCTGCTTGTTTATCCGCAAGTTTAATCTGTGACGAAGCAGATCATCTCATCAACAACATAATCTACACATTTTAGCATCAACAACATAATCTACACAACGGCACCTTACACACACACCTTTAGATCAGCTAGTTGCGCTTGAGTAGACCGCAGTAAAGCATCCTTTTCCAATGCCTGTTTCTTCACTTCATTAAGGATGCTATTAACAGAACTCACTTCATTCTTTGAAGCTTCTGCTGCTTTCAAGATTTCATCTTTCTCTGACAACTGTCTCTGCAAATCCTCCACTTTCTCCCTTAATTCCACCAATTCTTCCCTTTCTTTTGTCAACAGCGCACTTGAGGAAAACATGGAAGCCCCATCACCACCTCCAACTTGCTCATCACCACCGTTTTCCCTGCGTTTTTTTCCCGGGAATCGACTGCGCATTTCTACCTTTTCCTTCAGCCATCTGAAAAATGTTCAAAGATTACAAGTTTCCAACACAATTTCAATATAATATATAACTTAAACTGTTCCCAAGTGAGAATAATTAATTACCCTATTGGAGATGGATTCTCTTGACGGTGTTTTCGTGTAGATCATTGACCCCCTACGAGTAAACGAACTAGTCGCCTTTCGATCCTACAAAGAGAAACACGCCCCGTATCAAGTTCATGATTTCCAATAATTAACAATTTAAAAAAAAACTGTTCCCTAATTGAACTCAATGAACCCACCAATGAGGGAGTTCCACCGCATTTTTACCCAAAATTGAACCCGATGAACGCAAATTGTTATATCCAAAACTGAACCCAAATTCCATTTTCGCCAAACTATAATAACTGTCATCTCTTCGGCTTCAACATCGGGTTCACCGGTAAGAATTACCAACCCGAATCCCATCCCGGTCCGTTTGCAGCGGTGTTCCTGTACGACCGATGAACACCCGAAACCCCCCATCCCAAAGGCTCCCCCTTCACCCTATCCCCAATTTAACAAACCCTAATCCAGTTAAAGTATGCATAAAACACAATACAAATCCAAACAAAAGAGCCCTATCTGCTTCACTTGTAACATACATCATCACTAAAATCCCCAAAATTCAAAATATACATAAACACAATCATACCAGTGTGTATGTGTGTGTGAGAGAGAGAGATACATACAATCAATGACTGAACAAGAGGAACGATCTGAACAAGATCATTGTAGAGAAGCCGGTCGACGTTATTGGCGGCAGGATTCCGGTGGTGGGACGGCGAATTAGGGCGGAGATCTTCGCCGGAAAGCCATGAAGTTTGTTGTTCTCCGCCATTAAATCCTAAAGTAGTATTGTCTTGGTCCAAATCGAAGTGCTGAGATGACTGGTGATACATGTTTGTTTGGTTTGGTTTGAAGTTGAATTTGCGTGTTTGAATTTTTAGGGTTTGGATCAAATGATGGGTTGCAGAAACTGAAACTGAACGAAACGAAGGTATTGGGTTTGAAAGAGAAGAACACAAAAGAAGGATGGAGACTTTTGAAACGAAAAATTAAATTTTTATTTTTTGAAATTTCAAATGTCTTATGTTGTTGTTTTTGAAAGTTACTTTTGATATTTAATGGTTTTAAGTTTTTGATTTTTTATAGCTTGGGTGATGGGTCTTGAAATATATGTCGAGTATGAATCGACCGTGGCAGTACAACTAGTATTGAGGTATTAGTTTAAAATAGATGTAATGGTATAGTACCTATATGATGATTACAAAATTATTATTTTTTTGTTTTTCTTTTAAAATTAAAATTAATAATATTTCATTAAATAAATAAAACACACACAAATAATACTACTCGTCTTAATTGTCATCTTCGTTTACGCCGTACTCGTCATCTTCGTCTTCGTCCTCATCAACTTCTTCTTCACCCTTGTTTGGAATATACTGAACCGACCAGACGTGTTGGACCAAATCAACCCCTAACACGGAATGTGCAACTTCAAACCGCATTTCATGTGCATTGTAGGTTTTGGTTTATGGTTTATAGAAAATGGAATGTGAGAGTTTGTGTGTGTATATATATATATGAAATAAGAAAAAAATATATTATAGCTGTTAGTTGACTGTTGCGAACGGTCATTGGCCAAAATGAAACTCGATCCAGCGTTTTAAATAACACGCCCAGACAGTTTTTTTTTAAAACCACGCCCAGGGGTGGTGAGGCGGCGTGTTTGGCTGTTTTGTGCCCTCCACGCCCTTTCAAGTTACCACACAGGTGGTCTTAGTGTTTTTATGTAGTGTCATTTTATTTTGTTTAGAATTTTAATATGTTATTTCTTGGTATGGTACTATTCGTATACTGGACGGTGTGGAGCAACGCCCTCAACTAGATGGTGCTCCTAACATCAGCCCGTCATAGCCAAAGGGGGCGCTATGACATGCCTCCACCAGTTGGTTAACGAGCATGAGAGAGGAGAGGGTGAGCACACAAACCAATCAGATTTCTTCTTTTAATTTATTTATTTTTCTTTATATATATATATATATATATATATATATATATATATATATATATATATATATATATATATAGGGGCAAGATTTAGGGAAACGCCTATAAGTGTGAGAATGGCTGAGAACGTCCCTCATCCGTTGGATTAAAACAATCTATGGATTAGATTGGCGCGGTGGCGTTTTCATAAATAACATCACCTTAATTGCGTGAACGTGCTTCATTAAGGGGAAAGGGTCTTTTGACTGCTCTAATACAAAACGCTAAACTCATAAGTAAAACGCCATTAAAATTCTCGTCTTAAGCTATGAGCCATACACATCAGTCCCTTCCAGATGAAACGCCATCTTTATCTAAAACGTCATTCATACAAAACGCCAAACTTAATGATGAAACGCGTTACAGCTTTAACAGAGTAACTGA
Source organism: Scalesia atractyloides (assembly GCA_947069175.1). NCBI lineage: Eukaryota > Viridiplantae > Streptophyta > Magnoliopsida > Asterales > Asteraceae > Scalesia > Scalesia atractyloides. The sequence continues at coordinate 13,794,972 of CAMTDV010000029.1, forward strand.
AACGATGGAAACTTTATTACTAACATTTATTATAAAAAAATTCTCGTCTAAACTACGCACCAAAACATCTTATATAAACAACGTCACAGGCCCTTCTATTAATCTCACCAAAAACTAATGCCATATTTTACTAAATACCATTCAATTTAAAACGCCAAAAAGTTCAAAACCCACAGATGGCAAACGTCGTTTATTGGAGATTCAGTTTGGTTCTCAATTTATTCATAATCGTCTTTCATGCTAGAAGAAGAATCTTTGTAAGAACAGTCAACGCCATACTGAACTTGGACGAACAAGTTCATAAGGAGATCCATGCCCTTGGCATTCCTATTGATAACCCTGTGAGAAAACACAGACGGTTATATGAAGATTAACCAGAAAATTTGGACCGAACAATGCAAATCCAATTGTCGACCCAGTCATCCAATCTTGGCGTTTTGATGAACACACTGAGTTGGTAACTGTTGTATGTGACAACGGGCAACAGGAAGACTACACGGTTGAAAACATCATGACCAAACAACGTCTTGGGTTCCTACAGGAGTTATGCAACTCAACATGTTTGAACACAGACATGACCCCAAAATTGGCGTTGTTGGATGACATCTTCACATGGAGGTGTCAAAATCTTCAAGACGAAGACACCGACGATGAAGGTTTAGATTTGAATTTTGACCAAGAATGCGAACAAGAAGACTAAGGGAACGATGGATACTTCTCAGACGAAGTCCCATCAGACGATGATTCTTGATTGTTTTTTTTCTTTTCTTTTTTTGTGTGTCACTTTCTATGGTTTGTTATGTACTTTTCCGCTAATAAAATACTTTATTTCTCTAATTAGATATAAAACGCTAAAATCGTCACAAACGCCAAAACTATAATAATTTCCTTTAATCACATATTATTAAAAAAACTCCAAAAATTAATGAATTGTATAAAACAGGGTGCAAGAGAATAGAACAAAGGATGGATGAATATGTAGATTAACTTAAACGCCATGAATTGTTTTCATTTTATAATTTTCATGTTAACTAATGTATTTGGTTTAGACTATTGCATCTACTTGTTTATAAACTCCATGAATATTATTTACAAAGTGCATGTCTGAGATATGTTCAAAACGTCATCTTTGTGTTTTAGATGTCATAACATTATTTTGCCTTACAAAAGTTAACTAGTTGTATTTTGCCATCTTTATCTAAAACGTCATTCATACAAAATGCCAAACTTAATGATGGAACGCGCTACACCTTTAACAGATAAAGAACAAACACTAACTGAAACGATGGAAACTTTATTACTAACATTTATTATAAAAAATTCCCGCCTAAACTACGCGCCTAAAACATCTTATATAAACAACGTCTCAGGCCCTTCCATTGATCACACAAAAAACAAATGCCATATTTTACTAAATACCATTCAATTTAAAACGCCAAAAAGTTCAATAACCACAGATGGCAAACGTCGTTTCTTTGAGATTCAGTTTTCTTCTCAATAAAGTTTCACTGAATGAGTTGGACAACATTCTTAAGTGAGAATTAACAATGTTGTCCATCTCATTCAGCAAAATCTTATTGAGTTAATCCTCACCTAATTAGAGGAATAAAGTATTTTTATTGACTGAAAAGTATTCTTTTTTGTGTTTATGTGTGTGTGCGATCTTCTATGTTGTTTTGTCTTTAGTTAATATAAATACTTATTCTCATATTAGTGCAAAACCAAACAACAAAAAAACAAACATCCAGAACTATAATAATTGTCTTGAATTACATGTTATGCACAAAAAGTGAAAAAATGTGAAAAAATAGAAAATATAGAAAACGCCACACTACTTTTCACTTGCTCTCGAAGACTGTGTCGATTTTCTTCTATTACGGCATCCTTTGTCGATGCGTAGTGTCCGAAAGCTTTATAATTTTACACTGTCTTTCTTTCGCACCGGGCTTCCCTTTTGTTTTTGTTTTTTTCAATTGCTTACTCCTGTTTGGATTTCAAACGCTTGCGAGATGCAGAACCTTTCAACTAATACCCAACAGGGACTCTTATCGGATTCTTGCTGTTTTAATATTGCCCTGTTATCTCCGCAAATTTATCCCTAGTACTAGGAGCATGAGTAACAATCTGCATATCTTGAAACTTCTTCATATAAGATTGAACATGATCCTTGTATTAGGATAACTACTCCTTATTACCAGATAAACAGTTCAAAGTATACTCTGTTGCAAAAATAAGTTATTGCTTCATACTTTGCAATCAAAGCTCGGTCATAAAATCACAACTTATTGAGTAATCTGAAGAGCAATTTGGCGAAGCCTCTTTACGTCATCTATTCAAAATGTACTGTTTTGAAAACTACCTATTATCCAAACTTCTCAAAAAATAAAATATATGTCTACATAGCAAACCAAACTGCTCAAAACGTCTACAGGAGCAAGTGTTGGTGCAATCAGACTTACGGTAAATTACCTGAAATGTCACACCCTGGATTTCCAACCCAAATCCAAACACCGGTGGGCCCGGGTGGGGAGTATTGTGACATTAGTTGATAGCATCATAGTCAATTAAACAGGCGCAGCGGAAGTCTTGGAGTAAAATTACTATTACAAACCGGAAGAGATTGGAGTAAAATTACTATTACTCATTTTGAAAACTTTAAAATGATTTTTAAGTGCAAAACGGCACAAAATCTTTTATTAACTTGGGAAGTTGACTTTGCAACCTTTGTTTCAGATTCACATGTTTGTCAATACATACAGGGCCCAATAAGAAACCGAGACATGATTAAATACACACCACTTAGAACTCACGAAGGAGTTATCCCCAATGTCTTGGGTAATTTAGCATATGAGCGTCTGTTAGGTGTATGCCTACACCCCGCGCTAAGGTCGTGGCCAATAAATAATGTATTGAGCCGAGAATATCCAGGACACGGTAATTTAACCCCCGATGTTTAAGTTATCAAACAGAACTGATTAAAACGGAATAGGCGGGTTTACTAGCCACAAACGGGCATTCGATTGACCCCATTTCGGACCAAGCGGTAATAGTGTACCGTATCCCAAGCCCATATAGGGAAAATAAGTCGAGAGTATTTACCTGAGCTAGTCTTCTTTTAAATTTTAATAACTCAGCCGTATACAAAAGTACCAACTGCAGATAGCATTTACCGGCAAGGCTCTAGTCTGGATTATGGCATAAGCTAACCAATTAAATACTATCGGTCCTTATTTAAGTCATAGACTTAGACCGAGTAGTGTACATGATCAAGACGTATAACGCTTGATTAAACGGTGATCAGATAGAATGTAGTTTAAACCCGACAAGTACTTTGACTTGCATAATATGGGTAAACAATTAACATTCTGGATTTTGAGATTAAAATGAATAGGTTAAACCCGTTTCGGGTAAATTCCGTAAACTAGTTACGTATAGTCAACCGTATGCTTATAAGCGATAATGGGTAACCGGATAAGTCATGGACAAGTTCTATATGCCATTATATTTTAAATAAGTTAAAATATCATGTAGGATATCAACTTATATGCCCGTTAAGGTTTTAAAACGAAATTATGCCTCATAAGGGCGTTTTGGTAATTATATGTCGTATAAAGGAACTTGCGTGCATTCTGATGTTATGATCATAAACATTCTGTAAAAATACTTAATTTGTGATATAACATCAGTAAGATAGCACACATAAGTGTGGTTTATGGTTTAAAACCAAACTATGCACCGAAATGGCATTTTGGTCATTTAAAAGTATAGTTTACGATATTATATTAAAATCAGTTTATGATCAGAAGATTAACCTCATAATATGTTAATTACATTAACATATCAGTAGGTAATTCATTTGCAAGTCCATTGTTGATTAAACCTTGTTTTATGTAAAAAGGGCATTTTAGTCAAATTTTGACATTTTACGGAACTTGTGCATAAACTCAGATTATGATTATGATCATGTAATATAACCTCAGAGGGTTATGCTACATTGCATTACGATCATAATGTGACCTTAATTCAGAAGTTAACTAATCTAAGTCGGGTAAGAATCGAAAGTCAAAGCAGAAGTCAAACTTCGCGACTTTCGGTTGCGAACGACTCTAGGACTAAAATGGACGGATCGAACATGTTCCCACATGTTCTAATAATTATTACCCACTTGTTTAAGTGTCAAAAACATGTTTATAACATACATAAACTCAGATTATGATTTTATGAAATCTGACCCGTTTGACTTTTTAAAACAATAACTTTGACCCGTCAATTGACCTAGTAAACGTGATCCTTAGGAGGTGCCCCTTTAAGGGGTTAATACCTTCCTAATTACGATCACTTAGCCATGTTCATTTCGAACAATGGCTGGACCATAATGGTCTTAACCGAAAGTCAAGGCATTTGTCAAAATGCTTGACTTTTGGCTATTAAAAGCCTATAAAAAGAAAAGAGCAGAGATGGAGCACTTACAAGTGATCCAAGGGAAACTTAGAACTCAAAGAGAAGCTCCCAAATGGCCAGGAACTTCCAAGAGTGTAATAGAGAGGAGAAGAAGAAGTGCATGAGCAAAGAATGAGGTGAACTAGTGGGCTATTTATAGTGCAAGGAGGTATGTGAAGATGAAGCCAGGTGTTAGAGGTGTTCTAGGATCATCACAAGTGTCTAGCAAGGTGTCAAGAGCTGCAAGAGTGTGGAAATTTGCAGGAGAGGTGGCATCTTGACAGAATTTTGGGGTTTTGACACTTTTAATCTCTCAAATTTAGTTTTGTGGATTGTCATGAATTGTCCCTTGACTTATATCTAATGACATAATGATACAACTTGGTCTTTTCGTTCAACACGAGATGTATTGAAGAAGAGTACGAACAACCGAACGTTAACGAGTGTCACACTAGGTGTTCTTACGACTTATAAGTGTTTACTAGCTTAAACGCGAAAGATACAAACACTTATGGTTTCATGGGTTAAATTACGCAAACTAGTAAGGTTTGGTGAAGAAGCGAAATACTCAATGATGGTAAATTAAGAGATATCCCGTCAGCCGGAAGTTGTTCGTATCGAGAAATAACTTGTTTAAACAAGTAATGCGGAACACATGTAGTCTAGGGGCCTCTGGGTAATTAGCTGAAAGTTAAAATGGTGAAAATCAAAGGCTTCAGACGCCCGCCATAGGCTACGGTCACTAGACCGTAGCTAACGGTCAATATAAAATCAAAACAGCAAGAATAAACCGTAGGCTACGGTTTTCAACCATAGGTTACGGTTATTTTTATGAAATTTTGAGATTTTTGAACATGTTTGAGTGGCTAGCTCATTAAGGTATGATCCGAGGGATTGTACACGTGTCGATTTATTACCGAACATGAATTTTACGAGGTGTTACATCCTCACCCCCTTAAAAGAAATCTCGACCTCGAGATTTTATTCAAAAAGATGGGGTACTTTTGTCGCATAGTGGACTCAACCTCCCATGTATACTCGGGGCCACGACGGGCATCCCACTTAACCTTTACAATAGGTATTAACTTCCTTCGGAGCTTTTCAACCTGTCAATCTTCGCGAAATTGGTTTCTCAATGAACCTTAGGTTTTCATCAATTTGCACATCTTGATGTGACATTGCTAGCGACTTATTGGCTAGACATTTCTTTAAATTAGATATGTGGAATACATCATGGATTCCACTAAGCTCCTCAGGCTGTTTGAGCTTATAAGCTATAGAACCGACACATTCGATTATCTAGAATAGTCCAATATATCTTGGGCTCAACTTGCCCTTTTTTCCAAAACGCATCACACCTTTCTAGGGTAATACTTTCAGCATGACTTTGTCCGCTACTTGGAAACTGAAGAGGTTTACACCTCTTGACAGCATAGCTCTTCTGCCTATCTCTGGCAGCTTTGAGACGATCACGGATTTGCACAATCTTTTCCATGGTCTCCAGGATAATAATCAGGTCCTGATAGTTGGGCTTCCCCAACTTCTGCCCAGCACACGGGCGTTCTGCATTTTCTCCCATACAAGGCTTCAAAAGGAGCAGCCTTGATGCTCGTATGATAAGTGTCATTGTAGGAGAATTCTAATAGGGGTAAGTGGTCATCCCAACTTCCACCTAAATCAATCACACATGCCCTAAGCATGTCTTCCAGTGTCTAGATAGTACGCTCACTTTGACCATCAGCCTGTGGATGGTAAGCCGTACTAAAGTTTAATCGTGTGCCTAAAGATTGTTGGAAACTTTTCCAAAAGTGTGATGTGTATCTTGTATCTCTGTCAGATACAATAGATACCGGCACACCGTGTAGGGACACAATCTTGTCCACATACAACTTAGCCAATTTATCTGAATTATACGTTTCTTTGATTGGCAAGAAATGAGCTGACTTAGTTAGTCTGTCTACAATGACCCAAATAGTGTCATTTCCACTTTTGGTCTTAGGTAAATTGGTAATCAAGTCCATAGTTACCATTTCCCATTTCCAGGTGGGAATTTCAAGTTGTTGTAGAAGTCCTGACGGTTTCTGATATTCGGCCTTAACTTGCGAACACGTCAGACACTTAGCTACATAAGTGGCTATGGATTTCTTCAAACCCATCCACCAATAATTCTTCTTCAAATCTTGATACATTTTTCACCACCCGGGTGAACAAAGTATCTTGAATTATGCGCTTCCTGGAGGATTAGATCTTTAAGTCCTCCAAAGATCGGAACCCAAATTTCATCACTAAATCTTAGGATTCCATCCTTTCCAGGTGTTAATTGATCAACAGTTTCGCCTAATCCCTCATTAGGAATATTAGCCTTTAACAGGGCTTCTTTTTGCGCATCTAATAGCTTCTCACTCAAGCTATTTCTGAGCTCAATGCTCTTGGCGTTAATCCTAATAGGTTTAACCCTTTCCTTGCGACTTAAGGTGTCAGCAACTACATTTGCCTTGCCGGGATGGTAGCAAATCTCGCAATCATAATCATTAAGAGTTTCCATCCAACGGCGTTGTCACATATTCAATTCTTTCTGATTGAACAGGTGTTGGAGACTGTTATGGTCAGTGTATATAATACACTTCATACCATACAAGTGATGTCTCCATAGCTTTAGTGCAAATACAAGGGCACCCAATTCCAAATCGTGGGTGGTGTAATTCCTTTCATGCACCTTTAATTGTCATGATGCATAGGCAATTACCTTGCCATTTTGCATTAGCACACGGCCCATGCCAGTGTGCGAAGCATCACAATAAACAACAAAGTTCTCAATACCCTCAGGTAGAGATAACACAGGAGCATTGCTCAACTTGTGCTTAAGAGTCTCAAAAGATTCTTGTTGTTTTGGACCCCAATTATCTTAACATTCTTACGAGTCAAGGTAGTTAAAAGAGTGGCTATTCTTGAAAAGTTCTCAATGAAACTCCTATAATAACCGGCCAATCCTAGAAAAATACGAATCTCCGTTGGGGTTTTGGGTACTTCCCAATTCATGATGGCCTCAATTTTAGCGGGATCCACTTGGATACCACGCTCACTTACAACGTGTCCAAGGAATTGGACTTCTCTAAGCCAAAATTCACATTTAGAGAACTTTGCATAAAGTTTCTCTTGTCTTAATAGTTCTAGGATGCACCGAAGATGTTTCTCGTGATCAGCTTGATTACGAGAATAGATAAGTATGTCTCTATGTAGATAATGACAAACTTATCCAAATACGGTTTGCAGACTCTGTTCATGAGATCCATGAACGCTGCTGGTGCATTTGTGATCCCAAAAGGCATCACTAAGAATTCAAAGTGACCGTATCGGGTCCTGAGGCAGTTTTAGGAACATCTCACTTCTAACCTTCAGCTGGTGATATCCAGACCTCAGATCGATCTTGGAGAAGTAACTAGCCCCTTGAAGTTGGTCAAATAAATCATCGATCCTGGGCAGAGGATATCTATTTTTAATTGTTAACTTGTTCAGGTCTCGGTAAGCAATGCACATTCGCATCGAACCTTCTTTCTTCTTTACAAAGAGGATAGGAGCTCCCCAAGGCCAAGGAACTAGGCTGAGTAAAGCCTTTCTCCAAAAGTTCGTCTAGCTGCGTTCTCAATTCCTTCATTTCCGTTGGTGCTAGCCTATATGGAGCTCTAGCTACGGGTGCTGATCCTAGTATAATATCAATCTTAAACTCCACTTGTTTGTTTGGAGGTAGACCTGGTAATTCTTCTAGAAAGACATCTGAATATTCTAAAATAACTGGTAGGTCTTCCATGTTTGGCTTAGGTTCATTGATGGTTACTTGTGCCATGTAGATGACACAACCTCTTCTCAAACACTTGGATGTCTTAAATAATGACACCTTGTCCAGCAATCCATAGTGTGAGTCTCCGAGAATGGTGATCACTTCACCAGATGGGGTCTTAATTTCGATGAGCCTTTTATCGCAGGCAATACGGGCTTGGTTATAAGATAACCAATCCATACCTAAGACAACATCGAACCCCCAAATTTCATTGGCAAAAGAGAGATAGGGATGGAATGATTCTTAATGGATATAGAGCATCCATCAAGAATGGAAGAAGCAGTTTCTACGGTTCCATCGGCAAGTTCTATCTCATAAGTTTTATCTAGATTTCTTATGGGTATAACAGTTTACTAAACTTATGACCAACAAATGATTTATCCGCACCCGAATCGAAAAGAACTCTAGCATAAATATCATTAATGGGAAAGTACCTGTTATGACGTTATTGTCATTAACAGCTTCCTTAGCAGTCAGCCGAAAAGCGCGTGCGTTCCCCTTCTTGGCCTCTCCAGGCTTCGGATTATTATTCCTTGAATTCTTTGGGCAGTTAATTGCAATGTGCCTTTTTCATTGCAGATATAACATACTGCATCCTTAAGATCTTTACAATCTAGGGTCTTATGCCCTCTCCTTTTACAAATACCACAAGGTCTAGCTTGTGAATCAGAATTACACTGTCCCCAGTGTCTGCGGTTGCAAGTCTTGCAAAATGGCATCACAGCCGACTTGCCTTGGTTCTCTTTGAACCCAGATCTCCCTTTATTTTTCTTATTAAACTTATGGGATTTATCATCTTCTCTCTTTCTTTTTCCGTAGTTTCAGGCTTAACTGACTTCTGCCTTACTAAATCAAGGTGTGAGAGAGAGATAGGTCTACAGCAGACCTATAGGTATTAGGCTGAGCAGCCTTTCCCATGCCCTTAATCTCGGGCGCTAATCCATTGATAAAACGGCGCAATGCATTTGGATTCAGGGGTGATTAAGTAGGATACTAACCTAGATAGGGAATTGAAATCGGAGACATACTTCCGACAGTCTAGGTTTTTCATTGAAAGAGACAAGAAGTCTGTCTCTATTTTCTCCACCTCATGGGGTGGGCAATAGGTTTCTTAACGAGATCCACAAATTTGGACCATCCCAGATTATACAGGTATACTTTACTTGTAGACTGAATCATGGCTTTCCGCCATATTAGGCATCGCCCTTGAAGGATTGTGATACATACTTGACCACATCCTTTTCAGCACAGCCGCTGATGTCTACGATGGTCTCTATCTCGTCCAGCCACTTTAGGGCTTCTACAGCTCCTTTTTCCCCATTAAAGTCTCGGGGTTTACAGGCGACAAAGTACTTGTAGGTGCATCCGTCCCTAGAAGAACGAGACCTATCAGCAAAGTCTATCCTCCTTGGTTCACTCTTCGCACTTGATGAGTGAACAGAGCTCTCTTTATGAGCTGAGGATGGGGTAATCGATAATGGTTTAGAGCGACTAGCACTCGACTCTCTTAGCTTCTCTATGGCCTTACCCATGGCCTTTTCCACAACCGCATCAATGCGTGCTTGGAAGTCATTATTGTCAATGGCTACATTTTCGGCATTGTTGGGTTCAACGTTCCGATGGCTACTTTGTGCCTCATTTGAATTAGCCATTCTTTAAAGCTTTGGTTCTATATACCAATAAAATTGGTCTTAGCCATGGTATACCAACCATATCGGTTTTAAACAGTGGATATAACAATCCATCGCCTAATCAAACTAGTGTGAATAACATCACAACTCTTAGGCTCAAAGTATCTATATTTGGCCTAGGTCTTAATAGGACCATTATAGGCAATTTATGATCTGGACAAGGTCCATATATTACTGACAGTGGATCATAATGTCACAACTGTCATCGTCATATTTGACAATTGTATAGCACATAGGCTTGTCACAAAGGACATTTAAAAACATGGCACATAGGCCTGTCACTAATGGACATAAAATATGGCACATAGGCCTGTCACTAATGGACGTAAAATAGGGCACATAGGCACTACATCGCTAATGGATGTTTTATTTATCACCGTACTGATGATATTTAGCCGGGATCAAATCGATCACATTGGCTATATAAGATAAATTATAGCCACAAGGGTAATACATTACTAATGGATGCTTTATTTATCATCGCACTGATGATATTAGCCGGGATCAAATAGATCACATGGGCTTTATGTAAAAAACATAGCCCGAAAGGGTAATACATCACTAATGGATGTTTTTATTTATCACTGTACTGGTGATATTTAGCCGGGATCAAATAGATCACATAGGCTATATAAAATTAATCATAACCCGAAAAGGGTAATACATCACTAATAGATGTTTTTATTTATCACCGCACTGGTGATATTTAGCCGGGATCAAACAGATCACATGGGCTATATAAGGTTAGGACATAGTCCATTACTTTGAAGGCTAGCGTGATTCCTCAAGTCACACTACCATGAGTATGAACATTACTTGAATGTTAATCATAAGAGGACCTTAATGGTTGATTGATATTCCCGGTCGCATTGACCTTAATGACTTGGAGGCTAGACTTAGTCCACCACCTCTAGATAGAAGGATAACTTCCCTTAACTATTATGATAGAAGACACTTTCGTTCTTAACTATCATTGTATATTTTGGCCAAATATATCTTGGCTAAACCAAAACCATTAAGATCTTTTTGGAATTATATCGCAGAGCATAGATTTCGAGTAAAATCGAGACGCTCGTTTTTGAAGAGGATGAATACATATATATAATTCCAAAATACTTCATTAAATTTTAAATTAGAAATTACAATACTAGAAAATGAAATAAATTGTCCATGCAAGGACTTTAAAGAAATAAATAAGTCCACCTAGGAACTAAAGAAATAACAATGTCCTCGCAGAGACTACATATAATTAGAAGAGACTTCACTCGTCCTTCTTTCCTTTGACCAATTTGGAGAGTTTCTTGAAGAACTTGTTTGTCTTCTTCTCCGTTTTCTCCGCTAGCTGCTGCATCTCTTTCATCCGTTCTAAAGCCTCATTAATGGCCTCAAGTGGTGTGTCACACCCCGACCCGCAACGGAAAAGGTGTTCGAGGCATGATTGGGTTATCATCAAAGCTCATGACATTTATTATAACGTTTCATATTCATTATTACAATTTAATGGAAAATATACAATCATAATTACATCATGTCCTAAACATCATTCTAGACTTCATTGTTTTCTTCTAAGGCATTTCCTATGTTTTCCTTGCTTCATCCTGTTCACCTGTATCATGTGTAAAAATTGTTTTTGGATCAACAAAAAGTTGGCGAGTGAATCCTATGAAAAACAATTGAACAAGTTTATTTAATTGATTATAAAATAAAGTGCACAACCACACATGAGTAAAAATAGATGTAAACTTATTCACCAATCATTTAATATTAAATAATGCACACATGAACAATAATGGATCGTTTTGAGGCACGCGTTGCTCAACTCGTCTCCCACGAGGAACTGATGGGCCTAATGAATGAATTGCATATAACATGACAATATGAAATACATAAGTACAACAATATATACAATCTAAGTTTAGATCACAATATGGTATGGCACAAGTTTAAATAAACGAGTTAATTTTAGTGACACATGACACACCCCAAAACGTGTAATTAAAAAGGGGAGTTGTAAGATTCACTCACCTTGGGTGCGTTCGGTTGATGATGTTGAATACGCACGAAGTTGGTTTTAACCACGAGTGAAACTAACCTAGATAATGGCATAATGGTTCGGTAAGTAAGCGAATTTTATTAATCAATTTTAGTAGGATTGTTGGATATATTTTTGTGAGTTTTAAGGCTATTTTCTAACCTTAAAAATGTTATTTTTAAGTATTTTTAATGTAAATAAATAAATAAAAGAAATAAAAAAAATGTTGATTTTTGACTGTTGACTTTGTTGACCGTTGACTTATTGACCTGTTGACCGGTTTTATTGTGGAATTGTATGCGCTGGGTGAGGCTCGAACCCGAGACCTCCCGTACGCGTGCACGCAGCTCTACCAACTGAGCTACGTGTCTAACCCGAAATATTTCTGTTTTTAATTATATTTATATACTAATTGAATTAATCCGAAAATCATTTATTTCAAAAATGATTTTAATTACTCGCTCGGTGCTCTCCACAGGTCTCGAACCCGGGACCTGTGGTTTAGGTTAACACACAGTCCACCGCTGGACTGTGTGTCTAACTTGTTAAATAATCTGATTTTTATTATACTTATATACAAACTAAATAATTTCGTTTCTGCTTTATATAAAAAGTTTGATAATTGTCCGGACCGGTGCGGTAGTCTGGACTCGAACTCGTGACATGTGGTTTAAACGTTCACACAGTCCACCACTGGACTGTGTGTCTATCTTGGTTATTATTCCGGTTTTTATTAAACTTAACATCTATCGCAGTGAATCCGGTTCGGTTAAAAAAAGGAACATTTTTATTAAGGCGAGTGTGCGTGGGACAAGAATCGAACTCGGTACGTAAGCGTGTTTTATTTGCACACAGTCCACCGCTGGACTGTGTGTCTAACCCGAGATATATCTTGATTTTAATTAAACAAATACAATACTGAACTTCGTCTTCTTCGTCAGACTTAACCAGAATCGGAGTCTGACTGGTTCATCGATTTTAATCAAGTTCTTTTAGTGTGTTGCGCTTAATTACAGGTGAGATTAATAAAAGAACGAGAGATTAAGTGTAAGGTATACCGAACAGGGCTCCTCTGTTTCGCCGGCGAAGCTCCGATGACAGCAGATGATTCCGGCGACGGGTGTCTTGCGGCAGAGGGTCTTCAGGGAGTTTGAGATGAGTGTGGGTGGCTTCGGTATGAGCTCTGGGTGTTCAGTAAGGCTCAGAGGTGAAAGGCTCGGTTTTCCGGCGAGTTGCAGAAATTCTCCGGCGAGTGAATTTACGTCGGGAAAGAGTGTGATTGTGAGCGAAAAAGCTAACAGAGGTTAGAGGGGGTATTTATAGGGCAGAACATTGACGAATTTGGTCCGTTTTTCCGTCTTGATTCGTCGGTTATTGATTTTCCCGCGGTTATAACTTGTGTCGCGGACTGGACATCAGTTATAACCGATGTTGAGGTTAATGTTTACGTTAAGTCATAGATAACCGACGACGTTTGACGAAATCGTCGGATTTTCCGGCGTCAACGGATCTGGGCGCGTCAGTTGACTGGGTTTTGATTTCTGTTTCATTATTTGAATTAATTGTCCGGATATATTACTAAAAATACAAGTGGCGCAGTGGTTGGATGGAAGAGTGTTAAGGCTTTGTTTGACCAGTTTGACCCGGCTGACCCGGGTTCGAAACCCGGCAGCCTTGTTTTATTTTTAAACCACTATTTTTAATACTTTTTCAAATATAAATTATATATTCCAATATACTTATTAATTATGTATCGTTTAAAATTATTTTGGGCATTAAATACGCAACGAAATTTTTAACTGATTGTTCGGTTAATAAACGGAGCGGGTTGGTAAATCCGGTTTTTGACGGATGTTACAGTATCCCCTGCTTTTTAGAAATTTCGTCCCGAAATTTAAGTAGTGACATATTTGTCTAAAAAGGATGGTGTTTAGTTTGACAGTTACATGCTTAGAAAAAGAGTAAAAGTTTAAGTTTTTGTTCGAGGCGGTTAACGTTCCTTGTAAGGGTTGAGTACCCTGCTACAGGAATCGCTTTTTGCTGCCTACGGTAAAAATATTGATAAGCAGTGTTGATTCACTAAGTATGATATCATGCGTAAGAGTTTTGATATGTTTGGGAAGATATGGTTATATCCTAAAGCAAAACTTCTAATACTACAACCTACATGGAACTTCTCATAACCGTCTAACAATGCCTCTGATACTTTGACAAGAATACTTATATATAGGAAGTACCAGCGGCGTATCCACCATATTCTTGTCAAATTTTCATTGGTTTTATCAGTAAGTTATGATTGGTTCTATGATGTGACTCTAGAACATAAATATACGCCACAACCAATGTACCAAGAAATTACTAAATCCTACATAGAACTTCTCATAACCGCCTGACAATGCCTCTGATCCTTTGACAAGAATACTTATATATAGGAAGTACCAGCGGCGTATCCACCATATTCTTGTCAAATTTTTATTGGTTTTATCAGTAAGTTATGATTGGTTCTATGATGTAACTCTAGAACATAAATAAACACCACAACCAATATCTGAGTCCAAATTCTGATAGCATACATGTTTGAATGGTGACAGTTCCTCTCTCGTTTGTTATGATAGAGAGGTTAGTTTATGTAGAAATAGAACACAATCCAATTTCTTTAAATGGCGAGATGATATGAATGTAACACAAATTTCAACCAAGACAATACTAAATCCTACATGGAACTTCTCATAACCGTCTGATAATGCCTCTGATCCTTTGGCGAGAATACTTATACATAGGAAGTACCAGCGGCGTATCTACTATATTCTCGTCAAATTTTCATTGGTTTTATCAGTAAATTATGATTAGTCCTATGTGACTCTAAAACATAAACAACACAACAACCACAGCTTGAGTCTAAATTCTGATAGCATACATGTTTGAATGATGACAGTACCTCTCTCGTTTGTTATGATGAAGAGGTTAGTCTATGTAGAAAATGGAACACAATCCAATTTCTTAAATAATGAGATGATATGAATGCTAAATCAGGGAGTATAACACAAACTTCAACCAAAACAATACTAAATCCTACATGGAACCTCTCATAACCGCCTGATAATGCCTCTGATCCTTTGACAAGAATACTTATATATAGGAAGTACCAGCGGCGTATCCACCATACTCTTGTCAAATTTTCATTGACTTTATCCGCAAGTTATGATTAGTTCTATGTGACTCTAAAACAAACACAACAACCAAAACTTGAGTCTTAATTCTGATAGTATCCATGTTTGAATGATGACAATACCTCTCTCGTTTGTTGTGATGGAGAGGTTAGTCATTCTGGAAGTGAGACATAGCTCAACTTCTTTAAATGATGAAATTGAAATACGCTGTAATGTATGATGAACAAACTTCGACCAAAACATACTAAATCCTACATGGAACCTCTCATAACCGCCTGATAATGCCTCTGATCCTTTGACAAGAATACTTATATATAGGAAGTACCAGCGGCGTATCCACCATATTCTTGTCAAATTTTCATTGGCTTTATCCTTAAGTTATGATTGGTTCTATGTGATTCTAAAACATAAACAAACACAATCAACCAAAGCTTGAGATAACATAGAGAAAAACATAAAACTAAACGATTGGAGTTGAATCTTGATTTTCGGTGAAGGGGACTAGTTGGGTGGTTTCGTTTGGGCCGTCACTATCTTCAACAGGATTGGCGTTGATGTTGAAAACTCTTCCTCTTGCTGGTGGCCTAGTGATTGGGTTTTCTTGATTTGCTTGGTTAACTGGGTTTGATTGAGCTTGAGCGTTTATGATGTTAAACAATCGAGGGCACGTGTTTCTAAAGTGGGTAGGGTCGCCACAATTGAAACAAGCTCGAACATAAGGTAACATGGGGTATTGGGGTTGTTGACATGTTTGGATCATGTTTTGAGTAGGGGTGAGATTTGGTTTTGAGGGGTGCGGCATACCTTGCTCAAATGACCATAGCGTCCACAATTTGCACATAGTCGACAAGGTAAGGTAAGGGGATAGTGATAAAAACAGGTGTTACATCGAGGGTGAGGTCCAAGGTATGGTTTCTTATTTGGGTAAGTTGAGTTGGGTGCTATCTGCGTGATTGGGATAGCTTGGATTGGTATGGCGTGTGAAATTGGTTGATTACGTTGGGTGACAGCGAAAAGTTGCCCGTCTCGTTTTCTCTTAAAAATGGGTTGAGAAGGGGATTCGGTTTTGGTGGAGTTTGAAGTTCCAGTTGATGCTTTATCCTTCTTCTTCTCCTCCTTGAAGTCTTTGTTCCGGATTCGGTTTTCGGTGAGCTCTGTAGCTAACTCTATTGCTGCTTCCAAAGTTGCAGGCGTGGTACTTATTACAGAGTCTTGAATTTTTTACGGAAGAGCTCGAATTTAGTGCTCGATCAAACGGTAAAGAGGAGTGAACAAGTTGGGAACCATTTGATTTAACTCGAGGAATCTTTTGTTGTATGTGGTGTGGTCGCCTTCCTTTTGCTTTAACGAATAGAACTCATCTTCTAGTTTCTTGATTTCGCTCCTCGGGCAAAACCGTCTTGTCATGATTTCTTTCAACTCTTCCCAAGTCAAAGTCATAGCATCTTCAGCGCCTCGTTTGGCCTTCTCTGTATTCCACCAAGTAAGTGCTATTCCATATAAACGACCGGTAGCATATCGCACTTTGCGATCATCGGGGCAATCGCAATTTAGAAAAGTGTTCTCCATTTCTTCAAACCAATGGAGGAGAGCGGTGACACCTTCAGTCCCTTCGTATTTTGGAGGGTCGCAGGATTTGAAATGCTTGTATGTGCATTTAGTGGTATTTGGGGGAGGGTTGATAACGTTTTGATTTTCTTGGTTGACAGGATTAGCGGTAAGTGCTTGTTGGACTTGGATTACAATGTTGGGTATTACGGCAGCCATTTGTTGAGCGATTAGGGCAGCCATGCGCTCGCGGGCTTTTCCTGCTCTCATCTTCCTACGGGCAAGGCTAGAAGACATCTACAAGGAATACATATCAAGAGTATGAGTTGGATGTTTTTGGGATCATGGGTCGTATTTTGGAATGAACATTCATAAAATAAATATAGAAAAATAAATCTACTACATCCATAGGATGTCTTGGGCTTTGCTCGTCATTGGGCCTTGCATGCCGCCATACTTCACCTTCGTAATCATGTGGGCCCCCATGAATACCGGGTTTTTCATATGGTTCGCACGTGTTAGCCTGGTTACGTACACTAAAACCCGGAGAAAATCGAGAAATATGTATATAACGTATGATATTCGGAATGTATCCAGGTATGGACACAGTGACACCTCAAAGTGGGGTTAGTTTGAACGACGTTTGGTGTGGCATGCTTTGGCCTAATAGGTCCTTCGTACTCTCATCGTTAGTCCCTAGGTAGGCAAACTGGTCCGTTATATTGGATTTATACGAATGCCAACCTAGACAGGACGTTCCGACTACCGGTACTTGTACCCTTCCAGTTACTACATGCCCGTCGCAGAACTTACTTTGATGAGATTTGAAAATTGCGACAAAATCTTTGAATAACAAAAGTATGAGGATGATTTGAATATATGAACATTGAAATATGTATGATGAATGTGTATGTAAGTATGTATGTACAAATTTGAAACAAATAAACATCATAAGTTTGTATGTAACCACCTAAACAATTAAAATTTAGGCAACTATAGTATAGGCTCTAAGGGTCTAATAACCTATCCTATATCCCTATAGTCATGGCTCTGATACCAATCTGTCACACCCCGACCCGCAGCGGAAAAGGTGATCGAGGCATGATTGGGTTATCATCAAAGCTCATGACATTTATTATAACGTTTCATATTCATTATTACAATTTAATGGAAAATATACAATCATAATTACATCATGTCCTAAACATCATTCTAGACTTCATTGTTTTCTTCTAAGGCATTTCCTATGTTTTCCTTGCTTCATCCTGTTCACCTGTATCATGTGTAAAAATGGTTTTTGGATCAACAAAAAGTTGGCGAGTGAATCCTATGAAAAACATTTGAACAAGTTTATTTAATTGATTATAAAATAAAGTGCACAACCACACATGAGTAAAAATAGATGTAAACTTATTCACCAATCATTTAATATTAAATAATGCACACATGAACAATAATGGATCGTTTTGAGGCACGCGTTGCTCAACTCGTCTCCCACGAGGAACTGATGGGCCTAATGAATGAATTGCATATAACATGACAATATGAAATACATAAGTACAACAATATATACAATCTAAGTTTAGATCACAATATGGTATGGCACAAGTTTAAATAAACGAGTTAATTTTAGTGACACATGACACACCCCAAAACGTGTAATTAAAAAGGGGAGTTGTAAGATTCACTCACCTTGGGTGCGTTCGGTTGATGATGTTGAATACGCACGAAGTTGGTTTTAACCACGAGTGAAACTAACCTAGATAATGGCATAATGGTTCGGTAAGTAAGCGAATTTTATTAATCAATTTTAGTAGGATTGTTGGATATATTTTTGTGAGTTTTAAGGCTATTTTCTAACCTTAAAAATGTTATTTTTAAGTATTTTTAATGTAAAAAATAAATAAAAGAAATAAAAAAAATGTTGATTTTTGACTGTTGACTTTGTTGACCGTTGACTTGTTGACCTGTTGACCGGTTTTATTGTGGAATTGTATGCGCTGGGTGAGGCTCGAACCCGAGACCTCCCGTACGCGTGCACGCAGCTCTACCAACTGAGCTACGTGTCTAACCCGAAATATTTCTGTTTTTAATTATATTTATATACTAATTGAATTAATCCGAAAATCATTTATTTCAAAAATGATTTTAATTACTCGCTCGGTGCTCTCCACAGGTCTCGAACCCGGGACCTGTGGTTTAGGTTAACACACAGTCCACCGCTGGACTGTGTGTCTAACTTGTTAAATAATCTGATTTTTATTATACTTATATACAAACTAAATAATTTCGTTTCTGCTTTATATAAAAAGTTTGATAATTGTCCGGACCGGTGCGGTAGTCTGGACTCGAACTCGTGACATGTGGTTTAAACGTTCACACAGTCCACCACTGGACTGTGTGTCTATCTTGGTTATTATTTCCGGTTTTATTAAACTTAACATCTATCGCAGTGAATCCGGTTCGGTTAAAAAAAGGAACATTTTTATTAAGGCGAGTGTGCGTGGGACAAGAATCGAACTCGGTACGTAAGCGTGTTTTATTTGCACACAGTCCACCGCTGGACTGTGTGTCTAACCCGAGATATATCTTGATTTTAATTAAACAAATACAATACTGAACTTCGTCTTCTTCGTCAGACTTAACCAGAATCGGAGTCTGACTGGTTCATCGATTTTAATCAAGTTCTTTTAGTGTGTTGCGCTTAATTACAGGTGAGATTAATAAAAGAACGAGAGATTAAGTGTAAGGTATACCGAACAGGGCTCCTCTGTTTCGCCGGCGAAGCTCCGATGACAGCAGATGATTCCGGCGACGGGTGTCTTGCGGCAGAGGGTCTTCAGGGAGTTTGAGATGAGTGTGGGTGGCTTCGGTATGAGCTCTGGGTGTTCAGTAAGGCTCAGAGGTGAAAGGCTCGGTTTTCCGGCGAGTTGCAGAAATTCTCTCGGCGAGTGAATTTACGTCGGGAAAGAGTGTGATTGTGAGCG
Source organism: Scalesia atractyloides (assembly GCA_947069175.1). NCBI lineage: Eukaryota > Viridiplantae > Streptophyta > Magnoliopsida > Asterales > Asteraceae > Scalesia > Scalesia atractyloides. The sequence goes on from CAMTDV010000029.1 coordinate 13,814,678, forward strand.
AAAAAGCTAACAGAGGTTAGAGGGGGTATTTATAGGGCAGAACATTGACGAATTTGGTCCGTTTTCCGTCTTGATTCGTCGGTTATTGATTTTCCCGCGGTTATAACTTGTGTCGCGGACTGGACATCAGTTATAACCGATGTTGAGGTTAATGTTTACGTTAAGTCATAGATAACCGACGACGTTTGACGAAATCGTCGGATTTTCCGGCGTCAACGGATCTGGGCGCGTCAGTTGACTGGGTTTTGATTTCTGTTTCATTATTTGAATTAATTGTCCGGATATATTACTAAAAATACAAGTGGCGCAGTGGTTGGATGGAAGAGTGTTAAGGCTTTGTTTGACCAGTTTGACCCGGCTGACCCGGGTTCGAAACCCGGCAGCCTTGTTTTATTTTTAAACCACTATTTTTAATACTTTTTCAAATATAAATTATATATTCCAATATACTTATTAATTATGTATCGTTTAAAATTATTTTGGGCATTAAATACGCAACGAAATTTTTAACTGATTGTTCGGTTAATAAACGGAGCGGGTTTGGTAAATCCGGTTTTTGACGGATGTTACATGGTGGCGGAGGTTGTGGTTGTGGTTGTGGCATAACCGGGTACTGGTACCCATAAGTTGGATATCCAGTCGGTGGATAAGTAGGTGGGAAATGAGACGGGTAAGTGCGTTGTGCATAACTGCCTGCATGTAGGGTCTTGCGACCATGTTTGATAGTCTACCGGTGTAGACGGGTTAAAAGGATCATATCCAGACGTGTCTGGATATGTGGGGATTGGGTTAGTATAACCAGATGGTGGTTGAACAGCAGGTGTTGGTGTTGGTTCCACTATAGTTGAAACATTAGAGGGTCCACCCATTTGTGGGTCCTCTTGAATTATAGGGTAGGAGTTGGGCAAAGGTGGCAGCAATCCCGACCTTTATCCGGCACGTACCGACATACGTGTTCCCCGCTTCCTTCTTGGTGGTTCAGGTGGTGGTTGAGGTTGGTCCACCGGTTCCATGTGGACATCTTCTTGTACTGGGGGTGGTTGAGAGTGATGAGAATGAGTGTGGGCAAAGGTGAATTGGTTCCAATATTGGTCCCACTCATTAGGACCTTGGTAGGGTGATCCGGCATAGGAGTTCGAATCGCTTGATATTTCTATGGGATGCGCGTTCGATCCCGACGGCGGCATCTCCGGGTCGGAGTCCTCGTCCATAGGGTTTGGCTGGTCCAACTGATTTTGATCGGCTGGAGGTGTGTTAAAGTAATTGTTAGGGTTAAATTCTTCATGGTAAGAGTGATGAGAATGGGAATGGTGTGAATGATAGGAGTGGTGAGAGTGGTAAGAATTTTGGGAATGTGAGGGCGTGTGTCTATTAGAGACAGAACGTCTCGCTGGTTGCCAAGGAGACGAATCTCCTGATTCTTGGTAGGCATCTGAGTTGTGAGGTGGAGGGGGAATGCGCCCCGATGGTCCTCCCCTCATTGGACCTTTTCCTCTTCCACTTTGTCCTCGTACACGTGGCGGCATTTTCCTGTTAGAATTCAATTCAAAACAATACTAATAACTAAATAATGAAATGAGTAATCCTAGGTCAATGCCTAGACTCGGAAGTCTTAGGAATGTGCTCGTGTAAGTTTGAGATTAAACACAAAAGGCTAGTGTTTAATTCTCTCAAACGTTGGCTCTGATACCAACCTGTCACATCCCAGATTTCCAACCCAAATCCAAACACCGGTGGGCCCGGGTGGGGAGTATTGTGACGTCAGTTGATAACATCATAGTCAATTAAACACGACACAGCGGAAGTCTCGGAGTAAAATTACTATTACAAACCGAATGTTCAAAATAAAATAATATACATGCTCGTAATAGAAGATCCACAGGCGGATCATTAAAATGTACAAGAAAGAATATAAAACAGACTTTAGGGCAGATCTAAGGATTTGCAAGATCCTCTTATTCACTACCGAGCAGCTCTCGGCCTATTTTGTATTGTACCTGCAGTTTAGTCTTTGGACGATACGTCAGCTTTCGCTGGTAAATACACCCAACTGACTCATTTTGAAAACATTTTTAAATGATTTTAAGTGCACAGGGCACAAAATCTTTTATTAACTTGGGAAGTTGACTTTGCAACCTTTGTTTCATATTCACATGTTTGTCCATACATACCGGGCCCAGTACAGAGACCGAGATATGATTAAATACACACCACTTAGAACTCACAGTGGAGTTATCTCCAACGTCTTGGGTAATTTGCATATGAGCGTCTGTCAGGTGTATGCCTACACCCCGCGCTAAGGTCGTGTCCAGTAACTAATGTATTGAGCTGAGGATATCCAGGACACGGTAATTTAACCCCTGATGTTTAAGTTATCAAACAGAACTGACTAAAATGGAATATGCGGGTTTACTAGCCACAAACGGGCATTCGATTGACCCCATTTCGGACCAAGCGGTAATAATGTACCGTATCCCAAGCCCATATAGGGAAAATAAGTCGAGAGTATTTACCTGAGCTAGTCTTCTTTTAAATTTTAATAACTCGGCGGTATACAAAGTACCAACTGCAGATAGCATTTACCGGCAAGGCTCTAGTCTGGATTATGGCATAAACTAACCAATTAAATACTATCGGTCCTTATTTAAGTCATAGACTTAGACCGAGTAGTGTACATGATCAAGACGTATAACGCTTGATTAAACGGTGATACGGATAGAATGTAGTTTAAACCCGACAATTACTTTGACTTGCATAATATGGGTAAACAATTAACATTCTGGATTTTGAGATTAAAATGAATATGTTAAACCCGTTTCGGTTAAATTCCATAAACTAGTTACGTATAATCAACCGTATGCTTATAAGTGATAATGGGTAACCGGATAAGTCATGGACAAGTTCTATATGCCATTATATTTTAAATAAGTTAAAATATCAGTAGGATATCAACTTATATGCCCGTTTAGGTTTTAAAACGAAATTATGTCTCATAAGGGCGTTTTGGTAATTATATGTCGTATAAAGGAACTTGCGTGCATTCTGATGTTATGATCATAAACATTCTGTAAAAATACTTAATTTGTGATATAACATCAGTAAGATAGCACACATAAGTGTGGTTTATGGTTTAAGACCAAATTATGCACCGAAAGGGCATTTTGGTCATTTAAAAGTATAGTTTACGATATTATATTAAAATCAGTTTATGATCAGAAGATTAACCTCATAATATGTTAATTACATTAACATATCAGTAGGTAATTCATTTGCAAGTCCATTGTTGATTAAACCTTGTTTTATGTAAAAAGGGCATTTTAGTCAAATTTTGACATTTTACGGAACTTGTGCATAAACTCAGATTATGATTATGATCATGTAATATAACCTCAGAGGGTTATGCTACATTGCATTACGATCATAATGTGACCTTAATTCAGAAGTTAACTAATCTAAGTCGGGTCAGAATCGAAAGTCAAAGTAGAAGTCAAACTTCGCGACTTTCGGTTGCGAACCGACTTTAGGACTAAAATGGACGGATTGAACATGTTCCCACATGTTCTAATAATTATTACCCACTTGTTTAAGTGTCAAAAACATGTTTATAACAAACATAAACTCAGATTATGATTTTATGAAATCTGACCCGTTTGACTTTTTAAAACAATGACTTTGACCCGTCAATTGACCTAGTAAACGTGATCCTTAGGAGGTGCCCCTTTAAGGGGTTAATACCTTCCTAATTACGATCACTTAGCCATGTTCATTTCGAACAATGGCTGGACCATAATGGTCTTAACCGAAAGTCAAGGCATTTGTCAAAATGCTTGACTTTTGGCTATTAAAAGCCTATAAAAAGAAAAGAGCAGAGATGGAGCACTTACAAGTGATCCAAGGGAAACTTAGAACTCAAAAGGAAGCTCCCAAATGGCTAGGAACTTCCAAGAGTGTAATAGAGAGGAGAAGAACTGCATGAGCAAAGAATGAGGTGAACTAGTGGGCTATTTATAGTGCAAGGAGGTATGTGAAGATGAAGCCAGGTGTTAGAGGTGTTCTAGGATCATCACAAGTGTCTAGCAAGGTGTCAAGAGCTGTAAGAGTGTGGAAATTTGTAGGAGAGGTGGCATCTTGACAGAATTTTGGGGTTTTGACACTTTTAATCCCTCAAATTTAGTTTTGTGGATTGTCATGAATTGTCCTTGACTTATATCCAATGACATAATGATACAACTTGGTCTTTTCGTTCAACACGAGATGTATTGAAGAAGAGTACGAACAACCGAACGTTAACGAGTGTCACACTAGGTGTTCTTACGACTTATAAGTGTTTACTAGCTTAAACGCGAAAGATACAAACACTTATGGTTTCATGGGTTAAATTACGCAAACTAGTAAAGTTAAAGGTTTGGTGAAGAAGCGAAATACTCAATGATGGTAAATCAAGAGATATCCCGTCAACCGGAAGTTGTTCGTATCGAGAAATAACTTGTTTAAACAAGTAATGCGGAACACATGTAGTCTAGGGGCCTCTGGGTAATTAGCTGAAAGTTAAAATGGTGAAAATCAAAGGCTTCAGACGCCCGCCGTAGGCTACGGTCACTAGACCATAGCTTACGGTCAATATAAAATCAAAACAGCAAGAATAAACCGTAGGCTACGGTTTTCAACCGTAGGTTACAGTTATTTTTATGAATTTTGAGATTTTTGAACATGTTTGAGTGGCTAGCTCATTAAGGTATGATCCGAGGGATTGTACACGTGTCAGTTTATTACCGAACATGAATTTTACGAGGTGTTACATGAAAAACCGCCAAAAACAATGCATGTATAAAACTCCATGCAGACAATGTATCTATAAAACACCATGAAACAACATACGAAAAAAATTCAGGCAGAAAAAATTAAATGTTTAAAAATATAATAAACGCCATACTTAGAAAACGCCAAATAAAATACGCGAAAAACACTATGTTTTACCTTGAATAAGGATGTACAAGGCTGTTGGAAATCATTTATGTAGAACTTAACAAACCCATTGGGCTGCTCTTCATAACGTTGATTTAAGCAATTCCAAGTCCCGATTAGCTCAGCTTGAATGTAAAAAAAATATATTTTGTGTATATCTCAGCAGTTTGGCTCTCCAACACTTTATAATTACTTTTCAACTGGGCGCGTTTGTATCGAGATTTATGATCATTTTTCCGGTGCGTGTGACAATGTCCTTATATTGCAGTTTCTTAATGAGTCATGAACTCAACAAGAGTAGATTTTGCATTGCACACTTGATCAAAAAATGGTTCTCACTCTCCGACCTGATGTCGTACACATAAGGCCCGACAGTTCCTCCATTCTATAGTATGCAGAGATCCAAGAATCCCTAAGTGCAAAAATATCAGAAAGCCAGTCACTATCACTAAATTGAACTCTTCAATAACCTCTTTCCATCCTAATTCAAACTCTTCGGGTGTAAGAATATCCGTCCACACAACACCACAAATACGTTCTTTGAAATTGGTGGAATTGCATAGCCTAATACCAATTTATATAAAACATGAAAACGCCATGGAATAAATACATTAGAAACAAAAAACTAACTTGAAAAACAGTTATGAGTGGTAAAACGCCATATATCTTAAAACGCCAAACACATGAAAATAAGAAGAATCAACCTTTAGAGAAAGTTTATGCATCACGTGCCACATGCATAACCGATGCCTCGTTTCAACATATACAATAGAAATAGCCTTCTTCATTACTGGATCTTGGTCAGTGATAACAACTTTTGGTTGAGTATCGACGACAACTTTTAGGAAAACTCCCAACAACCATATATACGTTCAGCAATTTCCGATGCCAATAATGCAGCACCAAATGTAACATTGCAGTGGTGATTGTCTATACTAGTGAATGGTACAAACACCATAGAGTATCTGCATATGAAAACGCCATTGAAAAAATGAAACGAGAACAAAACGCCAATGCATCTAAATAGTGAAAACGCCAAAACATAAAAAAATAGAATTATAAATATTACTTGTTGGAACGATAGTGGCGTCAAACGAAATCACATCAACAAACACATGGTAATTACGTTTGCATTGATCATCACACCAAAAAAAACTCCCTTCAAACAACTACCATCGTATATGAAGTAATCGTATGAGAAATTAGGTTGGGACTGTGTTTTTTCATTCAAATGTCTCACAACCATCTCAGCATCGTATTCCCCTATATACAAGTTAATTTGCCTCTTGTAGTTCTTAACACCAACTTTACTTGCACCCACCTCTTCAAAACCGCCAAAATAAGTTTTCATAACATTATACGTCTTAACCGGTCCCAAATTCAACCTAGACATGCTATGTATAACCTAATTCTGGAGCTGAGTGAGGTGTCGTTCATACGGAAGAAAATGCTTATCAGGCTATTCAACAAAATCATGGTTGTGCTCTTCAACAAACTTATAGACCTTTCATGATCCAGCCTCAAATATTACACATAATTGTGCTCCACAATCAGTACTCTTTGAAAAGTTGGATCGCACAATCCTTTCCTTTTGATACATGTAATACTTAATATGTGTTTCTCTTTGGCGTTTATCTTTTCAATCCATTTCGTGACAGAAAAACCACAAGCCTTCGCATACCTAACATACAATGAATAACAACCATTGAGGCTTGGGAATATCATGTCTATTTTTGGCTTTATCTCTTCACTAACGTCGGGAATGATCAATTGAAAACCAGTTTTCATGCAAAAACTTTATTCGAAGAAACACCCTCGTCTGAAAAAACACAGTGAGAACGAATTAAGAAAAACACCATTGGCGAAATACTTAACATAGAAAATGTCTCCTTAAAATATTATCAATAAAAACGGAATAATAAACAATAGGAATAACTGATGTTACTTTCTTAATAAAACATATTAATGAAAACACCATAATGAAAACGCAATTAGTTGAATAATAAACAATATTAAGAACTGATGTTACTGTCTTCATAAAACATGTTAATGAAAACGTTATAAATTGAATAATCAACAAATAGTAAGAACAGCTGTTTACAAATTAACGCCAATATTCACAACTAATCAGATATACGTAACCAGGTGTAAAACGCCATTGATCGTAAACAATAAACATATAATAGATCCCAAACGACAATTAACATTAATAATGAAAACACTAAATATTGAATATATGAAGAACGACATTTAAACATAAACGCCTTTCAAATATTGGTTTGAAAAAAAACCATCATTGAAACAAGCAAAAAGAAAAAACGCCATATCTGTTGCATGATTTGCTAGAACACATACGAAAAAACCATCAAAAATTACTTTGTGGAACGGAGTCCACGTTAGACGCCATAGATCTCGGAAGATTGGAGAGGAGGTAACTGCTAATACGAAATTTTTGGAATTTTGTTTGAAACAGAATTATAACGCCTTTTATTGAGGGAAACGTGGAAAATGACAATCGTGCCCCTGCATATCATTTAGCGTCCCTGCCACGTGTTCGATCAGGATCCATTCTCACCGTTTTCACACTTCCAACCGTTTTCTCCTGATCCCGTTTCTTCTTCTTCTTCTTCTTCTCTCTCTCTCTCTCATTGAGAGAACAAAAAAACCAACTCTAAACCACTAAATTTAGAGATTTAAAGTTCATATTTTTTAGATTTTTTATTTCTTACATTCATGTATATATATATAGTAAAAAAAAACCATATCTTTTTATCTACACATAACCTATATACGTGTAGGTTATATAGAAACATAAAATTTTCCATGTTTTGATTTAAATTATTTGTGAAAACAATAAATCTAACATTTGTAACATTTCATTTACTTTTTAGGTTTTTAGGATTGAAAAAATGGGTGATTTATTGTGTTCTGCGTGTCTCGTAATATTTACTGTTCTGCATAGAACCTGCCCCTATATATGAGGTTCCTATAAAAAGGGCCTTTTTCGTGAGAAGTGTGATAATGCATAGAAATTGGCATGTAGGCATCATGTTTTGGACTTAGGTATGATGTTTTGAGTTGTTTTGGCAAGAAAAACACCAAACACAACAATTTAAAACGCAATGCAACGTATTATGGGCGTGAAATTTAAAACACAACTAAAACACTCTACTTAACACTTAAAACACACTATTTAACGTTCTTGGCATGGTGTTTCAAGTTTTAAGCCCAGAATTCATTGCATTATATCTTAAATTGTTATGTTTGGTATTTTTCTTGCCAAAACAACCCAAAACATTATGTCTAAGTCCAATACATGATGCCTACATGTCAATTCTTATGCCTTCTCACACTTCTCACGAAAAATGTCTTTTTTACCGGATCCTAAAACTATATATATATAGGTAATGGGGGTTTTCAATGGGCTTTATTCCACGTTGGGTAAGTTAACAATAACGCCCTTGCTTACATGTCGCTTATGTGTTGCCTACATTACGTGATAAAGCCCCTAGGGGCTTTATCCCACACCACCCGACCTAATGATGTCCTAGATTATTTACATCATTTCCTTTATCTTTATTTTTTAATTAAACCAAAACTCACTATATTTTCTCTCTTTATCAGTTAAATAACACTTTTTATACATTTATCATTATTTTGTTTCTCTCCTCTGGTACAAACACTTTGATTTTTTTAAATTAATAACGTAAACGTTTTCTCCCCAGATATATAGATTAACATTTTTTTCCTATACTCACAACTACTTTTTATAGTATACAGAACTCATTCACGTGGATTAACATTTTTTTCCTATACTCACAACTACTTTTTATAGTATACAGAACTCATTCACGTGAAAATACAGAATGAGATGTGAATGCTCTTAGATGACATTTTTTGTCACATCAGCATCGTAACGTCTCTTAAAAATGTGTTATTGTTAACGCCCTTAATGACTCATTCAATCATTACTTTTTTCTCTTCATTTGGCGTTATACTAGAAACGTCCCTCCCTCTTCATGTTGAACGTTATCAAGCCCCTATAATGCCCATTACGCATGGTTTACCATGGATTGTGAAGAAACACAAAGTCAATCCAAGGATTAGCTGGAGGTTTGTGTCGTGTCCAAATAAGGTTAATCTTAATACTTCCTCGTTTGCTTATATCAATGATCCTGCAAAACAACCACAACACCGTGAAGCTCGTTACAAGGAGGAGAATAGAGGGGTTCTCCACCACCATCTGACGTGAGAATAAGAACTTGTTTTGAGGATAAAAGTGAGTGTATTCAGTGAGAGGGTAAGAGAGCAATCCTTAAACCTGGAGATGCAGTTCCCTATTTATAGCCGAAGAGAGTTGTGATGAAGATGGGCTGATGGGCCCTTGAGCCAGACGTCGACAACAAGGAATATCCTCTTTGCTACCCTGAGCACGACCGTTAATTTTTACAGGCGAAAGGGGATTTCACGCACGTTGAATGGATCCACGCGGTCGAGTAGTTTTTCTTGTTGTCGGGTCTGTCATCATCAGTTTAATGGAGATCCTGGAGTGGTAGTCGGCGCACAGTGATTGATGTCATGCAGGGGTCCTTGAGTACTTCTTGTCCCCTGCACGATTGCTCATCGTGCAACATCGTTGGACACAACTTGTCATGCGCCCATTGGTTATCTACTCTGCCATTTGTACTAGTTGTACTAACGCAGGTTATCCAGCTGGCGCAGGAAAGCTTGCGCTTGTATGCTTACGCCATTTCGTTACAAAATGGACTAAGTGTTGAATTTTATCTATCTTGGGTATGTCTCGCTGCGCACGATCTAAGTTTGCTTCGCGTTACGATTACAAGCTCTCTTTTAAACACTATCATTTGGTTTCAACTTATCCACCACGACCATACACGGTTGTACATATTTGTTTTGAATATCAATGGTAAACTTGAACAAATATGTGAACTCTTTTAAGTCTTTCAATACGTTTTATTTTTAAATTTGTTTTGAAAATGATAAATAAAACGAATATTATTATACAAAGATTTACAAGTGTTACACGGTTTGTGTATATATCTAAAACATATACACAAATATTTACATGTGCTTAGAAAAACTTACACATATATACACATTTACAAAGAACAAATTACACATATATGACCGTTTAAATAAACAAAATGCAATGCATTACATACTAAATCAAAACTAAGATCGTTATATTACATATGTCAAACAATATACAACAACAAAAATCACTATCTTCACGTGTAACATATCAAAAGAAAGTACCAAAACAATGATATGGTATAAATATACCAAGTAACCAATACAAGTGTAATGATCAATCATTCTTAATTTGACGAGACATTGAAATGGACATGCTAACAAGAGCATAACAGTAGCATAATTAATATATGATACATAACATTAAATCTTAATTTGATGGTGGAAGAGAACGAGATGTTTTAAACTTTCAATATTCACATTATTGATTATCCTACTAAATTCATCTTCTTAATTGTCTATTTAATTTACACGATTTATCTTGAGCCCATCCGGGTTTTCATTACACCATGTGTTACGCCAAAGAGTTATGTTCTTGTGGTGGTATAACGACTGTCAAGTGACAACTGGCTGTACGGTTTCTCAGGGGAACGCCCAAGCCAAACTCTGAAGCCACCATGAGTCCGGTTAATACAACATAGTCTTGCCGAAATAGAAAACAAGGTTCTCCAATTTAAGGAATACGGGTTGCAAGTTCTAAAAATTTAATTTACATTGAAAATAATAAATTTGCTGGCAAAAAAGAGTTAAAAAAATAGAGGATTCTTGTGATACACTATCAAAGAACAATAACGATAATAATGGTGCTTCGTAAATTAATAATATATTGACAATAATAATTTATGTTTCATCATCTTTTATTTAATTTGATTTATTTGCACTCGTAAATTTCATCAAAGAGAAGAACAAAGATTATGTGCAACAATTATAAAGAAAAAGTAAAATGTAAAGTTTACTCGATATACATCCTTATCGTATATTTCTTGCATCATATAAATGTAAACTATGTATCTAACTTACGTTACATGATTAAATTTTGGGCAAACTTAATGTATTTGAATACCAACTTATAAGAAAACAGTTTTATGAGTTGTAGCGTCAAAAAGTTGTGAACTTTCAATTTAGGTAGGTACCATAATAAGGTTCCATATGTTATCATTGACAAAGATATTTGGAACGAAGATCTATTAAGTTAGGTACTAGTGATTTACATGAGTAGAAACCAATACCAAATCTATGACGTCAGAACAACATCATACTTACCCATGTTAAATGTTTATAAAATGTTATAAACGTTTAGAACTAGAAAATACACCCCCGCTAAGCGGCGGGATACCACTTTTATAATGGAGCGTTACGACGGGTTCTATTCGAAAAAAATTTAAACGTAGAAGAGGCGTACTTAATGACAATATATTCGGAAAGCACGAAAAGCTATGTCGGTTATCAAAGTGTACGATAAGAAAAACGAATAAAAGAAATTTAAAGGTAGGGATGAGCTCGGTACCGGTACTGAATCGAAAGTACTAGTATTGAAAACGCCAAAAAGTGGGTAATGATTCGGTACCTAAAAAAATCGGTACGGGAAATTCAATACCGATACCAAGTATCAAATACTCATCCCTATTTAATAGTAAAATATGTATATCATGTATATATAAAATCGATTAATAATAATATACATAAATATACTGGAAGTTTCCGAAAACCACCCGGCAAGTGGCACCCACCATAGGCCAAGAGGCAAGGCAGACAACCAAATGCACAAAGCGATTCCCAAAACACACCGGGGGATGCAAAGGCCGGCAACTATAAAGGCTGTTCACCTTGGAGACCCGTCGTGCCCAGACCCTGTCGCACCACGAGGCGCTGTCTGCAAGTCGGGTTATTTGGGAATGCAGCTCCAATAGGGCGCTAAAATCCGTCCAAGGCTAAATACGATAGACAATAATATTTATAATAAGCTATCGTGTATATGGCCGTCATACAATTGAAAACATTAAGAAAAAAGCAACAAAAAAGAAAGACCGAGAGCCAGCTGGCATTGTTCATCCAAGATGATAAATGTTATTGATATAACACCAGTTTATTTTTTTCTGGTTGGATCATCTTTTTGGTCAAATAAAAAAAACAACAGGCATGCTAAGTTACAACAAAATAAACAATCTTACAACAATATATTCCAAAGAAAAATCGTCTGGTTTTTTAGTCCGATCAATCTTGTTAAACTAGTGACCCGGTAATGCAACCATTTGTATGTCCGGTATGGTTTTTACAACATTACTTCCAGTAAGATCCATTTCATTAGTTACCTCTTTCACTTCAAAATGTGAAAATCGAAGCCAATATGCCAACTTACAAAAACAAATTCTAAGCAATCTGTTTACCCGTTACAAAATGGGCCAAAGGAGTGTATTTGAGTGGAAATAACATTAGGCTAAAGGCATACATTTATTGATTATGGTCTACTTTGGGCTTTGAGAGTGATCACATGGATATTTGGACTATTCTAAGTCCCATATGTTAAAAAGACCGTTGAATGAAAAACTGAAACAAGCAAGTAATATAGTGTACTTGTATAATACACTTGTGTTTAATTTACATATTTTTGTTTAAATAATTGAAAAGAAATTGGATAAGTTTGTCAAAATAGTTAGAATCTAGAGGATTTGGATTTAAAATTTATAATTATATTTGGTTACTAAAATTGTTAACATGTTGGAATGTGGTGGTAGCAACGTCAAAGTGGTAAGGGTGGTTATGGTCATGCTAGGCCGATAGGGCCGGTGATGATGGCAATGGTGGCAGTTGTATGACGTAGGTGGTGAAGACGACAACAATATATGGTGGTTGAGGAGACGACGCCAACAATGACCATGGTGATGGTGGTTGGTAATTTTTGACTGATTTATATAATTATGATATGAAGAAAATCTTGCTAACATCTTGTGACATAAGAACATTGCCTAAATCTTAAATACAAAATAATAAATTTTATTCATTTATATATATATATGAACAAAGATTATTAATTTTGACTGATTTATATAATTATGATATGAAGAAAATCTTGCCAACATCTTGTGTCATAAGAACATTGCCTAAATCTTAAATAAAAAATAATAAATTTTATTCATTTATATATATATGAACAAAGACTATTAATTTTGACTGATTTATATTATTATGATATGAAGAAAATCTTGCCATCATCTTGTGTCATAAGAACATTGTCTAAATCTTAAATAAAAAATAATAAATTTTATTCATTTATTATATGAACAAAGACTATTAATATGTATTCTGTTAAATTATAACTATTATTGAATAATACGTATAGTATAAAGTATACATAACTAATAAAGGTGAAATAAGTAAAGTATACACTATAGATGATCTATGAATTTTGATATGTAAATATTATAATTTAAGTTACCTTAAAATGTGATGTACACATAACTTAGTTTACCACAATTTATATTAGGTAGTTAGTGATGAATAGGGATGACAATACGTTGGGTATGGGTCGGGTATGGTAATTCTATATCCATATCTAGTTGTAAAATCTTATCTCGTACCTGGCCTATTACCTGTCGATTATTTGGTTGGTGTTTACCCGTCAGGTATCTGGTATAACTGCGGGTATCAAATATACCCGTTAGGATTTTCATGTATATATATTTTTTACTTTCCTTTATAATTTTATGTTTTAAAAATCTATATAATATTAAATTGTGATAAATACGTAGATATCATCATCACCATAATAATATTTGATATATTTAAAAATATAAATATATTATATTATTAATCTCAAAAATAATTTTGTATTTCATATCATATAAACATGAATAATGTCATCAATATATATATATATATATATATATATATATTTATATATTCAAATCAAAAGTTTACTTTTCAAATGATAAAGCTACAATAATTAAACACTATTAAAAATAATTAAAGGAAAATAAATATAAAACTTAAAAGTTTTCCGGTATATATTTCGGGTAAACGGGTGTGTAGTTTCGGGTAACTAGGTCGGGTATCATCTAATCTCATACCCGTGAAATATTTTTTTTTCATACCCATATCTAGCCCAATATTCATCGTGTATCAGGTCTACCCGTCCCAAATGCTTCGAGTTTTGGGTATACCCGTCAGGCTTGGATATTTTTACCATCCCTTGTGATTAAAATGAATTTAATATTTATAATAATTTATTTAGATATATACACACACGTACGAATTTTGAAATAAATCATTAAATACTACGATTAAGATACACAAAATGTATTGACGTAGAGAAAAAAACTACAAAGCCAAAAATTTTAAAGATACATATACAAGCTATCTTAAAAAAACAAGATATTAAACACATAACCAAAACCACAAATGGTGTTTCGGGCATCACCAAGATTCTAAAATAGGTGGACATATCATATCTATCATCCATTCTTATTCTTCTTATGTTGTATCTCTTATTCACATGTACCATCAACACCTCATGACAAGTTACCAACTAATCCAAACCTCCAATGACAATTGTCTCTTTAGTTAATGCACACCGTAAAAAGCTATTATATCGAGAGTTAGAAATTGTTACCTTCTGTCAAAATATTATAAATCTAACACAAGAACACAACATAGCACCCAAACCATTTTTAACAAAATATGAACTAACAACCCTAAAAACATTCTAAAAAAAATAAAGAGTAACAGTGACTGACGATGTAGACACGCTGAAAAGATATAGAAGATATCAAAACTCCTTTCATATTGGTATTGTATATTTTCCATATTTGTTTTTCTTCTTGAAACCATATTTATACTTGTTTTGGTGTGAATTAAGAAATAAGAAACAGAAGCCAATATCGTTTTCTTCATGGTATCTCGATCCAAACCTTAAAACCTAAAGGACAACAGTGATCTATCACACTCGATCCAAAACCTAAAACCCAAAGAACAGTAGTGATCTATCACGCTCGAACCAACCCTAGCCCTAATCCGCCAAATCAATATCCGTTCTTCCATCACCATGATTCGTGGTTAAATAACGAACAATATCAAAAAATCATTGGCATTCTTGCTGGTGAAGATTCTTCGGCGAAGAATAAGGTCCCACCCGTCACCAACACAACAGGTAATTTCGATCCCAATGGTAGGTGGATTATGGACTCAGGCGCTACCGATCCCATAACCCATAGGCTTGATTGGTTTAATATAGATTTAAAAAATACATGGGAACCACCTGTTACAATATCAAATGGCTCATCTATTCCGGTTGAGGGAAAGGGTCATGTACTCTTCCTAACGGAATAAATATTAAGGATGTTTTATACATCCCAAATCACAATCTTCTATCTGTCAGTCATTTGTCAAAAGATTTGCAATGTGCTGTAACGTTTTTCCCTAAATTTTGTGTAATGCATTCCTTAAACTTGAAGAGGTTAATTGGGATGGGACAATGCTTGGAAGGACTTTATCGGATGGGCATGCTGAGAAGCAAGAGAAACATCTTGGCAGCTAGTTCTGACGTTTGGCATAAATGCTTGGGACATCCCTCAAGTAAGAAGCTTTATAGTCTTAATTTAGTTAAGAATAATACTTCATACTCCAACAATGTCATCTGTGATTTATGTGCTTGAGCCAAGCATACAAGGTTACCTTTTCCTACTAGTTCTGTTAAAACTAAGGACCGTTTTGAACACCTACATTGTGATATTTGGGGAAAATACCGAACCCCATCTCTCTCACACGAGCAAATTATTTTCTAACCATTGTTCATGATTATAGTCGCTCAGTTTGGGTTTTCCTTCTAAAACACAAACATGAAGCGAGTGTCTGTCTAATTAACTTTCACAAAATGGTTAAAACCCAATTTGACAAAATGTCAAACGAATTCAGTGGGATAATGGTGGCGAATTCACATCAAATCGTATGATCAATTTTTATACCGATCATTGAATTTCTATTGAAACCTCATGTCCACACACACACGACAAAATGGTGTTGTGGAACGGAAACATCGTCACTTGCTCGAGACAACAAGGGCATCAAAGTTCTAAGCCAAGCTATCTTTACGTTTTTGGGGTGAATGTATTTTGACAGCCGCATATGTCATTAAGCATTTACCATCTGAAACGATCTGAAATAGAACGCCCTATGAAATTGTTTCTAATAAAAAACCGGATTATAAACACATGAAGATTTTTGGTTGTCCCGCTTATTATCATAGCACCGAAACAGGAGGGGATAAGTTCGAAGAAAGGGGGAAGCCAGGCAATTATTAGGTTATCCTCCAAGAACCAATAGGTTTAAAGGATTTTATATTCGCAAAGAAAAAAAATATTATTTCAAGACATGTTCGGTTTGCTGAAAATGTTTTCCCAGGTGAGTTAGTGTGGGTCCCGGGGGCGGCAGCGGTTCTAGACGGAAGTCTGGGCGTATGAGAGTACTGATTCGGTAGAACGTTATAGAGCGGGGAGTAGGAACAGAATCAGCGGAAGCTTTTCATTCATTCATACCAAAAGAGTATAGATCTTGTCCGGCTGGCGGAGTTCCTGGAGAGAATCCGCCAGTGTTTCCCCTCAGGGAACTTCCAAAACTTACAAAACAATGAACACACAACACCTATATATAGACATGAGCAGCTTGTGCGAATGGTTGCTCGTATGAGTGACAAGATGTCACTTGTACGAACCACAGAAGCTCACTCATACGAGTGAGATGTTTATCACTCGTACGAGTCACATTGTCACTCGTATGAGTTACTTTGTCACTCGTACGAGCCAGTTCTCGTTCGCACTTGGGTTGTGTGTTCGTATCTAATCTATACAATATTCAATACACACTCTTTCTAGCCTATTCGCACAGTGACGGACATAAAGTGTATCAACAGTAAGAAAGGATTTTAGAGTGTAATAAGGAACCAAATATATTCAAATTTCCTCCTTGGTATTATGACGAAACACAAACCCATGAGCTCAACCATAGCCCAGAAACCAACATCGGATTTATTGAGGTCCAAACTAAAACCACCGAGATGGATTTAGAACCCAAAACAATCATAGTTAAGCCTCTACAACTTCCGGGTCACATTCAGAAGTTACTATTGATGATAGTTGGCCTGATGAGTCCAATAATAGTGAACACTCCACTATTAAAGCTCTTGAATGATACTAGAATTAATAACACTAATCATAGTGGACCACAACCAAATATCCAGGTTGATACTCAAATATTGGTTAGAAAGAAAAGAGAACGGTTTAGATCTATACGACGCGATGGTTTTGAAGTCCATCTTCCAACATCCATCGATTCTGTGGCAAAATTGGAGGGTATCGATTTCCATGATACTTTTGCTTCCCTGGAAAAATTGATAATTGTACGCACGCTGCCTATAGTTGTGGTTAAGAAAAAATTGGATTATTCACCAACTTGATGTCGATAATGCCTTCCTCCATGGTGACCTACACGAAGATGTTTATATGAAGATCCCTCAAGGTTTTGAAAAGGGAAAGAACATAAAGTTTTCAAACTCAGAAAATCTCTCTTTATCTTGAAACAAGCGTTGAGAAACTGATATCAAAAGTTCACTTAGGCTCTTCTTGAAGTTGGTTTTATACAATTAAAGGCAGATTATTCCCTTTTTCTCTTTCATACTAAAGACATTTTTCTGGCAGCTCTTATATATGTTGACGATGTAATCATTGTAGGATATAATGCCACCAAGATCGATGAGACAAAAGCTTTACTCAACACCAGGTTAGCATCAAAGATCTTGGCACCCTTAAATACTTTTTGGGCATTGAAGTGGCTCGAACTCGAGACAGCTTAGTTCTCAATTAGAGGAAGTACACTCTTGACATTAGACAATTTATCCAACTTCTTCATGATTACAACATCCTGTTGCCAAGACCTTTTTATACTATCAAATAAAGCACTATCTAATGTAGACAATGCCATAGTAAATAAGGCAGGATCTTGTACTGTGGATAATGCATTAGCCACTTGATTTTCCACTTCTTTTTTTGTAAACTATTTCATAATTATACCCAAGAAGTTTAGAATGCCAATCATGTTGTAAAGGTGTAATAAGTGTTTCTTGTCACACCGTGGTCATAGCGGAAACGCAATTGTGTGACTATGAGGTAATCATTGCAACCGATTGTGTAACCAAAAATAAATCAACAACGATGCCATATATGTTAAGTTGCAACCAAAGTTTACTAGTTCCCAAAACAAGTTACAAGGTTCAGACAAGTTCACAATGTTATCCAAAGTATAGTTTTTGAGTTGCATTACACTTTTAACCAAAAGATTGTTTTCATCATAAAAGCATGTCGAGGTTTTGACCCCTTTATACCCATACGAGTTGGGATATAAGAGAAAAATCCTCCAAAATGGCATTCGTTGTCAGGTTCATTCCCACTTTCCGTAGTCTTTCACCGGCTCAAGTTTTGCGTCCTGAAATATAGGTAAGTTTGAAAAGTCAACATAAAGTTGGCGAGTTTATGTAGTTATTGTTTTCATATGAGATGTCTTGTTTGTAATCCAGTAATGAAATCTTAGTATGCTATTAGCATTCATGGAGTTTAAGGATCTATCAGTGTGTAGCTAGCACCCTGACATATGTGCCATAAGTAAGTAACCAAACCGACACAACTCTTGACATCAATTGGGATCACAAAAGCACTCCTAAAGGGTTAATAAACCAGGAGTGGAACGCGTCTCAAACTCGATAGATCTATACCTTTTGCACCTTGGTCACTAAGTGATTAATGGTTACTCTTGTCATCATCCTACTTACGCACATTGATCGTGTTATCATCTAACCCCATAGCTAACATACTGGTTTGTTATGACATGTATTTCCCCTCGATAGTTTTGAAACAAAACTTTGAAATAATTGAAAGGCGGGACATGAACTCATAGTTTTGCGTTCCGTACATCGTACTTATCAAATTCGGTGTCCGTACATGTGTGTAACCTACATGTGTATTAACTTCATTAGACACCTAGGTCTCATTGGACCTCGTACCAGATGTTCATCTTGAATTCTTGTTGTGTATATATTTATCACATTAGAACAACTTTTAATGTTATCATAGTGTTGGTAGTTCGTTTATTCGATTAATATTTTTATATATATATATATTTCTCAAATATATGTATATATATATATATATATATCGTCATTCTTAGATCGTGTGTGAACGGGCCTCACCCTTCACATGTCCTCGTGCCTTGTACGCGTGTCATTGGGCCTAGCCCATGTCGTGTATGTCATTGGACCTAGCCCATGTCTTCATTTGATTGGGCCTAGCCTATGTAATTTATGTCATTGGGTCTAGAGATGGGCATAAAAACCGGTTCCGAACCCGAACCGGTGGAACCGAACTGGAACCGGTTCCAGTTCCTACCCGACAGTAAGTAGAACCGGTTCCGGGTTCAAAATACCCGTTGGTTCCAACCCGGTTCCACAATTTTACCATTTGAATCGGGTTGGAACCGGTTCCTAACCGTACCCGGTTCCTACGTGGAACCGGTTCCTGACCGTTGTAATATTACCGTTGGAACCGGTTATATCCGTTAAAAATATTACCGTTGGAACCGGTTATAGCCGTTAAAAAAGTTACCGTTGGAACCGGTTCCTGACCGTTGGAACCGGTTCCTGACCGTTGGAACCGGTTCTATATATTTTTTTTTGAAATCTATTGTTTAACACACAATTTCTCATATCTATCCTTCTTGTTACATTTCCTTCTTGTTCTTTTTCACATTCTAATCCACAAATGGCCTCAAAGAGTTCCAAAAACGCAAATTCCCAATTCGTTAACAATGTTCCTCAAGAACATTCGGTTCCATATGTGGTTGGAACATTGTCTCATAATCGCAGTAAGGAAGTTTGGAGCAATTGGGAGTTGGTCGAGATGAGTGATGGCTCGCAAAAACCTCAATGTAAACATTGTGGATCGTTATTAGCCAAGGAATCAAACTCAACGTTAACGAAGCATATTAATAAGTATTGCAAAGTTTTAAAGGAAATGACATCCGGTCAAGTTCCACTTTCCAAAGATGGTACCATTTTTCGTTATGAGCAAAAATTAGCTCGCGATCGGATGGCGAAGTTGGTGATACAAAAAGCGTTGCCGTTTGGACACTTCGACGACCCCGATCTTACAAATCTTATTCGGGAGACGCTACAACCTCGCTATAAACATGTAAGTCGTCGCACTTTAAAACGTCTTTGTTTAAGTTTATGGGAAAATGCAAAAAAAGATTTAATTGTTTTTTTTAAGAATTTAAAAACTAGTGTAAACCTAACTAGTGATGTGTGGTCGGCTCCACATGGTTTACCGGAATCGTACATATGTGTCACCGCTCATTGGGTTGATCCCGATTCATGGAAAATGATGAAGCGTACGATTGCGTTTGACGAGTTTCCTTCTCCTCATACAGGAAAAAAATATTTATAAAATTATAAATGGCACAATAATTAAATATGGTTTAGAAGATAAATTTTTTTCAATATCCTTTGATAACGCTTCAAACAACACAGCGCGATTGAAAAATTAAAGTTGAAGTACAAACCAATACTTGATGTTGTTTTTTTTCACACACGATGTGTTGCACATATTATTAACTTAGTAGTGCAAACCGGTTTAAAAGATCAATTTGTATCGGATTTTATTATAGCATTTAGAGCTATGCTCCAAGATGTTTTCAAAAGTGGAAAAGAAAGATATCAAGAATATAAAAAACTTTGTAAAGATGTCAACCAAAAAATTATTGGACCGAATTGGGATATACCGACTCGTTGGAATTCAACTTGTCATATGTTTGAAATGGCTATAAAGCAAATGGGCACTTTAAAATCTTTTCATACAACTTTAAGTGATGAGTACCTTGTCGTCCCCTTTCCGGACACGGCTTGGGAAAATATTAATAACCTAAGTACTTTTTTACAAGTTTTTAAAACTACAACGACTTTGATTTCCGGTGTTTATTATCCTACTAGTTCTAAAGTTGTGGACCAATTGTATTTGATAACAACTAATTTTAAAAAGTTTGAAAATTCTAATGACATGTTAAGGAATATGACGAGACCAATGATTCAAAAATTTTAAAAATATTTTTTAGAACTACCACCCGTTTTTCTATGTGCCGCTGCTTTAAATCCAGCTTTAAACGTACCGGGTGTTGAAGCTTTAATTGATGAAATTTATGACAAGTTGGATATGCATGAGGATGATCCAACTTTAAAAGCAAAAACAAAAAAAATATTCAATGAGTGTATGGCCAAACTTTATGATCATTATTTAAAAAAATATGGTGAAAAAAATCATACAAATTTGTTTGAGTCTCGGTCCACGGCCTCTAACGATGAAACAAGCGGGGATCCACTTATAACCATGTTGAATGTCGTTAGAGACGAGACCGCTAGACAACAAAGGGGTAGTGAACCAACAAGTGAACTTGGGAGATATAAAAAAATCTGTATTCGCTTACTATGACCACCGAGGAGTATAGGAAATTTGATGTTTTGGCATGGTGGAAATCGAAAGAATCCGAATACCCGATTCTAGCCACCATGGCTCGTGATATACTAAAGGTCCAAGCTTCCACGGTAGCTTCGGAAAGTGTGTTTTCTCTTAGTGGCAGGGTTTTGTCAATTAGAAGAACAAGACTAACTCCGGAATCGCTAGAGATGGCAATATGCTTAAAGGACCATTTGGATGCCGTTGATCGTGTTCAACATAAAACTAGTCTAGAAGATGAAGTTGAGTTAGAGCATAAAATTGTTGACGAAGAGGAGGACGAAGAAGTGGAGACTAACGATTCGGACGACGATTGTACCGAGGTACCCGTACCTAAGAGAAACTCGTCGGAAAGTGTTGCACCTGCCGCTAGTAAACGATCAAAGAAATAAAATCTTACTAGAACCGGTTCTGAGTAATTTTTTATTTTTTTTTGTAACCGGTTAATTTTTTTTATATATTGTAACCGATTAATTTGTTTTTTAATTTTAATTGATTATTGTTAATATTTTTATTTATCAATGTAACTAATAATAAAAATCAAACATAAAAAACACAATAGTAGCGTTCCAAAAATAGATGTAAAAAAACACAATAGAAGGGGTTTTTAATTTTAATCGATTATTGTTACACAAACTTTATTAAAACACCAACAATAACATTTATCAGGAACCGGTAAGTAGGAATGGGTTTATATACAGTAAAGTCAGATTTTACTGTCAAGAACCGGTTCTGCACAGTAAAGTCAGGTTTTTTACTGTTCAGAACCGGTTCTGAACAGTAAAAGTCAGATTTTTACTGTTAGGAACCGGTTATGAACACTATCAGGAACCGGTTCCACACCATACCCGGTTCCCCACCATACCCGGTTCCATAATACCCGTACCCGGTTCTACACGGTTCCATATTCTTGGCTGTGAACCCGGGTAGGAACCGGACCCGGTTCCACACCATACCCGGTTCCAATGACATCCAAGCAGAACCGGTTCCGGGTTGGAACCGGTTCCGGGTAATAATAATACCCGATTATGCCCATCTCTAATTGGGTCTAGCCCATGTCTTTATGTGATTGGGCCTAGCCCATGTAATTTATGTCATTAGGCCTAGCCCATGAATTTTGTGTGACTGGGTCTAGCCCCATAAATTATATGTTTGGGCCTTGCCCATGTATTTTATGCCTTTGGGCTTAGCCCATGTTATCAGATGTTTTGTGTAATTGTGTCACACCCCGGCTTTCCACAACCAAATCCAAACACCGGTGGGCCCGGGTGGGGAATATCATGACGTAAATTGATATCATCATAGTCAATTAAACAAAGCACAACGGAAGTCTTGGATTTAAATTACTATTACAAACCAAAGGTTCGAAATACCAAAATAATATACAGACGACTCGTAATAGAAGATCCACAGGCGGATCATAAATTGTACAAAAGAAAGAATATAAAACAGACTTTGGGCAGATCTAGGATTTGCAAGATCCTCTTATCACTATCGAGCACTTCCAGCCTATTTTCTTATTGTACCTGGAAGCTTATTCTTTTGAAAATACGTCAGATTTCGCTAGTAAAAAACACCCAACTGACTCATTTTGAAAACATTTAAAAATATGTTTTAAGTGCTATCAGGACAAATTCTTTATAACTCGGGAAAGTTGACCGTCCAACCTTGTTAACAGATTCACATGTTTTTACATACATATAGGGCCCGGTACAGAGACCGAGACGTGATTAACGTATACACCACTTTGAACTTACGAAGGAATTATTTCTTCCCAACCTTGTGGGTAATGCATTTTGAGCGTCTATCGGGTGTATGCCTACACCCGCGCTAAGGTTGTGGCCATTTTCTATTGTAATGAGCCGAGGATATCCAGGACACGGTAGTTAACCCCCGATGTTTAAGTTTTAAAACAAAACTGATTAAAACGGAATATGCACTAGCCACAATCCGGCATTAGGTTGATCCCATTTCCGACCAAGCGGTAATAGTTTACCGTAACCCAAGCCCGTACATGGGAAATAAGTCGAGAGTATTTACCTGAGCTAGTCTTCATTTAAACGCAAGATTTTAATAACTCAGCCGTACACAAAAGTACTAAGTGCAGATAGCATTTACCGGCAAGTCTCTAGTCTGAATTATGGCATAAACTAACCAATTAAATACTAATGGTCTTATTTAATTCATAGACTTAGATCGAGTAGCGTACGGGATCAAAACGTATATCGCTAAATTAAACGATGATCGGATAGAATGTAGTTTAATCCCAACAAGTACTTTAACCTTTGTAATATGGATAAACTATAAACATTCTGGATTTTGAGGCTTAAATGACAAAGTTAGACCCGTTTTGGTTAATTTTCATAAACTAGTTACATATGCTTAACCGTACGCATATCAACGATATGGGTAACCGGATAAGTCATGGACAACTTCTATATGCCATTAAATTTTAAATAATTTGTAATATCAGTAGGATATCAACTTATATGCCCGTTAAGATTTTAAAATGAAACTATGCCTCATATAGTCATTTTGGTAATTTCATACCTTATAAAAGTAACTTGAATATAATTTAATGTTATAACCACAACTATTCTGGAAAAATAACTTATTTATGATATAATATCAGTAGGATATTGATTATATGTGTAATTTATCTTTTATGACCAAACTATGCACCGTAGTGGCATTTTGGTCATTTACACATAGTTTATAAATTATTTGGGATTCTGAGTTTATATCATGTTCCTACTGTATAAATATTTAAAATAAGTTTTAAAATCAGTAGGTAACAAGTCTTGATTGGTAAATATGGTTTAAAACCATACTATACGCCGAAACGACGCTTATGTCGTAAAATGACAATTTGTGTGATGTTTAATGAAACTGATGTTAAGGTCAGGTTAACATGTCTTAGATATGTTATTTAATATAACATATTAGTAGGTAAAAGATTTACTTTTAAAAGATGTGATTAAAACCATTTTATAAGCCACAAGGACTTTATCGTCATTTATCGACATAATACAAGGACTTGATCATAAACTCAGTTTATAATCTTGTTTGACATCCCAAATAATCCTACTTATAATATTACATCAGTATGAAACTCATTTTCAAGTTCATTATCATTTAAACCTCTTTTTATGCAAAAAAGGAATTTTAGTCAAAATGACATAATTACGGAACTTGTGCATAAACTCAGATTTTGATTATGATCATGTAATACAACCTCAGAGGCTTATGTTTATACATGCTGACATCAGACAGTCACTCAGAGGCTCAGTTTGAGCATATTTACACCTTTAGTCCCTATAGTCTTTAATATACTAAATTAAAAAATACAACACGTGTCACTATACTATTGGACACGATTTTACGAGGTGTAACATCGTCACCCCCTTAAAAGAAATCTCGTCCTCGAGATTTTTATTCCAAAAGATGGGGGTTCTTTTGTCGTATAGTGGACTCAACCCCCCATGTATACTCGGACCTCTAAAGGCGTCCCACTTAACCGTTACTATAGGTATTAAATTCTTTCCGAGCTTCTTAACCTGTTTATCCTCGATCGAAATTGGTTTCTCAACGAACCTCAGGTTTTCATCTATTTGCACATCATCGTGTGACATTGCTAGCGACTCATCGGCTAGACTTTTCTTAAGGTTAGATATGTGAAATACATCGTGAATTCCACTAAGCTCCTCTGGCAGCTTAAGCTTATAAGCTACAGTGCCGACACATTCGACTATCTCGAATGGTCCTATATATCTTGGGCTTAACTTGCCCTTCTCTCCAAATCTCATTACGCCTTTCCAAGGTGATACTTTTAGCATCACTTTGTCCCCTACTTGGAACTTGAGAGGTTTGCGTCTCTTGTCAGTATAGCTTTTCTGTCTATCACGGGTAGCTTTAAGACGATCACGGATTTGCACAATCTTGTCCGTGGTCTCCAGGACAATCTCAGGTCCTGGTAGTTGGGCTTCCCCAACTTCTGTCCAACACACGGGCGTTGACACTTTCTCCCATACAAGGCCTCATAAGGAGCAGCCTTGATGCTCGTATGATAACTATTATTGTAGGAGAATTCTATTAGGGGTAAGTGGTCATCCCAACTTCCACCTAAATCAATTACACATGCTTTAAGCATGTCTTTCAAAGTATGAATAGTACGCTCACTTTGACCATCAGTCTGTGGATGGTAAGCCGTACTAAAATTTAATCTTGTGCCTAAGGATTGTTGGAAGCTTTTCCAGAAATGAGACGTATATCCAGTATCTCTTTCAGATACAATAGATATTGGCACACCGTGTAGCGACACAATCTTGTCCACATATAACTTAGCCAATTTGTCTGAATTATACGTCTCTTTAATTGGCAAGAAATGCGCTGACTTAGTCAGCCTATCTACAATAACCCAAATCGTGTCATTACCAGGTTTGGTCTTTGGTAATTTGGTAATCAAGTCCATGGTTACCATTTCCCATTTCCAAGTGGGAATCTCAAGTTATTGTAGGAGTCCTGACGGCTTTTGATGTTCGGCCTTAACTTGCGAACACGTCAGGCACTTAGCTACATAAGTGGCTATGGATTTCTTCAAACCCATCCACCAATAATTCTTCTTCAAGACTTGAGACATCTTGTCACCTCCTGGGTGAACCGAATATCTCGTATTGTGCGCTTCTTGGAGGATTAAATCTCTAAGTCCTCCTAAGATTGGAACCCAGATTCTTCCATTAAATCTAAGGATTCCATCCTTTCCAGGCGTTAACTGATCAACAGTTCTGCCTAATCCCTCATTAGGAATGTTAGCCTCTAATAGGGCTTGCTTTTGCGCACCTAATATCCTTTCACTCAAGCTATTTCTGAGCTCAATGCTCTTGGCGTTAATCCTAATGGGTTTAACCCTTTCTTTGCGACTCAAGGCGTCAGCAACGACATTTGCCTTGCCGGGATGATAGCAAATTTCGCAATCATAATCATTAAGTGTTTCCATCCAACGACATTGTCGCATGTTCAATTCCTTCTGATTGAATAAATGTTGGAGACTCTTATGGTCAGTGTATATAATACACTTTATGCCATATAAGTAATGGCTCCACAGCTTTATTGCAAATACAACGACACCCAATTCCAAATCATGGGTGGTGTAATTCCTTTCGTGCACCTTTAATTATCGTGATGCATAAGCAATTACTTTTCCTTTTTGCATAAGCACACAGCCCATGCCGGTGTGCGAGGCATCATAGTAAACGACAAAATCCTCAATACCCTTAGGTAGAGATAACACAAGAGCATTGCTCAACTTGTGTTTTAGAATCTCAAAGGATTCTTGTTGTTTCGGACCCTAAACAAACTTAACATTAAGGTAGTTAAAGGAGTGGCTATCCTTGAAAAGTTCTCAATGAACCTTCTATAGTAACCGGCCAATCCTAAGAAGCTACGAATCTCTGATGGGGTTTTGGGCACTTCCTAATTCATTATGTCTTCTATTTTGGCGGGATCCACTTGGATACCACAATCACATACCATATGTCCAAGAAATTGGACTTCTCTAAGCCAAAATTCACACTTAGAAAATTTAGCATAAAGCTTTTCCTGCCTTAGTAGTTCTAGAATGCACCAAAGTTGTTTCTCGTGATCAACTTGATTACGAGAATAGATAAGTATGTCGTCTATGAAGACAATGACAAACTTATCCAAATACGGTTTGCAGACCCTATTCATGAGATCTATGAATGTTGCAGGTGCATTTCTGAGCCCAAAGGCATCACTAGAAATTCAAAATGACCTATCGGGTCCCGAAGGCAGTCTTAGGAACATCCTCGTTCCTAACCTTCAACTGATGATATCCTGATCTTAGAGAAGTAGCTAGCACCTTGAAGTTGATCGAATAAATCATCAATCCTGGGCCGAGGATATCGGTTCTTAATTGTTAACTTATTCAACTCTCGGTAATCAATGCACATCCACATTGAACCGTCTTTCTTTTTAACAAAAAGAATAGGAGCTCCCGGTGGTGAGGAACTAGGCTGAATAAAGCCTTTCTCTTAAAGTTCATCCAATTGAACTCTTAACTCCTTCATTTCCATTGGTGCTAACCGATACGGAGCTCTGGCTACAAGTGTTGATCCTGGTTGGATATCAATTCTAAACTCTACTTGCCTATCTGGAGGCAATCCTGGTAATTCTTCGGGAAAACATCGGAATACTCTGAGATAACTGGAAGGTCTTCAATATTTGGTTTAGGCTCATTAATAGTTACTTGTGCCATATAAATGACACAACCTCTCCCCAAACACTTGGATGCCTTAAATAATGACACCTTGTCTAGCAATCCGTAGTGTAAGTCTCCAGGGATGGTGATCGTTTCACTAGATGGGGTTTTAATCTCGATGAGTTTCTTATCGCAGGAAATACGGGCTTGGTTATGGATAACCAATCCATGCCTAAAACTACATCGAACCCTGCCAATTTCATTGGAAAAAGGGAAATGGGGATATAATGATTCTTAATGGATATAGAACATCCATCAAGAATGGAAGATGCTGTCTTTAACGTTCCATCAGGGAGTTCTACGTCATAAGTAATATCTAAAGTTCTTATGGGCAAGTTTAATAGTTTATTAAAGTTATGATCAACAAAAGATTTATTTGCACCCGAATCGAAAGAACTCTAGCATACACATCATTGATGAGGAATGTACCTGTTATGATGTTATTGTCATTAGCGGCCTCCCTGGAATTCATCTGGAAGGCACGAGCATTCCCTTTCTTAGCCTCTCTAGGCTTTGCATCATTACTTTTGGGGTTCTTGGGTGAACGTAATATGCCCTTTTTCATTACAGTTGTAGCAAACGACATTCTTAAGATCCTTACACTCTAGGGTCTTATGCTCCTTTCTCTTACAAATACCACAGGGTTTAATCTGTGGGTTAACCTACATTGTCCCCAATGTCTGTAGTTACAGTTCTTGCACAAAGGTTTGTCATTTGACGTGTGTTGGTTCCTCTTTTTGAACCTGAAATTTCCTTACTTTTTGAACCTTTGGGAGTTATCCTCCTCCCGTTTTCTTTTTCCGTCAGTTTCAGTCCTAACTGACTTTTGCCTCACTAAATCTAAGGTGAGGGAGAGAGATAGGTCTACAGCAGACCTATAGGTACTAGCCGAGCAGCCTTTACCATGCCTTTTATCTCAGGCGCTAACCCATTAATAAAACGCGCAATGCGTTTTGGTTCAGGAATGATTAAGTAGGAAACTAACCTAGATAGGGAATTGAAGTCAGAAACATACTTCCGACAGTTTAGGTTTTTCATGGTGAGAATCACAAAGTCTGACTCTATTTTCTCACCTTATGCGGAGGGCAGTAAGTCTCTTTGATAAGGTCCACAAACTTTGACCATCCTAAGTTGTACAGGTGTACCTTACCTGTAGATTGAACCATTGCCTTCCACTAAATAAGGGCATCGCCCTTGAAGGACTGTGATACATACTTTACCACCTCCTTATCAGCACATCCGCTGATATCCACAATCGTTTCCATTTCGTCAAGCTACTTCAAGGCTTCTACTGCTCCTTTTTCTCCATTAAAGTCTCGGGTCTTGCAGGAGACGAAATATTTAGGTACATCCGTCTTTAGAAGAACGGGACCTATCAGCCAATTCTATTTTCTTTGGTTCACTCTTCGCATTCGAAGAGTGAACTAAGCTCTCCTTATCAGCTGAAGAGGGTGTGATTGATAATGGTCTGGAGCAAGTAGCACTCGACTCCCTAAGTTTCTCTATGGCCTTTCCAACAGCTGCATCTATGCGAGCTTGGAAATCATCATTATTAATGGCTATATTTTCAGCCTTGCTAGAGCTAATCTCGCGGTGGCTACTCTGTGCCTCGTCCGCGTTTACCATTTTGTAGCTTTGGCTCTAAACATCAAACAAAATTTCTCTTAGCTATGGTATAACAACCATATTGGCTTAAACATTTGATAACAATCCATCACCTATTTAACCTAGTGTGAATAACATCACAACTCTTAGGCTTATCATATATATAATTGGCCTAGGTCTTAATAGGACCATCAAAGGCAAATTACAATCTGGACATAGTCCATATATTATTAGACAGTGGATCGTAATGTCAAAACTGTCATTATCATTTAGACAATTATATACATCTCATAGGCTTGTCACTAATGGACATAAAAATTTGGCACATTGGCCTGTCACATTGGACAAAAAATTGGGCACATTGGCCTGTCACATTGGACATAAAATTGGGCACATTGGCCTGTTACATTGGACATAAAATTGAGCACATTGGCCTGTCACCTTGGACATAAAATTGGGCACATTGGCCTGTCACCTTGGACATAAAATTGGGCACATTGACCTGTCACCTTGGACATAAAATTGGGCACATTGGCCTGTCACATTGGACATAAAATTGGGCACATTGGCCTGTCACATTGGACATAAGATTATTTGGCCTGTCACATTGGACATAAAATTGGGCACATTGGCCTGTCAGTCGTCATCACGTTGATGACTTTAGCCGGGATCACATAGGCTATAGTAGGTCTTAGGATGTAGTCCTTTTTACCTAGACGGCTAGTGTGGTTCCTCAAGTCACACTACCAGGAGTATGAATATTCCTTAATGTTAACATAAGAGTACCTTAATTGTTGATTAACGGTCCCGGTCACCTTGGACCTTAACGACCTTAGAGGCTTGAACCTAGTCCACCACCTCTGGATAGAAAGATAACTTTCCTTAACTCTCCTGATAGAAGGCCCCTTGTCCTTAACTATCATTTCTTGGTCAATGTGTGGTCTGTGCCACTTGGCATAATCAAATCCATTAAGGTCTTTTGGAATTATATAGCAGAGCACAAATTTCGAGTAAAATCGAGACGCTCGCTTGAAGAGGATGAATACATATATATATAATTCCAAAATACTTCATTAAATTCCAATAGAAATTACAATACTAGAAACAATGAAACAAACTGTCAATGCAAGGACTAATGAAATAAAAAAATGTCCACACAAGGACTAAAGAAATAACAATGTCCTCGCAGGGACTAACATACATTATTAAAAAAGACTTCACTCGTCCTTTTTCCCTTAACCAACTTGGAGAGTTTCTTGAAGAACTTGTTTGTCTTCTTCTCCGTTTTCTGCGCCTGTTGTTGCATCTCTTTACATTCGTTCTAAAGCTTCATTGATGGCCTCAAGTGGCGGCGGAGGTTGTGATTGGGGTTGTGGCATAACAGGATACTGGTATCCATAACTTGGATATCCAGTAGGTGGATAAACAGGTGGAAAAAGAGAAGGGTAAAGTGCGTTATGCATGACCGCTTGCATGTAAGGGTCATGTGACAATGCTTGGTAATCAACAGGCATAGATGGGTTAAAAGGATCATATCCATACGTATCCGTATATGTTGGGATAGGGTTATTATAACCCGATGGTGGTGGTTAAACCACTGGTGGTGGTGTTGGTTCCACCACAGGTGACGCATTTGAGGGTCCATCCATTTGTGGGTCCTCGTGAATAGTAAGGTAAGGTTTGGGCAAAGGTGGCAGCGATCCCGACCGTTGGCCCGCACGTCCGACCGACATACATGCTCCTCTTTTCCTCTTTGGCAGTTCAGGTGGCGATTGGGGTTGTTCCACCGGTTCCATGTGGATATCTTCTTGCACAGGAGGTGGTTGGGAGTGATGGGAAGGAGTGTTAGCGAAGGTAAATTGGTTCCAATATTGGTCCCACTCATTAGGACCTTGGTATGGCGATCCGGCGTAAGAGTTAGAATCGCTTGAGATTTCAATAGGATACGTGTGTGATCCCGATGGCGGCATTTCTGGATCGGAGTCCTCATCCATGGGATTGGGTTGGTCTAATTGGTTTTGGTCGGCTGGGGGTGTATTAAAGTATTGGTTGAGGTTAAATTCATCATGATAAGAATGATGGGAATGGTGGGAGTGGTGTGAATGATGTGAATGATAGGAATGGTACGAGTTTTGAGTATGAGAAGGTGAATGTTGCGACAACGGCCATGAATCCCCCGAATCCTCATGGGGTTCGGGTGATGGGGATGTGAAGGGATATGTCCTGAAGGTCCTCCCCTCATTGGTCCTTTACCTCTTCCTCTTACTCTTGGCGGCATTTTCCTGTAAAAATCAAACCAAAACAATACTAATAACTTAATAATGAGATGAGTAATCCCAGGTCAAAGCCTAGACTCGGAAGTCTAAGGAATGTGCTTGTGTAATTTTGTGATTAAACACAAAAGGCTTGTGTTTAATTCTCTCAAACGTTGGCTCTGATACCAACCTGTCACACACCCGGCTTTCCACAGCGAAATCCAAACACCGGTGGGGAATATCGTGACGTAAGTTGATATCATCATAGTCAATTAAACACAGCACAACGGAAGTCTTGGATTTAAATTACTAATACAAACCAAATGTTCGAAATACCAAAATAATATACAGACGGCTCGTAATAGAAGATCCACAGGCGGATCATAAATTGTACAAAAGAAAGAATAGAAAACAGACTTTGGGCAGATCTAGGATTTGCAAGATCCTCTTATCACTACCGAGCACTTTCAGCCTATTTTCGTATTGTACCTGCAAGCTTAGTCTTTTGAAAACATGTCAGCAAAAGCTGGTAAATATACCCAACTGAATCATTTTGAAAACATTTAAAAATATGTTTTAAGTGCGTATCAGCATAAATTCTTTTATAACTTGGGAAAATTGACCGTCCAACCTTGTTAACAGATTCACATGATTGTCCATACATACAGGGCCCGGTGCGGTGACCGAGACATGATTAACGTACACACCAGTTTGAACTCACGAAGGAGTTATTTCTTCCCAACCTTGTGGGTAATGCATTTTGAGCGTCTATCGGGTGTATGCCTACACCCGCGCTAAGGTCATGGCCATTTTCTATTATAAGGAGCCGAGGATATCCAGGACAAGGTAGTTAACCCCCGATGTTTAAGTTATCAAACAAACTGATTAAAACGGAATATGCGGATTTACTAGCCACAATCCGGCATTAGATTGATCCCATTTCCGACCAAGCGGTAATAGTTTACCGTAACCCAAGCCCGTATAGGGGAAATAAGTCGAGAGTATTTACCTGAGCTAGTCTTTGTTTAAACGCAAGATTTTAATAACTCAGCCGTACACAAAAGTACTAAGTGATGATAGCATTTACCAGCAAGTCTCTAGTCTGAATTATGGCATAAACTATCCAATTAAATACTAACGGTCTTATTTAAGTCATAGACTTAGACTGAGTAGCGTATGGGATCGAAACGTATAACGCTAGATTAAACGATGATCAGATAGAATGTAGGTTAATCCCAACAAGTACTTTAACTTCTGTAATATGGATAAACTATAAACATTTTGAGGCTTAAATGACAAGGTTAGACCCGTTTCGGTTAATTTTCGTAAACTAGTTACATATGCTTAACCGTACGCATATCATCGATATCGGGTAACCGGATAAGTCATGGACAAGTTCTATATGCCATTATATTTTAAATAAGTTATAATATCAGTAGGATATCAACTTATGTGCCCGTTAAGGTTTTAAAATGAAATTATGCCTCATATGGGCATTTTGGTAATTTCATACCTTATAAAAGTAACTTGAATATAATTTAATATTATAATCATAAGTATTCTGGAAAAATAACTTATATATGATATAATATCGGTAGGATATTAATTATATGTGTAATTTATCTTTTATGACCAAACTATGCACCGTAGGGGCATTTTGGTCATTTACACACAGTTTATAAATTATTTGGGATTCTGAGTTTATATCATGTTCCTACTGTAAAATATTTAAAATAAATTTAAAATCAGTAGGTAACAAGTCTTGGTTGGTAAATATGGTTTAAAACCATACTATGCGCCGAAACGACACTTATGTCGTAAAATGACGATTTGTGTGATGTTTAATGAAAACTGATGTTAAGGTCAGGTTAACATGTCTTAGATATGTTATTAATATAATATATCAGTAGCTAAAATATTTACTTTGAAAAGATGTGATTAAAACCATTTTATAAGCCACGAGGACCTTATCGTCATTTATCGACATAATACAAGGACTTGCTCATACACTTAGTTTATAATCTGGTTTGACATCCCAAATAATCCTTCTTATAAATTACATCAGTAGGAAACTCATTTTCAAGTTCATTATCATTTAAACCTCTTTTTATGCAAAAAGGACATTTTAGTTAAAATGGCATAATTACGGAACTTGTGCATAAACTCAGATTTTGATTATGATCATGTAATATAACCTCATAGGGTTATCCTACATTATATTAAGATCATAATGTAACTTTAGATCAGTAGCTAACTAATCTAAATCGGTTCAGAATCGAAAGTCAAAACAGAAGTCAAACTTCGCGACTATCGGTTGCAAACCGACCTTAGAACTGAAATTGACGAGCCGAACATGTTCTAATAATTTTACCAACTTGTTTAAGTGTCAAAACAGGTTTCATAACATATATAAGCTCAAACTATATCATTTTCGAAAAATGGTCTGTTTGACTTTTTAATATAGTAACTTTGACCCGTCAATTGATCTAGTAAACGTGATCTTCAGTAGGTGCCCTTTATAGGGACTAACACCTACCTTATTACGATCACTTAGCCATGTTCGTTACGATCAATAGCTGGACCATAATGGTCTTAACCGAAAGTCAAGATGTTTTCCGTAAAACGCTTGACTTTTGGCTATAAAGCTTATAAACGAAAATGCAAGAGGAATGAACACTTACAAGTGGTTCCTATAGAACTAAGTTGGATACTCCATTCAGTTAGGAACTTCCAGAGGAGTAAGATAGAGTTGTGAATGAGAAAGGTGCAAGTTCAAAGGATGAACCTTTGCACCTATTTATAGTTGGAGAGCTTGAAGAAGGTGATGCCAGGTGCTAAGGGGTGTAAGAGGGAGCTTACAAGTGTCCTAAAATGTGGCATAGCTGTTTGAGAATCCATAGTTTCAAATACATTGGTTTTTGGCAATTTGTGTGGAGTCCAAGCAATTTTTTACAGATACAGGTCTCTGGCAGGCCGTGAGAGGCACAGGCCTGGCCTCTCGCACCGCGCGAGCGCCCCTAGGCCATTTTCAAAGTTTATCACTTTTAGCCCCTTAACTTATAAAACCTTCTAAAACACCTTTTTAGAATATTTAGCCCACCGTAACCAAGGCGTACCCAGGAGTATGCCCGGACATTATCGAGCTCTCGGTTCGTTAAAAGGTCACTCAGAGGTATAACTTAACATGTTGACACTTTTAACCCCTCCATTACCCAACTTTCACATATTTACAGATTTAACACCTCTCGTCCAATAAACAGGACATATGAGAGTTAGGACTTCGTAAAGGATCACTCAGAGGCCCACTATAAGCATGTTGACTCCGATGTCACTCAGAGGTTGGGCATGTTGACATATCAGTCACTTAGAGGCCAAGATTAAGCATGTTGACATATCAGTCACTTAGAGGCTTATGTTCATACATGTCGGCAACAGAAAGTTATTCGGAGGCTCAGTTTGAGCATGTTGACACCTTTAGTCCTGTTGGTCTTTAATAGACTAATTTAAAAAATACAACACGTGTCACTATACTATTGAACACGATTTTACGTGGGGTTACAAATTGGGCCTTGCCCATGTCTTTTATATAATGGGCCTAGACCAACTTAATTTTCATGAGTCCAAATGCTTATAATCTTACACTTGGTAATTTTACTAAGTATAGATTTTGAAGTACGCTTATATACTTTCATAAAATCACTTAGTAATTTTTATACATCTTAACTTTTCAGATTTTGTCATCGATAAATACATATACTCGTTAAGTGTCTAAAATATATCATTTTTAGACATATCGTCATTGTCGTTTAATATATATATATTTTCGCATCGAAAATCGCCTAACGTCGTAAGTAGCTCTTCGTGTTGGCGATTTGTTCGTTGATCGACGAAGCGATGGTGTATTGTGTACGTTCGCCTGTCAACCTATTACTCCGTTCGTCCGATCATTGTTTCGACACATTGTAAAAGTGTATGTGCTTTAGGTTATCTACACTTGGTAATTCTTCAAGTGTTTGAAGTATTAATATAAGTTGGGTATTTTGTGGTATATACCCTAAACTTCTAGATACATACACATGTATTTACACATAACTTTTGGTGATAAAATATGTATATATATGTTTTTATTCCCACAAGTATATATATGTAATAAATACTTACTTTTAACTTGTAAATATATATATACACACACACACACACTTGTTAAACTCTTGGATGGTTAGGGTTTAACCCTCGTCATTAAAACTTCTTTAATGACGGTTTAGGTCACTAATCGGTTAATCACCCCGTTAATCATACGTTAATTGCAATTAGCTTTTTAGAAATTTTCGCCATAGTTCCTCTAAACTATGGCGTTTTCCACGTTTCAAAAACGTATTTAAGTCAAGTTTATACCCATATCAAGATCAATTATCAACTCAAGATTACATATCACTTTGTTTACAACTTATGCACCTCATTTTCCATGATCTTTGTAAATATATTCTTACTGCTTTTCTTAAAAACAATGAGATTTTTATATTTTTATTAGACCTTTAAGTCATCATTTTTAGTTACACCTTCAAATCATTATTTCCACTTTAATCTCTTTTGTTTACAAAATTTTTAAGATGATTATAACTTAAATCATGGTGTTTACTTCTCATAAAGATCACGCATGTGTAATAAATCATTTTTAAGTTGTAGTAATCTTCATGGATCATGAGGTTGATGATCTTGTTAGATTTAAACATCACCATGTTTAAATCATCATTTATATTGTTATACATACAAGATCATCTACTTTAAACACCTTACCATATCATAATCAACATCATCATGCTAACTAGTTAACAAATAAGCACATAATCAACACATAATAAACTATATTTAGTGTTATTATTAAGGTGAGTATAGCATCCATCGAAAAACGGGTTCTAAAACCCGCCCATTTTTAATGTAATCTTTTCGTTACGTATTTATGTAAATCGTTTAAGAGATTCGTTATATTAATAATATAAAATAATAAACAATAATAAATATGATAATAATAATAATAAATAATATATATATATATATATATAATAGATATAAAATCAAAAACAATAACAAGGGGTAGACCGCAGGAATCGAACCCGGGTCTCACCCCTAACCAAACCCACAACAAACCACTAAACCACTCCCTCAACATCTGAAATAAGTTTAAACAAACAATCCCTTATGGCTTACTTCTCATTCATCTTCTTGACACATTCCCGCCCAGTAACAGCACAATCAATCCGGTAATCAAAGTTACCATTTTTATAAAATTGATCGTGAAACTGACTCCCAATCATGAATCTAGACACAACTGACTTAAATCCGCATTCAATTGTGATCTGCAAACCACTCGCCCTACCCGTTTTTGACCGAAACCGAAACCCAATCCAAGCGACCTCCTTCAACTATATATAGGGGCTCTAGGGAACCCTTTAGAGTGCACACACACTCTCCCTAACCTTTCTACACGTCTCTGTTTACCAAAAACACTTCGCCGAAAACACCTGCCATTTGTCGGAATCTCGCCGGAAAATCGGAGAAACCTTTGTTCGGTATATCATTCACCTACTCTCTTTCATTTTTCTTTATATCATGTGTAGTCAATAGGAATTTATAAGAGAATTATCAAACAAATAGATTCAATCGAGGTTTCAAACATTCTGTTCAATTTGAAGAAGAAGATGAACCTGAGTTTTTGCTTAAAAGAATTTAAAATTGTATTTCAACCCGGTTAGTCCACAACCCAGTTGGTTGGGCTGTTTGCTTATGAAACCAATAGTCCCGGGTTCGAGTCTTGTACGCGCTCCGATTCTCTGAAATAACAAAACCTTTTTATAAAACCCAATTATGAAACACAACAATAAGAGCATATAAGGAATAAAAAAATCTTATATCCAACGGGTTAGACACACAGCCCAATTGGTCGGGCTGTGGCACACACGAAGCTAAGGTCACGACTTAGAACCGGATATGTATCACGGACCTTATAATAAACAAGCCTTTTTATAAAAGCTATTTCTGAAAAGAGCTAGTAAGTATATAAGTATAATTAAAATCCAATATTCTGGGTTAGACACGCAGCCCAGTTGGCTGAGCTGCGTGAACGCGAACAGAAGGTCACGGGTTCGAATCTCACACGCTGCTGGTCCGATCGATTTAATCCGATTTATTCAGAAAACATATTTTTTTAGTTAATTAAACTTTTAATTATTCTCCCTAAAAATATATTATTTTATAACCAAATAATCTTATTACAAATAAAAGTTTAAGCCAATAAAAATATGGTAATAAAAACAATAAAAATTAATTTAAATCATCTAATAAAAGATGTAACTAATAAGTTAATTAAAAATATTAAATTCAATCAAAGGAATATATTTGTAAGCTAAATTATTATGTGAATATTTAGGTTAGCCATTTTGTCGCTTGGTATCTCCACTTGACACTCGTGCGCTATCTCCAACAAATCTTAATCGCACCCACTGTGAGTGAATCTTACAACTCCCCATTTTAATTCACGTTTTTGGGGTGTATCATGTGTCGCTATATATATTGTTGTCTCGTTATTTAAAATCTCGTGCTATTACCATAATGTGATCTAACGTGCTATGTGATGTTGTTTTGTTTATTGCCATTTAGTGTTTATATTCTCATTGCAGTCAATTTCTCACCTTAGGCCCTTTGTTCCCCGTTGCTTACGGGTGGAGCGTCGCGTAGCCTAATATACTAGATCGACTCCATTTGATTAAGCCTTGATCTCGCAGCACATCGCTTATCGTGCACACATGTTCATTATTAGTTGATGATTGATGATATGGTTTGTGATTTAGATACATACACGACGTTCTCATTTTTGGTTAATGCACATTTTTTTACTAAATATATCATTTTTCTCAATGAAAAAAAGGGATTCACACGCCAACTTATGTTAACCCAAAACTTTGTTTTTACACATGATACAGGTGAACAGGTTTGAAGCGTGGATCACATAGGATATGGGCTTTAGAAGAATTAAAACGTTATTTGCAAGTTTGTTTGGAACAATATTGTGTTTGTTTGAATATGTGTTATTGGAATAATAAATATTAAACCTTTTTAATAGTAAATGTCATGAGCTTTGATGAAAACCCAATCATGCCCTAACTACCTTATTCGCTACGGGTCAGGGTGTGACAGTGAGGTTTAAGTTTTTGAGTTGTATTTTCTTTACTTTCAAGATGATCAACTTGTACTTCCTTAAACTAGGTATTATAAGAAGCTTAAATATGAAGAAATTTATCTTACAAAGTTTGCACAAGATTAGTGAAGACTTAGGAAGAAGATGAAGCTCTAAGAAAGCTCTAATGATTCACCATGCTTACAAACTCCTTAGATGATTTGGTAGAGGCTTTAAAGTGAGTAAAATATGGTGTTTAATGGTGGAAAAGTGGTGGTTTAGGGGTGGTGGTGGTAGCCGTGAATAAGGAGAAGACTAAGGAGGTTTCTTGTGTTTTTTTAAGTAAAATGATAATGTGAAGCATGATGATGATTATATAATCTACCAAGTCAAGATATAATCTTCTACCATACTTAAATCTCTAAATTTTCAACTCAAATCAAGTGGGTGGGGGCCCACTTGAATTTGCCAACTTGAAGGGGGGGGTTAAGTGTAAATTATTTTATAACATGTGTTGAAAAATAGATATTTAGGTGTTTAGGTTAAGTATGGTAATTAGGGGTTGATCTTGTATCATTAGCAATAAATTAGGGTTTGGGGTGTTAATCAATGTTACTTAGTCCTCTTGACTAATTGGTATTAGTTTCGGATAACGAAAACGTCACTAGTTCACTCATCGGTACGATATCGGCTAATATGCAAATTTTATTATTTCGTACCGGGAGCTTTGGTTTTCGACCACCATAAGTGCCATGGCGTTTATTAGAGCATTTCCGACCTAGAAATATGATTGACTAGTTCACTAGTCTAGTATATGTTGAGTTTGGATGGCCGAAACGCTTCCCGTTGAATTATTCGCTCAATATTGGCACTTATATATTTTGTCATCGATCACTCCCGGGAGTTGTGTTTCCGTGACCTCATGATAGTTAAAGGGATTTCGGATCCCAAATGAAGCTTAACTAGCTCTCTAGACAAATGTATGAGGCTATCGGCCATTAAAATTTTCGTCGGTTCGACAACCAGTCGCTTTCTTTAGATTAGACACATTGTTGAGTTCCTCTGGCAGTTTCAACTTGTAAGCCACTGTACCTACCTTTGCCAGAATTTCGAAAGGCCCAATGTATATCGGGTTTAGTTTTTCGCGCTTCCCGAATCTAGCTACGCCTTTCCAAGGCGAGACCTTTTGTAACACTTTGTCTCCGACCTCGAAGGATAATGGTTTGTGTCTCTGATCTGTGTAGCTCGTTTGTTTAATTTGGGCCGCTTTGATACGCTCACGGATCTTGAATACTTTGTCTGTGGTCTCTTGTACTAGTTCGGGACCAGTGAGTTGTCTGTCACCGACTTCACCCAACATAGTGGAGATCGGCACTTTCGTCCATATAGTGCTTCGAACGGCGCGACCTTGATACTGGTGTGATAACTGTTATTGTAGCAAAACTCTACCAACAGTAAATGAGTATCCCAGTTTCCGCCTAAATCCATCACACAGGCCTGAAGCATGTCTTCCAACGTTTGGATGGTTCGCTCGCTTTGACAATCGGTCTACGGGTGAAAAGCTGTGCTTAAATCTAAGCGAGAACTAAACGATGTTCGAAATGATTGCCAGATCCGAGACACGAAACGACCATCCCTGTTAGAGATTATCGAGATTGGCACTCCATGACGTGCCACAATTTCCTTAAGATACAGTTCAGCTAACTTCTCGGTACTGTCTTTCTCACGGATGGGTAAGAAGTGAGCTGATTTAGTTAACCGATCAATGATAACCCAGATCATGACATGACCTCGAGAGGTCCGTGGTTTTTTTGTAATGAAATCCATGGAGATTTGTTCCCACTTCCAAACAGGGGTTTCGGGTCGTTGTAATAGACCAGATGGTTTTTGGTATTCGGCCTTGACCTTTGCATAAGTTAGGCATTTCTCAACATAGGCCGCAATATCTCCCTTGGGATTAGGCCACCAATAATACTCTTTTAAATCCTGATACATCTTATCAGATCCTGGGTGTATCGAGTATTTGGACTTGTGTGCTTCATCCAGCACCAAGTCTCGCAAAAGGCCATAATAGGGAATCCCGATTCTTCCCATGAAATATAGAGTTCCATCCTTGTTTGGTTTCATTTGTTTCTCCATTCCCTGTAATGATTCTACTGGAATGTTTTCTGGTTTTAAAGCTTCTTGTTGTGCATCGTGCACTCGAGCCGCAAAGTTCGCCTGGATTGTCATTTCTAAATCTCGTACCCGTAATGTTTTGGCTCGTTCCTTCCGGCTCAAAGCATCTGCTACAACATTTGCCTTGCCGGGTGATACTTGATCTCATAGTCATAATCATTCAACAATTCCACCCAACGCCGTTGGCGCATATTTAGTTCCTTTTGGTTGAATATATGTTGAAGACTTTTATGATCCGTGAATATGGTACACTTAGTGCCATATAAATAATGATGCCGAATTTTTAAAGCAAATACCATTGCGCCTAATTCTAGGTCATATGTGGTATAATTCCTTTCGTGATCTTTCAACTGTCATGACGCGTACGCAATGACTTTTTCACGTTGCATTAACACACAACCTAAGCCTTGATGCGATGCATCACAGTACACCACAAAATCATCGATACCGTCTGGGAGTGAAATATCGGCGCCTTACATAATTTTTCTTTTAATATTTGAAACGCCAATTCTTGTTTTTCTCCCCAATCAAACTTTTTATCCTTTTGTGTAAGCAAGGTTAGCGCCTGAGCAACCTTTGAGAAGTTCTCAATAAACCTCCTGTAATATCCCGCTAAGCCTAGAACTTGTCGTATTTCCTTGGGGGTTCTTGGCATGGTCCAATTCTTTTTAGCTTCGATCTTCGAGGGGTCAACATGTATCCCGTTCTCGTTCACCACGTGACCGAGAAACTGTACTTCGCGAATCCAAAATTCGCATTTCGAGAACTTGGCATATAATTGCTCCTTCTTTAGCAACTCCAGTATAGTTCTCAAGTGTTGTTCATGTTCTTCCTCGGTTCGTGAGTATATCAATATGTTATCTATGAAAACGATCACGAACTTGTTGAGGTATGGCTTACATGCCCGGTTCGTCAAATCCATAAATACTGTAGGGGCTTTTGTTAGGCTGAAAGGCATAACAAGGAACTCGTAATGACCGTGGCGAGTCCTAAACACCGTCTTAGGAATACTTTCCTCTTGGATTCTTAACTGATGATACCTGGATCTTAAATCAATCTTTGAGTAAAAACTCGACCCTTGCAATTGATCGAATAGATCATCGATCCTCGGTAATGGGTACCGGTTCTTAATGGTTAACTTGTTTAGTTCCCAATAGTCGATGCACACTCGGAGGGTTCCATCCTTCCTTTTCACAAACAGCACCGGAGCTCCCCAAGGCAAGAAACTCGTTCTAATGAATCCCTTGTCTAACAACTTTGAAGTTGTGTAGATAGTCTTTGCATTTATGATGGAGCTAATCGGTATGGAGGCTTCGCTACTGGTGCTGCTCCTGGCACCAAATGAATGCGAAAGTTGGTGTTTCATTGCGGAGGTAATTCAGACAAGTCTGATAGAAAGACTTCGAGGGAATTCCTTCACAACGGTTATTTCCTCCAATTTTGGCTCCTCAGTTTCCTTTTCGACTACGTCAGCTAGAAAGGCTATACAACCTTTTGGTAGGCCCTTCTGGCCTTCATGCCATTAATGACTCGTAAGGGCGTCTCGTGCTTCTCTCCGTGTACTACAAGTGTTTCTTCATCTGGTAGGGGGATTACAAATAGTTTTCTTAGGACAACCTACTTCCCCTCGGTTATACGTCAACAAGTCTATGCCAAAAGCTACGTCGTAACAACCCGGATAAACGGGTAAAAGATCGATATTAAATTCTTGTTCTCTATGTTCCAAAGTGCATCCTTTTATAACTTCCCCTGACATGAATAATTTACCGTTGGCAAATCCTATAGAATGAGGGAACGTCTATCTTACTTGACTCTAGGTCAAGTATATTTTGAATTCTATGGAGATGAACAAAAATCGGCACAGGTATCAAACAAGATGGATGCAAGATGTTGCTTGATAGGAAACGTGTCGGTGACCTTTTAATGATTCCTCATGACTCAGGGATCAAAACAGTGCATCTCAGATCTTTGGTATTGATTTCGGACCATCTCGGATTACTGTTCCGAATTACATCACGGATACCTCATTTCTAGTTACATCTCGGATACCTCATTTTGGACGGATTCCCGTCTCGGATCACCATCTCAGATAGCAATTCGGATTACCAAAGTGCATCCTTTTATAACTTCCCCTGACATGACTAATTTACCGTTGGCAAATCCTATAGAATGAGGGAACGTCTATCTTACTTGACTCTAGTTCAAGTATATTTTGAATTCTATGGAGATAAACAAAAATCAGCACAGGTATCAAACAAGAAGGATGCGAGATGTTGCTTGATAGGAAACGTGTCTGTGACCTTTTAATGATTCCTCATGACTCAGGGATCAAAACAGTGCATCTCAGATCTTTGGTATTGATTTCGGACCATCTCGGATTACTGTTCCGAATTACATCACAGATACCTCATTTCGAATTACATCTCGGATACCTCATTTCAGACGGATTCCCGTCTCGGATCACCATCTCAGATAGCAATTCGGATTACCATCTCGGACTATTGTTTCGAATTGGGTACTATTCTGAGTTGAACTCAAAAAGGTGGAAAGTTAACCAGCTGAGTAATAAACGTTTTGATACACAGAAATTGATCTGTAAACAATTCTACAAACCGATTGCACGGTTAGAATCGTGTGATTTTTAGGACAAAAAAACTTTTGGACATTATATATCATTGTATCCGTATCTACGAGACGAGTCTAACGCTAATTCCCCATTAGCTAACTTGATAACGTGTCTAATTTACAAGACTCTAATTCGAGTATATGCTTAACACCTAAAGACACTGGCTAAGCTCGGTGTTGGTATCAAAAGAATTGACACGTAATGATTGTAGAGTAGAACGTACGCATGACGACATCAGGATCTTGTGGGGCATCCATAGTTTCTGCTCACTCATACTTTAGTTCACTTGTCTGATTCATTCTTAAGACGTTCATGCTTGAAGTGGCCTTTGTGCCACACTTAACATTCTTGCTCTTGGTTGAGTCTTACTAACTTATTGGTTTCTATTTTGTGTCTTGATTCACCACACTTCTACTCTTGGCATGTTTGCAAGTTCCCTCATGAGGAAATTTTCACTTACCACGTTTAGGATTTCATTAAGTTATCAGCATATTTCTTGGTGCTAGCATCAACTATGGCAGCAATTTCCTTCGTTTCTATCGTCACGAAAGTTCCCTTTCGTTTGTTACTTACTCTCGATATTGCCTTATGGGGCGAGTATTTTCGCTTCCCGTCGCTAGTAGATTCCACATGTGTTTCCTTCCTTTCCGCACCTTTCTTTGATAATTCCCATTCTCACCGCATCCTTGGTGAGACTAACTGCGAGAGTTACTGTTTGAGTGATGAAGGTAGGGTGGGATGATGTGGTCATGTTTGGTTCTTAGAGGCTAAACCCGAAAGGTAGCGCTCAATGCGTTTGATTTCAGGTGTTCCCAAGTATGGAACAACCCTTGAGAGATCATGAAAGCGTCGAGTGTAACCAACAACGTTGGCTACAAT
Source organism: Scalesia atractyloides (assembly GCA_947069175.1). Taxonomy (NCBI): domain Eukaryota; kingdom Viridiplantae; phylum Streptophyta; class Magnoliopsida; order Asterales; family Asteraceae; genus Scalesia; species Scalesia atractyloides. The sequence goes on from CAMTDV010000029.1 coordinate 13,859,235, forward strand.
CATGATCGAGTTCTAGGATCCCGTTTCTACCCTTGGAATTCCAGCCAGCGAGCAATACTCTTCTCGCATAAGATTCTTGAGTTCTTCCCATGATAACCTTTTCGTAGTATCACTCCTTAAAGTTTCTACTTAAGGATTTGATCAAGTTAATACTACAGTCAGCAGGAGACTCTTTGTTTACCTAATCGTTTACTCAGGAGTGCATTTACTAGCATTGCTAACCAATTCTGTTATCTTTATTTAGCGAGCCTAACCTACCGCACCTCTCGCACCAATGAGGTCTCGCGGCTTACAGTCCGGGAAAGCCTTAGAATTTAAAACCTTGTATGATCGCATCTTCAGGTGTAACACTGCCACTCGTTCCCCAATCTATTGGGATCCTAACCATTTGAACTACCAGTACCACCAGTTTCATCACTAGTGTCGACTAAGTTACCCTTGTGTCGTGTGATTTGCACAACCGTATGTCCTTCCATAGGAACTCTAGTTCGGCTTACCCAGTAAGTCATGGATTAACTAACCCCTTCTGGGTGTAGACCTTCCTTTTGGTGCCATGTTTCTTCTTAATACCCAAGATTAAAAGAAGCTAGACATATATTTGGATAAATATAGTCTACCATGCACCTAAGAATAAAGAATACCATCGGTCATGGAAACCTCAAGATTGCATTGCTCATACATCTTTGAAACAATGATAAAGTGAATATCAACAATCCAAAATTTGTAGTACCTCTTGCGTGTATCGGCCATATGTCTAAGTGGAAAGGAAATAACTCATTGAGGAGGGGAAACCAAACAGTCGTCTCCAACCTTATAGCATGTATTCCATACTTCGTGGGCCTCGATCGTCCAAAGTAGGAAAAAAAATCCTTTGCCACACCAACCCGTGTGACGAATACGTTGATATCCCTTGAGCTCCACGAGCTCCAACTAGATTGTTATAATTTCCATAGATATCGAATAGAATGCAATGAGGGTGTTGAAGCATGGCTCATGCTATACCATCCCTTGGAATAAGACAAATGTCAAACGACAGAGTTTAATGTATTCACTTTCCAATAAATAAGATGAGGTGTCATAGACACTGGAATGAACCAATGTACAAGAACTCTAGACCGTTGAGGAAATATCCTCCTTGGGTGGCCAACCAGATTTTGTTTGTTTAGATGACTAGTCTCAATCGACTCAGATATAGATCGAGTGTTAGATGCGAATAAATACGTGTGGTGTTTCTGTATCGTAGGGTGTTATAGCAACCACCCCTGTTAGTGTCCCACTAGGTAGAAACTCGAACAACTTTACAATTTCGAATAGGTAGTGATCATTAGCTTGACCCGCATAGCCCACCAGGATTCTCATCCACTGCAAGTTATTATTACGTGGGCCCCTGTAATAATAAATTGCCTTGCATGGTCACCCTAGTGTTCTACCGTTCAAAGACGACGATCCGTCAGAGAGAGGACGCTATTTTCTACATACCTTCAACATAGAAGGGACCTTCGTGATGGTCCACGTGCTATCGTCCGTTGACATTACTCGCGAAAGGGCACGTCGTTAGACAAATTTAGAAATAGAGAGAATTTACAACAATAACAACTGGAGGGGCACCTTCAAGATGAGTACTTCACCTTCCTTGTCTAGACAAGAGTGTCGATAATAATGATTAATATGGGTCACAGGACCCCGTCCCGCTAATAGAGTTGTCGTCCAAGGCTACCACCTCCGCCTCTTCGTCACTACCGAAGCCAGGCATCTCCGCATCCGCGGGAAAAGCAACCACCTTATGTGGATTCGATCTTAAGGTCTCACTTATGAACCACGTGCGCCATAAGCTCGCAATAGACGTGAGGTCAATATTATCATTGTGCGAGTCAAGGATAATAGTAATATCCGTAGTCAAAGGTGTTTCATTCTTGGCAAAATATTCCGTACAACACATATATAAATAAATTATATATATACTCACATAAAATCCCATCTAGCCAGGATTTCTATCCTTTGTAACATGTCCATGACACATAGTCTTATAATGTAATGCGTCTATTTCTCATAGACTGATCATGTATTGATCCTTTTTTGTTACTTATGGCTGAGCTCGTGTGATAGATCCTCGTGTTATCGTGTCACAATAAAAACCTTTTGTCATTTTTGTCATAATTCTGAAAACATTTATGTGATGTTATAAACTTTGTTTTCATGTGAGAGCCCTTAGTGATTGTAGACCAAACTTTAATAAAAGTTTTTCCCCGGTTCACAACAATCGAAGCTCTAATACAAATCTGTCACACCCTGGTCGTAGCAGAAGCGCAATCGTGTGACTATGAGGTAATCATTGCAACCGATTGTGTAAAAAAATAAATCAACATCAATGCCATATATGTTAAGTTGCAACCAAAGTTTACTAGTTCCCAAAACAAATTACAAGGTTCAGACAAGTTCACAATGTTATCCAAAGTATATTTTTTGAGTTGCATTACACTTTAAACCAAAAGATTGTTTTCATCATAAAAGCATGTCGAGGTTTTGACCCCTTTATACCCATACGAGTTGGGATATAAAAGAAAATTCCTACAAAATGGCATTCGTTGTCAGGTTCATTCCCACTTTCCGTAGTCTTTCTCCGGCTCAAGTTTTACGTCCTGAAATATAGGTAAGTTTGAAAAGTCAACATAAAGTTGGCGAGTTCATGTAGTTATTGTTTTCGTATGAGATGTTTTGTTTGTAATCGAGTAATGAAATCTTAGTATGTTATTAGCATTCATGGAGTTTAAGGATCTATCAGTGTGTAGCTAGCACCCTGACATATGTGCCATAATTAAGTAACCAAACCGACACAACTCTTGACATCAATTGGGATCACAAAAGCACTCCTAAAGGGTTAATAAACCAGGAGTGGAGCGCGTCTCAAACTCGATAGATCTATACCTTTTGCACCTTGGTCACTAAGTGATTAATGGTTACTCTTGTCATCATCCTACTTACGCACATTGATCGTGTTATCATCTAACCCCATAGCTAACATACCATTTGTTATGACATGTATTTCCCCTCAATAGTTTTAAAACAAAACTTTGAAATAATTGAAAGGCGGGACATGAACTCACAATTCTGCTTTCCGTATGTCATGCTTATCAATTCGGTGTCCGTACACGTGTGTAACCTACATGTGTATTAACTTCATTAGACACCTAGGTCTCGTTCGACCTCGTACCAGTTGTTCATTTTGAATTCTTGTTGTGTATATATTTATCACATTAGAAAAACTTTTAATGTTATCATAGTGTTGGTAGTTCGTTTGTTCGATATATATATATATATATATATATATATATATATATATATATATATATATATATATATTATATATATATATATATTGTCATTCTTAGATCATGTGTGAACGGGCCTCGCCCTTCACATGTCCTCGTGCCTTGTACCCGTGTCATTGGGCCTAGCCATGTCATGTATGTCATTGGGCCTAGCCCATGTCTTCATTTGATTGGGCCTAGCCCATGTAATTTATGTCATTGGGCCTAGCCCATGTCTTTATGTGATTGGGCCTAGCCCTTGTAATTTATGTCAATGGGCCTAGCCCATGAATTTGTGTGACTGGGCCTAGCCCCATAAATTATATGTTTGGGCCTTGCCCATGTATTTTGTGCCTTTGGGCTTAGCCCATGTTATCATATGTTTTGTGTAATTGTGTCACACCCCGGCTTTCCACAACCAAATCCATGAGTCCAAATGCTTATAATCTTACACTTGGTAATGGGCCTTGCCCATGACTTTTATATAATGGGCCTAGCCCAACTTAATTTTCATGAGTCCAAATGCTTATAATCTTATACTTGGTAATTTTACTAAGTATAGATTTTGAAGTATGTTTATATACTTTTATAAAATCACTTTGTAATTTTATACATCTTAACTTACCAGATTTTGTCATCGATAAATACATATACTCGTTAAGTGTCTAAAATATATCATTTTTGGACATGTCGTTATTTTCTTTTAATATATATATATTTTCGCATCGAAAATCGCTTAACGTTGTAGTAGCTCTTCGTGTTGGCGATTTGTTCGTGATCGACGAGGCGATGGTGTATTGTGTACATTCGCCTGTCGTTCGGATTACTCCGTTTGTCCGATCATTGTTTCGACACATTGTAAAAGTGTATGTGCTTTATGTTATCTACACTTGGTAATTCTTCAAGTGTTTGAAGTATTTGTATAAGCTGGGTATTTTGTGGTATATACCCTAAAGTTCTAGATACATACACATGTATTTACACATAACTTTGGTGATAAAATATGTATATATATGTTTTTATTCCCACAAGTATATATATGTAATAAATACTTACTTTTAACTTGTAAATATATATACACACACACACACACACTTGTTAAACTCTTGGATGGTTAGGGTTTAACCCTTGTCATGAAAACTTCTTTAATGACGGTTTAGGTCACTAATCGCGTTAATCACCCCGTTAATCATACGTTAATTGCAATTAGCTTTTTAGAAATTTTCGCCACAGTTTCCTCTAAACTATGGCGTTTTCCACGTTTCAAAAACGTATTTAAGTCAAGTTTAAACCCATAATCAAGATAAATTATCAACTCAAGATTACATATCACTTTGTTTACAACTTATGCACCTCATTTTCCATGATCTTTGTAAATATATTCTTACTGCTTTTCTTAAAAACAATGAGATTTTTATATTTTTATTAGACCTTTAAGTCATCATTTTTAGTTACACCTTCAAATCATTATTTCCACTTTAATCTCCTTTGTTTACAAAATTTTTAAGATGATTATAACTTAAATCATGGTGTTTACTTCTCATAAAGATCACACATGTATAATAAATCATTTTTAAGTTGTAGTAATCTTCATGGATCATGAGGTTGATGATCTTGTTTAGATTTAAACATCACCATGTTTAAATCATCATTTATATTGTTATACATACAAGATCATCTACTTTAAACACCTTACCATATCATAATCAACATCAGCATGCTAACTAGTTAACAAATAAGCACATAATAAAACTATATTTAGTGTTATTATTAAGGTGAGGTTTATGGTTTTTGAGTTGTATTTTCTTTACTTTCAAGATGATCAACTTGTACTTCCTTAAACTAGGTATTATAAGAAGCTTAAATATGAAGAAATTTATAAGTGTGCACAAGATTAGTGAAGATTTAGGAAGAAGATGAAGCTCCAAGAAGCTCTAATGATTCCCCATGCTTGCAAACTCCTTAGATTATTTGGTAGAGGCTTTTAAGTGAGTAAAATATGGTGTTTAATGGTGGAAAAGTGATGGTTTAGGGGTGGTGGTGGTAGCCGTGAATAAGGAGAAGACTAAGGAGGTTTCTTGTTTTTTTAAGTAAAATGATAATGTGAAGCATGATGATGATTATATAATCTACCAAGTCAAGATATAATCTTCTACCATACTTAAATCTCTAAATTTTCAACTCAAACCAAGTGGGTGGGGGCCCACTTGAATTTGCCAAGTTTAAGGGGGGGGGGGGTTAAGTGTAAATTATTTTATAACATGTGTTGAAAAATAGATATTTAGGTGTTTGGGTTAAGTATGGTGATTAGGGTTGATCTTGTATCATTAGCAAGAAATTAGGGTTTAGGGTGTTAATCAATGTTACTTAGTTCTCTTGACTAATTGTTATTAGTTTCGGATAACGAAAACGTCACTAGTTCACTCATCGGTACGATATCGGCTAACATGCAAATTTTATTATTTCGTACCGGGAGCTTTGGTTTTCGACCACCATAAGTGACATGGCGCTTATTTAGAGCACTTCCTGACCTAGAAATATGATTAACTAGTTCACTAGTCTAGTATATGTTGAGTTTGGATGGCCGAAACGCTTCCCGTTGAATAATTCGCTCAATATCGGCACTTATATATTTTGTCGTCGATCACTCCCGGGAGTAGTGTTTCCGTGACCTCATGATAGTTGAAGATTTGGACCCAAATGAAACTTAACTAGCTCTATAGACGAATGTATGAGGCCATCGACCATTAAAATTTTCGTCGGTTCGACAATCGGTCGCTTTCCGGTCATTGTGCACTGCTTGACTTATGACCGGAAACGATGTCTTTTATGTATTTATGCTGTTCTCATATTGTTTTAAGGGGTCAACATTGTTTTGTTATAATTCTGGAATCCGGAAAATGCCCAATTAATGTTGCGGACGAATTGAAATTGTCACATTTTTAGTCGAAACGGACAATTTTGTAATTTAGACGTTGTACCGGAAAGTTATATATAATTGCAAGATGTGTTCCCACATTAGTGTTTTCATGTATATATGGACTCATTTATGGCATTAGCATGCCGTTGATCATTGTTCTGTTTTGTTTTAGCGGTTTTGCTGACATGAATAGTGCAACCGCGAATAGTGCGCCCAACACTTTCTACCAACACTTTTAGGGCATAGTTTGATTTGTTTCACATCGTAACGGAAACCAGTTTATTTTATGATCTAATTTACTTGTCCTAATACTTGTGATATGACGTACGACTCAGTTACGTAATCAAATTACGATAAACTGCATGAGATTATGTATTAAAAATAGTGATTAGATTGTACTGCATTTACCGGTTATTTGCCATTTGTCACATTTCTGTTTCAACAGATATTTCAAACTCTTTTGATCAGTTTTAATAATGAAGTGGTTAACAGGCTAGTAATGATGCCAACATTTCACAGTAAATGATAGCTAGTAGTTCTTTCTCATTTACTAAATAGGCTTATTTTCTAGGAAATAAAGCTTTGCTTCTAAAGGCTAAAGGATGGTTGTTTGCATTAGTACAACTCCAATTCCAAATGTAGAGCATCAGTTTCTAAAACAAATGGTTTAGAAAAAAAATAGGAAGAGCTAATACAGGAGGTGAACAAACTACTTCTTTAAGTATCTCAACCGCTGATGTCGCCTCATTAGTTCATACAAAGCTATCTTTTTTGAGAACGGATGTTAATGGTTCTTAAAATGCCATTAGACTGTATAAACTCTATTATACCCTTATAAGCCCAAAAAAACCCTCAACTGTCTAACATTCGTAAGAATAGGTCATTGTTTGATTGCCTCGTTCTTCTTTGGGTTAGTGGCCATCCCTTCTTTTGAACTGATATGACCTAAATATTCCACAGTTAACCATCCAAATGCACACTGAGACAATCTTGCATATAGTTTAGCATCCCTTTAAATGCCTAACACTTATCTAAGATGGCACACATGTTGTTCTAGTGATTTGCTATACACCAATATACCAGCTCAAATTGGTTCCTGGTAGTAGCCATATTATTAGAATTTGTTCTTACGAATAACTCTAGATATCTTGGAAGTGCAATTCGAATAGAACTGATCAAACAAATGATAAATTCCAATAGAAAAATGGAAAAAAGTACACAAAAACTGATCGAACAAATGATCAATTTCCTTGATTTGAAACAATACGGACGATTTTCAATCGAACTGGATTACAGAACATCGAGGATCAGTAGCTCTGATACCAAATTATACGTGAATGTTAGAGAGATATAGAGAGTACGAATAAGAGAAAGAAACGACCAAACAACAAAGTATCTGTTCGAAATTATGATAAATAATTAGTGATTAAAGCAAATGAATGACAGATCATAAGCTTTAATTGTGTGTTGGACCTTTAATGTGTGGGAAGTTGTGTTTGTCTCACATTGGTGGAGAGATAAATCTTTTGTTGATTTATATATATAATTCTCTACACGAATGTATTCCTATGTGACAAGTTACACCCAGTGGTAGCCAGGAGGGTGCGAAGCACCCGACACACGCCGCGCCCGAGGGACAGGCACGGGCACGGGACCGGGACAAGGGCGGGATGGGCGCAATGTGGCGCTATGATGGCGCACTTTTCACTTCGCACGCTCGCATCACCGCGAGACGCTTAGGAGCCGCCTTAGTATTTTTTTATATGTCTTGCCTTGGTGTTAGAGACTGTTCAAGTTCTTACCTGCAAAATGATTAAGGCATACAATTCAATATGCCATTGAATTTCGGAATTAATCTTATTAAATTGTGTATTCAATAAGAGACTTATCATTTCATATTCTAGCCAGTAGAAATACAAAGCTTGGTGCTTTGTTTTGAGACACTGAAAATCGTATGGTGGATGCAACACACACTACTAAAATTTTCCTAACTTTGATTCACTGCACTCTATTGTTTCAGGTACTTTTCGGGTGCTAGGCTAATCCCGGCAGTACAATCTGCTTAGGCTGTTGTACCCTGGGAAACAGACGGTTTACCTGGGTGACCGAAATCTGTTTTAAGGGAAGCGTGTCTTTCACGTGCCTCAGTCACCTCTGTGTTATTTTTTCTTTGTTTCTTTGTAATTTGTTTTCTGTTCAGGCTGTATTGTTTTTGTTTTCTATCTGTTTCAGTTCCTGCTTATGTATTATAATCCGAATATGATTAATAAAATTGTTAATCCTTTAATTTCGTGAACAGTTGTTCCTACAGTGTCTATTTCGTTATTCACTAATAGGTTAAGTACAGCTGGCCAACAGTCATTAACGACTAATATCATGCTGAACACATAAAGACGCTAAACTATTACAATATTAGAACATAAGTTCCTAAACTATCTATTATGTATCAGATTGACTGACTGGCGATGGTGTTGCTGGTTAGATAGTGGTTACCCGAATGAAAATCGGGCAACGAGACTTCCCCCTTATCATCTTTCTTAGAACCCTTTAGTCAAATGTTGTCTCCACGGTGAAGTTCTGTGATTTTTCTTTCTAAGTAAGTTAGAAAGTACCTTCAAACCTTGCCCTGAAATTCCATAGGGATCATCAATCCTCTTTGTGACCGAGGTAAAACTAGTGTTACAACTTCACTATAATTTTATAAGGGGTTTTCTTTTTTCTCTTTATACACAATAGAGATAGCCTTTAATAATTATACCCTTACACATAAATACAAATAAGTGTGTAAAAGGATACTATAAAAACAATATAAAACACTTTGGAAAAAAGTATTTTCAACAAACCAGTTTCATTTGTATACGAATATGAACTCCATTGTCGGTGTATCAACTAAAAAAACATGTTTTTTCCTCAATTTAGAAGATACTTTCTAGCTTGCCCAAGTGTTCTAGTCAATGGATAATTATGTTATTTAATTTCAGCTAATTGAATATTCCACCTACAACTTCAATGTATGACCAAACAATTACAAAAGTTACAATATTTATAAAAAAAAAAAAAACTTTGTTTCTTTAGTTTATAAGATGAGTAAGTTATGTGCAATAGTTTCAAGAGATTACTATTAAATCTTTTAAAATATAAAATTTGTTGATTAAGTTTTATCCTTCTAAATATTTTTGTAAATGGGAGCTTAATAATTTCAAAGATTTTCAAATGAATGAATATAAATCAGTACATTATGGTATGACTATGGTTATGGAGGTTGGTTTGAGTGTAACCTTGTGTGTAATGTCATGGATCCAATATGTCCCCATCGCTCTAGCCTTATGCCAAAGATGTAAAGGTGTAACCTCTATGTATTTATCATGCAATATTCAACATTAGTGTTTTCATAAGTCTATTAGTTAGCAACATATTCTCATCTTTTTCCCTGATGTGATACATGATTTCATAAGTCTATTAGTTAGAAACATATTTTCATCTTTTTCCCTGAGGTGATACATGATGCATCTATTTTAATATTAGAAGGGTACATACACTTTCAAATTTTGTTATATTATGGTACATATGTTAATCAGATATAAGAAGAAACTGTTATAAATGTTTAAATGTGGCATACATTGTCAAATTGTGTTCCACTATGGTAAACAAACCTTTAAATTTTGTTCTATTGTGGTACATAAAGTTTTAAGTTATGTTTTATGGTACGTTGTTGGGTCGTATGAGTTAATCCCCGAACCTGAGCTCCTGGGTTAGGGGCGGGATAATTGGTCAAGTCTCGAGCTCATGGACCTATAATCAAGTAATTATTTAGAGAAAATCAAGAGTTATTGTTGGTTTATGATCTCTAGTTAGATAATTATAGAAGTTATTTTATTTAACTGGGAATTAGTATCTGTTATTTAATTGTAACTGACTTATGGTGTATATTTATAATGCTGATCAAGCCTAAGATTTAGGGTTGTAATTGATTCAGTGTTGAGTAATTTCCGAATTAATTGGAGAACTTATGCATAGACTGTGTAGTCTTATCGTTTCATTATCGATTGAGACTTGATACATACGATGACCAATCGTGTTGCATGTTCTCTCACATGGTTCCCCATTGACTCATTGATGATGAAAGTATTGAATAATTGCAACGTTGTTCTAATGGTTGATTCATTTGACCAGAGCCAGAGCTAGTGAGCAATAAGCACGACTAAGGCAGTGCAAACACTTGATCCAACAACCTTACCACTATGTTGATCGATGAATCGAAAAAGGATTGTGTTTTGATCTTTGATTCGACGTCTTAACTAATGAATCTTTTTTTTTCCAATGTATCTTTGACACAAATTAAGTATCAAAGTTTTCTACTCTTAACTAGTGTTCAACTGTTATATCTTTCAGTCAAAGATGCATGTCATTGTGTCCACATATTATGCATCATGTCATACATTGAAAACAAGATTTTTGTTCATAATGTATATAGGAGATGATCTCAATTAAATTTTTTTTAACAGCGGCTATTTCTTTATTCATAAAATAGAAAAATTGGGCCAGCTAGAAACAGAAAGTCCCAACTACAAAACACATTACAAAATGACGTCCTGTACATTAAAATCACTCCATCTCTCCTAATCAAGACTAGCAAACGGAGATCTATTTTAAGCAACAAAAAGTATCTTCCTTTACCGCGTCCACCACTCTCTTTATGGTAAAAGTAGCTTTCTAAAAAAATAGCCGTATTCGGAGTTTTCCAAATTCTCCACACGGTCGAATATACAATAACATACACAACCTTTTTTTCATCGTGATGAACCTTTTAACTTGTCAATGATTTCCATGAGCTCTTGCACACTATTAATACTTCCCATCCATGACAACTTCAACCACATACACACATTCCAGTATATGACTTTGACCGTAGGACAAGAAAATGCTCCACATCTTCATTTGCATATCCACACGACATACATATCAATTTAATGTAGCACCTTGATATTAAAATGTATTATACTACTTTAAGACAAAGAAAAATAAATTAAATCACTAGTTAATATATTTAATCCTTATTTATAGCATACATAGTAATATTATGATTTTTACCCTTTTAGCTATAAACAAAATATTAATTAATAACGAAGGAAATTCGGAGGTTACGCACCAATGCTAGTTATTTCTTTTTGAACAAATTTATCAAGAAAATGTCACTATGGTTAATAATTATACCAAAATTAAATAGTATTGATTTTATGTCGATACAATAGTCATATATCAATTATGATTTACCATGTTGTTAATGAATTCTTGTACAAAAAAGTTGTAAATGGGTCATGTGCGCGATAGTTATGATGATCTTCAATACTTCTTCCAGTCTATGAGACTACTCACGTCATTAAACTCAACAAATTCGGCTTTTGTACAAGTAATTGCATAGTGTACAATGGTCATGACTCATAAGAACTAAGGCAGTGATTGTGGTTAGTACAATGAGACCACTTCTCCTAACCATAACCCCACATGGCATGCATTGGTTTGAAATGGCTAAGGTATATATCACCGTAGGGACACCCAACCCAACCTTAGGGCTTCACACACTTATTATTGTTCTTTCTAAATATCTATAAAAGAAGTCATGTTTAACACAAGGTTGTTGATTGGAGATTTTACTCAAGATCATTAACAGGGCCGGTCGCCCGAGACCCAAATTTTCAAAGGGCGCGAAAGGTTTTTATAAACATTTATACACTCACTCGCATATACATATACATATAGGGGAGGGTTATCTTGAGAACGCTAAATTTTGCGAGAACCGTGAAAACGAATGAAAAAACCAATCAAAACCATTTTTTTTAATACAACCCTCATTTTTAATTAAAATACAACACTAAAAAAAGAATTTACAACATCAAGTAATTCATTTCTTCTTTCAAAATCACTCTTATTAGAATTTTTACACATATGTACATTTGTTAAATTTACACATGTGTAAATGGCAAACTTACACATGTGTAAATTTTCATTATTTACGAATTCACATAAATTTAAACGTGTAAATGAGAACCACCTTGAGTTGTGAGAACCGTGAGAACTAGGTCATCCAATAGGTTTTCCGAATTTTTATTTTCTCAAAAGTCATAAAAAAATCACTTGTTTCATCATTTTTTTTAAATACCGCATACCCACATATTATATGATGCGTAAAAAATATTTATCTTCATGCGAAATTTACGCCAGCGCGTAAAAAAAACTTGCATCAGTCAAAACTACCGACTCAACAATTTTTTTACAATTATCTTTAATATTTTCATTTATGTTTGTACAAAAAAATTTTGGCCCAACTCATGGGGGAACAAAAAGTTCTCACGGTTCTCGCAACTCGTGATAATTTCATTTGAACCGAGTCCTATATATGTGTGTGTGTGCATCCATTTATTATGCAAAAAGTGTTAGTGGTGGAGTGGAAAAAACCATCTCAAGATAATGTAGAGATCTCAATTTCAAGTCTTCGCTCTTCCACTAAGATTTTATTTTTTTAATTTATTTCCCTTAACCACAATTTTGGGCTCAATTCTTTTTGTCGCCCGGGACTTAAATATTTTCAAGAGTTATCGGGGACGGCTCTTATCTATTGGGTTTACTCTTGAAGTGGTGTATAGGTACACTATGTCTAATGGAGATGGATATGATCAGGTGATTTCGTTGATGACATGATGATACTCCAGTGGTCGGTTAGTGACTAATTTGCCGTTAAAAAAAGGTGATATTCTTGAAGTTGAATATTTGATGAATTCTAGCCTCAGATTGTTAGCATGTTTATTTTGTTGATTATTTTAATCAAAGTTAGCCGGCTTATAGTTTTGGTTTACTAATTCCAACCAATCAAGATCTTACGATCATGATTCTGTGATCAAAATCTGGATCCATCAAGCATCGATCCAAGATAATAGAAATCTCTCGTATTTATACAAGATTAAACAAACACATTAGAGAACTTAGATAATAGTAACCGGATAAGAAAAAAACTTCAACAACCTTAAAAAGGGGCCGGATAAGATTTTGAAGGAGTTTAAAGTTAACTTGTACGTATTGATAAAGCAAAGAGCTAAGTTTAAAAGGGTAGAATGGACCGATTGGTGTTGTTTTAATCTATGTTTGTAGCTTGTAATCTCTTCGGTCGTACATTCTAGCTTCTTGTTGAAAACGGCCTCCTTTTCTGTTTCAGTGCAAATATTTTCCATACCGCAATTCTAGCTTACGATATATACATGTAACTCAAAAGTCATAACCGCATCTTGTACATCTTTTAGCAACAAAGCTTCATATGTTAGCAAAGTTTACAACAAGTGTATGGTTAGTCCAGCTTTTTATTATTATTATTATTTTTTTTTTTTTGTAAATATTTATATTACACTATAATTTAAGAATTTTCAATTAAAATATTCTTTACATCTATATATTACACTAAAGTATATTTTCTACGAAAAAGAAAAACTACTTTTGTAAAAACTCTTCAGATATATAAACCATCAATGATTGACTGGTTTCCTAAAACATATTATAAAATAATTTCCTTGAAGTTTTATGTAGAGTTCTTACATAATGTTTTAAGCTTCATTATCAGATCATGTGTAGTAGTGAAAGAAGACCTTTGGGCGTTATCCGTCATGTGATGGTCCAATCAGTAACATGGTATTATGAGACGTTTTTTTAAAGTGAGTGTAGTGGTATGATGCCCAATATTGTCTCATCCAATGACTACCCAATTATTATTTTTTTGTTTTTTTAATTTAAAACTAATGATATTTGATCTGATTGGCCCAACACATTTTGACCCGGCGTTTGATTTGGAACGCCCCAGCCCCAACCCAATTTATCAAGAAAAATGCCCATGGGGCCGGTTGAAGGGTGTGTTTGGGCTTTTTTTTTGGAAAAAACGCCAAAAAAACCCCTCACTACGGGTGGTATCATGTTATTTATGATGGTATTATATATGTATGCCTACTAAAGATATCGAAAGATGGCTCATGGGTTGTGTTAAGTCTTTTACCTTAAATGCTTGATCACCATCACTTTTCTTTCGACTTGTAATTTTCAATTAATAGTTTATCAAATGAGATATTGTATAGTTAATATATAAACGAGAACTTATTATATGTAACAAGATGAACACAACTTTAACAAGTAGTAAAATCAATAAATTGTCGAGAGTAAAATTATTTTCAGATTGAAGTTAATTTTGTTTTGAACTTAGGATTAAAGAAACTATTGTTATTTTATATACTTAAAACTAATTATATATACTGACTTCTTTTATTAATTAGTAAGACCAATACTAACACTAACAAAAGTAATATTTTATATATTTGGTAATAAAAAAATTATTTTATAAGATTTTGTATACCTTAATTTGATAAAATGATTTTTTTTTAATTTTTTAACGTTTATATAATAATAATAATAATAATATAATAATAATAATATATATCTAAATAAGGACAAACAAGATGAGATTTAGTAGTAGGTGGCATGCACTATGCATATATATATATCAATACGTATAGGAATAGTGGGGAAGGCAATGCACCCATGTATTATTGATGTCGATATGACTTGTATTGTCATCCCACAACCAACTATTAATGAATAAAATTAATGTTGCACATTCCTAAATATCTTTTATTGTCATTTGTTGTTTGGATTTTTAAATTTTCTAAGTAAGTTTTAGGTTTTATTATAAAATATTGTTGTTTATTTATTTGTTTAGGGACCCTATAAATTAGCTTTAAACATATAGTCGTTATAAAAAAGATACTTGTATTAATCATCAAATGAAAATAAAGTAACTAAAATAAACATATAAAGACTACAATTCATGTGGAACGAATATCTATCAATTCACAATCGTAAAACATAATCACAAAACTTTGCATGTCGTTTAAGAAACTTATTTAAAAGATTTAAGTTCTTTTTATAAAGAAAATATATTTAAACCACCTCACTTTCGGTTTGAATAAACTAATGAGTTTCTATTTGTAAATAAAGAAATGGAAATTTTCTCAGGGATTCGCGGAAAACATTTACATGTTACAAAATAATAACAAAAATCCGCAATGGTATTAGGTTTAATTAGTAAAAGTAGTCTCGTTTAAAAGAAAAAAAAAGTCGTGAGACATATGTTTTACATCGATAGAAAACTGTGAAAACCAATATAGTATCATTGTTGTTCGGCTGATGTTAATACATTTGGGTACGACACCGATACCATACTAAATACAACTCTTATTTTAACAAAATTTATGTCTGAATGTTAACCAAAATATTTAATCGATACCGATATAAAAAGTATCAAAACTGAAATGAATAAAAATGCAAATGAATATCGTACTGATATGGCGGTAGATTAATGGTTTGTTGCTAGTAATGCAAAAATATTTAAAAAATACCGAAACCGAAAACTATAAAAAGAATACATGTAGGGGTATCTGTGTTGTTAAGTCGAGTTCGGTTCCATTGGAACGGTAGCAATACGATAATGATACTCGATATAGTTTAAATACAAAAATGTATTTTATTTTGAAGACAAATCTGTTTTCAGTAAAACTTATATCGAAATGTCGAAAAAAAAATTCAACCGTAACTGAGTTTTTTAAATTTAAAAAACTAAAGTTATTAGAGATAAATCATAGTAAATATATAGTTATACATAAAATATTTCTATACTAATAATAAATTAAAATCTTTTTTGGACACGTGGATGCTTTCTTATCTTATTTTTCTATTTATCTCTTATATTAAATAATTAATAATAATTTTAAAAAAATAGATAAGAATAAATATTTTTTTTCTATAAATAATTTTAAATAAATATTTTAATAAGGATAAACACTTGTTTTTATATAATTATAAAGTTATATCCTTAAGTATTATGAGTAGATATATATTATATATTATATATTATATATTTTATTGGAGTTCGGTAATTGAAATTATGGTAAATTAGGAATCAAATGTTTCCGTTTGAAATTAAAATGTTATAATAAGTGAATATACACAAAATTACATTTTTAAAAGATAAATCTTGACGACTATATATGTTAACATATGACATTCTATTTTATTCAACACGTGTAATACACGAGTTTTTTTAAAAAGATATATCTTTTTATTGTTTATTATATAAAAATAGTTTATTCAGCCCATGTAACACACGAGGTTCAAACCTAGTAATTAAATATTAAAAAAATAATAAAGTCATTAATAAAGCTTTAATTAAAATGTTTAAATACTGTGTTCCATATAAAAATTGTTTAAACATAATTTAGAGAAATAAAATAAAGTCATTAATAATGCTTTGATTGGCCTCAAATACGAATGAAAATGGGGCCTCCAATCCTTCCACTACCAACCCACACACATGCCCATTCCTAGTTCGTACATTCTCTCCAAACCAATCCACATATCCTTAATGTATTTTAATTCATTATCTTTTGCTAATAACAAATTTAAACTATATCATTACAAATGAATTTGGTATACACAAATGACATGTATGAAAAATAACATTATTTAAACAATAAACACTGATTTTGTATATATTATAAGTATAACTAAAATAAATAATCACAATATGAAACCTTCACAACCCAGAAAAAAAAAGGTAACAAGAGTCAGTTTCGGATTAACAACAAGAACAATAAACCCAAAACATCTCTCGAGATCAGAAATCCCTTAAAAAGGTTAAAAAAAAAACAATAAAAGATTTACATAATATTTTTCTGTTATTTTTCACGGTGGGTAAAATGTTCTTGTGATGGATATAATATAATACCTTACATATATGTTAAGGAAGATAATTAAGCTGATCATGCCCATGATCATGATCATGACCACCATCATGATCATCCCACTGAGTTTCACTCCAGTATGACTGATCAACGGCTCCTGCTAAATCAAACAATGCTTGATCCGTACCGTTATTCCAATCCTCCGTTCCGATTCCAACTCCGGTTGTCTTCTCCGGTAAACCGGAAAACTCATTTGTGAACCCTAGCGGACCGGTTTCCGTAGCCTTCAACTCGTCTCCGATCGTATGATCTGTGTGCATCCATTGTTCCTGGTTTGCCAGTGAATTTTCTACCATATGACCGGTGTGATGCAGTCGGAACGGCGAAATGTCGGTGGAGATGTTGAATCCGACCGGTAAGTGAGGTGTGGATGACGTAATCAAGCCGGTGAAAGTTCCGATTTCCGGAAATATGTTGTTATCGACCGGTGGTGGTTCGAAGCTAGGTTTAGGGTTTGGAGTATTGAAAAATCCGGTGAACGTCGATGCGGAGTTCGTCGGATTAATACCTGACAGCACCTCCACCGCTGTGACAGTTACGGTGGCGGAGGTGGTGGCAGTGACAGTGGCGGTGGCAGTGGCGGTGAGGCTAGAGCTTTCACTGCTCGAATTTTGCGAATTTGATGATTTCCGATCACCGGCGTCGGAGCTAGGGTTTCGGTTACTGTTCGGCTTCGGTTTCGATCGCTTTGTTTTCCGGCAGCCGCCACCGACGGGGACGTTACGGAGGACACCGCCTTTGGTCCAGTACCGGCGGCAGCTTTTGCAGAAGTGACGTGGCTGAGAGAGGTTATAGTTGTTGTAGTAACAGAATTTTGTGTTCAACGACTCACAACGCGGACATTTCAGAGCTTGTGGACCGTGGCCGTGGTGGTGGTGTGGTCGTAACCGCCTATCGCCACCGCCGCTGCCGCCGAACAACCGTCCTGATCCACCACCACTGCCAACTGAATGATATCCTGCATTTTTTGTTAAAAATTTTACGAATATAAGTGCAGATTGCAGGTGAATGCGGATGTATATGAAGAAATCGAATCTAGATTATCGATTTATCACCGACTTTTGAAGAATTTGAGCTCAGAATTTGTTTCTCTCTCTAGAAAAGAGTATGTGTTAGAGAATGAATGATTATACGAAATATCTGATATCTCTACTGAACAAAAATCGGAGCATTATTCTGAAGAATAAAATGGAGTGGTTGGAGTGAGTTTACGAGAAGGCCCCTGCTACTGCTGAAGAACTACAATCGTTGCCACTCACTGGGCAATTACGAAAGTATCCCTAGTGGTACTAGGTACGAAGAATTACAGGATGACGAGGGGGTCTATATGTATATGTACCGAGCACTCTCCTACAGTTACGTGCTGTTGCAAATATATGTATATATAATTACGTCATTTTCACAACATAAAAACTTAGCCCGTGAATATGATTTTATTGAAAGGGAAAACAAACATTGGTCGTTAAAGAGATGGTAAATGTACATAAAGCCAACAGGAAAACTAGCACCATTTACGACGGGTGATGGGATGAGCATGGGTTCTCGACTTCTAGTAGTTGAAAACCATTTTTAGATGGGTTTACACATTCACACACACAATGACATATTTCTACACCTTCAAGACGTCTAGTACAGGTCTAGACGGGGCTTTAGGGTTTAAGTCTCCGACCAGCTAATCAATCACGTATCAAGCCAATCTAATCACTTCATACGCCAGGTCTAGATGCCCAACCTTAAAGAAAATGGCAAATTATCATTTTAGCCATGAGACACCCCAGTCTAGTCCTAACTCAGAGCTAAAATGGTAATTAACCATTTGAGAACTATACTGCATTTTAGCCTTGATTTAGGCCTAGACTGGAGGTGTCTCAAGGTTAAAATTGTAATTTGCCATTATGTTTTTTTTTTCATATTTTTAAACTTTAGGGGATAGACGTCGCGTACAGGGCTAGACTGGACGTCCAGTGTTGTTTAAAAGACTATTATACCCTTGAGTAAGGGCTAGCATTTTTTGAAAGTTACAGTTGTAAACAACTATTTTCGTAACCTTTTCAATTTTTTAAACTTTTTTTTTACAGATGTATTTTCTTAGGTAATAGAGTAGTCTATTATCTACTAAATATTGCTTTTTATACTTATAATTTCCTTCGTTAAAAAATTATACAAAACTTAAGTCAATAAACGATATTTTTAGGAAAGTTTTATGTAGTATGAATACAAATATCTTTTCTTAGGTAATAGAGTAGTCTATTATCTAGATTTTTATACTTATAATTTCCTTTGTTAAAAAATTATACAAAACTTAAGTCAATAAACCATATTTTTAAGAAAGTTTTATGTAGTATGAATACAAATATCTTTTGGTTGTTGGTGGTTTTGCACTGAATATAAATACTTAGCTAATAACTTAATTAACTTATTAACTTAATTTGCAACAGAAATAGAATTAATCAAATTACGATTTTCGTTGTTTGATACATGAACATAAGAAAATTGAATTTGAAAACGGATGTTTTCATAATTATCAGAATAGTCAAAATACCAATCTAGGTATTAGAGTTGAAAATGAGATTGATTCCTAATTATTCTCTAGCTATGAATACATTGACAATTTTTGCTCTCAAATTATACACACAAGTTTTTCCATAAGACAAATCAAATAATAAAAGTTCTCCTAAAGTATGTCTTCGAAAATTTCACTAATTTAGTCCTGTGGAAATGACACTTATGTCCCCTAACACATCAGAACATCATCTTTAGCAACAAGTCCTTAATCAGTACTAGCTTATTTCGGGATTTTAAGTGTTTATTAGTTGTAATTTGCTTGGTAGCAACTCGTCTTTATCAACATCAATCAGTAGAAACTTAGTTGTTGATAACAAGTTGGCATCAATAGCAACTGCCATCATCATCAACCTTGCTATATGATCATATTTAACAGCAACTTGCATTAGTAGCACGTTACTTATCTTTGAGCACCAAGTTGCTATGTCGGTAGCATTGATCTTTGCGCGTAACAACTTATCAGTGGTAACATACGTACTTGATGACGTGGGTAGCTCAAACCTTAATAAACTTATTAGAATACACAACGGCTTGAAAGGTTACAAGGTTCGGGAATGACCACCTGTCGTGAACAGCAAAAAGAACGAGAGAGTGGTCGCTCACATCACACTTTACGTGTGAACTCTCCCACCCAGCCGCAACAGAAGCATGTGGGGGAGCACACTCTTTTACCCGTAGGTTCAAAACCTTCAACCTATCAAAAAGGGGAAACCCTCCACCGCAGTAATGGATCACTGATCAAAGGTTTCCCTTTATAGCAACTATCTTCCGCTATAAATGGCAGACCTGGCCACATCACAACACACTTCTAATCTCTCTTCTCTCCCCTAGAACTTGCTTCATGCTTGTTCTATTCTTCACCAAAAACTTATACAACATAACCGAATACAAACATTATGGGTTGAATACTCTTCAATGCAGAATTCAAAATTAAACAATAATAAAGTGATCCAACTCCACAAATTGCAAACATGGGGGGACCCCACGACCTGCATTAGGCTAACCCAAACCTTGAACCCTTTTACCCCGGAGATATCGTTATCACCCTTGGTATTGTATTTGTTGTAACAAAAGTACCAAACCATCAATGGTAACATTGGTAGCAACTCTAGACTTTGGTAGTAACACATAGTCATCGAGACTATCAGCATTAACTCTTTATCAGTAGCATCAACTCATCAGTAGTAAACACTTGAATTTTGTAACATCTTAGGATCCTAGACCTAACAACTTGGATTTACATGTGACTTGACAAGTTGGTATTTAATAATTTCCAAGAAAGTCTTGTGGCGAATTACGAAATGTTAGAATATAAAGACTTGAACCGAACACTTGTTGTGTAATATCTTGGGATCTTAAACCAAAAAGCTGACCTCTGAAGAAGCGATCAATCAAATACTATAAATACTAAGAATAGGTGACATAATGTGACTACACATTTTAATTTTAACGAATGAGTTTTGTAAGAATCACATAAGGATCTAAAAGTTGAATGGAGATGCACTTGGTTAACATGCCCTATCAATCAACTAGCTGTTTGTAAGCAATGACAACCATTGCGAGATTAAGGGTAATATGGATCATAACCTTTAACAAATTTTTTTTATTGAACGTTGTGTAGTATCAAAAGTACTATAACCAAACCTTGTTATTTGATATATAGCCCTAAGCGCAACCAGATTCATACACAATCCCTGTTGTCATGTTTGTTTTACACAAAGAAAAATTAAGAAGAACGAACTACTTAGAGCAGTATCCTAATTTATGATTGTTCTTAAACACTGAAAAGAAGTCATGTGTTCTTGAAGTTCGTGTCCTTGTGAAACTTGTGGCAACCACCATTAAAGTGATTCGGGATGATTTGGTGACACATCTCGACAATCCATCTAAGGTTTTAGCCATTATGATCTTGTGATTTCAGAATGAGATGGTGCCTATGAGATGCTCGGTCCGCTGAAGGTAACTTTCCAAAAGCAAGTTAAACAGGAGCGTTGTGATATTCTTAAAGTGTCACACAAATGCAAAATGAAAGTTGGAGCATCCATGAGCTCTCCTGTTTTGAAGATGAAGAGCTATATCGACTAACTAGATACATTTGGGTCTCCCTTTAGCATAAAGTTGGATAATGATTTGTTCTTAACTTTATACTGAATCATATGATCAGTTTCTTCAATACTTTAGTATAAACAACTAAGAAGACCACCTAAGAGTTGCATACTTTAGTATGAACAACTAAAGAGGACCATCTAAGAGTTGCCGTTTGATTTGTTGATAAGAGCAACCCCACTAACTCTTCTCATGTACTCATAAATCCGGGAATGGAAATCCGCCAAGGAAAAGGACAAAGTTATGGGCAAACTAACCAAGAACGTCAGTCGGTCATATCCGAAGCAAGAAAAAAAAAAGATGTGTTCGTGCTTAGGTGTTCAAATCTCACTTGTGTTTTGTCTTTTATGGTTTTTTTTATATACATAAACTTTACTATTTTTCTTTTTGTAATAAAACTTTGTTTTTGTTATAATTTTGCAACAAATATTAAGTGAGTTTAGTTTTTATATTAATTTTTGTTTTGCGTTTTTTCTAGGGTTTGGTTGTCACTTACCACGGCGTTTGGTGGTCACATTTGGCTTTTCAGGTTTTTTTACCCCCTCAATTTTTTAATACATGTCGGTTTACATTCAACTTTGTCTATGTTTTACTTCACATGAATCACTAGATGTTAAAAATTCGTGATATTATTTTACGTTTTTTCTTGGTTCTGGTCATCGTTTGGTTGCTATATAGCAAGGTTTTACGCCTCATACCCCGCAACACTTGTATCACAGTTTTATGCCCCCGACTATAAAGCGGGGGGTAAGACTAGTTAAGATCAAAACCACACTATTCACGGTACATGAGTCAACATAGCGTTTTTTTCGTTGTACTTTCCTGTTGTAAACGAATGCATATATCCATAAAAAACGTTGTTGAAAAAAGTCGATCATAATAACATTATCGTGGGTAATATATAAATAAATTATAATAATATGAAGTTATTTAAGTTTGATTAAGAAAGAAAGATATGAGGGATTTGGGTCCGTACATACGGAATATGGTTGGAGGGACACGTGTACGGAGGCAGAGGCGAAGCATTCCCAAATCAAGAGATCAGGGTTTATCAACCGGCCACTGTGTGCAATCTACTGGTGTCAGTCTTGTTTGGTTCTCCTTCTGCCACATACACATTGGCCCATTAAACTATTCTGCATTACGACTATGCCCTCCTGCCTCAACTCAACCCTCCTCACTTTCACATTCACGCGTCTCACACTCATCCATTGTTCACACTCATCATAGTATAAAGGAACTTATTATTTTTAATTTTCTTTAAGTAACTTAAATTAATAAGCTTTTTAAATAAGATTATTCCTTCGTTATTATAATCTCATATTGTAGTTTTAGTTTCTTTTTTATTTATTATGAAATAATAGGTTTACTTAAAAAAAGCTTGTTGACTAGTAACGTTCAACGACTGATCTTAAGTTATTTAATTTTGCGGTAATGGTGATTTTATCCTTAAAAAAACTTTAAAATATTTAAAACCACAAACCCACATCACATAGACTCTGCTTAAACAGCTTGATCAAGAACAAAGCCGCATAACACAACAAAAGTTATTTTACGATTACTAGGACGGAAACATTGGAGCAATCTAGCCAACTACATCGGTCATAAGCAGAGTTGTGATAAAAAGAATTCAAACTTTTTTATTATTAACATTTTCTTAACTTTTTATAGTTTGTTTTCGTTCTTTCCTATAACAATTTTAATTTTACTATTTAATTTGACACTATTAGAGCACATTCTTTAAATTCTAATTACACTATGAACAAGATCTATGTTTTGCTTGTTTAGAAGTTGGGCATCCATCACATCGTCACACCATTACTAAAATTCAATCAATCACAAGTTGTCATCAATTTCCATCAAATTTTATCATGGCGTTGCTAAATCACTTGCGGCACTCATCACTTTAACTACTTCTATCACTTGAGTTTTTAAAAATTTAAATTTAAAATAAAATATATTAAATTCAAATATAAAACCATATTAAATTCAAAAAAAACATTTTTTAAACTTAACTACTAAAATTCACTAAATTAGACAAAAAAAAATAACACGGTGCAATTGTTTAGAAGTACAATATAAATCTAAAACATTAATCAACAACCCCCAGATTGTTAGAGTAGAAATCGGGGCGTGCAACTGGCTGCCAACCAGGATGATTTCTTAGTAATCGTCAGGACGACATGTGAGCAAATATTCTATCATGGAGCGTTTGGTATTCGTGAAGGGTCTCATTAATCGTTTTCGCCTTGTTTCCGTCACCGCGATCCATCATGATGTTGAAGACTTTGTAATCTGCAACCTTTTTCAATCCCTTCAAATAATTGCTCGAGCATTGTTCACCTAAACTTGAAAATGTGCAATTGGCTTGCAAACGTGCGTGCATCACTATGCCATCGGCCACATTCACCTAAACCATAGCCAAGGCTATTTCTTCATCTTGAGTCCAAGCTCTTCTTTCCA
Source organism: Scalesia atractyloides (assembly GCA_947069175.1). Lineage (NCBI taxonomy): Eukaryota > Viridiplantae > Streptophyta > Magnoliopsida > Asterales > Asteraceae > Scalesia > Scalesia atractyloides. Next base: position 13,883,429 of record CAMTDV010000029.1, read on the forward strand.
TTCGAGATATTAAGAATGAACGTTGTAGAAAAGGAGAAGAGTTGTATTTGAAAACAAATTATAAATGTATGATTTATTTATATAGTGGAAAAAAGGTTTTTTATATTTTTTTAAATACAACAATCGCTCATCACTCACCGCGATATTCACCACGAAAAAGCATCACACCACCGTGACCACCTAGTTACGTCGATGTGTCACAGTTATCACAACCACCACAGATCCAGATCACTAGGAACTCCTTCCCCTTATAATAATCTGCACCCATTGATATGGGTGCCAATTTTTCTAAGACATTATTTTCAAGTAGTATTATGAATATCGAGCTTGTATATCTATATCTGTGCAAAATCGTGTTTTGCTTTATCCACTTGTTTTAGCCCATGATATTATAGCTTAGTGGCATCTTGAGGGTGAGATAAGAGCTTAGAGACCATGAGGTCCTGGGTTCGATTCCCACAAGGGGGTTTTTCCTAGATTTATTGGGTTTTTACTGAATTGGTGTATATGCATTATAGTCTATTGGAGATAAATTATGAACGGGTGATTCCGCTAGTGACATGATAATGCTTTAGTGATCCATTAGTGATCCAAATTTTCCTTTTAGAAAATAGCACGTTTTTCAAAATTGTTCCACAAATCATAACAATAGTTATAACCTAGCTAAATTACAATATAGTCCCTGTAGAATGTATAAGTTTATGAAAATGGTACCAGTACTTTTTTAAAACTTTAAAATGATTATTGTGGTATTTTTTTCGAAACATTTTGGCCCATCTTCCAAAATATAGTTTTTTCTTTAACCAAAAAAATCGTATCAATTTTTCAACAAATTTAGATTATTGTTTAAATCTCCAAAGCATCATTCTTTACATTGAATTCATAATTATTGCTATTTTGAAGCCCTAAAGTTAATCAAACTCAAATCCTAAAAAGGTTACTTCTTCCTAAATTTACCATAAACATTTTAATCCGAATTTATAAAGTTGGAAAAACCAAATAATCACATACTCTGTTTATGCATAAAGAGTAACAAGTACATAGGATGGTGGGAAGTACAAACAAAATAATTAGTTGGGCTTTTGTTGTGAGGTTTTTAAGGAAAGAATAAAAAACTATGTTGTAGGGGTCACTAGGCCAAGTTTAGTGATGTCCTCCTAAAGATCACCATGATTGTAAAAATCAGGTTAGAACATATCATTTGAAAATCTTATTAATATCTACCAGACTTCATATTATTTCTCAATGGAAGTTTATTTTATCTCTTTGTAACTGCTTAAAAAGATCCTCTTCTCAAATTGTTAAACATCAATAACAAATAATTAACGCTTTTCAAGCATTTAAGAATGTTCTTGAGAGTTGTTTGCATCTACGGCCACGATATATCTATCTAGCGTCGGTTTGTTATGCTCCTAGCAAATATAAGAACTATCCAAGTCTTAGTACAATTATGGATTGAAATAAAAGGAATGTTAATCATATGACCTTAGACCCGACCTTAGCTTTGCTATTCGTGGGATTTACTAAGTGATGATCTGATGATGATGATGATGATATTGATGACAATGTAACTATTAGTTAACATACTAAGCCTTACTTTGTCATGCCATGAGACATTTAACAACACTCTTAACTTGCAATCTTCCATTAGAAACCGGTTTAGAATCTTGTATGTACGTACTTAGAGACTTGATCTAGGAACTAAATTTCTAGAACATAATCGGCTTCTTAAGGTTTTCAATTTTCATTGAACTAACACTTTTTGAACCAAGACTTGCTAGTTTGCGTGACGAAGTTTGTTTATAATGAAACATGTGTCATTTACATTGTAAACCAAGAAGTCACTATGCTATGAGTAAATTTCATGTAGACACATCTCTTCTTTATTCTTGATCTCTTTTTTTTGTTCTTGAAAATCAAACTCTTTTGACCTGGTCAGATGAAGATTTGAACATTGAGAAGCTTCCTTTGTTCCATAACTAGAATCAATTTTTTTTATTTCATATTGTATTAAACTATTCAAATTGTCCACATATGTCACATGCACATTATTTCAAGTTTTCAGTTAAGCGACATGTTTTATCCATTTGTCATATCTTATATTCGTAATAGTCAACTATAGATATTGAATATCTTAACTAAATCAAGCATGATCACAATCCATAGTTAATACCATGAGTTAACATGAAACCCCTTTCAATAAAGCATGACAATCCATAGTCAATACCATGTGTTAACATGAAACCCCTTTCAATATTTGACTTTTAAAATATGCATATTTCCGCGCATGTATCCTACGGTCCTATGATTTTATGGAAGATCATAAAAAACCTAGACATGGTTATCATAAATGAAATGCATATTATTCTTCATGGCCTATCAAAGAAAACAAACTCCGGATAGCTACTTTAGTTTGATTTTTTCAAGCGGAAACAATCTTCGTTGTTGTAACCATAAACACAAAGAATTCAAGTGTTGTTGACCATCTGATTGATCAAATTCTACGCTGATAGGCTCCTTTAGTTTGACCCCAAGTTATTATCAGTAATATAATTAAAGTAAATATATAAAAATAATATACTACTTTAGTTAAAGAAAAATGTATCGTTATCATAAAATCAACAACAAATGTATGTTTTGGAATATAGAACATAGACGCAATGAAGCCACGTCTAATACTTTTAAAAGCACTTTCGCTTTAATTTTCATATCACAATCGATACCATAACGAACCAATAACAAATCATGAATCCCAACTTGAAATGCACCATAGCAATGTTCTATTATGAAGAGTACAAAGATTTCTTTATCATAAAACAAGATATTTAGATTTGGATTCTAGAGAGTTTGTTTGTTTATGAGTGTGGTGGTGATGTGTTAGAATGAAAACAAAAGGGGCCATGGACAAAAATACAAGGAAGTGTGTCCATATGTATTTTGGCTTTATAGGGAAGACGTTGACAAGTCCTTGTACTTCTTAAAAACTTTCAATCAGCTACCCTCAAATGTCATTTTCTACATTTCAGTCCTCTATATGGAGGTCACAACCAATTCTATTGATAAAATAGTAGAGATTTCCAAGAAAAGAATAGTACGATGTCAACCCATTTTTACCTTTGCTCCCTTTCATTTGAATTATTATTATTATTTGCTAAAACCCCTTTGGCCCTTTTTAAACACATATTACAAGTAACAAAAAAACCTTTTTATGAAAAAAAAAATTAGGTGAATATTACGAATGTCATATGAAAAAAAATAGGTGAATATTAAGCATGTCAAATTGAGTGAGTTAGATAATATATTCAAGCCAAATTACAAATAACAAAAAACTTTTTATGAAAAAAAATAGGTGAGTATTAAGCATGTCAAATTGAGTGAGTTTGATAACATATTCAAGCCAAAACAGGTTCGCTTGTCATATGTGCTTTTATGGTGGTCGTGGTAGCGACTAACGATGTCACCAACGAAGGTGGTGATGATGGTTGTGGATGCAATAGTGACAATCGAGGTTGCGGTGACGATTGTAGATACGTTGGCGGTGGCAGTGATAACCATTAAAGAAACACTGGACCAAACTATATCCGGAGATATCTAAATTCTGACACAAAGTCTCTGTATATAAAGGTTATCTCTCGTTTGCTCGTCGATATGATCTCGGTTCAAACTCACTACAAAACTGAAAACACCATTAGTCTCGTCACGGGAGAAAAATGGGAGGGTTTTCTCTCTGACCACGCTCCGGCGTGAGAATAAGTATCGAGGTTTGCAAGGATAAAGCAAGTAATTAGAGAGTGAGAAGAATTTAATGTCTTCTACCTCGAGGAGCGATCCTTTATTTATTGCCGGAGAGATGTGTGCAGGAGATGGGCTGATAGGCCTTGGGCCTATAACCGACAACCAGGAATATCCATTCTGTCCCTCTACTACGACCATTAGTGGTCTCAGACAGGAGGAGCGCTTGGCGCATGGTGGATGGGGCCACGTGTCGTGGCAGTTGTCCTTGTTGCCGGGTCTGTCGTCAGCCGTTAGTGAAGATAGTGTGACAATCTCTGGCGTGAGTTGGCTGGTGCCACGTGTATGTCCTTGCGTACTTTTTGTCCTATGCACGACTGCTCATCATGCAACGTGGTCTGACACAATCCTGTCGAGCTTTACTGGGTCACAGCTCTGCCATTTGTACTTTTGTACTTGATCAATGCCTCTTTGCGCTTCTCCTTACCGCTGGCCTTATTAGTGCTTTTTGGCCAGCGTGAACTTGTAAGGATCAAGTTCTTTTATTTTCAAGACTAAGTATGAATTGCTTTTATCTTAGTCTTGGCCTTGTGCAACTCCCAAAAGGGTTGGGAGTCGGTGCAAGGTTTTCGGAATTCGCAGCCAGAAGCTTGTTTAATTAGCGCAAGGTCTGGGACCTGTGCTTTCAGTTTTAACTTGTCATTGCGCAAGGTGCGCAAGGTTTGTTAAGCAACCTGTTGTTTTCAAGGTTAGCATACCGTTGCGCGTAGCGCACAAAGTTATTCAAGTGACCTGTTTTATCATTAGGGTATGGTATCTTGCGCAACCATACCCCTCCAACCATGTAGTGGCGTGGAGATGACAATGGGGATGGTGTCAACGTACGAGGGGTGCGACAATGGTGGTAACATAGCAGACGGGGTGGAGATGGCGAGCCAACATTGATCGGGGCGACGGCGGGTGGCGTCGATTGTGTGATGACGATGGTGATATTGGTGACGACTAGTAGATGGTGGTGACACACAATGGTAGCGGTCTCCCATTTGGACTCTTATTAAGTTGGTAAGTTATAGAGTTGTGAACGAACATTAACGAGGCCATGTTTGTGTTCGTTCGTTAAGGAAATACAAATAGAAATGATCATGAACTGTTCACAAACACATATCGAACAAAAGTTTATGTTCGTGTTCGTTTGTTAAGGAATTTCAGCTGTTCGCGAACAGTTCGTGAACACTGGTCACGAACACAAACAAATGCAAATGAACGCAAATGAACACACACGAATATTAAATTTGAAATAAGAAAAACACCATTAGCCTTAAGCATCCGACACAAGTAGTTAAATATAACCACTAAGAGGGTGTTTGGATTGAGTTTGAAAATGACTTATTGACTTATTGGCTTTTTCGAAAAGCCAATAAGTTAAAAAATGTTTAGTATTAACAAAAGTGCTTTTTTTATTTTAGTTTTTTAAGAAAAAGGAAAAAGTTGTTTCTCAAAAGCTAGAAAATCCTAGCTTTTTAAATGGTTTTTGACTTTTTGTACATAAACATACAAATCTAACATCACCCTTTAAAATAACAATTAAACATAGATACTTATCATATCCTTTTTGGTCATTTTATTATTTCCTATCACAAAAGCAAATTCAAACACTTTTTTAAAAGCTTACTTCAAAAAGTAATTGGTCATATTACTATTTCCTATAACAAAAACAAATTCAAACACTTTTTTTTTAAATCTTATCTTCAAAATGTAATAAGTCAATAAATACTCCTAACAAAAATCATTTATAAAGTTAAATAAGCAATCTCAAACACCCTCTAAATATAAATCAAAAAATTCAAAACAAAAGAAGTCTACTACAAGCATCATACAATAAATAAAGTTTAGCTAACTACTTAAGCATAATTATCTAAAGTTATTTAGATATATCTCAAAAAATATCTTTAGTGTCCAACTTCTTTATATGCTTAAATAAGAGTTTACATTTTATTATTTTATATAATATATTAACTAATGTTTTGGGGGAAAGTGAAACTTAAGAGGGAAAGTCAAATATTAAAATACATGAAAAACTTTTATCGAACTAACGTAAACGAACGAACATGAACAAACGTAAACGAACATATTATCGAACGTTCACGAACGCAATCGAATGAACAGGAGTTCGTTCATTTAGTTAACAGAACGAAATATGTTGTTTGTGTTCGTTCATTAACTAAACAAACGAAGATAAATGAATTTCCCGCCGAATGGTTCACGAATTGTTTGCTGAATGTCCGATTCATTTACAACCTAGTAAGTTCTATACATTAAACAAAATTGATCTTTTGTATAATTTAAGTAGACCCAAATACTCTACCCAATTCAACATATATTTTGACAATAAGTCTTAATGGTCATGTGTAGCAAATATATATATGTACATATGCGTATTTATGTATTTGCATATCTTACGAGGGATCTATGCATAACACAATTATTGCGAGAACAGACAGAACTAAATAAGTTATCCATTTTTTAATCGTATAAACTTTTAAAAATAATAGAACCGATATAAGTATAACATTTATAGTTTCTCACTCTTAAATAAAAATACATGAACAAATTAGGTTGATTTGTTATTTATGTAAATACCTTACACACATGTAGCTACGATACCAAAAAACATGTGATCTAATAGTTTGATGGTTTTTAACCTATGCATGTGAATGTAAATAATACACCATTTATAAAAACATGAAACATTAATAAACAAATTAAATGATTTAGATTTGTTCATTTTTTCTCATAAGAATTTAATGTTCGGTAATAGTTCTAACCCTTATATAATGGCATTTTCTTAGGGACCATGCCACATTATCTAATGACATTTTTCATCTATCACAGTGGCATTATCTTTTGGACATTTTACGACGTACTCGTCCTAGCCTTTATTGAGCGTTGTCAATTGACGTGGCTTGAGGATCTTAGTATTGGACTCTTGCCCACAAACAACTTTGATCTGTAGAGTTATGTTTATCTTCTACTAGTCGAACCCAGTTATTTCAAGCTGCTACAACAACGCTAAATATCTAATTGTCATCCAGTGATTCATCACAATATGAAACATTTTGCGATTGATATGCATTTTATTTATGATATGGTGCTTTCACAACCTCTTCGTGTTCAATATGCTACCACTCAAGCATTTTAATCTTCTTACCGAAGGAGTATCACATTATCACACATTTCACTTGGTGTGTCACACTGTTGTTACTTTTTAGCTTGTGTGAGCATATTTCGAGCACCCATTGGTGTTTCACATACCACCTTTGTTGTAGCATTAGCTTTGAGTCCCTCGGTCTTTCATATTCTATCCTGAGATGCATTTAACTTGCCTTTGTAATCCTTTGTTGAGGCTAGAAAACAAAGTATCAAATATTTTCTTATAATTGTGGTTTAACAAACCATTAAAAAAATTATCACCTTCCAATCATCAAATCTCCTTGATGTAGATATTTTACTTGATGACATTTTTGTAGCTACTGTAAAATATGTTGTATTCACTGTGAATACTTGTAAACACACATACATTCGTTGGTGGATACATGTGTTCACTAGTGAATACAAAATAAATAGGGTTGCATTTTCGTAATTAACATAAAACATGTTCTATTCGTTGTATATATATTGTATTCCCTAGTGAATACAAGCAAGCATTAGTGAATATGTTACTAGATAGTGTAGTGGATTCAGTAGTGAACCAAACTCACACGTGACGTGTTTTCACTTTACTATCAAGCAAATCCAATTGCTAAAAGTGTCTCGGTTTTTCAAGTGTTTCTCATTTGAACCAATGTTGCATAAAGACTTTTTAATAGTTAATTATTTTAATTATGTTTAATATACTATTAATATCATCATCATCGTTATTTGTTATTATCATAATTTTTTTATTATTATTATTATTAAAATAGATATATGAAACTAGTATAGTTAATACTATCGAATGCCTGTTTTGACCTTTTCTCCCATCTTCAAAACGTCTATTCGAGCTTTAAATCACATATCATGTATTCATTAATAAGGTTTTTGGCAAAAATATGATATAAATACTAAAACCCAGCTAACATGTCCCCTTCTCTTCATTAAGTTTAATCAAATTTCCTAATTTGGCTAATCCATGATTTATCCTTAATATTTCTACTTACAAATTTCGGGGAATGTGGAAAATATTTTTATATAACCAGTTGAATATCAAATTGAAAAAAAATCTTTGAATGATGTGTAATTGTAGGTCCAAAATGTAAGGTAGCCCAAAATTGCAAGGACAAGAAACCATTGAATTTGATGTAGATTGCCCAAAATTGTAAGGTAGCCCAAAATTGAGTGTGTAGGTGCATGATGGGAACATGTTCACATGCACATGTTTTTGTGGGGGCTCCAAATTAGGCCTTCCGGTACTTGTCCACATCTCCATCTATAAATCTTGAATGTATATCTTATGCATCGGTTCTACCATGCCATTTTATTGAAATCATACTATTGTTAGTTTGGATTGGTTATTTATTAAGGTGAAACATGATTAAGATCGAGATCCGGATTGAACCAGACAAAACCAGAATATTGAGTCTTAGACACATGCACTTGGGTTTTTTGTTTAAACCATCTCGAACCATAGCAAGTGACCAAACAAAGAATGGATTTTCTAAAACCCTAGAATTAATCGTCAAAATCATAACTACTATAAAAGATCAACATACGTGACATAACCATATCATCTATTTTTGGCTTAAATCTTTAGTTTTGTTAGTCTACGATTTACAAAAGTAGGAGAAAATCGATAAACAATGATGAACCAAAAATCCGTAACTAACACATCTAACATATACTTTTTATACACCTCTAATAATAGAAAACTTGACCAGGTAGTATGTAAAGATAGTGATTGAATCAGAAATTCTTTGTCAGGGGGTCATCATAAAACTCTTTTTTTTACCGGCTACAATTGGAGGGTTTAAAAATGCATTTTTCCTAGAAAAAAACTCAAATTATATATATAAAAATCTTACCAATTTCTATGTTTGGGGTTAGCCTCTGTGTAAAACATGCTCTTGATCCCTCTGGTTCCGCCTCTGTGTAAAGAGACCCCCGCCCTGGATCCTCTAGTAATGCTCATGTAACAAACATTTCAATCTACATGTCTAATGGCCGCTTGTAGCATGTAGCTTGTCTCATAAGGATTTTTGACGTCATTCTGAAACAAACTTTATTAGTTTTTTTCGTTACTCAAACAAAATATCATGATGAAACGATTACAACATAATTTTAGCATAAACGTTTAGCATTTACCAAACCAATATAAATGATGGGATACGGAAAAGATATGGTGTAGATTGTTGGAAGTAAGTGATGTTTATATACATGTTAAATCGAAGTCACCATCCGAAGCCAATTTGTGAAGAGACCCCTCTTGGTTTGGAGTCTAGTCTAGTTTTAGGGTAGGGTGGGGAGAGGAGTTACATACATCCCTCTAGTCATCCCGCTCATTATGGAGATTTGAGTGAAGAGTGGGGGTGGGGGGTAATTTTCAGTCGCAATCCTAAACATATAGGGTACATAATTGAACAATACATCATCAAGATATGTTGCAATGTTGCTATTGCAAGCCTTGGTGGACTCCACTGCATTTTTTTCTCTCACACACACATGGTGTATGCATATGGACGTGTACATATTTATGTTATACTAAGTTTTTTAGGACACTCGGTAGGGGGCCGTCTCTGGCCGACGACGACCCCAACACCGCGTCGGGTGGCCCGTCGCCGTCGGTCATGTGCTCCTGCGGACGATGGGGACGAGGCATTAATTTATTATATTTTAAATATATAGCCGTTTGAAACGACTAGATTCTTAAAAAAATTATTTTTAAATTAATAATTTTACCTATAAATACACCAATGCCATCCCACTTTTTTACACAATTTACTCACCTCCATCTCTCAAAATTATAAAATCATTCTCGTCTCTTTATAATTCTCCAACCTTTTTTTAGAAAAATATAGACATGTCACCTTCGTCGTGGTGTTCATCATCTTTGGACGACGCTGAAGTTTTTGTTGCGAACTTCGTTATGCAAGCAGCACAGGTGATCATGGAGGAGGAGGAAGAGGAAGAAATCTCGTCACAACCACAAACGAGGGCGGCCGCCTTAAATTGACAACGAGAAGGTATTTAAATCGTTTAACATATTTAATTTTTTAGTGTGTCTTATTTTGATGTGTTTTCCTAATTTATATAACTCGTTGACAATCAGCTGGACATGATAGTTTAGTAGCCGATTACTTTGCCGACGAACCCGAGTACACGGACGCGATGTTTAGACGTCGGTTCCGAATGAGTCGTCGACTTTTCTTACGTATAGCAGATGACTTGGCGCAGTCTGAACCATATTTCACGCTTCGATATGATGCCAGGGGTCGTAGGGGATTCACCACTTTACAGAGATGTACCGCGGCCATTCGTCTGCTCGCATACGGGACTGCACCCCGATTCGTTAGACGAGTATTTAAGGATGTCCGAAAGAACTTCACGTGCATGTCTGCACAAGTTTTGCAAATGGATCGTGACGTTATATAGCAAAAAATATATGCGGAAACCAAACGCAAACGACGTCCAAAAATTATATCAAGCACACGAAGAAAGACATGGTTTTCCAGGAATGCTCAGAAGCATTGATTGCATGCACTAGCCCTGGCACCTAGCAAGGTCAGTATACTCGAGGCGATCACGGTCATCCAACTATAGTACTAGAGGCTGTTGCGTCACAGAATCTTTGGATTTGGCATGCCTTTTTTGGTCTGCCTGGTTCACTTAATGACCTTAACATCATCTACCAATCACAGATATTTGACGATGTAATCCAAGGAACATGTCCAGACACAAGTTTTACGATTTCGGGTGTGGAATACAGGCACGGTACTACCTTGCAGATGGAATATACCCGACGCACTCTACAATCGTTAAAACTATTCCGCACCCTACAGACGATAAAAGAAAGAAATTTGCCAAGTTTCAAGAGGGGGCGAGAAAAGATATTGAACGTTGTTTTGGAGTTCTACAAAAAAGTGGTACATCATTGAATATCCGGCACGTTCTTTTACACCACAGAGGTTGCGATACATTATGTATGCTTGTATCTTGCTGCATAACATGATTATCGAAGACGAGGGTAGAGCAATCTGTGACTACGACGAAAACGAGTCTAGCGGTAATTCTGTTCCAGTGAGTGAAGAACAACAAGATTTAAACAGATTCTCTCTATGTAACGAATACATACATCACAACCTACAAGCGGACTTGGTGGACTACATTTGGAACAACACACAGAACGAACCCACCGACGACATGCCAGATGAAGACTAGCAGTTTTTTTTAATAATATGTTAGTTTATTTTTATGTAATGTTTGAATTAATATTTAATTTTAGTTTTTTAATATTATGTTAGTTTATTTTTATGTAATGTTTGAATTAATATTTAATTTTAGTTTTTTAATATAATTTAGTTTATTTTTATGTAATGTTTGAATTAATATTTAATTTTAGTTTTTATAAATATTTGCCAAAATTAAAAAGAAAAATATAAAAACTAGGTGGGGTCGGGTCGTCACCCATTTCCAAGCTTCCATCCCTGGAGAGGCGTCATTCAAGGTCTCTGACGCATTTGCTAACGTGGCGGGTCTTCCTGGAGAGAGGTCCGTCACCCACACCAAGTAGCCTTATTTACTAACTAGAACTCACAATAGAAAATATGTTTACATTCATTTCAACTACTTATGACAATAAATTAGAAGGGTATTAAATACTGTAGAAATTTTGTAAACGATCTGGTTTCATACATATATGCATGTATGTATGAAGATTTTTGAGTATAAATAACACTAAATGTTTTTTTTTTCATGGAAGATGGTTGTCCTGACGGTTATAGCACGGGTCCATCCCTAAATATGTATCATAGTAATAAAATATTAAAATACGGAGATAGGTTTTGATACAAATCGGTTAATAATTTGAACCTTTACCATGATAAAAACGGGTTTGGCCCATACCGAATTGGACCCAGACCAGCCTAATCTCCCCCCCCCCCCCCCCCCCCCCCATAAAAACGGTTTGAAACCTATAAAACTAGTTTGTAACTTGACCTCAAACAGCCATTTTTCATTTTTCTCCCAGTGTGTTAGTATACACATATATGGGATGTTTGGTTGAATCACAACAACAATAAACATACGTACTATCTTAAATGCTAATTGTTTACGTTTACTTTCCAAACAATCTCTCAAATGTCTTCATCAAGTGTGCAATCTTCCGTTGGTTGTGGTTCGTCTTCAAATGCTACGGTGATTCATACTGTACCTACGAATGAGATCCTAGAAATTTGGTGCAACTTTGATTTACGTGAAATGCCGACCAATTTGAACAAGGCTCGTTGCAAGTTTCGTGGTAATCTTTTTCAAAAGATGCAAACTTAACTTTGAAAATCCATACCGCCTTGGAATATTGCAAGGCGTTGAAAGAAGAACCGGGTTAGGGCCAAACTTCAATGACAAATGAAGGGTATTTGTGGGATAATAGTGTTGTTGTGGTACAAAGGGTATAACGCAATTCGTGATTAAAGAAAACTTGTTATCCAAACACTTTAGCAATGAGCGTTTGACTCGGCTTATTCAACAAACTCTCCAAACATGTTATCAACATACATGTCTTGCTACACTTTGACAATGAGCGTCTTAAACCGTTGCTTATTTGTATTAGGGGTAAATAACTTATTATTTGGATTTACGCGATGAAGACCCATTTTATGTTAACACGTTAAAAACTAAATTTAACAAAAATTTATCAATATGTATGATGTTTATCTACAATATTATGGTTCAACGTCATTTATGTATCAATGAGAAATGCGACATATTCGAAAGTCAAGTGTTAATCTGATCTAATTTTAACTTTATATACTTAGCAAATGAAAATACTGAAGGACGACGGGGAACACTCCAGGTAGCGAACCCTGAAGGTATGGTGGGGTGGGCTTTTTATTTGTTACAAGTGTTGTCGATTTTCTAAAATTTGATGTGGTGGCTTGGTGGAAAGGTAAGGAAGGTGAAATAACCGTTAAACTTCTTTGGTAGCTTTGGAATCTACCTTTTCTATTAGTGATAGGGTTATATTGAGACGAACAACAAGACCCACTCTCCATCGATAGAGATGCCCATTGGTTTGAAATATTACTTGGACCGGCGGAACAAATACAACATATATCATCACTCGAAGGCGAAATGGAAGCCTGATTTGATAAGTACCTACGCGGTAGCTCCAGTTCAGATTGTGAAAATTAAACACTTCACGAGAGCAAAGAACAAAAAACTAAAACATCAAAAAGTAGTACCACTTGTATTTTTTTTTCTCTACTCTGTATTTCAGTTTATGTTTTACCAAGTTTCTAAATATTAAACACAAAGGTGAATTTAAGTTATTTTTTTTAATTTGTATCTTTTATTGAAATTTAAATTAATTAGAAAACGGTTTGGGAATAGATTGTAGGCCGGGACCGATTTAGAACCCGACCCAAACCGATTTGGGTAGGTACGATTGATTCCTAACCCGAACTGGTTTGGGCCAAACCAATTTTAGCCAACCATAAAAAAACCGAAGGGGTTTACAAAATATAACCTTCAATCGTTGGGCTACAAATGGATTTCTATTGGATAACGAAAAACGAAAAGCCCAATTTAGAAGAGAGGAAATGATGATGATGATGGGCCACAGGAGCCTCATTCGTTATTGGCCCATGCGTGGCGTCGATAAAGAATGATTCATTATACATTTATGCATACTGTACTTTTTGGCCCATGGGTATGGTCAATGTAGTGGATTATACATGACTACATGTATACATACATATAAATTAAGCTAGTGAGTTGAAAGATACATGTGTTTTTATAAACTATACCTGATAATCAATTTAACATTTTTACAACTTAATTATAACTCGTAAACCGTGTTTAACTTGTTAACTTGTTTGATCAATTTAAATTAAAAGTTACGCCGGTCATGTTCAATTTACGTGATTCTTTACATGTCAGAATTAAGGTTGAAATATTACACACACATACATATTTATGGGTAGTATCTGGCTTCAACAATTTCAAACTACCAACCCAAACCCGTGAACCTGCTAACCCACACCTAATTACTACCAAGTTCGTAACAAAGTCAAGTTAATTTTTGATATAAAACAACTCAAATTTATTCGTGTGAAGTTCAAACTACTGGAGTAAATTTATGAATTGGAAATATGTATTAAGCTATACAACTTGTTGTGGTGGCAACACCAATAGGCGCTGGCGATGGCAGTAATAGTTACGGTAGTGTAGTTGTACTAGCTCAAGTAGTTGTAGTAGATGTAGCAGCGTAGCATGCACAATAACGTAATGGCAACAGTAGCAACATAAATATCATACCGTAGCATAATCTAAATTAGCCATCCCTATTATTTATCAGAAGCACCACTAAAAATAATAACTACAGAGTCTAACAAACCATGAAACGGAGGCATCAGATTTCATATTTCATATGTTATCGTATTTAGAAATATGTTAGTTTTGTAGTTAAAAAACCATATTATATATTTTATTTTGAAAATAAAATAATACTATGTGTGACAGACAGCTTATATATATATATAGAAACGTATAAACAATCCATCAACGTTCCCAACACGGTCAAACTCTTGACTTTATCACAAACCACACCCCCTCATCATTCATAACGTGCATCCCTCCACACTCAATCCCCCCTCTTCCACCTGCATCTCAACCACATTCAACCGAACCTGAACAATTCACATAACCGCCATGGATTTCTGGCAAAAAGCTCGCTCATTCGCAGAAGATGCCGCCAAAAAATCACAAGAACTAACAAAAGAAGCCGCGAAGCGATCACAGGACTTCACCATCGGATCTTCGAAGCTATCGGATATTGTTTCAGAGGCGTCGAAACGCTCCAAGGAGATCGCTGCTGAGGCGTCGAAGAAGGCCGATTTGATTAAGGTTGAGGCGTTGAAACGTGCGGATCAGATTAAGGCGCAGATTCCGTCGACTTCTGCGGCGATCTCGCAACTCGTTGTTGTTGATTCTTCGTCGTCTTCGACAGTGTCTGGTGGTGGTAATTCGGCTGAGGATCTGGAGAAGTTTGGGATTACGGATGAGTTAAGAGAGTTTGTGAAGGAGATTACGATTAACACGTTTCGAGATTTTCCGTTAGAAGGTAAGTTTTGCTTTGGTTTTAGTTATAATTATGTGTTTGTTGTAATGCATGTGAAATTGAAGTTAGCTATAGTATTTGTGGATGTTTTGAAGAATGCTTAGTGAATAGTTTGAGTTTTAGATTGTTACCTGATTGCATTGTGTATTCTCTAGGGTTTTTGTCTGTTCTAAAATGTTTTAGAGATGTAACAGAGTTAACAATTCTCTATAGTGAGGTGTAATGGTGCTGCTAAGATTAGAGATGTGAGATGTCTAATATTTGGGGAAAATTTAGCATTAGCATGAAAAAGGTGAAATGATGATGTAGATGTACTGCGAATATGGAATAAATGATGATACGCCTTTTGAGACGGGTTTGCAATACCGCCTAACAGTTCCAATGCGTTTACAATGAAGAATTAGTAATTACAGCAAATTTTCTTATTATTAGTGCTGTTGCTAAGCCTATAAGTTTTACTACGTTGTTGGGAATTATAGAATTTATTAGCTGCAAAAGTGCATTAGAGTTTCATATGTGTTGTGTGATTTGGTTGTTCCATCTGGAAGAGGCTGGGTGTTCTCCAATTTTGTTGCAGTGAATATATAGTAATCAGAGTGGTATCAGGTATGTCTTCAGTTTGTCTAAGGTAACATATAAAAAGTCACTACTGAAAAAACAAGAGTGTAGTTTCCGGAAGTTGTAGATCTTGTCTTGCTTTCTGCTTGTAAAGTAATAGGTTGATAGAATGTGTTTAGATTTGGAAGTGAGTATGTAAAATTTACAGAACTATGCTTAGATGCATACATACGACATTCACTTTCAGGCTTTAATGCTTTATAATATTTTTCATGCTCTTGTTTAAAATTGTCGTTCCTACCAATTTGTGATGTGTGCACAACTTCTCCATCACTGTACATCGGGCGGCATAGAAGGATAGGAGTGGGCTGCGGCGCTGGATGGTATATGGTTTCTTTCATTTAGTTGGATTGTTTAAGTTAAATCATGTTAGTAATAGATGAGTATTCGTAGTGGTGTAGCGTAGTTTATTTTGTAGCACTAAAGTTTTTGTTTCTTTTTTTTTTGTAAGGTTATATATAGCTAAGGCGTATTTGTTTGGTTATATTATAAATGATTAATATCCCAAAAATTGCTCCACTCTCTATCTTGTGCTTCTGTTTTTTCTTTAAAACCTGATTCGGTACAAAACATTTTGTATGATGGTTATAATTGGAGTTACTTCTGTAATGTGCAGATGACTCAGAAATGTCTGATATTCCTACAATCTCAAATGTGCGACAGGATCTTACAAAGTGGCAAGAAACACATGCTAAACTTGTTCTTTCAACTGTAAAGGTAACTTCTTGAGGGTAAAACATCATCCAGAGGATATGAGTGAACTAGTGACTTTTCTCATCTTTACTTTTGTGTACTGAGATATTCCTACCAGCCACCACCTGATCGTAAGCAACAACATACCCTCAATGAGGAAGGCTATTGTTATAGCTGTAGGGAGCCATGCAAACATAATTAATATATGAGAAAATCTTGAAAATATTCGTTTATCTGAGTGTGTTATACTTCCATGGTCATATGAGAACAATTTCATGCATATAGCCATGACTTATAAGACTTTCTTTCAAGATTCGTGTATAGACTTCATTCTTGCTAGATGAAGAGGCTTGCTTCATTTGATGTTCCCTGTCTTCTAAAACATGACGTCATGACCTTCATATCTCTCATCTTATTCTTTCAATATGTTATTAAGTGAACAGGGTTAAAAAGAAAAACTCTTTTTGTTTCATTTTGACCTGATATATATATGCATGGTGATCTTTTGATCAAACTTTTTTTCTTTGAAAACCCATGTTTTACAGTTTGGTATGAGAGTTTAAATAGGTTGAAGAGGCAAATAAGTGCCGGCTCTTAAGTTTTTTTTAATATTAATAACGGCAGCATTTCAAGCTTCATCTTCAACTCCCAATGACAGCATTTTGATTCCATCTTTAACTCCCACACACAAATATATTCACTATATAGGCGATCTATGTGGTAAATAATTAAATACATACGCTGATAAAAGTCTGATATGTGAATCTTTGATGGGAAAAAGCAAAAGTAGATACACGATTCTAATTCGTGCATCTCATGGCTATATGCGTGATATCGTTCAGACATTTTCATAGAGGTATAACACGCTTAAATAGTTATTTTCATGGTTCTGAGTTTTTAAAGGCCTTAGCCAGAGCAGCAGAGCTTGTTCATTTCCATTCTAAATATTTCACTCTTCTATTTTGTTGAAACAATTAGCTTGTAATCAATAGCTCTATTGCATATGTCTTATCCTCTTCACTTAGCCTTACCTCAAACCATTTAAGAGTCTATTTTCCCCAATTATTTCTCAACTTTTTATGATCTTTCCTTCATCGTACTATTGATAATTGCAGGAAATCTCAAAGTTGAGGTACGAGTTATGCCCACGTGTCATGAGAGAAAGGAAATTTTGGAGGATTTATTTTATGTTGGTAAATAACCACGTGACTCCGTAAGTAACTTAAGTGTTCCTTTGATTATTCAAATCACAATCTTAAAACTTCTCGTAAGTACTCTTTTCTGATATGATAACTACAGTTATGAAAAGCGTTACAAGGAAGAAGAGGAAAACAAAAAAGTGGTTGAAAAGGTGAACGAGGACGCTACAGCGGGGTCCGCAGCTGAAAGTGTTTCTAAAACCGAAGCAAGTGAAGCAAATCAGAAAACTAAAAGCACAAATACAAAGACAACCGACCAGGATTTGGATGTTTTTCTATTGGGAGATCTTGGTGACAGTGACGAAGGACCAGGTTTGTTGTTGTGGCGTTTTGTTGCATGTCGATTGTTAGTTTTTGTGATGGACAAATTGACAGGTTGGGTTAGCGGTCAAAACAGGCAGTTTTCTTACGGGCTGGGTCAACCACAATTACTTCTTGTTTAAATTTTTCATTTTATTTTATAATCAGTTGGTGTGTCAAATATGAAAACATAGATTATTTTAATAATACTGATGATCTTAACTTTCAACTAGATTGAGTCGGGAGGTTTTGTGCATAAAGTACACTTTAACTGACTTTCGACCAATTTCCCTTTCAGCTTATTTATTTTATCTTATTATACCCGTTTGACATGTAAGAGCTATCGAATTGACCTTTAGCAAACTTTTTTCTAGTCACGTGTCTTCTTTCTCGCATGCGTGAGAATTAAACATAATTTGTCACAAGGATTCCTTTTTTTTGCATATAATTCTTTTTGCATATACTTCGTATCTAGTTTGGGATTCAACGTGCCTACGGCTTATTTTGGCTTTTCAGATGACGGAAATGATGATGGCTTGGATGATGATGATTTTGACAAACTATAATCCGATAAGGTTGACAATCTCTTAGGTCCCGCTTTTTATTGTTCTTATTGAGAATCAACATAGATCTTGGCATCTAAGCTTATTTTTGCTAAATTAATCACAAGAAGATCACAAAAGTAGATATTTTATTGTGTGTTTTACACATATAGCCATGTCAGAATGATTACACACATAGCCATGAGGTACTCACTTCATAGTTTCATATGAACATGTACTCGCGTATCAGTTTTTTAAGCTAGTTATAGTGGAGAAACCATAAGTTTGCGTTATCTTATGGCGATGAAAAGATTTTTCTAGGAATACACGAGTAAAAGTAGATACACGACTAATAATTTGCGTATCTTATGGCTACAAGTGTGAATCACTATAACATGACCATAGAGATGTACCAGACCAATTAAAATATGGTATTTGGGTACACATGGATGTGTCAATTTCAACCCGTTTGTATGGAAACACATCAGTTGAGTTTGTATTTGATTGATGACAGGTCTAACGTGTTTAATATAAAATTGAGCTAAAAATGAGACACTCTTTAAGAGGTTTTGAAATTTTTATAATGTGGTAATTTGTTTTATTTAAATTTAGAATATTGAGAAATAAATCAAAAAGTGTATTATGGTTTGCAGAAGATGAATGCATGAAGGCAAATTACAGTTGGTGAAGAGTTAATCATCAATCGTTTGAGGTAATTTTGTTTCTTGTTGATTGTTTCATTTGTTTAGGATATATACACTTTCTCATATCCTTTTTTTTTTCTATTTTTATTGGTTTTTGTGATGGATTGGATTGGTTTGAATTGGGCTCAATTTGACAACCCATATTATGTCATTAAGTTTAGGTTTGGTAACTTAAAATACCTTAATATATGATACACGTTTATATTAAAATCGTATTTTAAATGACAGAAATTCGAAATATTAGCTTTTATCATAGCTTGAAGTTTTAATTTTTATTGTCCATTTAAGTTACGTAGGGGCTGAGCCGAGTAGTAAGCACCCGTGTTAAGTGAATAGTAAATTTGTTATGTGTTATACTATTGCATAAAATATCCTATGCTTGTTTTCCATATGTTATTTGTGTATATGTTAATTCATGTCTCATCGATTTATTAGATAAAGATAGATGGCATAAAATTTTTAAGTTCAATCTAATCCAACATTTTACTTCTCTAATTTAGTGGGTAAAACTTGAAAGTCCAGTTTGATCTATTTAGAGTATCTGGGGCTGGGCTGGGAGTCGACCAGTTCATGAATGTTTGGTTCGTTTACGTGTCTATGTATTCAACTGTTCATAAAATGGTAGTGATTATAAAATAAATAGTAAGGAATCGATAAAATAACTTGCTGTTTAGAAATAAAGGATTGTTATTAAACGTAAGGAGTTTTGAAGAAAACAAAATCAGATTCAGAAAACTAAAACTTGTAACTTGTTTTGACTTGTCCATTTGGCATATAAACTATTAATCATCCGACACAATCCGGCATCTTTTGAGATGCTCACATGTCCCTTCGAATCACCATTAAATGGTGGTAGACCTCGGTGGCTTCTTCGCACCTTCAACTCTTTAATTGGAAACAAACATTTAACAAGTAATATGATTACATCAATTTTACGATTTTAAAAATGATATTTTACTTTACCAGTTTGGTTTGCAATTTTTTTCACCGACTAACTCACACAGACAAACACTCACTAATCCTGGTTCTAAATCTACATATTTGTCCACCTTGAGATTTGAACTCTTCCTTAATCTTATGGAGATTAACATCTTTGTATCACACCTTGATACTACTAAGCTACAAGTCCTTCGCATAATTCATTTAAATTGAAATGAATTAGGGAATGAATTCAATCAAAGATATCCCCTCCCACTCTCAACACCATCGTTGTTTCCCTTCCCCGATCGCCCCATTTGGCATTGTCATTTCATAGCACCCACCGTCTAGGGGTGTGTTTTTTTTTATATTACACGAAAATTATCAAGTTTTGGGTTGTCATATCTAATATTTTTAGTAAATGGGTTGTGTTCAGCTGATTTGTTTAGACCTGCTAAACAGTTAAACCCACTAATCTGGTTGATATGTTTAGATGAATGAGTTATGTCGTGTTTTGGTTACACGATTTTAAACATGTGTGAGTTAGGATTGATGTATTTGACATAAATAAAATAACCTCTCAACGAACACATGGTTGACACCCCTTTGGGTTCTTTTTTGTACATTAAGAAAATAAATATAAAATTTTGGAGACTCAAGTCGATTTTGATTATTTCTTAAGGTTTAGCGGTAACACCATTTATGAATTTTTGGTCCCACTGAGTTTTATGATTTGGGTTAAAATCTTATGAATTCATGTTATCATGACATTTACATATCCATCATGTGTCATCAAGTCGTAAACGTATAATCTTGTTAACATTTTCATATTCAAGAACGTAATATAAAGAAAAGCTAAGCTTTACCATCAAATAGTGTACTGCTTTTATATAGTAAACTTTTTTAGTTTTAATTCGTATTTAGTCACGTCTGACTAATCCTTAGAGAAGCTTGCTTGCTATTCAATTTACTCTACACTATTACAAAAAAAAAAAAAAAAACTATATATGTGTAATTTTTATACATAAAGTTTGAACTCATGAGATCTGGCAGACAAATTTACCATCAACTTTGTTCACCGTGTGTTGTCGTTCGAAACCACCATCCTTCTTTCTCATCCTCTGCCCTACAATGATGTTAATATTTAAAAGGAAATTTAATACATATGAGCTTTGGAAGTCGGTCAATCCAAGTCTAACCATCGGTTTGGGTTTGGAATTGGCGACATTTTCCTAGGGGAGGGGATGAATCGGCTTAACTTGGTTCGTTACTAGAAGAACTTCATTCGGTTACTTGGTTTCTATTTGCGGACAAATGGATAGATTTGGATTATGATGACGAGTTTTCAATTATTGCTTGCTTACAAAAAGATCAAGCTATACTAGATGAAATCATGGCATTCCAAGAAAGGTTAACATACATACTTGGAGGGTTGTGATGGGTCAGATACCTTCTAGGAGTAATCTCAGTAACAAAGGGATTGATGTTCCATATATATTATGTGTCCAGTTTGTGAAGCAGGGGTGGAGACGGAGGTTCATATTTTGGAATTTGTGCTACTACGGAATGGGTTTGGATAAGTCATTGATTAGACTCGGATTGGCTGACTTCCAAAGCCCCCGCGGATTTGTGTGTTTGGTTAGTTGATATCAAGATTCCAAGATAAAGAAAGAGTTTCTGTGAATTTTTTCCACTTGCTTTATATGGAGGCTTAGAAATGATATCATTATTGACAAACAAAAATTATCAATCGAGAGTGCTTATTTGATTCGATAATTGCTAATCTTATTATGGTTTTCTAGTAGGACATTGTAATTTTAAGGGTGGTTAGACCAAGTGACTTAAAAATCCACCCCTTATTATGGAACTTCTCTTTTTAACTCCAACCAGCTTTTTCTATTTGGTGTTTGTCATGTGTGTAACGTAATTCCAACCCTAAATCTGATTAAATAAGTTTGTCATAAATCCGTGTAATTACTCAACGGGTATTGGGTATACTTGTGGGTTTCGGGTAAACTCCTTATTTTAAAAAAAATTATCGGTGGGGTATTCCCGACTTAAAACTCATCAGGTATCTACCGGGTAACTACTCAATATAAACATATATTAAATGACTAAAATGTATATAAATAACATACCAAAATGTATATATACAAAATACTCAAATCCATATATAACAAAAATAGTATATGCCCATAAGTATGATATATAAAATTTAAAACACATTTTCTATATAGACTTCTCATACTTTTTAGTAGTTTTGGATTTTGTGTTTTAAATTTTAGGCATAATGTTTTAAATTCTTTTGGTATTGTATTACAACGAAAAACACAAACTTAACAATTTAAAACACAATCAAATGTATTCTAGGCATGAAATATAAAGCACACTGATTAACTTTCTTGTCCTTGCGTTTTAATTTCATTGTGTTTTAAATTGCAATGTTTTGTGTTTTATATGTAATATCATGCCAAAAGAATCTAAAACACTATGCCTAAAATTTAAAACACAATGCCTATATAGACTTGTTACACTTTTTAGGAGTTTTAGTCTAGTTACACTTCGGCCATCGACGATTGCTAAGAGAAAAGGACGATTTCGATTGCTTGAAGGAGAAAATGAAGAGCTCGTGTGCGTCATTTGGGGATTTAGGGAAGGAATTTGATGGGAGGGTTTTGTGTTTTTCCGTTTTGACAATAATACCCTTAGTCTTTTAATTTAGGTTTCCTCCCTCATTTAAACTTCTCTAATCTTAGCCCTTAATTTAGGATGACTTATGGATGGAAATTGTCCTTAGTGCTCTTACAAATATCTTCATTCTCAGGATAATTCTCCCTTATATATATATATATATATATATATAGGTGAAGATAAAACGAAAACCCATTTGAGTTGAAAAAACTCAAGAAAACCCTATGTAACATTTTTATTTTTTTCTAAAAATAGGGAATGTAATATTAATATACTTGAACATTTTTATAAAAAAAATGTAAAAAGCGCCTACATGATTTTAAAAAAAATTGTTCAAAATTTGTATGTTACATTTTTTGGACATATATGTTATATAACATGAATTTTTTAATATTTTTAAAAAGATAAACTACTTGACGTTTTTTGTGTTTCTTTTATAAAAATGTTGAAATATATGTATGTTACATTTCCTTTTTTTTAGAAAAAATTAAAAATGTTACATGGGGTTTTTACAAAAGTTTTTTCAGTTTTCTCAACTCAAGTGAGTTTTAACTTTATATATATATGTATATGTATATATATATATATATATGGATATGTATATATAGGGAGGGTTATCTTGAGAATGATAGCGCTATTGCGAGAACCGTGAGAACGAAAGAAAAAACCAATCAAAACCAATTTTTTTTAATACAAACCCCATTGTAATTAAGATACAACATCAAAAAAGAATTTATTACATCAAATAATTCATTTCTCCTTTCAAAATCACTCTTATTAGATTTTTTACACATGTGTGAATATAATAAATTTATGTATGTGTAAATGGCAAACTTACACATGTGTAAATTTTCTTTATTTACGAATTCACGTAAATTTAAACGTGTAAATTAAATTTCTAACATTGTCTTCGAATAATAATGTTAAGTGTAAAAAAATAATATTATTTGTTTTTGAACACGTTCTCGCGGTTTTTTCATTCATTTTCACAGTTGTCACAATATTTAGTGTTCTCATTAAACCTTATATATATATATATATATATATATATATATATATATATATATATATATATATATATATATATAGGGTAAGGATTCGTTAGGAATCGCCCTTTATGTAACATTTGTCAAAAACGGGTTTTCCAAACCCGCTTTGTTTGTAATCGAATATCAAGTTATAAATGTTTCGTTGCGTATTTATGTTGATTTCAATTTTTAATGATGCATAATTAATAAACAAACTAGAATATAAAAGTTATAATTGATAAAAAGTAAAAATAAAATAAATAAAATGAAAAACAGGCTGCCGGGACTCGAACCCGGGTCAGCCGGAAAGGATTCAACGTCTTAACACGCACACATATAACCACTCCGCCACTTGATGTTTTTCTGTTAGTTCTAGGAATCAATTAAACCTTATGTTCAACCATGAATCGATCTGTTTACGCTAACTGAAACCGTTATCGGTTTCCAAACGTCCAAAAACGTTTGAGTGTTCGCGGTTTTCTGTCAATAACCGATACACCGACACCTCCAATCAATTTAGCTTTGAATGGACTTGAATTCATGTGGGATCGGTTTTAATAACTGAAAAATCTGCACTTCATGAATTACTCCAACCATAGTCCCCTCTCACGACTCAAACTCATCTGCAGACCTTTAATTTCACTTTCGCACTACTTTCAGTTTGTCAGAAAAGCTATTTGAACTCGCCGGACTTTCGCCGGAAAACCGTGTCTTCCATCAAATCAGTAAGTCTCTCATTTCATTCATCGTCTATCAGTTGTTAAGCTTTTGCTAACTCAAACCCTTCAATCAGAATCAGTTTCAGACGACGATATCGGATAATTAACTCTCGCCGGAAAACTTCTGAAAATTCTCAATTCTCGCTGTGAAACGGTATAGCCTTCTAAACCTTCTGGTAATTCTTGTTCAGTGCTTCAATTTCGCATTTAGCTAATAAAAATTGTTAATCTGTCCGCTCAGACGAAATCCGTAAAAACAGAGCCGACGACTTCGCCGGAATTCTGAGATAAATCGTTTCTCCGGTATGTTTACTTCCAAAATCTTCTTTGCCATTTCATTTTAGTCATTTGAATGTTTGTCAATCGAATTAAACAAGAAACAGTAGAGTAATCGTAGTCTGTGATTTTGTAACGAAGAAGACGAAGTTAGGTTGTTTATAAGTTTAATATAATTTGATATTATCTCGGGTTAGACACACAGTCCAGCGGTGGACTGTGTGCGCACATATATCACACGCCGCGAGTTCGATCCTTGACAGACACGTATGCTCTGTAATAAAGATGTTTTATTTTTCTAACTGAACATGATTAACTCACGGTAGATGTTAAGTATAATAAAAATCGGTATATTAACCAGGTTAGACACACAGTCCAGCGGTGGACTGTGTGCAATACCAACCCACAGGTCCCGGGTTCGAGACCTGTTGCACACTCCGGTTCGATGATTAAAACCCTTTTTGAAAATAAAAGAATTTTGAATAAACTAAAATAGTATATAAATATAATGAAAAACAGAATTATTTCGGGTTAGACACGTAGCTCAGTTGGTAGAGCTGCGTGCACGCGTACGGGAGGTCTCGGGTTCGAGTCCTGCCCGGCGCATACATACACACAATAGAACCGGTCAAACAGTCAACAGTCACAGTAAATAGTCAACGGTCAATGGTCAACGCAAAAGTCAACATTTTTTTATTTTTATTTATTTAATTTAATTTAAAAATCAATTAAAAATACTTAAAAATACTTAAAAATAATGTTTTTAAAGATAGGAAATAGCCTTAAACTCACAAAAATATATCTAAAAATCCTATTAAAATTATTAATAAAATCCACTCATTTACTATACCTTCCGTTATTATTTAGGTTAGTTAATCCTCGTTGATCAATCCTTCAAACTCGTGCGCATCTCATCATCTCCAACCGAACGCACCCAGTGTGAGTGAATCTCTACAAATTCCCCGTTTTAATCACGTTTTTGGGGTGTATCATGTGTCTTACCATTTATTATATTTAAATTATTGTGCATACATCATATCTATGAACAAATGTGTATTCAGCTTGTATCAACTGTTTGTGTGGTTATTGTTTAGATTAAATTTATTATTTTCAGTACATGCAATATCATAGGCCGCCGCTCCCCATTACATTATGAGCGTTGAGCTGTTCCCCATTACATTATGAGCGTGAACCGGGCGTTGCCAACATACGATCGGCTCCGTTTGATTGAGCCTTGATCGCACAGACATTCATCATAGGCCGTCCGTTCCCCATTACATCATGAGCGTGAACGTGACGTTGCCAACATATACAGTTTCATTCATGTTATATATTCATGCAAGTTCATATGTTATTGTATGTTATTGTTGTGGTTGTTATTGTTATTGTTTGATTATTTACATTTGCTCACATATGACTATTGCACAATTTTTCCATGATAAAGATAACAAGAAATCAACAATAAATGTTTATCTAACAAGGTTCACTCGCCAACTTATGTTGACCCAAAAACCCCCATTTTTACACATGATACAGGTGATCCAGCCGCAGCAAGAAACACATAGGATTGGCTTAGAAGAATAAAGTGGTTTAGAGCTTGGATTGTTTAGTTGATTATTTTTCTTTGTATTTGTATGAACATGTTTGGATTATTGAGGATGTAATTTTTATTTAAATAAATATGAAACATATTAGTAAATATCATGAGCTTTGGTGATAACCCAATTATACCCCGACTCTTATTCCGCTGCGAGTTGGGGTGTGACACTTTATTACGAGAACCATGAGAACCAATGTAAACACAACCAAAACTACTTAAAAAACTTAAAAGACGCACAGTTTTTTTTCCTTAAAAATCACGACATTTTATTTAAGATTTTTTTTTTTTGTAAAAAGTCGCGATTTAACTTAAAAAACATTTCTAGCATTTAGTTTTAGGGTTTAGCACTAGAGTTTAGCTTTTAGTTTTTAGCATTTCACTTGGGTGCGGTGAGTGAGAGGTTTAGGTTTTGGGGGTAGGCTAAGGGGTTTTTTTGAGTGGGGGGGGGGGGGGGTGTTTAGGTTTTTGGGTGGTGGTGGGGTGGGTTTATTTTGGTTGTATTCATATTGGTTCTCGTGGTTCTTGCGATAAAGGTGGTTCTCGCATGAACTTTACCCTGTATGTGTGTGTGTATATATATATATATATATAATACTGTAATTTGATATTCTAAGTATACTTTAGTGACTTGATATGTGCTTCTGAATGTTGATTCAAGATTTTTTTTTTGAAGAAAGAGTGTAATTGAATTAATTTTATGAAATAAACACTATATTATAAATGGTTATTGGTCTAACATATCATGGTGCAACTAAAGTATTTTTCATCCAGAGGTTAGAGAGTTTGATACTCATTTGAACTATGGTGTAATCTCTTAGGATGTGTGAGTCTTTACCTTGAAAAAGATAATTTCATATTTTACGTTTCAATAAAACAAAATTTATGCAAACATGACATACATTTTTTTGCTTCATTATAAAAATACAGTAATCATTTTGACGATGTAACTTTTTAGAACTATAATGCTATAGTAAAGTGCTTAGTCATTAGATGTTACCATGAATCTTTTTACCAACCACCTTTTTAAACGATTATTGCAAAAAAAAATCATGTTCTCTTTATAAAAATAATAATATATACTGTCGTTACTTAATGTTATTATTGAAGGTGTAATAAATTTACGTAACAAAATTTAATAAGATTGAAAGTGTCATTAGATGTAGATGTAACCAAATTTCAAACTTATATTTTAATATAACTAGAATATTATTGCTATTGAAAATGTAATGAATTTACATAAATTGTCATTAGGTGCAACCAAATTTCAAACTTATATTTAAATATGATAAATATAATACACTACCATTAATGAATCTTTTTACTTCCGACCTTTTAAACGCTTATTGCATAAATATTTTTATTTTCTGTCATTTATATATTACGTAATAGCCACCCATCTCCACAATTACCACCTCCTACCACCCTAAGATTTGTTTACTAAATCAAAATAAGTAGAAACAACTTGTTTGGTAGTCCTAAGTAATTATTATGGGTTGTTCACAATTCAAACTGAATCAAGCCAGAGTCATTCGGATTGGTTTGTAAACATTCTCGTTGATATGAGATGGATCAATTTGTAAATATGCCGAATTGAGTTCTACTTAGTTTATCTGGTCTGAGTTGAGCTTACTGATTTACAACGAATTTTTTCTTAGCGAACTTCAAGCTACTAACTATTTGAACATCTCTAAGTGAGAAACAATTACCATTGGGTATTGTTCAAAAGTTAGGAGATACATTAAAATTATCATATCATCATCATCATCACATCATCATCATCATCATCATCATCGATATATAAAACACAACCCTAATGAATAGTTGTTGCATCATTAAGAAGTAGGCATGTGGTAGTCTTTTTGTTTATTGTTTTTATATTTATTATTTATTCTATGTCTATATATTTTTTCTTCAATAACTCGTGTTTGTTAACTTAAAAAAATTAAATTCACACATTTACTTAATTTTTTCATGTGTTTCATTGTATTGTATATTGTTTTTATATTTACTATTTATTCTGTATCAATAACTCGCGTTTGTTAACTTAAAAAACTAAATTCACACATTTGCTTAATTTTTTCAGGTGTTTCTTTGTAAATTTTGTTGAGAGAGGAGTTGCATTCAAAATAAAGTGTAATTTTTTTTGTATGATATGTGAGTGAATGTCACTATCGTGATGGTACTCTGACGAGCCGAACTTATTCCTACCAAACACTTGTTTTTTATTGATGTAGATCAATGTTGATATTCTTTTGGTCATATCACGATTTTATTTATTTGTTTTTCTTTTTTCGGTTGCCATAAAGTACGTCAATACTGTAACGTAACGAGATGAACCGATACCGATCAAATTCCTGTAACTAATATATAATTATTACTTTTACTAAGTAACTAATAGACTTGACCAAAACATCCTATCACCCACAAACAATTATATGTATATAGAATAAATTAAAATAACATAATTCTTGCTGAGCAGAGCTGGCTCGACTTGCAGACGAGCTAATTTGGAGCGAGTTCTTTTTAAGTTTTTTTTCAAGCTATTATCGAGCTAATATCAAGCATGATTCGAGCTATTAGCTATTTGATACGCCTTATTGTTAATCAGGTTTTTCTTCATCTACTTACTTATGACAAGTTGAGCTCATTTAAGGTGGGGATAGAATATAGATTTTTCTTCATCTACTTAATTATGACAAGTTAAGCTTATTTAAGGTGGGGAGAGAATATAACAATGCATACAATGAAAAAGAAATGAAAGGGAAACTAATAAGAAGTCTTTAAAATAGGTTTTTATCTGTTTAAGAATGAGAGAGAGGGAAGTATATTGGGAAAAAGACCAATTCAACCCATTTCACCTTTTCTTTCTAAATTCTTTCTCCTTTTCATTTTAAAATAGCAACATATTATGATATTAGGAAACTAGTCAAATCCATCGTAAAAACCACCCAATCTCCTACGTAGTGAGTGATAATGGCGACCCAATATTGTATTAGAAGGTAAGTTTGTATGTTGATTATATACGATGACAATTAAGTATTTAAGCATTTTATCCTATATTGATGTGTATATATTTTTAATTAGAATGATGAAGATTGAAAATCACAAAAGAAAAGGACATTATACAAATAATTCTCTAATCTTCTTTACGTAAAGAGTTTATATCAAAATTAAGGGTAAAATCAAATAAATAATTTATTTTGTCTGAGTAGTATGAACAGAGATCATAACCTTTGATTTTTCAAATTAGTGATTAAGATGAAAATATAGAAAAAAAAGGAGAGTAAAGGTATCTTTGGAAAATCCTATTTATTGACTTTATCTCCAAGTGCAAGGCACATGTATATTCCATCCGCATTTTTTAAAAGTTCATAACTTTTTATACGATATTATTTTCATAAAAAATTCATCATAAAATCGAACGTCATTTTATCTTTAAATTGAGTACCATATTGCTACATAAAATATGACAACTAAAAACCCACAAAAATGTGTTGTATATTGTATAACATTTTTTTGTGTTGGATTTTTGAACTACATTTTTGTGCTGAATTTTTTAGTTTTAAATTTTTTTTGCTGAACTTTTTGTACTAGATTTTTTTGTGTTTTGTACTACATTTTTTTGTGCTATATTTTTTGTACTGGATTTTTTGTGCTATATTTTTTTGTACAAGATTTTTGTGCTAGATTTTTTACTTGATTTTTTTGTTGTATTTTTTAGAAAACAAAAAGGATGTCATATGCCATTTTTAAACTCATACTTATAAGTATCAAAATGTTTTGGTAACAAAATACCCCTCCTTGCTACTTATAAGGAATGTCACACGTCATCATCACAATCCTTCTTATACTACTTATACAAAATCCATTTTTAGTGGTTCATTCCCCTCAAAATCAATTCAATGGACTAGAATTAGGAAATGAAATCTTTGAGTGATAAGTCTATACATAACATGTATATTATTTTTGTATATACGAAGATTAGATGTAATACAGATACGACTTTTTGTGTCGTTAAAGCGTCACAAGTGCGGAAGCTATAATTAGTAGAGTCGAGGATGCTTAGGTGTATGTGTGGACACACAAGGATGGACCGGAAAAGAAATGAAGTTTCGTGAGAAAAATTAAGGGTGGCATGCATCTCGGATTAGCTAAGAGATGGAAAATTTAGATGATTTGGGCATGTGAAAAGGAAACAAATGATGATTCTAGTAAGAACCATGGAAACCCTCACAATGGAGGGGATCAAGAGCAGAGGTAAACCTAAACTAACATGGGATGAGTGAATTAAAAATGATTTACTAGACTTGCACCTACAAGAACATGATTGGAGATTAGAGTTCTTGAAGATGTCAAATCAGGGTCTTGAAATTTTAAGAAAGTGTATTAGATTTGTTTTTGGCCTTAGCTTTTTTTACACTTTTTTTTGCCTTAGCCTTACCTTTGCTTTAACTCATATATCTAAGTCTTACAACCCTTGATGTTCAAATAATCATCTATGTATCTACTCCCTTAGTTTGATTTAAGTTTATGGTTTTGATGTTGTGAGGAGTGAATGATGAATTATTAGAAAAATGTAAATAAACAATAGAGTTACTTAACCTAGGAACTCTATATATCGTATGTTTGTCATCATTTCTTGCTTTCAAGTGAATTAAAGAAAGGAAACAGGTAATTTGGGGTTCTAAATCTGGGGTTTCTTTCTTTCTTGTTTTTAGTCTATAATAGGCTTCAAGGCTAAAACCATAGTTGTATTGTTTTAAAACAAGGTTTTGAAGGCTGAGTACTCCCTAAGAACTAGATACAAGATATGTCACACCCAACTGATGGCGGAATTATCGAGGACTACGTAATTAGATTGCTCGAGACTTTATAACGCTAAACTTGTGACAAGTATATAAACAATAAATTCTCATTTCATTTCTAATATTTCAAGTACAAGGCTTTTGGAAACAAAATACAACATCGAATCAGAATACAAGTACATAAAAATACAACATTGTAATCAGGAAACACGATCCTACATAAATCTAATTTAAGATGACTTTCTAAGTCCATCCTACTAGATTCAATGGATCGTCATCATCATCAACCTACAATTCATGTTAAAGTATAGTTCAACACACAAGGCATTGGCTAATATACAAGTTTGACTAATAGCATAATGTAAACATCTGAAACAAATCCTCATGCATAAATGTTAACTCAAATCTAACATGGCAAAACTATCATGCAATTATACGTGTCAACCTAAAGTTTACAGCTAGCGTAATCTAATCATAGCAATGACTAGACCGTTTTGTTTACTTATGACCTCACGAATACGGGTGGTGCGTTACTCCTATAGCGCTATACATGTTAAGGGAGGCTTGATCGAAGTTAAAGACAAGGTATAAGCATAGCAAGTATAAGCATGTATGAATCTAAGTTTAGCATAATAAGCATGTATAAAGGATTGTTTTGTGATTTAAGCATAAGCATGTTTGTGTGATTTCGATAAATTACATGTATTGCCCCCAAAGTGTTAAAAGTAAAATGGGGTCGAATATACTCACGGTTTTGCAAACTTCCTAGAAATCCACGAGTTGTTGAGTTGGAAAGTTGAGGTGACGCACACCGGAGTTACCCTACAATGGGTAAACAGAGGTGTGTGAATAGACTGTATTTGGCAAAAGATTCGGTTTTGGAGTTGGAAAAAATACGGACAGAAAACCTAGAAACACCACTTCGTATGAAGTGACTTGCACTTCGTATGAAGTGACAGTTCTGGCATGATTTTGCTCGTTTAATGTTGGTGTCAACACTGATTTCTGTGAATAAGGAGTTTTAGGAACGAGGCAGAATCCTCTGATTTCATAACAGTTAACTATAATTCAGTTAATATCGTGAATTGGTCAGAACGGTAAAATACGTATTTATATAGAGGATGATGAGCTTAGTGGCATTCAACATTTGAAGATGCATGCATTAAAATGAGAGAAGGAGTAGAAGAAAATCATAAAAAATAACTAAAGGAGGTGAGTTTGAAGGTTTAGAAACCTTCTGATATGAGTCTGCTACGTTAGGGAGAAGATCAGCAAGTTTGAGAGAGTTTACGGAGTGAGCAAAGGGTTTAGGAGTAGAATGGAGTGCGTTTATATAGGAGTAGAATGGAGTGCGTTTATATAGGAGTAGAATGGAGTGCGTTTATATAGGAATGGAGTAGAATGGAGTGCATTTATATAGGAATGAGCAAAGGGTTTAGGAGTAGAATGGAGTGCGTTTATAAAGGAAACAGGTGCTCTTCGTACGAGTTGGACACCACTCCGTACGAGGTGGCCTCACGTCTTACGAGGTGACCTCACCTCGTGCGAGGTGACCATCACTTTGTGTGAAGCTGGCTTGTTTGGGTCGTTCTTACATGTTTTAGCTTGTTTTAAGTATTTTAAACATACGAGAGTGTTGTATAAGTATAATGCACATAAAAACTGAGTATTCGAGTAATCCAAGTATGAGTTTCTTGCATGTAATCACGTATTCAAGATTGTAGCGTATATTTTGAGTATGCAACAGGTATAAGTATCAAATAAGTTTCCGTTATGATCATAATAGAGTACAAAAGTTGAAAACGAAAGATACGAATACGATACAAGTTTCCAAAAATAGAAATCTGATAAAACTTTCTGAATAAGGAAAATACAAAAATGCGAAGCGTTACAGTCTCCCCTACTTTAGGGAATTTCGTCCCGAAATTCTTTTCAAGAGGAAGAGTCAATGAAAAGGTGTGGATGCTTAGTCTTCATTTCACTCTCGAGTTCCCAAGTGAATTTAGCGTCATGTTTGCCTTCCCATTGAACTTTGACTATGGGAATGCGACTGCGCCTAAGTTGCTTGGTTCCTCGGTCCATGATTTCGACCGGTTTTCCACAAAGTGTAAGGACTCATTGATTTAAAGGTTGTCAAGTGAAACGTGAAGTCCTTCTTCAGCTAGGAATTTCTTCAGATTTGGGACGTGGAAGGTTGGGTGAACGTTGCTAAGTTCTTAAGGTAGATCCAGTCGATACGCTACGTTGCCAATCATTTCGAGGATCTTGAAGGGACCTATGTAGTGAGGAATGAGTTTAGCTTTCTTACCAAATCGAACTACGCCCTTCCAAGGGGATACCTTGAGAAGTACATGATCACCAACGTTGAATTCCAAAGGTTTTCGTCTCTTGTCAATGTAACTCTTTTGTCGGCTTCGAGCTTTGAGCAAGTTATCACGAATTTGCTGGACCTTGTCCGTCATCTCTTGTATGAGTTCGGGAACAGTGATTTGAGCTTCACCAATCTCGTGCCAACAGGTAGGTGATCGACATTTACGACCATACAATACCTCAAATGGTGCCATTTGAATGCTAGCGTGATAACCGTTTGTTGTATGAGAATTCTATGAAAGGCAAGTGTATATTCCAGTTGCCACCAAAATCGATTACGCATGAACGAAACATATCCTCAAGAGTTTGAATAGTTCACTCAATCTGACTGTCGGTTTGAGAATGAAAAGTTGTACTAAGATTAAGATGTTACCAAGATCTTTTTGAAAGGTTTTCCAAAGACGCGAAGTGAAATGACCATCATGGTCCGAAATGATGTCAACGGGAATACCATGACGACAAATGACTTCATCCATGTAGATACAAGCCAACTTCTTGACTTTGTAGTCTTCACGAATGGGGAGAAAGTGAGCAGATTTGGTCAGACGATCAATGATCACCTAAATGCTATCATGACCAGAGGAAGTACGAGGGAGTTTGGCAATGAAATCCATCGCTATACTCTCTCATTTCCAGACTGGAATTTCTGGTTGTTCGAGTAAGCCAAATGGACGTTGATGCTAAGCATTTACCTTAGAACAAGTGAGGCATTTCGAAACGTAGACAACGATATCCTTCTTTATTGCAGGCCACTAATAGGACGTACGAAGGTCTTGATACATCTTGTCAGCGCCAGGATGAATGGAATATCGGGATTTGTGAGCTTCCTTCATCAAGAAGTCAAGAAGGATTTCACGATTTGGAATCAACACGTGATCAAGATAGTATAAAATACCAACTGATTTGGACACAAGCTGATTCTCAGCACCACACTTCATCTAGTCGTATATGTTGTTTTCGTTGATAGATGAGAATTGTGCTTCATGAATACGTTCTCGAAGGTTGCTCAGAATCTGGAGGCAACGTATACTCTTCACATGAGTTTTACGAATAAGAGCGTCAACCACAACATTCGCCTTACCAGGATGGTAGCAAGTCTCGCAGTCGTAGTCGTTGAGAAATTCCACCCATTGACGTTGACGCATGTTGAGTTCCTTTTGGTTAAAGATGTGTTGAAGACTCTTATGGTCGCTGAAGACCACACACTTGGTACCATAAAGGTAGTGTCGCTAAATCTTTAACGCAAAAACAACTGCGCCAAGTTCAAGGTAGTGAGTAGTGTAGTTCTTCTCATGAATTTTGAGTTGTCTCGAGGCGTACGCGATAACCTTGCCCCGTTGCATAAGGACATAACCAAGATATTGGTTAGATGCATCGTAGTACACGACGAATTCATCATTTCCATCAGGAAGAGCAAGGATAGGAGCATTACAAAGCATGTCCTTGAGCGTTTGAAAAGATTCCTCTTGTTTAGAACCCCAAACAAAAGGTTTATCTTTTTGAGCCAAGGAAGTGAGGGGTACAACAATCTTGGAGAAGTTGGAAATGAATCGACGGTCATTACCCGCTAATCCAAGGAAAGAATGAATTTCAGATGCAGACTTAGTGCGATCCAATTCTTGACAACTTCAATCTTCGCAGGGTCTACGTGTATGCCTTTCTCATTCGCAAGCGTGTCCGAGAAATTGAACTTCTGATAGCCAAAATTCACACTTGGAGAATTTGGCGTACAACTGTTGACCACGTAAGAGTTCGAGGATTAGGCGCAAGTGTCGTTCATGCTCGTCTTGCGTCTTGGTGTAAATGAGGATGCCGTCTATGAAAACGATCACGAGATGGTTCAAGTATGGTTTACACATGGGGTTCATCAAATCTATGAAGACCGCAGGTGCATTGGTTAACCGAAGGGCATAACCAATAACTCGTAATGACCGTATCTAGTACGAAAGGCGGTTTTGGGTATATCTTCTTCGAGGACTCGAAATTGATGATAGCAAGAACGAAGGTCGATCTTGGAAAAGCACGTTGCGCCTTGGAGTTGATTGAAAGATCATCGATGCGACGAAGAGGATAGCGATTTTTAATAGTGAGTTTGTTAAATTCGCTACAATCGATGTAATGCAAAACGATCAATCCTGCTTCTTGACAAAGAGAACAGGAGCGCCCCATGGGGAAGTACTAGGGCGTATAAAGCCTTTATCAAGTAATTCTTAAAGTTGGCTTGATAGCTCTTGCATTTCCAATGGTGCGAGACGCATAAGGAGCTTTAGCAATAGGAGTTGCTCCAGGAATGAGATCGATACGAAAGTCAACAGATTGAGGAGGAGGAGGACCAGTAAGTCTTTAGGAAAGATGTCAAGGAAATCGCAAACGACAGGAACATCACTCACGCTTTTTTCCTTTATCCTTATTTTCCACAATATGGGCAAGAAAGACAAAGTACTCCTTGCGTAAGTATTTGTTCACTTGGGTACACGACATGAGCTTGAGGCTTTTAGAAGGTTTGTCGCCATAGACGCATAGTGAATCACCGAATGGAAGGGGAATACGAATAAACTTCTCAGAATAAACGACTTCGGTACGGACTTTACGAAGCCAATCCATGCCAATGATGATATCGAAACTACCCATTTGCATAGGTATGAAGTTGATTGAGAACTTGTGATCGTTAAGATCAAGAGTACAATTGGAAAGAACAGAATCGACAGTGACAGACTTTCTGTTAGCGACTTCGAACGCGAATGATTAGGGCAACTTAGAACGTCTGCACTTTAACAAAGGTTCGAATTCGACGGATACAAAACTTTTATCCGCACCAGTATCAAATAAACACAAAGCATAGACATTGTTAACAAGAAACATACCTTTGATGATGTCGTTGGCATTCTGAGCCTAGGCTGCAGTGATGACGAAAGTTCTACCACACGCTTATTGCTGGTGCTGGTTGTTGTTGCGTTGCGGGCAGACGTTGGCGAGATGATTAGGATCGCCGCACTTGTAGCAGGTGCGACCGCTATTGGCTGGTTGCTGGACTTGGTTTGGGTAGGGGGTTGGGTTTGGTTGCCTGGAGGCTTTTGGCCAAAACAACATTGGTGTTGAAGTGCCAAAACCTATTGCACGTAGTGCAAAGGCGGCATGGTATGGTGGTAGGGTGATGGCAGGTGTAAGTCGTACACTTGGGAAGAGTCCAAGTGTAGCCTCGTTTGGCTGGCTCAGGGTTTTGGGTTAGGGCTAGTTGCTGATGTGGAGGATTTTACGGAGTAATAACCACAAAGTTTTGGTTTGAAGCCTTTCGCTTCCTACCATTTCTGTTGTTATTTTTGGTGGGTGGTTTAGTAGATGTGGGTTCATGGGTTGGTTCGGTGGTGACTTGGTGGGCAGCTTTGACTGAACTCTTCGTCTCGAATGCTCCATCCATAAGCAGGTTATGGTTGAATTTGGCTGCGAGGCGATAGGCGTCCTCAATGGTTTGGGTTGGGAAGACTCAACATAATTGGAGTAAGAAGAGGGCAAGGCTCGAATATACTTAGCGATGGCTTTGTCAGTATCCTCGACTTGGCCATGGCAAAGCGTGCTAAGTTGCTTGAACCTAGCGGTCAAGCCAGCATTATCGCTTCCCACTTGTTTAATGTTCCAAAACTCCTTTTCGAGTTGTTGGACTTCGTGGGGAGGACAAAACTCGTCCTTCATTAGCTTTTTGAGCTCAGTCCAGGTTAAAACATAGGTAGCGTCGTTGTTGCGCATATTACGCTCCGACGTCCACCAATCGAGCGCTCTCGATCGGTACATGCCTGTGGCGTTGGTAGTGCGCTGGTTTTCAGGGCATCCGCTCTAGCGGAAGGTTACTTCAATGGCGTCAAACCAATGGAGTAGTTTTGTCGCCCCTTTTTCGCTAGTGAAAGGTATTGAGCTACAGAATTAAGTGCTTGAAGGTGAAGGAAGGCTTAGGTACTACAACCTTTGTGTCGGTAGTACGTTTAGGGTTTTGGTTTTGGCGGGGCTAGAGGCAGGTGAATCCGACCGATGATATCAGGGATGACCTTGGCCATTTGCTTGGCCATTACTTCATCATCTCCTTCTTAGTCATCGAGTCTCCATTGTTGCTAGCGTCTTCTTGGTGTCCGAGTTCTCGCCGTCAGAAGACATCTAAGGGAGTTAAAGTAAAGGAAAGGATGAGACTTGATCACAATGGTTTTGTGAAGTAGCTTTTGTTTGCATGATTGAACATAGTATTTCACTAACACATAAGTTTCATGTAGTTTTGCATAAGTATTTCATGTATTACATAAGTTTCACATAGCTTGCGTAAGTATAACACGTATTCTCATGGCATAAGCACGTATAAAATGATAAGAGTAGTAAATTTAGTTTGTTCACGGTTATTAGAGTTGTTTTGGATTACGAAAGATGTGCGAATTGTGCTCTCGAATTGAAGGATAAACGTATCAAAATAAACACATAGTAATTGAGGGAATCATAAAAGAGTGGCTTGATAAAACATTGGAGTGTTTCGGGTTTAGAAACTTCGATTATTCCAAAGTGCATCGAAAGTCCTTTCAAATTAGGGAGACATGTTTTGGCCTAATAGGTAAAATACTATCACCGAGGAGTGGCTAACAATATCTTACCCTTCCAGTTACAACATGTCCCTAATTGATCGAAAATTCGAAACTTTAGCGGGATTGAAAATCGAGGATTGGGACTAGTTATCAAGATGCAGGTTTCACCCCTAACTTGATAGCATCGTACCCTAAGTGTGGTTTGTACCTACCATACGAGGAGCAAATTCTGACTCGTTGATAAGGTCCACTAGAATATGAAATGGAAGTTTTCATCAAGGTGTGGATATCACTCCTAACTTGATGACGTAACTTCGTGTAAAATCGAATACACGGAGTGAGGGATTTCACCAAAAATTGTGGGCCATTGGGCCTATCTTGGTGCAAATCGCCTCGTTGATGAAATACGAGTGACTTCATGTCTTCAAGTGTGTATTGTGTTAGCCTTAGGAAAGGTGGGTATCATTTTAAGAAACAGGGTTAGATCAGAAGCAAAATACGCAAGTTTAAGTGTTTTAATCAAAGAAAATAGTTCACTTAGTGCGAAGTCGGCTCACTTCGTACGAAATGGACTCGCTTCGTGTGAAGCGTCTGTTACTTCATGCGAAGCTGTTCAGTTCGCACAAAGGCGTTCAGTTCGCACGAAGGGGTCTGGTTTGGTGCTTAGACTATAGACTAGGTTAAATCATACAGTTTTTTCATACTCCCTATAGTTATGGCTTAATACCAATCTGTCACACCCCAACCTAGCGGAATCATCGGGGTGGACGTATATAAACAATAAATTCTCATTTCATCTTTAATATTTCAAGTACAAGGCTTTTGGAAACAAAATAGAACATCGAATCAGAATACAAGTACATAAAAAATACAACATTATAATCAGGAAACACGATCCTACATAAATCAAATTTAAGATGAGTTTCTAAGTCCATCCTACTAGATTCCATGGATCGTCATCATCATCATCATCATCATCATCATCAACCTCACATGTTAAAGTATAGTTCAACACACAAGGCATTGGCTAATATACAAGTTTGACTAATAGCATAATGTAAACATTTGAAACAAATCCTCATGCATAAATGTTAACTCAAATCTAACATGGCAACACTATCATGCAATTATATGTGTCAACCCAAATTTTACCGCTAGCGTAATCTAATCATAATAATGGCTAGACCGTTTTGGTTACTTAACATGACCTCACGAATACGGGTGATGCGCTACTACTAAGCGCTATACATGTTAAGGGAGGCTTGATCGAAGTTAATGACAAGGTATAAGCATAGCAAGTATAAGCATCTATGAATCTAAGTTTAGCATAATAAGCATGTATAAAGGATTATTTTGTGATTTAAGCATAAGCATGTTTGTGTGATTTCGATAAAGTACATGTATTACCCCCAAAGTGTTAAAAGTAAAACGGGGTCGAGTATACTCACGGCTTTGCAAGCTTCCTAGAAATCCGTGAGTTGTTGAGTTGGAAAGTTGAGGTGATGCACACTGGAGTTACCCTACAATGGGTAAACAGAGGTGTGTGAATAGACTACATTTGGTGAAATATTCGGTTTCAGAGTTGGAAAAAATACGGACAGAAAATGTAGAAACACCACTTCGTGCGAAGTGGGTTTTCCACTTCGTGTGAAGTGACTTGCACTTCGTACGAAGTGACTGTGCACTTAGTATGAAGTGACAGTTCTTGTATGATTTTGCTTGTTTAACGCCCGTGTCGACACTGATTTCTATGAACGAGGAGTTTTAGGAACGAGGCAGAATACTCTGATTTCATAACGATTAACTATAATTTCGTTAATGTAGTGAACTGGTCAGAACGGTAAAATGCGTATTTATATATGTATAGTTTATTTAGTCCATCAAGTTTGTCATAGAAGTCAAGCATGAGGTGCGAACACGTCATTATATGATTCACCAAAGCACAAGGTTGTAACAATCCGGTTGGTCATGAATAATAGAATGTAAATTTAACTATACAAGTTGCCAAGTACGATTAACCCAGGTGAGCCATTCCCGACATGAAAAGAGTTAACTAAGTGTCGGAGGCCAGACGGGGTTAGGCAACTTTGGTGCTTGCAAACCACTTGCATGATATGCACTGGACAAACAAGGTAGTGGAACTAATTCGGAAGCCAAGACTTCTAGTGTTCATATTACTGCCAATACAAGCCTAATCATGTAGAGGATGATGAGCTTAGTAGCATTCAACATTTGAAGATGCATGCATTAAAATGAGAGAAAGGGTACAAGAAAATCATAAAAAGTAAGTAAAGGAGGTGAGTTTGAAGGTTCAAAAACCTTCTCATACGAGTCTGCTACATTAGGGAGAAGATCAGCAAGTTTGAGAGAGTTTGCGGAGCGAGCAAAGGGTTTAGGAGTGGAATGGAGTGCGTTTATATAGGAAACAGGTGTCACACCCTGACCCGCAGCGGAATAGGTGATCGGGGCATGATTGGGTTAACTCGAGAGCTTATGACTTGCTATTACTTGTTTTAAATATTCATTCATTCATATCAAGTGTCTCATAATACAAATAATTCATATAAACAATTACAAACACAAGACGATGTTTATAACAAGTATATTGCAATAATTCGTTTCTTGTTAACTAAGGCCCATCCTATGTCCAATCTTCTCTTCGTACCTGTTCACCTGTATCATGTGTAAAAATGGTTTTTGGGTCAACAAAGGTTGGCGAGTGAATCTAAGTTAAACATTTAAACAGTTTGTTAAGTTGGTTATTTCAATAAAAATGTGCATGGACCATATATGAGCATATGTATGTATAATTAAATCACAAACCACATAATATCAACAATGAACATATGAACATGATGAATGATGAACTTGAAATCAAGGCTCAATCAAACGGAGCCGATCTAATGAGGCACCTCATGCTCAACTCGTATCTCACGAGGAACTGGTGGGCCTTAAATGAATGATTGCACTGAAATGATAAAATATAACCACACAAAACCACAACAAACAAATATACACATTAGATCACATAATGGTGGTAGCACATGTATTTGTATAAATAAAGTAAATTACGACACATGATACACCCCAAAACGTGAATAAAAAGGGAATTTGTAAGGATTCACTCACTGTGTTTGCGTTTTTAATCCTTTGTGAAAAACCGCACGAGAATAAGGAGAAAATCCAATTGATAAGCGTGATTTAAGCTAGACAAACGAATGCAACAAAAAAAATAAACGTTATGATAGGCATAGCTAAATGAACGAACATGATATGTTGGACTTGTTGAGCCTAACGAGCCTCTACAAGGCTATGAAAAGCCTAAAGGCGAGCCCAAACTAGGCTACCTTAACGAGCTTAATGCTCCTTAACTAAGAACCTAAACTAAACTAATTAAACTAAGAAAGCAATAAATAAATGAATATTAAAAAATATAAAAAAATAAAATAAAATAAAAACAAAGAAATAAAGATTACCTTGAAGAAGAACTTTACAAAATGAAAAGAGCTTGGAGGCCAGCACCTCCTCGTCGAAAGCGGAAATAAAAATACTACACACCACACCCAAAGGGGTATTGTGCTTGTGGAGCCACCAAATTTGGTTATTCCACTTGTTTATACTCAAACTAGGAGTTGCAAGTTATAAAGAACCAAGCAAGGGTATTTATAGGTGTGAAATGGAGCACAAAATGGTGATTGGGGCGATGTGGGATGACTTTAAAACAAGATTTTCGCGTCTTTCAAATCAGTAACAAACACCAAACTTGTTTTCGCGATTCCCGCTTCGTTATAACTCTGTTTCGCGCACGGTTTCTCGCCTACGTTCATTATTTTTAGAGTACTATCATATAGAAGAGAGTAATCCAACATCCATGGTGTCGAGAATTGGGCTTAAACCTTGGGTCTTGATGCGGGTCGAGGGTTATGTTCTAAAACTTGTGTTTGTGATTCCGTTACGCTGGAGCTCAGTTTTATGCACCATTTGAACCTACTTGATCCTTAGTATACCAAGTATATCTTGGAGCTTTGAATGGACCAGAATGATAGCTCAAGGATGGAGAAAAATTAGCAAGAAAGTCACCCGAAAGTTCATCTTATGACAAAACTAAGAATACGACATGTAGAGCTTTTTACTTGCGATGATTTACATCTAAACTCTCCAAAACACAATGTCCTATCTTAAGGCATGTATATAATGAAGTTTGAATGATAAGAAGGTTAAGATGTGATGTGTTAGGTATGTTCACGAGGTCTCCAAAGTTTTTGATTAACTTAAGGAAAACCTTAGTTTTAGACCTTGAGATATGGAGGGTTGCTTCAAAATACATGGAAATGAATTTACAAGGTTGTCTAAAACATGTATAACAATATAAATCACCAGATATGATAGCATGTATGATCAAAACAGATAATCCAAGACATTTTATTGCTTAAACATTAAACAAAATTACGTGGAATATGAAAACGAATCGAGTTACAAAAACAGGTCGGGTTTTAGGATTCATTCATTTTTTACGAATGTTACAACAGGTGCTCTTCGTACGAGTTGGACACCACTCCGTACGAGGTGGCCTCACTTCTTACGAGGTGACCTCACCTCGTGCAAGGTGACCATCACTTCGTGCGAAGCTGGCTTTTTGGGTCGTTCTTACGTGTTTAGCTGGTTTTAAGTATTTTAAACATACGAGAGTGTTGTATAAGTTTAATGCACATAAAATTGAGCATTCGAGTAATCCAAGTATGAGTTTCTTGCATGTAATTACGTATTCAAGATTGTAGCGTATACTTTAAGTACGTTACAAATATAAGTATTAAATAAGTTTCCATTATGATCATAATCTCATAATACAAAGGTTGAAAACGAAAGATACGAATACGATACAAGTTTCCAAAAATAGAAATATGATAAAACTTTCTAAATAAGGAAAGTACAAAAATGCGAAGCGTTACAAGGTAGACAGCTGAGGCCTGAGTACTTTTCGTCTAGGCCGAGTGCTATCCACCTACGCCGAGTACTTTCAAATCCCATTAAGGAACGTCTTGCAACTTTTGCAACCATGACTGTTAGAACAGTGCTAAGTACGCAGATAAACTATCTAAATATTTTGAACCAAAAGAGGTGGGTTAGAATGTATAAATATTGAATTTGAACCAGTGATGTTCGATCTATTAGGTTAAGTGGTGTGAACCCTAGGGGCTTTAAAGCGTTACGTAGACAAGGAGGGCTTTAAAGCCCCATGCTTAACTACCATGATATGGAATAACCCCCTAATCATTTATTAGTTTAATTTTATTTATTCCTTTATTTAAGAAATTGTAAAGTTAAACAAAAATTACATAACTAAAATTAAAAATACATGATTGCTTAAACCAAAAATACATGATTAGAATAAAAATTACATTACTAAAAATAAAAAAAACGTCTAATTAAAATAAGATTACATTAAAAATGGCTTAATTATTATAAAATCTACTTAATTATGATAGTTATCCCATTGGTCATGGTTTTTCACAATTTGTCACGCTGAAAAGTGAGCAAATTTCCAGGTCGCGTAGTGGCGTTGGTACTCGCGATGTGCCACCTCAATCGCTTCATCTCCGTTAGCAACTCCTCGTCATTCATCACCTCATTGAAAACTATCTCAAATCTCCTAGACATTGCTTGGATCTCCCTAATTTTTGAATGAATATCGAAAACCTTGCAGTGGGTTTCACCTACATGTTGGCAGAATTGTGCAAAAAGGGCGTTCCAAAGCGATAATGATGCTTCAGGTTGCATTTGCTCGACGGCATCCACCCAACCCGTAGCTAAAGCGACTCCTCTTCTTCGGTCCAACGTCTTGATTAAGAAAAAAAGTTTGTTCGAAAGATTTAGGTGTGCGATTTGGTTTGGTTTGATAAAATGTAG
Organism: Scalesia atractyloides; assembly: GCA_947069175.1. NCBI lineage: Eukaryota > Viridiplantae > Streptophyta > Magnoliopsida > Asterales > Asteraceae > Scalesia > Scalesia atractyloides. The sequence goes on from CAMTDV010000029.1 coordinate 13,927,398, forward strand.
AATATATATATATATATATAAGATTGGGAGTGGAGTAATAAGCTAGAAGATCAGCATTAATACTCCTCGTGTATTATGCGCCACTGCTTTGTTTTGTTCGATTTTGCGTTTTTTTTTTCTCATTTGACCTTGGTGGTTACCTAGATTATGCTAGTTTGCTTATGTATATATGCACGTTGATTTTGGGGATGTTCAATATTCGATTCGGATTGAAAATTTTGAAATTTGACTCGACTAGAATTCGATTATCAAGTTTTGAATTTGGTTCCAAAAATTTCGAGTTCGATTTAAATTCTAGATCAGTAATCGAATTCGACTTTTAAATATGAATCGAATATCGAATTGGGCATAATATTTGAATACAAATCCAAATTGAATAAATCAATCTAAATCGAATTCAAATTCATGAAAGAAATAAATATTCCAAAAATTCGATTGGATTAATTCGAAAATCCGTTAGTCGATCCGTTAAACGAGATAAAGCTCAGTGCACTTATGATCGGTAAACAAGTCTAGGGTTGGGGTCATGCCTTCTAAAGATGTTTTGTATATCACATGTAAAGAACAATATAACTTAAACTTTTGTTTATCCACTGACTTTATCAAATGGTTTCACCTTTTTATATAAACTAATGTAGTTATATGAATGTCATTTTGAATGACATACTTTTTATTAGTATAACATATAAATATTTGGGACCGTATTTCACAAAATTATATTTCAAGGTGTTACACCGGTACGACGATAGATAAAACTCACATTCAACGTATATAGACTGTATTTTGGTCAAGAGGTTATCCTATGATCATAAAATAATTAGCTGATTATATTAAAGGGTAAGTTTGAAAGTAAATTATATATAATAACAACTAGGTATAGTTCATTATATATAATTTATGCCACCATGTATGAATGTATTATATCTTTAACTAATACGTAAGTAAAAGATTGTGTCACGCATTATAATTTAATGAGATAAAAAAAGTTGTCTACTTCTCTTATCTCACCTTTTCCTTAATTATATCTTCTTCTTCTTTTTAATATATCTTATCTTAAACTATCATTTTGTAACTCCTAAATTGTTATTACTAACTATTTGATATCTTTCATTTGACCCATGTAATACACGGGTTAATAATCTAACAATATAATTTTGATAAAATGATAAAGATCTAAAAGAAGGCATATATATAACTTCTTAGTAGAAAGAGTTTAAATCAGAACCATTTCAACTTATACAAAGATGTTAGGAACATTACATCATTGAATAAGTTACTTTTATTATGTATATATAGAGGTAATTCAAGTTGTCATTTATGTTGCTTTCTTTTAAATTGTTATATTACATTTTGAATAAGTTTGTTTGTATACATAAAAATAACATAACTGGTATACAAAAGCCATAAATTTATGACACAGCACAAATAATCAGGTTTGGGTTGGTTGATATAGTCTCTTTTATAAAATATATCAACCTACAGATAACTCAGTTAATAAATTAGTAACCAATACATGACTCATTTAATAAACGGGTTTAAATGCTATGAAAAAGTTCCTATATGGATTTTAGAGATTGTTTTTAGTAGTATTAATATTTAAAGTCTAAAATCTTAATTTTAACTTTCTCGCTAACTATTAATTTTCAAAAGTGAAATTATCTCTTAATTTTCAAACACTTTATTCAGCAATTTAAATCACACATTCACTTTGTCTAGTCTCGAGCTACATATGTATAATCAAAATTTGTTATTCGTAAATTTCATTTGAGTTACAGTAAATAGTAAATGGTTCTTTAAATTGTTACAAGTCATCAGTCATTACTTATATTCGTAAATAAATATTAAGCCGAAAAACCCAAAACAAAATTCAGATCCGACACGAAACATAAATACGTGAGTCGTATACAAGTTAAACAATTCAACCACTTAACCCAAACTAGATAACTTGTATACAATTAACAGAATGTTGTTTCATGAAAATGTAGAAGCATTACTTTATTTAGAAGGAATATTAAATACAACAAACTCTTTGAAAGACTCCAAAATTGACTAAACTAAAAATATTAACATATTGATTCCTTTCTTTCCAAAATAGATATATTTATTATTATTATTATTATTATTATTATAATCTTGAATAAAAAACAATTTTAAAACATAAAAAATAAAACAAATCATTAAATTATCCATAAATTCCAAATCAGAATAAAGTTAGAAGAGTGGGCAATAACTCCCACACAACTCTCTCCTCTCCTCCTCTCCGGCCACCGACGCCCTCATATTCCGGCGATCTTCACTAACTCCGGCCACTCCACTTTCTTCAACACACTCTCTCTCTCTCTCTCTCAACACTTCCAATCTGCTGCTCTCTTTAGTCCAATTTCAAACTTCATAAATTCAATTTCGAGATCCAACATATCATTCAAAATCTAGGGTTTATCGCACAGTACTGGAGGATACATACAGATCATGGTACATTCATTCCATTTATTCCGGAATTTAATCAACTCAAAATACAGTTGTAAATGTTAAGATATTATTGTGTTAGAAACTTACTCTGCAGTTAATCAGTTATTCAGTTTATTAATTTGTGCATCTCGATAACATTATTATCGTGAATTTGTTCATTATTAGTTGTCGATTGACTCAATTTAGTGAGAATTGTGTTATGATTGAGGTGTGATGGATAGTTAGGGTTTGGATTTGGGGATCATGGGGTTGAAGGTGTTGGGGGAGGGTAAGGTGGAGAGGTTGAAGCGGTCAGTCGGGTATTCGAATGCTAGGGTTAATAAAATGAAGCTGTGGATGGTTAGGGCTACCACTGTGGTGTTGTTGTGGACTTGTTTGGTTCAGTTGATGGCATTGGGGGAGTCTTGGGGACCTAGGGTTTTGAAAGGTTGGCCTTCGCATGATTCGGTTATTTCGGGTGCTGCTTTGGATGTTAAGTTGTTGCCGGTTGTTCCGGTTAGAGAGCTTCCGCCCAAGAGTGAGTTCTTTGTTCTTATCTTTTTGTTGCTTATGTTGTAATTTAATAATTTATGATGTTAATTGTTAGTTAAGTGTGAAACTGGTATGATTAAAGAAGAAAATGGATTATGTTTTTGTATTGTAACATCTAGAACTTGTTGATTTGTGACTTTTTCTGTGGTTAAAGAATCCAATTGCACGAATATGCATATGACTAAAGGTGATATGCAAGAAGGGTAAACAGGTTTTGTATCCAAGAAAGTTAACCTTTTGTGATTCTTCCCTGCCATGTTGTATGAAACTTGTCATTGACAATCGGTTTCTCTTTGTGGATTATTTGTGATGTCAATACTTTTTGTTTGATCGTTGATAAAGTGCAGGGTTCTATTTGGAACCTGCTTTTCGTCTTCTTGGTTTGTCCTTGTATATTGTAAAAGTTACCCTTTTGTTCATTTTGATCAAAGAACTTTTTTTGGTAATGACCAGAAATTATTTTGGTCCACAATGTTTTTTTTTGTAATTGTGGCATTTTTAGTTATTAATATTGAATAGTTCTTATTTTTTATAGGGAAATTGTGATCAGTAGAAAAAAAAAACTTGTGCTCGTCACTTTAGTTCTTTATTTGCTTTCTTGTTACAAACTCTATTGGAGGTTTCTACTTATGCTAATATATCCAATGTTCGTTAGTCTTTCTATTTATGAATAGTTGCTTTATTTAGTTTGGTCTGCTTATCTTGAGATAAATACATTATACGCTGTATGCAGGGGTCTACAAGAACAATGGTTACCTACTGATTTCATGTAACGGAGGACTTAATCAAATGCGATCTGCTGTGAGTGCTTTGAGTACGAATTGAGACCACAAATTGTTCTCTGACTTCAATAATACAGAAACAATAATTTGATTATCATTTTAATTATATTTCATAACGCAGATATGTGATATGGTTGCAATCGCAAGATACTTGAATGTTACACTCATAGTTCCTGAGCTGGATAAAACGTCTTTCTGGGCGGATCCAAGGTATGCCAAATAATCTCCGGTTTTAGCATATGGGATCATGTGAGTTAATTTACTGTTTTCGTTACTAAATTTCAGTGAATTTGAGGATATTTTTTACGTTGATCATTTCATTACGTCCTTGAGAGATGAAGTCCGGATACTTAAACAGCTTCCTATCAGGCTAAAACAGAAAGTCGAATCGGGAATCCTGCATAAGATGCCTCCAGTTAGTTGGTCTGATATTTCATATTACCACAACCAAGTATATATCGTGATATCTTTTCTCATTTCACTTTTATTTTAATAATATTTGTTTATATTTTTAACTGTTTCAGTTTGTAAAAATTGCGTCCCTGTATACATGCAGATTCTTCCTTTGATTCAAAGATACAAAGTGTTGCATTTGAATAGAACCGATGCTCGTCTAGCGAATAGCGGTCAACCGGTTGACCTTCAGAAGCTGAGGTGTCGAGTAAATTTCAGTGCTCTAAGATTCACTAGTCAGATTGAAGAATTGGGTAGACGGGTCGTTAACCTTTTAAGAAAAAACGGAGCTTTTTTAGTGCTTCACCTTCGATACGAAATGGACATGTTAGCGTTTTCTGGTTGTACTCAAGGATGCAACGATGAGGAGGTGGAAGAGTTGACTCGAATGAGGTTTGACCTTAGTTTAACAACACATGATGTCATATTTTCTTGAAATATAAGTATATACTTATTTCTTTTGGCAGGTATGCTTACCCATGGTGGAAAGAAAAGATCATAAATTCCGATTTAAAACGAAAAGACGGTTTATGCCCTTTAACTCCAGAAGAGACTGCGCTTGCGTTAAGGGCACTTGACATAGATCCGGGCATCCAGATTTACATTGCGGCTGGTGAGATATACGGTGGGGAAAGGAGAATGCCTACGCTTGCATCGGCATATCCGAAGCTGGTTAGTTTGCTGACCAATGGCGCTTTCTTTCGTTTTTTTATCGGGAGATTGATGTAAGATTGACAGGTAAGGAAAGAGACTCTATTGGGACCAGACGACCTTAAATTTTTCCAGAATCACTCATCACAGATGGCAGCATTGGATTACCTTGTATCACTGGAAAGTGATATCTTTGTCCCTACTTATGATGGAAACATGGCCAAAGTCGTAGAAGGCCACCGCAGGTACCATTATGCTTACCCTTTACTGGAGGTGATACGTTATTATTATTGTTTTTTTTTTTTTTGGGGGGGGGGGTTACCGGTCAAACAGGTTCAGTTTGAAATGGGTCGAGTCAGATCGGGTCGAATAAAAATATTTTTCTGTCTATTTGTTTCATTGATAATTAGTATGTAGTTTTTATTACAAAAAACATTTTAAGAGTCATAATGTTAAATATTTTTAGAAAATTGATTTACAAGGTTATATGCTTTGGAAATAGACTTTGGGTGACTTTTAAGTTTCAACCCGTTTGTTTGAGTAAAATGCCATTATCGTCCCTGAGGTTTGGCCACTTTTGCGAATTTCGTCCAAAGCTGCCATTTTCATCCAAAAAGTTTGAATTATGTCATTCTCATCCCTGAGAGCCAATTTTCGAGGGACGGAAGTCGCAATAAATGCCAAACCTCAAGGATGAAAATGGCAAAAAAAAAAACAAAGGTGAAGGACTGAAATCCACAAAAAAGTCATTTTGAATCTTGTAAAGTTGTGTGTATTATAACAACTCAAGAATCTTAACCACTTATCCAGATATTTGGGTTTCAAGAAGACGATTCTATTGGATAGAAAACTACTTGTTGAACTAATAGACAAATACACGACCAACTCACTGACTTGGGATGAATTCTCAAGCGCTGTCAAGGAAGCCCATGCAAACCGAATGGGGAACTCGATAAAAAGATTAATTATTCCAGACAGACCCAAAGAAGAAGATTATTTTTATGCAAATCCAGAAGAATGCTTGCAGCAGCCTTCAGACAATGAACCTGTGAATATCATCGATGAAAGCCACCATTTTTATCCGACAATTTTCATAAATTTGTACAAGTCCTAGACTGCGGTTTAAGGTATTGAAGAGCGTCTTTCACACGACCGGAGGGCGGGGACTATTAATCTCTTCTTTTTTATTTTTATAAACATATCATCATTGTCGTTTGCTATGATTTATGTATAGAAATCCCCTGACATTCCAGGGTCATACCTTCAGATTTATAAATTATATTAGAATACACACATATTGAATCGGGATCCAGTAAAAATGATGAAAATCGAAAAAAGGGTGAGAATAATTCTCGATCATTGATCAAATGATATGATATAAATTAGGCAAGGGTGGTAGCATCGTGTTCGACTATAATCTACTTTTTCACATGTTAGAATAGTTTTTTAATCTTTACATTTAAGTATAATATTGTTATATTTTCATACTATAAATTTTTAACATCTATATGCATAGAGTGGTTGTACCCAATGCTTTGGAGGATTTTTTAAAAGAAAAAAACTTGATTTTCACTTTTAATCCAAACATATTTGATTTTTTTACTTTTAACCTAAAAGTTTTCGTCTTTCACAATTTAACCTTACAATTTTTTTATTTTCAACTTTGTTTCCTTATACTTTTTATCTTACGCAAATTTTTTGTTTTACTTCCGTTTTAAATTCTGCGAGTTAACACGGCGCAATGTGTGTGCGGTTCAACATTTTTACGTTGTCTATTTTTTCTAGTTTGATAGGTTCGTTGCAACGCACGAGTTCTAGGTCAACCTAGTTATTTTTTCTATGTTTTACGTTTCGGTCTAAGTTATTCGCATTAACACGCTGCAAGTTCAGTGTTGATAGTCCTGCCGCAATGCGGGGTGCTTAATACTAGTTTAAATAAAATAAAAAAAAAACTTTTTTTAAATCATGATAAACCTTTGCATTCAATGGTGAGCTGTGCATTTCGGATAGTTTTCTTACATTTTTGGTTAAACACTTCCTATAGTATACGTGGCACTTCCTGATTGTTTTGTCGCTCTTGTAAATATAGAAAATTTAAATACTTTTTTATGACCCTATATGTTGGTATGTCTTTTTGGTGGCGGCATTGTGTGAGTTGATTATGCTTTGGGATTAAATAAACATGTGAATTGGGTGTGATGGTGAAATGTTTGAATGATGAAAGAAAGTGCTCTTTTTAAAATAGTAAAATACACTAATTATTCTTGTCTATATATTCTCTTTACAATTGTTAATTGTTTCTTTATTGCAGTCCTAATAATGATGTTCAACTTACTAAAATATATACATGTAGCGTTGTAAACAAATCAAATGTTCGACGAACAGTTCATGAACTGTTCGGTGAAAAGTTCGTTTGTGTTCGTTTGTTTATTAGACAAACGAACACAAACAAGAAATTCGTTTGTTAGTTAAATGAATAAACATGAACAGAGGGCACGTTCGTTCATTTATGTTCGTGAATGTTCGATAACGTGTTCGTTTGTGTTCGATAGTTCATTAGTGTTTTTAGCCTTTATATTTTATAAGTGTCAATGAGTGTTATTGCTTGCGTTCGGTAACGTGTTCGTTTGTGTTCGATACTTTAAAATTTCGACAAATAAAATATTTAATAAGTGTCAATGTATGATATATTTTGTTTGTGTTCGTTTGTTACCATTTGTGTTCATGAACATTAATGTGTGCTCATTTGTGTTCATCATCGTTCGTTTTTCATTCGTTGCCTAAAATTAACAAACAAACACAAACGAACACGAACAAGTTCATTTCCTTAACAAATAAATACGAACATATAATCTCGTTCGGTAAGCGTTCATGAACACTTCGTGAACGCATATATTTCTTAACAAACAAATACGAACAAAGATCTGTTCGTGTTCGTTTGCAGCCCGAGATAGATGTATTTGGTAGAGTTTGTTTTCTTTACCTTTCAACGAATGATTTACAGGTTTAGTAACGTGTTAAAACACATAATTATTAGTTTTTATTAAATCAAAGCATGCCTAATTGGGTTAACATGTTTACATTTAGTTTTATACATCTTTTTTGGAATTTTGTAATAGTTGTATGTTGAATATTAAATATAATTGTAAAAACATTATTGCAGGAGAAATATTACACCTGCAGATAATTTACATTTTAGATATCAACCTTAACTCGAACATATCATAATAAAACATACAAACATTTAAAAGTTAAAAACATGTAACTCAATACGACTAGTGTTACTTATTTATTCAAACAGATCAAACGAATCGATAGTTGTAAATAAATTGCAATCAAGTTATAATCGTGTTAAAGGAGTTAAGGAGTTATAAAAGAGTTAGACTAACCAATCCAAGTATGACTTGTAATTTAAATAAAGTGACCAAAGACTATTTTTGTTAGAGTAAATTGCATAAAACATCCTTTATGTTTCCTCAAACTTGCAGGTTTCAGCCTTAATGTTTGAAAGTTGCTAAAAACAGCCTTTAAGTTTATTTTTGTTGCGGGTTCAATCCTTTACAGCTAACCACGTTATTTTCTTCAGTTAAATTCCCTCACATGCATAACATGTGAGGGTATATTCGTCATTTTGGTTGATCTTCCACCCACTTCAATTATAAAAAAAAAGAATATTTAAGTTTTAACCTAGTTTAAACAAAGTTTGGTAAAACGTACGCGACTACAGAGGAGCACGATTACCGTTTGATAGTGTTTAAGTCTAACTTGCGGCGTCCTAAGCGTCACCAGTTGCTGGATCCGACTACTGAACACGGCATTACGAAGTTCTCTGATTTGACGGCATCGGAGTTCCGTGAGAGGTATCTAGGGTTGAAGAGTCGTTCGTCGTTTCCGTCTGATGCGAATGAGGCGCCGATTCTTCCAATTGATGATAATCCTGAAGCGTTTAATTGGCATGATCAAAATCTGTGTTAATCTATACAGCTTAGTGGCTAGCTTAACAAGATTCCTATCTTAATTCCGGGTTCGCCGGAATCCGGCGAAGTCGCCGGAGAAGAAGACCAGAAAAGAGGGTGTTTGGTTTTTAAAAGTTTGGTTTTATTGCACATTAGTCCCTGTGGTTAGAATTTTTTTAAAATAGGTTAAACCTTAAATATTCTTTTTTCTTATAATTGACGTGGGTGGAAGATCAACCAAAATGACGAATATACCCTCACATGTTATGCATGTGAGGGAACTTAACTGAAGAATATAACGTGGTTAGCTGTAAAGGATTGAACCCGCAACAAAAATAAACTTAAAGGCTGTCTTTAGCAACTTTTAAACATTAAGGCTGGAACCTGCAAGTTTGAGAAAACATAAAGGATGTTTTGTGCAATTTACTCTTTTTGTTATCAAGTTATACTTTGTGTTGTTGTGTGGGTATCTATACATAAGTATATTTTCCATGTGTGTATATATAAGTTGATTTGTTATGAGTAATTAGTTTCTTTTATAGTATTAAGACGAAATTCGTTCCAAGTTTTTAATCATACTCATATAAGTATTAGAAGGGTATTCGCGCGATGCAGCATGGAACACAAACACTGCTAGGTTGTGCATGGTTCGGTCAGTTCAGTTATTATTCTCAACTGAATTGGAAACCAAATTAATCGGTTAGTCTACTTTATTAACGAATTAATCAATTCATTTTATACTGTTAGATTGGTGGTTTTTTGTTTGGTATGTTTAATTTCAGTTAATAGCCAAAACTAAACTTCGTCCAAATATTTTTGCTTACAAATACAAGAAATTGAGGTATATATACATGAAATGAAAATGTAAATACATGAAATAAAAATATAAATTAGAGATATAAATATGAAATACCTGAACTGAAAATATGTTTAAATATATAATAATATGAATGATTTGATACAGTTAATTTTGATTAAACGAAGATAAAAGAAACTGATCACCGGTTTTTGGTTACCCACTAGTTGTAATTCAAACAAATTTACTTTAACAATTAAATTCTAGAAACTTAAGTATTAAATCCCATATAAATATATATATATATATATATATATATAGGGAAGTTCATTTGAGAAAAATATTCTTATAAGAAGAAAAACAAATTAATCTAGACCCTATATTTTTTGATCAATGGTTGTGATCAAGATATGATTTTTGTCCACTTTTAATTAATGTTTTAATTAATAAAGGTATAATAGACAATTTGATATAGAATAGTAATAAATATAATAAGAGTTACTCAAATCTTATTAGTGTCATTATAATTTCCTCCTTCATCACCATTAATGTGTTGTGTCATACACCAATTTTATTAGAGCAAAATTATTAAAAGTGTTGTATTCTACATATATTTTAAATGAGTCGCAAAATTATTTAAAATTGTTGGGGTCCTACACAATCTGTACCCTACACCAAAACATTATTTTATGTGTAGGAATATTGAATATGTAGGATCATGTGCGATTGTTTTATTGTGTAAGATGCACACTATTTATAGGATAAACTCATTAAATGATTAGGATTCATTAATTAATCTAAATATTAAAAATAAAGGATAGAGTTATTAAATGATTTGTTCAATTACCTTTGTATCCTTTATTCTTTTTATTCTTAATTTGTGAATTCTTCTCATTTGAACTCTACACTATATATATATATATATATATATATATATATATATATATATATATATATTGTAGGGTTCTAGAGTGAACACTAGTATATTTGCGATCTGAGCGTACTAATCTTAGCCATTGATTTACACACGTGTAAGGCCAGGATTAGTTCGCTCAGTTCGTAAATACACTTGTGTTCACTTTTGAACCTAATCCTCTCTCTCTATATATATATATATATATATATGTATATATATATATATATATAGGATTAGGATCATTTGTGAACAACCCACTTGATAGTGAACTGTGTGAACTAATCGTAGCCCTTAATTATTAATACACGTGTGTAAATCAATGCCTAGGATTTGATGATAAAATACACTAGTGTACTTTAGGATTTGATGATGAAATCCTAGCCATACACGTGTGTAAATCAATGGTCAGGATTTGTTCACTCAGTTCGCAAGTACACTAGTGTTCACTCTGGAACCTCACCATATATATATATATATATATATATATATATATAATGGAGAGTTCAAATGAGAATAAAAATTTAGTAAGAATAAAAATAATAAGTTTTAAACTAATAGAAATGCTCAATTTTGCTTCATTAATATATGTATTTAATGTAATTGAAAATGTCATATAGGTAAATTTATAATTGTAATTAATTAGCTAATTAATTATGTAACGCACTTCTAAAAATACTCTTTCAACATAAAATAATCTATGGTGAAGAGAAATTTACGACACATGTAGGATAACTTTTGGCATGTGTAGGATAAATTTTGAAATAGTATGATAAATTTAGATATGTGTAGGGTAAATTTCGGTAAGTGAAAGATATATGTAGGATAAATTTTGAAATATGTAGGATAAAATGTTGTTTGCTTTATTAATAAGAGAAACATAATTAATAGGAGGGGTTATAAACTATTTAATGTTTTACTATTATGTCATTTCTTCTCATATCAAATTTCTTTTAAAATGAACTTTGCATATATATATATATGGTAACACACAAAAAGGTTCATAAGATTGTTTTTTTAAGGATTAAAAATAAAATTTTTATGGGAGTGGTTGATATATATATATATATCGATTGTATAGGGGCCATGTAATGAACTTTTCACTTATTAAATCAGTGGTGAACCCATTTTTTTAATCTTTGGTTGATGTTCGGTTGAAAAACAGTAAAATATGTAACATATATGCAAAACCGTAGACTAGGTCCTCTACTATCATAATTGTAATATTGCAAGGGCTTCAATAAGATATTGAAGACAACATGATACAAATGTTTGTTCCAAAATTCGTATTGAATATCATGAACACTATTAGAGGGCCATGTTAGTGATCACAAACATTGATTATATATAGTGGTAACATAGATAAAACAATATATAATTATTAATAATGATCTTCCATTGGAATCACATGTATTAACATTTACTTAAGGAGGCTGACACGTGTATTAACATTTAATTAAGGAGGCTGACACGTGAAAAAACACTATACTATTAATCACAATCTTCCATTGGAATCACATTTAATTATCAATTGGAGGAGGCTGACACGTGAAAAAAGAATGGCAAATGTCTGCACCTTTGCACCACTTGTTTATTAATTTTCTTATAATAACTAATGATTTAAAGTTTCAAAAGATCTAACAAGGATTCTACGTGTAATGCACTGTTTGGAAAATTTTTAAATTTAGGAATATATATATATATATATATATATATATTTAGGATGGCACTTCACTATAACTCAAGACGCCTAGAGAGGTACTATAACTAGCGAACCACACATCATGATTTATAAGTCATGAATTTCATGCGAACTATAAAAAAAACGCAGACGAATCGAATTTGCTTTGCTTAGGTTACCAAACTAAGTACGGATTCTATGTTTCTTTACTCATATTTTTTTTCGTTGCTTCATAGCACGTATTCTCTTACATTTAATTTTATTTTTACCACCTCTATATCCACTGATGCGACCCACGCGATCCGTCTTCTTGTCGATTAAGTTGACTATTTGGTAAAATGAAAGTTGAAAGGGTGTTTCTTCACTTCATTCATTCCATGTGTTTGAACCCTACAATGTAAAGTTTATATAAAAATCATAGCATGATCGATCAAGTAAAAGATCTAAGTACGTTTCATACTTTTCTTCTTTGGAGTTCGTTTAATTATTTGATTTTGTTTAAAATTATAAAAGTATTTTAAGGGGTATGGTCCTGAATCCTGCGCCGACCGCACGAGTTAGCCCTAGGACATGCGCGAGACCATACTCAAGATAAACTGAGATAAGAACTCCCTCGACCAGTCGCCGACTATATAGACGTTCCCAAGGTCGCGCACAGGGCCAAGGGGAAGATAAAACCATTTTGACACTTAGTTCCTTTAACGAAAGACCTGGCTTCCTTGACCTTGCGCCGATTAAATAGAATGTATCTATGCCGCGTGAAGGCAAGAAGCGCAAGCAACATCAGGCAAGTACGAAAGATACAAGTGGCAGAGCAGTGGGCCAATAGGCGCTCAACAGGCTGTATTGAATTATGTTGCACGATGAACAACGTGAAGGGGACAAGAAGTAAACAAGGACACATACGTGACATAAATCAGCTTGCGCCGACCACTGTCACACAATCCTCACTCAACCGTTGATAAAGACTAGACAATAAGGACAACTGTCAGGACACGTGGATCCATTAAACGTGCACCACCTACCCTCTTGCCCATATCCACTAACGGTCGTGGCAGAGGGAGCAGAATGGATATTCCTTATTGTCCCTCTTGGGCCTCATGGCCCACCAGCCCATCTCCTTTACAAATCACCTCGGCTATAAATAGAGGATTTCACCTCCATGTTTAAGGATCGCTCACTTGCTATCTCACTTAATACACACATTATTATCCTCAAAACCGATACTTATTATCACGCCAGATGGTGGTTACAAGAAGAACCCCCCTATTCTCCTCCTTGTAACGAGCTTACGTGTGTTGTTAGTTTTGTAGGATCTCCTTTTGCTACTTAGGCTAGATGAAAGAAAATTAACATTAATTTGTCGAGGCACAAACCACAAGTTAACCACCTTATTAGTTTGGTGTTTCTTCATTGGCGCCCACCGATTTCTTACAATCACATTTTCAACTTCTTTCTGAACTGTCACTCTAAATCGATGGCTAATCATAGTACTCATTTCCAAACTTTCGGTGAAATATCTCGAATAAGTGTGGCAGCGGACAACGCCACGTCCAAAACCGACCCATCGACGAGTATCCCGACGGGGATTGCACAAAAGTTGGAGCCATTCGCGCAAGTGGTACCGTACCAGCCAAACGGTGACTCCAATGAAACACGGCCCAGGTCCTTCAGCGCCTGCGATGTCAGGATTACCATAGGGGAGACCCCCACTTCATGGTTCGCAAAAAAGTCAGGCGACTTTAAATCTCATTTACGCAAAATTGTGCGCGCAACAATGTCACACCCCAACCAATGGCGGAAACATCGGAGTGAGTCGAAATAGATTGTTCGAACATCATAACACTATTTGGACAATAATTTAATCAAACCTGTTTTCATTTCAAACACAAATAGTCAAGTACAACATGAAATTTCAAATACAATCAATTCAATAACACAAATCCTAACATTCTACGCGTGTTTCTAAGCCATCCCTACTAAGTTACATCATACAACATCTTTAACCTACAACATGTTAAAAGTATAGTTCAATACAACAAGTATTGATGAGTACACAAGTTTGATATAGCATAAGTATAAAAATGTTTAAACGAATCCACATGTTAAGCTAGCATACAATATTTACGTAACATGGCATGCAATCTATAAGTCAACCCTCGCATGTACCGCAAAAATAGAACAAAACTTAACATGACCTCAAGAATACAGGCGGTGCGTTACTCCTATAGCGCTATACATGTTAAGGGGGAGGCTTTAGCCAAAGTTAATGACAAATAGCATCACATAAGAATGTTCCAAGTATACGAATCAAGTATCATGTAACTATAGCATGTATGATGGATTGTTTGTGTGATTGCATAAAAGTATAAGTGTGATTGCGTGTATTTTGATAGACTAACATGTTGCACCCAAAGGTGTAAAGCGTAAAAAGGGTGTTCGAGTGTACTCACGGTTTTGCAAGCTTTCACTTGGTACTTCCGTAAAGTTTGAGAGAGTTTGGTGGATGGAGCACCGAGTTATCCTACAAGAGGAAAACATAGGTTGGTAAGTATACGAATGATAACGGAGGATTAGGTACTTTAAATACATTAAAGTATGTATACGAGAAAATAATCATCTAGACTTAATACTCGTTTTTGACACTATAAGACCCATTCGGGTTGATGTGTTTTCATGGGTTAGGATACCCATTAGAATCGTAACGAGAGATTAAGTACTTAGGTGATGTAACCAGTTACCATGACGGATAATCATTTGATTACTATCAAGAGTTCGGTTAGTAATATATATATATATGTATATATATATTATAATATATATTATTTATATTATACATAATAAGTAAATCATAAACATCATGGAAATTCATAGAAGTCATGCATAGAGGTAGGAGGGTAACCTTCCTTTTAACCTCTTTCGTATAGTTCACCAATGCATAAGTCGTCACAAGGACACAAGGATGGTCATGAATAAGTTTAAACATAAAAGTAAAAGACAAAAAGTAATCAAAATCATCAAGTGAGGTGGTGCATCGAAGGTAGGATAGCCAAGGCTTCCAAGTGATCACACATTACCAACTCAAGTCTTGTTTCAAGAACAAGCTTGGAAAGATACAACACTTGTGGGTTGAAACCCAATTAAAACAAAGAGGTTCGTATACTTGAGACCTCTAGCATGGTGATGTTCCAAGTTAGTTTTCCATGGAAAACTTATGGAGACATTCCAAAAGGTGAATCAAGTGTTAATAAGGAAGAAAGATCAAAAGGAAAGAGGTAAGGGTGTGTTGGAACTCACTTTTGAAAACCGACCCTTTAGATGGAGAGAGCTCTTAGAGCTTTAGAGAGAAGAGAGAAAGAATGTTTTGAGGTGTGATTTGAGAGGAGAAGGAGTTGGGTATTTATAGGTGAAATTTGGGGGTTGTTAGTTGAGGGTATTAAATGCAACAAACACAAAGTTGGCCAATCATGAGCTTGAAACCAACTTCTCCGGATTATGCCCCTCTCGCGGGCCGCGAGAGGTGAAGAGTTTTCGGTCGCGGGCCGCTAGAGGCCTGGCGGGCTGCGAGAGGTTTGAGGAGTTCGGTCGCGGGTCGCGAGAAGGATTATTCCAGAAGCTTCTTGATTTTTGACACTTTTAGTCCTTAGACTTAGTTTAACTTGTCATTTTTGCACACATTTTAAACATATAAGTATGATTGAGTATCGAATGTGATTGCATGAGTCTTTTTGCACGTAAAACAAGTATTAGTTTAAACGATTGCATGTATGTAAGCATGTATATCATAGCGATTGCATGTATGTAAGCGTGTATAACAAATATGCGAGCATGTACGACAAGTATTGATTTAAATGTTGAATGTATGTAAACAAATATGAATTTTTTTATTACGATTCAAGTCTCGGATTACAAAATTGGAAAGAATTACGAATACAAGTTTCCAAAAATAGAAATAGGACAATACTTTCTAATTAAGGAAAGTATGAAAAAGCGAAGCGTTACAAACAAGGACTAGCACAAACTCAATCGCAACAAGCGCCACTGGTAACACCCAGGCTAAGGCAACTAGAGTATGAAACGTCGCGTCAATAACAAGCTCGAAGGCAACAGTATGAGAGGTCACTGTCTCCTCGAAGACTAAGTGGTCACACCACGCGTGACACTTATGGCGAAACTAAAACCACAACGATACCCACTCTTAGTCTCTCGAAAAATCCCGTTGAGTAGCCGGCTCAGGCTGCGCAACATGAACGACGAGTGGGGTAACAACACAGATGAATCTGACCCGATGTACCAACAAGCAGAGACTTCGTCGGTCTTCAGCCGTCTGCCAAAGCACCACAAATCTTACAAGCCAAAAACGAGCGCGACGTTTAATGAGTCAGCTGAGCACGACTTCAGCCTTGTTAACAGGCCAATAGTAGTAGCTAAACAATCCAATTTCATCTGAACCATTTCTAGAGAGACAGACGAAAACATTTGAGAACGATAGAGGTAAATTTCTGGTTATGCCAACCAACTCAAGGCATGATGTGTTGATTGGTAGTGAGACTCAGGGTCAATTAAGCATGGTGACGTCCACCCCATATTCTACAATTGGTTTCCAGACAAAACTAGGGTGGCGATTATCTACGCAAAAAAGGAAGTAATGGAAGCCGACGAAGTGCGCCGGCAAAAGCAAAGAAACATACTTTACCACAGAGCCAGAGAAATGGGTTTTAAACCGAAAGTAACCTGACCAAACAGTGACCCTCGGACCTGCAATGTCCGAGAACATCCGAACGTTCTTAAAACAACAACTTTTCAGGAATATGGACATCTTTGCTTGGTCACCAGCCAACATGACCGGTGTCTCGCGCAATATTGTTGAACACTATTTAAACACATTCTCATCCATAGAGCCAATCGTCCAAAGGAAGCGCAGCCTTGGGTCTGTAAAGACCAAGGCGATGAATGTATAAGTCTCCGAGTTGTTAGCAGCTGATATACTTCGAGAGGTCCGATACCAAACGTGGGTAGCACACCAGTGATGGTTGAGAAATCCAATGGAGGGTGGCGCGTGTGCGTCGATTATAAGGACCTCAACAAAGCCTGCCCTAACGATTGTTATTCTCTCCTAGAAATAGGCAAGAAAATCGATTCTCTCACACCATTTCGACGGACGTGTTTTCTGGATTGCTACAAGGGTTACCATCAAGTATAGATGGCCTTACAAGACGAAGATAAAACCGCCTTCCGCACGAAAATGGGTATCTTCTGTTATACAAAAATGCCTTTTGGCTTATGCAATGTAGGGGCCACATACCAGCGTTTGATGGATCAAACTTTCAAAGACGATATAGGGAGACACGTCGAAGTATACATCGACGATTTAGTGACTATGAGTCCAGAAGAGGATTAGATGTTGAAAGACATAGATAAAACCTTCAATTCATTGCGAAGCGTCAACATGAAGCTCAACCCGAACAAGTGTTCATTCAGAATGGAGGAAGGTAAGTTTTTGGGATTTATGGTAACAAAGGGTGGATTCAAAGTGAACCCGGAAAAAGTACAAGCCATTGTGCGCATGCCATCTCACAAGAGCATCAAAGAGATGCAACGGTTAGCCGCTGGCTGGACGCGATGAACCGTTTCTTATCAAATCACGTCGCGAATCTTTCCCGTTCATAAGCATAATGCGCAACTGCGTCAAAAAGAGTGAGTTCAAAAGGAAAACCAAGGCAGAAAACGCTTTCAAAGAGATGAAGGAATGTTTGATATAACTCGCCACCTTGACCGCCCCGCGCGAAGAGGAACCACTCGTCATATACTTGTCCATTTCAGACAAGGCAGTAGGCGCAGTGTCACTAGTAGAGAGGGAGGGGATTCAAACCCCAATCTATTATGTCAGCAGGATGCTAACGGACCTAGAAACTCGATATTCAATCATGGAAAAGCTCGTGCTGGCGTCGGTCCATGGATCCAGAAGGTTGCGCAAGTATTTGACAGGTCATGTTATCAATGTGTTAACCAATTATCATATCGGCACCGTCTTGCGAAAACCAGAAATTTTGGGGAGACTCAAAAAGTGGGCTATCGAATTAGGTTGTCACAACATCGTGTATAGGCCGCGCCCAACAATTAAGGGGAAAATCCTGGCAGACTTCTTCATGGAAGTCCCGCAGCCAAACTTCGCGAATATGAAGCATTCGAGACTCCTGCACTGGAAGCAACAGACGAACTTTAGTTTTTGTTTACTGATGGCGTATCAAACGAAGATGTGCAGGAGTAGGGTTAAGACTAGTCAGCCCGGGAAAACATGAGTTCACATATGCTATCCGGCTAGACTTCAAGAATACGAACAATGAAGCAATATGAAGCGTTCCTAGCAGGATTGCGCTTGGCATTCAAGATGAAATCCAATAATATACAAGCGCGTGTTGATTCTTTACTCGTAGCAGGGCAAATCAATGATTTGTATGATGCAAAAGGTGAAACTATGGTACTGTACCTTGATCAGGCTAAGGAGTTGATACAAAAGTTCCAATCTTTCAAGGGCGTTCATATTAACGGCAGCGAAAACAAGCCAGCGAACGCACTGAGCAAGTTGGTATCGATGACTTTTCATCATCTAGCCAAAGATGTTTGAATAGAAGTCCTCAAGAACCCTTCGGTACCACTACGCCAGGTGAATGTTATTGAATCAGGGCCGCCATCGTGGATTAAACCTATCATTTAGTATTTACAAGCAGGGCTACGCATGGTGGTCGCTAAGGTAATGAACGTTGGATACTATTGGCCGGGCATGCATCTGGAAGCTTACAAAGAGCTACGAAAATGCAACTTTTGTCAGCGCCACGCGCCAAAAATGCTAAGACCCAAGAACGAGTTAATTCCAGTCTCCACTGCATGGCCTTACCAGCAATGGGGCATCGATATGGTTGGCCCATTCCTAGAAGCACCCAGCGTAATCAAGTTTATCATAGTTGCAGTAGATTACTTTACAAAGTGGGTAGAAGCGAAACCCTATGCATCAACCTGCGCGATGATAGTGCGAAAATATATCTAGGAGCACATCATCTGTCATTTCGGCCTGACACTACGCATCGTAACCGACAATGACATCCGACTGGTATATTTGCTCGTGTTTGTGTTGCTTCACGGAAAAGCAAGCATCTCGCCTTGTTTTAAACTCCACACGGGAATGTGAATTTGATTGGCGCGACTTTCGTCATATGATCGATAATAGCGATCGCCCAATGTATCCTCTAGCAGAAATCGGTGAAGGTTCTTTGTGACACGCACTGAAAGTGCTAACACCTTCGCCTCCCTCGCAAGAGCCAACCATGTGTTGCGGCTCCACGCCCTTACCTTCACCAGACTTAGCCAAATCGGCAGCAACCTTCTTAGGGGATTTTCCAGTTCCCTTAGACTTGGCAAGCTGTTCCACATGTTTTTCAACCTCGACTGTTTTCTCCGCAACTTTGATAGGCTCGCTACTAGTTACGATACCTTCAGTAAGGGGAATAGCAGCAGTAGCAGGAGCCTCCGAGCGCAGCTCGACAACTTTCTCACCTACGACCTCAAAAATACCCTCCACTTTTTTGGTTGCGCCAGAAGGAGGAGGCAGCGGGGCCTGAGGGCCAGACTTCGAATGTATGAACCTGAATTTGGGTGTTGCCTTTTTTGGTTCTGCACAACACGCGCAAGATTAAGAAGTTTTACAAAACACTTTGAAAAGATAGAAAAATTAAAGAAAGAAACACTTACCAGGAGAAATCGTCGACGTCAGGGAACCAAGATTTGCCTTCTTCCCTTTGATAGGCTTGCTGAAAGCAACCTTTTTAGGGGCCGACGCAGGGTTCTTGCTCGGGTCTTCACGAGGCCTCTTGGAGGCGTTCTTCCGAGTCAACTCCGAAACTTGGTCAGCCTCTAATTCTTTTTCGAAAGGAATAGACGTGGAGGTCGCGCTAGATATTTGCACCTCGGAACTCGCGCTTCCCGAGCTTCTCGCACCAGCAGCCCCACCAGTTCTGACCTTGCTACCTATAGAGCAATTCATCCATAGAGTCAGCTACAATCACATACTCATCTAAGCTACGTTGTTGAGGGCGAGCCATACCTTTGCGCGAGGCAGCATCAGAAGTGGCAACAGTCGCTTCTACCTTCACCGGGAGCGCCCCTTCAACAACAGTCTCCCTCTTCTTCTTGCTCGGCCTCTTGACCTTCTTCTCGGTAGGATCAATCCCGAGATTGCGCAAGCTACCTGCATGGGTACAAGTTGGGACGTTTAACCCATGATCTGAAGAGGCAATAGATATCCCGCTATAAAGCAAAACAACATCTTTTCTAGCAGGAGTTATAGCCCGACATGGCCTAGGGTTCAGTATATGCGCACCTTCAGTTGCCCTAGGGGGCGTGACGAAGGATCTAACGAGTGGATACATGAAGTTACCTTGAATCTGGTCATGCTAGAGTTCCACATCTTCGTGCATGACCCTCACACCCATAACACCAGCATGCACGGTAAAGCGCCCGGTGATAAAGCTCAACCTCTGCAGATATTGGAAATCCGTCTCATTAGTGATAATCCATAATCCTTATAACAAAGAAAGAGATGACACTCTAGAAAGGCTTACCTTGACCGTCTAAGAGAAGCACATGGATATTCTTGCTCGTGATCGCCACTTATCACTCATACCTGCAGCAACCAACACTTGTTCACCGAAAGCTTAGTTAGGTAGAGACTTTAACTGCTCATACAAGAGCGCACCTTTAGGAACTTCCAAATCCTCCTAGGGGATAGGCGCAGGGTCACGAAATTCCATGGCAACAGGAATTACTTATTCGCGAATATAGAAGAACTTGCCTTTCTAGTCGTGGAAACTTTAGGAGGGTTAATGAGTAACCTCTTCGACCCACGAGCGGCAAACGAGCAAAACCAAGATTCGCTTGAAGCTGGTAGAAGGGGCGGA
This sequence comes from Scalesia atractyloides, assembly GCA_947069175.1. Taxonomy (NCBI): domain Eukaryota; kingdom Viridiplantae; phylum Streptophyta; class Magnoliopsida; order Asterales; family Asteraceae; genus Scalesia; species Scalesia atractyloides. The sequence goes on from CAMTDV010000029.1 coordinate 13,948,584, forward strand.
ATTTATCTACAGTTGGCTCCTCTCCATGCGCACAGGCAGCATTCGAAATGTTGAATCCTGACCATGCCCAGAGGACTAAGTTGCGACACGTGAAGGTGATAATGTGACAACAATGATCCGAAAAATTGGGTAGTAGGTAACCGGACGTTACCCTCACCAAATAAGTCGGCAAAAAAGTTGATACACCGCGATGGTGCGTAGGCGGCGGTTTGACCTTGCCACTGTTCGACCCTTGGCCACCTGTTCGAACGAGGCCTCCTCCCACTTCAGCGGTGGCATACCACAACCAACTTCTTCTACTTCAACGTCGTCCGCGCGATCAGACATGTTGAAATATGACGATAATGAAGAAATCCGGGAAAAGTTGATGACATCTTGGAGAAACCTTGAAGATGTAGGTCCGGGATCCGACGGTTCTAGACGGAAGTTTGGGCGTATGATAGTACCGGTTCGGTAGAACGTTAATAAGAAAGGAGTAGAAACAGAATCAGCGGAAGCGTTCATTCATTCATACCAAAAGAGTATACATCTTGTATGGTTGGCGGAATTGCTGTAGAGATTCCGCCAGCGTTTCCCTTCTGGAACTTCCAAAACTTACAAAACAATGAACACACAACCCATATATATAGACATGAGCACCTCGTGAAGTGACAGTTTTGCTCCTCTCACGTTCGTACTTGGGTCGTGTGTTCGTATCTAATCTATACAATATTCAACACACTCTCTATCTAGCCTATTCGCACAGTGACGGACATAAAGAGCACCAACATAAGATATCTACAGATCTTTGAAGAGTGCTTGAAGATCTTCAAGAACAGCTTGAAGATTGGAAGGTACAAAGGAGAAAAGGAGAGATTTCAAAGAGAAAGTGTTTTCTGCTTTGCCATTTCGCCTATATATACCCATCGCATTTAATGCGAAGGGTAACCGTGCCAAGCAAGTTATGGCGCGTCTCCAATGGGAGAACGACACGTCAGGCGGCAAAACCAGAGTAACAGTTGCCACGCGCGCGTGGGCTTCACTCGCCTGACACAAGACGAAACAGCGTGACTGGCGCAGTGATGACATGCCGCCTACTGCGTCAGCAGTCACATTAAACGTCGCTTTAGTCACCAACCTGTCAGCAGTTGTTCTTTTCAAATCCAAGGAATTTCCCGCGTAAATGCAAGGGGTAACTTCACAAGTAAGCTAAATAGTGCGCCGTTTAGGTCTATACCAACACACGCGCGCCAGCTTTTCTAGCACACTTGTTGATGTCTTCAAGTACAGGATCAAAGCGCAGACATTTAACTTTTATATCTAGTCCAGAGCTCCAACCACTTGCTTCGCGCATGGAAGCAGCACTGGACTGGGGAAGTTGAAGGGGTATGGTCCTGAATCCTATGCCGACCGCACGAGTTAGCCCTAGGTCACGCGCGAGACCATACTCTAGATAAACCGAGATAAGAACTTCCTCGACCATGCGCCGACTATGTAGACGTTCCCAAGGTAGCGCGCAGGGCCAAGGGGAAGATAAAACCATTTCGACACTTAGTTCCTTTGACGAAAGACCTAGCTTCCTTGACCTTGCGCCGATTAAATAGAATGTATCTATGTCGCACGAAGGAAAGAAGCACAAGCAACATCAGGCAAGTACAAAAGGTACAAGTGGCAGAGTAGTGGCCCAATAGGCGCTCAACAGGCTGTACTGAATCATGCTATACGATGAAGAATCGTAAAGGGGACAGGAAGTAAACAAGGACACATACGTGGTACCAATCAGCTTGCGCCGACCACTGTCACGCAATCTCCACTCAATCGCTGATGACAGACCAAACAACAAGGACAACTGTCAAGACACGTGGATCCATTAAATGCGCGCCACCTACCCTCTCGCCATATCCACTAACAGTCATGGTAGAGGGAGCAGAATGGATATTCCTTGTTGTCGGTCTTGGGCCTCAAGGCCCACCAGCCCATCCCCTTCACAAATCACCTCGGCTATAAATAGAGGACTTCTCCTCCAGGTTTAAGGATCGATCACTTGCTCTCTCACTTAATACACACACTATTATCCTCAAAACTAATACCTTATTCTCACGCCGGAGAATGGTTACAAGGAGAACCCCCTATTCTCCTCCTTGTAACGAGCTTACGGTGTGTTGTTAGTTTTGTAGGATCTCCATTTGATACTTAGGCGAGACGAAAGAAAATTAACCTTTATTTGTCGAGGCACAAACCACAAGTTAATCACCTAATTAGTTTGGTGTTTCTTCAGTTTTGAATGAGACTTGGAAGGAATTATTCGTAAATTTATGTATGTGTACCGATTACCTTAATAGTCAGTTGACATCGACTCTTCTTTCAACTCTTTTGGGAGAAAATTTTTATGTGGTGCTGACTATTGAAAACGTTAATCTTGAATTAAAGAGATAATAATTAAGACAAGTTATAAATAATTATGGTGAATTTTTTTATTGAGTCTTTATAAGGATAATTGTTGGTTTGAATTAGATAGGTTTATCTAGCTGGTTTATTTTTTATATTAATAGTGTCTGAGTTGGGTTAGGACTAAAATGAGTTTAGTATAAATAGATTGTTAGGCTATTGTATTTGTGTGTTCTCCTTGATAAATAATAAAAAGAGTCGAACAATTCATTTAATACCGTGTTCGTGTATTCTGATCAAGGGCCTGATTTCCAACAACTATGAGTTGTCCTAAGGTCATGATCGACTCACTAATTTAAGATAGCTTGATATCGACTCATTTCGAGTTCTATGTATAAAGCTCGACCTCAACTTATATATATACAGGGGCGGACATACCTTAGACGCAGGGGTAGCCAATTAAACTAGAAAATGAAGCTCAGTTGAGACTCGTGTATACGTTTAATTGGCTTGATTCAAGCTTTTAGTGAGCGTTGTTGAGTAAGTCAAATCAACTCGATTCATTTAGAACCCAAGTGATTTTTGCACAACCTTCATCAATTAGTGTTACTATTTTAACCAACGGACTTGATAAGTTTTACCATTTTACCGCTCACCAATATCAGGGGTAAAATAGCGAATTGCATTTTTTTATGAAAGCGTGCTCCACTACAATTACAATTACAATCTAAAGCATATTCATGGGCAGAAAGTTCCATGTGCAACAAAAATTAGCTCTTCAGTTTCTAGCAAAACAACAATGAATTATACAGTTCACCTCCCCACCCACCCCCACCCCACCAAACAAATGTGAACACAATTTAAGGTGAAAAACTTCATGTACACAGAAAAAATTACAAGAATGATACTCAACATGTTAAAGAGGACAATAAATGATTAAATTAAATTGAAACTATTATACCAACTTCTACTTACTGTTTGTTTTCAACCTCTTGCAACCTTTACCACTCTCCTCTTCCCAAGTGTTTGCTAATTGCGAATAAACTTCCGATTGATCATGAGCCGACGCTGTCTCCTTTTCCTTTTGCAAACACAGAACCAAACTAATTAATAAGTTTAAGATTTTACAAAGCTTCATTAGAGTAGTTAAAGGATTAGGTACCTTGGGATCGTCGTGCGGTGAGGAATCAAGTGTACTAGTGTTTGATCTCTTTCCAAGATCAATTTGTACCGAGATGTTGGCATGTGTTAAATCCAAACCCGACCTCATTAGTGCCTCTGTTATAGCACTAGACAATCTGTTTTGAGTAAAAATAATTAGTTTGGAATGGGTCAAACGGGTCAAAGTTGACCTCAAAAATATATCTATACCTAAATACTTGCAAGTTACAAAAACTTGTACTTAGCATATTAAATATCTAGATAATTTAATCAACGGTAAGGATTTTCACCCTTGAGAGTAGATAGTTGAAATGTTGATTGTGCCACTTTCAATGACCAGTTCTTGATCTTTCAACTTATCACTTGTAATAGTGCAGTCGGTTTTACATGATCTGGTATGCGATAACTGTGGTTGACCCTGTGGGCCCGTGTCAGGACACGGAGATGGTTCATTTGTCGGTTGGCTGGTATCCTTGGTAGCATCCAGAGAGTTGATCATGTTAGAATCTAACAGGTTTTGTCTCATTCGAAGTGTCGGTCCATCAACAAAGATGCCAGATGGTTGGTTATTCTGTTAGAAACAACGCGAAAAAAATTAACACTGATAAATTCAGTATTTCTATATGTGGATGTGTGAACTTACCAATGGAACTGTTTTTGAAGTCCACCCATGAGATGACTCCTCATAGTTATGCACCTTCTCTTGTAGAAACTGAATGTATTCAATAACCTATAAAAACATCAAAGATCAAACTTGTGGGTCTTATTTAACTAAGTTAATCACAAAACAGGAAACATGTTGGTCTTACAGGTGCAAACGAGCCGAGTCGATAAGTGAAGCTGGGGCCCGTTCACTAAACAAGCTTATTTTTAGGTTTGGACTCCCCTCGTAAATAAGTTTAAATGAGCTTAGCTCGGCTCGTTTACTAGACAATCTAAAATAAGGGGTAAATGTTATTAAATATTAATAAAAACTAATATTACACTAAGGCTCGACGAGCTTCGTATGCCAGGCTAGAGCCTCGGGCTCGATAAGGCTCGGCTTGTTTCGAGCAGCTCGCGAGCCGCTTGGCTCGTTTGACCACTAGTTGGTCTAGTATAATACCTCCAACAAAAAGGATGCCTTGTCTCTCTTTTGATCGCCATGAGGGATGATTCCTCTCAACTTTGAAAATCTGCACAAGGATCAAAAGAATTTTAGTTGGTAGTGTAATATCATTGAAAGAGTCACTTGTGATATTAGCATACATATTGTTTAGTAGAGGTGCTATGATAGACGGGGCGGGTCACTTGATAGGTTAGAAATAGTGTATTGTGTACTACAAGTGTTTTACATAAAAAAACTACCCGTTTTGACCCGTTATCCATCCTGCTCGACACATTCATTTTGACATTAAATGCATTCAAGTGGATAATTGGGGTTAGACAAACATACCTGTCATTGATTTTGCTTCTTCTACGCTGTTCTGTAGCGGAGTGCTTCGATCGTGGGCTGTTGGACTTTTGATCCGGAATTGCAGTAGCAACTTTTACCGATAAAGTGCCTGCCAATGTAGAGAAAGATTTTAACAAACTCAGTTCAGCATATTATCTTTACAGAGATATATAGAGAGAAGGAGATGAACCTTTATGGTGGAACGAAGGCTTTTTCTTTATAATAAACTCTTCACCAATGTCTTCCTCTTCTTGAACACTCTTAGAAAATTCCAAAGTATCAGCAAAATACTGATGCTTATTCGAAGATGACGGACTGCAAAGTTACATAAACAAAGACGGTTAATTTGGCGTTGAGTAATAAGACGAGGAGTTTACTGTCTATAGCAGATGAGGTATATGACTGACTGGGAGGTTGAGAGAGCACTAAAGGCGGTGCTTGGATTGTTATGGATGGATGATGACTGTGATGCCCATGTTACGCCATTCTTCATCACCCCATCTGTAAAACATATTTACCAAATAATCTTAGTTTCCACAAATAAGATGAAAGAGGTGGCAGGATAGACAAGTTGGGCTGGTTTACGCATGGTGTAGTGTTTGGTTGACATTCAAAAACTTTCCGTACATTTTTATTGTAACATCCGTCGAAAAAACGGGTTTCCCAAACCCGCTTCGTTTATTAATCAAATATCCAGTTATAATTTTTCGTTGCGTATTTATTGCTCAAATTAATTTTAAACGATACATAATTAATAAATATATTAGAATTTAAAAACCATAATTTATAAATAATATTAAATAGTGAGAAAAAAATAAAATTGGGACGCCGGGTTTCGAACCCGGGTCACCCACAAGCCAAAGCACACAACACACCGCTCCCCACACACTGTCTTTGTGATAAACATTAAAACAAATAACACTTATAATAAAACTCGAAAATCAAATTCAGTAATCGGCGCGCCCAGACTAATCGCCACCGGAAAAATAGGCAATCCGCGATTCTTGCCATTTTCCTTTTGACCAAAACACGTTAACCGACTTCGACATCGGTTATAACCGATGTCTGACCCTCAATTTTAGTCGTAACCGCCGGAAAAGCCTTGACCGCGAATCAAGACCCAAAAACGGACCAAATTCACTCAGTCGTTCCCTATAAATACCCACTCAATCTTCCGGAAATCCTTTCGCTCAGAACCGCTCACTTTTTCGAAGCTTTAGCTCGTCGCCGGAGATATTCTGCGTTCGCCGGACTTTCACCGGAAAACCAAGACTTACTCCAAATCGGTAAAATTCTCGACTCTTTTGTTTGCAATCCGTTATTCGGCATGTATTAACATAAATCGTTCAACCAGAATCTGTCTCAGACAACGTTGCCGGGAATTCCTGCACTCACCGGAAAATCACTGAAATTCCGAAGTCTCACTGTCGATCGGTACAATCATCTAAACCCTCCTGATATCCCTTGTTTAGTAACTTAATTGCACAACACATTGATCAAAACTGTTAATCGATTCACTCAGTCGGAAGTCACCAATCAGAGCCAACGAATTTTGCCGGAAAATCTGAAGAAGACACTCTGTGATTGGTACATCTTATTCCTTAATTCCTTTCTTTTACTTCAATTCAATCAATCAATCATAAGCGTAGTTGGTCAATTAAACAAACAGTTAATTCACTGTTCGGTAATTCGATAAGCGAAGAAGATGAAGTTAAAACATGTGTATAAGTATAATTAAAAACGGATATTCGAACGGGTTAGACACAGAGAGGCGGTGGACTGTGTGCACAAACAATGCACACGTCCCGGTTTCGAATCGCACACGTTACCGAATTTCAGAATTAAAACCAACATTTTTACAACTGAATCAGAACAAGTCACAGAATGTTTATAAGAGTAATATAATTCATAAGTTTAACAGATTTGACACACAGCCCAACTGGTTGGGCTGTGCGCACTCGAACCGAAGGACCCGAGTTCGACCCCGGGTCCCTGCAACCGGTTCGGCCATATAAACCATTTTTAATAAAACCAAATAAGTTAAAATTAATTAGTATATAAATATAATTAAAACAGAGAATATTTCGGGTTAGACACGTAGCTCAGTTGGTAGAGCTGCGTGCACGTAAACGAGAGGTCCCGAGTTCGAACCTCACTCAGCGCATACAAACACACGGTCCGACCGGTCAACGGTCAACAGGGTCAAAAAGTCAATATTTTTTTATTTCTTTTTATTAATTTATTTAATCAGAAAATTATTTAAAAATACTTAAAAATAATATTTTTAAAGTAAAAATGTCCTTAAACTCACAAAAACAAATCTAGAAATCCCATTAAGATTAAGAATTAAAAGTATTAAACTCAAATAAAATCCATTTACTTACCGAATCATTTCGTTACTATTTTAGGTTAGTTTTTCCCTCGTCGATCAAATCCTAAAATTCGTGCGCATCCAACGTCATCAAAGAACGCACCCAATGTGAGTAAATCTCTATCAATTCCCCGTTTTAATCATGTTTTGGGGTGTATCATGTGTCGTTTAATTCTTTATTATATTTAAACACTTGTGCATCCATCATATCCGTGATCAAATGTGTATTTAATATGTATCAATTGTTGTGTGGATTATATGTAGTTTGGATTTATCATTTTCAGTGCACGCATTTCATTAGGCCCATCAGTTCCCCGTGGGAGACGGATTGAGCATCAGGTGCCTCATAAGATCGGCTCCGTTTGATTGAGCCTTGATCTCACATTCATTATCATTCATATCATATACTCATTCAAGTGGTTTGTGTTTGTTTATTTATATATGTTTGCTCACATGTGATTATTGCACAAATTTTCAATATTAAATAAAACAAGAGATTAATAACAATGTTTTATTCAAGGTTCACTCGCCAACTTTTGTTGACCCAAAATATCCCCCGTTTTACACATGATACAGGTGATCTAGTTGAGGCAAGAAACACATAGGAAGGCCTAGAAGAATAAATCAGTTTAAGCTTTGGAATATTTACATAGTTTCATTTTCTTGTAATTGTATGGATTTTGATTTGGATATTTAAGTTGTAATTTGAATTTAATAAATATGAAACATTTTAGTAAACATCATGAGCTTTGGTGATAACCCAATTATGCCCCGACTCTTATTCCGCTGCGGGTCGGGGTGTGACAGATTGGTATCAGAGCCATGACTATAGGGGTATAGGATAGGTTATTAGACCCTTAGAGCCTATACTATAGTTGATTAGAATTTTAAATTGTTTATGCGTTACATACAAAATTCATGGTGTTTATATGCTTTATGCTTATTGTTACACTCAATATTATGCAAGCATGTTCATAAGTACATATTATTATACCATGCTCATCATGAATCATATCCTCATAACATATCATATCCATGAGAGCACACACCTCACAATTCCCATGATTTTCGCAATGATTTTTGTATTTTCAAATCACATCAAAGTGAGTTCTCATGACGGGCATGTAGTAACTGGAAGGGTACGAGTACCGGTAGTCGGAACGTCCTGTCTAGGCTTGGCATTCGTATAAATCCAAAATAAAGGACCAGTTTGCCTACCTGGGGACTAACGATGAGAGTATGAAGGACCTATTAGGCCAAAGCATGCTATACCAAACGTCGTGTGAGCTAACCCCACTTTGAGTTGTCATTATGTCTACACCTGGACACCCTCCTACCATACATCTCGCAATCATATTTCACGGTTTTCATTCGGGTGATGCGAGTGTTAATCCGCCAACACCAATGTGAATCCTACCAAGCCCAATAGTCATGGGGGCCCACATGACTATACATGCGATGGTATGGGGGACATTGGAGGCCCAAACATGAGCAAACCCAAGACATCCTATGGATGTAGTTGCATTATTGTTAGTTATGTTATTTTTATTCTTTTAACGACACATGACACCTAGAAACTTCTTAAACTTACAATCTTCCTGTGTATGTTCCTGTAGATGTCGGCTAGGCAACTACGTGGAGGTAGAAAGTCAGGAAGATCCAATGAACGCTTGGCCACTCAAATTGCCAAACAAATGGCCGCGGTGCTTCCTGACATCGTGATTCAAGTTCAACAAGCTCTCACCGCAAATCCCATCAACCCTCCCAATCAAGAAGACCAAAGCATCGCCAACCCTCCCTCCAAAAAGTGCTCCTACAAACACTTCAAATCTTGCGATCCCCCAAAGTATGAAGGGACCGAAGGTGTTACTGCCCTCCTTCACTGGTTTGAAGAAATGGAGAACACCTTCCTCAATTGCGATTGTCCCGAGAATCGCAAAGTACGTTATGCAACAGGGAGACTGTTTGGGGTAGCCTTACCTGGTGGAACACAGAAAAGGGTAAGCGAGGAGTCGAAGATGCCATGGCCTTAACATGGGAAGAGTTAAGGGAACTCATGACAAGGCGCTTCTGTCCAAGAAGCGAAATCAAAAAGTTGAAAGATGAATTCCACTCGTTGAAACAAAAGGAAGGAGATCACACTTCCTACAACAAGAAATTTCTCGAACTGAACCAAATGATCCCTAATCTGTTCACCCCCGTGTACCGCTTGGTTGAACACTACATTCGAGGTCTTCCCTCGAAAATTCAAGACTCGGTTCTAAGCACTTCGCCTGCAACACTTGAAGCTGCAATGGAACTAGCTACCGAACTTACTGAGAATCGCATCCGAAACGGCAAATTCAAGGATGAGAAAAAGAAAGCCCCCATTGAGGCCCAAACTCCAAACCATTCTGTCTCCTATTCGAAGTTTGCTGGTAAGAGGAAACAAAACAGCAGAAATTTTGCTGTCACACAAACAAACCCTCCTATCACTGCCGCACCAATTACCCAAATTGCTCCCTCAGCTGCACCATTTAAAAAGCCATACACCGGTCCATACCCAAAATGCAACCGTTGTCAATACCACCACCTTCCCGAAAATCCCTGCCAACATTGCACAAGCTGTGGCCGTGCAGGTCACACCATCCAAACCTGCCGCATCCTTCAACGAATGAACCGCAGTCAACCACAAACCCAAACTCAAAATCAGACAGTGGGTCAAGCTCAACAACCCTTACTTCTACCATCTGCACAACACATAGCCCAATCCTACTACCAACCCAACTACCCCAAGATGCCACCCATGCGAGCTTGTTACAACTGTGGAGACCCAAACCACTTCAGGAACACTTGTCCACGCTTGGTGAACATCATCCATGCCCAAAGCAAATCCGGTAAACCAAGCTAACCAAGCTCCTCCACCTGCTAGAGGAAGAGCTTTCAACATCAATGCCAACCAAGCTAGGGCTGACAACAACGTGGTTAACTGTACGTTTCTCATCAATGGTAGTTATGCATCCATGTTATTCGATACTGGCGCGGATAAGAGTTTTGTGTCCTTAAAATTCGAACCTATTCTCAACCAAACTCGTGATAATCTCATGGAATCTCTAACGGTGGAAGTTGCTGACGGAAAGCCCGTTTCATTAAATTCTATTATACGAAATTGTACCCTCACTCTAAACGATCACGATTTTCCAGTTGACCTCATTCCTATGAAGTTGGGAAGTTTCGATATTATAATCGGTATGGACTGGCTCAGCCAGCATCACGCTGAAGTAGTATGCCGCGAAAAGTTCATTCGCATTCCTCTTCCAGACGGTCAGACCCTACGTATCTTTGGAGAAACCCCTTCGAAAGGACTCAAACTAATGTCCTGCCTACAAGCCTGAAGATATCTCCGCAAGAACTATGTCGCATTCCTAACTCACGTCGTCAAAAAGGGAAACAAGGAAAGGAAACTCGAAGATATACCAGTTGTGAAAGAATTCCCACAAGTCTTTCCCGACGACATCTCAGGACTCCCTCCTTTGAGAGAAGTCGAATTCCGCATCGATCTTGTACCTGGCGCTACACCAGTCGCAAAATCTCCTTATAGGTTAGCCCCATCCGAAATGCAAGAGCTGGCCAGTCAACTGCAAGAGTTGACTGACAAAGGATTCATACGTCCTAGCTCCTCGCCTTGGGGTGCACCTGTTCTTTTTGTGAAGAAGAAAGATGGAACGTTTCGCATGTGTATCGCCTACAGAGAACTCAACAAGTTAACGGTTAAGAATCGCTACCCACTACCTCGCATCGATGACCTCCTAGACCAACTTCAAGGCGCCACCTGCTTTTCAAAAGTCGACCTCCGTTCTGGTTATCATCAACTCAGAGTACATGAAGAAGACGTCCCAAAGACCGCCTTCCGGACTCGTTATGGTCATTAAGAATTCATGGTCATGCCATTAGGTTTAACCAACGCCCCCGCTGTCTTCATGGATCTAATGAATAGGGTATGCAAACCCTACCTCGACCGTTTTGTCAGAGTCTTCATCGACGACATCCTTATCTACTCCAAGTCTAAATCCGATCATGAACGACACCTTCGACTCATCCTTACACTCTTAAGGACTGAAAAGCTCTACGCTAAGTTCTCAAAATGCGAATGGCTGGTTAAGAGAAGTACAATTCCTTGGACATGTCGTTAATGACAAGGGAATACATGTCGACCCTTCAAAAATCAAGGCAGTACAGGAATGGCAAGCGCCACGTACCCCTACCGAAGTAAGGTCATTTCTTGGTTTGGCTGGTTACTATCGCCGCTTCATTGCCAATTTCTCCCGTATTGCTGTACCACTCACGGCTTTGACTCATAAAGGAAAACCCTTTATATGGGGACCCAAACAAGAAGAAGTCTTTCAAACTCTAAAGCAAAAACTTTGTGACGCACCTATCCTCACACTCCCTGAGGGTTGCGATGACTTTGTGGTATATTGCAACGCATCAGGGCAAGGGCTAGGCTGTGTATTAATGCAAAGAGGAAAAGTGATAGCCTATGCTTCTAGACAACTCAAAGTTCATGAGAAGAATTACACCACCCACGACCTGGAACTTGGAGCCGTTGTGTTCGCTCTCAAGATATGGAGACATTACCTCTACGGTACCAAATGTGAAATATACACTGACCACAAAAGTCTCCAACATATCTTCAACCAAAAGGAGTTGAATATGAGGCAACGAAGATGGGTCGAACTCCTCAATGACTACGACTGTGAAATTCGGTATCATCCTGGCAAGGCAAACGTGGTGGCTGATGCACTCAGTCGAAAAGGTTATACGAACTCCATTCGTCTTCTCTGTTCGCAAATCATAACCGACATCAAAGATCGAATCCGAGCAGCTCAACACATTTCTGTAACCGAAAATGACGTACGCGATGAGCTGTCATGTGGAGCTGAACTCAAAATCGAAACCAAATCCGACGGTATTCTATACTATTTAAATCGCATATGGATTCCCGATCGCGATAACCTTCGTGATTTCCTCATGAATGAGGCACACAAAACACGGTACTCTGTACACCCAGGAGCCGACAAGATGTATCAAGACCTACGATACACCTACTGGTGGCCGGGCATGAAAAAGGATATCGCTGTTTTTGTTTCCAAGTGCCTTACCTGTTCCAAAGTAAAAGCTGAACATCAAAGACCTTCAGGACTTCTAATCCAACCTGAAATACCTGTATGGAAGTGGGAAAACATAACCATGGACTTCATTACCGGGTTACCTCGCACCTCCAGTGGGTATGACACCATATGGGTAATCATTGATCGTCTCACAAAATCAACTCACTTCATACCGATTCGCGAGGACTTCAAGAACGAGAAGTTAGCTCGTATCTACATCAGCGAGATCGTAAGCCGTCATGATGTACCTTTAAGCATCATTTCAGACCGTGATGGTCGTTTCACGTCAAGAACATGGCGAGCCGTACAAACCGCCTTGGGTACACGATTAGACCTCAGTACCGCTTTTCATCCTCAAACTGATGGACAATCTGAACGCACCATCCAAACTCTTGAAGACATGCTGCGAGCATGTGTCATAGACTTCAAAGGGAATTAGGACGCTCATCTACCATTAGTTGAGTTTTCGTACAACAATAGCTATCATTCAAGTATCGGCATGGCTCCTTTCGAAGCGTTATACGGTCGTAAGTGCCGATCTCCAGTATGTTGGCACGAAATTGGGGAATCACAAGTCATCGGTCCATAGTTAATTTAAGAAACAACCGACAAGGTCATTCAAATTCGAAACAATCTTCTAGCGGCTCAAAGTCGTCAAAAGAGTTATGCAGACAAACGACGAAAGCCCTTGGAGTTTGACATTGGGGATCAAGTACTTTTAAAAGTATCACCGTGGAAGGGAGTGGTTCGTTTCGGCCAGAAGGGCAAGCTAGCACCACGCTACGTAGGACCTTTCAAGATACTCGAAAGAGTAGGTCCTGTAGCATACAAGCTTGACCTACCAGAAGAGCTCAACAGAATTCATCCCACATTCCACGTATCAAACTTGAAGAAGTGCCTCGCCGATGAAAACCTCCAAATTCCTCTAGAAGACATTCAGATCGATGAATCTATGCACTTCATTGAAAGACCAGTAGAAATCATGGACTTCGGAGAGAAGCGTTTAAGACGAAGTCGTATTCCAATTGTCAGGGTACGTTGGGAGTCGAAACGAGGACCTGAGTTTACTTGGGAACGTGAAGACTCAATGCGCGAGAAATACCCGCATCTTTTTCCTGTTACCACTACTACTTAAATTTCGGGACGAAATTTCTAAAAGTAGGGGATACTGTAACATCCGTCGAAAAACGGGTTTCCCAACCCCGCTTCGTTTATTAATCAAATATCCAGTTATAATTTTTCGTTGCGTATTTATTGCTCAAATTAATTTTAAACGATACATAATTAATAAATATATTAGAATTTAAAAACCATAATTTATAAATAATATTAAATAGTGAGAAAAAAATAAAATTGGGACGCCGGGTTTCGAACCCGGGTCACCCACAAGCCAAAGCACACAACACACCGCTCCCCCACACACTGTCTTTGTGATAAACATTAAAACAAATAACACTTATAATAAAACTCGAAAATCAAATTCAGTAATCGGCGCGCCCAGACTAATCGCCACCGGAAAAATAGGCAATCCGCGATTCTTGCCATTTTCCTTTTGACCAAAACACGTTAACCGACTTCGACATCGGTTATAACCGATGTCTGACCCTCAATTTTAGTCGTAACCGCCGGAAAAGCCTTGACCGCGAATCAAGACCCAAAAACGGACCAAATTCACTCAGTCGTTCCCTATAAATACCCACTCAATCTTCCGGAAATCCTTTCGCTCAGAACCGCTCACTTTTTCGAAGCTTTAGCTCGTCGCGGGAGATATTCTGCATTCGCCGGACTTTCACCGGAAAACCGAGACTTACTCCAAATCGGTAAAATTCTCGACTCTTTTGTTTGCAATCCATTATTCGGCATGTATTAACATAAATCGTTCAACCAGAATCTGTCTCAGACAACGTTGCCGGGAATTCCTGCACTCACCGGAAAATCACTGAAATTCCGAAGTCTCACTGTCGATCGGTACAATCATCTAAACCCTCCTGATATCCCTTGTTTAGTAACTTAATTGCACAACACATTGATCAAAACTGTTAATCGATTCACTCAGTCAGAAGTCACCAATCAGAGCCGACGAATTTTGCCAGAAAATCTGAAGAAGACACTCTGTGATTGGTACCTCTTATTCCTTAATTCCTTTCTTTTACTTCAATTCAATCAATCATAAGCGTAGTTGGTCAATTAAACAAACAGTCAATTCACTGTTCGGTAATTCGATAAGCGAAGAAGATGAAGTTAAAACATGTGTATAAGTATAATTAAAAACGGATATTCGAACGGGTTAGACACACAGTCCAGCGGTGGACTGTGTGCACAAACAATGCACACGTCCCGGGTTCGAATCGCACACGTTACCGAATTTCAGGATTAAAACCAACATTTTTACAACTGAATCAGAACAAGTCACAGAATGTTTATAAGAGTAATATAATTCATAAGTTTAACAGATTTGACACACAGCCCAACTGGTTGGGCTGTGCGCACTCGAACCGAAGGACCCGAGTTCGACCCCAGGTCCCTGCAACCGGTTCGGCCATATAAACCATTTTTAATAAAACCAAATAAGTTAAAATTAATTAGTATATAAATATAATTAAAACAGAGAATATTTCGGGTTAGACACGTAGCTCAGTTGGTAGAGCTGCGTGCACGTAAACGAGAGGTCCCGAGTTTGAACTTCACTCAGCGCATACAAACACACGGTCCGACCGGTCAACGGTCAACAGGGTCAAAAAGTCAATATTTTTTTATTTCTTTTTATTAATTTATTTAATCAGAAAATTATTTAAAAATACTTAAAAATAATATTTTTAAAGTTAGAAAATGTCCTTAAACTCACAAAAACAAATCTAGAAATCCCATTAAGATTAAGAATTAAAAGTATTAAACTCAAATAAAATCCATTTACTTACCGAATCATTTCGTTACTATTTTAGGTTAGTTTTTCCCTTGTCGATCAAATCCTAAAATTCGTGCGCATCCAACGTCATCAAAGAACGCACCCAATGTGAGTGAATCTCTATCAATTCCCCGGTTTAATCATGTTTTGGGGTGTATCATGTGTCGTTTAATTCTTTATTATATTTAAACACTTGTGCTTCCATCATATCCGTGATCAAATGTGTATCAAATATGTATCAATTGTTGTGTGGATTATATGTAGTTTGGATTTATCATTTTCAATGTACGCATTTCATTAGGCCCATCAGTTCCCCGTGGGAGACGGGTTGAGCATCAAGTGCCTCATAAGATCGGCTCCGTTTGATTGAGCCTTGATCTCACATTCATTATCATTCATATCATATACTCATTCAAGTGGTTTGTGTTTGTTTATTTATATATGTTTACTCACATGTGATTATTGCACAAATTTTCAATATTAAATAAAACAAGAGATTAATAACAATGTTTTATTCAAGGTTCACTCACCAACTTTTGTTGACCCAAAATATCCCCCGTTTTACACATGATACAGGTGATCCAGTTGAGGCAAGAAACACATAGGAAGGCCTAGAAGAATAAATCAGTTTAAGCTTTGGAATATTTACATAGTTTCATTTTCTTGTAATTGTATGGATTTTGATTTTGATATTTAAGTTGTAATTTGAATTTAATAAATATGAAACATTTTAGTAAACATCTTGAGCTTTGGTGATAACCCAATTATGCCCCGACTCTTATTCCGCTGCGCGTCAGGGTGTGACATTTATAACTAATTAATGTGTTAGATGTAACTACAAAAGCAATAATCGTTAGAAACAACGTATTAGGTGGTTGTATGTTTTATAAATAAACTTTAGTCATAATTCAACATGTTTTTCCAATACCCAACTAAATTATTTTAATTTAAAACTCTTTGCTAAGTAGTGCATCCAAGAACTAGCAGATAATGACTCAACTTAATACAAGTATAACTTTCGCGCCGATTGATAGGGCTCATAAGTAATGGATGGAAATGTCTAAACATGCCATAGGTGTTTTCATCCATATTCTTTCAATTTGAACTCAAATGGTTTTTTCTCAATTTTGGCAGTTTTAATTTATCTCCTCTCGATTGTAAAAGCACGTGAATCTTTAAATTGGTCATTTACGCGTTTATTTAGACAGTTATTTTCATCATTACGTTGTCATAACGAAGCTTTACGTATTAGTTTTTTCATTCAATAATATATCAATTTCCTTCCGCTTCACGTCAACTCTTTAAGATAAAAAGACAGACCAATTCTACCTATTAAAATGTGTCGTAATTGCGCAAAGCAAAAGAGACAAGAAACTTATTACCTCTAGTGGTATGCCTGGATCTTGCAACATTCTCCTTCCCTGTCTTTCCCTTAGAGTTTTCCCACGGGGCGAAACCAGTCCCTCTGTAGGAATTACAGTTTGAATATTCATCATTGGTGTTATTGCTACTACTTGATTGTGCAGCCGATATCGCGATCCCCTCAGCCTTTACCACCTTTTGGCTTTGAAATCTGTTCATATATGCAACGTTGTGCCCACCATGTTCCACCATGCTTGGAGGAGTTGACTTTTCAATATATTTCCCTTCTTTGTTCCCAACTTGTTCTAGTGGTTGCAAGAAGTCCTGAGTTTTAAGATAATCACCTGAAAATATAGAAAAAAATCACAAATTGATGTATTATATTAACGAAAAACTACAAAATTATGTTAATGAAGTTTGATTATATATCATTTTGTGAAGGGATTTTCATTCCTTTTGTAAATTATTTAAAATATTCACTAAGTATTCTATAATTATTGGTTTTAACAACATTCAAATAATGTGAAATTGGACACACTATTAAATTATAAAATGTTTTTTTAATGGTAATTACGTTTGATTACCTAATAATAACAATTTCAGAGATGAATAGAATGCTACTTAGCTATATATTTCTTAAAAATTGCTAGCATCGCGTACGTTCTTATATTGCCATGTGTGATGATGCGTTTTTATTATTATTATTATTATTATTATTATTATTATTAGTATTATTATTATTATTATTTTTATTATTATTTTTATTATTATTATTATTATTATTGTTATTGTTATTATTATTATTATTATTATTATTATTATTATTATTATTATTATTTATTATTATTATTTGAATTTTAATATAGGAAAATATAAAGGCTGCAAAATTATTTTATTTCTCTCTTTAATTATGTTTCTCTCTTCATCTATTTTATAAAACATTCTTTGGCCATCCAATTTTCCAGTGAACATAAACATGTGCATCTAAAGTTAAAATAATTTTAAATTTCAACTTTATGGGATCACAATATAGACATGTAAATTGTATTAGTATAATTTTAATAATAAACTCGAAAACAATTACATTGAGTACCCTATCTTGACAAAATTTTAATAAACTAGAAAACAAACGTTGTAGTGTTGTACACATGAATTGCAAACGTACATGTAAAGCAAGAACTATGTATATATCCATTTTTTTAAATAAAATATTGATTTGAAAGCATGTAATGCAAGGCTAGTATAATTAACTTATAGTAAATCCAAACACAAAATATTAAATATATTATGTGCATATAAATACAAAATCCTATATACGACTAACTTTTCTTCATGGTTGTAATAATTGCTAGACATCAGTCAAATCAAACGCGATGAAATAATGACTAACGATTATTCGGATTGTAATTTTACATGCGTGTAAAATAAAAGTGCTAACACTTACAATTTAACTGATTGGAGTATTATTTAAGTTCTTAACATAATGCAACTTATTATTCATTAAACAAATTTTAGTCGTAACAACTACTTCTTAGACATGTTTATTAATCTATGATAATGTAAACAACTATGAGAAATTGTGTACGGACTAAACTAGTGAAGTGTCATAAAGAAACTGAAACTAGAAATTGGGAAATTATAACGACAAAACCTAATGGCAACACATCATACATACATACATACATCTATCTGAAAGCCTGCTCACTTTTTCTCCTCCACGGGTGGGGGTCGGGTCCTGTCAGTCAGTTGGGCTAAAATCCAAATGGGATGGCCCACCCAAACCGTGTGCCGGACCCAGTATGGGGGTCACGGGCATCAACTAACTCCTGGGTTCTTTTCCTTTTGTGGATAATTAGATATCATGTCAATTCAATTTATATTTTTTATAACATAATATATAAGATAATATAATATAATCTAATATATATAATTTTTTGTTATTCCATTCTCAAATCAAAATACACCAACGAACAACAACACATGACTAACCTCAATGACATACAAGCTTTACACAAAATATCAAATAAAGTTGTCTAATCTCCATATGAACAGGTAACATTACCAATCAAAACGTCACTAAGTGACTATAATAATATGTCAAATTAATTATTTTTCGTAATGAAATGACTGACACCTGTTAGACGTCTATGCTTATTTGTGTTTTTTTTAATTCTCTATCAAAATAATACATCCTTTCTACGAATTAAATAACACAAAATCATGCACGCATCCATTTTTAGTTTTTTAACCAATATATATTACAAAATTTACAGTTTGATTCAGTTTTGAAAAAAAAAAAAATCCATTTGACCCTAAAGAAAACTTATATGTCAATTTAAAATACCAACATATCAAAATATGACATGTGATACAAAAAGTACGTAATATTTTTTAAGCTTCTATTTACAAAGATCATATATGGTTTGTTTATCCCTTATCTGTAATGACATCAAAGACGTAACTTTTATGAAGAAAAGAAAGAATCTAAAAGGCATGATTTAGGGTTTTTAAGTCGCATGTCATATTATTAGTGACTAGTTTTTTTCTTTTCTAAATTGTCTTGTGAATTTTATTAAGAATAAGAATGATATACTTTTAATAAACTTAATAAAAAAACTATTAAAGTAGTTTTATTCATGAAATTGACCTTTTACATGATTTTACATTAGCATAAACACAATAATTGTACTTGATGTTTTGTTATGTATTAAACAATTCAGATTATTTATCTTGTCATGTTTGTATTATCCAATTACGCCTCTCTCACCCCTTGCCTTTCATCCAACAACAAACCACACAAGGATTAAAAAAACAAGACATTCAATAATCATTCAAGAGTCAAGACATACAATTTTGAAAAAAAAAACGAATATATCTACATATTAAAAATTGATTGACACATAACAAACTATATGATTTATTGCTTACAAATCTTTCTTATCTTTTATTTTAATAATACAACGGTGATAATACCATCAAGCTACAACTGTTTCCGTTGTAAAGTTTGCCAACTTTTCTTTTGTTGTTAACAAAACAAATATTACCCAATACTTTAATATAAAGAGTAAATAATAAATGAAATATAACGAGGTGTGATCTAGTATAAATAACTAAAGTAATTTAAACTAAAAATAGCATAATAATATATTTTTTTAATTACTTCAATAACAAATAATCTGGATATTTGTATTATTTATATGTTAAAAGTTGTTTGTAGGGGTGCAAACAAGCTGAGCTGAGCCCGAGTTCGACCAGACTCGAGCTCGTTTTACTTATGAAAGCTTGAGCTCGAGCTCGACTCGTTTATCATATCCTAATTAATTTATATATTAGTTATAATTATTATTATTATTATTATTTTATATATAATTTAGTATTTTTTTCATAAATTTATAAATATTAATCATTAGTATTTAAATATATATTTCATATATTAATTAAAAATATATATATATAAACAGCAGACCCATTTAGGCTTGCGAGCCGGCTCGTTTATTAAACGTGCTTGTTTTTTAGGCTCGTACTCGTTTGAGCATTTTTTCGAGCTTATCTCCAATAGCTTGGCTCGTTTACACCCCTGGTTGTTTGTATTTGATCCAAACACGAGACGTAATTACCTTACAATAAATAAATAATTAAAGGAAAAGAGTTGAGTTTACCTTGAATGGTAGGGGTTGGATCTTGTTGAGCAGGTGAATAAAGTGAGAGAAAGTCGTGTGTAGGCTTGACACCTACAAAATCAACCGCACACGCACATTCACAAACAAACAATCTGGTGTTAAATTTTGTTGTAACAACATAACCGCTAAATATTTACGGTTATGAACTTATGATGTGAATTGTTAATTCTTTCTAATGGTACCTGGGGCTCCACAGGGACGAGGTTGAGAAAATTCCATCAACGAAGATTCAGAAAACTGCTTCACAGATTCCGGATCCAATTATTGATGCTCAATTGCTAGTAATAATAATAATAACAATAATTTATCTCTTCGCTTAGATCGCGGGAAACCAGTGTGAGATTTATAGATTCAAATTAGCTGGCCAGATCTAGAAGAAGCGCCAAAATTCTGTTAGATGCAATAGATTTCATCATTTCAGATCATAATTCAACAGCAAAAATGAAAATAGAAAGCTTAATTTAATACATAAAGTTCATGAGTACATTCAAATTCTTTCAATTCTATTAACGATGATAAATATTCTGAAACAACAGAATTGCTGGAATTCAACACTATATAACATAATTCGACTCCGAAAATATCAGTAATTAAAGCAGAAACATATACGAAAAGAAAAACTTGCGGTGAAATAAGCAGAGACTGAGAGACATCCAGATCGTACCTGTGATCTGAATTTCGAAAAAGTTAACGGAATTCTGGTTGCTACAAGAATCTTGTAGTTAAATCTCAGATGTATATAAAATGGTGGAGTACTGGAATTAATTGTTGTTGTTGTTGAATTATGTTGGTGTAGAAACAGTGAAGAATTGTGGTGACGATGATGCAGCAAAACAACTTGTGAAGAAAGATAGTGTCGTCTCTCTCTCTCTCTCTCTCTCTCTCTCTCTCAGAGATGTGTGTGCGCTTTTGATGAAGAGAACGAAGAAATGGTTCTCAAACGGTCTCCGTTTCGTCTTTTATATCTGGAAACGGAGCTGTAACGCCGTTTTACTGTCCACGTCATTTCTTTTCTTCCTTTTTACCAAAGATTTTGGATTTGCAATAAGTTTGGGTATCGTGATATGTTTTGAAAAATAACGTGAATCGGGTGGTTTTGCTGGTGGTACGATAATACTATAATGTTTCATCAGTAATTCAAATTTGCCGTTTAAAAAAGTAAATTTGTTAATATTTGATGTAGTGGAATACATTCTTTTTTAAGAAAGATTTCAAATTTTAAAAAACTAGCACAATTTACTGGGAATGTCTAAATTAACCAAATTGTAGCTTTTTGTTATATATGTTCTTTCAACTATTAGCAATTCTATTTGAAATCTTAGCCTATAACCAATTCGTTACTAAGAAAAAGGAAGCTGCAATTTGAGATATTGAAGTTGAAATTTGTTACCGCTAACCACACCACCCTGCATATCGAAGCTTCCTCCGCCGTTTTTATTCTACATTTATTGTCACATCCCGACCCGCAGCGAATATGGATAGGGTATGATATGATTATTTCGTAGCTTTTGATATTTATTTAAAGTTTGAATATTTATTGTCATCAATATTAATTTATCTCACATAACCAAATAATTGTTTCAAATAAAACCATACAATATTCAAAATACAAAAGAAACATAAGTCTTGATTTAATTATTCTAAGGCACAATCCTATTTGTCTTCTCAAGTAGCTATCAACCTTGTGTACCTGTTTCATGTGTAAAAGAAATTTGGTCAACAATAGTTGGTGAATAGATCTTTATTTGTTTTTATTTAACTTTAAAAGTTTAGTTGATTTTATTTAATAAAAATTATTTAACATGCAATATTAAGTGTAATAGGTGACATAAATCAATTAATCCAAAAAAAACAACTAATCCATAATAAGTACATAATATAACATGGCATAACGAAACATAAGAAATGAAACAATGATGCGATTCAAGCCTCCGAAAGGCGAAAAGAGATACTATGAAACAATGATGCGATTCAAGCCCCAAAAAGCGAAAAGCAGGGAAACTATGATACAATGATAAGATTCAAGCCCCCAAAAGGCGAAAAGCGAAACTATGAAATCCCTGACACAAAGCGGTAAACACTTATAGCAAGTAATGTAACATATAAAACAAATAGGAGCACATATGACACTTAACTTGGCATGTTATTGAGAAAATATACGAATCATATGAAACATGACACATGAAACACCCCAAAAAAGTTAATGTGACAAAAAAGATGGAAAAGTAAGATCTACTCACAGTTTTGCGTTCCGTTAAAATCTGCTAATCCGCACGAGTAACGAAAGAGAGATAACACCAAAAGACACAATCACCCTAAATATTATAACACCAAAATATTAAATAAAATAACACAAGGAAAAATATATAAAAATATTACAACCTAATACTTGGGGTTTTTGTCCTAAAATAAATATTATTATGTAATTAAATGTCATATGTAAATATATCTAATGTTTATGTGACAAATTAGTCCCACTAATAATAAATATTTATTTGAAATATTATAAACTATTTTTGTGACCCTTCTATATATATATATATATCAATAATCATTTAAAAAACTATATATATATATATATATATATTTAATAGATGATAAGATCTTATAATATAACCATTTGAGTTGTCTATATTTATATGCAAGACAAATATATATATTTTTATAAAAATCTGATTGTTTTATATGATGTCCTAGAAATAAATAAATTGATATAAACATTTGGGAGTCAAAACTCATGTGACATCAAACACTACCATCAATTTTATCAAAATGAAACCAACTTTAAAACATGATTATTAAACTAATTTTAATAGTAGCAAAAATTATTAAATTTTTATATTTTTATGACACTAGTTTAGAATTATAATATTTTACCAACTCAATTTCTATTTTAAATCAAAACACAATTATAACTATATCAAAACTCAAACTATCTTAAACCCCAGGTATTATAAAAATATAAATTGCAAAAAGACTAAAGTATGGACATGAAACAATAAAGAATAAAGAAATATAAAAAAGTGAATGACATTGGAACTACCTCCTATGAAGAAGAGATGGTAAAGAAATGAAGATGAGGGTGATGTTGGATTCTTGCTTCTCCTTCTTAGTGGTTTAGGAAAACTTACAAAGCTTCAATGGTGGTGGCTAGGATTTTTTTTAGAGAGATGGTGATGGCTAGGGTTTCTTTGAGAGAGAGATGATGGAGATGTTGGAATGACAGAATAAATGGGAGTTTTAATTTGCTTTTTAAAACCATAACATAAATCTTTGATTTAGAATA
Organism: Scalesia atractyloides; assembly: GCA_947069175.1. NCBI lineage: Eukaryota > Viridiplantae > Streptophyta > Magnoliopsida > Asterales > Asteraceae > Scalesia > Scalesia atractyloides. The sequence continues at coordinate 13,972,301 of CAMTDV010000029.1, forward strand.
TAAAAACTTTCCTTTTTAAAGGAGATTAAAATATATATACATATATTCCTTTTTTCTATACATGCGGCCGAAATATTTTACTTTCTTCTTTTTTTATTATATAATATTAATATATATAATATAAAGAATTAACTCAGCTGCTTAACTTGTTTTTCTCGTATAACTTGAAAAGTATAATATTTTATAAAAATTCGAACATACCGTTGGAATGAGCGCATTTTTCTCTATTATACGACCTAAGTTTCATAAAAATCGGAGTAGAGTCAACAATAATATATTTTATTTGTAACGGCTCGAACTAGTTTACAAATGGTTCAGATTCATTTTTTTCAAAACGGGTACCCTTCTTGCGGATGTTACATTTATGTCGATCTCTAAATTTTGCACGCGTAAAATTCAATGCTACTTTTTACGTAGATACATACTTCGGTCAGTATTGGTGTTGTTCTCGTTAACTATAGATATTTGTTTTTATGAATTCTTACAATGGGTCATCTTTTTTCACGAAATAGTATGGATAATTACTTTATATTTCATTTTAAATATTTTAATAACGCAACATTTTGACCAAACCGCTTTTAACCGAAGCTAATCGGTTTTTAAAGATAGATTTCCGAATGTTACAATAAATTTAGGGATTTTAAATAATTTTTTCCAATAATCGGTTTTAACAGATGAATTATTTGGGAAAGCCAAGGGCTCATTTTTAGTCAGTTTTTTCACATAAATTTGTTTTCGCATCCAATCTAGGGTGGAAAAAATGCAAATATTTCAATAAATTTAGGGATTTAAATGAATTTTAAAGGCTAAATGAATTGAATCTTGTTCTTTTCTTTTTTACAATGTATTTGCGTACGCACAAATGCTAGGCATGGGCGGTTCGTAACCGTTCTTTCAAGTTCCGCAAACCTTTCCAACTATGGGCGGTTCGCAACCATCTACCAAGATACCGATCCGGAGATAGCAACGGTTCGGAGACACAACCTGAGCCCATTGTCGAGGGATCTAAACATGCGAAAAGGTCTCACAAAAAAAAAGATCCAACCGCTTCTCGTCCAAAAGGAACCCACCTAGCATGGACGGAAGACGAGGAATACGCGTTGGCACAGGCATGGCTAGATATATCGGAGGCCCCTAATGTTGGTAAGCGTTTTAATAAGTATATTAGTTTATTTTTTTACATAATTCGGCGCATGTAATTTTTTTGTATTTTTAAAAAATATAACATTATAATTTTTGTATTTTTTCGTAGCAAAATTATCAAACATCACCGATTTTTTGGCAAAAAAAATCGTGAAACGTTCTTTAAAGCAACGGGGAAAGATAAATATCGCGATAAAGACTCTATTTCGAGCAAATGGACCGATATCAACTTTAAATGTCTTCACTTTCAAGAGGTCTTCCAACGCACTCAGGACAACTGGGGAAGTGGCGAAAACGATGGAAATATTTTAACAAGAACATTGGAAGAATACAATTCTACGAAAGGCAGTTTCACATATTTAAGATGTGGGAGCTTTTACGAGGAAGTCCCAAATGGTCAAACGTACCGACGATGACGTCTAGCGGTAGACGTAAATCAAAGCGGTCCAAAACATCATCGTCGATTTACCCGGACACAACCCACCTCAGATGCTCGCAACGTCAATTTAAATATTAATTAACAACACGAGGATTTGGAGTTGGAAGGACCGCCCAGTAAAAGAAGTGCCAAAGATAAGGTAAAAAGGTGGAGTCCTCTTCATCTAATCTCGATATAATGAAGCAAGATTTGGAAGAGATGAACCGACGCCTACAAGACATTCGAGATCTCGGTCATAGGCGTTTACAAACTATGGAAGAAAGAAACGCCGAAAATAAAAAGTTTGTCGCGATACAAGAATCGAGGCAAATGGAGAAAGATATCGATTTTTTTGCCAAACCCATTGACCATCTCACAAGACGCGTTGATCCTAGCCCAAATGCGTCGGCAACAAATCCGTCAAAAATACGGACTCTAGATTAATAGTTTTTTATTCATTTTTTTCGGTTTTTTATTTTTTTAACATTGTAATTTTTTATTCCTTATTTCGGTTTTTATTTATTTTAACAATGTAATTTTTTATTTAATGAATTTTATTATTTTTAATTAAAAAATTTAATAATTGCTTAATCATTGATAGAGCATTATTGGGTATTATTCCACTACGCCCATTTGTAAATGCTAATAAAGGTTACAGATTCGGTCAGGAAGAAGAAACTTATAATATCGTGGCCGCTCATAAACGCCCCATAATACCCTTTTGCTGATTGGAATGACACGTGTAACACAATGCCTATTAATAAGGGCATTATTCATGCTCTCCACTACACACGTTCTAACTTATCAAGTAGGAAAAGTTTATATCCAAATATATTTCCAATGGGGTGGTTTTAAGAAAGAACAAAAAACAGAAAGTCTAAAGATATCCTTTAAATTGTAAGTGAAATCTCAGCTTTATTTTGATTTTATGTTTTCTTTTAAATGGGTAAACATTCTTGCATTCTTTCTTTCTTTTTTTTTATCTTATCTTTTAAACGGGTTTATGAACTCGACTTTTCGTCTATGAAAATTAGACTTCTATAGACATCCAATAGGGCCAATAGCTTAAGACATCTTTTATGGTCAGTTATTACATGGTGGTTTGGTTAAGTTTTGATTATTTTAATGAGTTTTGAACTATGGTGAAATTTTATTAAACTAGTGGGTTATACTCACGCTTTGTGGCCGGGCGACTCAATTTTTAATGGAAACATAGACCCAATAGTAAAAAAAAACGTTAATGACAAGAACTCGTTTGATATTGGTTCGATTCATTAAGAAACCGACACTTACCTCGAAAGAGAAACAAAAAAAGTAATGACACGAACAAAAAAAAATACCAAGATGTGTTTACATTGAACGCAACAATAATAACAAATATCAATGTCGGTACTGTCGTTGTTCGGTCAGTATTAGACCGTTAGTTTTGTTACATGTACAACACCAGGTTTGATTGAAAATTAAAAAAAAACCAAAAATACACAAAAAAAGTAAAGATGAAATAAAATTCACAAAAGGACAAAAATCATTGTAGCTAAGAAGTTTATAAATTAATATATAATAATAATAATAATAACTTATTTTGACCATCAATTATATAGTTTAGTTTTAGTTGTAAGAATTATGATTTTTGAACAGTGTTGATTTTGACCGAAGTTTATCAAGGATGGTAGTTCGGTGATTTTAATGATCAAATTGGCATATAATGTTTCAAAACGAATAAGACAGGTCAAGTTGAAAAGGGCAAATAAAGTTGATACCAACTCTATGTGCTTAAACGTGAACAAATGGAACCAATATTTGATTCAAGTAATTTGAGTGATGATAAAGTTGATCATTGGGTTACTTAATTGCAAGTGATGTTGAAAGAAACACACTAATTAAACCTATTACAATCACATGTTCAACTATTCTTGGGTAACAAACAACCATCAGTTGTGCAAGTGACCATTTTGATAGGTTGACTTTTCGTTTGGTTCAATGTTCCTTATATGGTATGAATAACATGTTTGTTCTTGTTAATATATGTTTTATAGCGTATCTAATGCTTTGGTAAAAACTTGTGCTTGTTTGAAAACTAGTGATTTTTTCTCCATAACATTGTATATGGGAATGAACCTCGAGTATAATTGATAGAACTCTATGAATTAGGAAGACCACCCTACATGAGGACGGGGTTGATGAAGTATCGCCTCAAGTGAAACGCTAATGACTCCATAATTCATTATGAGACCACACTTTGATCAAGAGTTGTTCAAAACGCGGTTGAAAAGGTAATTTTTTTTCTTTTGACTTTTTCTATAATAATTTCTAAGTATTTATTAAAAGTAGAAAAAAAAGTCAATAAAAACCCATTATAAGGCAACCGAAAAGGAAAAAAATGATGTATTTAACTATAAATTAGGTAAAAAAAAAAGGTTTTCTTTTATTTTTTAATAAAAGTTACTCATTAAAAGTTTCTGTTATTTTAGAACATTTTCATATTAGTTCGTAATTTAATAGTTTATATTTAAGATTTTTTATATAGAACGATTTTTTTTCTAACAGATTTTATAAGTAAAGTAATATAAAAGCAAAATGGGATAGTTCCGTGTAACATGGACATTCTTCTGAAGCAATCCACATAGGGATCAGTTAATAAATATTTCCTCTTTCTTTAACCAGATTACTTAATAATTCTTATTAAATAACTAATATCACATAAAGTCATACCCCTGTTTTTGTATATTAAAGTAAAACACAAATATTATAGTTGTACTTAAGTACTTGACACAAAGAGTGGTCAATATTGCATGATGACAGATGACTTAAAAAGTTAATAAACATTATATTTCACATTTAAATCTACTTTTTTTTTAATTCTCAACTAAATGTTTTATCAAGTTTCTTGTTTTTTTAACGATAAATTATTTTTAATTTATATCGTCTTTGAGACTTGAATTCAAGACCCTCTATTTTAAACACATGTGATTAAAAACTTTACCTTTGCCAATAAACCATCATTAGTCTATTGATATCGAGTTTTTTGTTGATTATCGGGATGTAGAAATAACTGATTTTGTTTATTAAAATATATATTTTTTAAATTATTATTAAATAACTTAAAACCAAAGTTACTTTATGATGACTTTGGTGTAATTTACTAATGGAACGTTCAATAACCAATTCTTTTGGTAGAAACTTGTAGAAACAACATTAATATTTGTATATATTAACGCTTAAAATAATTATGTAACCGTATCAGTTACTTTGTTTTAAAGCTTATAATTATCTTCCATTCACTAAACATATAGTTGGCACATACTCGACATTATGTATTAAACATGCCTTGCCACAAAACGAGTTGCAATTACAGATGAATTTTAAAAAAGAAATTGAACGACCAACAAAACGTTTATTGATACGAGATAAAACGTCAATTTTTTATAACCTGCAATTGTATCACACATGAAAATTTGTTATAGGTTCATCCACCTAGGCTGCGATAGATTAAAAAAATGTTAATAGTGATGATTACAGTTATAAATAACTAACTTCTAAGAAAAAAACGTAACTACTTACGCATAACTAAAATTTAGTTATTAATCATATAATGTGGCGTATTCAGTTCAAAATCAATCTTAATAATATAAATGGGAGAACCATATAAACATTTCTACTCCATACCATGTTTTATGAGAGAAAATAATGATATGTTTATATAGTTACATAAATGTCTTATGTATTAGCTAAAAAAATATATGTTTAAAATTTATACTTTATTAACACCTTGGTTTAGGATCAAATGCAAAAACTTCGAAAAATAATTAGTACAAAGGGTATCAAATGAGCTCTAATTGACCTCATTCAAGCGGCGTCGGAACCATCTTATCATTCTATAAGATGTGATATTTTAGGTTTTTTACTTTTGGATTTATAACTTGTAGATTTTAGAATTTTTGTTTATTATCATTGTGTTTTGTATTTATCATTGTTTCTTTTCTATATTTGCGTCATTCTGTATTTTCTACGACTCATTGTGTCTTTTTTTGTCAACATTATGCTATATTTTTTGACATTGTATTATATTTTGTTCGACAATGTGTCATTTAATGTCATTTATAAAATGAATGTCATAATTAACCCTAACACCTTAGCCATTATAAAACCTTATCATAGAGAGATTGTTATAATTTAAATTTGCAATTCTTTTTGTATGTTTTTTATATTTTTTTAGCATCTTGCTAGTGTTTGTTTTAATGAAGTTTGCCGTTAAAAAAAATTGATTAATGATGCAGGATTCTTATTCATAAAATGTTTACATTTAATGAAGGATTATTTAATATACAATGATTTTATATTGGATAAAAAGAGGTTGGTTGATACACCTTGAATTGCGGGGAGAGTCACGTGATAGTAACTGTGTGGCAACTGGCAACCACTAGGAGTCAGTGGATATGTTAAAGGAAGCGGAGATGCTCACTTGGCCAACTCACGCCGCGATGTTGTCCCCCTTGTCCTGCAATTTATGGCGTGACACCTTTTTTATTTACCATACTTTATTATTCACGTCAAATATAATTTAGGCTACTCGGTATGGGTAATGGTCATCCTTAAAAGTTGATCTTCTATATAAATGTTACGTCATAGTTCTTAGAGGATGCCTTTCTAAAGATAAACCAAATAAATAGATGGTGGTCCACCCAACCTAGTTAATTTAATTTATTTTTTTAATTTTAACAATATATATATATATATGAAGGTTTATTTGTAAAGAATTTTAATGTTAGAAAAAAAATGATATAATGGTAAAATATTAAATAGTTTATAACTCCTCTCATTAATTATGTTATTTCTCATTAATAAAGCAAAAACATTTTATCCTACACATTTCAAAATTTATCCTACACATGTCTTAATTTACCGGAATATACCTTACACACATGTAAATTTACCCTACACATTTCAAAATTTATCCTACAAATACTAAAATTTATCCTACACATGTCGAAATATGCATACACCATAAATTATTTTATCTTGAAAGAGTATATGAAAAAAATAAGTTACAAGTTTAATTAATTAGCTAACTAATGACAATTATAAATTTATATATGTCATTGTTCGTAATATTAAATACACATATTAAATGAAGTAAATGGAGAATTTCTATTGGTTTAAAAGTTATCTTTTTATTTTTACAAAATTTTTCTTTTCAATTGAACTTTTCATATATATTATATAAATGAGTTTATTGTGAAGAAAAAATATAAAGTGTGAGAAGGATAAGAAAGAATCTAAACCATTAGATATTTAATTAATGATTGAGATATTAATGACAATCTTGTAAATAGTGTTGAATATTAAACTAATTAATTTTCTAGATTAAGGGTATAAATGTAGATTTAACATTTTTAAATTAAAAAACTAACATTAATACAATGCAAGTTTCCCCTTCTTTTTTAAACGTCAATAACTTTTTATATGTAACTCTTTTTTAAAAAAAATTACACCATAATAACGAGTGTTTTTTTATCTTTAATATGAGTACCATATTGATATACTTATGTAGAGAGAAAAAATTACGTCGCTTAGATGCTTTAGTCCATGGTATTTTTTCCATGTTCATACAATGGTGTTTTAATTGTAATGTGTTATTTCTGTTATATTTCTATTTTCGTAAGATGTATGCCTTCAATATACATGTTGTGGTGTTTTTATGAGTTAGTGTGTTATTCCTGTTATATTTAATGTGAGGACAAATGTTCTTGATTTATTAGGGTGTTATTTTTGTTATACTTAATGTTATGGGTGTTTTTTATAAGTGTTGCCTTTAATATACAGGTTGTGGTGTTTTTATAAGTTAGGGTGTTGTTTCTGTTATATTTATGTTCTTTATAAAATGTATGCATTCAAATTCGAAAATCTCTTCAATAACAGCCAAAAATCGGTCACATGTATTTATTCCATAATTAAATTTTATTAATTAAATTACACTTATACCCTTAAACTACCAAAATAAAAAGGGACACATGTCACCTCCAAAATCTTTCTTATCCTGTTCACACTTTTATATTTTCTTACATGAACCTCTACCTATATATATATATATATAAACTAAAATTAAATATGCAATATATATAAAACTAAAACAATTAAACTTTAAATTAAATATTAATTCGAACATTAATTTTTAAAAACCAACCTAATCTAAAAAAAATTAAAAAAACTACTAGTCTTCATCCGGCATGTCGTCGTTGGGTTCGTTTTGTGTATTGTTCCAAATGCAGTCCACCAAGTCCGTTTGTAGGTTGTTATGTGTGTACTCGTTACGTAAAGAGAATCCGTTTAAATCTTGTTGATCTGCACTCACTGAAATAGAATTCTCGTTAGACGCGTTTTCGTCGTAGTCACAAATCGCTCTACCTTCGTCTTCGATGATCATGTTATGCAACAAGATACAAGCATACATAATGTATCGCAACCTCTGTGGTGTAAAAGAACATGCTGGATATTTAATGATATGCCACTTTTTTTTTTGTAGAACCCCAAACACCGTTCAATATCTTTTCTCGCCCCTCTTGAACTTGGCAAATTTCTTTCTTTTATCGTCTATCGGGTGCGGAATAGTTTTAACGATTGTAGAGTACGTTGGGTATATTCCATCTGCAAGGTAGTAACCGCTGCCTGTATTCTATCCCCGGAAACCGTAAAACTTGTGTCTGGACCGTTCCTGCGATTACATCGTCAAATATCTGTGACTGGCAAATAATGTTAAGGTCGTTAAGTGAACTTGGCAGACCAAAAAAGGCTGCCAAATCCAGAGATCCTGTGACGTAACAGCCTCTAGTATTATAGTTGGATGACCATGATCGCTCCGAGTATATTAACCTTGCCAGACAGTAGGCAGTTCTGCCAAGGGCCAATGCATGGTTCTTTCTTCGTGCGCTTGATATAATTTTTGGACGTCGTTTGCGTTTGGTTTTTGCAGATATTTCTTGCTATATAACTTCACGATCCCTTTGCAAAACTTGTGCAAACATTCACGTGAAGTTCTTTCGGACATCCTCAAATACTCATCCAACGAATCGGGTGCAGTCCCGTATGCGAGTAGGCGAATGGCCGCGGTACATTTGTATAAAGTGGTGAATCCCCTACAGCCCTTGGCGTCGTATCGAATTGTGAAAACGAATCAAATTGGCCAGGACGTCTGCTATACGTAAGAATAGTTGACGACTCATTCGGAAGCGACGTCTAAACATCTCGTCCGTGTACACAGGTTCATCGGCAAAGTAATTGGCCACTAAACTATCATGCCCAGCTAAAGATTACAACGAAAAATAAATTAAATTCATTATTAACACTAAAAAATTAAAAACATTATTTAAATTAAAAAAAAATACACTAAAAAAATTAAATAACTTCTCGGTGTCGATTTAAGGCGGTCGCCCTAGTTTGCGGTTGTGACGACGTTTCTTCTTCTTCCTCTCCTCCTCCTCCTCATATGTGCTGCGTACGTAATGAAGTTCACAAAAATAATTCGCCCTCACCCGAAGATGACGAACACCACGATGAGGAAGAAGCATACATGCCTGTATTTTTATAAATAATATGGTTGTGTATAAAAAATTGAGAGAGATTGAAAAGATTTGGGTTAAATGTGGGAGAAGAAAGAGTATATATTTGTAGGTAAAATTATTGTTTTTAAGGAAAATTGTTTTTTTTAATTTATAGCCGTTCAACGGCTAGTTTTTGTCTTCACACGCTTCTCGCCAACGTCTACAACTAGACGTCTAGGATGCCGTTAGAGGGTATGGTCCCAACGGGCCTGAACGACACCACTGAAAATAATGTTGAGAGACGTCACCGGACCTGAACGACCACACACCGAGTAGCCTTACATCACTTCTATATCAACCCGATTTACTACTTGTATCATCCAGATTTCTTTATATGATTCTAGTCTATACTACAAAAATATAAAACTAGTTTTGAGTATAGAGTAGTAACAATTATATAAACACTTGTATTGTTTTATATATGATATATAAGATAAAGATGAATACATGGCTATTTACTTTACGGATTTTTTCTTTCTCATTATATTTGAACACAATTCGTATAACTACATTATGTAGTCATCAAAGTTTACTTGAAATACGTTTTCTATTTAATGCAATCATGCATTTAGGGGTGTGTAAAGTCAGCTAACCGCTAATTCGGTTAAATTAAAAGTGTTAATCATAACCATAATCGATAGGGGGTTAACCATGGTTCGGTTATTTGGCGGTTATGGTTCAATTAAGGTTATTTCGGTTATTGTTTTTTTAACGACAAACTTGGATCACTGACGCACCCATAGAGTATTGTAGTGCCACCAGCAGAATTACCCGATCATATCCATCTCCACTAGGCTATAATGCATATACACCAATTATGGAGGAAACCCGATAAATATGGGAAAACCCCTTGTGGGGATCGAACCCACGACCTCATCGTCTCTAAGCCTTATCTCACCCATAGATACCATAACATTCGGTTTGGACGGTTTCGGTTAATTTTTGGTTAACGGTTCAGTTTTCGGTTATGATTCGGTTTTTGCTCACCCTAATGCAAATTATCTCTCTTTATAATGAATTTTTCAACATGTTTATTATATATATATATATATATAATATATATATATTTATATATATATATATAATTAAGCGGTATCAAAGTACGATCATGTAAGATCCATTCTCTTAAAACATAACTTTTAGAAAAGTTACGCGTTAATATAAGCATAACACAAAAAGTAATGATTCGAAATTTTAGATTTATTTGAACTTCAAAATTATTTCAAAATAAATTAAAATATACACTTAGTTCTATCTGATAAATATTTAATCGAAACGGGGAAGCTTCGTTTTTGATCGTGTTCGGTTCTTCGTAGAGCTTGATCCTCCTCCGGTGCTCACAATCATTACCTATATTTCATATTTTATGAAATACGTTAGTTATAAATAGATTATAAAGTAACCGAATAAGCACGAAGGCCCAAAACATTATGGACAACATTTTTAGAAATTACCGCCGTAAGCTACGGCTCCGGATCGTAGCTTACGGTCTGTTGATTCTGTTCTAATCAGCAGCTGTCAACCGTAAGCTACGATAGGCCACCGTAGCTTACGGTGGGCTGCTGCACCCTTTTCAAGTTTGTCGTTTCAGTTACGAAAACTTCCGTAACTTACTCAATTTTCATCCGTTTTACTTGAAACTTGTTTCTAAATGTCCGTAAATTGTTTACCAATATATTTAACTAGAAATCCTTAACCCGGATTCTTAATTCTTATGAATTACGTATCCACTCTCAGTTTATGCTCATATTCATTTTGACCCGTTATGAGTTTTAAGCACTTAAGCTTAAATCTCACTCCCTTTTCCTCACTTCTCATTTCCACACTAGGATATCTATTTATTTTCCACCACAACTACGTTTGTGATGGATTTGTTATAGAAAATCATATATTTCCAAATTCTATCATTCGGTTTGACAATTTACGAAAAAGACCCGTTATGAGGCATTAAACCAAAACGGATTATACCATTTGCTTTTACACTTCTGAAAGGATGTACTTACTTATATAACTCATTTTTAAACTATCCTCAAGGGTGGTTTGGTCAATTTATCATTCGATGGCGTTTTGGTCAACTTTAGTCCTTTTTACGACGAATAATTTTTAGAAGCATATTTTGACTAAGTGGGCACTTTTAATCCATTTTTCTATTAAAATTTCATTATGTTCCTAAGAACATAATGTCTAAAATTTAATTATTAGATATACCTCTCTTTAGGTAACCAATGTTCATCCAAGACTCGTTTAACTCTCATCGGACCTTAAGTCCTCTTGAGAATTTGACTCATTAAACATACCTGGCTCGAGTCATAGCATTTACACATACCTGGCTCGAGTCATATCATTGACCGTTTTTAATACCTTGGTCTTTTAGTTGCTATTTAATAGCGATGCAAATCATACTCTATTCTTCCTATGAGCACAAAACTCACAAGCGACATTAGTCATCATTGTCATTTGATTCATTTGGCCTAAATGACAATTTATCATTATGAGATGGCATTGATTTGCTATCTCACCCATTTAGCCCATTTCGTTTTACATTGTGATCATGTTACATAAAAAAATAGTTTCTTAATTCGCTTGACCCATTATGACTTACGCCATATGATGTCTTTTTCAAAACTCTTTATTTATCCGTCAACTCATGACTGGATTACCATTTTACCCCTTATTTCCCATTATGTTTATACCATAAGTAATGTTTCAAAACTCCTTATTTATTCGTCATCACATGACTAATCTACCGTTTTACCCTTCTTACAATCATTCATGGTTTATTACCATTTTCACTTGTTCCGACCCAAATTACTTCGCATCGGAACATCATATTTCAAATGCTAATCTACCTTATTCTTAACCAATACTATAAGTATTATTCTACTTAAAAGATGTAAGCTTTACTTACCTTGAAATCCGATTATGCTTTTCCCGCGTACTTGATCCTTTTGACCCCTTCTTCCCAAGCCTCCACCTAGCTTGTCAAGCGTCAAACTATCATTTATCATTCGCAAGATGGTTAGATTATCATCATTTATCACGACTATTCCACCTTACGGATTTTATATCAAAAGTATCATTCGATCTTGTTATAGGTCAGTTTGACTTTTTAAAAGTCAACTGCTTATTAACATATGAAGTGCACATTTAAGTTCAACAACTCATTTAGCCACTTCATAATATATTCGGTAGGCGTTATTTCTAGGCCATCGTTTTAACTAAATTTCTTTACTAAGTTCATACAATTGTTACATTAGTTTAACATAATTTCAATCATTGTATGCTAATCTATCATTCTTATGCAAGAACTTAGGATTGTTTCATCACTATAAAACAACCATTGCATCATATATATGGAATTTATCCAAACATTAAACTTAGCTAAATAATTTAAACATTTCATATACACATGATGATTTTAAGCATCTATTAACATGTATATAACATCTATCTCATCATATCATAAAGCCCACCTCATAATTTACTTTTTAATCACTTACAATTAATCTTACATCAATTAGTGCATAATTTCTTTATGTCTAACGAATCAAGCATACACAGAAACTTAATTTCATCTTTAGATCATCATCCAACAATCTAATTGCAAGTAATCTATTTGTCTCAAATTGCAACTTTCACAATCTAGGTTTTAAGCATACCTTATGATCCCCTTGTCTATGTGATCGTTAAAATTGGTTCGTGCACTGATTTGGGTCTCGAATTGATCTTCAATTTGGTGGATTTAAGAAGAACAAGGGCTTACCCCCTTGTCTTGCTCCTGGCCGCTACACACACACACACACACACACCTTTTGTGTGTGTGGTGTTTTGTTATTATTATTTTTTTATATTCAAGTTTCAACTTTTCCCCTTTGGTCCCTCGTGTTTGAGGTTTTATTTATTAAGAGCTGCAACTCATTGTTTTATTGCTATTTCCACGTTACTTACTAGGTTAATTTGTTCCTAGTTATTTTGTTTACGGGTTAACTCTTACCACTAACGGTCTTTTACCCGCTCTTTAATATTAACGTGATTTATTACCAAACCTGTTTTTAGGGTGTTACAGATCAAAGATATAGTGTCATATTTCTTACTATTAACTTTAAACTAGTTACGACAAGATTAAAAATAGAGAAAGCCGTGTATTATTGAATTTAAACTAGTTATGACAAGTAGGGTTTCTTAGTGGATGGCTTTTTAGCTACTATTAATTCTTAATATAATTAATTTTAGTTTGTTTATTGGAATGGATTAAGTTAAACACAAAAATATAGATTAATATTCAAGTAACTGAGATATAGTCACACCAAGGTTCAAGTTTGAGAGTTCAATATACAATTAACTTAATTGGTCAGTCATAAGTTACATAAACATAACTTAATTTATTAAACTTGCATGTTAGATAATCAATTGACGCTTTAATCAAACTACAATCTTTTTAATGATGTCGACTTGAATAACTTACCTTCTATGATAGGGTGATTATTATTTATCAATTCACTATCTTAACTTCATCAATTAAAAATTCAAAACACCTTGTTCTATAATGATAAACAGGGCCGTCTTAGAGGTGTCGTGCAGGGTACGTTCTACTAAAAAAGGTCACAAAAAAATATTATTTACGTCTATATTTTTAAATAAAATTTCTACAATCTTTGGTTTGAGACATGAGAGCATTCTATTTTCTCCTTTTTTTTCATTTGTTCAAGCTTGGGACCAAAAGCCCAAATATAAAGAAGAAGAAGAAAAAGGTTCTAAACATATTGATTTGTTACCCAACTCATATAGATATTCATACTAATTTGTAAGTTTCTTTTTTATTTGATTTGTTTTTATTACTTTTAATTGTTTTGTTAATATTAAAATGTTTATTTAAGTTATTTCTTTTTGTTTATATTAAATTGTCTAATCTTTTATTTATATTAATTTTTATCATATGTGATTGAGTTTAATTAACACGTAATTACTTGAAAATATAGAGGCTTATCTTTTTTTTATCTACACAGGGCCTAAGAGAGCCCTCAACTTTCAAGGATAAATCCTGATGATAAAGACCAAATAGCATAAATAGTGTTATTACATGTTTGAAAATTTTTAATTGTTCAACATGAAAGCATGATAAACATATGAAATCACTAACAACATGGAAGCATGCATCCAGTTTTTTACCCATTGATGATTCATATAGAAAATTAGGAAGACGAATAACTAATTATAATTATAGACGTTATGATAGATTTTTGACACTTGTTAAACAATAAAAGTTGGACACACTTGTGGTTAACCGGTGAATGGAACCCAGGGTTGTTCAAAACTAGTTGAGTGTGTAACAGTCCAGCGCCGTACTATGATATTGTCCGCTTTGACACCACATGCTTTCAGGTGCCCACGGTTTAACGCTCATGATGGTGAACGTATCCAGTCCCTTTTAAGGAAGCCTTTGTTCCCCTTCACAACCGATGCGGGATATCACAATCCACCCTTAAGGGGTCCAGCGTCCTCGCGGGACCTGGCACCACTGGTCCTTCCCTGGCTCTGATACCATCTGTAACAGCCAGCGTAACCGCACCATGATATTGTCCGCTTTGGTAGCCAGCACGCCCTCAGTGCCTGCCCCTCACGGTTTTAAAATGCGTCATTATGGTGAAGGTATCAAGCCCCTTATAAGGAAGCCTTTGTTCCCCTTCACAACCGATGTGGGATATCACAATCCACCCCGCTTAAGGGGTCCAACGTCCTCGCAGCACCTGACACCACCGATCCGGCACTGGCTCTGATACCATCTGTAACAGCCCAGCGTAACCGCACCATGATATTGTCCGCTTTAGCAGCCACCACGCCCTCAGCGCCTGCCCCTCAAGGGTTTAAAAGCGTCATGATGGTGAAGGTATCCAGCCCCTTATAAGGAAGCCTTTGTTCCCCTTCACAACGATGTGGGATATCACAATCCACCCCCCTTAAGGGTCCAGCGTCCTCGCAGGACCTGCCACCACCGGTCCGGCCCTGGCTCTGATACTAATCTTTCATACCCTCAAATTCCACATGCGGGGTTTTACCGCGAGGCGTGTGACCAACCAGGATCTAGCCACTAATCATTCCATTGAACGAGAACCAAGTGGACGAACAGCTACGGTTCATTGAAGAACCAATCGAAATAATGGACTGGGAGGTCAGGACTCGGAGACATGGCAAGATACCGATTGTTAAGGTTCGTTGGAACTCTAAGCGTGGACCGGAGTTCACGTGGGAAAGAGAGGACCAGATGAAAGACAAGTACCCTCACCTCTTTACAACCGAAGCAAAGGTTGCAGATAGCACAAACTAAATTTCGGGACGAAATTTCTTTTACGGGGGGGGGGGGGGGATGATGTTGACAGCCAGGGAAAAGTCTCAATCAAACTTAGCGACACAATTCATGCTTTACTCAATTTTCGGGATGAAAATTCTTTCAACATGGGATAATGTGACATCCCGTACTTCCAGGTTTAATGCCGTTAGTAAAAGTAAAGTTCACAACGTTTTGCTTTAAGTATGACTCGGGTAGTTAACCCTCATCATATGACTAAACTGTGTACGAATGCTGACGTTTTGTTTGTGCCCTCAATAATGTCTATCAACATTAAAGCAAGAGTGAAGGTTAGAAGTTCACGCCCCCCTCCAGCACAGTGTGATGTTTGTCAAACCTAATAACGCTATCAACTAATACCCCGCATATGCCCACCCGGCAGTCTAATCGGTAAAATATAGGGACTTTCATGATAGAGTTTTCGTTTAGTCTAAGTGTACTATCCACCTCCAGTGGATAGCATGTTTCAGTGGTCCACACAAGGGACGCGCGCGTAGCCTAACCAGGGATACCGTAAAAAGTGTTGTCCCAAACCAGGGACGCATGCTTTTAGAAAAGAGTTGTGAACTCACCTTAGTTTGCTCGGTAGTAAACTTGAAAGGTAATCAGGAAAGTCAATCTCCTCCTGATATGTTTATCGTTTCAATTAGTTTAATTTATGATAGTCTAACACATAGCCACAAAATCACGTTGTCATACAATTACTCATTTAGGTAAGTTTGGGCATATGATCGTCTAATTCCATATAACGCATTCATAGACACCCGTTAACGTTTCTAATAACATATAACACTTTGGTGCAACATATAAGCATATTTAAAACGTCCACAACTACTTAAAGCTCTTTGCAGTTTCATGTCAGTTTCTAAGCAGTTTTCAAGAATTTATTTAAAATACTAAACGAACCCATAAAATTATGATATTTTAACACAACGTGTCATTTAGTCCTTGAGTACTCGTGTGTTTTTCTCATTACCTGAATCTTTACATAAAAATCATTCTCTACACCTAGGTCTGATCTACAACTTTCTGATGACACTTTACGCCAAAAATCATTTAAAATCCGCGTTTATTCTTTTTACGAAATTCCAGTTGGAGATTTTCAAGAACTCTTGGAGCTTCCCTTACAGTAAAATTTGAGACCATAAATCGATTCCTACATTGAGGTATGACATTCGTAATGGGCTGCAAATTCTGCCAGAAAATGCAGCTTGAACCTTCAATACGGAAAAATTCATAAAACATTCATTTTTCGTCGAAAAAATGCCATTCCAGTGGGGGTTTGAAAGGTTTTTCCTGGAAGTTCATCTTAGACTGAAGAAACACACGTTTTTGTTCAGTTTTGGCCCACATTACAACTAATACAAGTCGGCTGTAAATTCTGATAGGTTCTGTTTGGATTCAGCTTTCAATTATAACATGTTTATGACACCATAAACCCTATTTTCAGCAATCAAAACCCCAACAACACCACATACACGTGTTTAGCGTCAAGTTTCATCATCAACATCAAACATAATCAAAACCCTAGCATGCATAATGATCATAGAGTTAGTAACTAACAAGTATCATCATCAACACATTAAAAACATGATTATGGCAAACCCTAACACATAATTTCCATGTTATCATACATCAAGAATCACAATAAATCAATCAAAATGTAGCCATGAATAACAAGTTATGAGTGTATTTTAGAGGGATTACCTAGAGTGATAGAGATGAAGATTAAGAACCCGAAAAGAATGAGTTTTCCTTGCTTCTTCTTGAGTTTTCTAGAGAGAGAGAGTAGTGAGAGAGGGAGAGGGAGAGAGGTCGATGTCTGGGGAATGGGGTGATCTAGGGTTGGGTTTGTTTTATTATGTATTTTTTTAAACAAAATTTAGCAAATACACAAAAGGTCCTCTAAGTTTTCCAATTCTCAAGCTTGGACAAGAAGTTATCAACACAACTTTATAAAATGACACACAGGTTTTTCGTTTTGCAAAGTTAATCAAATTAACTCTATATGTTTGTTCGTGTGTTACTAACTTGTGCGATTATAAATTGTAATTAACAGAAATGGGTTAACGACATTAACCTGGAAGTACGGGATGTCACAGAGTGACAAAACAAAAAAATTTCAAATGGATTGGATTTTTTTTTGAAGGGCAATTTCATTAAAAATAGCACCCATCTAACAAGCAGCTAGACTGGGGCAAAAAAACAACAAACACAGAAGTAAAGACAATAAACAATTTGCCTGATTATACATCAAAATCTCTCCACTTCGACCACTCAATGGACGTGGACTTCGCACGATATTAATCCATAAGAAGCTCAAAGATCTGATTTCTCCAATAATCTTCTCCATCTATCGGCTCATTGTGAAAGCATAAATTGTTCTGTGCCTGCCAAATACTCCAACAAGCAATTAATATAATGGATTGGATAATTTTCCTCCTATGGTCACCGTTTTAGCATATATGAACCTCTAAAAGGTGATGCAACGAAAAGGCAAAAATTAGAGAAATGTTGCACCATCCGCTAATGTTTTGCCAAATAATGGAGGCGACATAGCAAGATGTAAAGATATGTTCCACGGTTTTCACCAAGGCTTCAAGAGTGGGAATGCGGTCAGGCGAGATCCTCCATCCGAAAATATTAAGTTTTAAAGGAACTCAACTATCTCCATCACCAACTCTGCCACTAATGGCTTTGCCCACAGCTTCATAAGCTGACTACCATAAAGTTCTCCAACCTGGCAATCGATGCCAAGTACCTGTTATACTTTTATTATGAGGTAGAGATGACCATGATCTAGGCTTTCTCTAAGTCAATTTTGAATAAAAAACCTGTCTCTTTTTCTTTTTGAGCCAGTTAATCAACTCATTAATTATTAAAGGGCCGTCAAGAATCGAACGGTCTTTCAAAAACCCAAATTGGGATTTCGAAATGACCGAACTTATAACTGTTTCAACCTTTTAGCCAAAATCTTTGACACCATCTTATTTATACATTCCACAAGGTTTATGGGTCGGAAGTCTTGCAACCGTTTGGGTTTCGAACCTTTGCAATTAACGCTATGAAAGAAAAGCAACAAGCCTGGTTCTTGAAATCGACCCAACTTGGTGGCAGCTTCTTAACCATTGCAGCAACTTGGAATGTCTCGCTGAGGACCATTCCTTCTGCATGAATATCATGAAGAATAACTTGCAATTCTTGGACTTGGCTCATGACAGTTTTAGTATCTATCATCTTAAAGTCCAAGAACTTAGCCACCATAAATTTCTTAGTGCCGCATCTTCTGTTTTGTATTTCCGATACAACGACTCCCACAATTCTTTGGAATCTTGGCTTTGCAATACACATTGTATAGTGTATCCACTAAATCGTTCAAAATGAAGTTGCGACATAAGAAATTCGAATGATTCCAAGCATGAATCGTGCTCACAGATTGAGCATCCATGTCCCCTTCATCACATGGGGATTAGATTAAGTCAAGAACCTCGCAAGGTTCAGCGTGGTCAGATAAAAGAACATATTTTGTTGCCACTGTTTGAAATTCACACCATTGAATTTCTCAGCTTCTCGCATGCGAGATACGTTAGGCAACGGTGCAACCAGACCCGTTGTGACAGCAACAGCGGACGTCATGATCGCAGAGACGACCATAGAAACAACAGTAGTCATAGGTTGGGTTTGCATTCTGAAAGACAAAAGCAGTAAGAGTTAGAAAAAAAATCTGTTTAAGTTTGTTAGTAAAACTGCTAATAAAACAAAGGAAATCTGAAACAAAAATAGTGAACCGGGCTTGTGTTTGACACAATTCCCTTACACAGATTTGTCGTCTGTTCCCAAGGTACGCCGGTCCGAAGCAGCAATATCACACTGCCGGACTTGAACACTTGCCTGAAAGACAACCGAAGATGTTGCAGAAAAAAAACTACAGAGGAAGAAGAGAGCTGTGTGTTTTTGGTGTGTCTCAACTAAACAACCTTGGTCTGTATTTATACTTGCAGAATCATAACCGAATTTGGGTCATCATTGCAGCATTTAATGACCTAATAATGGTCATTAGTTATCAGTTTCTAGACTGATAATAATAACCTTCAAAATTGTTTCGAAATTGAAAAGACTCTTCAAAACTGTTTCGCAATTGAAAAGACTAACTTAATGATCATTAATAACGAATCAGATTCGGTTCTTCAATTGACTTAATGATCATCAATAACAAATTATTTTTTCAATACTCATTCAACAGAATCGGTTACGGGTGCAAAAACCGCCCCCGCGGGCCCGGGTTCTCAGAACCGCATTCGTCTCCACAGGATGTGCGGGCATACACGAGTTCAACTAAATTCGGCTCAACTTTTGCACCCCCCTTGCGCGCCCGCGTAGGAGTTTTGGTAAAACATGGAACACGGTTATGTTAGTTAGGTAAAACATTACCTTATAAACTAACTTCCACTTTGTTCCTACATCTATGTGGGACAAAGTTCGAGACTTCATTCACACACTCAAATTTCCAACAATCCCCCACATGAATGGAGGTCGATCTCAAACAATATTATTCCAATTAGATTTCAGCAGTTGAGTTTTGCATACGATAGGTAGGTGTTACCATTTGAACCTTCGCTCATGAAATGCACTTAGCCTACTAGCTCTGCATAGACATTGATGTCTTTGAACTCGTCTGCCGTTTATGTAGACGACAATACATTTATACAAGACTCTCCCTGAAAAAGTCAAGTCCTCATAGTTATGTTCGTTATGGTCATGAACATGATGCTGGTTTTGCGAGAGCCATTAAGTATTGTGCCCCAACAATACCCTTCGAAGCGACCCCACTTCTCTCTCACATAGGTGATTCACTAGGTATGGTTACTTTAGTCGAATCATTAAAAGCCATAGGCTCAGCCTCGCACCTGTCACTTTTAGGAATGGACTAGGAGGTTTATTAAGCTTTATAATAAACTCCCTTTATATGCGTAGAGTTAACCCCCCCACAGTGACATACCAGTTCATACAATTAGGTTTTCCTATTGAACTTAATTCTTGGGATCTCCGGTCTATTAAGTTAGGTTTCCATCATATGAACTTCATTTTTCAAGGGCTTCAGTCCCATTCCCATGGACGACTTCTGACCTAACCTCTACTTAGGCCTTTTGTTAGCGGATCCGCGATATTATCCTTTGGCCTCACATAGTCAACAGTGATAATTCTGTAGAGATTATTTGTCGTATCGTAGAGTGTCTACTTCTAATAAGTCTGTTGTTACCATTATACATTGTGCTACGAGCTCTGCCAAGTGTCGATTGGCTATCACAATGTATACAAATGGCCGTTGCCGGCTTAGGCCATCTTGGTATGTCCTCAACAAATTGACGTAGCCATTCTGCTTCTTCACCTGCTTTATCTAAAGCGATAACTCTGATTCCATCGTGGATCTAGCGATAACCGTTGTTTTCGACGATTTCCACGATATAGCAGCACCTACAAGTGTGAATACATACCCACTTGTTGCTCTGGAATCATTCGTATCATATATCCAATTTGATCGCAGCGTCCTTCTATAACTGCCGGATATCTGTTATAATGCAACCCGTATTCCCAGTGTATCTTAAGTATCGAAACAACCGAGTAATACCGTTCCAATGCATTGAATTTGGATTGCTCGTGTATCTACTTAGCTTGCTCACAGCATATGGTATGTCTGGTCTAGTACAACTCATAAGATACATCAAGCTACCAATAATTCTTGAGTATTCCAACTGGTTTACAGGTTTACCTCGATTTTTGGCTAGACGTTGACTCGTGTGTCAAGTGGAGTCCTAGCTACGTTGGAGTCATTTGCATATAACTTCTCAAGAATTTTGTCCACATAGTGGGATTGATTTAAAACAAGTCCACTTTGGGTTCGTGTGATTTTAACTCTCAGAATTACATCCGCAAGACCCATGTCTTTCATGTCAAATCTTGCTTTTAGCTTGTTCTTTGTAGATTTTTTGATTTTGTCATCACTTCCAGCAATGAGCATATCATCTACATATAGACACAAAATGACGTATCCATCAGATGTGCCCTTCACATATACACATTGTCACATACATTGATTTTGAACCCACATCAGCATAACATGATCAAATTTTTGGTGCAATTGTTTTGGAGCTTGTTTCAATCCATATAACGATTTTACAAGTTTACACACTTTCTTTTCTTGCCCAATGGCTGTGAACCTTCGGTTACTCCATGTAAATTTCTTCCTCTAGTTTCCATTTAGGAAACCTTAATAATAACTAATTTTTCTAGAATAGCGACCACTTTCTAATTCTCCACCTATTTAAATCCATCTAAATATCACAATGGGGTATGGCCCTAACCACCTGGTTGAACTTAATTCACCGGTGTTTTTATGTTTATACAAATTTTTTATTAAGACATTTTCTTACTTTGAAAATTATTTAATTTTTTATGTTAAATTTTATTATTTTTGAAAGTAATGGATAATCATCTCAATAATAAATGAACATGCTAATGTCTTCTCCTTCAATCTTCCTTTTCTCCATGCTCGTTTCGCATGCGCTTCCCACCATTGACGCTTTGCTTTCCTCTTATTCTTCATTGGGCGGTTTCGGATGGACTTCGCCGTTCTTTCCCAACTAAAAAGAAAAGGCTGTATCACACCAAGATGTCGATTCGTTTTCCGCCCCGAATGAGATGGGGAATTTATAACTCCCTATTTAGACTTTTGGCCCCTTCATCTTTTTGAATGGAGACCCTTGAAAGTAATGGATAATCATCTCAATAATAAATGAACATGTTAATGTTTTTGTTATAAATACTTAATATTCAAGAATAAAACTAACAATTCTTAAATCAATATAAAAAACATGCTAATCCTATTGTAGGTTACTCAGTTCGATTCAATTTTTTTGTGCAGTTCATTAATATTGGTTTTCTCGGATTCAGTTTGATTTTTTCGGTTTTCTGCTCACCCATATTTAGCGAGTTTTAACTTTCCTATAATTAGCCATTTTCCAAAAGTACTTGTTTAAAGTCTTGAAAAGGACATTTTTTAAAATTGTCGACACATAAAAACATGATTGGATATTTAATAATCAATTGAACGAGTAAATTCAGATTTTAATTACGAAATACGATGCATTTTTGAACATGTATCATGTATGCCTATGGTTGATCACATATCAATGTTATGATATTGGATTTTATAAACTCGTGTTCATATATAAAATTTTATTATTTTGAAGTTGTTAATCAGAAAAAAAAATGTTGTGTCGGGTTTGGTTGCTTCACCCGATCGTCGACAACTCAAGAAATTCATAACTTTGAGTTGACACCATACCTTTTTCTAATTATTACACCAAAGTCATATATGTTAATTTGTTTTGTTGATCCTAATATCATGAAAATGTTGGTGTATCCTTACATGTTTTAGTTGAGAGAATTTAATGGTGTATGTTAAAAAGAACGAGAAACACTAGATGGTGAAATAAAAAGTCTTATACAATCATATCAAAATCGAGTCCTACTACATGATTGAAATATATTGATTTTGAGAAGGCTTACGACAATGTGAATTGGGCTTTGTGATCTCGATCCTTAATCAGATGGGTTTCCCGACGAGGTGGTGTAGTTGGATTAGTGGGATTCTTAAGTTTGCGAGATCTTCAGTGTTGGTAAACGGGGCCCTTACTTTTGAATTTCAATGTGAGAAAGGGATGAGACAAGGAGACCCGCTCAACTTTTTTTTTTATGGAGGCCCTATCGTGTATGTTTGAGAAAGCTCAGGGGGGAGGTGATTTAGGAAAATAAACTCTAGGGGCAGGCCCGGTGGTCTGACACAGTTTTTATGAGTGGATGCTATAATCTTAGAGAATGGTCCAAGGAAGAAGTGGTTAACGTGATTAGAATTCTGTGATGTTTCCATGTTTGCTATGGCTTAAAAATAAATATTGCTAAGTCAAAGCTTTTTGTAACACCCTATAAAATCGTGTCCATAATATAATGACATGCATTGTATTTTTAATATAGTCAATTAAAGATAATATGGACTAAAAGTGACAACATGCTCAAACTTGACCCTCTGAATGACTTTCTGATGTCAATATGCATAAACCAAGCCTCTGAACGACCATTAATGTCGTCATGCCTAACAACGTAGCCTCTGAACGACCATCAGTGTCGTTATGCATAAAACTTAGCCTCTGAACACCATTAGTGTCGTTATGCTTAAACTCGGCCTCTGAGTGACTGTTGTATCAGCATGCCTAGCCTCTGAGTGGCATCGAAGTCAACATGCTTATACTGACCTCTGAGTGATCCTTTAAATAATCCTAACTCTCATATGTCCTGTTTGTTGGACGAGAATGATAAATCCAATAATATATATATGAAAGTTGGATAATGGAGGGATTAAAAGTGTCAACATGTTAATTTATACCTCTGAGTGACATTTTAACGAACCGAGAGCTCGACAATATCCGGGCATAATCCCGGGTATGCCAAGTATTGGCTAGGAGGGCTAAAAGTGCCAAAAAGGTTTTTAGAAGCTTTAATAAGTTAAGGGGTTAAAAGTTTCAAACTTTGAAACTGGCCATGGTCGGTCGCGGGCCGCGAGAGACATGGCCTGTGTCTCTCGCGGGGCGCGACAGAGGGTCTGCAGCAGAAAGTTTTGCTTGGTCTCCAAACAAAACTCCAAAATCATGTTTTTGAAACCATGGCTTCCCAAACTGCTATGCCACGTTTTGGAACACTTGTAAGCATCCTTTTACACCCCTAACACCTGGCTTCACCTCCTTTGAGTTCTCCAACTATAAGTAGATGCTTAAGTCCTCATCCCAGCTAGACAACTTTCTTATTCACACTCTTCTCCCTCCTATGGAAGTTCCTAGCTAAAAGGAGCATCCAACATAGTTCTTTTGCACCCTAGGAATCACTGGTAAGTGTTCCTTCCTTGTGCATTTTCGTTTATAGGCTTTTATAGCCAAAAGTCAAGCTTTTTTGGAAAACACTTTGACTTTCGGTTAAGACCATTATGGTCCAACCATTGTTTGAAATGAACATGGCTAAGTGATCGTAATAAGGTAGGTGTTAGTCCCTATAAAGGGCACCTCCTGAAGATCACGTTTGCTAGACCAATTGACGGGTCAAAGTTACGATATTAAGAATTCAAACAGGCCATTTTTTGGAAAAATCATAAATTGATCTAATATATGTTATGAAACCTGTTTTGGCACTTGAAACAAGTTGGTAATAATTATTAGCACATGTTCGGCTCGTCAATTCCAGTTCTAGGGTCGGTTCGCAATCGAAAGTCGCGAAGTTTGACTTCTGCTTTGACTTTCGATTCTGACCCGATTTAGATTAGTTACCTACTGATCTAAAGTTGCATTATGATCATAATATAATGTAGCATAACCCTATGAGGTTATATTACATGATCATAATCAGAATCCAAGTTTATGCGCAAGTTCCATAATTATGCCATCTTTGACCAAAATGCCCTTTTCGCATAAAACAAGGTTTTAAATGGTAATGAACTTGAAAATGAGTTTTCTACTGATGTAATATTATAAGTAGAATTATTTGGGATGTTAAACCAAGTTATAAACTGAGTTTTCAAACAGGTGCTTAAACTATGTCGATAAATGACTATTTTAGCCCCTATGGCTTATAAAATGGTTTTGATCAAATCTTTTCGAGATAAAACATTTACCTACTGATATGTTATATTAAATAACATATTCTAAACATTTTAATCTGACCCTAATGACAGTTTTCGTAAACACGCTTAAATACGTCATTTTACGACATAAGCGTCGTTTCGACGCATAGTATGGTATTAAACCATATTATTTGACCAAGACTTGATACCTACTGATTTTTAAAACTTATTTTAAACATATTTATAGTAGGTACATGTTATAAACTCAGAAACCCAAATAATTTATAAACTATGTGTAAAATGACCAAAATGCCCCTTCGGTGCATAGATTGGTCATAAAAGATAATTTACATATATAATTGACATCCTACTGATATTATATCATAAATAATTATTTTCCAGAATACTTATGATTATAAACTTAAAATATAATCAAGTTCCTTTTATACGGTATATAATTACCGAAATCCCCTTATAAGGCGTAATTTTGTTTTAAAACCTTAACGGGCATACAAGTTGATATCCTACTGATATCTTAACTTATTTAAAATACAATGGCATATAGAAATTTCCCATGACTTATCCGGTTACCCATTATCGCTTATAAGCGTACGATTGATTATACGTAACTAGTTTACAAAAATTAACCAAAACGGGTTTAACCTTGTCATTTAAGTTTCAAAATCTAGAATGTTTATAGTTTACCCATATTATACAAGTCAAGTACTTTTCGGGATTAAACTACATTCTATCCGATCATCGTTTAATCAAGCGTTATACGTAATGATCATGTACACTATTCAGTTTATAAGACCGTTAGTATTTAATTGGCTAGCTTATGCCATAATCCAGACTAGAGCCTTCCCGGTAAATGCTATCTGCACTTGGTACTTTTGTATACGGCTGAGTTATTTAAAAATAAAAAAGAGACTAGCTCAGGTAAATACTCTCGACTTATTTTCCCTATACGGGCTTGGGATATGGTAAATTATTACCGCTTGGTCCAAAATGGGGTCAATCGAATGCCCGTTTGTGGCTAGTAAACCCCATATTTCATTTTAATCAGTTTTGTTTGATAACTTAAACATCGGGGGTTAAATTACCGTGTCATGGATATCCTCGGCTCAATACATTAGTTATTGGCCACGACCTTAGCACGGGGTGTAGGCATACACCTTTCAGATGCTCATATGCAAATTACCCAAGACGTTGGGGATAACTCCTTCGTGAGTTCGTAAGTGGTGTGTATTTAATCATGTCTCGGTTTCTGTCCCGGGCCCTGTATGTATTGACAAACATGTGAATCTGATACAAGGTTGTAAATTCAACTTTCCCAATTTAATAAAAGATTTTGTGCCGTTTTGCATTTAAAAACCATTTTTAAAGTTTTCAAAATAAGTCAGTTGGGTGTATATACTAGCGAAAGCTGACGTATCGTCCAAAGACTAAACTGCAGGTACAATACGAAATAGGCCGGAAGCTGCTCGGTAGTGATAGAGGATCTTGCAAATCCTAAATCTGCCTAAAGTCTATTTTATATTCTTTCTTGTACATTTTATGATTTGCCTGTGGATATTCTATTACGAGCTTGTATATTATTTTATTTTGAACATTCGGTTTGTAATAGTAATTTTACTCCAAGACTTCCGCTGTGCCATATTTAATTAAGAATGATGTTATCAACTTACGTCACGATACTCCCCACCTGGGCCCACCGGTGTATGGATTTCAGGTTGGAAATCCGGGGTGTGACACTTTTCGGGGTCGGGGTAGGGTTAAGGGAAACGGAGGCTATGGCGAACGAGACGGGGTTCAAGCCGGACATTATCCCCTTCAAATATTTAGGTTTGATGGCTGGTGCCAATATGAATCGGGTTAACAATTGGAAACCGTTGTACGACATTATCGATAATCGTCTTGCGGCATAGAAATCCTCCATTCTTTCCATTGGTGGCAGATTCACCCTCATTAAATCCATTTTGGAGAGCCTTCCCACTTACTATTTCTCCTTATATAAAGCTCCTTAAAAGGTCATCGACGACTTAGAATCAAAATTCAAGAAATTCCTTTAGGGTGGGTCTTGTGTTGAAAGGAAGATGCATTGGGTTGCATGGGACCGAGTTGCTTCACATAAAAAAAGTAAGGGGTCTTGGGCTAGGCAAACTTAAAATTGTAAATGTGGGGTTGCTTTCGAAATGGGGATGGCGGTTCAAAATCGAGAAAGAAGGTCTTTGGAGGAAAGTCATCGGTGCCTTACACCAAAATAGAGTTTGTTGGGAATGTATTCCTTATAAAAAGTCGCTAGGAGGGGTGTGGAGTAACATAGCTAAAATTTTCATGAAACCTTGGTTAACCGGTCCCTATTGCGTGACTGCTTTAAAGGAGATGTCGGAGATGGAAAGGGAGGTGGCCTTTTGGCTGGACCTATGGCTTATAAATGAGTCGTTAAGGTTCAATTTCCATCTTTGTTTAGAATTGAAAGTAAAGAACGCTGCAAGGTTAGTAAGAGACTAGTGGGATATGGGCCTAATAGCGGGCCAGTTTGGGAATGGTTGAGGCAGCATAATAGTCCAGAAGAAATTAGCGAGAGATAGCAGCTTCTCGGGCTTCTTGAAGGCCAGGTGTTGTCTGAGAACCCGAATAGGTGGAGCTGGATCGGAAGCAATTCTAAATCCTTTTCGGTTGCTGCCGTAAAACAGTTACTTTCATTCCATATGGATCATAATGATAGATATGTCATGAATTGGTGTACGTGGGTCCCGATAAAGTGCAACATTTTTGCCTGGAGGGCCGAAATGCGGAGAATTCCAACCAGGGTGGCTTTAAGAGAAGGAATGTTCAGATTGACGATGTTACTTGTCCGTTGTGTAACTCCGAAGAGGAATCGGTTGATCACATATTCACTGCGTGTTACGTGGCGTCGGTTTTATGGCAGCGGGTCAGCTCATGGTGCAAGGTGCCAAGTATATTCGCATTTACGTTCAAGGATCTCCTTGATCTGGTTCATTCTCTTATTATTTCGGAGTGTTTACTATCTGTGGTTTTTCAATAAATCTAAATATAAGGAAGTGTTTTAGAATATGGAGTGTAAATTTGATATTATTTAATTTGTTTGTTTGATTGACTGCCCGTCTTGGGTTAGCGTCGTATTTCTAATGAAATTTACAGTTAAAAAAACATGGGCACTCTAAACAAAATCTGATTTTGAAAGGAGACCATAAAATTTGGATGGTAAAAACTCATTTTGGTAGACAAACTAAGCAACAAAATAATTGTAAAAAGGGTGAGGAAAAAGTAGGTCCATTAAATGGAATGGGTAATATCACGTGGTTCACGGTCTAGTGGCCTACCCTAGCAACTAGGTTTGGAGGAGGCATTGCGCCGCTCTTTCTATCACGTGACCACGTCGTCACGTGGCAGATGTTCTGGATGTGCATTTCACTTTATTTTATGTTTTATATTTCATGTATTTTATTATCATTATTTTGGGATAATGTCCCAACTAAATATTTGTTTTATGTATATATAAATAGTAAAATTACTCGTGCTATGTTGCGTAGCTTCGATCGATATCTATTTTGTTCAGTATGCCAATCGAAAGAAATATGTTTAAAAGAATATTAATACATATTTTACATCGATCGAAAACCATATAAAATAAATTTAAATTAGACAACGGAACAAAAAGATTTTAAATTAACGGTAAATGGAAACTTAAATGTTATCTTAAATATAACTTTAATGAAAAGAAACCTAAAACTAAAACACTAAACATATAGAAAACTAAAATAAAAATAATAAAGTCCAGAAAAAAAATAAGAAAGAAACAAAAAAAAAACAATAGGATAAAAGCACTATCCACATAACTTCCTAATTGTAATTTACATTAAAACGTAGACCAGCTAAAAACGCAAGAAAACGAATTATATTTGACTCATATTTCCAAAGAAAATTTACGTCGAATCGTAAACCAACTTGAATTTATACTGACGCGTGCATAAAAATAAGCACGTAAGAAAATAGTTACGGCGTCGAAACGTAAAGTGAATCGAATTTATAGTGTTTATAGAAAACGTATTATATTTGACTCGACGCGTTTCCGAACAAAATTTACGTTAAAACGTAGACCATTTGAACACGTACATAAAAATAAGCATGAAAACGTATTATATTTTATCTGACTCGTTTATAGAAAAAATAAAATAAAATTTACATTAAAACGTGGACCAACTTAAAACGTACATAATAATAAGCATAAAAAATATGTTATATTTGACACAACTTACTATCTGGAAAAATTTACGTCGTACATAAAAATAAACACATAAAACTTGATTACAAAATTTTAGAAAGTTAATAGGTTGTAATTATTAACACCGGAAGTTAAAGGGTAAAGGTATAAAAAATAATAAAGACCAAAGAAAGAAAAGTCAAAAAACAAAAAAAGGAAAAAAAACAAAAGACAAAAAAAAAGTTATTGTTCATCCAACTTGCAATTGTTATATTATACAATAAGAAAGGTTAAATTCAAAATATAAATTAAATAACTTTACTAGTAATAGACATATATCTATGGGTAATGTTATTTAACAAAAGCTTTGAAAATAAGAAGGGTACAAAAACACAATAGATCACAAAATATAACATAATGTTGAGCAAAATATAACAAAATACCGAAAAATATAACACAATGTTCAAGAAAAAAGACACAACGAGTCACGAAAAAGACACAATGACGCAAATATAGAAAAGACCGAATAATAATAAAAAGACACAATGATGTAAACAATAAGTCTAAAATTTACAAGCTAAACATCTAAAAATAAAAACTTAAAATCTCACATCATAAAGTTCGATAAAACGGTTTCAATGCTGCTTAAAAGGGATCAATCGAAATCTGTTAATACCCGTCTTACGAATTCTTATTTTTAGAAGACTTTTTATTTGATTAAACTTTTATCTATGTTAATTGATTTTGTTTTCCCAATAACTTAAATATATGAAAATATTGGTATACCCTTAGGTGTTTTGGTCGTGAGAATCAATAAGTCCAACCTAAAAAAGAGAAATGATAGACGATGAAATCAAGAAGCCTTATACAACTAGGGTTAGATTAATTATAAAGTGCAAAATAAATAAAAATAATTTTAGTTTATTGATCTTAGTTTTGATGGGTTGAGATTAGTTTTAGAGAAAATAAATGATGGAACGGCATATAACAAATCCTACATTTATTGACTTTTCTTTTTCTATATGTAAGACTCATGCCAATTCTCCTCAGCCAATTTAAAAGGTCAATAACCTTTTATACGACATTTATTTTAATTTCACAATAATAACGAGCATTTTTTATCTTTAATATGAGTATGATATTACTATAAAAAATAATAAAAAATCACTTTTATTGGGATTTTTTACATTGTGTTAAAGGTTCTGATCATTGTGTTATTATCAAAACTTATAAGACAATGTTAATTTGGGTTATGTCAATAACACATTGTATGAAACAATGAAGATGGTGTTATAGTTGAGTTACTTACACATTGCGTTATTGTTTCTAATTATTATGTTTTTCAATTGGGTGAGTTTTCTATACATTGTGTTATAGGTTCTGATCATTGTGTTTAGTCTGCTATTCATTGTGTTTTAATTTGTTGTGGATTGTATTTTTGTCTTGTTGTCTATTGTGTTATAGTATGTTATTCTTGTGTTTTTAGCCTGTTATCCAGTGTCTTTAGTCTGTTGTCATCAATTGTGTTTTTAGTCTACCTTCCATTGTTTTTTTAGTTTGATACTCATTGTGTATTAGTCTGTTGTGCATTATGTTTTTTTTATCTGTTGTCACCGATTGTGTTTTTATGGGCTTTTTGACAACTTTTAATGGATAAATGTTGAACCAATAAGAGGTCTGGACCATTAAGTGCTGAACTAGTAAGGGGAACCATTAAGAGCCGGTATAATGGTTAACCACTAAGAGGCAAATGCCTGACCAATTCAGATAAGAAATCTTAACCATTCAGACTCAGCATAATGTTTAACCATTCAGAGACAAATGTCTGAATTATTCAGACATCTGTTTGCGAAACAAACAGTCTAAACTATTAGAACGAGTAAAAGGTTTAAACCATTAACAATCTTATTAAAAGCTAAACAAACATCCCTTTAGTCTACTTTCCATGTCTTTTTAGTTTGATACTCATTGTGTAATTCCACAACCGAGTTTTTTGATTTTTTTAATGTATAACAATAAGGTACTCGTATTAAATATCATAACACACTTGATTTTATTGTATACATATTTTTAAAAACATATGAAGTATAAAAGGTTAGAGACGTTTAAAAAGTGTGGAGGGGGGTGATGTGGGATAGCATGTACATATTCTTTTTTTTTTTTCGACAAAATTATCCTATTCTCTTAAATCATCCTTAGACACTTATCAATCTATAATAACTTATTACACTTTTTTTTTTCTTAAATCCTCTTTAGACACTTATCAATCTATAATAACTTATTACACTTTTTATTTTTTAACCTGCTATAATTCATCTCGTACAATTTAAATCAACGTCGCGTTCTACTACACAATTGACACACATTGCGCCTTATTTTACACTCTGGATCCATTTTTCTTTTTTTTTTAATCTTAATTTTATTAAATATAAGAAATTATTTATGTTTATTAATTTACGTTGTATTTATATATAACTAGTAATATGTTCCCGAGCGTTACGGCGGGTTAAACCGTAAATTATTTTTAAACAAATTTTAAGCTACTCACCCATAAAGGTTCATCAATTCGTTTTTGAGGTTTTTTTATAAAATATCTTGATTTAAATGTTTAGTTCAGTGTTGAATTTACTGTAACCCTTCTATCACATTACTTAAATCAACTTTCTTTGTTTAGTATCTAATTAATAATCAATTTTTTTAAACAACGGACTACAACA
This sequence comes from Scalesia atractyloides, assembly GCA_947069175.1. NCBI lineage: Eukaryota > Viridiplantae > Streptophyta > Magnoliopsida > Asterales > Asteraceae > Scalesia > Scalesia atractyloides. The sequence goes on from CAMTDV010000029.1 coordinate 14,004,421, forward strand.
TTTTTTTGAATAATCAAATTTTACCCAAAACCCTAAACTATAGAAACGTAAGTGTGAGATAGAAATGAAAAGGTGAAAAAAGATTAATATAAATAATAAAGTAAACGATAAATAAGTAAATAACTTCTTATTCTTTTTTTTTTTTTTTAATATATCAGGATATTAACACAACAACTCAAATAATTACTCCATAAGATTTAAGGATAAAAGTGACTCACGTATCTACATGCTTTAGAGCTACTTTTACTCTTTTTTTTTCCAAAAACCACTCATCAACATATTGAAACAAACAATTAAATAAAACATAAAAAACAAAATAGTCTGCTGAAAATCTTAGTTGAAAACCAACCTACTTTCTAGAAATAAACAATACTGCCCATGGTTAAACTGAAGATCGGATGACTTTTCTCAAGCTTTGTTCAGATCAATTGAATGAAGTTCATCATCACAACCGTTGAGAAAAATATATCAAAGAGGACAATACAACAAACTGATCGAAAACAGAGGTTGTTGAAATATGAACAACCATAAAAAGATATTTTGACTTATAAAGTCAAAACTAAACATTTATTACAACCGGATAAACCATCTCCTTTGAGATGGGCTATCACAACTCATACACTAATTTGTGGCCTCATGCACATATTCGAAATCGACTCAGATCTACATATTGTCACACTCGTTACAAAACAAAGTGGCTCAGATGCACACTTCTCATCGTCATCGCCATCGTCAACAAAGCAATGTTCAGTCTTTATGATGAGAAAGATATGGTAGAGAGAATAAAAAGTTTTTTTTTTTTTTTTTTTTATGTTTTAAAGGATGAAAGGTGTGATGATGAAATTGTGAAGACACGTATTCAAGCAATGTTATGTGTCAGCAATAGAAAACATGTTAGGTGGAAGTAAAGCACTTGTTGGAAATAGCTACAGTAAGCCCAAGTCACAAACAAAAACTTGCAATTTAATTATATATATAATATATATTAAATATATTATGAATTTACATTCAGATAGATGATAAACGAGCAACAAACTGCTCCGCTATCACTTTTTAATAACAAAACTAAGTATTTTAAAAACTATGTCCATAGATTTCGGGGTAATAACATTACTATGCATGACCCTTTGAACTTGACCAAGTAGGTCCACAGCCTCTGGCGCCACGAAACCAAAAGTATCAAAAGCAAATGGGGAAAAAACACATGCTGGTTGTCAAGGCACGCTTTCTCGTGTTTGGTCATTTTGCTCAAAGCAGCCTTTAAAGTAGTCTGACACACCGTGAAAACACTACCCCCTAACCCATATTAGATCTACACATACATTTTTTCCTCCTACCCATCTAAAGACCAAAATACCAGCTGACATAGGTAGAAATACAACATAAGCTATGCATAGATGAACCTCATATGAAATAAACCTCCATTTTACACACCGTTAAATATACTAATTTTGATAAACATAAGCACAAAAGACGATGTTGAGTTTTTAGAAAAAATTATATTTGTGTTTTAGAAAACCTTACTTTTGGCTAACTGTTAAAGTTTCTTCTTTAGACCAGCTAACTCTCCCCTTCTGGGTGGTTTTACTCATAAATCCAAACTTTGTCCATTATGGGAATTAAAAGTTTTAATCCTAACTTTCCATCACACATTAAGTTCTTTGGTCGTTAAATGCTAGACAATTATGTACAATTTCTTCTGCCTACAATACCAATCCTAGGCATATAATTACGCAAAGCCCAATTTTAAGTGTTGATTTTTCGGTGTAAATTTCGTTGTGCAACTCTGTGTTCTTTCATATGACACGTACTAGTCATAGATGAATAAACATGGGCTTTTGTATTTGAATTGTCTTATTCATTTGTGATATGGGCTCATATTATTGGTGATTTGATTGATTGGGCTTAAAAATTGTTCATCTTCAGTCAGCACAATATAGTAAATACAAAGATTTTGTGATAAAGTCTCACCTATGGATGATGGATCCTTTTGGATTTTAATTAGTCTTTAATGGTTCAGTATCCTATCCTGTAAAAAGAGTATTTTTCGTGAGAAGTGTGAGAATGCATAGGAATTGATACGTGTTTTAAATTATTAAGTTTAGTGTTTTTCTTACCAAAATAACCCAAAAAACCATGTCTAAATCCAAAACATGAAACCTACGTGTCAATTTCTATGCATTCTCACACTTCTCACGAAAAAGGTTCTTTTTTACAGGAACCTCACTCAGTCTTTAATAACACTAAAAATAGAGCATTGTTTTGTAAAAACTACAGGTTTTTTCTATGCATATAACAAGTAAAATTCTCTCGCGCGTTGCGACTAGAAATTCGGTCGATATATGTTTATTTCGTTACTGTACTGGTACTCTACTAACACTCATTATGGCAACCCACAAATAAAACCCCAAAAAAGTTGGGATATGTCTAAACAGTATTCGACACATGTTTTATATTGATCGAAAATTGTACAAACGTATGTTAGAAACAGTTATGATAATTATGAGGGGCAGAAATCAGCGTTGTGCGAAGGTATCAATACGGTTTGTCATGGTAGCTGTAACATCTGATGAAAAACGGGTTCTAAAAACCCGCTCTGTTTTGTAATTTAAGTATACGTATTGATGTTCGTTATGCATTTATGTTAAGCGTTTAAAATTTCGTGATTTTAGTATTAAATAATAAAAAATAAAGTTTAAAATAATAATAACATTAAAATAAAAATAATAATAAATAATATATATTAAAAATACGAAAAGGATAATATATAAAAAATAAAGTGCTGACTACGGGAATCGAACCCGGGTCTCACAAGACCACACATACTCAACACACCACTGCAACACCCGCACAACATCTGAATAAATTCGTCAAGTTAACCTTTTAAACACTTTTACTCGAGTCTCCTTCCTTGTTTTGCTGCCTGTGACAGCCACGAACAATCCGCCAAAAACCATAAAAAACCCCGTTTTCTTTACAATTAAACACTTAAACCGTTTCTAATCATGCATCTAGACTTAATCATTCAGTCAACACATTTAATTTGGAGTTACAATCATCGCCATGATTATGTTGACCGAAACCGAAAAAGCATTCAAAATCTTATGATCAACTTTGGCAATAAATAGAGGATTTGGGGAATCATTTAGAACTCACACACTTCCCAAAATCTCTTGCAAACCTTTTGTTCATCAAGAACCTCGCCGGAATCATTCTCAGTTGACCGGAATCGTCGCCGGAGAAAAACCTTGCAAGTCGGAGTTTTCGAAAGTGCCTCCGTTCGGTATATCATGTCGCTTAATTCTTTTTATTTTCAAATTTATATGTAGTAGTGATTAACGTGAACAATTCAGTCGGATTAAGGTTATGTGTTTTCTTAATAAGGATGTAACGCATCGTATTTTTATTATTTTTCTAGATAATAATAATAATAATAAACAAAATAAATTTGACGTTTTATGAAACTTGTACTTGAAATCGGATCTCGTCGGTACGTTCGGGCCACTAAAAAACGTTAGATCGGGTTAACAGGCCTTGGCCCAACACACCACCTAAACCTAACTAAACCCTAAACCTAATTTCAAATAAAACCCCCCACCCTCACACTTTACGCAGACACACTCATCTTCCTGCCCCCCTTTCACCTCTACAGCCGCACCCACTCACCCCTCACACTCGCACACCCCCTGCAATCTCTTAAACCCGACGCACACACACCCGCATATATGCTTACAGAGAGAGAGAGAGAGAGGGAGCTGTGAGGAGAGAGAGACTAGATAGAGCGACGGCGGTGCGGTGGCGTGGCGGCGGAGCAGCGGCGCGGCTGCGACGATGCATCGGTTCAGCAACGGCGGTGTAGCAGCGGCGGCGGTTTCGATCGATGGCGGCAGCAGCCGTCACCTCCAGCGGGCGACGGTGGTGGTGGGTGATTCAAACGAAACATAGCAGCGGCGGCAGCAGGCTCGACGGCAGCAACACCGGCGTCAACCAGCATCATGTTCGTCTCCAAAACCCCCGGTAAACACCTCTAAGCTTGTTCTTCCCCTTTTTCTTTCAGATCTGTAAAGATCCGCGTCTCCGGCCCCGTTTGGTTTCGTTTCAGGTGGTGCCGGCATGGCCTATGGCGGCGGTAGTAGTTCATCACGGCGGCAGTGATGGTGGTGGCCTTCATTTTGTGACTCGGTTCTCCGAGTCGACTCGGTTCAGGCTTGATTAGGGTTCGGGTTCGAGCTCAAGTGTTTCGGGTTTAGTCAAGTTTGGCGACTCGGCTCGGTACGACTCAGTTGTCCGAGTTTACTCGGTTAACACCGGGTCAAACCCGGTCAAGCTGGTCAACATCAGTCAACAGACAGATTTGGTTCAAAGTTTGCGTGATCTCGGCTCGGGTTAAGTTTGAATGTTCGGTCAAACTTGGTCAACGAAAGTCAACTGGTCAACTGTGGTCAAACAGTCAACGGTCAGCCTTAGTCAAAGTCAGATTCGGTTCGGGTCAACACTAGTCAACAGCCGTCTTGGTTCGTTTCAGGTTCGAGTCTCTTATTCTATTTTGTTTCCGATTTAGTCAGTTTCGTGTCTCAACTCGACGGTTGTTTTGTCGTTTCAGTTGGCTCGGCTTTCACGACACAAGTTAACTCGGTTCGGTTTAGTGCGACTCGGCTTAGCTTCAGTCAAAAAGTCAAACCTGGTCAACTGTCGGGTCAACGATCTAGAAACGAGGCCCGGTATAGCAATGACGTGTATATTAAACCTTGTTATTCCATATTCATTTATCGTTTTAATTGTGTAACCTTAATTTATATATAATTTGGAAACATAAGTAGGATATGTAAATATATATTTGTATTGTTTTGATAAAATTGTTGAGTTTTGAAAATGTTATCGACAACTAGATTGTCGGGATCATCCAAAACAAGAGGAAACTCTGCCCGTTTATCGAAAAAATAAATATACTTATTTACTACACTTCCGGCAATATATATATATTTTCACTTTATGCTTTTCGACAAAACACATTTATTCATTACACCGTTCAACAACATATTTATTTAATAATCCTTTCGACAAAGTATATATCTATTTAACGACAAGATATACTCATATTATTCCTTCCGGCAAAATAAATATATATTATATACTTTTCGAAAATTATACTTCTCTAACGGCAATATATATCTATATTACGTGTTTCCGACAAACAATATATACTTATCTATTATTCTTTTCGTTAAAAAATACATATATGTCTATTATCCCGTTTCGTCAAAATATGCTTTTATCTACTTTCTTTTCGCCAAAAATATATATATTTATTGTATTATTTTGATAACACTTTTACGGCACTTTTGACGAATTTAACTTTAGAGTCGTTACACAAATCCCGTGCTAAACGTACACGTACCTTCAACTCCGATTCGATTATTCATCCATGTTCGTTGTCATTTAAGGTGGCATTGGTGTCCCATTCTCCCACTCATCAACTCGTCGTGGAATTTCCAAAGAAGACTTAGCAATTCTGTGAGTACACTCGACCCACATTTGTTTATATCACTTTTTGGGTGTAACATGTTTGCATATACAAAAATCACAAACACTTAACTTTATGAAACGCACAAACAATCCTATACACATGACTACTTGAATCGTATACTTGTTGCTTGTCTAGGGATAAACGTTGTGCTATGCTTTAGTCATTAACTATTTTTAGCCTTTGTTTGACATGCTTAGCGCTATAGGAATTCACGCATCCACCTCCATCGCTTAACACGTGAGGTCATGTTAAAACATCGTGATTGCGTTACGGGTTTGATTATTAGCATTGCATGCCTTGATATTGCTCTTGTATAGATTTAGTTGCCATGAGGATTGTTAAAACTTTATTCGTATACGTATGCTATGCTTAAACTTGTGTACTCGCCTTTGCTTTTGCATTGACTTTATTTTAAAACATGTTACAGGTCGAAGGAGATGACGCTATGAAAACAATATAGCAAGGACTAGATACACACAAATTAGACGTTAGGTTTAATGTCGACGTATCAATTTTGTTATGACTTTGCAAATGTTAGATTGTTCTTTGTTTTGTTACATTGATATATTTGACAATTCTTATGAAATGAAATATGGTTTAATTAATTATTGTCACTTAATAATGTTGTGAGCAATGAGCAATCTCGTTTTCGTCTCATCCCGATGTTTCCGCCATCGGTTGGGGTGTTACAAAGGAAGATGAACTAGAGTCTGTTTATAAATGAATTTAAAACCGGTAAATACACCAGGTTAGACACACAGTTCAGTGGTGGACTGTGTGCATTTGAAACATATGGTCCCGGGTTCGAGCCTGAACCAACGCCGGTTTTCTGAAATAAAAATCTTTTTCTTAAAACTTAATTAAATTCGCTGATCAGTAAGTTTATAAGAATAATACATTTTCAATTATTAATGGGTTAGACACCCAACCCAATTGGAAGGGCTGGGTGCAAAACGTAACAAAGGTCGCGGGTTCGAGGCATGCACTGAGCAGCGGTTCAAAGGTTTTTAAAATCTTTTTAATTAAATAAATTTCAGAACTTACCTAACTAGTATATAAGAATAATTAAATTAGAGATTATTTCGGGTTAGACTCGTAGCTCAGTTGGTAGAGCTGCGTGCACATGTACGGGAGGTCACGAGTTCGAACCTCACACGCTGCCAATAATAATCAAGTCCGGCCGGTTGACCAGTCAAACCCTGAAAAAGGGAAATATTTTTTATTTAAAATCCTTATTATTTTTCTCTAAAAATTAATTAAAAACACTTAAAAATAAGGTTTTTAAAGTTAAAAATTTGTATTAATTTCCCAAAAATAAACCTAACAAGCTAATAAAAAGCTTTATTTAAAAACATTAATTTCTAATAAAATTTATTTATTTATCGAATTACTATGTTATTATTTAGGTTAGTTTTCCTCGTGGTTAAATCCAAATTCGTGCGCGTTCGTCATCAATCCAAGGAAACGCACCCACTGTGAGTGAATCCTTACAAATTCCCCTTTTTATTCATATTCTGGGGTGTATCATGTGTCGTTTCATGTATTTCGTTTATTCAAACGCTTGTGCTATTACCATTATATGATCTAACGTGTGATGTAAATGTTATTTGTTGTATTGTGTGTTTACATTTTTTTGTCAGTTGCGTGCAAACATTTACATTAGGCCCATCAGTTCCTCGTTGGAGACGAGTTGAGCATCAGGTGCCTTATTAGATCGGCTCCGTTTGATTGAGTCTTGATCTCATTGTTCATCATTTGTTGTGCCTGTGTGTTCATTGATTGGTATTATGTGGTTTGTGGTTAGATTTACATATGCGTATACTCATATTTGCTTTATGCACATTTTATTTAAATAACCATTATAACTAATTCTTTCAAATGTTAAATAAGATTCACTCGCCAACTTTTGTTGACCCAAAACTCCATTTTACACATGATACATGTGAACAGGTTGAAGAAAGGAATACATAGGAATTTGCCTTAGAAGAAAAATAAAGAATTCATGAAGTTATGTTAGAACATGTTGTGCTTGTATGTTTGTTGTAACTTCTCCTTTAAATTGTAAATAATAAATATGAAACTTTATTATAGTAAATGTCATGAGCTTTGATGAAAACCCAATCATGCCCCGACTACCATTTCCGCTGCGGGTCAGGGTGTGACACTAGCGGTACAGTTGGATAATTATTGGTCAATTTTTTTTACGTTTTTTTGTCTTTTAAAAAGTTTGTAGATTTACTAACTTTTCTCCTTAACTTTCTAAAACTTTATAACCATTTTTTACGTGCTTATATTTATGTATGTTCGGTATAAATTTAGATTAATTACGTTTCTTTGAAAATGGGTAAGCTCAGATATAATATGTTTTTGTTTTTTTTTTTACGTTTTCAGTTAATCTACGTTTTGCATAAATTTTGTTTTAAAACAAGTTGAGTCAAATATAATATTTTTCAATACACTTTACAAATTTGACTTACTTTATGTTTCGGCTCCACCGCAACACGCGATACTATTTTTAACTTAAAAAAACACATTTTTTCTTATTTTTGTGTACGTGTCGGTATAAGTTCATGTTTTATATATGTTTTCAGTTGATCTACGTTTTGGTATAAATTTTATTTTACAACACTTGGGGTTAAATATAATATGTTTCGTTAGACTTTATCGCAACGCGTGGTACCATTTTAAACTTTAAAAAACATAATTTCTTTCTTATGTTTTTGTACGTGTCAGTATAAGTTCAGGTTGGTGTTCGACGTAAATTTATTTCGCAAATAAGTGGGGCCATGTATACAGTTCAGGTCTTTATTGTACAAATTCGAGTTACTTTACATTTGGATCCACTGCAACGCACGGGAAAACTTACTAGTTAAAATACAAGTTGAAATTCACTGTACAACGACAATGAACTCTTGAGTTTTTCTGAATTTAGTCACGAGTCACGACTAATGTTTTTCTTGCAGAGTGGCCACTTTCACAAGTTAAACTAAACATCAAGCCTTTTCTTTTGAGAAAGAAAACGGTGTTGACGAAGAGAAATTTGGTAGAAAAATATCGCACAAACGTATAGTTAGCTTAGGAATTAGTATACAACAAAACAAGAAATGTTACGAGTGTGATTAGTTATAGAAAAATGATGATTTTCTTTTTTGTGAAAATTATAAATTTTGTTTGAATAATTTGTTATGTTTATGTGCAAACATCATCAATTAGTAAAAGGCTTAGGACTATAAGTATTTTTATATATCGTAAGCTATAATTAATGTCGGGATCGCATAGACACCATGATGAATCGAACTAAAAACGTTCTAACAATATCGGCACCACGTCATTTCCAACAACATCGTTACCGGTATCGGTACATCAGAAGTGTTACTAATATTCGTTTTTTATGGTTTTCGACACGTGTCGATCTCCTTTTGAACCTGTGATAACTTTATTTTTGTGGTCTTATCTTTCGATTGCCATACTGAATCCCAATATTGTAATGAAACAAATCAATACTGATTGAATTCTTGTCGCAACACATGGAGAATTTCCCTAGTTTTATTGATAACAAAAAAAATATATACACCTTCGGGCACTGGGCCTCCCGGGACATACCCCAAGAAAGAAACACCAACCCAACAAGCTAAGGCCTAACAAAATGGGTTAAAGAACCCGGCCGAATCCTAACTATACAAAACCACACACGGCCCAAGCAAAAATAAAACCAATCCTAACCAACAAGTCCACCAGACAAATACAAGTATTAAAACAGGAAGTAAACATAAGAACAGAGAAGTTTAAACAAAAAATCAATCTACCATCCGTGAACAGCAAACCATTCTTCATCAGCAACAACATAGACTAAACGAGATGAGACGAGTATAGCGAGATTCCAAAGTGTCATCTTAATTCATTCTCGATTAACAAATACAACTTCAACAGAAACAAAAAGACAAGTTCAAAATAACTAAAATTCGTCGAAATCAATTTCAGCTACAGTTGAGGCTCGACTGAGCTTCAACAACTTCCTAGCAAACATCAACAGTCCACTACGCACTCGAGACCGGGTGGCCACGAATCACAATCTTTTTTAAGGAAAGGAGAACAAGCAAGTAAATACTTCATCAAACATACTTCATTATCTGAACCTGCAAAACATGTAAACACCACACTCCGAAGCCCCGTTGTGTAGTACTCTACCTCTGGCATTGGAATTGAGTAAGCATCCTGCAAGAATAACTAGTATTCAAATGCAAACAATAACTAGGGGACACAATTCTTTTTAAAACCAACTTTAAGTTGAGAACCGAAAGAACCTCACACTTGTACATTATGCATTAACATTTTAGTGGGGGAAAGTTAGTGGAGTCGGCGGTTGTGTAATTGCCTTACATATTACACTTAAAGCTATATCTACAAGTGTATTATGCGGTTGAACCACAACTCTCAACATAAATCTTGGTTATATATATATACATACACATGGGATTATACGACAAGCATTATGATAGATACTTACGCTTTGAGTTGCAGAGATATCAAGCTTTGCAAATTTGGGAAGCGTGTAATCATTTCAAAAACACATGATAGCATAATACCATTGCCTAAATCTATTGTTGATGATTTAAGAGTCTTGAGGCACGCGGTACGGAACCTCTTTTTAGCACCATCGTCAGTCAACTACAAGAAAAGTGGTTAAAGTTCAAAAAATATAGATCCAATATAATAAATATGCTGTAAAATAGCCATAAACGTTTACTATGATGTTAGATTATACGGAAGTGAACTTCAAAGATGTGACTTAACCTTACCTTCCTGTCTAGAAAACCCAAACCAAGCTCTTGAAGGTTTACAAAATTCAAATCAAGCTCTTGAAGGTTTGGAAGAAAACCACAAGCTCAAGGATGGTACTAGAACTTATTGTCGTAGCATCCATATTACATAATGACAACGATAGAATTTTCAGATTTTTAGCTTTTGCTATATCAACTAGTCTGAATTATGTGTAGAGAAGAAAAAACCCATGTCCAAAATCTCAAGTGAGGGGCACCGAGTAAGAATCGCCCCAAGATCACTGCTTTCGATTTGTACCATACACAACTCTAAGCTCAACAGATTTGGAAAACCATGAAAACTATGCTAAGGATAGAAGCAACAATGATCAAGTTTCAAATGTTTCAACTCTAAACAAGAGAAAAGATGTGTAGGCTGTTTGAGGAACTTCATAAACCGGATGATCAGAGAGGCGTGTATTCACTCTCAGATCAAATTATTTCGGTGGTTCTACCAAATAATTCAATCGGATATAACTCTGATTTGGAGAATTAGATCAACAATATGTGTGTATGAGGAATTCGTTTGAACCAGCTATGACCAAATAACACAGAAAACGAATTTTTGGGGGATAATTTCCAGATAACTGCTTCTTAGCAGTTATGTTTCAAATTTTGAATTTTTATTAAATTGGCCGTAACTACCTTAATTGTTTATCTACAAAAAATATGATGAATTTTATAAAAATAAATTGTTATCGATCCCAACCGGGGGCTGCCGGCCCTTGGACCCCCCCGACCACCAAGGGGGCGTGGCCCCCTTGGAACCCTTTTTTCAGGGCTCAGCCCGAATATTTGGAATTATAACTCGAACAAGGGTGCACTCTGGCACCTCCTAACTTGTTCGATGTGTATCATAATTCCTTTTGGTTACCAAGTTAATCCCGATTTCACTAAAATATCTAACATAGGCAACTTCAATGGTGCTCCAATCCTATTTCTAAGGGTGAGATCCTTAATACTTTTTGTGGAGAGAAATAAAATCCAGTGATTAATATTTTCAACATCATAATTAGTATCTTTAACCTCGCGCACAGAGAGGACAAACTTTTCTATAACACCCTTAATGTGAAGAAGAAGCCTACTTACAATTCCCCCACGTTTTTTTGGCACCTTTGGTAAACAAGTACTCAAAGAAGTTACGAGTTGGCTCCCCTTAAACCTCCAGTTTCTCGACAAGATGCTAGTCCTAACTGCATGTTGTAATGGCAATCGGTCCAGGATATTTGTTGCGTTATCGGGCATGTTGCTAATAAAATCTTGTGGTCCTGAATCAGTTCCATTATTCTAACAAGAAGAGAAATATAAATCATATATATATATTGATTGAATAAATAGCCATTGCATTCATAAACCATCCATACGCATATATTAAATCTTTATGCTACATAACTACGATTTACAAGAGAAGTATTTGATCTCAGGCCATATGTATGTTGTAGATACACTTTCACACACTACGTATACACAGTGAGGATCAATTATACACTTTCACACAAAGATACAGCATTAGCACCCGACTGCAGTAACATTAGAATATGTGTAGTGAGATGGAATCTTTGAATTTTTTGTGTCCAGTCACTAATGGAGTATTATTGGTATTCTTTTTAAAATGAGTGTACTGATGAGTAAAACACATGCCCTTTGCAAATCTAGAATGATTAGACACTGAAATTGAATTTAAATTAAAAAAAAACCATCAAAAGTATTTCATTGGCTACCATCTTTACAATCAGTATTAAGCACGCCAACAAAAAAAAAGCCATAAAAAACGCAGTTGAGGGGCAATATTGGACAGAGAAAAAACGCCAAAAAAAAAAAACTAAATTTCATAAAACTAAGATTCCGTATTAAATGATATTAAGTTAGGCGTAATCATCGCCATTCGATTTTGCTTCTAAAAAAATTATAGAACATATCCTAACTTTGGATGAAATGAAACGATGTCGTGTAGAAAGGGTCGTGAGTTTCTTATGTTGGAAGTTAAATACAGAGCATGCCACGTACTCCATCTCAGGGTGATGGGTGAGCTTGCCACGTGTGCAGGAGATGACTCAAAATAAATGAGAGATTAGTGTCTGTTAAGTTAATATTTTGTTTTACATTAGGTATTTTTTTACATTACATAAATAAGTGTTAAGTTAATATTTTATTTTACATTACGTATTTTTAGACATTATTATATATATAATTTATAAACTTTTTGGTTACATATATAATTTATAAACTTTTTGGTTACAGTAATTTTTTTTTTCTGTATTTTGTGAAATTTTTCATATTTTTTTTCTTAAGTTTCAATCGAACATGTTGTTATACATGTAACAAAACGAACGGTCTAATACTGACCGAATAACATCAGTACCGAAATTAGTATTGTTTTTTATTGTTTCGATTGACTTTTTTTTTGCCGTATCATGACTTTTTTTTATTTGTATTCGGTAAGTGTTGGTATTTTAATGAACCGAACCAATATCAAACAAATTCCTGTCATTAACGTTATTTTTACTATTGCGTCTACGTTTCCATTAAAAATTACGTCGGCCCGCCGCAGAGCGCGGGTGTAGCCCACTAGTTACATAAATACAATAAAAAAACCTAACTTCTAATCTAAGTAAAAGATAAAATAAAATGCCAGTTTCAAAGGATACGGTGCAGTGGAGTAGGATCAAATACAAACTATATTACGTCTAAAATTGTAGTAACCATTTTAAAAAGTGTCATGTGTCATCCAAACAATTATAGAAAGAGATAAAAATATAATCTAAATTATATTAATTATATTGAATTTCCTATAATAATAAAAAAAAATGATACTAACCAAAATGTTCATTTAGATGTAATATGTTATCTTTGGTTCTTTTTGGTGATGTACTAGCAGCTTGCTAGTTGGCTATATGTTGTAAACATTGGGTGATAATGGAATAAAACAACTTGCTGTTAGAAAAAAAAATTATAGATCTATCACTATTTCCTAAACACACTTTTGTTTTTTAAAAATTATATAAATCTTTTGAGGGGTTTAAAATATAAAAGTTAATTTTTTAGAAATTATATAAATATGAGAAGAAGATGATGGGTTGAAAAGAGTTTCAAGGAAGTATTTTTAACGGTGGGAGATTGAAAGATTAATTTTCACAAAATTGGTTAATAATGATATAGTTTTTGTAACGTATTAAAATATTTTAGGTTATTTAATGTATACATAAAGAAAAAAGAATCTTAAAGCTTTAATGGTGTTTATTAAATATTAATTACGTGATTGTACATATAATAAGGTTCCTAAATCATAAAACTAAGTATTATTGATTAAAGGTAAATAATAATAATTTCTTATATTATAGAAAATCAGTAAATGAATGGATTCAAGAGGAGGAGATTTGCATGACATGTCACATGACAAACACAATGTGTTTGAAACAATACGGTGTCGTATCCTGGCAATAATCTACTTATGCAACTGTGTATATATATCATGATCCTAAAGGCGTTACATTTATCAATCAAAACGTTAAACATGTCTCATTCTACCAACAGCACACATTTACTACTCTACTCTTACCCTGGCTCGGGCCACATCATCCCTTTTCTCGACCTCACCCACCTCCTCCTCCGCCGCGGCCTCGCCGTCACCATCATTGTCACCTCCGCCACGGACATCCCGCTTCTCAACCCTTTCCTCTCCCTCTACCCTTCTTCTCTACACAAACTTGTCTTCCCTGATCCAGAAGTCACCCCATCTCCCCACCCGCTTATCGCCAAAGTGAATTCCACACAAAAACTGTTTGATCCCATCGTTCAATGGTTTCGGTCCCACCCTTCGCCCCCGACAGTCATAGTTTCTGACTTCCTGCTCGAGTGGACTAGCGAGCTCGCTTCCCACCTAGGCATTCGACGCCTGGTGTTTCTCCTTCAGGTGTGTGTTAGCCGATTATATTATATTATTTAATATATTTTTATTTAGATTATTATTGTATTTAAGTTTGTTTGTTAATAGTTATTATATCTCTACTTTAAATATTATAATAGTTAGTGACGTTTTATTAGTATATTTGAATGAATGTTATAATAGTTATTGACGTTTTATTACTATTATTAGTTGGTTAACTTTATTTTTTCAACGTAATCTTTATATAATGAGATATGGTTTTCATTTATTTTGTACAAAGTTATTCACACTTAAACTTAAAGTTTTCTAAGAATATTGCGATAGTTATTGACGTTTAATCGATATAATGAGATTAGGTTTTCAATTATTCGGTATAAGAAAAACTAAAACAAATATTGATGTAAAGAGATCTGGTTTTTAGTTATTCAATGCATATAAATATTTATTCATAGTTAAAGATTTTGGGTTCTTTTGGATTCTTTAGGTGCTTTCAGTTCTTCGGTTATTCATACGTTGTGGCGAACCCTAGAACACGCTATTGCCAAAAAAGGCGTCAGCGACGAAAACTTCTTGCTTGCGTTCGAAGAAATCCCAAACTCGCCGGAGTTTCCTTGGTGGCAGGTGCCACAAGTAATGCGTGATTACAAAACAGGAGATCAAGAATTTGAATCTTTCAGGAAGGGAATGTTGGCCAATATGACAAGTTGGGGAATATTGTACAACACGTTTGAAAAGTTGGAAGAGGTTTAGATTAGAGATGGGCATAATAACCGGTTCCAAACCCGACCCAGTGGAACCTACCTGGGACCGGTTCCGGTTCCTACCCGACATATAGTAGAACCGGTTCCGGGTTCAAAATACCCGATGGTTCCTACCCGGTTCCACATTTTTGGAAAAAAATAAGTTCCGGAACCGGTTCCAACCCGTACCCGGGTTGTACCCGTAACCGGTTCTTATCATACCCGGTTCCTACGGTAACCTTCCAGACCCGGCGTCAATATATTTTTAATATGAGTTTTTTTTATAAGTCTTTGCTAGAAACAAGTACCCGGTTACATAAACAACCTAAACAAGAAACGTTAAACAAAACATATAAAACACTAAACATACTAATCATAAAACACAAATGGGTTTACAATACATAAAACAAACTAAACTTTCGATGACCCGGTCCCGGATGCTTCACCCTTTTCATTGTTTTTCGCCTTTGTCACCGGACAATGGCGGTCGGTGTGTTTCTTGAGCGTCGCGTTGGCCACCGCCTTCATGAACTTCCCGCACCCCTTGCATCTAGCCATTTCATGGCTATCCGACATCAAGCACAAGTCAAAGTGCTTCCAAATAGCGGGGTTTCTTTTGGTTTCCAAAACAACCACAACCTCATCGTTGCAAGCCATCGTTATCTCTTGTTAAAGTGTTAAGTTTATAAAGAAAAACCGATTCTGTAAAGTGTAAAGTGTAAAGGGGTTTATATAGAAAAACCGATTCTGTAATCAGGAACCGGTTCCAACGATAACATTTACCAGGAACCGGTTCCAACGGTAACATTTTTATCAGGAACCGGTGCTGAACAGTGAAAAGTCAGGTTTTGACTGTCAGGAACCGGTTCTGAACAGTAAAAAGTCAGGTTTTGATTGTCAGGAACCGTTCTGAACAGTAAAAGCCAGGTTTTGACTGTCAGGAACCGGTTCTGAACATTAAAAAAGTCAGGTTTTGACTGTCAGGAACCGGTTTCCAACACTATCAGAAACCGGTTCCGCACCATACCCGGTTCCACACCATACCCGGTTCCATAATGCCCGTACCCGGTTCTACACGGTTCCATATTCTTGGGTGTGAACCCGGGTAGGAACTGGACCCGGTTCCACACCATACCCGGTTCCAATGACATCCAAGCAGAACCGGGTCCGGGTTGGAACCGGTTCCGGGTAATAATAAAACCCGATTATGCCCATCTCTAGTTTACATTAGTCACATGAAGAGCATTATGGGCCATGATCGAGTTTGGGCCGTCGGCCCATTACTTCCAGAAACAAATGGCCTAATAGCTATAACTGGACGTGGTGGGTGGAGTACAGTGTCACCTGACCACCTGCTCACATGGTTGGACCAAAAGCCCAATGAATCTGTTGTTTATATGTGTTTTGGTAGCCAAGTTGAGTTAAATGAGAAACAAATCAGTGCCTAGCACGTGCACTTGAGCTCAGTAAAGTTAATTTTATCTTGTGTTTGAAGGGAAGTGACTCAAGCATCCCTAGTGGGTTTGAAGACCGGGTTGGTAACTGTGGGCTCATAGTCATGGGTTGGGTCCCCCAACTGGCGATGCTAAGGCATCGGGCTGTTGGCTCGTTTGTGACTCATTGTGGGTGGAACTCTACATTGGAAGCGATTATAGGCGGTGTGGTGATGTTGACGTGGCCCATGATTGCAGACCAGTTTGCCAATGCTGCGCTACTAGTTGATCAGTTGGGTATTGCGAAACGAGCTTGTGATGGTGGACCTGAGAGTGTTCCTGACTCGGTTGAGTTGGCTCGGTTGTTGGATGAGTCGTTGAGTGTTGAGAGGCCCGAAAGGGTTAAAATTAAGGAGCTAAATCAAGAAGCCACCAACGCGGTTGAACAAGGAACATCAACAAGGGATTTGGATACATTCGTCAAGCTCGTATCTGAGATCTAAGATCTTGAAGCAAAGATTATCGAATCAAGGGTTTTTTTTTTTAAATAATGTTTTGATGAACATAATACATATATAGTAAAAAATGGAAAATGACATGCTGTTTATTATTCGCGGACAAGATATTATAAGAATTGCTAAGTTTTTCTTGTTTTCTCACATGTCTCTAATAAATCGCTCATTTTGTAAAGTGGTATACTGATCGTTGCATTTTTTGTATACTTAAATTGCATATTAATTCGTTTAGATGCACAGATATAATCATACTGATCAGTGCATTTTTTTTTATTATTAGTGTTTTTTATTTTATTTTGTAGATTACTAAAAGAACACTGAAACCTAAATTTCGTATCAAAATGTTGGAAGCTTACTTCAAAGTTTGAAGTCACGGATGTTATTGAAGTAAGAAAATGAGATTAAATAAAAGAAAAGAAAGAAACTGGGTTTTCTCAATGAACTACACAGTTTCAGCTTTCAAAGATGAAAGTGGGCTTCACATAGTCATTTTTAGGTTGGCTTAAAGTGTGTGTTTATATGGGCTTGGGCTGCAAACCAATTTGAAACGGAAGACCACATCAAAAGGTCCATTGCAAAAGAAAGGGAATTAAATGGTCTACACTCTACGACAGTGGATGGCTGGGTGGTGTTAAGCATATATAAAAATCATATATAAAAATGGAATTGATTCTACTTTATTTACATGGTGAACTAGAGTATTCACAATTCATCACTCTTCTCCATTTCAATAATTATGTTAATGGATGATCATTCAACTCGAATCTGATGAGTAAACCTAAAACTTAACATATTTGGAATGGATTTGGGTCGGGTAACGGGTATGAAACCGGATTTGGGATTAGTTTTTTTTTTTTCACGGGTTTAGGATTTAGTGACATACCCGTTTACCCAAACCGATTAACCCAATAAAGTGTACCCGTTTACCTGAATATATACCCAATGTAGTTTTTTTAAATACGTGTGTGTGTGTGTGTGTATAAGGGGAAAATTTAAATGAGAACACTAAATATTGTGAAAACCATGAAAATGAATAAAAAAACCGCGAGAACTTGGTCAAGAACCATTCAACTTCAATTCTTTTTACACTTATCGTTATTATTCGAATACAATTTTAGAAATTTACACATGTGTAAAAAATCTAATAAGAGTGATTTTGAGAGAAGAAATGAATCATTTGATGATGTAAATTCTTTTTCTTATGTTGTATCTTAATTACAATGAGGTTTGTATTTAAAAATGGTTTTGATTGATTTTTTTATTCGTTCTCACGGTTATCGCAATATTTGGCGTTTTCAAGATAACTCTCCCCATATATATATATATTCGTTCTCACGGTTATCGCAATATTTGGCGTTTTCTAGATAACTCTCCCCACACACACACACACATATATATATATATATATATATATATATATATATATATGGTAGGATTCTAGAGTGAACACTAGGTTGAGAGTTAACTGTGTGAACTAATCTGAGCCATTGGATTATATCATCTAGCGATTTTTAAACAATGGCAAGATTGTAATTATAGTGTTGTAACTTTACTTTAAAATTAATTGACAGAAGGGTATTTGCGTCTTTTGTAAATTGCATTTATTAAAAATATAATCAAAATTCTTAAAAGAAACACAGTTGTTAGTGTACACACATGTGTACAGTCTCGCTAGTATTAGTTTATACAAGATACACAGAGGTTAGTTTATACACATGTGTACAGTCTCGCCAACTATCAATTTATACAAGATACACAACTGTTTGTTTATACACATATGTACTTGAATAATACACATGTGTATAAATCTGGTTTATACCGACCTGTGGGAACAAGATGTAATTATACACAAGTGTATAAGTCTTGTATATACTAACCTGTATACACATATGTAAAAAACGTAATTTAATTAGGTTTAATATTTAATTTTAAAAAGAACATAAGGGTTTATTTAAAACTAAACATTAGCCCTTTAATCTCTTATAATTAAAATAATAGTGAAATAATTAAAAATGTGAGAGAGAGAGTGTTAAGAGATGAGAAAATTAAGGAATTTTAATTGAAAGTACTTGACTAATATCAATCTTACCCTTTTAATCTAAAAAATATCAAAGACCAAGATTAGTTCACTCAGTTCACTCTCAAAAAGTTGTTCACAAATGATCATAATCCCCCCTCTCTCTCTATAAGAACCGAAACCGAATTAAGAAGTTGTAGACCAAGATTAGACCAAGAAAATTAAGAAGTTGTAGACCAAGATTATCGGCCTACACTATTTTTGTCATCTATGCATTTGAGTATTTTTATATACATTTTTATATTTGATTTTTATATATTTTAGTTATTTAATTTTTTTATGATAATAATGCTAAATGTAATTGATTACTAGTTAACCGATAGATACCCAGTTGTTTTGGGCCGGGCATACCCAACAAGTATATTTTTTAAGTTAACGAGTTTACCCGAAACCCACAGGTGTACCCGATACCCCGATGATTAATTATCTGATAGAAACCCGATGAGTTTTGAGACGGTTTGGGACTAGCTTATCTAATTGGGTTTGGGGTTGGGATACTTAAATCCGACCTATTGTCATCCCTAAATTTATGCCCTTATGTAGGGGTGTGCAAAACTGACCGTTAACCGAAATCGAATTGAAAACCGACAAAAATGAACCGAAACCGAATTAACCGAAAGTCGGTTATCGGATATTTTTTTTACCATCGGTTAATCGAATTAACCGAACCAAACCGAACCATTTATTTTGTTATATATTTCTAGCTTTTATAACTTCATTTCATGTTTTATACTTTCATTTCATGTAATAATAACTCCATTTCATTTATTTAAACCTCATATTTCATGCATTTTACCTCCTTTTCATTTATTTATATATCCATTTCTTGTATTTATACATTTATTTCATGTATTTATATCTCCATTACATGTATTTCTAAGCAAAATTTTTAGCCCTTGTCTGAATTGGTTATTAACCAAAAATTAATCAAACCGAACCGAAAACCGACAAATTAACTGAATCGATTAACCGATGACTCAGTTACGGTTACGGATAATGCTAATTACCGAACCAAACTGAAACGAACCGTACACACCTCTACCTTTATATAATTGAGTTGCTATAAACTGCTATAGCTTATTGACAAATCACAAAGATGCATTCTATTATGGAGAGATTCATCGTATTGTAGTATGGACTATGTGATTGTTTGACTTCAACGATTTCAGTTAATATGGAAGTTGTACAAATTATTTCTATGTAATTTGTTGATAGTTCTAGTGAAACTGAAAGTTTTATAGTTGACTAATAAAACCTTAATTCGGTAGTGATCACATATCTCTTATCTAGTCTTGGTTTAACTGCAATTTAGGTTAATATTCGTTTATCTTGTGTTCTCTGAGTCATTTAACTTTTTAAGCAATGGTTCATATTTTTAAATTCTGTACTACTTGTGTACACATATACAAGTTAAATTAATTTGTTAGTATTTTTTTTTAGTTTTGTAACATTAACTACACATAACGAACAATCAAACTAGCTTAATCATATTTTACTTATTTGTATCACTTTTTGTAAAATATATTTTACTAATTTGTTTAATTTTTTTTTAAATTTTAGTGGAGAGGAGAGAAAACATATAACCATTTATTTATATTATTTTTCTATTTTTAAAAACTTTAACAACATGTAAAAGTGAAAGAGTCAAATATGTATGACAATATATAGAGCTCTGGATTAATTCATATATATATATATAATATATACTAAGTTATGAACCTATGTATTACACTAGTTAAATAAAGGATAAATTAAATAGTCAGCAACTAACATTCATAAATTATAAAACAATATTTTGAGATAAGATATGATTTGACTTTTACAACTTTTGAAAACTAAGAAATAAAATACAAATGAGTTAAATATAAGAAGTGATAAAAATAATTTTAGACTCACATAATTATAACACAACCATTAGGTGTGTGTAATATAATGTAACCTAGTCTACTATAATATGATATGATATAGATAATACAATAACATATCATATTATATATTGTAGTATAATCTAGTGTATTGTAATGTAATATTTATAAAATGTAATGTAACATGTAAGGGAATTTAATTAATATAGTATATAGAATGATATAATAGCATATGCCATGAAATGATATAATGTATAATACGATACAATAAACTTGATTTCTCAAACAAACAATGTTGTTTCTTAATGGAACTAATTGCTGCAAAACAACAATCGGTAGTCCTATAAATGTGTAAACATTATACCTTCACAAGACCAACAAGATCTACTGAAACCTTCAACATGCATCACTCAACCAACAACACACACTTACTACTCTACCCTTGTCCCGGCTACGGCCATGTTATCCCTTCACTCGAACTCGCCCACCACCTCCTCCGCCGCGGCCTCACCATCACTGTCATCATCTCCGCGGCTGACCTCCCTCTCATTGACCCTCTCCTCTCCTCATACCCTTGTTCTCTACACAAGCTTCTCTTCTCTGACCCAAAAGTTCACCCATCCCCACAACCCCTTATAGCCAAAATACTTTCAACACAACAACTATTTGATCCCATTGTTAAATGGTTCAAATCCCATCCTTCACCGCCTGTGGCCATCGTCTCCGACTTCTTTCTCGGGTGGACTACCGATCTCGCTTCCCACCTAGGCATTAAACGAGTAATGTTTTCGACTTCTGGTGCTCTTGGTTCTTCCATTTTTCACGCGTTATGGCGAGACATGCCCCATATTAACAAACACAATAATGACAAAGATGAAAATTTCTATATTTCCTTTCCGAAATCCCTAACGCGCCGAAATTTCCCTGGTGGCACTTGCCACCAGCGTCGCGTTGTTTTAAAAACGGAGATCAAGATTTTGAATCTTTCAGGACGACAATATTGGGTAATATGAGAAGCTGGGGAATTGTGTACAACACATTTGAAGGTTTGGAGGGGGTTTACATTGACTACATTATGAAACAAATGGGCCATGATCGTGGTTGGGCCATTGGTCCATTACTTCCTGAAGAATACGGCCCAATGAATAGTGCAAGATCCGGGTCCAGTGCGGTCCCACCTCATGACCTTCTCATGTGGTTGGATAACAAACCTGTTGATTCTGTAGTATATATTTGTTTTGGTAGTCGAGCCACATTAAGTGAGAAGCAAATGTGTGCATTAATATGTGCACTCAAGCTTAGTAACATCAACTTTATCTTTAGTGTCAAGGAAAGTGATTCAAGCTCTATGATCCTTAGTAGGTTCGAAGACGTTACGATGGCCCATCAAGGGTTCGTGGTCAAAGGTTGGGCTCCACAACAGGCTATACTTAAACATCGGGCCGTAGGCTCGTATCTGACTCACTGTGGGTGGAACTCGATTTTGGAAGGAATTGCGGCAGGTGTGATGATGTTGGCGTGGCCAATGGGTGCGGACCAATTTGCAAATGCTACACTACTTGTTGACCAGTTGGGAGCTGGGAAACAAGTTTGCGAGGGTGGGCCTGAGCTGGTTCCTGACGCGAACGAGCTGGCCCAATTGTTGGATGTGTCATTGAATGGTGATTTGCGAGAACGAGTTAAGGTTAAGGAGCTAAGCGAAGGCGCCGTGAAGGCGGTCAAAGAAGGAACATCGATAAGGGTTTTGGATCTGTTTGTCAAGCTTGTATCTGAAGTTTGAGATTACCGTAAAAGGATTAAAAATCCATGCTAGAACTCTTCAAAATATATTTTGAAAATTTCAGTCTTTCATGCATAACTAAATTGTGATGCAGAAACACCATTCCGTTAAGCTAGTCATATGAACAACACAAATGGATTGATTTGAACCACCAAGATCTTACATACAACATTATGGATCACTACTAATTATTTGAAGAATTAACCATAAAATGATGCATAATCACATACAAATACTATAAAAGATATAGATTAGATCATTTATGAATCAAACTCAAGGCACTTCTGATTTTATTAATTAGAAAGCTGCATAAACTTTTTTTCAAATTGTAATACATATACAAATATACTAATTGAAACTTTCAAATAAACTTATGCCGATGTGCAAGGGTTCGAAGGTTTGACCTACGATTAAGCAAAACACATGGGTTTGTTAAAAATAAACCAACATAACAGGGCTATCCGGACTCGAACTCATGACCTTTCTTTCACCAAGGGGATAAGGGGTTTATTACTAGAACATTATTGAACTTGTTTCAATGGGTATATTCTTATGGGGTCACTCAAAAAATGGGTTCATCATCTCTACTAGAATTGTTAAATTTTATGGATTCCTATGAGTCTAAACCAAAAGGTGTGTCTGCTCCTGAACTTGCGTATAGTCTCTACTTGTGATTTTTAGTGAACGGATGTATTAACCGGTGATTAGATGAACACTACCTTCAAGTTAAACTAAAGTTTATTACAAGTGGATAAAGTTTCATAATTAAGCTATTAGCTACTGATGAAGATTGTTTCATTAGTGTAGAAGTGTTATAGAACATAATTAGTTATTTTATAAAAGTTATGATTAAAGAATATAAAAACATAACTTAACTTTCATACATTGTGCGAACTAATTAACATCTTGGAAGCAATACTTTGACGTGGAAGGAGAGAGGTAATGGGACCCACCTCATAGTTGGAGAGTTGGTTCTCTATAAGAGACACTTGGAAACCCAGACTTGTTGGACTTTTCCCTTTTGTTCTCATCCTTCTTTAAATGACATTTATGAAACAAAACTAGAGCAGCAAATTTTGAATTTTAGAGCGACATCAAATCAACATCATCATTCATCACTAATCAGGTTGCATTCTTGTTTTGTTTTGTTTTGCGTATTTTACTAATAATTTATTTCTTGTTTAGAGTTAGGCATTAGCCTTTGATTTTTGATAATTTGATGTTTGTACAATTGATAATTGATTAGTTGTATATATAAGTTATTGCAACTCAGTGATTAACTGATTTTGAAACCAATGTTAAACATTATGTTTGCATTTTGAAACTTTGAAGTGTGAAAAATAAATAGACTTTAGTGATCTTAGTTCTTAAACTAAATGTTTGAGTGTTTGTTTAATTGTTTGATGTTTATATCATTTTGCTACACTACTATTGTTTTATTTATTTTATAACAATCAATCAGTTATCAACGTAGTGGAGGGTTCAAATGAGAATAAAAATTTTGTAAGAATAAAAAGAATAACTTTTAAACCAATAGAAATTCTTCATTTACTTCATTTAATGCGTGTATTTAATGTTATGAAAAAGGGCATATAGGTAAATCCATAATTGTCATTAATTAGCTAATTAATTAAACTTGTAACTCATTTTTTCATATACTCTTTCAAGATAAAATAATTTATGGTGTAGGACAATTTTCGACATGTGTAGATAAATTTTAGTATGTGTATGATAAATTTTGAAACGTGTAGGGTAAATTTACATGTGTGTACGGTAAATTCCGGTAAATGTAAGACATATATAGGATAAAATATTTTTGTTTTATTAATGAGAAATAACATAATTAATGAGAGGAGTTATAGACTATTTAATGTTTACAATTATGTCATTTCTTCTTTTTCTTCTCACATTAAATTTCTTCTCAAATGAACTTTCCCCTGTCAGTGTATATATATATATATGTATATATAGGGTAGGGATCAAGAGTGAACAACTCTATAAGAGTGAACTGTGCGAACTGATCTAGGCCGTTGATTTTAATCATCTTTATTTTTTTAATAGTGACATGATTGTAATTAAGTAAATATCTTTTTAACTTTAAAATTAAATTAAAAGGGTATATTTGTAATTATAAAAATGGAGAATCTTTTAAATTAGGAAACAAAAACCGTTTCCTTACCATCCGCATAGTTGATCCCCACACTCCTCCCAATTCGCATAGGTTGTTTTTGAAGAAATCTGTATCCATAATATCTTCATTTCATGCGAATTCTTCCCCCAATATACCGAGGCTTTCGGTTTTCCAGTATATCAAGAAACTTTAATAAATCAGTCTTGTATACATGTATATAATATATATATATATATATATATATATATATATATATATATATATTATATATATATATATATATATATGTGAACTGTATACAGTGATCCATCATCATAATAGTATACATACATGTATCGTATGTAGGTCTGTTTAATCATAGCAGTAAACACATGTGTACCGTATGTAATAATGTATAAGGATAACAACATGCACATGTGTACTATAGAAAAGAATGTATAATTATAACAGTATACACAAGTGTACTATGTATAGTAATCTATAACCAAAACATAATACACACGTGTACTGTGTATATGAATGTATAATGAAAACTGTGTACAGTGATGCATCATCATAACAGTATACATACGTGTATTGTATGTAGGTCTGTTTAATCATAGCAGTAAGCACAAGTGTACCGTACGTAGTAATGTATAAGGATAACAGCATGCACAGGTGTACTATAGAAAAGAATGTATAATTATAACAGTATACACAAGTGTAATGTGTATAGTAATCTGCACGTTGTCTTTAGCACCATTTTCGGCAACTTTGTTCGTAATATCTACTGGTTGCTCCATTATAATGAGACAATACGATTGAACATTAAATCAAATTCTGGAAAATATGTAACTGTTCGAATGATTTTAACTCTTTGTTTACGGATCAATAGGATGAATACGAATTGAAGTTAATTATCATGGACTGTTGTTGTTTTCGGTAATATAGGAATTGAATTTAATTTAAAAGATAAAAGATATTTGGAATTGAAAATCACAATTAGTTAGGAATCTTTGTAGTTTTAAAAAATTAATCCCTGAAACTTTTAAATTAATGCCTCAAGTCCCTTAATTTGTAAATTTTACTTTTTTTTTCATTCTTTTTTATTAATTTGATAATTATAAAACCTCTATAGTTTATTACTTTTATTTGTTTAGTTTTTACATTTTTAATTTAATTTTATGTATTTTTAATAATGTTAATTTTTTCAAATTTTATTTGAAAATAAAAAGTTTAGTGATAGAATGTAATATCATTGCAAGTATGATGAAATATAATGGAATGAGGTGCCAAATGGTGTTTGGGTGTGAAAGTATGATGACCGCCCCTTCTACCATAATAAAGGTTTTTATTATTTTTTCTTTTTTTTTTTGCGTACAAAATTCCTTTTAGTTTTCACTTGCTAATCTTTGTGATAGGTTTTTGAAAAACATTCACAACTCAACAATAGCATACATCTTGATTTGGTTTAGTTTGATGTGGATACTATCAACTTTGATCATCTTCTACAAATATTAACTTCTTTCTTTTCGACGTTTGTTATTTGAGACATCCTGATGTTTTTAAGTTTCTTGTAATTTAGATATGGAACATGAATGAGTTGTTTTTAAAAGTATTTAAAAATAGTTGCATGTTTTGATTCTGTTGTGTGGATGTGCAAGTTAAAGAAAACCTGCCACTTATGCCTTCAGAGTCGTCGCATGTAAAGTTAGTTTTTTTGTACCATTGATTCTTGCTCTGGTCATGAATGACCCAATCTATGGCAATCACCCCTACTTGTAGTGGATGGAGATGCACACCAAAATAGACCTACGCAGCAGTTAGTGCCGAGGCAGAGACATGGACCATGAAAGCATGCATTTTAATCAAACCTTTTCGGACACTTCTTACCACAGAAGAGGGATGATAATAAGAAGCTTACAACTCATGCCATAATTTTCAAAAGGACATGCGAATCTCAATAGAAATGTGATGTGTGTTCAGCTAGGGAATCGAGATATAAGATTGGTTATAAAACTACTTACGCGTTTAACAAATATACGATATTAAGTGATACCTTCATGTAAATGATCTCATGCTCGATTACCCGCATTGGAACAAAATATATTGCTATATTATGTAAATCATAAAAGAGATTATATATTTGAAGTTGTTAGAACTAAAAACTATTAAACATAAACATAGTACTATTATAAGTGTAGTTGAGTATAGGTATTTCAAGTTACTTGTGGGTGAGTTTAACATTTAATTTTGAGTAAAAGGAATCCTAATATGTAAAATTAACCAACTAAGATAGCAAAGGGGTATGTTCAATACATGCTGTATTATGCGAACCCGTTGATCGATGTCAAAGGAACCCGTTGATCGATGTCAAAGGACCGATAAAATACAAAGAGAAATGTGACCTATTAACCTTAACTTGTTAGGGAAAGTAAGGCGTCTAACTATGATGAGTTTATGATTGATGTAAGTGCAATTGATTATTTAAGTAACTACTCCTAGCTAGCTTTTAGCACGTGATTGGTTTTGTGAATTAGGAAGATTAACTTTGGCTTTAGAAAAGCAATAACTGAAAACAAGATTAAAATTGAATTTTTTAACAATGGTTGGAAAAGGGATCACCCAGGTTCAGGTTATGCAAAACATGAATGACTTAACTTGAAATATAAATTGGGAATTACATAGATATGATTTGAAAAGCAATTGCAATGAAGGATAATCGCAAGCCAAAGGAATCTAGCCACATTGAACTAATGACCCGTAAACAAATAGTAACGTGTGATAGGACGTCGTCTTAGTAAAAATCAATTCAAACAATACGAGAGTCATCAAACAATTACTGGTAACTGATTGCTAATAACCAAAAAATGGAAATTATTAATAAGTTCAACAAAGTCACATTTGTTCTTTAATTTTAAAATCATCACAAGAATTTAATTAACTATTAAAGAGGACAATTAAAAGGTAATTCAAGTCTAAACATATATCAACCCGGGTTGATCATACTGCCATAGCCGCTCATCTACATGCTAAATTCTTCACCTGGGTCAAATCAGGTTTTAACTTTGGGATGGAGTGATAGATTGGAAACTCTAATATTAAACAACCCCCGTCAATTCCGATTTGATTTTGTATTTTTATGACACCTAATGGATGCCACTGTGCAATTGGTACTAACTTACAAGGCCAACACTTTTTTTATAACATAAATTGTAAGGTGCAAAAGCTGGAACCAAAAAGTATAAAGCTGAAATAAATTATTTCTAGCCCAAGATACAATATTATCACTAGACCACACAAGTCTAGGATACAGTATTCCACCGGCCATACAGGTCCAGGACAAATAACAAGCACAAGAATTATCCATTATTACATGTGACACATGCTTAAAAGACACGTCAACTCTCCCTGATGATTTTATGAATATATACAAGTTATAATTCACATTAGTTAATTATGACTTTGTACACGCCCATGTCATCATAACCCAGTGCTACCTTTGGTACCCATGCATTGGACGTTGACTTACATCACAATTCATTCAATGTCCACTACACCACGGGTGTAGTATCAATAAATCTTGTCATGGCGACACATATAAAGGACCTCAAAATCATATGTACGTGTTCTCAAGTTATACACATGCATACACCAATCATGCATTATTACAATTTGGACAAATATGTTTACGTATTGAAAGCATTCATAAAACGCACCTTTAATCGATGGATGTTTATTATAATCAGTTTGAATTTGGTTGAGAAACAAATGAGTTTTTGAACTATTTATGCCTATTTATAAGAAAATTCATGGGTGACTTACTTACGTTTGTTTATTTAACAATTTTTAAAAATGATATTGGAAATAAGTGGTCTTGCATTCCACAGATACACACGTCCATATGATTTATTTTCTTATTATGATTAATTTGATTATTATATTATAATTAATTTCGCTCAAATCTTGTTTTAGTTTTTATAACTTTTAAAATATAGCCTTTTATAAAGTTATGAATATGCGTTTTAAGACAACCTTATGTTTTCTCTCTATGATTTAGTCTAAGTTTCAATAAAATGGAGCATGATCAAATATAATATATTTTACTATAATTACTAAACGGTTTTGACAAGATACCCTAATGGTCATTTTACTCATTACTTATCCGGTTGACGATGTTTCATATACTATTTTCAAAACAAGGTGTTACAGTTCTCCCCACCTTTTAAAAATTCCGTCCACAAAATATGTGTGAAGAACTATGGGTATTTTCTTTTGATCTCATCTTCTATCTCCCATATTTCTTCGGGTCCTTTTCTTGCATTCTGGTTAGATACATACTAATGGGAATTTAATGTTCCTCAATTTCTTGACTTGTCCATTTATTATCTGAATGGGACCTTCCATAAAATTCATTTTGCCGTTGATCTGAACATCTTGCAATGGTATCTTGAATGACTTATCCCCCAAACATTTTCTTTAATTGGACATGTGGAACGCGCCATGAATTCCTTGTAGTTCCTATAGCAGTTTCAACTTATAGGTTATGGGACTGACCTGATTAGTTATCCCAAATGGTCCAGTATAACATGGATTAACGTGACAATTTCTGTAACATAAAACTTTGCTAATTTATCCATCTTATAATCTTCTCATATTGGTAAAAAATGGAAAGACTTGGTTAAGCGATCTACTATTATCCAAATAGTATCATGCCCATAGTTAGCTTGTGGAAGTTTGGTAATGAAATTCACTGTTACCAAGTTTTTGATGGTATTAAATATTATGCAGGTTTCTGATGTTCTGTTTTAACTTGTAAGCAAGTCAGGCATTTGTCCACATACTTACGGATGAATTCCTTCATGCTTGGCCACTAGTAGTTCCATTCATCTTCTTTGTCTCATATTTAACCTATTGTCCTCTAAGATGTATTTAACGCTTTAGTGATCAACGTAGATCACACACTTAGTACTATATATGTAACTAGTTTAAGTTCGCGTGTGTTACACGGGTTGTATAAAGAAAATATTTATAAAACTATGTAAATTACACATAGATGTAATTGTTACTATGCTCACAATTGGTTCCCGTGTTATGATCATCATCTTTTAGCACCCCCCATAATTATCGGTTATAATGAGGAGATGGTCACGCTTAAAGATGCAAGTTGAGCTAAACATGCATAATGTAGATGACCCATCATATCTCATCATGTCATAGAGTTTCTGTAAGTTATACTATGAACTACCCAAATAGCTTGCCTT
Source organism: Scalesia atractyloides (assembly GCA_947069175.1). Classification (NCBI taxonomy): domain Eukaryota; kingdom Viridiplantae; phylum Streptophyta; class Magnoliopsida; order Asterales; family Asteraceae; genus Scalesia; species Scalesia atractyloides. The sequence continues at coordinate 14,034,438 of CAMTDV010000029.1, forward strand.
AAGAAACTCTAATGTCTAATGGTTTTCCCATTAAATTAATTATTAGCGAAAGTAATTTGAATTTCTTGTTTATATGTGAAGCTTCATTTGAACGAATACCAAAACGTAGATAAAGAATGTAGTGTCACTCTGCCCTAAAAATAAAAAAAATAAAAAAATAAAATAATAATAATAATAATAATAATAATAATAATAATAATAATAATAATAATAATAATAATAATAATAATAATAATAATAATAATATATTTATTTCTTTTAACTTGTCCGATCAGCCCACAACCATGTGTACCATTGTAACGAATTAAATACAAAATTCATGCCAAAAGCCTTCTACGGCAGGTCTAAAACACAAAAAAGTAGCATAATTTATTTATTTTTATAGAATAAAAGTTACCTCTCCGCCCTTGAAATAGCGAATTCATCCGTATCTTGTACACAAAAAATGAAGTTTCGTTCCCATCTTTCTTAGCCTCTAACCTGCTTGAATATAGAGAGCTAACAAACTTGTTGAATGGGCTTTCCACCCTCTCATAAGGTCCCTTGAAAACTTCAACTCCTCAGCTGATGTAGACACCTACAAATCACCGGCATGAGCTGCTTAAAAAACATGTTCGGTTAGGTTTCGGTTAAAAGGGTTTCAGACCGAAGGTCAAAACGGGTGTTCTATGTAAGATTAAATATATTATTTATGATATTTAATCATGTAGCCATTATAATAATTTATATTATATTAGATCAAAATATATTAATCCTATTATATAATTAGTTGGTAATTGTTGATGGACCATATTACCCTTATTAACTAATTAGGATTTCCTTCTGGGTGTATATAAGGAGATGATTATAGAGGTTTAGGATTAGACTCTTACAATAACATCACTAAAACTATAGCCGCCACCCACCTCTCTCTCCATAACCTAAACCGAATACATCCCTAGTTTGGTTCTTACCATCATAATCTTACACCCTAAGGAGGAACCAGATTACACTGACAAAGATGTCGAACTCCGTGGCTGCGTCTCTGACTGGATTCTCTGCTGGCCTGTCTGCCGTCACAGGTATTTCAATATGTTTTCCATTATATTTGAACAGAACTGATCAACATGTGGTATCAGAGCATATGTTGATAAATCAGTTCTGTTATGTATCCACTATTTAGGGATTAAAATCTAGAAAACATAAATTTTGAACATGATTACAGTTCCGAAATCACATGACTTGTGGATTAAAAATTCGGATATGATGTTTTAATGGTTAATCACTGTTCCGAAATCAAATTGGTAATGTTATGTTCCGAAATCATTATAAGGAACTCAAAAAATCCCAGATTTCGGATTCCAGAATTAAGTCTATGTTTTAGGGTTCATTACTTGTTCTTCTGAAGTTCGAAAAAAGTCCTATATTTTGGAGTTAAATGCGGATTATTAAGTGTTTTCCCAGTTTTGATCTATTTTTATATAACAAAATTTTCGAAATCTGTTATAAGATAAATAGATATTATTTTCGAAATATTTTGATATATTTAGATCAGCATTAAAATAGGAAAACTAATCCCATAATCCCTTAATTTTCGAATTTCAAAACTTATCACAACTAACTGCCATTATTAGAGATTTTTGAAATCTTACAGGATAACTCGGACTAACATGAGTCTTATCCGAAATGACTAACTCGGACCAACATGAGTCTTATCCGAAATGACTAACTCGGACTAACGTGAGTCTCATCCGAGATGCCCATTTCGGACTAACTTGGGGCTCATCTGAGATGATCATTTCGGACTAACTTGGGGCTCATCCGAGATGACTATTTCGGACTAACTTGGGGCTCATCCGAGATGACCATTTCGGACTAACTTGAATCTTATCCGAGATGCCCATTTCGGACTAATCCGGAACTCATCCGAAATGCCTATCTCGGACTAATCCGGAACTCATCCGAGATGCCCATCTCGGACTAATCCGAGTTTCATCCGAAATCCAAAATTTTATCCGAAATCTCATTACTAAATTAGGCTATTTTTGTGAACTAAATTTCATCGCTAACAAGGGGTTTGCTATTAAATAAATGTTTTGTAAACACTTAATTAATTATAATAATATAACTTTTTACAAAACCAAATAGCTTAACTTGAATGGGCTTCTGATGTATCACTTCTGCCCAAAGGTGATTTGATGCATCTATTTATGTTCAAGTATTATAAAAGGCTATGTTAATTATGCATTATAAACGTGAATGTTTTAATTCTGGCCAAAGCTGATCAAATTCATTCATGTCTAGCATACTTGACAAGTGCATAATTAAAGGGATTGTCTCATTTCTGGCCAAAGCTGATTTGTCACAATTACTTTGCACACATACTTAGATGATTACACTTCTGGTCAAAGCTGATTTGTCTTCATTTAAGTAGAACTTTTAACTAAGTCTATTATTTTGATGTTAGTAATAGATAATATCACAGCTTCATAATTAAAATGGTCATTACTTATGCCTGCCTTAGAATAACTTGCCCTTAGATCACATTAAGACTTTTTTTCTTAGTATCATAACTTGCTCATATTATTTCCACTATCAGCGCCCAATTGCGGGATTCCACCATTGACTGGTGATAACTTTGCTGCATGGAAAGACTCTCTCATGCTAACTCTTGCTTTGCTAGACTTTGACTACGCTCTAAGAGAGAATAAGCCTGAAGACCTTACTCCTCAGAGTACCGTTGCTGAGCAGCTGGCTCATGAAAAATGGACTAGGTGTAACTGCATGTCTCTCATGTTCATGAAGCAGTCCATAAGCAATGCAATTCGAGGAGCCATTCCTGATTCTGAAGACGCTAAAACCTATTTGGCTTATGTGGAGGAGCAGTTTAAGGGAACGTCTAAAGCACACGCTAGTACTCTTATCCTCAAGCTGGTGACTACTAAGTATGATGGAAGGAGTGGCATCCGTGAACACATCATGATGATGAACGACTTGGCCCATAAGCTCAAGGGATTAGACATGGCGATTAGTGATGGTTTTCTTGTTCATTTCATCATGACTTCGCTTCCTTCGTCCCATGAAGCATTCAAGATCAATTATAACACTCGGAAAGAAAAATGGTCGATGAGTGAGCTGATCGCCATGTGCGTGCAGGAGGAGGAGCGTATGAAGATGGATCGAACTACTGATGTTGCACACTTTACTACCTCCAGCTCTAAGAAGAGGAAGAGCACTTATCCAAGGAGGGATGTTTCTAAAGTCCAAAAGCCCAATCCTAATACAAGTACGCCTTCCAGCTCTAAGAACTCCTTAGGCAAACCCTATTGCAAGTTCTGTAAAAAGACAGGACATAAGCAAAAGGAATGTCCAGACTTTAAGGAGTGGCTGGATAAGAAAGGTAACGATTTTTTCATGATACTTGAGTCCTATGACATTAATGTTCCTGCTAATTCTTAGTGGTTTGATTCTGGTGCTATGACTCATGTCACTAACTCTACTCAGGGATTCCTTACAATCCGGAGGCTGGGAAGAAACCAAAGAACACTTAAAGTGGGGGATGATAGAGAATTAGAAGTAAGGGCCATAGGAACTTTACAATTGTTTATGAAACTGGTTTATGCATTAAACTTTATGATACCTTATATGTTCCTGAGGTAACTCGGAACCTTGTATCAGGACCAAAGTTAGACATAGATGGTTTTGACATTACTCATGGTCATCGCAAACTCTCTATTCTCTATGATTCTGTGGTTTATGGTATCGACATTCTAGATGGTGGTCTCTATAGATTAGAACTAGATGATGATTTTTCCAAATCTTTGTTGTCATATAATATTAATGAATCACTCACAAAGATGAAACAAAATCGAGACTTAGAGACTTCATCCATGTTGTGGCATCAACGTTTAGGCCACATCTCAAGCGAACAACTAAATCGACTCGTAAAGGATGAAGTCTTACCTCCTCTCGATTTTACTGATTTCGGAACATGTGTCAAATGTCTTAAAGGTAAAGTGACATTAGCGAATAAGAAAGGTGCCACTAGGAGCTCTAATTTATCTAAACTCATTCATACTGACATTAGTGGTCCTTACCAAATTGCTGGCATAACAGGACATACTTCATTTATCACTTTCATTGATGATTATTCTCGTTACATGTACTTGTATCTAATTAAGGAAAAATCTGAGTCTGTTACAACTTTTAAATATTATAAAACTGAAGTTGAAAAATAACTAGATTAAAATTAAAGTTATGAGATCAGATAGAGGCGGTGAATATTCTAAAAGACATACTGATGTGGGTCAAGCTCCTGGTACATTTTATGAGTTTTGTATGGGCCAGGGGATTATAAACCAATACACCATGCCGGTACACCTCAGCAGAATGGTGTCGCTGAACGAAGAAATCGTACCCTTATGAACATGAGTATGTTAGCCAACACTAATTTACCATTATTCCTCTGGACTGAAGCGTTAAAAGCAGCTGTTCATATATTCAATAGAGTTCCTTCTAAGTCTGTCCCTAAAAATCCTTATGAACTTTGGACAGGAAGGAAACCGAGTCTTAAATATATGAAAGTATGGGCTGCATTGCTGAAGCGAAACTTTACAATCCTTTCTTAAAGAAACTTGACCCTAAAACAGTTACTGCTTCTTTATCGGGTATCCTGATCACTCTAAGGGTTATCGTTTCTATTGTCCTTCCCATGTCACCCGTATTGTTGAAACCAAGCGTGCCGCGTTCCTGGAGAATTTTAAGGTCAGTGGGAGCATTATCAACCCTTACGAAGAATTGCAAGAAGTACAAGATGCGGGGGGGGGGGGGGATTCGTCGCTTACCATTACTCCGTTTACTTCTCTTGTACCCAATGCAACAACTGCACCTGAAGCTACTGCACCAACTCCAATTTTACCTCCACAACAAGAACCCATTATACCTCATAATGAAGGCACATTAAAACGCTCAGAACCAAGACACCACTGAACCCGATAATCAACTCAAGAGGTCATCTAGGCACAGAAGGCCTACTAATTGGGATGATTATGTTACCTACCTGACTGAAATGGATGCCGGAAAGCTCAATGATCCTATCTCTTATAATGAAGCCATTAGCTGTGACCAGTCTTCTGAATGGAATAAAGAAATGAATGATGAGCTTGAATCCATGAAGAAAAATGACGTTTGGGATTTGGTAGAATTACCCAACAGTGTCAAACCCGTAGGATGTAAATGGGTATTCAAAACAAAACTAGATCCGAATGGGAACGTTGAATGCTATAAAGCGAGATTGGTTGCAAAGGGCTACACTCAGAAAGTAGGAATTGATTATCAAGAGACGTTTTCACCTGTGTCTCGTAAAGATTCATTAAGGATCGTTATGGCCCTAGTAGCTCATTTTGATTTAGAGCTGCATCAGATGGACGTTAAAACCGCTTTCCTTAACGGAGACTTAGACGGAGATGTTTACATGAAGCAACCTGAAGGCTTTAAACCTGAAGGTCAGGAGCATCTAGTCTGTAAGTTGAAGAAATCCATTTACGGGTTAAAACAAGCATCACGTCAATGGTACCTTAAGTTTGATGAAGTCATGAAGAGGCAATGTTTTATAAAGAATCAAGTGGATCAATGCACCTACCTCAAGATGAGTGGGAGCGACTTTACTATACTTATCCTTTACGTAGATGATATTCTATTGGCAAGTAATAGTTTAGACATGTTGCATGAGTCGAAGCGGTTACTTTCGCATAACTTCGACATGAAGGATCTCGAAGATGCTTCTTACGTTATTGGTATCGAAATTCATCGAGACAGACACAAAGGGATCTTAGGATTGTCTCAAAAGGCTTACATAGATCGTGTCCTTACTCGTTATAACATGCAGCAGTGCAAACCCTCAGTCGCTCCAGTAGTTAAGGGAGATGTTTTAGGTTCATTCCAATGTCCGACAACAGAGGATGAAAAGGAGCAGATGAGCCAGATACCTTACGCGTCAGTAGTCGGGAGCCTAATGTATGCTCAAGTCTGTACTCACCCAGATATCGCTTATATTGCTGGAGTGCTAGGCCGTTATCAGACTACTTCTGGCCTAGATCACTGGAAAGCAGTTAAGAAAGTACTTAGATATCTGCAAGGGACGAAAGACTATAAACTGACTTATAGAATAAGTGATCATTTAAAAGTGGTAGGCTATTCTGATTCTGACTTTGCCAATTGCAAAGATGACAAGAAATCCACTTGGGCTATATCTTTATGTTAGCAGGCGGATCTATCTCATGGAAGAGTCATAAACAACAGTTAACTACAACTTCCACAATGATGGCAGAATACATTGTTGTTTATAACGCAACCTGTCATGGAATGTTGCTTAGAAATCTAATTACTGGACTCAAAATTGTTAATTCCATTTCTAGACCATTGAAACTTTACTGTGATAACTCAGCTGTCGTTAGTTTCTTAAACGGTAACAATTCGACTGGAGCTGGTTTATATCTCGATACAAAATACTTGTTCGTACGTGAACAAGTTGAGGAAAATAATCTTTGTATTGAATATATTAGTACTAAAAATATGCTTGCGGATCCGATGACTAAAGGTCTCCCAGTTTTCGAAGAACATGTTTCGAATATGGGATTTACTAAAGACCTTGTTTAATAGCATATTGTACTTACTTATTTTAATTAATGAAATTTCCTCAGTTTGATTTTGTATGTCTCTAACATATGTTCTGCTGGTATAATGACATATAGACAAATATAAATACAATTCAAACGCTAAAGGGCTTACTTACATATTTTGATCATAACTGTTAGGTTCTAAATTGAGGCTGTAGTATGACTAATGGGGGTCCTGAGTCGAATGATAATTCAACGGCTGTATTTCTTTGCTACGGTTCTTGGTTTAAAGCTAAAATGAGTGTTAACTCCTGATCAGGCTTATTCTAATACTCATGATAAATGATTACTCGGCTAAGCGGGAGAATGTAACATTATGTAGCCACTATAATCATTTATATTATATTAGATCAAAATATATTAATCATATTATATAATTAGTTGGTAATTGTTGACGGATCATATTACCCTTATTAATTAATTAGGGTTTCCTTCTGGGTGTATATAAGGAGATGATTAGAGAGGTTTAGGGTTAGACTCTTACAATAACATCACTAAAACTATAGCCGCCACCCACCTCTCTCTCCATAACCTAAACCGAATACATCCCTAGTTCGGTTCTTACCATCATAATCTTACACCCTAAGGAGGAACCAAATTACACTGACAAAGATGTCGAACTCCGTGGCTGCGTCTCTGACTGGATTCTCTGCTGGCCTGTCTGCCGTCACAGGCATTTCAATATGTTTTTCATTATATTTAAACAGAACTGATCAACATTCTAGTCAAAATAAGTTGCTCGATAATCATACCCCAAACTGTTGTGTTTCCATGCAGTTGCACCTCCATTCAATAAAATAAATGTAATATTAAGCCTTTCAAAGAATAGACTATACAAAGAGTTCCTAACCACGGGGTGTCAGCCCAGTGGCCAGCCTCACCCATTCCAAACGGGAGGACGCGGGTTCGAGTCCAGCTCGGCCGAATAATCATGCTGGGTAGTAACCGCCAGGCAGCTATGGGGCTAAGCTAGCTTGGGGAGGGAGAACCCTCCCGCGGTCAGGGGTACCGTGCATTTACCCTTTTTTCTAAGAGTTCCTATGCACACGTTGGACAGTCCCTAAGGCCAAAGTTAGGTTAACATCAAAACTTGACTTACATTCAGGAGACATACATCCCTTGCTTAGTGTAGGGCGGACTAAAACTTAGCGAAATCATATAATAGTTCTACATGATAAACTCAGAATTAGTATGCAAAAAAAAACTGATGATCATACCGCTTCCTTAGAAATGATTGTAACCCGACGGTTGGACTCCTTTCTTGTAAACTCCCTACAGCATAACCCTCCAAATATAGTAACACACGTATAATGAATAACGAATAACCATAAGAACCAACGACACATATGACAATATTTATAAAATGATTAACAATTTTAGAAATAATAACATAACTTAAGGTTGTGTTTGGTAACAAAAGAAAAGTACATTACCCAATAACAGCAATCTACTTTGAGAAAATATGTACATAAGACCAAAATTTACCTTAAAAACTAACGAAAAAAATTCATACTCCTAGAAAAATTAGAAACAAAACGCTTTCATTTTAATTACCAATAAATAAAACACAACACATCTTACATCATGGTTGTTGTAACCGGTAAAAGTTTGATGAGTATGATATCAGTGACCACCCTTAGGCATATGCGTTAGTTGTCCTATTGAACTTAGATCTTGGGATCTTCAGTCAACTAAGTTAGGTTTTCTTCACATACCCTTTTTAATAGGCTTTAGTTTAATTCCACAACTTGATCTCTAATTAAGCATCAGGTTGTTTGATCCATAACATTATTTTTGACTTTATCTAGTCGTATCAAATAACTTTAATTATTTGAGATCAGTTGTCATGATGTGTTCTTAACTCGCAAGTTAATTTGCCTATTGTCAACTTCTAATACTATAACCTCAGTGGCCATCTGAATCTGGTTATAATATATGTCTTTCTAAGATAAATATATCATTAAAGGCAAACACATCTCCATTATGCACTACGATCTTTGTGCCCTCCACTTAGTCGTCTGTTTGCAATGTTAGATTGGATTACAAAATCCTTATTGCCAAACTTGTATAATACAAATGCAAGACACCCCCACATTTAAGTGTTATAGGATATCGTCCAGATGGGGTAATGAAAACCATTTCTACATACCCTTATTGGGTTGTTTTAAATGGATCCTCCCCCACATTTCTTGCCATTTGATCAACATTTCCATAACTTTACTTATGAAGACATTTATACACAATGATTGAACAAGATCAACCTCATTGTATCAATGAATTCAACTCATATTGCATTAGCTTCATAAGCTTCCTAGCTGACTAAAGCAACACATGCCATTGTCATAAGTTTGTCACACACTTAGAATAATTCTAATTTAACATCTAGAATAAGCCTAGACAATGAGTCTCGTCATTAGCTTTTCGAACAAACTCTTCAAAAGTTACATGTCTTTTCCTTATAATGAATGAAAATTCTTCCTCAACTTTGTCTGTACACAAATTCTTTTTGTGTTCATAAACATTTGAATGTTTAGAGTTAATTGGTCTCCGTCAAGACCCATAATTAACTAAGTACTAGTCTAACATGCTTTAGACTACAATACTTTAGCATGTGAACAGAAGATGCATCTATCTGATTCTTCACAGCCCTAAGGATATCATAATATCACTTTGTAATATTCATCTCTTGTTAAGAGAAAATAATGAGACTTATTCATAATCCTAAAACATCAGTATTTAGGAAGGTCTCACAAATTATTGTATATAGCACATAACTAAATTTTATCATTCAATTAAGGAACATAACTTATTTACCTTTGATCTCCAACACTTTACCATTGACTCATAAGTACTTAAACGTAAGTCTTAATCCAAGTCACTTGGTGAACACACTCATCGCCAACAAGATAAATGTTCCTCGTCTACAATCACTTTTATGTGGAAGATAGAGTCAACTAGATCCACACTCAACAACATGGCATACATAATTTTGCCATAAGTGATTTACACACATCTATTGTTATTCATTAGGAGATATGTATATTTAGGATGCTCTCCTAAACAAAGGTAAAATTTCCATATTCAAGTGGTAGACGCATCTACGTATAAATCTCATAAGATTTATTAAAGGTATCCACTAACATATAGTACTTTTACTTTCATATGTTAGAATTCACACTTGTGAATTTCCAATGACTTCTAACGAAGTATTTCGACTTGATTCTCGTTTGTGTATCTCATCTCAATACACTCACTACTCACTCATGATGTGGTTACACATTTGATGTCTCATCTTTGACTTTCAGTCAACGCAACAACCTTCAAGTGGGTTTTTGTCCAAATATATTTATGTATTATCTGTTTAAAACCATATTCTTTTAAACAATGTATAGTTGACGTTATAATTACTTTCCACAAAAATAATTTATACGTCACAAACATTAGTGATTTTCTTTGTAAAAAATTGCATGTGTTATCCGAATATATTGAACACAAAACAATAAAATACATTGGAAACCAAATCATAGTGCCAAACCCTTTTGAAATTTAAACGGAAGCATAGACGATATGTAGACATCAAATATCAAAGTGCTTTTATCTTCAACACTTTATGTTCTAACCGAAATCTTCTCAATGATATCGTTCCATGGCATGTCTTGAGGTACTCCCTCAATAAGACTCCATACACTTGTAAGTACAAGTTCCCCATTTCATCTTGAAATTTTAAACTTGGACAATTTTGCTCAAAACAACACCAAGTTGTTACAAAGGCTACATTTAAGTAGTAAACTTGAACATTTAAATTTGTTCACAACGACACCATGTTGTTTTCCATCAAATAATATTCACGAGATTGTTACTTTGATCAACATATGCTACTTCTAGCAAGAGTAGCACACCATTTGAATTCTCAAAATTGTGCCAAACTTTATTTGAAAAATCATTTTTAAAATATTTCCTTTGTTTTGCAATGTACAATATTTATAATATAAATTAGAGTTTATGATAACATAAATCAAAACCCAAAATATCAAACGATTTTATATTGTTTAATCTTACTACGCATGTACTAAACATTTTCTAACACACATGTTAAAAAATTGTTATAACGGGCACAATACAGAAACGAACTTTTACATAAAATGTTTTCCAAGGATAAGGTTTATAAAATAAACCATTTCTTATCATTTTTAATTCACACATAGGCAATTAAATGTTTACATAAAACATTTTCATTCATTGCCATATACAATTTACAATCTCTAACATTGTATTTGTGATACACATTTTCTAACACACGTGTTAGAAAATTTAAGTCATTTTTTTATATATAAAACATGACCATTTGGATTTAGAAATCACAAATTAAAGTTGGTGATAAATCCCACACAACTACACTATTCTTACTCTTGTAGTTTTCCAATCTCATCAAGTTAGGCACATAGCCTACTTTAATACAAGAGACATGGGGTGAAAAGAGTCTCACTTAATTAGAGATTTTATTAGAGACATAAACTCTAATAAAAACTAATAAATTGACATAAAACTCTACTTAATAGTTTATCTTCCATATGAAGAGTCTAGTAAATAATTATAATTTCATTAAATTTATATAAATAATAAAACCATCACTTTATGGTGATTTAATTTTTGAAGTCAATCAAATATTAACTTTAATGTATGAACTTTTATTTGTATTCATTAAAATCAATGTTATAACAAATTACTTATATAAAATATTTACATAAAACATTTCAAAGCATTTGTATTTTAACCATTTTTAACAATCATGTTAAAATGAAAAAAATTCTAATGCGCACGTTAGAAACATTAACATTTCCACAAAATGTTAATTCGACTTGCTATAAACACATATATGGTTCAAATAAATAAGTCATTTCCAATACACACGTTAGAAATGAACAATTAAAAAAATTGCTTCCAAACTAACGTTTTTCATAAACGTTTCTAACACACATGTTAGAAATAAATAATTACAAAATCATTATAAGGCTTATTAGTTTATATAAAATAGACTTATTTTTAACACTCAATTTTTTGAACTATATTATATAAATAATATGATCATTTCTAACAAGCAGGTTAGAACATGAAACGTTTACAAAAACATATGGTTTCCACTAATAAACCCGATCTAACACAAAAGTTAGAAAAGTTTAACGATTCCAAAATCGTTTCAAAACCAAACGATTGAACCAAAACTATTCATTTGTACCACGGTATAGGATTTAAGATTGTATCTCAATCTCAAGAAATACAAACATAACAAGTTGTACTACATACATATTTCCCAAAAAAAAATATTTATAAGATCATGATATCAAAAATATTTTATTTATTTATTTTTTATTATAAATCTTTCCATGAACCCAAAATCCTTATAAATAAGGTTTTAAGATTGTAGCAAAAATCTTACGAAATCTGTTTTAAGTTTGTAGGAACTAGGTTCACTTTTCATAAAATATAATTACAAAATATATAATAACGAGACGCTCGTTATTCAAAGAAAATATCATAGTATAATATCGGTTGCAATAACTAAATAAAAAGAAAATAAAATATAATTCTATATACAAATCTTGATTCAAGTCGCATCTCTGGTGAGTCCTTTACCCGCACTTGATAGCATCCTAGACTGCAACAAAGAGCACACTAAAACGTTGACGATTTTGGTTGAGTCACGTGTTAAACACGCTTCCCTTAAAACAGATTTCGCGCCTCTACTAAAGACGATGCGACTGTTTCCCAGGGTACAACAGCCGAAGCAGTATGTACTGCCGAAGATGGCTCATGCGCCCGATGTTACACCGGGTAATTGTAGTGTTTAAACTTATGGAACAAATAAGAAAGTGATGCTGGTGGAAAACAAGTAGAGTACTCCTCTCTCTAGTTGGTCTTCAAGTGTTCATCCTCCTTCTAGTATTCTTTTTGTATCAAGCAATACCATATTCTTATATTCACAAAAAGAAGAACATAGCCTACTAATTGTACAAAAGTTAAGGATTAGTGAAAGGTTTCACTTAATTATTCATTTAATTAAAGACTTAAAACTTCTAATAAAACTAATTAAATGTCATAAGAAGCTCTACTCAAGAGTTTCTCTTTTATTCATCACATGAAGATTCACTTAATATTTACAATTTCATTAAATTATAAATATATCCATTCACCAAATTTCCAACAATAAGCACCAATTAATTAAAAAAGTAAATATGCACCAACTAATCAAAATTAGGTCGCAATTTGGGAAGATACACAAAGAAGAAAAATAGGTTACAGAAGGTGTAAATCAATCCATGTCATAACATGGTTGTGTTTACATTCAAGAACCGAAAATTAAAGATCTTACCAGTTTAGGGGCATGCATACCTTCATCGAAGTTACCAGAACCCTAGATTAGGTCGCCGTTGTTCGTCTCAGTCATAAACCCTCATTGTTACCTCATTTAACTCGATCCACCACCAGCGTCTTGTAGGATAGACATTAAATAACATGTTGCTTGATTCCAATTGCGATTTAGGGGTTTCTGAAACTGAAAAGACAAAAGTGTTATAGATTAAGAAAAAAATACCCATTGAAGAATTCATGACAAAGCAAAACATAGCAGATGACTGTGGCTCTAAAAGATCTCAAAAGTTGAAGATTTAGAGTTTGAAATTTGAATATACAGTTTGAAAGGAAAGGCTAACATACTTATGGAAACAACGATTGTATAGAAAAATACATGAGAAAAAGAAGCGTGTGATGGTAAAGAGAGTAGAACTTCCATTCGGGAATTGCCGCTCAAAATTGTTTGGTGAAGAGTATAACATTGCCATGTGGTTATTATAGGTGTAAGTTAATGCGAAGTGCCACTAAAATGTTTTGTTTTAATATACTTTTAGATGCCTGCATATCTTAAGGGCAAATATTATTGTTCCAACTTAAGTTGTGGGTGGTGTAATTCTTTTCATGAATCTTTGAATGTTGAGATACATAGGCGATACCTTGCCTCTTTGCATCAATACTGTCACACCCCGGATTTCCAACCAAACCTCGATGGGCCCGAGTAGGGAGTAATATGACGTAAGTTGATGTTATCATAGTCAATTAACATAGCACAACGGAAGTCTTGGAGTTTAAAATACTATTACGAACCAAAATATCTAAAATTCCATAGGCGGATCTAAAATATCTAAAATATTACAGACGACTTGTAATGTAAGATCCATAGGCGGATCGTAAAATATACAAAAGATGATTAACAAACTTTAGGGCAGATCTAAGGATTCGCAAGATCCTCTTATATCAATACCCAAACAGCTTCTAGCCTCTTTCGTATTGTACCTGCAACTTAGTCTTTTGAAAATACATTAGCTTTTGTTGGTAAATACAATTAACTGACTCGTTTTGAAAATATTTCAAAAATTGATTTAAGTGCACAGGGCACGAAAAATCTTTTATAACTTGAAAAAGTTATACTTATAATCTTGTTAACAGATTCACATGTTTGTCAATACATATGGGGCCAGTACAGAGACCGAGACATGATTAACTGACACACTACTTATGAACCAACGAAGGAGTTATCCCGAACTTGTGGGTAAAAATATTTAGCATTCGCATCTGTCGGGTGTATGCCTACACCCCGTGCTTTGGTCGTGGCCATTAGTAACTTAAATGAGTCGAGGATATCCAAGACACGGTCGTTAACCTCCAATGTTTAAGTTATCAAACATAACTGATCAAAACGGAATATGCAGATTTACTAGCCACAATCTGGCATTCGATTGATCCCATTTCCGACCAAGCGGTAATAATTTACCGTAACCCAAGCCCGTATAGGGAAAATAAGTCAAGAGTATTTACCTGAGCTAGCACTTGATTTAAATGCAAGTTTATATTAACTCAGTCGTTTAATCAATTAGATAAGTCAGATAGCATTTACTGGAAGGCTTTGGTCTGGAATAATGGCATAAGCTAACCAATTAGAATGCTAACGGTCCTATTTAAGTCATAGACTTAAACCGACTAGCTTAAAGGATCAAAACGATACAATACGCTAGATTAAGCGATGACCAGATAGAATGTAGTTTAAACCTAACAAGTACTTAAGACTATTATGTCATGGGTAAACAATTAACATTCTGGAATTTGAGATTAGAATGATAAGGTTAAACCCGTTTTGGTTAATCTTCGTAAACTAGTTACATATACTTAACCGTACGCATATAAGCGATATCGGGGAACCGGATGAGTCATGAACAAGTTTTATATGTCATTATACTTTAAATAAGTTGTAATATCAGTAGGATATCAAATTATGTCTGTTGCGGTTTTAAAATGAAACTTCGCCTTATAAGGCGTTTTGACCATTATATGTCGTAAAAAGAAAACTTGCATATATTCTGATGTTATGATCATAAACAATTTGGAAAAATACTTAATTTGTGATATATGATCAGTACGATAGCACACATAGTGTGATTTATGGTTTAGGACCAAACTATGCACCGAAGGGGCATTTTGGTCTTTTAAAAATATAACTTACGATATTATATTAAAACTTAGTTTATGATCAGAATAATAACATCATAATATGTTAATTGCATTAACATATCAGTAGGTAATTTATTTGCAAGTTCATTGTTGATTAAAACCTTGTTTATGTAAAAAGGGCATTTTAGTCAAAGTTTGACATTTAGCAGAACTTGTGCATAAACTCAGATTATGATTATGATTATGATTATGATCATGTAATATAACCTCAGAGGGTTATGCTACATGGTATTACGATCATAATGCGACTATAAGTCATTAGTTAACTAATCTAAGTCGGGTCAGAATCGAAAGTCAAAGCAGAAGTCAAACTTCTTGACTTTCGGTTGCGAACCGACCCTAGGACTGAAATTGACGGATCGAACATGTTCCCACATGTTCTAATAATTATTCTCAACTTGTTTAAGTGTCAAAAACATCTTTATAACATATATAAACTCAGATTATAATATTTATAAAATCTGACCCGTTTGACTTTTTAAAACATATTCTTGACCCGTCAATTGACCTAGCAAACGTGATCTTTAGGAGGTGCCCTTTTAAGGGATTAACACCTACCTTATTACGATCACTTAGCCATGTTCAACTTGAACATTGGCTAGACCATAATTGTCTTAACCGAAAGTCAAGGCATTTGCCGAAAATGCTTAACTTTTGGCTATTAAAAGCCTATCTATAAAAAGAAAAGAGCAGAGATGGAACACTTACATGTGATCCAAGAGAAACTTAGAACTCAAAGGGAAGCTCCTAAATGACCAGGAACTTCCAAGAGTGTAATAGAGAGGAGAAAAGGAAATGAGCAAGGATAAGGTGAACTAAGTGGGCTATTTATTATGCAAGAGGGTGTGTGAGAATGAAGCCAAGTGTTAGAGGTGTTGTACGATCATTACAAGTGTCTAATAAGGTGTCAAGAGCTGCAAGAGTGTGGCAATTTGCAGGCTAGGTGGCACCTTGACAGAATTTGGGGTTTTGACACATTTAGTCCCTCAAAAATAGTTTTGTTAAATGTCGTGAATCATCCCTTGACTTATATTCAATGACATAATGACACAACTAGTTATTTTCTTTCAACACGTGATGTATTGAAGAAGAGTACGGATAACCGAACGTTAACAAGTGTCACACTAGGTGTTTTTACGACTTATAAGTGTTTACTAGCTTAAAACGTAATAGATACGAATACTTATGGTTTTATGGGTTAAATTACCCAAATTAGTAAAGTTAAAGGTTCGGTGAAGGAGCGGAATGCTCAAAGATGGTAAATCAGAAGATATTGTCTCAACCGAGAAACGTTCGGGTCTAAAGGTGGCTTGATTAAACAAGTAATATGAAAATATCAAAGTCTAGGGGCCTTTGGGCCATTTACTGAAAGTTAAAATGAAGAAAAATAGAGGCTTCTAAGCCTCGCGTAGGCTACAGTCTACAGACCGTAGCTTACGGTCAATGTAAATCCATACAACAGCTTTAGATCGTAGCTTACGGTCTTGACCGTAAGTTACGGTTATGCTTATGAAAATCTTATGATTTTGCATATGTTTGAGTGGCTAACTCATTGAGGTATGATCCGAGGGCATGTACACGTGTCGGTATATTACCAAACGTGAATTTTACAAGGTGTTACAAATACACACTATCTTTGAATGTCGAGATGCATAGGTGATGCGCTTGCCTCTTTTCATCAATACAAACTTTAGTCCATAATGGGAGGCATCACAATATACTACAAAATCTTCGATACCTCAGGTAGCGCTAGTATTGGAGCACTAGATAGCTTCATCTTGAATTGATGAAAAACATCTTCTCGCCCTTGTTACCTTAAAAAAATGGGGTATTCATCTGAGTCAAAGTCATTAAGGGCATCGCTATGTTAGAAAATCTTGAATAAATCTTCTATAGTACCCGGAGTCATAGTCATTAAGGGCATCTCTATCTTAAAAATCTTGAATAAACCTTCCATAGTACCCTGCTAACCCCAAGAAGTGTCAATTCTTCGTGAGGTTTCTTGGTGTCTCCCAATTCTTAATAACTTCAATCTTTGCAGGGTCTACTTGTATGCCCTTTTCATTAACAACGTGCCCTAAAATTTGGACTTTCGTTGTCCAAATTTCACACTTGCTAAACTTTGTATAAAGTTGCTACTCCTTTAGCAACTTTAGAATGGCATGAAGATTTCCTTCATGTGCTTCTCTACTCTTGGAGTAGATGAGGATAGTATCAATGAAGGCGATTACAAAATGATCGAGGTATGGTTTACAAACTTGGTTCATAAGGTCCATGGAGATAGCTGGTGTGTTAGTGAGGTCGGAAGGCATCACTAGGAACTTATAGTGACCATACCTTGTCCTAAATGGAATCTTAGGTATCTTCTTCTTTTCATACCTTTAGCTGATGATATCTAGAATTAAGTCTATTTCCGAGAAATAGCTTACACCTAGTAGCTGATAAAAAAAATCATCGATCCATGAGAGTGAGTATCAGTCTTATAAAGTTACCTTATCTGGTCTCTATAATCGATATATATCCTCATTGAGCCATCGTTCTTCTTGACAAAAAGAATAGGCGCACCCCATGGTGACGTGCTAGGATGTATATATCCCTTATCCAATAACTCCGAGAGTTGGTTTCTCAACTCCTTCATTTCAGTTGGGGCGAGGCGATGTGGGGCTTCAACAATAGGGATCGCTCCTAGGATCAAGTTAAATTTTAAACTCAATTTGTCTATGGGTGGCAATACAGAAAGATCTTTAGTGAATACTTCGGGAAATTTAGTACCTAGATGGCTAGGTGACCTTGTCAGATACAATTAGTTACCTATATCATGGTAATAAGACTTAAGGGTTTAATAGTTTTTCCCCATAAATTGTCAAAGTTCTCCCATTTGGTTCCTTATTTTGAATTTGCTTCTTGTCACACAATATTTGAGCTTGGTGGTTAGCTAAACAATCCATCCCTATTACTATGTCAAACTCTCAATGTTTCATTGGTAGTAAGTCTATGAATATTGGGTTGTTATTATTACTAATCTGGATGGTACAATCCTTGGTAACATTCACAATTTCTTCTTCTCTTCTATCTTCTAGTTCTACTATAAATAGTTTATCTGATTTATAAGGAGTCTAATTAATTGAAACTCTAAAATTCTCATATATAAAACTTCTATCAGCACTAGTATCAAACAATATTTTAGCTTAGAAGTTGTCTAGGAGAAACGTATCTGCTATAAGCTTAGGGTCCCTACGAGCTTCTAAAGTATCAGAGTAAAACCTCCCTCTTGCTCTATTGGGTTCTCCTTCTTCTTAGGCAGCTATCACTATAATGGCATGCCTCTACACAATTAAAATACTTACATGGTTGATCTTCACAATCACGATAGGTGTCTATGTTTCTTACAATATCTACAAATTAAATTGTTACATGGACCACAGATATCTAGGTGGGGTCACCATTACCTTTTAAAATCTCTAAAATTGGTTCTCCTCTGATCCTAGTAGTTGTCCCATTTTTCTCTTGGGGAAAATATCTAGGGTTTTCTTTTGTTGTATCTTAGTAGAAATGCTTTCATCGACCTCTACCACATCAGAATAAGTCATTGCATGGTTGCTTTGATGAACATGCGATATTCTAAGGGTTCCCAAAACAAATAATTGAATACGATTTTCTTCAATGGTTACCAAGTAAGGCACAAGTCGAGTCATTTCATTGTGTAATACCCCCAACCGACAAGGAAATGTCGTGGCGTCACGCAAATAGATTGTTCAAAGCACATGATCACTAGTTAAAAGTTGAAATGTATATTAATCTCAATTTACGTATCCAACAACAACTTGTTCACAAAAACCCCAGAACATATTTTGTATTAATTAAAACTAGTTCCAAGAGCATCCTAAGAATGGCAAATCTTGGAAATATAACTTCAAACTTTGTAACCTAAAACATGTGTAAAATCAAGTGTAAACTACTAATAGTTGGTGAGCAACATAGATGTAATGTAGATACTAGTTAACATAGTTTAACAATCCACATATCATGGCATTATTAAAAGCTAACTTGTGAAACGAGCATGGAAAACTAGAGTGTACCCGTGTCATATAATAGGGTGTACTCGCACAACAAACATGGAAATACAGAGTGCACCAACCACTCAACAATTGATAGTTCGTCATCCTTAGTTCAAGATGGGGATGGATAGTGTGTTGTTTCAATCACCCGTGTCATCTAATAGGGTGGGCTCGTCAACCTACAACGCTATAATCTACTACAGTTGGAATCATTAGAAATTTGCAATAGTTCAACGAACATGTTTAAAACAAACAACTAATGAATAGCTCACAAGACATAGTAGTGAATTGTAATAGTTCAAAAGTAATAAACCCTAATAGTTTAAAGTGTATATGAACTTATGTTTCATCCCAAAAGTTAAACATGGAAAAAATAAATGGGCTATGTAAACTCACCTTAGCAAGCAAGCAAACGGATCACATAAGATGTTGTTGATGACAATGTTAGGAGAAACCTAAAGAGTCACCCTAAATGTTCAAATGATAATGTTTAATGGGCAACCAACTTAGTTTAAAGTCTAGAACATTCTAGGAATATAGGCAATTAGAGATTCTAAATCTAATTAGAGAATAACTATAGTTTTTGATTTATGAAAGATTCGTATTTAATTAGTTATCAAATAGATAAATTACAGTTACATGTTACGAATTGTGAAAACGAGATACAACATAATTAATTTACATATTAATTAGGATAGGTATTTTTTTTGAACGGCTAACTGCTTTCCACGTGTAAACTCACCCTTTCGGAGTATGTCCATAGGGCGACTACTCGACCACCGCTAGAAAGCGTAGCACACCCCTGATGCGCAGGGAACCCCGTGGAATGGGTAAACCCTCGCCCCCCGTTGGACTCGAACCCGGGTTGAATCCCGAGCCGAGCCTTCACTCGGATGTCACAATCACTGCGCTGCAGATGGAAGGACATTAATTAGGATAGGTTAAGTGCGTGAGACAAAATATTAGTGATTGGTTAATTGTTTTTAAACAGGAGGAATTGTGAAAACGAGATACAACATAATTAATTTACATATTAATTTGGATAGGTTAAATGTGTTAGACGAAAATATTAGTGATTGGTTAATTGTTTTTAAACATTACAAAGTATGATAGTTGAATAATTAAACAATTAGTTGTTTAGATTTATTAGCATAATAATTAACAATTTTAAGATTTAGAAAATTATTTTACTTAGAACAAAAGGAAAGTAACAAATAAAGTGTACACATTTATTAAATATAACTAATAAGATAACAATTTAATTGTATAAAATATGTTTAATGGATAAAAGTTGAACTTATAAATATCTAATTTGTATAAATCTAAAAAAACATATTTTTGGTTAAACAATTTCTAAAAATTATTTTATTGTAAATCGTTTGTTTTAATAAAATTAAATGATGAACTTAATTTACTCTTCTATAAACTGATTTTTTTATTTCTGTTTTAAGTGTGTATATATATATATATAGGAACAATCCACTAAAAAGTGAGTTTTGTCTAATTAGACTACGAAGAATTATAGAGATAACATGTAATACTCTTTAAAAGTAGGATGCAAAGGCATTTTGGTTTAGAAACACAAGCTTTCACCATTTTTTTCTTAAATATACAACACAAAAGATCTTTAAAGCAATAAAAAATCCAGTACAAAAAATATAACATTAAAAATTCTAATACATAAAATTCTAGCACAAAAAGAAATCTAGTACAAAAAAAATTCAGCAAAAAAATGCACCACGAAAATATAGTATAAAAAATTCACCACAGAAATGTTATACAATATAGAAATACAACACAATTTGTGTTTTTTTAGTTGTCATATTTTATACAGCAAAAGGTACTTAAATTAAAGATAAAAAGATTCTTGATTATATGGTGCAATTTTTTCTTTTAAAATAATGTTGTATAAAAAAGTTATGAATATTTAAAAAACTTAAAGGGGGAGGGGGGGGGGGGGGGGTGGGAGAAATGGTTTTAAAAATATGAATCTTAATGTTTCCTTATCTATTAGGAAATAATCAAAGATGTCATAAAAGTTAATATATGAGTTATTCCAAAAATACCTGACACCCCTCTTTTCTTTTACATGATTAATCTCTTTTATCTTACTTAGGTAAACTTAACTTTTCATTATACTGAGTTTTGACTTTTAACATATGAGGTATTGTGTTTTTAATATAAAAAGTTATATAGTACAATAAAGGACATTTTTGATATTTTACACTTATGCAAAAAAAAAAAAAAGCAAAAAATCAAATCAAAAAAGAAAATTCTAAAAATCTTCTTTTCTACAACATCTCTACTAAAAAAAATAAAATCATAACAATTTCCATTTTTATATTGCCGTATTATTTACATTACCGTAATCTTTTATACAAAATTACATTTAAAAAAATAGAAACTCAAAAACTGTTGTAAAGAACATACGAAAAAAAAAACAAGTCTTGCATCCTCTTAATCTTCATCGTCTTTGATCCTTGAGTCTTTATTCCATTTTTTTAAATAGTGTAAAAAACGCCTCCAAAACTTTTTTCCTTGATTTTCTCTTTTATATTCACAAACAACGATCTGTAAAAATAACAAATAAACATTTCAGTACCTTGACGTAATATATCTTTACATTAAATTTTCCCCTAAAAATATTAACTCTTACATAAATGTAAATATAAAATTCAACCCAACGCTAAAAGAAATCTGTAAAAAAACCCAATAATTTCAACTTCAAATCTATTCAAAATCATCAAAAAACCAAAACACACAAATGTAATGTTTATTACAGCTAAATTTTTATCATCGCTCTTTACATACGGGCAAAAAAAAAACTATAAAAACCTTGAAATCCAACTCAAATTTAATATTCAAATCATCAAAAAACCACAAACACAAGTGTAAATTTGGAAAAATTAAATTCTGCTTGTAAATCTTTTTAAATCCAAAATTTTTATCATCATGTAAATGTCTTTTGCGAGAATTTTTATATCGATTTTTTATGCCGCTGTAAATGTTTTTCCGAGAATTTTTTATATCAAAATTTTGTTTAGGCCAACTAGACTCGAGCTCGACTCATCATGTTTTTATGAAGTTCAAGCTCAATTTCGGCTCAGTTCGAGCCTTCCTAAATGAGCTCGAGTTTGGCTCAACCTGACTTGGCTCAAGCTATTTTGAAAACAACCTTAAACGAGCTAAAAACCTGACGAGCCCAGTGTACCCGTGTTGTTGACTACCCTTTGACCAGCTCTGACCAGCTCCAATGTGGTCGACCAGAGTTAATGGTTGTTGACTTGCATCCAAACAACCCAGTTAATGGTTGTTGTCTTCACATAAAAAGTGATGTAAAAACACAAAAAAATGTGCGAATATCGTAACGAAAATTTATAAGGAGGTTTACATATATTTACATGCATGCAAACACATATTTCCACACTTGTAAAATTGACAAACCATATAAATTTTATTTGTAAGTTTTTGTAGAAAAGCAAATGTGAGAAATTACACACGTAAACCAACAAAACTTATCTGGCCCAAGATCCATAACACAAAAAAACTCACTAGAAAAAATGTATGAAAAAAAAAACGTATGGAATTTACTTTTAAGAAATGTTTTACCTTGACGAAAAGCTGGAATTTACTTTTTGAGAAACGTTTTACATTGACGTAAATTTGGTTCCTAAAACTCTTCACAAACATCACCTACCAAAACAAGTTTTACATTGACGTAAATATGTAAATATCCTAGAATCCCAGCTCCAAATGTATCCAAATTATCAAAAACCCAAACCACAAGTGTAAATCTAGAAAATGTGGAATGATAACAACGTAAAACTTAGTCAATCCTAAAATTAGTCTCAAAAAAATACAACCAACCTTAAACCCAAACCTATGTTGGTCAGAACTCATTTTGACCTGTGTACACGACTTGACCTGACTAGATCTGCTTGTATTGCAACACTTACCAAAAAATCAATTAAACTAAATAACACAACTAAATCCAAAGTTAGAAAAATAAAAAAAAAGTTTATACAATTTTAAATGTTGATTGTGTAAAACCTGGGATAAAATCTTGTTTATGCAAACAAAATTGAAATCCCACGCAACATGATTTTTTTGCCAAACTAATAATTTTCCTATAAACAACAATCTTTCACACAGATTCTAAATTAAAAATAAGGAATTAATAAAGTTCATATTATACCTCGAACTACCTTGAACCGGAACAATCATCCCCTGCAACAAACAACAACATCGGACGTCGGAGTTCGTGACCCACTTCAACCGACCCACGATTCCCCTGCAAATTGGACATCAGGTTCACATGGTCATTGCCGTCACCATCGTGTTAATTTTCCCTTGCTTATTATACTTGTTTACCCACATTAACTTTCATTAAAAAAAATCAAACCCATCTCTATTATACAACCAAATCCATCATAGCATAGCATAGAATCTTATGCATGCTCATATAATTAATATCTCTAATATCTAAAACCATTACCCTGTATATCGGAAGCCGACATCTTGAACAGTCAAAAGTCAAACCCTTTTGCTGATTCAAGAAAGAAACCAACACCTCTACAGACCAAACATGATGATGGATGCATATCACATACCCTAGGCTAAACCTCCGGTGGCGATTGTCGATATTGTGTCTTTTCCATAGATGGATAAATTAACAAGCTGAATACACGAGACAAAAAATAACACACATCACATACATGAATCGGATTTCCGGCGAACCTCTGCCATGGTTTTTGGCGGCAAATAAAAAGTTAGATCTGGACCCTCCGCCATGGGGGTCTAAAACGAACATGGATCTGGAACTTCTCACACCACACCACCGTTATCGACTTTTGGAACGACTAGGGGCGCCAACCACTTTGTCATCAGGATCGGGAACGAACTAGTATGTAGAACTTTAAATGTAACCACCTTAAACCCCAAACACCATTCACCCCAAGCCGTCGTTTTGTCATCGGGAAACCTGTGGTACCCGAGGAAAATCCACAGTCATCTAAACTTATCTTTCACTTTACTGTGACTGCTTACTTCTTATCAAACTTCGGGACGAAATTTCTTTCAACTTGGGATGATGTGACAACCCTAATTTGAGGTTAATACTTTAACCTAACCATAGTTAATTTAGACAAGCATTCATAGCACTGCATTAAACTAGGGTTAGTTAAATGAGTTTGCATTGGTAATTCGGGGAATTACTGGAACACACACAAGTTAATTCTCAAATGTTGGTGACTAACACGAATAAATTATAAACGGGCGATTTACACGAAACTTATATGTTACATGACAAATATGTGAATTTTATGCTTTAACTGTAATTTGCAAGATGTTGTGTGCTTTGTGTGAAAGTTAATTAGTTGAGGTATTTAGAGTTAATAGTGAAACTCTAATAAAACTCCTGCATAACCCTAAACTCCCCATAATCTCACTGTACGACAGTTCTCTACATCTTTTCTCTGATCTTTTTTCTACACCAAGTTCTCTCACAAATCATCAATCTTTGATCTTTCAATCCTCCTAGAACAATTACTATATCAATATAAGGTGAGTGCTTATGCTATAAGTTGTTGTTCTTGTTAGTTTGATTTCATGCAAACCTTGGATAATCCAAACAATTGATATGTGTTTGATTGATCATGCCTGATGAATAGATAGTTACTGTAGATTGAATGAATGTGTAATGATTGCTTGATGTTAGTGATGTTATTGATGTATTAGAAAATGCTAAACTGCTGAGTTGAATGGTAACATTGCTGAAATTAGGGTTTTGGTCGATGATATGTAATTGTTACATTGAACTGTGATTTTTCCTTGTTGTTGTGCGTTGTTAGTCAGGGAATAACTTTGGTTCGAATTTGTGAAGTCACAAAGTCCGAACTTGTGAGTCCGAATATGTATGATTGAAAAGGATGTCCGAACATGTTCACTTGAGGTCCGATTTTAGTAGATGTTAATGATGTCCGAGTTTATGTGTTCTCAAGGTCCGAGATTGGTAGATGTGCATGAGTCAGAGTTTAACTGAAAACCCATGTGATTTCCAGCTTTATATGTTAATCTATACTGAGTCCGAGTTTATATGAAACCTATATGGGATCCGGGTTTAACACATTTGTCCGAATTTATACATGTTGATGGGGATCCGGGTTTGACATGTTGTCCGAATATACACATTTATTTCTGAGTTTAATATATAT
Organism: Scalesia atractyloides; assembly: GCA_947069175.1. NCBI lineage: Eukaryota > Viridiplantae > Streptophyta > Magnoliopsida > Asterales > Asteraceae > Scalesia > Scalesia atractyloides. The sequence goes on from CAMTDV010000029.1 coordinate 14,059,923, forward strand.
ACATATCTAGTCCGAATTTATATATATACCTATTGGGCTTATATTATTGGAGGTTTACACATTAGTGCTACATTTGGGCTTATTGAAGGGTTTTGGGCTTCCTAGTGCTCATGGGCCTAGGGCACTTAAAACATTTTCGAAACGTTTTCAAAATGAGTCAGTTGGTGTATTTCCCAGCTAAAGCTAACATATTTCAAAGACTAAACTGCAGGTACAATATAAATAGGCTGGAAGTGCTCGGTAGTGATAGAGGATCTTGCAAATCCTAAATCTGCCCAAAGTCTGTTTTATATTCTTTCCATGTACAATTTATGATCCGCCTGTGGATCTTCTATTACGAGCCTGAATATTATTTTGTATTTTCGAACATTCGGTTTGTAATAGTAATTTTACTCCAAGACTTCCGCTGTGCCGTGTTTAATTGACAATGATGTTATCAACTGACGTCACGATACTCCCCACCCGGGCCCACCGGTGTATGGATTTGGGTTGGAAATCCGGGGTGTGACAATGCGATCAGGATTAGGTTGTTGAGAATATTCCAGGAACAGTAATCCAAGATCAATCCCAGATGTTAGATCTCCTTCGAGTTTTTCGAGATCTTCAACAGTGGCCAATCCGAAATCTTTGAAACTTCTTCGTTTTCTTTGAAATCCGCAATATGTAACTAATGGGCTAGATGATTAGTATAAATATATGTATTAGGTTAATGTTTTGGGGTTAGAGAGTTATTATTGAAAAACTTGTATCAGACACTATTCTGGTGTATGCAAGTTGTTTTTGGTTCAAGAGCTGTTCTTCATTCTAATATTTATTTCCGCAATCGATTAGTCTTACAATACCTTTCCAGATCCGATTATCGGGACTTACAATTGGTATCAGAGCCTGCTGTACAATACAGGCTCCAGGTATCGCAGATCGAAGAACTGTTCAGAATTGAAAGTTGTTGCTGTTCAACCTGGATTACTGTTTAGATTTGAAGGTTGCTGTTAGTTTATCCTGCATCGCTACTGTTCCGAAGAACACGAAGAAGGCTTGAGGATTTCGGATTCCATACTGTTGTGGATTCCGAAGAAAACGAAGTAGTTTCAAAGATTTTGGATTGTCCACTATTGAAGATCTCGAAAAACTCGAAGGAGATCAAACATCTCAACAACCTAATCCTGATCGCTTGTCACACCCCGGATTTCCAACCCAAATCCATACACCGGTGGGCCCGGGTGGGGAGTATCGTGACGTCAGTTGATAACATCATTGTCAATTAAACATGGCACAGCGGAAGTCTTGGAGTAAAATTACTATTACAAACCGAATGTTCGAAAATACAAAATAATATACAGGCTCATAATAGAAGATCCACAGGCGGATCATAAATTGTATATGGAAAGAATATAAAACAGACTTTGGGCAGATTTAGGATTTGCAAGATCCTCTATCACTACCGAGCACTTCCAGCCTATTTTCGTATTGTACCTGCAGTTTAGTCTTTTGAAAATATGTTAGCTTTAGCTGGTAAATACACCCAACTGACTCATTTTGAAAACATTTCGAAAATGTTTTAAGTGCGTATCAGCACAAAATCTTTTTATAACTTGGGTTAATTGACCGTCCAACCTTGTTAACAGATTTACATGTTTGTCCATACGTACAGGGCCCGGTACGGAGACCGAGACATGATTAACGTACACACCACTTTGACCTCACGAAGGAGTCAATTCCTCCTAAATTTGTGGGAATGCATTATTGAGCGTCTATCGGGTGTATGCCTACACCCGCGCTAAGGTCGTGGCCATTTCTATTGTAATGAGCCGAGGATATCCAGGACATGGTAGTTAACCCCCGATGTTTAAGTTATCAAACAAAACTGATTAAATCAGAATATGCGGATTTACTAGCCACAATCCAGCATTTGATTGATCCCATTTCCGACCAAGCGGTAATAATTTACCGTAACCCAAGCCCATATAGGGGAAATAAGTCGAGAGTATTTACATGAGCTAATCTTCTTTTAATTTCAATAACTCAGCCGTATACAAAAGTACTTAGTGCAGATAGCATTTACCGGCAAGTCTCTAGTCTGGATTATGGCATAAACTAACCAATTAAATACTAACGGTCTTATTTAAGTCATAGACTTAGACCGACTAGTGTACTTGATCAAAACGTATAACGCTAGATTAAACGATGATTGGATAGAATGCAGTTTAATCCCAACAAGTACTTTGACTTGTGTAATATGTATAAACTATAAACATTCTGGATTTTGAGATTTAAATGACAAGGTTAGACCCGTTTCAGTTATTTTCCGTAAACTAGTTACATATACTTAAATAAGTTATAATATCAATAGGATATCTACTTTTATGCCCATTAAGGTTTTAAAATGAAATTATGCCTCATAAGGGCGTTTCGGTAATTTCATACCGTATAAAAGGAACTTGCATATATTTTAATATTATAACTATAAGTATTCTGAAAAAAATAATTTATTAATGATATAATATCAGTAGGATATTAACTTTATATGTAATTTATCTTTTATAACCAAACTATGCACTGAAGGGGCATTTTGGTCATTTTACACATAGTTTATAAATTATTTGGAATTCTGAGTTCATAACATGTACCTACTGTAAAACATTTAAATTTAAAATAAGTTTTAAAATCAGTAGGTAACAAGTCTTGGTCAAATAATGTGGTTTAAAACCATACTATGCGCCGAAACGACGCTTATGTCGTAAATGACATCTTTATGCGATGTTTACAAAAACTAATGTTAAGGTTAGATTAAAATGTTTTAGATATGTTATTTAGTATAACATAGCAGTAGGTAAATGATTTATCTTGAAAAGATTTGATTAAAACCATCTTATAAACCACAAGGGCTAAAATCGTCATTTATCAACATAGTTTAAGGACCTGTTTGAAAACTCAGTTTATAAATTGGTTTAACATCCCAAATAATCCTACTTATAATATTACATTAGTAGGAAGCTCATTTTCAAGTTCATTATCATTTAAAACCTTGTTTTATGTAAAAAGGGCATTTTAGTAAAAAATGGCATAATTACGGAACTTGCGCATAAACTTGGAGTCTGATTATGATCATGTAATATAACCTCATAGGGTTATGCTACATTATATTATGATCATAATTCAACTTTAGATCAGTAGGTAACTAATCTAAATCGGGTCGGAATCGAAAGTCAAAGCAGAAGTCAAACTTCGCGACTTTCGGTTGCGAACCGACCCTAGAACTGAAATTGACAAGCCGAACATGTTCTTACATGTTCTAATAATTATTACCTACTTGTTTTAAGTGTCAAAATAGGTTTCATACCATATATAAGATCAATTTATGATTTTTCCGAAAAATGGTCTGTTTGACTTTTTAATATCATAACTTTGACCCGCCAATTGGTCTAGCAAACGTGATCTTCAGGAGGTGCCCTTTATAGGGATTAACACCTACCTTATTACGATCACTTAGCCATGTTAATTTCGAACAATGGCTGGACCATAATGGTCTTAACCGAAAGTCAAAGCGTTTTCCGTAAAACGCTTGACTTTTGGCTACAAAAGCTTATAAACGAAAATGCACTATGACGGAACACTTACCAGTGATTCTTAGGGTGTAAAAGAACTATGTTGGATGCTCCTTTAAGCTAGAAACTTCCAAGGAGGGAGAAGAGTTGAATTTGAGAAAGGTGCAAGTTGAAATCATGAACTTAAGCACCTATTTATAGTTGGAGAACTCAAAGGATGTGATGCCAGGTGTTTAGGGGTGTAAGAGGAAGCTTACAAGTGTCCCAAAACGTGGCATAGCTGTTTGGAAGACCATGGTTTCGAATTCATGGTTTTTGGAGCTTTGTTTGGTAACTAATCAAACTTTCTGCAGCAGAGGCTTTCTCGCGCCACGCGAGAGACCCATGCCTGGTCTCTTGTGGCCCGCGACCGCCCCTTGGTCAGTTTCAAACTTTGACACTTTTTACCCCTTAACTTTATAAAGCTTCTAATAACCTTCTAAAACACCTTTTTGGCACTTTTAGCCCTCCGTAGCCAATACTTGACATACCCGGGATTATGCCCGGACATTGTCGAGCTCTCGGTTCGTTAAAAGGTCACTCAGAGGTATAAATTAACATGTTGACACTTTTAATCCCTCCATTATCCAACTTTCTCATATTTACAGAATTGAACCCTCTCGTCCAACAAATGGCACGCATGAGAGTTAGGACTTCGCAAAGGATCACTCAGAGGCTTATTATAAGCATGTTGATTCCTATGTCACTCAGAGGCTGTGCATGTTGACATATAAGTCATTCAGAGGCCAGGTTTTTAGCATGTTGACATATCAGTCACTTAGAGGCTAATGATTTAAGCATGTTGACATATCAGTCACTCAGAGGTTGTTATTTATGCATGTTGACATCGGATCGTCACTCAGAGGCTCAGTTTGAGCATGTTGACGCCTTTAGTCCTTATTGGTCTTTAGTAGACTATATTTAAAATACAACACGTGTCACTATACTATTGGACACGATTTTACAGGGTGTTATATCCTCACCCCTTAAAAGAAATCTCGACCTTGAGATTTTATTAAAAAAGATGGGGGTATTTTTGTCACACAATGGACTCAACCTCCCATGTATACTCGGGACCTCTAAAAGCGTCCCACTTAACCTTTACTATAGATATCATCTTTCTTCAGAGCTTCTTAACCTTTCGATACTCGATTGAAATTGGTTTCTCAACGAACCTCGGGTTTTCATCTATTTGCACATCTTTGTGCGACATTGCTAGAAATTCATCGGCTAGACATTTCTTAAGGTTAGATATGTGGAATACATCATGGATTCCACTAAGCTCCTCTGGCAACCTAAGCTTGTAAGCTACAGTGCCGACACATTCGATTATCTCGAATGGTCCAATATATCTTGGGCTCAACTTGCCCTTCTTTCCAAAGCGCATCACACCTTTCCAGAGTGATACTTTCAGCATGACCTTGTCCCCTACTTAGAACTTAAGAGGTTTATGCCTTTTGTCAGCATAGCTCTTCTGCCTATCCCTGGCAACTTTTAGACGATCACGGATTTGTACAATTTTTCCGTGGTCTCCAGGACAACCTCTGGTCCTGATAGATGGGCTTCCCCAACTTCTGCCCAACATACGGGCGTTCTACATTTTCTCCCATACAAGGCCTCATAAGGAGTAGCCTTGATACTCCTATGATAACTATTATTGTAGGAGAATTCTATTAGGGGTAAGTGGTCATCCCAACTTCCACCTAAATCAATCACACATGCCCTAAGCATGTCTTCCAATGTTTGAATAGTACGCTCACTTTGACCATCAGTCTGTCGATGGTAAGCCGTACTAAAGTTTAATAGTGTGCCTAAAGATTGTTGGAAACTTTTCCAAAAGTCAGATGTGTATCTAGTATTGAAGGGGTATGGTCCCAAAAACCTTGCGCCAATCAAGGAAACCATACCCATTAATAACTTTTAAGAAAATTGCGTGCAGACTTCTTTGCCAAAATAAGATTCATTAGAACTCTGCGCCAAATATCCAAGAGAGGAATGCTTCATTTAACTACCTTGCGCGGCTCGTGCAAGGTTCAAAGTTAACCTTGAATATTCTTGTATGATAATGCTTCATTTAACTATCTTGTGCGGGCTCGCGCAAAGTTCAAAGTTAACCTTGAACATTCTTGTTTGATAAAAGCTTCATGTAACTACCTTGCGCAGGCACACACAAGGTTCAAAGTTAATCTTGAACATTCTTGTCTGATAATGCTTCATTTAACTACCTTGCGCGGGCTCGCGCAAGGTTCAAAGTTAACCTTGAACATTCTTGTCTGATAATGCTTCATTTAAATACCTTGCGCGGGCTCACGCAAGGCTCAAAGTTAACCTTGAACATTCTTGTTTGATAATACTTAATTTAACTACCTTGCGCGGGCTCGAGCAAGGTTCAAAGTTAACCTTGAACATTCTTGTTTGATAATGCTCCATGCACAAACCTTGCACCGATATTTATATCAACGCAAGCATCCATCAAACGTTGCGCTAAGCAGCAAGGAGAAGAAGGAAGATCAGTTAACTAACTTGCGCTTCTCGCGCAAGGAAACAGTAAATCCTGAGAAACTTTCCCTTAGCATAATCCTTGACTTGGTGCAAAAGCAAAGGGAATCTTTTCTGTTATAACAGAATGTACACGTGGAGAATAATAGATGGGTAACAGCTGTGAAACTTTCTAGAAGCCATTAACACCCAATCGTGCAAGCATCTCTTTGGTTATAACCAATTGCCACATGGCAGCATCTGGACGGCTGAGGAAGATCACGGTGATGGCATGCTCACATTTATAAGATGTAGTGATCTCATGTTGACACGTGGCGCCTCCCTAACCACTAATGAGCTCACGATCCTGTACACTAATAGATTGCCAACAAACGTTAACGGAATAACAAAAGATTTCGTTAAAGTTAACAATCTCTCTTTTTGGCGCCAAACACCGGCTATAAATAAGTAACTGGAGTTCAAGGAAAGGTATTCACTCTCAACTACTCTCTCACTTACAATACTTACTTCCGACTACCTGTACTTATTCTCACGCCGGAGGGTGGTCACGGAGAGAACCCCCTTCTCCCCGTGGCGAGCTAACGGTGTTCTGTTTTGCAGGATCAGCCGGAATATTGTTCTATTCATCATCCATCGTGAAACCAAACGGAGGGTTAACCCTTTTATGCAGAGCCCATTCCATAGATCTACTTTGATTCCGGTCTAGTTGATCCAGGGTTTCTTCAAGTATCTCTATCAGATACAATAGATATTGGCACACTGTGTAGGGACACAATTTTGTCCACATACAACTTAGCCAATCTGTCTGAGTTATACGTTTCCTTTATTGGCAAGAAATGTGCTAACTTAGTCAGTCTATCCACAATGACCCATATAGTGTCATTTCAACTTTTGGTCTTCGGTAACTTGGTAATCAAGTCTATAGTTACCATTTCCCATTTCCAAGTGGGAATTTCAAGCTGTTGTAGAAGTCCTGACAGTTTCTGATGTTCGGCCTTAACTTGCGAACACGTCAGACACTTAGCTACATAAGTGGCTATGGATTTCTTCAAACCATCCACCAATAATTCTTCTTTAAATCTTCATACATTTTGTCACCTCCCGGGTGAAGTGAGTATCTCGAACTATGTGATTCTTGGAAGATTAGATCTCTAAGTCCCCCAAAGATTGGAACCCAGATTCTTCCATTGAATCTAAGGATTCCATCCTTACCAGGCGCTAACTGAACCACATTTCCGCCTAATCCTTCCTAGGAGCATTAGTCTCTAATAAGGCTTGTTTTTGGGTATCTAATAGCTTTTCACTTAAGCTATTTCTAAGCTCAATGCTCTTGGTGTTAATCCTTATAGGTTTAACCCGTTCCTTGCGACTTAGGGCATCAGCAACTACATTTGCCTTGCCTGGATGGTAGCGAATCTCGCAATCATAGTCATTAAGCGTTTCCATCCATCGACGTTGTCGCATGTTCAATTCCTTCTGATTGAACAAATGCTGGAGACTTTTATGGTGTGTGTTATAATACACTTGTGCCATACAAGTAATGTCTCCATAGTTTTAGTGTAAATACAACGACACCCAATTCCAAATCATGGGTGGTGTAATTCCTTTCGCGCATCTTTAACTGTCGTGATGCATAGGCAATCACTTTGCCTTTTTGCATTAGCACACAACCCATGCCAGTGTGCGATGCATCACAGTAAACAACAAATTCTTCAATACCCTCAGGTAGAGATAACACAGGAGCATTACTCAACTTGTGTTTAAGAACTTCAAATGATTCTTGTTGCTTTGGACACCAGTTAAATTTAACATTCTTACGAGTCAGGTAGTTAAAGGAGTCGCTATCCTCGAAAAATTCTCAATGAACCTCTTATAGTAACCGGCCAATCCTAGAAAACTACAAATCTCTGATGGGGTTTTGGGTACTTCCCAATTCATGATGGCCTAAATTTTGGCAGGATCTACTTGGATACCATGCTCCTTACCATATGTCCAAGAAATTGGACTTCTCTAAGCCAAAACTCACATTTAGAGAATTTAGCATAAAGCTTCTCTTGCCTTAGTGGTTCTAAGATGCACCGAAGATGTTTCTCGTGATTAGCTTGATTACGAGAATAAATAAGTATGTCATCTATTAAAACAATGACAAACTTATCTAGATGTGGTTTCCAAACTCTATTCATGAGATCCATGAATGCTGCAGGTGCATTTGTGAGCCCAAAAGGCATCACCAAGAATTCATAATGACCATATCTGGTCCTGAAGGCAGTCTTAGGAACATCTTCACCTGTAACCTTCAGCTGATGATATCCTGATCTCAAATCAATCTTGGAGAAGTAACTAGCCCCTTGAAGTTGGTCAAATAGATCATCGATCCTAGGCAGAGGATATCTAATCTTGATTGTTAACTTGTTTAGCTCTCGGTAATTGATGCACATTCGCATCGAACCATCTTTCTTCTTAACGAAGAGGATAGGAGCTCCCCAAGGCGAGGAACTAGGCTGCATAAAGCCTTTCTCCAAGAGTTCGTCTAGCTTGCATCCTTAATTCCTTCATTATTGTTGGTGCTAGCCTATATGGAGCTCTATCTACGGGTACTGATCCTGGTATAATATCAATCCTGAACTCCACTTGTCTGTCTGGAGGTAGACTTGGTAATTCTTCTGGAAAGACATCGGAATATTTCGAGATAACTGGTAGGTCTTCAGGCTCGTTATGGTGACTTGTGCCATGTAGATGACACAGCTTCTTCTCAAACACTTGGATGCCTTAAATAACGACACCTTGTTTGGCAGTCCATAATGTGAGTCTCCGGGGATGGTGATCATTTCACCAGATGTGGTCTTAATCTCGATGAGCTTTTTATCGCAGGCAATGCGGGCTTGGTTATGAGATAACCAATCCATGCCCAAGACAACATCTAACCCTGCCAATTTCATTGGCAAAAAAGAGATAGGGATGGAATGATTCCTAATGGATATAAAGCATCCATCAAGAATGGAAGATGCTGTTTCTAAACTTCCATCAGCAAGTTCTATCTCATAAGTTTTATCTAGAGTTCTTATGGGTAAATTTAATAGTTTACTAAACTTATGATCAACAAATGATTTATCTTCACCCGAATAAAAAAGAACTCTAGCGTAAATATTGTTATTGAGGAATGTACCTGTTATGGCATTGTTGTCATCAACGGCCTCCCTTGCGTTCATCTGAAGGGCTCAAGCATTCCCTTTCTTAGCCTCTCCAGGCTTTGCGTCATTACTTTTGGGGTTCTTGGGGCAATTATACGTAATGTGCCCTTTTTCATTACAGTTGTAGCAAACTGTATCCTTAAGATCCTTGCAATCTAGGGTCTTATGTACTTTTCTTTTGCAGATACCACAGGGTTTAGTCTGTGGGTTTATTACTACACTGTCCCCAATGTCTATATTTACAGTTCTTGCATAGTGGTTTATCATTTGATGCGTGCTGGTTCTTTTTGAACCCGAAATTTCCTTTCTTTTAGAACCTTTGGGAGTTATTATCCTCCCGTTTTCTCTTTCCGTCGGTTTCAATTCTAACCAACCTTTATCTTACCAAGTTAAGAGTGAGGGAAAGAGATAGGTCTACAGCGGACCTATTGGTCCTAGGCTGAGCAGCCTTTACCATGCCCTTTATCTCGGGGGCCAATCCATTTATAAACGCGCAATGTGTTTGGATTCAGGGGTGATCAAATAGGAAACTAATCTAGATAGGGAGTTAAAGTCAGAAACATACTTCCGACAATCTAGGTTTTTCATTGAAAGAGACAAAAGTCTGTCTCTAATTTCTCCACCTCGTGGGGTGGGTAGTAAGTTTCCTTAACAAGGTCCACAAATTTGGACCATCCCAAATTGTACAGGTGGATTTTACCCGTAGATTGGATCATTGCTTTCCACCATATTAGGGAATCACCCTTGAAGGACTGTGATACATACTTGACCACATCCTTATCAGCACAACCGCTAATATCTACAATCGTCTCCATCTCATCAAGCCATTTCAAGGCTTCTACAGCTCCTTTCTCCCCGTTAAAGTCTCGGGGCTTACAGGAGACAAATTATTTGTAGGTACACCCGTCCTTAAGAGAATGGGTCCTATCAACAAATTCCAGTTTCTTTGGTTCACTCTTCGCGTTTGAAGAGTGAACTGAGCTCTCCTTATGAGCTGAAGATGGTGGAATAGATAAGGGTCTAGAGCGAGTAGCACTCGACTCTCTAAGCTTTTCTATGGCCTTTCCCATGGCCTTTTCGACAACCGCGTCAATGCGAGCTTGAAAATTATCATTATCGATATCTCTGTTTTCGGCTTTGTTAGAATCAACATTCCTGTGGCTACTTTGTGCTTCATTTGAGTTAGCCATCTTTAAGTCTTAGGTTCTATAAACCAATAAAACTTTATTTAGCCATGGTATATCAACCATATCGGCTTCCAATATTGGATATAACATCCATTGCCTATACTAGTGTGAATAACATCACAACTCTTAGGCTTAACATATCTATATTTGGCCTAGGTCTTAATAGGACCGTCCTAGGCAAATTTACAATTTGGACGTAGTCCATATATTATTGGACAGTGGATCGTAATGTCACAACTGTCATTGTCATTCAGACAATTATATAGTTCATAGATTTGCCACTAATGGACATAATAATTGGGCACACTGGCCGATCATATTGGACATAATATATATGGCATATCAGCCTGTCATTTAGGACATATTACATATGGCATAACAGCATGTCACCCTGGACATAGATTGGGCACATTGTCCTGTCACCTTGGACATAGATTGGGCACATTGGCCTACATCATAACAGATGTGTATTCATGGAATATCAGCCTATCCTATTGGACATAAATTGGGCACATTGGCCTACATCATAACAGATGTATTTCATGGCATATCAGTTGTCTCATTGGATATAAATTGGGCACATTGGCCTACATCATAACAGATGTATTTCATGCATATCAGCCTATCCCATTGGACATAAATTGGGCACATTAGCCTACATCATAACAGATGTATTTCATGGCATATCAGCCTGTCCCATTGGACATAAATTGGGCACATTGGCCTACATCATAACAGATGTATTTCATGGCATATCAGCCTGTCTCATTGGACATAAATTGGGCACATTGGCCTACATCATAACAGATGTATATTCATGGCATATCAGCCTGTCTCATTGGACATAAATTGGGCACATTGGCCAACATCATAACATATGTATATTCATGGCATATCAGCCTGTCCCATTGGACATAAATTTGGCACATTGGCCTACATCATAACAGATGTATATTCATGGCATATCAGCCTGTCTCATTGGACATAAATCGGGCACATCGGCCTACATCATAACAGATGTATATTCATGGCATATCAGCCTATCCTATTGGACATAAATTGGGCACATTGGCCTATATCATAACAGAAGTATATTCATGGCATATCAGCCTGTCCCATTAGACGGTTAGTGTGGTTCCTCAAGCCACACTACCAAGAGTATGAACATTCCTTAATGTTACATAAGAGTACCTTAATGATTGATTAATGGTCCCGGTCACCTTTGACCTTAACGACCTTGGAGGTTTGGACCTAGTCTCCACCTCCGGATAGAAGGATAACTTCCCTTAACTATCCTGATAGAAGACCCCTTCGTACTTAACTATCCATTTCTTGGCCAAATGTGGTCTATGCCACTTGCATAATCAAATCTTTTAAGGTCTTTTGGAATTATATAGCAGAGCATAAATTTCGAGTAAAATCGAGACGCTCGTTTTCAAGAAGATGAATATATATATATATATATATATATATATATAATATAAATATTATATATATATATATAAATTCCAAAATACTTCATTAAATTCCAAATCAGAAACTACAATACTAGAAAAATGAAATAACTGTCTATGCTAGGACTTTAAAGAAATAAAATGTCCACGCAGTGACTAAAGAAATAACAATGTCCTCGCAGGGACTACATATAATTAGAAGAGACTTCACTCGTCCTTCTTTCCCTTGACCAACTTGGAGAGTTTCTTGAAGAACTTGTTTGTCTTCTTCTCCGTTTTCTCTGATTGTTGCTGCATTTCTTTCATTCTTTCTAAGGCCTCATTAATGGCCTCAAGTGGTGGCGGAGGTTGTGATTGTGGCATAACCGGATACTGGTATCCATAAGTTGGATATCCATGGTGGATAAGTAGGTGGAAAGGAGACGGGTAAAGTGCATTGTGCATAACTGCTTGCATATAGGGGTCTTACGACCATGCTTGATAGTCTACCGTGTTGATGGGCTAAAAGGATCATATCCATTCGTATCTGGATATGTGGGGATTGAGTTACTAAACCCGATGGTGGTGGTTGAACTGTAGGTGTTGGTGTTGGTTCCACCACAGGTGAAGTGTTAGAGGGTCCACCTATTTGTGGGTCCTCTTGAATTGTGGGGTAGAGTTGGCAAAGGTGGCAGCGAGCCCGACCTATGTCCAGCACGTACCGACATACGTGCTCCACGCTTCCTCCTTGGTGGTTCACGTGGTGGTTGAGGTTGGGCCACTGGTTCCATGTGGACATCTTCTTGTACTGGGGGTGGTTGAGAGTGATGGGAAGGAGTATTGGCGAAGGTGAATTGGCTTTAATATTGGTCCCACTCATTAGGACCTTGGTAGGGCGATCCGACATAGGAGTTCGAATCGATAGAAATTTCTATAGGATGTGTATTTGATCCCGACGGCGGCATCTTCGGGTCGGAGTACTCGTCCATAGGGTTTGGTTGGTCCAACTGATTTTGATCAGCTGTAGGTGTGTTAAAGTAGTAGTTAGGGTTAAATTCTTCATAATAAGAGTGCAAATGGGAATGGTGAAATGGTGTGAATGATAGGAATGGTGAGAGTGGTAAGAATTTTGGGAATGTGGGGGCGAGTGTCTATGAGAGACAGAACGTCTCGCTGGTTGCCAAGGAAGATGAATCTCCTGATTCTTGGTAGGCATCTGAATTGTGTGGTTGAGTAGGAATGTGCCCCGATGGTCCTCCCCTCATTGGACCTTTACCTCTCCCACTTTGTCCTCTTACTCTTAGCGGCATTTTCGAGTTAAAATCAATTCAAAAACAATACTACTAACTTAATAATGAAATGAGTAATCCTAGGTCAATGCCTAGACTCGAAAGTCTAAGGACTGTGCTCATGTAAGTTTGAGATTAAACACAAGAAGGATAGTGTTTAATTCTCTCAAACGTTGGCTCTGATACCAACCTGTCACACCCCGGATTTCCAACCCAAATCCATACACCGGTGGGCCCGGTGGGGAGTATCGTGACGTCAGTTGATAACATCATTACCAATTAAACACGGCATAGCGGAAGTCTTGGAGTAAAATTACTATTACAAACCGAATGTTCAAAATAGAAAATAATATACAGGCTCGTAATAGAAGATACACAGGCAGATCATAAATTGTACATGGAAAGAATATAAAACAGACTTTGGGCAGATTTAGGATTTGCAAGATCCTCTATCACTACCGAGCACTTCCAGCCTATTTTCATATTGTACCTGCAATTTAGTCTATTGAAAATACGTCAGCTTTCGCTGGTAAATAAACCCAACTAACTCATTTTGAAAACATTTCAAAAATGTTTTCAGTGCGTATTAGCACAAAATCTTTTTATAACTTGGTTAATTGACCGTCCAACCTAGTTAACAGATTTACATGTTTGTCCATACATACAGGGCTTGGTACGGAGACCTAGACATGATTAATGTACACAACACTTTGGACTCACGAAGGAGTCAATTCCTCCCAACCTTGTGGGAATGCATTATTGAGCGTCTATCGGGTGTATGCCAACACCCGCGCTAAGGTCGTGGCCATTTCTATTGCAATGAGCTGAGGTTATCCAGGACATGGTAGTTAACCCCCGATGTTTAAGTTATCAAACAAAACTGTTTAAAACAGAATATGCGGATTTACTAGCCACAATCTGGCATTTGATTGATCCCATTTCCGACCAAGCGGTGATAATGTACCGTAACCCAAGCCCGTATAGGGGAAATAAGTCGAGAGTATTTACCTGAGCTATTCTTCTTTTAATTTCAATAACTAAGCCGTATACAAAAGTACTTAGTGCAGCTAGCATTTACCGGCAAGTCTCCAGTCTGGATTATGGCACAAACTAACCAATTAAATACTAACGGTCTTATTTAAGTCATAGACTTAGACCGAACTAGCATATTTGATCAAAACATATAACGCTAGATTAAACGATGACTGGATAGAATGTAGTTTAATCCCAACAAGTACGTTGACTTGTGTAATATGGATAAACTATAAACATTCTGGATTTGACAAGGTTAGACCCGTTTCGGTTATTTTTCCGTAAACTAGTTACATATACTTAACCGTACGCATATCGTGATATCGGTAACCGGATAACTCATGGACAAGTTCTATATGCCATTATATTTTAAATAAGTTGTAATATCAGTAGGATATCAACTTTTATGCCCATTAAAAGGTTTTACAATGAAATTATGCCTCATAAGGGCGTTTCGGTAATTTCATACCGTATAAAAGGAACTTGCATATAATTTAATATTATAACTATAAGTATTCTGAAAAAAATAATTTATTTATGATATATAATATTAGTAGGATATTAACTTTATATGTAATTTATCTTTTATGACCAAACTATGCACCGAATGGGCATTTGGTCATTTTACACATAGTTTATAAATTATTTGGGATTCTGAGTTCATAACATGTACCTACTTAAAAATATTTAAAATAAGTTTTAAAATCAGTAGGTAACAAGTCTTGGTCAAATAATGTGGTTTAAAACCATACTATGCGCCGAAACGGCGCTTATGTCGTAAAATGACGTCTTTATGCGATGTTTACGAAAACTGATGTTAAGGTCAGATTAAAATTTTTAGATATGTTATTTAGTATAACATATCAGGTAAATGATTTATCTTGAAAAATTTGATTAAAACCATCTTATAAGCCACAAGGCCTAAATCGTCATTTATCGATATAGTTTAAGGACCTGTTTATAACTTGTGTTTAACATCCCAAATAACCCTTCTTATAATATTACATCAGCAGGAAGCTCATTTTCAAGTTCATTATCATTTAAAACCGTGTTTTTGCAAAAAGGGCATTTTAGTAAAAAATGACATAATTAGGGAACTTGCGCATAAACTTGGATTCTAATTATGATCATGTAATATAACCTCAGAGGGTTATGCTACATTATATTATGATCATAATGCAACTTTAGATCAGTAGGTAACTAATCTAATCGGGTCAGAATCAAAAGTCAAAGCAGAAGTCAAACTTCGCGACTTTCGGTTGCGAACCGACCCTAGAACTGAAATTGGCGAGCCGAACATGTTCTTACATGTTCTAATAATTATTACCAACTTGTTTTAAGTGTCAAAAATGGTTTCATAACAAATATAAGATCAATTTATGATTTTTCCAAAAAAATGGCTTGTTTGACTTTTTAATATCATAACTTTGACCCGTCAATTGGTCTAGCAAACGTGATCTTCAGGAGGTGCCCTTTATAGGGATTAACACCTACCTTATTATGATCACTTAGCCATGTTCATTTCGAACAATGGCTAGACCATATTGGTCTTAACTGAAAGTCAAAGCATTTTCCGTAAAACGCTTGACGTTTTACTACAAAAGCTTATAAATGAAAATGCACAAGGAAGGAACACTTATCAGTGATTCCTAGGGTGCAAAAGAACTATGTTGGATGCTCCTTTCAGCTAGGAACTTCTGGAGGAGGGAGAACAGTTGAATTTGAGAAAGGTGCAAGTTGAAATCGTGAACTTAAGCAACTATTTATAGTTGGAGAACTCAAAGGAGGTGATGCCAGATGTTTAGGGGTGTAAGAGGATGCTTACAAGTGTCCCAAGTGGCATAGCTGTTTGGAAGACCATGGTTTCGAATTCATGGTTTATGGAGCTTTGTTTGGTAGCCAAGCAAACTTTCTGCAGCAGAGGCTTTCTCGCGCCCCGCGAGAGACCCAGGCATGGTCTCTCGCGGCCCACGACCATCCCTTGGCCAGTTTCTAACTTTGACATTTTAACCCCTTAACTTTATAAAGCTTCTAATAACATTCTAAAACACCTTTTTGTCACTTTTAGCTCTCCGTAGCCAATACTTGGCATACCCGTGATTATGCCAGGACATTGTCGAGCACTCGGTTCGTTAAAAGGTCACTCAGAGGTATAAATTAACATTTTGACACTTTTAATCCCTCCATTATCCAACTTTCTCATATTTACAGAATTGAACCCTCTCGTCCAACAAATGGCACGTATGAGAGTTAGGACTTCGCAAAGGATCACCCAGAGGCTTATTATAAGCATGTTGATTCCTATGTTACTCAGAGGATGGGCATGTTGACATATCAGTCATTCAGAGGCCAGGTTTTTAGCATGTTGACATATCAGTCACTCATAGGCTAATGATTTAAGCATGTTGACATATCAGTCACTCAAGGGCTGTTATTTATGCATGTTGACATCGGATCGTCACTCAGAGGCTCAGTTTGAGCATGTTGACACCTTTAGTCCTTATTGGTCTTTAGTAGACTATATTTAAAATACAACACCGTGTCACTATACTATTGGACACGATTTTACAGGGTGTTACATCGCTCTTATTTAGGATAAGGATCACTGTTCAAATTGTTTGTGTTTATCTGTTGCAGAGAATTTGGACTACTGTTGCATTCGGATAAGGACTACATTCCAGATTAATTCTCATTCTGGATCAAGTCTCATTCCGGATCGAGTCTCATTTCGGATTAATTCTCATTCCGGATCAAGTCTCATCCCGGATTAAGTCTCATTCTAGATGTAGTCTCATTCTGGATCAAGTCTCATTCCGGATTCAGTTCTCAATTTTGGATATTCATTGCTTTCTGGATATTCATCTCGAACTCATCTCGGAATTGCCTATCTCGGACTAATTTCGGATTTATTTATCTCGGACTTATTTTGGGACCCGGTTATTTTGGACACATTTTCAGATCACTGTTCATTAAAAGAATTCCAAATTAACTTTAATTTACTTGGTAATTTTAATCAAGTTAACCATGATGAACAGTTATAAGACCGCTCAAGATTTGACCCATGCCACTTTGGCTGCACTTCAATCAAAGACTCTGGCTCTTCATCAAGAATTAGATCAAGTTATTGGCACTTCGATTAAGGTGCCTCGTCTGTTATACGGAGATGAATATTATGAGTGGAAGTTCATATTTGAGCAGTACTGCAAGGCCAAAGAGCCTGGGGTTTGGAGATGCATTATGAACGGTCCTCGAACAATTGTTTATAGTACCGCTGAAGATCCAGATACAAAGATTCCAAAACCAAGTCATTTATGGACTCCGAAAGATGTGAAAATTATTGAAGAAGATGAAAAGGCTTCAGCTGTGTTAACAATGGCACTTGGACGTGACATTTCTATAGTTGTCAGAAATTGCAAAGACCGCTAAAGAAATATGGAGTGAATTGCAAAATCTTTATAAGGGAAATACTAATATGAAGGCCAACAGAGTAAATCAGCTGAATCAACAATTCAGCTCGTTTAATCATATTTATGGGGAAAACATTGAGAACTAGATCCGAAGATATGTGAAGCTCGTTTCTCAGATGATTTCAGCTGAAATTACTCTTACCAACAGTGCTATGAACAGACAGCAGTTAAATTCGTTACCGAAGAGTTGGGATACTGATGTTGAAATGATCAAGAAGACGAAAAATCTGAATGATGTCACTCTTACAGAAATGATTGCAACTATTAATCTTGTGAGATAGACAATAAACAGAGAGACATCAATCATCAAAGTAGTCTGATGGCGGCTGGTATTACAGGGCAAAATGCAGCGTTGATGTCACAAAATCTTGTTTATAGCCCTTTGCAAGGAAGTTCTCACACACCAGGTGGCTCAAACGTGGTGTACAGTCCTCTTGCCACACCACAGAAGACCCAATACGTCTACGGTCTTCAGTCTCAGACTCCTACTATGATTTCTACACGCAAGTTCAGACACAATACCATGCTCAGTATCCTAACATGGTGTTTAGTCCCGCCATTCTGGTTGCAGCTCAACAAGGCGGCATTCCTCAATCTGCTGCTTCTGCACCAGCCCCTGCTCAAGCTTTGTCCAATTCTGCCTTTCTTACTAAAGAGAATGAGGAGAAATTAGCCATAGCTGCCTCAATGATTAACAGTTTAAATGCCTTTTTGGCAGGTGACCTGACTCCCCCATCTATTCTTCCAACTGAAATGGATCAAATAACGGAGGAGGATTTGGACGAGATTGACGTGTCCTGGAATCTTGCAATGGCCGCTTTCCGCGTCAATAAATTTCAAAAGAAGTACGGGAGGCAACCATTGTCAAATCTGAAGACTGGGCTGACCAAAGATAAGCTCAGGTGTTATAGATGTCATGAGCCAGGACATTTTGCACGGGAATGCAAGAAGCCGCCATCTGGATATGTCTCATCCAGAGTAGCAGACATACAGAGCAGTGACAGACAACTTGTGCCAGTCTCACCTTCAAAGTCTACTACAATTCCCTCAAGCAGCTCTGGCGGGAAATCAACAGCTTTAGTAGCACAAAAGCACGAAGGATACAATTGGGCAGATGTTGCAGCTCAGATGGAGACTTTGAATCTTTCTAAGAACAACAACCACTGCATGATGGCGCAGACAACTGAGACACCTGATCTTTCGGAAATGGTAAATCGAATTCTCTGTTTAGATAGTTGTCGTTTTAAATTATCACAAATGCGCCCCCATAATTCAATCCTTGTACTGAATATCATCAAGCTGCATCACAGAACATCGCCCTTATACATAAGAACAAGCTTCTTATGGAAAAGGTCGAAGCACAAAAGCAAGATATAGCATAGCTAAAGCTTGACTTGAACCAGCAACAATGTTGGGTATACGACTATAAGGTAAAATTAGCTGAAAGGAGGTAGACTTCAAGCGGCTTTAGCCAGGTTAAATTCTTTGACATGGAAGTTTCAAGAAAATGAAATAAATATTAAACAATATGAAACTTCCAGCAAGCTGGTCAAGGACTTGTGTGATTTACAGCTTAATTATCAGAAAATTATACAAAGGGACTTGGGTACAATAGGGCTCCTCCACCATATAATCATAATTATACAAGAATGCCTGAATCTGAGGCTGAATTACAAAATGCTGAAAAAATGATGTATGGTAAACCATCAGATTATCTTTCAAAATCGTGGAAGCCCTATTACCCAAAGTTCTCTAAGCCAACTGAACTCAAGAGGGATGATGTTTCCTTCCCTTCATACCAGTTTCACATGAATCTGGTGATCATCCATTTTGTAGTTCAGATGACTGGAGAAAATGACGCATAAGAATGAGACAGCAACATCACCTACAAAATCAAAAAGTGAAAATTCTTCTGAAACTGACTCCGGGAACGCTACTAATGTTTCTACCTCATGTGCAGAAGAAATATTAGTTGAGGACATTACAGATGGTGCTCAAGAAGAATGTTGAATTCTACTTCAGACAATTCGGCTGCTGACTATGATTTTTATAAACCTGCTTTTGACATTTTAAATCAATTTCTTGCTTAACAATTTACATTTTCAGACAGTGTTAGTTGTTAATAACATAGGTGGTTTTAATTCTGGTTTTTCATCGAATGCTGATAACAAATGTGATAACTCTTGTGATGAAAACACAAATTTTGCTACAGTTTCAACATCGACAGGTGATACGGTTTCCTCAGTTCCTACTGAAGAGACGGAATTATTTCTCAGGAAACCCTATCTGTTGATGCTAATCCCAAGGTTGACAATGAGGAAACCAACCAAACAACTGAACCTATGAAGAACAACAACGGCATAGTACTGGAAGAATCAGGTGAATCAGCATCTTCATCGTCAACCACGAAACACTGGACTGATTCTGAAATGACAGAAAATGAGCATTCTCATCCTACTGATTCAGATAAAAATTTTGAAACTAACTCTAAATTGGAATCTCAAACTTTTCCAAATCTAGAGATTCCTCTTGCTTTTAATGCTTCGAGCTCATCTTCTGGCAATTCAGAAAAGGATGTCCTAGCTGAATCACCGTCTCTTCTGCAGAATCTGCTACGCAAAATGTTTGATAACTAATAATAAGAAACGGAGAACACGTAGATCCAAAAAGAAGAAAACCAAACAGGCATCTCAGACAAATGAAAAGGCAGTTGTTGAGTCAGTTCCTCTCTTTGAGAAATTGACTCAGCAGCCCAAAACTGAATCTATTGAGCAAAAAGCTGAGCAGAAATCAGTTAAATTTGTGCCTAAGTCTACTAACTCCAAATTGTCTAATTCAAATCATAAACCTTACAAGTGTGCTGACGGTTGCGCGCAGGCTACAGCCAAGACCAAATTCTTGCACAAGCCGTCAGTACCAGAAAGCAAGAAACTGACCGACAAATTGCCTAGAATTTACCAAGCTGGACGGACTGTTTTCTTCCAGAAGAGGCAGACCTGTTTCAACTGTGAATTTCCCAGGCATATTGCACGAAATTTTCAAAAGCCCTTCACATCTTTCAAAGCATTATTCTCAAAATATCAGAAAGCTATGCCTAATCGCCTATATCAGGCTCGATTTACCACGGCTAAGCCTTCTGATCAAGACTGGAACATGGCCAAGAAACAAACTAACAAATCTATAGACTTAGGTTCTCAGAATCCTTCTAGCACTCTAAGGACTGTGCAGAAGTCTGACTCGTTAACCCGAGGCCTAAGATCTTGACCAAGATTCAGTCTTCTGCCCCAAAATCCGATAAATCAAAAGCATCGTCGACCTCATCCTCAACTAATTTAATTTCTCATGAGGTTACCTATGTTGATGCCCATGGCATGCCCAGATCATCAATGGCCTGCTTGCAGCTTCTAACTAAAACCTGTTGAAATCTGCGGGAACAGCTCTGGCGAACTCTCGTCAGACTCTGGTATATTGACAGTGGCTGTTCCAGCACATGACTGGGGGCATCTCGTAGTTGAATGACATTAAGTTTTTTGATGGCGGGTTTGTCTTCTTCGCAGGTGGTGAGACAGGAAAGATCCCTATGAGAGGAATAGCATGCAACGGAGCTCTCAGCTTCAAGAACATGAATTACGTACCAGAGTTGAAACACAGTCTTTTAAGTGCGTCTTAGCTCTGTGATAATCATTTGGATGTTCTCTTTACCAAGAAAGGGTGTTATGTACTGAAACCAGGCCTCATCATTCTGAATGAATGGATTCTTCTACAAGCAGCGCGGAAAGGAAATGAATATGTCATCAACATGAACAAAGCTCCACTGACAAGCTTACTTGCTTGTTCTCATCGATTGCTGAGCATGATGCAATGCTATGGCATAGTCGACTCGGACACATCAACATAAAGAACTAAAATAGACTTGAAAAACGTGGTTTAGTCAGAGATCTACCAGTTCGGGACTTTATGCGGATTGAAAAGTGTGAATCATGTGCACGTGGGAAACAACATCGACAACCGCACAAGTCTAAACCTGCACCTTCCACGTCTCAAGTCTTAGAATTGCTTCATATGGATCTTTTTGGTCCGACAGATGTTCTGAGCATTGGTGGGAAGGCATATTGTCTGGTTATTATTGATGACTACTCACGATTCACTTGGGTCTTCTTTCTGGCACAAAAAGGTGACACCGCTGAGTTAGTTAAACAGTTCATCACATTTATGGAAAACCAGGCAGACACCACCGTGAAGGCTATTCATTGTGATAATGGAATGGAGTTTAAGAATGCTACCTTAAATTCTTTCTGCTTCTCCAAGGGTCTTGTTCGACAGTTTAGTGCAGTCAGAACTCCATAACAAAATGGGGTTGCAGAAATCGAACAATGATTGAAGCTGCACATACTATGTTGGTTGAATCTGAACTACCTCTTATTTTTGGGCAGAAATAATCAATACCGCCTGTTATATTCAGAATCATGCCCTGATCAACAAAAGACACATGAAAACACCGTACGAAGTGGTTGAAGGTCGTAAACCTTCGGTCAAGCATTTCCGCAAGTTCGGATGCCCTTGTATTCTTCTTCTCATGGATGCTAAAGGGAAATTTGAATCATGCGGGGATCCATGCATTTTCGTCAGATATTCTAAAAATACTTCCTATCGTGTCTATAATAAGATCAAGAAAATGGTAGTTGAAACCTACAATGTGGGTTGTCAGGAGGAGAATCCCAAGGACACACGCATTGGTCCTGACTGGCTGTATGATTATTCCTCTTTCTTTAACCATGTTGATGTCCATTCTAATTTGACTGTAGGTACAAGCAAAATTTCTGACCTTCCAACGATGCCTATCTTTACTGAAGACGATGTCGATGTTGCACAGCTGCACGAGACTTTTAAGCAGCTGAGTGTGGATCCACCTGGTTTTAATGAAGCTATATCTACACCTTCACGGTATCGCAGCATCAGGAAACGGCATCTGAACAGACTCCTCAGGATGATTCCCCTAAAGTTGAGGCTCCAAACATAGAACCTCCTATGAAAAATGAAGGGTCTGCTCCTCCCGATGTCTTAGGTTCATCTCTGTTTCCTGAGCCTACACCACCAGAATGTTCTGTTGATTCATCAGTCAACATTCCCTCTGGTGCAACTAATGAGGGGGAGTCATCTGGAGTTGTCTCACCGAGTGTTACCAACTTGCAAACAGATCTCCTTGTCCCTGCTACGCCGATACCACAGCGTCTACAGCGTGATCATCCCATTGAAAATGTTATTGGCATGTTACTACTGTCGTTCGAATCCGCAGTCCATCAGGGGATATCAATACTTGTCTTTCCTCTTGCTTTATCTCATCAATTGAACCTAAAAGCATTGATGTCGCCTTGCAGGAACCAGACTTGTTGACGCTATGCACGAAGAACTCAATTAGTTTGAGAAGCTTGGTGTATGGAAATTGGTGAAGCTTCTTCAAGAAAAACGTGCTCTTGGAACTCGCTGGGTATTTCACAATAAACAGGATGACACTTGAGTTATTGTTAGGAACAAAGCTCGACTAGTTGTTCAGGGTTTTTGTCAGATTGAAGGATTGGACTACGATGAGGTTTATGCACTGTAGCTCGATTGGAGGCTATTCGCATTTTCTTGGCATATGCATCTTACATGGCTTCACCGTCTATCAAATGGATGTCAAAACTGCTTTTCTCTATGGCACGGTGAAAGAGGAAATATACGTGGCACAACCACCGGGTTTTACTGATCCTGACAAGCCAGATTAATCATACAAATGGGACAAAGCTTTGTATGGATTGCATCAAGCGCCTCGCGCATGGTACGCAACTCTAACAGAGCATTTGCTTGCTCATGGATATACTCGGGGAACAATTGACAAACTTTGTTCATCAAACTTGTTGACAAGGACATTATTCTTGTTCAAATTTACGTCGTGCTATTATTTTTGGTTCTACGAATGATGGTCTGTGTCGGGAATTTGAAGAGATCATGAAGAAGAAATTTGAGATGAGCTCACTGGGGGAGATGACTATGTTTTTGGGACTTCAAGTTCGTCAAAGCTCGCAAGGAATCTTGATTCATCAAGGAAAATATGTTAATGACGTTCTTGCGAAATTTAAGCTTACAGACTCAAAGCCTATGGCCTCACCTATTACAGAACGACCTTTGCTAAATGAAGATGCTGAAGGAACGCCTGTCAATCTAACTATTTACCGGTCTATGATTGGTTCACTCATGTATCTCACTGCAAGTCGGCCAGATATCATGTTTGTCGTTTGCCAGTGTGCTCGATATCAGGCTACTCCTAAACTCTCTCATTTACATGTTGTTAAAAGAATCTTTAGGTACCTCAAAGGGACACCATCACTGGGCCACTGGTATCCTAAAAATTATGAATTTGAACTGTATGCTTTCTCTGACAATAATCTTGGAGGTACAGATAGGGATATGCGCTCAACTTCAGCTGGATGCCAATTCTTGGGAGATAGATTAATCTCTTGGCAATGCAAGGAGCAGCAGACGGTCTCGCTTTCTACAGCATAAGGAGAATATGTCGCAGCATCTGCTTGCTACTCCCAGGTTTTATGGATGCAACACCAGCTTGCGGATTACGGTTTGACTTGTCTAAACACAACAATTTATTGTGATAACTATGCCGCTATCCAAATTGTCAAAAACCCTGTTTTTCACTCCAAAACCAAGCACATCAATATCAAAGTTCATTTTATTCGTGATTGCTATGAAAAGGGTCTCGTTAAAATTGAGCAAATCCACACCGATGCAAACGTGGTGGATTTGTTCACGAAACCTGTTAGCAACGCGCGTTTTCAAGTGCTTGTGGATCCTCAAAATGATCCGTTTTTCTAACTGAGCATCCTCTATCATTTCTGTTTAGTTTGTTGTCGTTCTTTCATCTTTGTTTCTTCGTAAATTTGTTCATGTATATGCACAAAATTTAGGGGGAGAAATATTCAAAAAAAAAAAATTTAGTTTTTTAAACAGCTTTTGCAATGATTGGGAAATGAAATACTTTTTCATGATAAAGTTTCTGACTAACACATGTAAGGTGTTGTAGCAGGAAAGACTTGAATCGAAGGTGATATGTTGATAGGTCTAGATCTCAACCGGATAGTGTAAGCCAAATGATATAAACATAAAGAACTAAATATTCAGTGGGTCACACACTATAGGCGTATGATTTCATGGTCTTAAATCCTGTGTTGATAGATAGCCAACGCCTCAGGTTTCGGGTCTTTATGCTGTTGAGTCATCCAGGGATATCTTGGCTGCCCTTCTGTTGCATCCAGATTATATACAGACCTAGGCACAGTCAGGATATCCTTTAAAAGAGCCAAAATAGAAGGGGCCAAAACCTAAAAGAAAGGAAATCTCTTCATGAGAAAATTCCATGAATTCCTACATACAACATAAGGTATTTGCCTAACCCTCGCCAGATACTATTGGTCACTCTGCTGTACGAAAGTACTGACCTGTTCACCAATAGTCTAACGTTGTAAAAGATAAAGGATGATCTCAGTATACTCATCTGCTACAACGAATCGTTGTGCTTACCTTGATCGCGGGGGTATGTCATGGTATGGGACACACGGGTATCATAGTATAATACTACCTTAAACATATCATGAAGCTAGAACTAGAGGGTTGAGTTTTAGACTTAAATGACAAGTATATTAACAATTGCTTAGACTAGTCTGACCCAGATCACACTGAAAAATGCTCCTTAGTCGACTTTAGAAATGATTTGATCCCTTAGCAAGGCTGTATTTGTGTTTGTGTTTAAATATCTTACTTACTATTGTAGTTAGTAAAGAGTGATCGGATGCTTAGTTAGTTAAATTGCTGACTTTTGGTTAGATGGTTTCTGTCAAGGGATATTGGACTGGTCTGCTAAGTTTTGAAGTTGGGCAATTCAATAGAATTCTGAAAGTCTCAAAATTGAACAATTATGGATAATGGGGGTGCTGTTCCGGATTGGGCTTTCAAACACCTTCCGGATAGGCCCACTGGACTAGTCACTATTCCGGATTAGGCCTAACATAAGCCCAATCCGATCGTTTGCGAATTTGGATGATGGATTCCGATTGACTTGGGCCCAAAAGGTTTTAGGCCCAAGCCCATTCCGGAAAGCCACATAAATGAATCAGAGTTTCATTTCGGATTATTCACAAAATATTCCGAAATCCTTAAAATTCTTTAATCATCTATGAATTCACTGTTCATCTTCCATTTCGGATTTTTATCTTGGATTTCATCTGGATTAGGTATATAATGCCTTGTAATTATGAAATTTAATGATAATCTTCAAGTATTCATGCATTTCGGATTAGGTCTTCAAAGTGACTGGTATTTCGGATCTCATTCCGGATGGACATTCTACCGAATTGAATGAACTCGGATCTCATCTCGGATGATGTTCATCCGATTGATGAAAGGTTCATCTGGATTACTGTTGAACTGATTGCGAATCCGGATTCAAATGTCTGAACCTTTGAGCTCTCTTGAACCTTTTCAAGTGATTGAACCTCCAAAACTAGTTTGAACCATTTTTAAATAATTGAACCTTTGAAATTCGTTTTGAATCGTCTGATATGTGTTGACCCTTAATCCTGATGAACTCCCTTAACTTCTATAAGTTAGTTGTGTTGAAATTGAGTTAACCTGGTTATTGTTTCTGACAGAAATGGTGGAAGAAGCATTTGATGCAGTCATGCTGGTGGAGGAACATTTCACAATCAAGCGGGATATCTATCAGATCCACCAATGGAATTTTTCCAAGAATTCAAATCCATGATGGTTGTGTTAAATGAGTGCAAGATTGTGTATGCACTTCGAGCCAACCCAGTTTATATATAGAGATCTGGTGCACACTTTTTGGAAGAGAGCTAGATTCCACTTGAGAGGAGCTGATGGGAGGCTGTACATCAGTTCTCAGATTCAGGGTAAAGAGATTTTAGTGAATGAAGCTTGTGTTCGAGAAGTATTACAGTTTATTGACGATACAAGTGATCCAACCTGTATGCAAAGGAGAAAGCATTGCCTATTCTTACTGAGATGAGTTATGAGGGAACATATCCGCCGCTGCTCAAGAAAATGTTTCCCGCTTACTAGAGATTGCTGGTGCATGTGTTTATGCAGTGTGTTTCTGAGAACAAGGAGGGTTAGACCAACCAAGTCAAACTCAAACTTCAGCGATTGTGGCTCTTGTTATGGATTGGAAATATAACTTCTCAGGTTATATTTTCGAGAATATGAAGAAGATTTTAGAACAATCAAAGAAGAGGATGATTCTGCTATATCCGCGCTTTGTGCAGTTGATTTTGGATGCTCGATATCCCGATCTAACCAAGGATGCTTTGGATGCGAATCTGTTAAATATGAAGCCAATGGGACCAACTATTTTCGACACTATGAAAAAACCGATCAACATCGAAGACAATTTTCGTTGGTCATTTTCCATTGAAGAAGTTCGGAAGGTTTGCTGAGGTGATTGGACAGGATTTCCCAGCACCTAAGCCAGTTAATGCTATGGTGGCTGAGGAACATGATATACCAGTGAAAGATAAAGAGATTGAGGTTGAGGATCTGGTTACTGATGCGGACGCAAACGAGGAACAAGCTTTCTTGGACAACATTACCGAATTTAATGCTAATCTGACTCCAGTTCTGCCAGAACTTACTTCAGATAACCTGGAAGCTCTTATTGCACACCTGAAATAAATTCAAGAGCGACAAGGTGATCCTCCTCTTGTGATACCTTCAGTTGACATTCCCGTTGGTGTGGTTGAGTCTGACGAATAGATTGAAGAAGATGAAGTGCCATTGATAAAGTGACGGCGGATGGAGACTGTTAACGAACCAAGTCATTCTGAAGTTCACGTTGGTAGTGTTGCTGAAGAATCTACACCAGTCACATCTACTCCTGCCTTATCTTCATTTACTGTGTCATTGATGGATGCTCCGATGATTGACCCTACTATTCCTTTCTTAACCGACAACTGCTCATATTGCTACACATTCTACGGTTGTATCTTTTCCAGTGGACTCTACATTGTAAATGATGGATTTTGGTGGTAGTTCAGTGGGTGCCGAGGGATCTGGAGCGGGTGGAAGTGGTTCAGGTGGTGTTGAGGGTGATGCTGCAGAATATTCAAGGAGATCAGAGAAATGTGCCTTTGAGTTTAGAGGTGTGGATAGCGATGACGAAGATGTAGAGGTTGATGTTGTTGATTTGAAGAAGTGAGTGATTGTACTTGAACAGAAGTTGTACTTAAAGATGCTCAGATTGCCTCATTGCAAACACGCATAGACGTCAGGGATCAGACGATCGATCAGTTGCAAGGGGATGTTACTATGTTGATGACTTTGGTTTTTGATCTGAAGGCTAAGTTAGAGAACAAGTTTGGTCGAGAATTTTCTGACCCTACCGATGATCCAATGAATATTGAACATCGCCATAGAGCAGCCGAGTAGAGAGTAGCCGAACAAAGTGAAGCCAATAGAGTAGCTGCAGAACAGTTAGCTTCTGATCGTCAAGCAGGGTTGGATGAGTATTTACGTGATCCAAGGAAGAAATACACTGCTAGTAAAAAACGTTCAACAACACAAAAGAAAAGGCAGATGGTTTTGATGAAAAATGTTGACGTAAATCCACTTGATAAGAATTTTCAGTTGAAGGATCCTTCCAACCAATCCGAACGGTATGTCATGGAACTCGGTTCGAGTTATTATAGCAAGGTCGAAAATAAGTCGAAAGTGCTTAGTTGGATGTACGATCACGTGAAGAAGATGTGGATTATTGTCAGGCAGGATGGTACGCGTGAATATTATTCTAAGGAGTCTCAATTTGAAACTTGGACAAAGATTGCATTGACTGATCTGTTACGAGCTCCTTACTCTGATGATGATACTACCGAACGAGGTTCGGGTTGGAGGTTTTTCAAACGTTTGGAACAAGAAGTGAGGACTGGCTTTAAGACAATGAGGACGGCTGAGCCTATATTTACGAGCTGCAAAGGGGTTTCGTGATGCAAGAACTGGGAGGCGGTTTAAATCAGTGATGCGGCCTCCAACGGATAAAGAACTCGTTATACCAGTTGTTCCTACATTTCCAAAAGGAATTTTGAAGAATTTTAATTTCTGGCTATATGATCCTAGTTGGGAGTGTGGCGATCGTGACAAAAGAGAAGGCATTTTGGGTAAATGATGTGGTCGAGCTGGTGAGTTTCCATGATGAAGATTTGCAGGTTCTTGCTGCAAATCAAATTCGAACGGCGGAGTTATATGAAGTTTGTGCTAAAGACTGGACAACTGTTGTGGCTGGAATAATTGCGGGGAGATTGGGAGTTGATGCGCAACCTAAAGATTAAAGGCCTAATGTTGTAAACCTAGGGGGAGATTGTTGGGCTTTTATTATTGGAGGTTTACACATTAGTGCTACATTTGGACTTATTGAAGGGTTTTGGGCTTCCTAGTGCCCCATGGGCCTAGGGTTGTAACTGATGGGCTAGATTATTAGTATAAATATATGTATTAGGTTAATGTTTTGAGGTTAGAGAGTTATTATTAAAAAACTTGTATCAGACACTATTCTGGTGTATGCAAGTTGTTTTTGGGTCAAGAGCTGTTCTTCATTCTAATATTTATTTCCGCAATCGATTAGTCTTACGATACCTTGTCAGATCCGATTATCGGACTTACAATACCACATACCTAGTTCGAATTAATGTGTATACTATGCTTTTCAGAGTTTAACATGGGAATGTTTTTCAGAGTTTAAGTTGGGTATGTTTTTCATAGTTTAACTTGGGTTTGTTTGTCCAAGTTATTTAAAGGTATGTTTTATATACAAAACATATTATATCCTTTTGAATGCGTCTTCTTCCCCAAAACATTATACAAACCAGTAAAAGAGGAGTAGTGACACTCACTTACTGGTGCATTTTCAACAAGCATAATTCCACAAAAATTGGTCTACACGTCCTAATTTCAAGTAAGAATGATTTAATAACCAAATATTCTAAAATCCCTAAGTTTCTCCAAAACTTATGATTTTTTTTCACATAACTATGAGATTTTCTCGAAAAATCTTTATTTTGGTTATGTTGGTGTGTTTATATATATGTGTTCATTATATATATATATATATATATATATATATATAGGGAAAGGGTAAAATGAGAACCACCTTAATTGTGAGAATCATGAAAACTAGGTCTTTCAAAGGGTTTTTTTTTAAAAAAAAAATTCTCAAAGTCTTAAAAATCACTTGTTTCATCAAAAAAGTAAAAAATAAAAAAAATGTCGCATGCAAAAATTTACTTTAGGTGTAAAAAATTTTTATCGTCGTAACAAATTTTACAACAGGCGTAAACAAAATTTACATCAGGCTTAACTATGGACTCGACAACTTTTTTGTTTTTTTTTTCACATATGTGTTTATAATATTTTCATGCAAAAATTTGTGGTCCAACTCGCGCGGGAAATAGGAGTTCTTATGGTTATCACAACTCGTGGTAGTTTTTAATTGAACCAATATATTAAGATTTTTGCGAACTTAAACGATTTTATTGGTGACCCTTATTAAGTTATATCCGTTATCACACTCGTTTATGTATAATATATCTACCCATTTGCGCTTTATAACAGATTTACACAACACTAGCTATCACCAAACATCAAATTGCATGCACTTGCTAACTTATATATTTTATCATCTTGAAGCTTCTATACATGCAATAACTCCACGAGTTAACCTATATATAATTTTCATGCTCGATAAATAAGTTACATTTTAACGCATCTTTTTAGTGAAACTATCGTTTTAACCGCACAAGGACACATGCATAGTTCTCCATCCTACTATCATGTTAACACTTATCATTCCACATTCACAAACCAATATTCTCATATCACATCTCATTATGCAAGATTACACTTAAACAATCCACTTTCACGTACACCAAAATATGCGTATTTTTAATGTTTCTTTAACGTTTTTAGGTGTCGATAGTCACGTATGACTAGACAATCTCCATGGATACTTAATATAAGTTTAAATACTATTATTTTTAATGAAAATATCATTTTATAACCTGATCTAAATCATTTTTGCAATAATCACTTTAAAAGCCGAATTTTAACATTTTTAACGCATAGTCTTGTACCAAACTTTACTATAACCATCTTAAGTCATCATCATGACTTCATATTTTAAACAATACATGTTATTTACTAAATAAAATTGTACTAATATTCATATTAGTGCAGATTTCATGTAAGTCACATAGATCATGCATTTTCACCCATTTTACTACCTTTTAAGCCTCATGTACAACGTGCAAAGCTACCAAACTTATGACACATCTTTGTATTATTAAAACGCATCATGTATCATCATATTAACATGCATACAGCCGGATTTGGTTCATCTTTCATACATCATATCATTTTGTCACCAACTTACCTTTATATTATCATTTAATCATCACTAACACTTATTTAGAAGTACTTAATGTATGACCATCATTTCATCATCTTCTAACCATTTGAATGCATCCAACATACATTTAATATCATTCCATATAATCAAAGACATCATCTTCATTTAAATCATTCATCTAATTATTTTGATTTCATTGCATGAACATTCTTAAATATTTATGAACTATGAAACAAAAACCCACTTTCTAGCACATATAGATACATATACGGCTATACACATACATCTAAACATACACTTTTTTTTCAATTTAGATTATACATACTTTTACATAATTCCACTTTGATCATACATACAATCATCTTTCAAGAATCCTTTCCATCAAAACTCAACATTTAAACAAAATACAAACTATGAAATACACACCACACCACACACTCACAGCCATACACACACATATGTACTTCATTTTTATTTTGGTAAAATTATTTTGTTGATTAGTTTCTAAAAGTTGTGAAAAATTCATGTACTTGAGAAACATGCTATATCATCATCATCATCATATCATCAAGAAACAAGTTTAAAAATGGTAAATGGTTTATACCTTCCAAAAACAAAATTGGGTTTTGATGAGATTTTTGATGAATACAAGCTTGTTCCTTTTTGAAATCACCTTTGGATTTTCAAAACAAACTTGAAATCAACTTGGAAAGACCTTGAATCTTCAAACTTTGAATGAAAATGGAACTGGAGTTGGGTGGTGGTATGTTCAGAATAGATAGGGAGAGGTGAGAGAGTGAGTTTGTGATGTGTGTGTAAGGTTTTTGAGTTTTAAAAAGTTTAAATGATTAGGGTGGAAGGGATTTGATGACACTTGTAAGCCTAGGGTGTTAGTAGACACCCCCATGTGCCACCACCCCATCTATGCACACACAAAATTCATCTACATACATGTATATATATTAAATACTTGGTTAAACATGTATTTAACTGATTACCGGGTATTTTATTTCGGGTTTCATTTGGTTTTAAGGTGTTTTGAGTTATTTTTTTTTATCATTCTATAAAAATTAACTCGCCATAATATTTTTGAACAATATATTAATTGCCTTGACTGACGTTGTCGTTTAAATTTTGCAAGATATGTGCGGTAACGCGCAGCACGCGTTTAAAATCACAAAACAGTGTTTTTAAGTGTTTTTCTTAAATTTTCCTCACGAATAGGATTAAAAATAGAATTCTAATTATAATGGAATATTTTTAGGATTTTAACATTAATCGGACGGTCATCAACGTTCGTATCACGTTTTGTTCGTTACGCAATAAGCTTTTTTTTAATGGCAACGGAGACATTTTATGAACACGAAAAAAACCAGCATAGCAAGAAGCTATATAGGAAAGAACAACAAAGAAAAAAAAGAAAGAAAGCAACAATACGTTACAGATTTACACCGATTGATAAGTTATTCCCTTAGTCTAATAAGTAATAAGCTTATTATATCTTGTTTTTGCCAACATAATTTTAAATAAAGTTTGGACTTGCCAACACATTACATACCATTAGTTATCAAATTAAATTAAATAGTGTCTTTATTCATTGATAACATGTGTTACATTAGTACATATAGACTCTAAATAGCCGGTTGTCACAATACCCGTCAGGCTTTGGGTATGCCCAGCCCATATGTTTCGGGTATACTCATTGGACTTGGGCTTTTTTACCATCCCTAGTTCACTCTGTTAGTTGTGAGTTTTAGATGTATTTTAGTGCTAAAATTTTGATGTTTTATAACTTTGTACATTTTTAGAAGATTTATATTTTGTAGCCGAACCCCTAAACTTACACTAGGTTATTGCAAAAACAACAAAAACTATTTTTTAAATTACTTCTTACGTTCAAATGGATATGGTATGACAAAAAATACATTAGACTATTTTTTCATAAGTTTTTTGTCAGTTTACAAAGCATGTACCTACATGCGTAGGTTATGTGTAGATTCTACAAATAAACAAAATTTGTATATTACTTTTAATATTTGATGAAAGTTAATAAATATTGCATTTTATTTATTTTCTTATATTTTAGAATGAAATATCGGTTTTTTGTTAGTTTTATTCTTGAAAAAAAATTGTTTTGCCTAGAACTCCTTGAAAAAAATTGTTTTGCCTAGAACTCTCTATATATATTTAGCGTTTTCTTTTTAAATAGTATTGATTGGAAATATGTTTGCTTAAACAGGTGAGTTAGAAATATTTACTAAAACTCAGAATTTTCTTTTATTTCTTTATTTTTTCTTAACGTTAAAAGCTAACTTTTATTTAGAACGAACATTTTTTTGTATTAGGCTATAGCACTTCTTAAATTGGAGAATCTCGTTGCCTCACTTCAGACAGTCTATGTTGTCACAATTAGGCTCACACCGGCTTCAGAGTTTGGCTTAGGCGTTCCCCCGGAAAACTATACCGTTGACTGCCACTTGACAGTTTCGTGCCACCACAAGAGTCGGACACGCTCTAACGTTACATACGATGAGACGAAAACCGGAACAATCTATGATAGAACCTGACACCTTTGTAAGGAGGTTATGCTATATTTATCGATGTCTAATTCACCAAAGTAACACAAATGAAGATTAAACTTGAATCTTCATTGAATATCCCAACACTTCCTATCCCCAAACCTCAAGTGATGGATTGTTAAAAACTAACTAATCAAACTTTGTCCTTCATGTTTCTTCCGCGTTCACATAGAAACCCCAAACTACCACGTCTTTGAGTTGAGAAAACAACACCGGCTAAATTCCAATATTTGTAAATTTTTAAATATAATATTTATTTAACAAAAGAAGGTTAATATTTGTATTACTTAATAACTAAACCTATTGTTTTAATCATTTTGATTCCTAAAATTTATTTTCGCTACTTAATAGCTAAAACTATTGTTTTAATCATTTTAATTCATAAATTCTATTTTAGCTATTGTATCACGAGTCTTCAAATTCATTTGTCAAAAAATAAAATAAAAAGGAAATCCAGTTTACGCATGTAATTTTTAAAATATGTGCATAAAATATCTAACTATAAATGGCGGCTAACCAAAGTAATCGAACTATTTATAAAGAACCGGTCAGCTATGAAAATTCTCAAAGCAAAACATCTTTTAGAGGTGCTCTATTTTCCCATAACGAGTGGCGAAGCTTAAGATTTTTGAATAGTCGAAAACGTATATATAAAAAAATTATAAAATCGGTGTCGAAAACGTATATATCTAAAAAACTTTTATACGAAAACTACATATCGGGCACTACTGAGAGAAAAGTTTGAAGGGTCTGGCGTCTCTCGCGCCCCACTATGCTCGCCACTGCCCATAACCGAACCGAAACAACCCATGCTCAACCATAGTTGAAATCACTTCATTCTTCTGCACTACAATGGTAAAATTGTATGCATCATCTGTAAAACCCTAATTTACTTAGTTGAAACTAATAAAAGTGTCACATTTCATTCAGATAACGTGTTACACCCGTTTATATATTTTATACAAAAGATTTACATTAGAGACGTATAATGTAAAAGAAACACCCATCGACGAATTATTATTATTTTTTTATAAACATATGGTTTACAAAAAGATGCGAAACTAAATCTCCATCGTGTTCGGTTCCTTGTTGTTGTTGGCTTGATCATCATCCAATGGTGCTTGCAATTACTATAAACTAGAAATTTGAAATTTATTAGTATTATAGCGAATAACAGAAAGCACAACATAACCAAACTAACAAAATAATCAAATCAGAAAAAGAAATAACTTCTGAGGTGGTGTCGGCGACGCCTTATATTTGTTGAGTCGGGACAAACTGCCGTAGGCAGTACTATTGGACGTCGGGCAACCATGTTGCGTCGTCGACGGCTAAACATGGCGTCAGCGATGCCACTTACTACACCAGTTTTGCTGCCGTGTTGTTTTGTTTGCCCGTCCGACCCGTTTCAAGTCTCGTATATTAAAACATGACTCGGGACTTGAGAGACACTTCCGTAAAACATTATTTCCTGTTTTCATTCCTAAAATACCTTTGTTACAAGTGTTTATGTCCAATACGCTTCATCGGAAACATAATCACGTATAGATATTTAATAGAATTATTTACCGATTTACCCTTTAAGACTATTTAACCCATACCCTTACGAATGGAATCTATCTCGATATATGATGACCCATTTCTGGCTTCCTTATCTTACTTACCTCGCACTTCCATTCCAGGTTGCGCTTTTAGAACATTTGACCCCTTAGAGATATAAGTGCATAGACTTAGACCATTTATAAAATATTATTTGTGATCACATACATCCCTTCTACTGTTTTCGGGTTTGTTACTTTCAACATTCACACTTCTCTTACGGAGTTGCGTGCTTAATCGTATCACTACCCGTCACCTGATATACGGAATGAGTACTCCCGATTACCCGGTTTGTTTACCGGTTTGCACTTATCCTTGATTGACCCGTTTGATTACTTTAACCAAACAAGAAGTTTATTTGCATCCATATCTTAAATTAATTGTTCATAACATGCGTTCCCTTACTCGGTTTACGCTTATTTTCATATTCGTACCCATCCACCGGGCTTATACCGAAGTGATTATTCACGCACCCATCACGGTAAGCATTTAGACCCGTTTGGAAGTTTATGTGAAATGTATCGCTTTCAAACAACCAAACTTAAGATAATTCTCTTATTTTGACCGTTTGGAAGTTTATGTGAAATCTATTACTTTCAAACAACCAAACTTACAATTATTGTAATACTATCAAATCTAACGAAATTAACACATAATTTAACACCATACCACGAAGCAATAAGCCACGTACCTTAAAGCTTTCCTTTCAAGCGTGTGTCCGTCCCAGCTTGGCCACTTGACGCTTCACCCAATTTGCCTATAGATTTCAATCCGATATATCGTTTAGAACTCATAATACAATATAAGACACGCAACATTGTCAAAATATCATATACGTGATTCTTTCATACTTTTCAACCATTCATGACCATTTAAGCATTACATCAAACACCTTATGGGCAAGATTTACATACTACCTTTATAAGCCTATGATTTGTCTAATAGCCATGTATTCTCATCCTTTTAAACCTCTATGTCTAATATGTATAATTAACATCTAGAATTTAACATTTTAACACCAATACTACCATTTCGCTATCTCAATTACTCATCATAGTCCATATTAACATGCCATATCAACAAACTTACATCATTACATTCATAATTCATACAATCACTTGGGATTTTATTATACAAGAGCAAAAACCCACTTCTTTATATAAAAGCAAAATAATCTCTACTCATAATTTTATAAATTTATCATCTATTTTCAATTAGGATTATGATCCTACACATAAATTACACCTCTCATAAGTCATAACATCAATCAAGTGTTTCAAGAACTTCAATCATCCAAAATCAAGTATTACCAAAATCAAAATTACAACTTACTGGGTGTTAAGCAAGTATGGATGATCGATATTCTTGATTCATGCACCAATAAAGGCCCTAATCCACCATCCAATTTGATCACCTTAGTGAATTAGGGTTTGGGTGTTCTTCTTTCCTTCTCTGGTTGCACACACACACTCACGCACATGAGTGTGCTGTATTTTTTTTGTTTAGTTTTAATAAAACAAGTTCCACCCACTTGATCAATTTAGTCACTCATGTTTAGTTTATTATCAAGAGAACCATAATTCATGATTTTTATTATTTAACAAACTATTATCAACTAGGTTAAATGCCCCTAGTTATTTTATATATATATATATGATTTATTATTTTTGAGGTGTTACATCATCTACTCAAACTTTTGAACATAGATTTTCTTCCTCACCAATCTAAACCTATATTTTTGTTTTTACAAAGAACATATCGAAATCAAATTCGAATGAGAATAGTTGAGTCAATATCAAGGGGAATAAATCCAAAAACATGTTTGAAATAAGATATATAAGAGAACATTGTTGAATTTTAATTGAAGATGCGTCGCAAGACACTTGAATCACGACAAATCTAAGGGAAACTAATCGAACGAGTACAATGAATATTGCAAATAAAAATAATGGAACTGTACTATAAGTTGCTTGAAAAACAAAAATACAAACTATAATGCGTTGATTAAAAAAAAACATAGATTGTCTAAAACTACAATGAGTTGATTAAAAAAACCATAGATTGTCTAAAAAAAAAAAGAAATAATTACGATAGACTAGCTATGAGAAATAAAGAAAAATCACTCATATTAACAAATATTTTTAGAAATCACTTTTGTTTTCAAACTAGTTTTATGTCATGCCAGTGTTGCAGGGTGTTAAATGAAATATTTCTTAGTTTGATAAATGTACATTTGTGTTTTGATTATTTAAACATACTACTAATAACATGATCTCAATATACATTACATCGAAACATGGTAAAAATACTCTATCATAGAGTAACTTTATTAAAGTTTAGGAGTAGTAGTGTTTGTCCACCAATAGCAAACAATCACTATTCCATCGGGTTCGTTCATCACATTGAGAAGGGGAAAAGGCTAAAAGACCAAATACGAAAAGAAATAAAAGTAGAGATCTAATCATGTACACCACTAAAGTTAAAGCATATGGACTAAATATGCATACAAACAAAGTTAACTAATAGAAAGAAAGTTTTTTTAAACAGAGTGGCTAAACATGTATATTAGCAAAGTTGAAGGTTTTAAAGCAAAATACAAAAAGTCGCGTTTAATTACTAAAATGAATAAAGTAGAAAGATTAAATATATGCATCACTAAGGTTAAAAAAGAATTGACTAAACACGTATATAAACAAAGATAACAAATAAAAATAAAAAGAATTTTTTTTAAAAAACAATGGGCCTTGTATGTTAGTAAAATAAAAATTTAAAATAGAATTTAAAAAGCCATTTTAATGAAAGGATGACAGACAACTACACACCATTCTCTTTATAATCTTTGTATTATATATAAATATAAATATATCACTTTAATTTAATGCATGAAACCCTATTTTAACATGTGTAGTAGTGTCATGAATTTTACGTGAGTTTTCAATTTTTAATAAAGAAAGCGATTACTTTTTTAACGCTTGTATTATTATAATATATCTTAAATATCAAACTTAAGTTTGTGAGTAGCTATTACTGTAGCTGATGTGTATAAGATTTAAAACATAAAGTACAACTATTTGATAGCTCTTTTTCTTTTTTTTGCCATGTATGTCTTCATTTGCAACTTATCTTTTAACTTTACACTTATCTTCACCTACATATGCTACTTATCTTTAAACTTAACCTTCATCTTCCACCCACATGAGAGAGAGTGACATGTGAGACAAAGAAAAGAGAAGAACAGAAGAAAACAAAAGTGAGCTGTCAGCTCACTGCCAGCAACTTCCGCTGAAGGAAATCTCTGAAATCTAGAGTGAGATTCCGTCGCTGGTACCGGTAAACAGACCTGGTGAGAGGTGTGGTAACCGGTGGTTGATGGGGGAGACATCTCTCTGCTCTCTTCTTTGTTCTTTCTCTCTCTAAAAACCACCACCATCTTTACACCAGTCGTCTCGACCAGTGGTTGTGATGGCGAGTGGCTTTTGTCGATTTCTTAGTTGAGAGTTTTAGTCGGCAGTGATGGTGGCCTACCACTTGGCATGGCAACGCTAGTTGCAGCCGTGGCGGCGCTGAGCCGTGCTTCGTTGGCGCCGGCGATGACGAATTGTGCATTAAGCCTTTATGTTTTCCAACGACGATGATGATTTGTAGATCTGAGTTGATTGGTTTTATTGTTTTCGTTTTTCTTTATTTTGTTTTATGGTTTTAACGAACTGATTTAATGAAGAAGACAGCTGGAACTGTTTGGTTAAGGTAGTTGTTGTGGTGGTGTTTAGTGAAGGAACTTATTTGGCTTGAAGCTGCATTTTCTTTTTTATTTATTTTTTTTGTACATAAAATAATAATGCAAACAAATAGGTGGTGCACAGAAGTTATTTAACTCACAATCAAAATGTTATTTTTCGGTGGGTTTTAGGAAAGTAGTAACATTCTTATTTTTAATATTTGTATTTCTATACACTACAAAACTAAGTTGGGAATAGTCGCAGGCAGCTCCCTGGTACTCCCCGTTGACCAAAAACGTTTATTATTTTTTACATACACTTTAAAATTACATTTTTTCCCCCATTTTAAAATTACGTTTTTACCCCAGTTCAAAATAAAACTACCTTTTGCCCCCAACTTAAAATTATAATTTTGCCCTCGCTTAAAATTACGATTTGATCGAAAAGGTTATTACTTTTAACTGCTGAAAATTTACGTTTTTGCCCCCAGTTTAAAATTACGTTTTACCCCCAGCTCAAAATAAAAATATGTTTTTACCCCTAGCCTAAAAGTACGATTTTGCCCTCGCTTAAAATTACGATTTTGCTTTCGATTAAAAATTACGATTTGTCCCTCAGCTCAAAGTTATGTTTTTGCCCCCAGTTCAAAATAAAAATTATGTTTTCCCCCAGCATAAAATTAGAATTTGCCTTCTGTTCAAAAATATGATTTTTCTCCGTTTAAAAAGTACGTTCTTTTCCCCCGCTCAAAATAAAATTATGTTTTGTCCCCAGCTAAAAATTAAGCTTTTACCCTCGATTCAAAATTACGATTTGGGCGTTAGCTCAAAATTACGTTTTTCCCACAGTTCAAAATAAAAAATATATGTTTTTCCCCAGCATAAAATTACGATTTTGCCATCTATTTAAAAATATGATTTTTCTCGTTTAAAAAATTATGATTTCGCTCTCAGTTTAAAATTACATTTTTGCCCCAGTTAAAAATAAAGTTATGCTTTTGCCGCCAACTCAAATTACGATTTTGCCATCAGTTCAAAATAAAATTATGGTTTTGCCTCCACCAATTGTGCCTTTAGTTCAAATTTAAATTTGCGCTGCGCAAATTTACTATTTTGCCCATGGTTCAAATTTATCAGTACTGCCATTACTTTATCTTTTGA
Source organism: Scalesia atractyloides (assembly GCA_947069175.1). Taxonomy (NCBI): domain Eukaryota; kingdom Viridiplantae; phylum Streptophyta; class Magnoliopsida; order Asterales; family Asteraceae; genus Scalesia; species Scalesia atractyloides. Next base: position 14,100,121 of record CAMTDV010000029.1, read on the forward strand.
CAAATTAGGCTTTTTACCCTAATAAAAAATACAACTTTCACTTAGTTAAAAATTACATAAATCATTGTTTTAGTTTTTTTAGCAAAACTAAAAAAGAGTTTTGTTTTAATTGTTTGAATTGATTTATTGTTTTCAGTGTCAAGGAGCTGCTTAACGCTCGCTCATTATTCGGCCATAGCCCCGCAATGCGGGCGAGCATCAACTATTTTATTTTAAACAATAAAGAACGTGAGTTTTCATCTTTTAATAAATAAAACGTTTACTTTTAAACGTTGGATTATTTTATTTTTAACAATAAAAATCCCAGACGACATATGGGATCATTTTATTTTGAACAACAAAAATCCTGAACACGTATGAGATCATCCTTACAAATGAATCATTCTTTCGTTCGAACAACAGAACAGGATAGCTCAGCCCACTCGTCTAGAAGAAAATCCACAACTAAGAAAACCCTTTGACTTAAAGGAAGCCCTGAAGCTACGGTTAGACCAAATAATAAACCTGATTTTGCTTATATGTAGGGGTATTTAGAAAAAACCGTAAACCGAACCGTAACCGAATAAACCGATCGAACAACGAATTTGGTTTTTGGTTTGGTTTCTAACCGAAACTGAATTGTGAATATGGTTTTTGGATCCACATTTTTTTATTTGGTTTATTCGGTTTATTTGGATAACCGAATAAACCGTTAATTTAATTAATTATTAAATAAAATAAATAATGTTTAAGAAACTATATACAATTTATTAGGCCAAAATATTAAGTCTAATATCAAAGTATATGTATCCCCATGGTTTGAAGATTATTTATATTTTGTGTCATTAGACTTGTTGACTATTTATAGTTTCTATGGTCTATGTTTTGAAGATTTAACTTTATGGTTGTGTGTACGACTATATTATGGTAATGCTTGTTTTATTTTGCTATGTCTTTTATTTATATATTGTTAAGTTTAAATTAGTTGCTGATTTGATGTTCGGAAGTTAGAACACAAACATAAATATAAATTAGGAAAAAAAGTAATTAGGTACAATTTGGTTAAATTTGGTTTCTAACCGAATTGAATTTGGTTTGATTTGATTTGGTTTATATATTCCTAATTTTGTTTGGTTTGTTTTTTTTTTTAGGGTACAAAATTTTAAAAACCGAATTAGCCGAACTGAATAAACCATAAACCGAACCGATAAACACTATGATTTTTGCACTTATAAATCATTATTTAAGTAAACATTTGAAGTATTTATTCAGCCCTCTTTTTTTATCATATTTTAAAAAATTTTAAATACTTTTCCTCTACCTTTTCTGTGGTTACAAATTTTAGTGGTAAAAAGATAATGTTTGTCATTAAAAATCACAATACCTTTATAATATCAACTAACAGTTGATAAAAGTTTGCCTATAGTTGATTTGAAAATAAGTTGCTGCGTTTAAAAGTTATAATCTTATAACATATCTTCCCTCCCTAAAATTATGATGCTTCTTTACGCATCAGGTTCCGATGACTAAAGATTCTTCCTCTCGAATGTAGATTACCCACCAATTGAATGGAAAATTTTCGACTTTAATCGAAGATACACTTTTAGTGGTGGATTCAGTAATTGGTAATTTCTTTATATTTTCGAATGTCTATTAACTTGATTTACTAATTTCTTGGTTGGATTGAGCCATCAATCGAATGTCTATTAACTTGATTTGCTAATTTTCCCGGTTAAGTTGAGCCATCAAAATTAAGTTGTAGGCAAACACTACATAAAAAGTATTTTATGTGTTGCGGCTATCAGAGTTTTTATCGACGTCTTAAAATATATCTACTAAAATTTCGGATACATGTATAAACTTGAAGGAAAAAAGAAACAAAGTGTGTCATGCGACATTGATATGATATTCAATGCATGAATCCATACCTATACCTAACACACGTAGTTGTCAAATTCCTAACTTTTATAAGATTCCACATATGTAAAAGTATATAAATAAGTAAGCATTTTAGTGATGTATAAGCAAAATATACTTACACATACTAGTCACGCAACATTCTTCCCGTAGATCTTAGTTATGACATCTAGTGACTTTTGAAAGGTGTTTGACTTGAAACAAAAGATATCTTTTGATTTGTAATTAAAAAAATAACAATTTATTAGTAAGTCGTTATTTTTTTCGGTTTGGATATTAGCTTTTCTCTTCAAGTTATTTAAGATTAACTCCAATTTTAGTTGGAAATTTAGTTGTTTGAAAGTCAAAATGAATCCTCTTTATAGCATGAAGTTCCTTGGAGATGTTCAATCTTCATTTGGAATCAAGGCCGGCCTAAGGGTCATCTAAGTTGAAGCAGGGGTTTTAGGCCCTTAAAGCTTTTGGGCCTTGGTTTAAAAAAACCTATATATTAATTTAATGTTGATATTAATACATATAGTTTGTTTGTCCCTTTGTTTACCGTATAGACTTTAGTTCAAATCCAAGCAATAGCCACTTTTGCATTTGTTATTAAACAACCCCTGTAGTCCCAATAGATATCCAGTTTGATGACTGTTATGGTTTTCTATGAACATGGTGAATTTTTTATATTTTTTTTGTAGTTATTCTGATTTATTTTGTTTATTAATAATTTGATTTATGATTAAAAAATTCATTATAGTTGATAATATAGGCATTATGATAATCTAATTTTTTCATTGCAGTTGATAATCTAGGCATTTTGATAATTTAATTTGATTGCTATTTACCTAATATCTTTGATTCTACAAAACTTTTTTTTTATAATTTTACGAATAGCTTAATGTCGAATCGTAAAAAGGATCACTTCAAAAGGGCCTCGACCTTATAGTTCGCTTAGAGTCTCCAAAATCGTTGGGACGGCCTTGTTCAAAATGACGAATAAATGTTGTCTACTTGAAGCAATATTCCTCCCATTTTCGCCTTCTCCGTCCTAGACATGTTGAAATTTCATGAGTGGCTAAAGTACATTGATATAAAAAGGAAAATGGTCCATTCGACTATCCTCCTCTCATGCTAGTATATGTGGAAAAACGTAATGAGGTAGTGTTCTAGAAAGAAGGAGAGATCAAGACAATCAGCTAGCTTCTTACGGGTGAATAATTGGTCCAATTTAGAGTCTCAAGATGAGTCAATGTTCAGTTTCCATAACTAATTTGTTCTTGTATCTAGCTCCCGGCTAGAAGCTGCTTTTTACATCTATATTTTGTCGTTGCAGTTAAAAAAATTCAAAATGAAGCCGATCAAAATGTAACGATCCTCATTCGACGATAACGATAAGTTGGCCAAAAGCAAGTTAATGATACTCTTGTATCACGTGTCTATGTTCAACAAGCTGACTAGACCCCGAGTCATGACACCCATGATAACATTTACTAAAAGAAAGAAATGATCACGTTCTTGAAATCAATTGAAATGTAATTGTGGGCGCTATAGTACAATCTTGTGGTCCAAGTGGCAGAAGGTTAAAAGCCGAAACCAAGAATCAACAGAAAAGTTTTTTTCTCTTAAAATAAAATAAAATCATTTTATTGAACTAGTAGGTTACATCTTTGCTTTGCAACTGTTCCACCTATTTTTAACAAATTTTTAATGGAAACATATAAGCAATTGATGTTTTCGGTCGACATACCAATTACCAATATCAATGTTTTCGGTCGTTGATATAAGTTCGGTTCAGCACGGTATCATTACAAGCACCGTACCAACACTCATTGTGGCTTTGGAGAAAAATATACTTTAATGCGAATAAAACTCTGTTTTTAATGAAATTTATATATGCATAAGATTAAGCATGTCATAACGGTGTACTCAAAACTTTATAAAAAATCTTGTATATTATTAGAATAACGAAGATAATAAAATAGTGCTAATTAATGTGAGGTCGCTTTGATAATATTTACGTGTGCGCTTATGGAATGTAGATAAAAATAGGCACGTCGCAACGACACACTCGTAATTTTAAAATACATCGTATATTAAAAGTTATAAGAAAAAAATATACTCAAAATTAATTTTAATAAAAAAGTAAATCTTAAAAAAAATTAAATCTGCACTACGCGGATTCGGTCGTAAATTATAAAAACAAAAATCGATATCAGTACTATTATTGTTCAGTCAGTATCAAAGGGGTTTATTTTGTTACCTGTATAATACCGAATGAAATTGAAAATTAAAAAGAAAAAAAAAACAAAAACAACAAAATGACAAAAAAGAAAAAGTAAAAATAAATTCTGGAAAAGACTGCACTGTAGCTAAATATGCACAAAATAGCTACTAAGTTCATCAACTATATATATAAGAGTTAAATCTCATTTTAATTCTTGTGGTTTAGGCCATATTGCTAATTTAGTTAAAATGTTTCATTTTTCACATGTAGGTCTAAAAATGTTTCACTGATGCTATTTTAATGCACCGGGTTTCATTCATTTTTTCTGTTAACAAGAAGGGCAATTCGGTCATTTTATATGTAATTCTGTTAACTAGAAAGGAAATTCGGCCATATAAAATGACCGAATTGCCCTTCTCGTTAATAGAAAAAATGGATGAAGTTAACCCAGTGGACTAAAATGACAATGGTGAAACCTTTTTTGATCCATAAATTAAAAATGAAACATTTGAACTAAACTAACAAAATGCCTGAAACTACAATGACTAAAATAACATTTAACTCTATATATAATAATTACAACCAAAATATTAAAGAAAAATAGTTAATAGTATATAACAAAACCTGCAACCGAGATAGGCAAATTACATGACAAAAAAAACCATTTTTGTCTAAATATCATGTTGAACACAGATTCCATTAAAAAACATTTCAAGCCTCATAAAAGATCTCATTTATTCCCCTGGGTATAATATTCTAATCAGTTGCTACTTTCGTAGAAGACTAAACCTAAAAGTGTACTTTTTAAATGAAAGAACATAGAGAATTAAAGAATAAATTTCTGTTTTTTTCAATGTGGTTTAGTCATTTTAACGGTTTTGCTTCAATCTTTTAAAAATAGTCATTTTATTCTAATCAGCTCCTTGACACTAACTAAATCTAAATTGTTCATTAACTATAAAGGTATTTTGATAACTTCAAGTGTAAAACTAAGGGTATTTTAATAAAAGTATAAATAAATATTTTATTTTATATATAATATATATATATATATATAACAAAACCTGCACCATCTCCTCTCTCTACACACTCTCTCTCGCTCTCTACACACACACTCTCTCTCTCTAGACACCCTCTCTCTTCTCCATCACCTACAACCACCACCATCACCAACCGCCACCACCTCATCACCACCGTGCATGGCCCCCACATGACCACCACCTTGCACCAGCACCACCGAACCACCACCACCCCTACCCGCCTACCACTACCACCTTGCAACAACTCCACCCAGCCACCACCAGCTTATACCACCCCCACTACCTTGCACCATCTCTGGCAAGCTCATCTAACACCTCAAATCTTTCTAAAACAGATCTGGTGGGAGACACACTTTAAACCCAAACCACCGTTGATCGATGACACCATTTAAACCAAAACCACCAGATCTACAACCCACAATCTGAAATCAGAAACGCTACGGTGGTTCAGGCGATGGTACAATTTCTATGGTCGAGGTGAAGATGAAAATGACGTTTGAAGCCCTAGCCGCTTCTTCGGCGATGGTAACTAGGGTTCTTGGTTTTTGCGGTGCTTTGGAGGAAAAAATAGCAGATCTAGGTTGTGGGTTTTGTGTGTGGAGTTGGTGGCTTATGGTTGTGGTTGCGATTTAGAGAAAGAGGGAGACGATGGTTGGTGTTGGTGGTGGTGATTGACATTGGGGGTGGCTGGTGGTGCTTGTTTTAGAGATCTGCGGTGATGGTGGTAGGGTTGCTGGTGGATGTGTGGTGGTGGCAATAGATGGTAGGTTGTGATGGTTGATGGTAATTGATGGTGGTTGGTGTGACAGTTTGTGTTTTGGATATGTTTTTGTGGTCGGCAACACTAGTTTAGGTGGTTTCGGTGATTTGTAAGGGAAAAGGGTGGTGGTGGTGGTCAACAGGTGGTGTTGGTCGGCCGCTGATGGTGGTACCCGGTGGAAGAAAAGGTGGGGGGTTGATAGATAAGTGATTTTTCTTATTATGTATTAAATGTTGATTTTTTACTGTTAATATCAATAAAAGACAAAAAGGGATTTCAATAATTAACAATAAATAATTAAATACTTATCTGTAAAGTTACCAAAATATCCTTCTAGTTAATAGTGGTAATGGATGCAGTTAAAGGCGTGGAGTAAAACAGATATAAGTTCCATAGATTAGGGAGTAAAATGGTTATTTTTAAAGGATTGGGAAAAACCATTAAAACGATCAAACCATAGGGAATAAACGGAAGTTTACTCAAGATTAAAAGAATCTAAATACTTTTTTGTGTATCTGAAGTGTATTGATTGTTGGTGTGTTTCTATTAGGACCCTTAGTATTTATGCTAAACAAAGTTTAAATGGTTCTAGAAAAAATTAAACGAAAAATAAATGACATTAAAGTCTTTAATGCATTTTGCATTTTGTTATGTTTAAATGTTGTTGATCTGAATTTTTTTTTCTATAGTTCGAAACAATTGTTACCATTGGTCATGGAAATTACTGCTGAAAGCAACATAAGTACTTCAATACCAATGGCTCGAACAAGTGTTGAAGGCTTTGTTTGATGCTAAACCCATCATTTATCACACCCTCACTGTGTGTGGAAACTACGGTGTTGAATTCATATTAAGGAGAGATCAAGGCATGAAAGGATGTCTAGATATCAATGAACGAGTTATTATTTATTTTAAATTGTTGAACAAGTCTTATTTTGTTTTTCTGGTTTAGGCTTAAGTTGAAAACGATGTAATCTTAAATATTTCAATATAATAGTAATTTTCCTTTTATGTCTTGGTCTCTCCCTAATATGAAGTCATCATCATGGTTTACGCACACCGTGAGAGTGTGACAGTTTGATGGCTGAGCCTTGGTTATACATAACTAGATCAAACCCTTAGTTAGGACCTAGACTATAACCCTAAGCATTTTATCTTCTTCTTTGCGTTGACATACGTGAACTATTCTTCTTTTTTTATATACGTCATCCTATTCAAAGGATGCATCAAATAACTCGCCAACCCCTAAATTTTATGACACGTCTAACCTACCTACAATGGATCTCAAATCCCAATCGATTTGAAGCGAAGTGGCTAGCAAGTATGCAAGTCCCCCACCACCAAGCCCAACAAATATAGTGGCCCACAAGGAAGAAGAAGCTCACAAGGAAGAAGATCTAGAACCCTATTAGATGCAGCTTGCAAGTACCAAGACATCATCATCTCGAGAGATTCAGAGCCAAATGAAGCCTAACTACCTAGGAAGAAGATGACACGCGCTATGAGATCTAACTCTTGGGCTGCAAAGCCCAATCTTTAAAACTCTCGTAAGGATTAAAGGCCCAATTGATATAAAGAACACCTGCAATCTTGAAGGATGAGCGCCTATACACTGAGTCTTCTGGCTTAGGAAAGTGTGATCGTATAAATCCAAAAGGACTTGTCACACTTTCCTGGGAATTCTCGAAGCAGTGAATGTTCACTTATAGGCTAAAGCACGTCTTCTCAAATATCATGCGAACCTGATTTCCTAATTAGTCAACTACAAAACTAACTGACCAACTAAACTTTATGGAAGGCGATAAATATATCTTTAACGTTTGTTCCGATAGGGCTAAAGTTGAGTTTTGCATTGCAATGGAAAATAACATACTGTTCTTCATCACAATCTTGAAAGATACCAATTGAAAACCCCTTGCCGTCAACACAACACCCAAACAACCTCCTTGTCGTATTTTTCCCTACCTCCCTCAAGTGTAAGTTGCTATGAATAGTGCTATTATTTTTTATAATACATGCTTTTTAATATTTTATTATTTAATATTATAATAATTTATTATATATATTTTTTTAAGTTTTACCATACTTTTTTTTCTTTTTAAAACCATATTTTCTTTATCATTTATATTCTAATAACTCTTTTTGTTTTTTTATTTTATATTTCGTTTATAATTAATTTGATATCTCTTTAATAACTTTCGTTCGTTAATTTTTTCCCCTCAACATTATGGTATAAGTTTTGTCAAAACGAATTGTATTCAAAATGAGTATTTATTTGGTAAGAAAATGAAACCATTAGTTAATTGTCATCCACCAATTAACATGGTTTATAGACGGATCTCATATTCACCTCACCTAGACGTCATCTACAAGACTAACTAACCAACTAAACTTTATGGAAGGTGATAAAGAAATCTTCAATGTTTGTTTCGTTTGGGCTAAAGTTGAGTTTCGCATCGCAATGATAGCGTCAACTGTGTTATTCTTAAAGGTGATCTTTCATTTCTTGGTGGAGAGTTATCATAGATGTTAAGTTATCTATTATGCTTTATCATTACATGAACTTTACTCTATGTCAGAATATGCTTTGAAACTATTTGACTCTTATGGTTTACAAAATCCCCTTAACTAGAGGAGAACCATAACTAGAGGAGAACCATGACAACTCTAATTTTTTCAACTATTTTCTTTACAACATTGAATTATTGCAACTTGAATTCTATGTTTAGCCTCATGGACCTTATCTTGTAATGTGGATTGATGAATCTTACTTGCTTTACTTCTAAACTAATCAGGTGCACAATTAAGTTTTATGAATTGCTATACATAGATGTCACTCATTACATACTACAAATTGTTAACTCAAACATACATGCATAAGATATATATTTGATCATTTTACATGAATATCAAAACAACATGTTTCCATCACCTTTAAATATCAAATGTAACTTTTTCTACATAACTATTATCACCTTGTACATGCATAATAAGAGGACATAGCTCACCCATATAAGGTAAATTGACCATTGTGGTGTGCAACGTAATGATGGGTTTACAAGTACATTGGTGTGTGCTGTAATCCTATTGTGTAGCTAGACGCTTAGCAAATTTCTAAAACTCAAATTCATGTCACCTAACATTTTCCAAGTCTCTAGGTAGTTTTGGTAGCTAACTAGTATGCTTTCAAAATTCCAAAGGCGTGGTGGGTTAGTTGCAGTACACCCTATGTATATTAACACTAATGGGACATTGAAAGTGAGACTAGGAGTTGGACCAAGAATAGCCCTAGTTAACGTATGTCATAACTAATCTTTCCCAAGATACCATAAGTCTAACTAACTGAATTTCGGAAAAAAGTTCCCTTAACTAGGGGAGACTATAACATTCCCAATTTTCACGCATAGTTGATCTTGCATCTTATCAATAAGAATCGTTTTGAAGTTGTATATATGTGAAACAATATCAATTCAATCATAATTTGGTGTTAGTTGATTAATCATTCATATGTAATGTGACTTATGTAACATCGTTCGTAAATACTTGTACATAAATCGGTTTGATCGTGTATTTATATATAACACATATGTATTAAATCCATAAACATTTTATTTTAACAATATACCAATTTAAGAAAAAATCAAATAAAAAATCAACCATTGAAACCCTTGAAAATTGCAATAAAATGTAAATCACGTAAACCGTCAATTAACGAAATGTTTGGGGAATCGTGTAACTAGTTAACATCCATGAAACTTTACCCCTCAATTATCAAATGTTGGCACAAAAACCCCTCCCTACATCTGATTTAAGTAGAAACAAGTACCCTTAGGGTGTCCCTAAACCTTAATTTATCTCCATGAATTACCATAAATAAACCCCTTCTTGCCTCCCTATAAAAGTACAAAATAACCCTTTTTCTTCACACCTTTACAACTAAAAAATAGTCTAAATTTCTTCTTTGGAGTTTTGCTTCCAAGAAATCCAAGTAAGTACACAATAATCATTCTTCATTATGCCACTCGTTCTTTCGTTTAATACATTCCTTTTTATTTATTGTTCTTGTACTATATTCATTATTTAACATTCTAACATATTTTAATTCATGATATATCATCTATAACGAGAACACATAAGCTAATTAAACGATCTTGATACACGTCCAAAGTAACATATAAATTGTATAAAATACGGTATAAAATTAACCCTTTTAGTACTATATTAGAAAAAAGTGAGTTTCTTTGTATACTTTTGATTTTCAGGATTAAGAGAGCTTAAATGTACAAATAAACAAATTAACGACAAAAACCAGCATAAGTATAGAAAACGGGAAGACGACACACTATACTAACCCTCCGAGCTTCACCAAGACTAAAAACAACGAATCAGAAGTCAAGCACGAGGTCGTGCCTGCTTGGCATGGGGTCATGCCCCTTCAAGATTCCGAATCAGAAGAATACAAACAGAAGTAGACAAGAGACATGGGCCGTGGTCAACTTCCAGAATTGCATACCTTAGAAAGTACAGCAAGTACAATGGCCACGGGGTCGTGTCGTTGACAACGGGGCCGTGTAGCAGCTGATCTTAGCATGCTCATTAAATGAAGATAGAGAAGAAGGAAGATACGGGGCCGTGCCTGTAGGGCGCGGGGCCGTGTGAAGCCACTGTTTACTGCTATAAATAGGGATGCTTGTTTTCATTCCATCTCAGGCACGCCGTGTGAAGCCACTGTTTACTGCTATAAATGGGATGCTTGTTTTCAATCATCTCATCTTGGCAACCCTTTTCACACCTGCCACCACTCACCATCATCATCCACCACAATCATTAGAGTTTAGAATGTGTAGTAGTCTCGGGATCCAAGATTGGTCGTAAGAGCCTTTGTCAAACTATGGCCATGCTTGGCTAATCTCTTATATCACTTGGTGAAGACGAAATCTTTCATGTATTACTTTTGATTTCCAATATTTTGTTAAATTCTTAATGGGTTTTTATTAATGACTTTAATAATTAGTTTCTCAATATTGAAAATGGGTTTTATCTTATCATTCCTTCAATTTTTTATTCACTCATTCGTGTCTTTACGGTCTATATAAAGCACGACAACTGCCTGGAAGGGGGTTAGAAGGGTGGTTTGGGTAAAGCTTTTGCCTTGTTTAGTGATATATGCGAGGACTTGATTCAACTTATAAGGACTTCATTTGAGGCAGATAACATCAAATCGGGGTGAAGTAAGAACAACTTGAATCTCTTATAAATAAACTACTATTAAAACTTTAAACCGGTCTTGCGGGACTGTATCCCTGCTGACACAGACGTATATGGCAGAGGGTAGCGTTGCCTTCAAAAAAGGGATATGTCACATTTTGCATTAATAACTTACTTAATTATCTTTCAATATTCCGGCCTTGGGGACTGTATCATTGCTGGCTCAGATCAATATGGCTGAGGGTATTGTTGTCTCCAAAAGTGGAACATGCCACTTTAACCAATATAATCTTTAAAAAAACCCCAAAGTATGAAAATCATCAAAGGATACATGAAAGATAACTCGGAACCAAGTGATTCTATCCTGTTTATTTGTTTTTTTCATTTTATTTTTAATTTACTTGTCAAAACCTTTTCTCAAAGTTTGGGTCGATTAGACATTGACGATAATTCGGTATTAAAAGCTCTTGTGTCCTTGGACGATCTCGGTATCTTACCATCATTATACTACGCCAACGATGGGTGCACTTGCCCTAGCGTGTTGTAGAAGTGATAGTGTTATATCATGTTTTATAAATATAAAGCTTACATAAACGAATGAAAACGTACTTAAAATATATCTAAAAATACACTCACACTCCGTCATGGTCAGATCCCATTTGCTCATTGGTGGCTGAGCCGTTGCATTCAACGAATCCTTCCAAATAACCCTATTGCATGTTTTAATGTTTAGGCTTTTCTTGGCTAATTAAACCCTAAACTATGATACTAGATCTTGAATATGTAGTCATCAATGTGTTTATTCATATTTTATAATTTATTTATACATAAAAGCCCTAAAATCATTTAACGAAAACACATAAGTGTTCTTCCTCTCATGTATAAATAATTATTATTACATAATATATGTAATGATTGGATAAATTCAAATACTTTGTTGTCATTGATCTTTCATTAACATAATTATATATAGATATTTAAAGGTCAACACCTTTGAATAAAACTATTCAATTAATTTATCAGGTTTTTAAATACTTTAAAATGTTAATCAACAAAATCCAATAGCTATGGATTTATTATAAAAAGTTGATCTAATTTAATTTAATTAATTAACTAATTAATTAATTAAATTAGACGTTTAAGTTGTCTAGGGCATCTTGGTTCGCGATTGTGAGATTTAGAATGTTATACTTACTCGTTCATTGATATCTAGGCATGTTATATATTTACTCGTTCATTGATATCTAGGCATCCTATTCGATCTTGTCTTCGAATTCCTAAGTATGATTACCTGAAACATGGAGAAAATTTGTCAACTAAAAATAGTTGGTGAGAAATATAGGTTTATAATAGTAATGCATTGTAAAATATGTTTATACAATTCAACAAGTATATACATCATAAGTACACATTATATAACAAACACAAGATGCACACAATTAAACCTTATGACATAACGAATGAATACAGTTTCAATCATCCCAGTAAGGATGGATGGGTTGTCAATCCTATAGCGTTATAATATACTACAATTGGTTTGAATAAGTTAATGATTGTGCATAGTTTAACGATTATTGATATGCGCAAAATGCAAGGTATAAATTATATCAAACAAGACATAAAATCAACCTTTTTTATGTACTAATGTTGGAAAAAGTGTGTTTCTTTGTATACTTTTGATTTTCAGGACTAAATGAGCTTAAATGTACAAAGGAACAAATTAACGACAGAAAACAACACAAATACAAGAAAGTGAAGTTGACACATAATTCCTACCCTCAAGCTACACCCCAAGAACAAAACAACAAACTAGAAGACAAGCACATGGTCGTGTCATCCAAACACGGGGCCATGCCCCACTACAAGATGTGTTCAGAGTCCATGTAGATCAAGACAAACAAAGCAGACAAGAGACACGGGGCCGTGTCCAATTCCCAGATATGCAGAATCTCCTAATGAACCCCACAAAGTTGTCCATGGAGTCGTGCCTATTGACACATGGGACTATGTGAGTATACAACTGACACCAGGCATTAAATGAAGACAAGGAAGGAAGGACACGGGGCCATTCTCCTGGGCACAAGGTCGTGTGAAGGTTCTAATTTCAACTATAAATAAAAGGGCTTGGTTCACTTCTAACCCATCCTTTAGCAAACCACTTCTCTCCCACTTGCCACAATTCCACGACTACTACAACACCATCATCCATCACATTCCTTCATTGTCCACATTTAGAGTGTGTGTAGTAGTCTCGGGATCCAAGATTGATCGTCAGAGTTCTTGTCAATCAAAGGTCATGTTTGGCTAATCTCTTACATCACTTGGTGAAGATAAATCTTTAATGTCTTACTTTTGATTTCCAAGCTTTGGTTACTTTTTGTTTGGGTTTGTATTACTGACTTTAGCAACTATTTTTTTACATTGAAAGTGAACTTTACTCTATCATTTCTTCATGTTTTGTTGATTCACTCATTCGTGTCTTTACTGTCTATATAAAGCGCGTTAACTTCCTAGAAGAGGGTTAAAATGGTGGTTTGGGTAAAGTTCTTGCCTCGTTCAGTGTATAGATCCTACGAGGACCTGATTCAAGCTTATTAGGACTTCTCTTAAGACAGATAGCATCAAATCAGGGAAAGTAAGAACAACTTGAATCCCTTGTAAATAAACTACTATTAAAACTTTAAACCGGCCTTGCGGGACTGTATCCCTGCTGACTCAGACCAATATGGCCGAGGGTAGCGTTGCCTTCAAAAGAGGGATATACCACATTTTGCATTAATAACTTACTTAATTATATTTCAATATTCTGGCCTTGTGGGACTGTATCCTTGCTGACTCTGTCTAATATGGCTGAGGGTAGCGTTGCCTCCAAAAGAGGGACATTCCATGATAACTAAGATAATATATTAAACATACCAAAGTACGGAAATCATCAAAGGATACATAAAAGAGGAGTTGGAACCAAGTGATTCTATCTTGTTTATTATTTTTACTGACATTTTATTTTAGTTTTATCTTTTCAAACTTACTAACATCTTTTCTCAAAATTTTGGTTAGATTAGACGTCGACGATATTCCGGTATTAAAAGCTCTTGTGTCCTTGGACGAACTCGGTATCTTACCATCACTATAGTACGCAAACGATGGTGCACTTTCCCTAACGTGTTGTAATGAGTGATTGTATTGTATCGTGTTTTATAAATTTAAAGCTTGATAAACGAGTAAAAATGCTAAAAATATACTAAAAATTATACCACGCTCGCATCACGTCCATTATCATGAATGCTTGTTCTAAATAATATACATGATTATAAAATACTTGTGTAACGATTTGAAATGTTTGAAAAAGAATGATTTTAACGTTTGCAGTTTAATTCCAAAATATGAAACCCATAAAAAAGGATTATGATATCACCTTGATGATTGATGATGCTTATGTGTTTTTCAATAGTTACAAGTGAACCTTAATAACTAAAGATGACTAATTAGGGTTTTGAATATGATATGATGATTTAATAAGTTTTATTAGTTACAAGAATCAATAATAAATTGTAAATTGATTAGCTTTTAGAAAGTATAAATTTAAGCAATTTTACGTTTTAAAGATAGTAAATGATGCCGAATAGTTATGAAATTTTTAGCCTACTAAATTAGACTGTTTTCTAAAAATTTCATTTAAAAAGTTGTTCTGTTTGGAAAGTGGTCAAAACCGTTGATCTTTACAAATTGTTTGGTTTTGCGCTTCATTTTTGTTTTAAATAGTTGGGGGTCTAAACATAAGTGTTTTTAAGCGTATTGTGTAAAGTTAAAACTATATTTTGATGTATTTGATCATGAAATATGAGTTTACTTGATTTGGTTAAGGAAGAACACTTATGTGTTTTCGTTGATCGTTTTTAGGGTTTTTAAGCATAAGTAAAAATATAAAACATGAATAAACACATTGATGACTATATATTGAAGATGTAGTATCACGGCTTAGGGTTTGATTAGCCAAGAAGAGCCTAAGCATTAAACATGCAATAGGGTTACTTGGAAGGATTCACTGAATACAGACTCAGCCGCCAATGAGCAAACGGGATCCTTTGGTTAGTTTATGTGTTTTTAGGTTATTGATGATATACTGTGAATTTAAATATGCTAGAATGTAAAATAATGAATAAAATACAAGAACAATAAATTAAAAGAAATGAATTAAACGAAAGAACGAGTTGCAAAACGAAGAATGATTATTGTGTACTTACTTGGATTTCTTGGAAGCAAATCTCCAAAAAAAAAGAGAGAGAGGAGGCAATGAATGAAAAAGGGTTGGGATTTAGAGTATTTTTGAGATGCAAAGGTGTGAACAAAAGGGTAAAAGGAGTTTGTACTTTTATGGAGAAAGAAAGGGGTTTATTTATGGTCATTCTTGGAGAGAAATTTAGGGTTTAGGGACACCCCAAGGGCCCATATTTCAACTCATATCAGATGTAAGGTGAAAAGCATCGAAGGGCCCAGTCCAAGATAAAGAGAAAGTGTGTTCCTTAGTACCTTTAACTAGATAGTAACTGGTAAGAAGGATGGCGAATTCATGAAGAGTCTATGGTTCGTGTTAATAACTAAGTTGATTAGTATATAATTTATGAAGCTTGGTAATTGATTTTTTTTTTATCTTTTTGTTTGTTTGATTTGAAAAGGTGTTGGAATGTCCAACAATTTGTGATTAACAAGATAAACTAGATTAATGATTATACTAACAATAGGTACTTAATTTGGATGAAAAACAATACTAGATAATAAGATTCACACCCTTATTTGAAATCATAAGATCAAGGTCCTATTTCACAATTAGGGTTTAAATCAAGATCAACAAATGAGATTAACTGGATTAGGTTTCATGGCTTAGGCGTGAATACATCAATAATGGACAAAAATACGCTTTACACTCAAGAACATACAAACCCTAAATCATATCAAATCATAATTAACCGAATTTATTTTGCAAGTCAATGGTGCAAGTAATTATTGACAATTCGCGAATTCAAAACAAAATTAACATAATTAATACCCAATTGTTCAAATTCTCAAATGTTTATAATAAGAATTCATGACCCAAATAGTTTAATAAGAACCTTAATAGCTTACGATCGTTCAAAACTTGAAGACTTAGCCGTTCATGATTACGAGAACTTGAAATCCGGATGAAGAACCTGAAGAATCTTGCATTTGATCTTTATTTTCAAAATTCCAATCAATGTCCCAAAATCGAAATTAAATTGTAATTGTGTCCATTTGCGCGTTTGTTGACCAGTAGGGTCGTCGCTGCCGGCCAGAGTAGGCGTCGATGACACATTAAGTTTGAAGATGAGGTTTTGCACTATCTACGGAGCACCAACGAAAGGCATAAGACGTTAGCGACAGCTTCTAAGCCCTCGCCGATGCCATGTAATCCTAAAAGTCCTTGTTTTCTTGTTTCTTGTATCCCAGTCCTCCTAGCTTCGTTACAAAGGCTCGTTTAGCTCCCAAAAAGCACGTTAAACCTATTAAGACCTACAAAACACAAACCATATCAAAGTAGAGCATCAGAAAACCAAAATTCACATAAAATCACGAATTTAAACATGATGAAGTAAAGACTTTCAACAAGTGGGGAGGGATTTTTAACTTTTTAGATTGTGTAATCTTTTCTTCGTTTTTGTTAGTTGTTTCTCATCTCTATTGTTTATTTCCATAGAAAACTTTTGATAAAGAAAATTTCATTTAGACTAGATAAATGACATATGACACAAGGATTCATATTATTCTATTAATGTGTGTTATTTTCATTTACCTAGATACAGTTTGAATTGGCCCATATTTTGTCTCTATGACAAAAAAATATGGATCCGTCATTGGTGGTGACTTGGGGTTTTTATGTTTCAGATAGCGTGTTTTGGCAAAAAAATTTAGTCGAACCTCCAACCATGTTACAACGAATGACAACCGAACTAGTTGGGTTGGGGTGGGCTGTTTGGACCTTCTAGTTTGACGATTTAAAGGTTCGGTTTTTATGGTTTAGAGGCGTAAACTAATTTTTTAAATGATTAATTTGTATAAAATGATAAAGATGGTTCATGATTACAATACATGGCTGCGCATCTAGAAATGACAATATTTTAGAGATAATAAAAGTCAAGAGGGAGGTCCCATTTTTAAATAGCCGGTTCTATGTTCCAAACCCGTCTGACCTGTTGAAATGGAATACCGCCAAAGAATTGTGAACTGATTCGACGAAACTGATTGACTTGCTTCAGTTTACACACTTCGGTAAGTATTAATAGTATATGAACACTCTTAACCGTAGAGATGATGACCATGATGATGATGATGGGATGTTGGTAACAACTAGCGGTATGCACCGTTCGGTTGTTAGCATTAACCGTAACACCGTAGTTATTGGTTAATTGATTTGGTTAATTTGGTTAATTTGTTGGTTTTCGATTTGGTTCGATTAATTTTGGTTAATAACAAATCAAACAAGGGCTAAAATTTTTACTTAGAAATATATGTAATGGAAGTAAAAATACATGATATAGATGTCTAAATACATGAAATCGATGTATAAATAAATGAAATGGAGGTATAAATACATGAAACTTTTAGTATAAATAATTAAATGGAGGTATAAATACATGTGTAAGTCCTGTAAAACGGATCAAACAGGAATCGCTATCCTAATCAATTGCGGAAATTATGATCAGGATGAAGAACAACTTGAATACTTGAATATAATAACTTGCATACACCAGAGGATGTCAGATACAAGTTTTTGTGATCAACTCTCTAACTCTCTAACCACTATCAAGTGACCTAACACCTCTATTTGTAGATATGACAAAGCCCAAAACTACAACCCTAGGCCCACTTGGCACTAGGAAGCCCAAACTACCCAAAAGCCCAAAATACAATATAAATGAATAAACCTTTAAGCTCAAAGCCCAACAATCTCCCCTAGGTTTCTTCATTTGTCCTTTGGTGCCGCATCCACACCCAAACGACCATCAATAATCCTAGCAACTGCAGCCGTCCAATCTTTGGCACACGCCTCATATAGCTCAGCAGTACGTATTTGATGAGAAGCCAAAACTTGTAAATCTTCATCATGGAAACTAACTAGATCCACCACATCATTCACCCTGAAAGCCTTCTCTTTCGTCACAATAGCAACACTCCCGACCTTTGGATCGTATAACCAAAAGTTAAAGTTCTTCAAAATTCCCTTTGGAAAAGTAGGAGCAACTAGAATCACCAACTCTTTATCCATAGGAGGCCACATCACAGATTTGAACCGTTTACCTGTGTGTGCATCACGAACTCCTTTGGCTGCTCTCAGATACGGCTCAGCAGTCTTCATACTATTAAAACCAGTCCTAACCTCCCGTTCAAGTTTCTTAAAGACCTCCAACCTGGTCCACGCTCTATCGTATCGTCGTCAGTGTACAGAGCTCTTAACAAATCTGCCAATGCGACCTTAGTCCAAGTCTCAAACTGTGACTCTTTCGAATAATATTCTCTCGTTCCATCTTGACGTAAAATGATCCACATGTTCTTGATATGGTCATACATCCAACTCAGCACTTTCGACTTGTTGCCCACCTTACTGTAATAGCTCGACCCCAACTCCATTACGTATCTATCCGATTGATTCGTAGGATCTTTCAGCTGGAAGTTTTCGCCTGAGGATTCACGTTCACATTCTTAATAAACACACCATCTGCTTCTTCTTCCTCGGATCTGTAGCGCGTTTCTGACTAGCAGTGAACTTCTTACGTGGATCATTCAAGTAATCATCGATACCAGCTTGACGTTTGGCTGCTAATTGCTCGGCCGCCAACCTCTGCTCTTCGGTTCTTCAGTCATACGCTGCTGTGCTGCACGATGACGGGTTTCAACATTCATGGGATCATCTGTCGGATCGCTAAACTCTCTGCCAAACTTATTTTCTAACTTGCCCCTCAAATAAAAAAACAATAGTCATCAGCATCGTCACAACCCCCTGCAGCTGTTCGATAGTTTGATCACGAACATCCAAGCGATTCTACAGGGAGGCAATCTGCGCATCCTTTAACATGGCCTCCTGTTCCAGTACAACAACCCGTTTCTTTAACTCAACGACATCTACCTAAGTATCATCATCATCACTGTCTAAACCCCCAAACTCAAATGCCCGCTTCTCAGATCTGCGCATATAATCGTCAGCAATATCATCAGAATGACTAGCACTACTACCACCTGCTTCTGAACCTCCTGCACTCGATGAACTGCCTCAAATTCCATCATTTGTAATGCTGTGGCAACAGGAATCGATACAACTGTAGACTGCGTAATGACAGGAACTGTGGGCTGTGTAGAAACAATAGGCGTGTCAACCATCAAGGTACAAGCAACCGATTCTGTAACAATAACCTCAGCAGCAGTGCTCTCGACAGCAGTAGATGTAATCAACTCAGAAGTAGCAACTGTGACAGCAACTGGAGCCTCAGATGTACTCGCTGAAATGCTCGGCTCAGTTCTGCGTCTCTTGATCAACGGAACTTCATCTTCTTCGTCTTCGTCATCTTCATCAGGCTGAACAGTAGTAGCAACAACAGACGGAATGTCAAGTGGGGGATCACCTTGTTTCTCTTGAATGTCCTTCAGTTGAGCAATCATAGCAGCTAGATTCTCAAATGATAACTCTGGTAGAACAGGAGTTAATGTAGCATTGAATGTATCAAGATCATCCAGAAAGGCTTGTCCAACATCGTCTTCATCATCTGTAACCAAATCCTCGACGTTTATCTCTTTTTCCTTTGCCTGTATATCATGCTCCTCAGCTACAATCGCATTTACTAGAGGAGGAGGAAGTGGTTGAGCATGCAGACCTATAACTTCAGAAAACTAGCAAACTTCTTAAGGGGGAACCTACCTACAAATACCGTCTTCGAGGTAGAAAGGTTCTTCTTCAAAGTTGAAAAATGGTAGGCCTCATTGGCTTCATCTTCAGTAAATTCGCGTCAGTAGCATCCTTTGCTTAATCGGGGTAACGAGCATCGAGAATCAGCTGGATAAACCGTGGATATAACAGAAACATCCGTTTCTTGGACTGCCCTAATATTTTCCTCATATTTTCGAAGATATAACCAGAGTAGTTATACTTCCAGTCCATAACTAACGAAACGATCGCAGAAGTCTGTGCCTGATTAAGCTGATCTCGTCCACCTTTGTTCTCCGACACACATTGCATAAACATGTGTATAAGTAGTCTCCAATATGCCGGAAACATCTTCTTTAGCAATGGCGGGTAAGAACCTTCATAGCCCATCTCTGTGAGTACCGGCAGTACCTTCTCCTTGACATATGTGGTTGGATCACTGTAGGTATCTGTCAACTGCAGCACCTCCCTCACACAAGCCTCATTAACTACAATCTCCTTCCCTGAATCTGTGATCGTATGAAAGGTCTACCATCTGCACCTCTCGGCTGTATCCGCGCCCTTTTCCAAAATGAGTGAACCAAATCTTGTATATCACGGGATTTGCACGAAGGGCGTAGGCAATCCGACAACAGTTAAGCCCCACAATCATTGCCTAAAACTCCTGAAAATACTCAGCCGGTGGATCTGAAAGATATCCAGCCTGATTGTGAAACTGTTCTTCAACCAACATCACGGCATCGAAAGCTTCTTCCACCATGTCTGTTAAAAATTAACCGAGTTAAGAATCAACTAACAGAAGCAAACTGGGTAACCTGACGTAACTAAGTGAACCAAGTTAACTGAGTTAACAGAGTTAACACTAACTAGACAGGTCAACAGAAGTCAAGGTTCAAATTAAAGCCATTTCAAATTAGTTAAGGGGTTCAACAATTTAAAAGGTCCAAAGTTAGGAAGAATTCAGAACACTCTTATCAATCCGGATTATGTATCTCGTATAAACATGCATCCCAGATGAAGATTAATCCGAAATGATATCCGAGTTCATCATTTCGGATGAATATCCATCCGAAATGAACACTATTATCAATCCGAAATGCTAATTCTTTGAAGATCAATCCGGAATGCACATGTACTGATTCGGAATGGGCAGTCCGAAATATTCAGTTCGAGAGAGAATCAGAGAGGACAAATAGTAACTCGGATTTTGAATAATCTGAAATGAGAACAGAAATGTCAATATAGATTTTATGAAATGGGCTTGGGCCTGATATTTGAATCTGGAATGGGCTTGTGACAGGCCCAATCCAGAACAGTAACATATTGGGCTTGTTCAAAATGATTTAAATGGGCCATTCCGGACAAGTCCAATCCGGAACAGTAATCCTTGGCCCAATTGAGCCCAATTTGGAACAGTAACCTTAATTTAATTTTTAGACTTAAAAAACCAATTTCATCAGGCTGACTCAAATCCCAAAGTATACTGAGCCAGCCAATATCTCTTGACAGAAAACCATCCCACCAAAATTTATCAAGTAAACTAACCAAGCATCCAACCATCACAAGGAGAACTTATTAAAACAAACATAAACATTTAGCACAACATTGCTAAGGGATCAAATCGTTTCAAATGTTGACCAAGGAAAATATTTCGATATGAGCAGATTCAGTTGGTCTAGGCGATTGTCAATATACTTGTCCACTTAAATCCAAAACTCAACCCGCGTAGATCAGGCTTAATGATATGCTTAAGGTAATTTTATACTAAGATACTCGTGTGTCCCATACCATGACATACCCCCGCGATCAAGGTAAGCACAACTTTTCATCGTAGCAGGTGAGTATACCGTGATCATCCTTTATTGTACAACGTCAGGCTATTAGTGAACAGGTCAGTACTTCCGTACAACAGAGAGACCAATAGTGACCGACGAGTGTTAGGCAAATACCTTAAGAGGTACGTAAGAACTTAGAAAGAAACTTTTGTTCTTTTAGGTTTTGGCCTTAACATTTTGGCTCTTTTGTAAAGATATCCTGACTGTGCCTAGGTCTGCATATAATCTGGATGCAACAAAGGGCAGTCAAGATATCCTCGGATGACTCAGCAGCATAAAGACCCGAAACCTCAGATGTTGGCTATCTATCAACGCAAGATTTAAGACCATAAAATCATATGCCTATAGTACATGACCCACTGAGTACAAAGTTCGTTATGTTTATATCAATTGACTTTTCCCATCCGGTTGAGTTTTACACCTACCGACACATCACTTTCGATCCAAATCTTTTCCGCTTCTATACCTTACATGTGTTAGTCAAACATTTTATCACGAATATTCATTTCATTTCCCTATCATTGCAAAAAAAATATTATTATTATTATTATTTTTTAACTTGAACTTTATCTCCCCCTAAATTTGTACATAGAGATATGAACAAATTTATGACACAACAAAAAGAAATGAAAAACAGTAAATAAATGCGAAGATAGTAGATGCCTAGGAAGAAAACCGAACCATTTTGAGAAGATCCACAAGCACTTGAAAACGTGCGTTGCTAACGGGGTTCGTAAACAAATCCGCCACATTTGCATCAGTGTGGATTTGCTCAAGCTTTACGAGACCCTTTTCATAGCAATCGCGTATAAAATGAACTTTAATGTTAATGTGCTTGGTTTTGGAGTGGAAAACAGGGTTTTTAACTATTTGGATTGCGGCATCATTATCACAATAAATCGTGGTGCTTAGATAAGTCAAACCGTAATCCGCAAGCTGATGTTGCATCCATAAAACATGGGAGCAGCAAGCAGATACTGCGACATATTCTGCCTCTGCAGTGGAAAGCGAAACCGTCTGCTGCTTCTTGCATTGCCACGAAATTAGGCGATCTCCCAAGAAATTGGCAACCAGCCTACGTTGAGCGCATGTCCCTATCTGTACCTCCTAGATTACTGTCAGAGAAAGCAAACAGTTCAAATTCAGAATTTTTAGGATACAGAGGCCCAGAGATGGAGCCCCTTTGTGGTACCTAAAAATTCGTTTAACAGCATGTAAATGAGAAAGTTTAGGAGTAGCCTGATAACGAGCACACTTGCAGACGGCAAAAATGATATCTGGCTGACTAGCAGTGAGATACATGAGTGATCCAATCATACAGCGATACATGGTAGGATTAACAGGCGTTCCTTCAGCATCTTCATTTAACAGAGGCCGTACCGCTATAGGTGAAGCCATTGGCTTGGAATCTGTAAGCTTGAATTTGGCAAGAACGTCGTGTATGTATTTTCCTTGATGAATGAGTATACCCTGAGGGCTCTGACGAACTTGAAGTCCTAAAAACATGGTCATCTCTCCCAATGAGCTCATCTCAAATTTCTTCTTCATGATTTCTTCGAACTCGCGACACAAACCATCATTGGTGGAACCAAAAATAATATCATCAACATAGATTGGATGAGAATAATGTCCTTATTAACGCGTTTGATGAACAGAGTTTGGTCAATAGTTCCACGTGTGTAGTCATGAGCAAGCAGATGCTCCATAAGAGTAGCATACCATGCGCGAGGTGCTTGATGCAACCCGTACAACACTTTGTCTAATTTATAAGCATACTCTGGCTTGTTAGGATCAGTAAAGCCCGGTGGTTGAGCCACGTATATTTCCTTTTTCACCTTGTCGTATAGAAACGCAGTCTTGACATCCATTTGATAGACAGTAAATTCCATATAAGATGCGTATGCCAAGAAGATACGCATAGCTTCCAAACGCGCGACAGGTGCATAAACCTCATCATAATCCAGTCCTTACAATCTGTCGAAACCCTTGGACCACCAGTCTAGCTTTATTTCGAACAATAACTCTAGTGTCATCCTGCTTGTTGCGGAAAACCCAGCGAGTTCCAAGAGCGCATTTTCCTTGAGGTAGTTTCACCAGTTGCCAAACGCCAAGTTTTTTAAATTGATTGAGTTCTTCGTGCATGGCATCCACCCAGCCTGGTTCAACCAATCTGGACCAATGCGTTTGTCCTTAGGATTTTCCTCCAGCCAACCCACATTGTAGGTTTCAACCACCATCTTCTTGATCTTGTTATAAACGCGATATGTCGTATTTTTAGAATAACCAACGAAAATAAAGGATCTCCGCATGCTTCGAAATTTCCTTTAGCATCCATGAGCAGGAGTACACAAGGACATCCAAATTTGCGGAAATGCTTGACCGAAGGTTTGCGACCTTCAACCAATTCGTGTGGAGTCTTCATGTGGCGTTTGTTGATCAAGGCATGATTCTGAATATAGCATGCAGTGTTGATTGCTTCAGCCCTGAAGATGAGAGGTAGCGCGGATTCAACAAGCATAGTTCGTGCCGCCTTGATGAGTGTGCGATTTTTACGTTCTGCAACGCCGTTTTGCTGTGGGGTTCGAGCTGCACTGAACTGTCTGTCAATTCCCTTGGAGGAGCAGAAAGAGTTTAAGGTAAGATTCTTAAAATCTGTCCCATTGTCACACCGAATAGCCTTACCTTCGAATCTGTCTGGTTTTCTATAAGCGTGACAAATTGTTTCACTATCTCTGCGGTTTCACTTTTATGTGTAAGAAAGAAAACCCAGGTGAATCGAGAGTAGTCATGAATAATAACCAGATAGTAAGCATTCCCTCAATGCTGCAAATGTCTGTTGGACCGAAGAGATCCATGTGGAGCAGTTCTAAGACCTGAGAAGTGGAGGGTATGGCTTTGGTTTTATGCGGCTGACAGTGTTGTTTCCCACGAGCACATGATTCACATTTTTCGATCTGCATGAAATCACGAACTGGTAGATCTCTGACCAAACCACCTTTAGCGAGACGATTTAAATTATTCATGTTGATGTGACCCAGTCTGCAATGCCATAGCAGGGCGTCATGTTCGGTTGTAGAAGAAAAAAGGCATGTGAGCTTGTCAGAAGGAGCCTGATTCATATCAATGACGTAGGCGTTTCCTTTTCTTGCAGCTTTCAGAAGAATCCAATCATATGGAATGATTAAACCTGGTTTTAGTACATAGCAAACCTTTCTTTGTGAAGAGAACATCCAGATGATTATCGCAGAGTTGAGACACACTCAACAGACTGTGCTTCAATTCTGGTACATAGTTGACAGTTTTAAAAACTCAAGACTCCATTGCAAAAAGTTCCTCTCATCGTGATTTTCCCGGTTTCTCCACCTGCGAAGGAAACAAACTGCCATCGAAAAACTGAATGTTATTCAATTGCGAAATGTCTCCTGTCATGTGCCTAGAACAGCCGCTATCAATATACCGTAATCGAACAAGAGCGCGCCAGAGCTGTTCCTGCACATTTCAATAGGTTTAGTTAGAAACGGGAACTCAGGCCATAGAAGATCTGGGTTTGCCTTTTGCATCAACATAAGTAACCTCACGAAAGTTCAAATTAGTTGAGGATGAGGTTGATGATGCTTTTGCTTTTGATTTACTAGACAAGGGGTGAGTTGACTGATTCTTAGCCACTGACTTAGGCCTCCAGGTCACCAAATCAGACCTCTGCACATTCCTAGGAGTGCTAGAGGGATTCTGGGAAACCGAGGGTCTCAAGGGTTTAACATTTTGATTCTTGGCCAAGTTCCAGTCTTGATCAGAAGACTAGCCACGAATCGAGCCTTATATTGGCGATTAGGCATAACCTTCTGATGTCTGGAGTAAAAAGTATGGAAAGAGGTAAAGGTCCTTTGACAGTTTCGAGCAATGTGCCCGGGAGATCCACAGTTGAAACGGGTCTGTCTCTTCTGGAAGAAAATAGTCCGTTCAGCTTGGGAAATTCTGGGCAATTTGTCGGTCAGTTTCTGCTGGCGTTTACTGACGACTGTTACACGGTCTTTGGCTTGGCGGTGTCCATCGCACAACCATCAGCACACTTGTTAGATTTGTGATTTGAATTGCAAGATTTTGAACAAGAAACGGGCGACTGCTGAGTTAATTCCTCAGTTTGACAAGAGGACTCAGCGGTTGCCTTTGCATTGTTTGAAGACGCTTCTTTGGTTTTTTTCTTTTTAGATCGGCGTGTTCTTTCTTTTTGGGATTACTCTTCAAATCACGCTTTGTGATAGATTCTGTAGAGGACACGAGTGACTCTATAGGAACATCATGTTCAGATATTTTAGCAGGTGGTGATGGAACCTCGCAATTTAGAGAAATTTTAGGTTCCGATTCACTATCAGATGTAGAGGTTTCATTTGAATCAAATTTAGATTTGTGTTCATCTGCTTTCATTTCCGAATCAGTCCCTTGTATTGAGTCGCCCAAATCTTCTAGAATAATGTCACCATCAACATTGACAGAAACAATTGGTTGGTCATCGTTAACACTGGCATTCCTATGAGATGCATCAAAATATGCGGCCTCTGAAGGTGAACATTCGATATCCTCTGCTGAAGATGAACTTTCGGTATCCTCAGCTGAAGATGAACATTCGGTATCCTCAGCTGAAGCAGATGAGGCCGAGTCATCTGTTGATGTAGATCCTGCAGCTAAGTTCATTTTCTCATCACACAAGTTGTTACAACTATTATCATCATTCAAAACATCAGTATCAGAATTTAAACTGTCTAAATGTTCAACACAACCAACACTGTTTGAGCATGTAAATTGTTCAGCAAGAAAGTGATTTAAAATGTCAAAGGCAGGTTTATAAAAAGCATAATCATCAGCTGAATTGTCTGAATGAATATTCAGACATTCTTCCTCATCATCCTGTGTGATGTCCTCAACTAAAATTTCTCCTGCACATGAATTAGACACATTAGTATCGTTCACAAATTTAGTTTGACCATCAGAAGATTCCTTTTCATTAAGTTTTGTAGAGGATGTGGGTGGTTTTGCCTCAGGCATTTCTGTCTCCAATTCCACCGTACTCTCAGATGGACGATTACTAGTTTCACTAAGAAGTGATGTAGAAGCCACAAACACATCATCCTTCTTGAGTTCAGTGGGTTTGGAGAACTTAGGGTAATAGGGCGTCCATGATTTAGATAAATAATCTGACGGATTACCATACATCATTTTTTCAGCATTTTCGGTTTCTTCCTCAGTTTCAGGCATTCTGTGTAGTTATGATTATATGGTGGAGGTGCCCTATTGTACCCAAGACCCTTGGTGAAATTCTTTTGATTATTAAGCTGGAGGTCACATAAGTCTTTGACTAATTTGCTGGAAGTTTCAAATTTCTTAACATTTATTTCATTTTCATGAAGCTTCCCTGTCAAGGAATTCAGCTTGGCTACGGCTGCTTGAAGTTCTACGTCCTTTTCAGCTAATTTTAGCTTGTAGTCGTAGACCCAACATTGCTGTTGGTTCAAGTCTAGCTTTAGCTGAGCCACATCTTGTTTCTGCGCTTCGACCTTCTCCACAAGAAGCTTGTTCTTATGTTTAAGGGCGATGTTCTGTGATGCAGCTTGTTGATATTCAGCTACAAGAGTTGAATTGTGGGCGCGCATTTGAGATAATTTAAAACGACAACTATCAGAACAAAGTATTCGATTTACCGTTTCCGAAAGATCAGGGTGTCTCAGTTGTCTGCGCCATCATGTAGTGGTTGCTGTTTTTGGATAGATTCATGGTTTCCATTTGAGCTGCAGCATCTGCCCAGTTGAAGCCCTCATGCTGTTGGGCCACAAGTGCTGTGGACTTCCCGCCTGAGCTGCCAGATGGACTCGTAGTTGACTTGGAAGGAGAGACGGGAACCAACTGTCTGTCACTGCTCTGTACATCGACGACCCTGGATGATACATACCCTGATGGTGGCTTCTTGCATTCCCTAGCGAAATGGCCTGGTTCATAACATCGTTGCACCTGAGTTTGTCCTTTGTGAGACCAGTCTTCAGGTTGGACAAAGGTTGCCTTCCATACTTTTTCTGAAATTTGTTGACCCGAAAAGCAGCCATTGCTAAGTTCCAGGAGACATCGATTCATCCAGGTCTTCCTCCATGATTTGATCAACTTCTGTTGGCAGAATAGATGGAGGGGTCAGATCGCCTGCAGGAAGGCGTTCAAGCTCTTGATCATTGATGCAGCAATTGCCAGCTTCTCTTCGTTCTCCTTAGTGAGAAACGCAGTTGGGCGCGGGTTGTGCAGAACCAGGGACAGGTGCGCCTGTTTGAGGAACAACGCCTTGTTGCACGGTTTGAGGAGTTGCAGGACTGAAAACCACGTTAGGATAATGAGCATGGAACTCTGTATGGACTTGAGCCACTAAGACCGTTGTAGGATTTGGAGATTGAAACCCATACACGTACTGAGTGTTTTGAGGCGTGACAACAGGGCTGTACACCACATTTGATCCTCCGGGTGCTTGTGCAGTTCCTTGCAAGGACTATAGACGAGATTCTGTGACATTAAAGCTGCGTTCTGACCTGTCATCCCTGCGGCCATCAGACTGCTCTGATGGTTGATCTCCCTTTGTTTGTTATCAATTTCACATGATTTGATAGTAGCTATCATCTCAGTGAGAGTGACATCGTTCAGGTTCTTTATCTTTTTTATCATGCCCACGTCTGCATCCCAACTTTTGGGCAGTGAATTCAACAATTGTCGGTTCATGGCACTGTTTGTGAGGATGATCTCGACTGAAATCATCTGGGAAACCAGTTTGACATAACGGCGTATCTGATTTTCGATGGTTTCCCCATATATGTGATTGAACGAGCTAAATTGCTGATTCAGCTGGTTCACCCTACTCGCTTTCATGTCAGCGTTTCCCTCGTAGAGATTTTGCAACTCACTCCAAACTTCTTTAGCATTTTTACAGTTCCTGACCGAGATAGAGATTTCGGGTCCTAAAGCCATGGTTAGTGTTCCAGAGGCCTTCTCATCTTCCTCTATGATTTGACGTCCTCTGGAGTCCATAAGTGCATAGGCTTGGGAATTTTAGTTTCGGGATCTTGCTGCTGTTCTATACACTATGGTTCTTGGACCATTCATGATGCATCTCCACACGCCAGGTTCCTTTACCTTGCAATACTGTTCAAAGCGGAACTTCCATTCGTAATATTCATCACCGTATAACAACCGTGGCACTTTGGTGGAAGTGCCAATCACCTGATCCAGCTCTTGGTGGAGGGCTAAAGTCAATGTGGCATTGGTCAGGTCCTGTGCTGTCATGAATCCAGCCATTGAGACTAAATTAATTAAAATTTTACCAAATTTGATTTAAAGTTTAATTAATTTAAATGATTCTAATGAACAGTGCTCAAACCGAAACAGTCAACTATGCAGTCAATATGGTCAATCCGGAATATTTTTCCGAAATGGCAATCCGGAAGTCAACGATGGTCAAACTGAATGAAATATCTGAAATAAGCGATCCGGAAATAGGAATCAGGAATGAAGAATCCGGATTTAAGAATCCGATTTGAAGATCCGAAAATAAAAGTCCGAGAAGAAATCCAAAACAAAAGACCAAAATGCAGATCCGAAATAAAATCCGAAAAGCAGATCTGGAATGAACACCTCTAAAATGGAATCCGAAATCAAGAATCCGGAACGAAAAATCCGAAATGCCTGACTTATCTTCTAAAAGTCCGGAATAGTGACCCAATCCGTAACAGTGTCTCTGCCTTTTATGCAACCGAATTCCGGAATTCAAGGAATTCAAAATCAGCAACAGTAACTCGGATCACAATCCAGAATAAAGCAACAGTCAGGGATCAATCAGGAATAGACGATCTCCTTCGTGTTCTTCGAAATCCGGAACAATATCAAATCCGAATTATGAAGACCTTCTTCGTGTTCTTCGGAGTCTGGAACAGTGTCAAATCCGAAATCTGCAGAGCCTCTTCGAGTTCTTCGGAACAGTACCCTTTGTCGATGAACAGTAATCCGGAATGTCATAAATCGATCCATACAGCAGCAATAAACTTCAAAAACTTCTTCAAACAGCAATACCCGGAGCCTGTATTAGAACAGCAGGCTCTGATACCAATTGTAAGTCCCGTAAAACGGATCAAACAGGTATCGCTATCCAATCAATTGCGGAAATTATGATCAGGATGAAGAACAACTTAATACTTGAATATAATAATTTGCATACACCAGATGATGTCAGATACAAGTTTTTTGTGATCAACTCTCTAACTCTCTAACCGCTATGAAGTGACCTAACACCTCTATCTATAGACATGACAAAGCCCAAAACTACAACCCTAGGCCCACTTGGCACTAGAAAGCCCAAACTAACCCAAAACTAAACAATATAAATGAATAAACTTTAAGCTCCAAGCCCAACAACATGAAATAAAAGTATAAAACATAAAATACATGAAAATGGAGACATAAAACCTAGAAATATATGAAAATATAAATAGTTCGGTTTGGTTAATTTCGGTGAACCGATGGTAAAAAAGTAACCGATAACCAACTTCGGTTAATTTGGTTTTGGTTAATTTCGTTCGATTTCGTCAATTTCCAGTTCGATTTTAATTAACGATTTGATTATTTCACACCCCAACTAATAGATAGTAGAAGAATATTAGAAGTTTCACTTTAAACTCAAATCAACTTATTTAGTAGACAAAAACTATCTCATCTTAGATTACTCTTCGATGAATAAGTCACGATTGTAATGTGTGAACATTTTTTTAAATACAAATATAAGACAAGTCGTAATCTAGTTAGCAGTGTGAACATTTTTTTTAAATACAAATACAAGACAAGTCGTAATCTTGTTATCAATTTGATTAGGTTTTTTTTTTTTTTGTACTTTCTCATGATTGTTGATTTGAAATGTCGAAATAATATGGTCTTCTTTTTATCGGTCTATTTTGTAAAGAATTGTACCACGTCAATGAACTATTATTGTAAAGAAAATAATATTAGTTTTTGATATTACCGGTAGTGGAATTGAAGTAAAAAGAGGATTGAAGATAACATAATCTATTTATTTGGTAGATGTCGGAGGGTGGCATCAGAGTGTGGACACTATAGTGTTATATGTTAACAGTATTAAGAATAGGTTTCATTATTTTGCTTGAATAATATTGATGTTTTAATCACCGATGAAAGACTAATAACTATATGGATATCATTTTTAACTATATTTTTCTTATTCCAATATAATATAATTACCATAGTACAAAAGTTGTTTTAGATTGTCACGCTAACCACATACTTTCTGTTTTACGATCCAAACCGTAAAATTTGGCTTTATTCTAAACCGGTGATAAATTGTTATTGGATTTTAAGACTAACCAATAGTGAAAACTGGAAATAAAGAGGATCAACAGATTCCCTTTAAAGTTCGAATATATATGCTTAATAATCAAAGCTGCATAGTTATTTATAATACTTATTTAAAATAAAACTATGTGTTTTAGCATGTTTCGCATCTAAGCTTAAATAAGTAATAACATTATATTCACTTACCCTTTAAACAAATGTGTTTTTATATAATTTTACAAACACTGCTCTACATGAAGAGGAAATAACAAGAATCTGGAGGTGCAAATCCGGTTAATATGAGGGTTTCGAAATTTTAGCCTAATATATATTTAAACAAACTCAAACTGATAGTACTAATAAATTCTTGTTTTTTAATATTCTAAAACTTTTTCAAGTTGCTAAACTATATTTTAATTATATATAGTTTAAAATATTATATATAATCAGGGTAAACAAAGGAAACTCATTCAAGAATCCAACAATAAAACCAGTGATACTTTTCATGCATATTTTATTTACCATATGATATAGTGTTTTTACAAAAAAAATTGAAGAATTTTAGAACGTATACAAATTTGTGGTCTCAAAGGTTATAATTACGAGCTCTAAGTCGTGATTAACCTCCTATATGTCGATTAATTAATTTTTTTTAACTATTTGTATGATAATGAATGTAATTCTTTTATCGTAACCCTTCTTTTATAAAGTTAGTTTCACCACTTCTAAAATGAAATAATTGGTATGAGTTTCATCAAAATGTTTCTTTCTCAATCTCAGCCACTTACAAAAGATAATGAGTTGGTGGTGGAGTAGTAAGAGATAAGAGCTGATGTCTTAAATGACCCAAGTTTGATTCATGTCCTTCCCATTAGTTTTTACGGCATCTGGTGATGATGATAGACTAGATGGAGATCGCTGGTTCAATCCTTGAACTAGGCGGGTTTTACCTCACCGCACTGTCATGCCTTTGGACGAGTGTTCACAGGCTTCGGCACTAAGTGATGGTTTTCTTTGGTTCAAATATGAGTGTATCCTGATGTGGTGAATTTTGATGGTAGCCCATTTAAATGATTAGTTGGCCGTTCTAGAAAACTTACGAAAGATAATTAACATTCAATCATTCACATGTTTTTTTATAGATTTCGTAAGTATTGGGTGTATTTTCTTCCATCTTTTAAATGGCGTTTTATATTTTAAAAGGCAGAAAAATATCATAAATTTTATGTGGTTTCTGTAAGAAAAGCGTTACGATATAAGGTATGTTGTATAAAGTTTTATTGTGTAAGGTGTCAAGATTAGTATTTATACGATAACTCAAATTCTTGGTAGGAGTTTTTTCTATGTTGCAGATTTCTGAAATTATCTGTATATAGTTCTTAAATGATTAACGTATTAGGAATAGATACAGCAAATTGTAGAAACGTATATGGATATGAAATTGCAAGAACCGGTATAAAGCAAACTACGTGATTTACTATTTAAAGGGTTAGGGTTTGGATAAAGAAAAATTAGACAAAAATGTCTAGGCCAACTTTAGACCTAAAAGAGCCATGTTACTAGGCCAACCTTGGTCTTCATGTAACAAATGTTACTGAATCATTGAACTCGATATAACAAATTATCTTTAGGTGACGGGGAAGGGCACTCTAAGGTACAATCCTAGTTTCGACTAATTTTGTGATATCTGTCAATTCTTAACCCAAGTACCTTAGAACCACAAAACACTTTTGGTGCCTACCCACAGGTACCCTAAAACTTTTTCTTAATTTAAATAAATTCAACAATTAAGTTTAATTATAATTTAAATCGCAGTAAATAACAATTTATATTAAACAAACTAATAAAATTAAATTAAAAACACAATTAAAATAAAAATAGAAATAACATAGATATAAAATGAAGCTATTTCTCGTCTTCCTTTTCGAGTTACGGTAGATTTTGAGCTGCAAGATGGACTACAAGATCATTTCTAAGTCGAAAATGCATATCTCGATCCATCAACTCGTGAAGAGCATCATTGTCAAAAACGGGTACAACAACGGGACCCAGGATGTGGACCGATGAGAACGTATTTCCGTCATCCTTTAAGATCATGTTTTGCAATATCATGCACGTATACGTCACACTAATAATCTTTTATACAGTCATAGCACGCATGAGTCTCCCAAGTATGTCTCATTTTCCCTTTAGCACAACAAAAGCACGCTCCACATCTTTTCTTGCCCCTTCTTGTAATTTCATAAACTTCTTTTCATTTGGATCGACCGGATATAGAAACGTTTTCACAAAAGTAGACCAAGTAGGGTAGATCTCATCAGTTAGATAGTATCCACGTTTGTATGTATGTCTATTCACTTCAAATGAAAAATTAGGTGCGGTTCGATTTTGTTCAACGAGAAAAAATTTAGAGATGTTTAGAGAATATTGATATCATTGAGTGAATCAGGCGGACCACAATACACATGCCAAAATCATAAATCTTGTAACACAACCGCTTCAACCATGTTGGGTATTCGTGATCACCTCTCATATATTGACCTTGTAACACTTTGGGAGGCATCCTCCAAACAAGATGTGTACAATCGATGCTACCTAACAGCCTAGGAATGTGGTTTTTTTCTCATGATTTTGGTATAAAATCACTACATTGCTGCTTGTCGGCCTTTGCAAGAACTCATTACCGTACAATTGATTCATGACGTTACAGAAAAATTGTAGGCATTCCCGCAAAGTCCTTTCGGACATTTGTAAATACTCGTCGCCCTCGTCGGGAGTATTACCGCTCACGAGTTGTTTCACGGCGGATGTAATTTTTTGTATTGTCGTGAAACTCTTTTTCAACCTACCATCCAATCCCTCTTGAAACCAAAGATATTGTGCTTCCATATCACAACAATTTTAAAAACAACCGTTTTGACATCCGAAACCGGAAGCGGAATGTATCGTGATCATACTTTGGTTCATCAACAAAATAATCATTCATTAGATTTTCATTACCTTGTACATGATCACATTTAACAATTTTTTTAGGAACGCCTGACGACGTTGTTGTGTCTTCGCTTTGGCTTGCTCAATGATATCTTTGAAAAAATTTAAGCTACTATCGTTTGACGAAAAATTGTCTTCAAAATCAATGGACGGTACCGAGGTCATAGTTTGAGAAATTAGTCATTAAGAAGTGAGTTTGAAAAGGTGAAGGTTTGAATGAAAATGGTGAAGACTTGAGTGAATATGGTAGAAGGTTTGTGTAAAATGGTAAATGAAGGTGGTTATTTATAATGTTTAAATTAATAATTAATTTAACTTTTTTTAAATGCATTTAACGGTCAAGAATATGACCATTCAAGTCCAACAATCTCTTTTATCTTCTTGTTCAAGACAACAAAGAATACCTAAGCACGAAACCCACAAGACCTACCCGTGGGGGTCGCGACGGTGTTACTGCACGAGTTCAAATCCTAGCTTCCAAACCGTGCTGGTTCCCCGTGTGGCCTTATTTGACTAACTCGGTATCCAGAGTTACGAGGAGAATATGTATTAAAAGTCTAAAGCCTTAACATTATTTTCGTGTTCTCGCCATATATATAGTATTCTGCATAGGTCACTCCTAGATATATAAATCAAACGAGTAAATTACAAGTTTTGTCTTTTATCTATATACCTAATTTCAGCCGGTGTCCTTTGTCCTTTGATGCAAAAATTGACAACTTTTGTTTTTAATGTTTCAAAATCTTACATGGTATGTCGTTTAAGTCTAACCCAATTAATTTTTCTTGTTAAGTTCCGTCATATGCCTTGCACGTGAGGGCATTCTTGTGTAAAAACTTATATCAACAGACTAGTGTAAAAAAATAAAAAAAAATAAAGTATAAGTAAAAAAAACCTCCACACACACCTCTCTCTCTAACTCTTTCTCCATCTCCCTATCATACGCTCTCCACGCTCTTTCTCTCTCTAAAAATAACTTTTGCACTCTCTCTCCTTCTCCCCCAAACCATGAATCTTATTTTATAAGATTTTAAGATGGCGGGTTTAGCGGTGGTGGGTGTGATTGTCATGGGTGCGATGGTGATGATGGGTTGTGGTGGTGATTTGGGTTGGTGGGGTTGGGGTGGTCGGTAGGATTGGGGTGGCCGGTAGGATGGTGATGGTGGGTTTAGCGGTGGGGGGAGGTGTACGGTGATGGTGGGTTGTGGTGATGTTTTAGGTTGGTCGGTAGGATTGTTGGTGGTTGGTAGGATGGTGATGGGAGGTGTACGGTGGTGATGGTGGTAGTCTAGTAGAGAGAGAGTGGTAGAGAGATGAGAGGAAGAGAGAGAGAAGGGTTAATAATAATAATAATAATAATAATAATAATAATAATGTATTTTATAAATATTTTGTTTTGTTTTCAAATAATATTAAATAAATGGGTAAAATGACTAAAATACCATTGGGTGATCAAATTTAACAAAAAAAATAGATGGGTTAGACTCAAAGGACATACAATGCAAGATTTTGTAACATTAAGTACACAACTAGTCAATTTTTGCGCCAAAGTAGGGGTGAACAAAATAACCGCTATAACAGATAACCGAACCATAACCGAGATAACTGAACCTCTATTAGCCAATAACCGACATAACCAATGGTTATAGTTATGAATCTTTGTATAACTGACTAGTCGGTTATGGTTATAGTTATGAAGTTTTGGTTAACCAGTATAACTGAAACCAAACCGAACCGAACATGTACTTATAAATCTGTATAATGGATTTGTGTTTTACATTAGCCATCTACAACTTTTTTACTAAAATAAAAATAAGTTTGTAACAAATGATTTTGGTGTAGATACCCTTTATTTTAATGAAGAACTCGTCAAGGTGTTATGATCTTTTTTTATTCTTAAGACTAACTTATTAAAGGGAATCCCACATTGGTAGTTTGACTAAAAAGTGTAGTCTTTTTATTTTATAAAAAAAATGGCCCAAGCTAAGTTCAAACCGTGCACGCACCCTAAATAACACTCCAACACTCCTAGTTATTTCAGACCTTTTTTGGTTAATTAACTGAAAATAACCAAAACCGAACCATAATCAATGTTTGGTTGTGGTTATGTTTAGGAAATTTTATAATCAAAATTAGCGGTTATGAATATGTTTAATAGTAAAAACTGAAGCAAACCGACTCATGCACACCTTACGTCAAAGAATACCGTATGAATTAGGTATATAAATAAAAGATAAAACTTTTAATTTTTTTTGGGTGTTTGCACATGACACATTTTTTTTGTTTGATGGTGACACGTTTGTCTTTTGCATTATTTGTTTTGAAATAAACAAACTACTTTTAATAAAAATACAAAATTGAAAAAACATAAATCTAGTTATATGTTAATACATTACACCTAAAATCACAACAAAAGAAATTAGCAATCCTGATTTACCTTTCTTTTATGAGAAGCATTTTTTAACGTTAAGTCACGTATCGTCAAAATTGCTTTTTTTATTATCTCTAAAAAGTAGTAGCGACTGGCAAGAAAATACATGTGTGGTATTGTTTTCTTTCAAAGAGTTGTGATGAATTTAAATAAACTATTGTGAAAGTATCAAGAGTTTTACAAGTATTGTATATTATATTAATGTTTATTATTTTAATTAAAGTAAGTACGGTGTGGATAATTATTAAATATAACTTAATCAGAAGTTGCATATAATAAGAATAAAAATAAATAACAAATGGGTCTGATGAATATCTGGAATTTCATTTTGTATTCTTGTGAAATATTATATTTATATTTTATTTTTTTGCCAACCTGGAGTTTTACTGCTTTTTTGCTTCCCAATTCCATATATAAATTTAATAAATATATTAGCTCTTCAAATACATAATAATTCTAATATAATATAATATCTGCTAATCATACAAAAATAAAAATTATAAATTATTTTTTTAACCTTGATACATAAGATCGCATACAATAACATGACGTGACTGTTTTTGTTTCTCTTCAACTATATCTATGTAAAAGTATTTATGTAAAAGTATTTATGTGATTCTCATTGTTCTTTACTTAAAATAGCTAGCGTCAGTTTTATCATATTCTTTTTCGTTACAAAAACAAATACATCAAAGACATTGATCTTGATAGGGGTATGGTTTTTGTTTTATCATGTCGTTACAATTGTTAGGTCATGTTCATTAGAAGGAAACATTCTCAACCATAGGCGAACCAAAGCGATAGGGGGGTATCGCTTTCGGAATGATAATTTTTTTACCTGATTTATTGTCAGCTCACATCCATGACAAAATCAAATCGCGATATAAAAGCTATAGTTTAAGTTTCTACAATTATATAAAAAAAAACTAAATCAAATTGCAAGAATAGTTGGTTTTAATAATCTGATTTAAGAAAGAGGGCAAATAAGCCCTAATGATATATACAACCACCATGAAATAGTAACCACATAAGAACAAATAGTCTGAATAATGCTAATTACCAAAAACAGAACATGAAACAAGATGCAAAAACTATACTATGTTTATGTTACACCAAAATCCTGCTTCTTGGGTACCATCCCAAAATTACCCAGGAGGAACTTGTAGACAAACTTAACTAACAGCCCAAGATTTTGTTCATCAACGCTATTCGAAGCTGATCTTGCGTGTAAAATCGACTACCCATTTTAACCGTTGCTTGTTGCATCATCAATTCGTTCACAACCGATACACTGGCATGGTGGAGGTCCAGATCCATCTCTTTCAATGCAGACATTAAACGCGAAGCAGGATGGTTTTTCCTGTTACATTGGACCCTGATCATCGCTTCCCACCCGATGATCTTGACATCTATGTCCAAATCCTTGATATTTGTATTTGCGTTTGCAATTTTGGCATCTTTGAGTGGTGAAACGGTGGATGAAGATGATTGTCGAGAATCTTTGGTTAATAACTCTTTCTTGACACCATCAAGTTGGGCTTTCAATTCTTCTTTATCTGTTTCTGTCGTTTGTAGCTTCAACTTGAGGTCGTTGATGTATGCGATGGCGTCTCCAAGAAGTGACGCTTTGTCCATTTTCGAAAAGTTTGGGACCACAGCTCGAAGGGCGTAGAATTTCTGATTCAGTTTCTCCCTTCTTTGTCTCTCTGCTTCAACGTGATTCAATGGCTCTTCACGCCCGTTTGCAGGCTTTCTCCCTCGCTTTCGTGGCTTCTCAGGATCCACCAGAGGACGATTTTCCGTCTCTCTTCCTATCGACGCCTCTAGCTCAAAATCCACTCCATTCTTCAACCGGTTACCCGATTTTTCTTTCTCAGAGCAGAACGATACCATTCCTTCTTCATTGATCCCAGGCGGCCTCTTCTTCTTGTTCCCGTTATCCTGTCCTCCTATAAACAACGATTGACCCAAACCCGAAACCACAGTTCCATTGCTGGTACCACTCTTCTTACTCTCACCAAACGTAAGAAGCTCTACAGATTCCGGCTTACACCCATGAGAAGAACTCCCAACTTTCCCTCCAGCAGTTCCATCCACAGAGGAGAAATTCACTTCTCGTGTACCAAACAACCCTCGACTCTGAATCGATTGACGATTCGATTTGTGAGCTATGGAGCTATGGCTTTCGTTTGGCTTTGAATTTGAGTTGTTTAACTGTATATTACTAGTTGTCGGTTGCGAAACCGCGGTTACAGTTGCATCAAAAGAATCTTTCATTTCTCCAGTTGTAAATGTACCCGGCACCGGATCGGCAAGCCACAACGAAGACGGATCAGTTTCACCATCAGCATGTCTCTGATCAGCGTTCACCAGAGTCAAATCTGGAGGGTTGTTATTATTATTATTATTATTGAAAGCAACTCTAATCTCATTCATGAGGTTAGAACTCTGAAAAATCAACTCCGTTGAACCTAACTCCACAACGCCGTTCGTATACGGAATACAAACAATAGTTTGCAACCCGAAATTCTGACCTTGCCGTGCACGTTCACAATGTGAAGCCACCAGTTTATCCCGTCCCGCAATCCAAACCGGTTGGTTACTAAACATCGCTTGACCGGGCAGCCCATCACCGTTAACAAACGAGTGCGTCATGGATATAAGAAAAAACCATTCAGTATCAGTAACTTCTTCATCAACAACGTCATTTTCCGGCATCTGTGAACCGGAAATCAACGAATTCAGCTCCCGAAGCACCTTCTTCCTATGCTCCTGTTCCGCATAAGAAGTGGCAGACGGTGTCGTTTTGGGTTTATTCACTTCTCCTTTATAATACCCATCACCCCACCCTAACACAGCAGGGTTTGGGTTTGTATAACTATAATCAACCATTGATGATTGCCAAAAGATGGCGTAAGTCCATGATACGGTAGCGTTGTCTATCAAGCTCTGCAGACGTTGCTGCAAAGTGTCTTGATTGAAAGGCGGCTGTGAATCAAGGGCTATCATCGTTTTGTGAACATCATTTGTACTAGTGGAAGCTGATGGTGATGTTGGAGGAACAACTGAAGATGTTATTGGGGTAGATGGATTACCCCAATAGGATGATGACATATCGGAGCTCATAAAAGCATCCATCATGACGTTATCGTCTATGTTCCATACGTTCATTGTGGTGGGCAGCCGGTAATTCGTCATTCCATTAACCGGTATCTTATTGAAAATAAAGATAAGTAAATTAGATGGAGATGATATAAACAGGGGCGGCGGCGGACGGAAGCTTAAAGAAAGAGGTAGTAGATGCAAGAGTAGGAAGAACGCATCTTTGAAATAGTGATGGTACCGGTAAGAATGATTGGAATGGGTCCGGCCGGCGAGTGTGGCCGGAGTTGGGAAGATTTGACTTTTTCTGAATATGGGTGAGAGAGAAAATATCAAGTATTATAATTGCGTCGGACGTGAGAAAATAAGGTTCAATTGGTTTAAATGAATTTCAGGACAACTAGACAAAATGATTGTAATGGAGAACAAATCTATTTCATCCTCATCTTGACTCAAGGGCCTATTAGTACTTCCACAATACTTTAGTTATAAGAGAATTATTGAAAAATTAATAACTAGTACTACTTTCTTCAAAGGGTTTTGTTATTGGTATATCTATTATTTTAAATCGACACCTTTAATGTAGATTGTATTAGGCTATATGATTTGTATAAGGCTCGTTACAACACTCCAGACTAGACAACGGCTGAAATTGTCGTCACTTATTAACAGTATACGCATTGTATAGGGCTATACAAGATGTGTATTCAGTACGATGTTAGATATTTGTCACTCAACAGTGACAAAAAGTGATGGATGTGAATATTACATTAGCTCTATACGGATCTTCTAGGGTTATATGACCCGTATTGGTATCTGAAAAACCATTTTAATCTTTTGCCTTTATAAACAACGAAGGAGACAATGATTTTCATTGTTTCTTCTTCGCTTATTTCTTTGTATCGACAAACGATTCCACCATGTCTTTGCTTGATCTCAGTTACGTTTTTGGCGAGTCGTTCGACAACAACACGAGCACGTTTATTGTGGAAAGCAGAGTGGTATAGTATTTGTTAGCATGTTTTGTGTGTTTTGTTTATGAAATTCTTACCACATAGTTGTTTTAGGAGGGCCTGTTGTCTCTGATTCTTACGATGAGAGAGGAAATGATGATCACGCTAAGGAGGTCGTGTCTGATTTTCGTTCCCATCATAAGGAATCGTTCTTGCTAGACCTCAACGAGGAAAGTATTTATTTATTTATTTGTATTCGGAGGTAAATTTACATTTACCTTTTACCCGTTGGTTTTTTCAGTTTATTGTGCCCTGCGAACGGTTGTTGCCAGATATGAACGAGGTAAACATTTATTTACTTGTTATTAATCAGGCTTTAGATGTACCGTTATCTTTTAACCGTTAGTTTTTTAATCAGGTTATTATGCCTAACGCTAATTATGTTCACGGGTGTCGGGATTATGAAGACGGTTACGGTGCCTCATACGGACAAGAAGACTATGGCAATAACTTTTTCGTTACTAATGCCTTATGCGTACAACAAGACATTGGTGAGCCTTCTTACGCCCAAGAGTTATTGGGTGACGAGCAACCCGCTTACCCTGAAGTTTCGTACTAAACTGATCATATATGAATGATATATATTTTGTTAAATATATTACTATAAATGTTATATATATTTTTTGCTTAGGATTTTATATCGCGCAACGATTTGGAGCTTTGGTTAAAAAGAATGGGTTTAGCCAACGGATATATTACTATTACTAGACGGTCCAACGATCATTGGACATGGCTCCAATATTGTCGTAGCAACGAGCATGAGAGTAGGGCCATGGCTAGGAAAACCGGCAACAAAAAATACGGATGCCCTTTTATGGTGATAGATCGTCTCGACCAAAGTCCTCGATCTTGGCGGGTAGATTATCTTCACAAGCATTATACCCAGAAACATAGCCACGGCTCTGCTGAACATCTAGAGGGTTACGCGTATGCTAGGAGAGTTACTCCTAATGAGTTTAGACTGGTGCAAGAGCTGACAGATCAAGACATATAACCCCATGCAATCTGGAAAGTCGTAACCGAACAGAACCCTAAAAACAAATGTGCTCGAAAGGACATACACAACGCTCGCCAAAAGATTAGGGCCTCAAAGTTTGATAAAAAACCGACTCCCATGTAGAGACTAGAGGAGAAAAAGATGACCTATTACATATAGGCGGAACCTTCCACCAACATTGTTGAGAATATATTTTTCTGTCACGACAAGTCCTTTGAAATGTGCGGGCATTCCCGCATGTGCTTATGATCGACGCGACCTACAAAACTAGCATGTACAGTTTACCATTTTTGCAAGTTGTAAGTATGAAATAGACAAATCAAACCTTTTGTGTTGCGCATGTATTTCTTTCAAACGATCAGAAGGTAACGTACGTCTAGGTCCTGGAGAGGATCAGGTCTATGCTTCACGAGTGTGTGGAGCCGCATGTAATTCTTACGGACAGAGACCAATCTTTGATAAACGCGTGTAAAATAATATTTCCAGCCGCACCCAGATATCTTTAAGGTTCCATATCTTATAGAATATCTTATAACACTACAAGAATTCCTTTACTCAACCAGATTAGGAGGACTTTACTCGTTAGTGGAAAACAATGTATGATTCTCCTAACGA
This sequence comes from Scalesia atractyloides, assembly GCA_947069175.1. NCBI lineage: Eukaryota > Viridiplantae > Streptophyta > Magnoliopsida > Asterales > Asteraceae > Scalesia > Scalesia atractyloides. The sequence goes on from CAMTDV010000029.1 coordinate 14,142,513, forward strand.
GGAGTTATACAATTATAACCTCACCAACCTTCATAGACACCTTCTCAATCAACAACATAAACATACGTTTTCTTTTAAGTTTATATACTCATTTAATGTTTTATGTTTTTCAGATATTTTTGATTACCTGTGGGATAACTGATTAAACACATCCCGATATAAATGTGTATCTACATGGACCAATCAAACGCTAACCTATACCAAAATATGACAAATAGAGCTCAAGGCACACATGCTGCATTAAAAAACAGCTTACTACACCTAAATGCCGTCTGTAACCCTGATGAAAAAGGTGGACACGTTGGTATTAAAACAATATACACAAATAAAGAAATGTTTGGAAGAAAGTAACACCAAGCGAATGAACCACTACCTTGAGATTCCTTTGTTTCGCAACCTACTTTATAAAGTTTCCGTCCATGCTCTTAACCTATTAGAAAACGAGCTAACACGGAGACTATGCACCTTGTGGTCATTTGCATCAACATATGCTTGCCAGCTATACACGGGTTGCGGGTTATTATGTGCCTGTCGTTTGGAGAGATTGCAAAATAGAGGTACTTATAAGCTTATTTCAAGATTTATTATATTAATTTAATATGCCTATGTAATGTTTTTTTTTTGCAGAACGCATTATTGAGCTTGATTATATAGACATTTTCTGGAGAAAACTTGACCTTAAAACATTAACAATTGATGATGAAGACGTTGATGTAGAAAAAGAATTCGAATATGTGAAACAGAAAATGTGTTCCCACCCCCACAAGTGAAGAAAAGAATGATGTCTAATATCAAGGCCGTGATAAACCCATTTATGAGTGACTAAAAACCGCATGTCGTACAAGAAAACACTAGTGGGTGTCCAACGTCCAAGGTCCAACAACAAAAAAAGGACAAGCTGCTAGACATAGCTCAGTTGGGTCTTCCGAACAAAGTAGATGTAACATCCGTCAAAAACGGATTTACCAAACCCGCTCCGTTTATCAACCGAACAGTCAGTTAAAATTTTCGTTGCGAATTAAATGCCCAAAATAATTTTAAACGATACATAATCAATTATTATACGGGGATATATATTTAGTTTTTGAAAAACTGTTAAAAATCGCAAAATAAAAATGTTTTATTCATGCCGGGTTTCGAACTCGGGTCTGTACCGGTTCAACAAACACTTATCACCCAGCCAATCAACCGCTCCGCCACTTTGATTTTCTGTAATAATAGGAATCAATTAATTCAAATAATAATGTTCGGAAGTCAAATTCAGTAAATTGCGCCCAATTAGCAGTCGTCGGAAATCCCGACGACTTCGCCGTTAATCTACGTTTCCGCTCAAGTTAACCGAAGAATTAACTCCCACGACGGTTATAACCGACGTCTGAACCCGCGACATCAGCCGTACCCGCCGGAGAACGGCTGACTTCGAATTGAGACCGAATTCAGACCCCATACATCTGGATACTACCCTATAAATTCACCCACTACTCACCAGAAATCTTTCACACTCACATCGCACCCTTTCTCGGCGAAAACTCACTCGCCGGAAATATTTTGTATGTCGCCGGAAAACCGTGTCCTTAATCTCTGAGCTTTGCTGAACCCCCTAAACTTTTACCGAAGTCACCCACACCCTTTGTAAGCTTTCTGAAGATTCTCTGCTGCAAGACACTCGTCACCGGAAGAGCTTGCTGTCGCCGGAGTTCTGCCGGAAAACAGAGGAAAACCAGTCGGTTAATTTCACTCGTGGTTAAAACCATTTCGCGTGCATTCAACCTCATCAACCGAACGCACCCAATGTGAGTGAATTCTTACAAACTCCCCTTTTTATTCATGTTTTGGGGTGTATCATGTGTCGCTTAAACTAATTCTCTAATGCAAACTCGTGCTATACCATTATATGATCTAAACTAGAATGTAACTATTGTTGTTTGTGATGTATTACATATTGTCAAAGTTGTATGCAAATTATTTAGGCCCATCAGTTCCTCGTGGGAGACGAGTTGAACAACGCGTGCCTTAAAACTCATTCATTAGGCCCATCAGTTCCTCGTGGGAGACGAGTTGAACAACGCGTGCCTTAAAACTCATTCATTAGGCCCATCAGTTCGTAGAACAACGCGTGCCTCAAAACTCATTCATTAGGCCCATCAGTTTGTAAGAACAACGCGTGCCTCAAAACTCATTCATTAGGCCATCAGTTCCTCGTGGGAGACGAGTCGAACAACGCGTGCCTCAAAACAATCATTTGGTGTATGTGTGTTCAATATTCAATATTATGTGTTGTGTGAATAAATTACATCTACATTTACTCATATGTGGTTATGCACATTATTTATAATCAATTGGATAAACTTGTTCAAATGTTTTTCCATAGGATTCACTCGCCAACTTTATGTTGATCCAAAAACCCTTTTACACATGATACAGGTGAACAGGTTGAAGCAAGGAAAACATAGGAAATGCCTTAGAAGAGAACCAAGAAGCTTAGATTGATAGTTAGAACATGTTGTATTATTTATTGTAAATTTCCATTAAATTGTATTAATGAATATGAAACATATAATAAATGTCATGAGCTTTGATGATAACCCAATTATGCCCCGATCACCTTTTCCGCTACGGGTCGGGGTGTGACAGATTGGTATCAGAGCCATGACTATAGGGATATAGGATAGGTTATTAGACCCTTAGAGCCTATACTATAGTCTGCCTAAATTTTAATTGATTAGGTGGTTACATACAAACTTGTGATATTTATTTGTTTCATATTTGTTTATATTACAGTCAAACATACATGCTTATATACATATATATCAATGTTCATACATTCAATACATTTTCATACTCTCATTATTCAAGGATTTTGTTGCAATTTTCAAATCTCATCAAAGTAAGTTCTGCGACGGGCATGTAGTAACCGGAAGGGTACAAGTACCGGTAGTCGGAACGTCCTGTCTAGGTTGGCATTCGTATAAATCCAAAAAAACGGACCAGTTTGCCTACCTGGGGACTAACGATGAGAGTACGACGGACCTATTAGGCCAAAGCATGCCACACCAAACGTCGTTCGAACTAACCTCACTTTGAGATGTCACCGTGTCCATGCTTGGGCACATTCCGAATATCATACGTTACATATTTCTCGATTTTCTCCGGGTTTTAGTGTACGTAACCAGGCTAACACATGCGAACCATATGAAAAACCCGGTAATCATGGGGGTCCACGTGATTACGAAGGTGAAGTATGGCGGCATGCAAGGCCCAATTACGAGCTAAAGCCCAAGACATCCTATGGATGTAGTAGATTTATTTTTCTATATTTATTTTATGAATGTTCATCCCCAAACACGACCCACGAACCCAAAAGCATCCAACTCATACTCTCGATATGTATTCCTTGTAGATGTCTTCTAGCCTCGCTCGTAGGAAAATGAGAGCAGGAAAAGCCCGTGAACGCATGGCTGCCCAAATCGCTCAGCAAATGGCGACCGTAATACCCAACATCGTAGTTCAAGTTCAACAAGCCCTTACCGCTAATTCCGTTAACCCAACCCAACAAGAAGATCAAAACACTGTCAATCTTTCCCCAAAAGTCACTAAATGCACCTACAAACATTTCAAATCCTGCGACCCTCCAAAATACGAAGGTACTGAAGGTGTCACCGCTCTCCTCCATTGGTTCGAAGAAATGGAGAACACTTTTCTAAATTGCGATTGCCCCGATGATCGCAAAGTGCGTTATGCTACCGGTCGTTGAACATCACTCACATGGTGGAATACAGAGAAGACCAAACGAGGTGTTGAAGATACTATGACCTTGACTTGGGAAGAGTTGAAGGGAATCATGACAAGACGGTTTTGCCCAAGAAGCGAAATCAAGAAATTGGAGGATGAGTTCCATTCTTTGAGACAAAAGGAAGGCGACCACACCACATAAACAAGAGATTCCTTGAGTTAAATCAAATGGTTCCCAACTTGTTCACTCCCCTCTACCGTTTGATCGAGCACTACATTCGTGGTCTTCCATCAAAGATTCAAGACTCTGTAATAAGTACCTCGCCTGCAACTTTGGAAGCAGCAATGGAGCTAGCAACAGCGCTCACCGAGAACCGAATCCGGAACAAAGATTTCAAGGAGGAGAAGAAGAAGGATAAAGCATCAACCGAAACCACAAACTCCACCCGAACCGAATCCTCTACACCACCTATTTCTAAGAGGAAACGAGATGGGCAAATTTTCGCCGTCACCCAACGCAACCAACCAGCTTCACAAGTTGTACCTCCCCAAACTATCCCAATCACTCAAGAAGCACCCAACTCAACTTACCCAAATAAGAAGCCTTACATTGGACCTCACCCTCAATGCAACACCTGTTTCTATCACCATCCATCTACTTTACCCTGTCGACTATGTGCGAATTGTGGACGCTACGGTCATTTGAGCAAGGTTTGCCGCACCTCACAAAACCAAACCCCACCCCCTACTCAAAACATGGTCCAAACATATCAACAACCTCAATACCCCATGTTCCCATATGTTCGAGCTTGTTTCAATTGTGGCGACCCTACCCATTTTAGAAACACGTGCCCTCGTTTGGTTAACATCATAAACGCCCAAGCTCAAGCAAACCCAGTTAACCAAGCTAATCAAACAAACCCAGCTCCACTGCCAGCAAGAGGAAGAGTTTATAACATCAACGCAAATCCTGTTGAGGATATTAACGGTCCAAACCAACCACTTAACTAGCCTTCTCTCACCAAGGATCAAGATTCAACACCAACCACTTAGTTTTTATGCTTTTCTTTATGTTATCTCAATTTTCACGTATCTCAATTGGAAATTTTTCCAAGAATTTTAAAACAAATTACTAGTTCAGTTTGTTTTATACTCATTGATTTAATACTCATATCATCATACATCACGACGTATCTCAGTTTCATCATTTAAAGAAGTTGAGTTGTGTCTCATTTCTACATAGACTAACCTCTCCATCATATTAAACGAGAGAGGTATTGTCATCATTCAAACATGTATACTATCAGAATTAAGACTCAAGCGCTGGTTGTTGTGTTTGTTTATATTGTAGAGTCGCATAGAACTAATCATAACTTGCGGATAAAGCCAATGAAAATTTGGCAAGAATATGGTGGATACGCCGCTGGTACTTCCTATATATAAGTATTCTTGCCAAAGGATCAGAGGCGTTATCAGGCGAATATGAGAAGTTCCGTGTAGAATTTAGTATTGCCTAGGTTGAAATTTTGTTACATTTATATCATCTCGCTATTTAAAGAAATTTGGATTGTGTTCCATTTCTACATAAACTAACCCTCCATCATAACAAACGAGAGAGGAACTGTCACCATTCAAACATATATGCTATCAGAATGTGGATTCAATTATTAGTTATTGTATTTGTGTAGATTGTAGTATTAGAAGTTTTGCCTTAGGATATAACCCTAACCTTCTAAGCATATTCAAACTTTTATGCATGAAATCAAAGTTAGCAAATCAATTCTGTCTATCAATACTTTTGCAGTAGGCAACAAAAAGCGATTCCTGTATTAGGGTACTTAACCTTTACAAGGAACGTTACCGCCTCAAACAAAAACTTAAACCCTTATTTTTTTTTCTAAGCATGTAACTGTCAAACTAAACACCATCATTCTTTTAGTCAAATATATCACTATTTAAATTTCGGGACGAAATTTCTAAAAAGCAGGGGATACTGTAACATCCGTCAAAAACGGATTTACCAAACCCGCTCCGTTTATCAACCGAACAGTCAGTTAAAATTTTCGTTGCGAATTAAATGCCCAAAATAATTTTAAACGATACATAATCAATTATTATACGGGGATATATATTTAGTTTTTGAAAAACTGTTAAAAATCGCAAAATAAAAATGTTTTATTCATGCCGGGTTTCGAACTCGGGTCTGTACCGGTTCAACAAACACTTATCACCCAGCCAATCAACCGCTCCGCCACTTTGATTTTCTGTTAATAATAGGAATCAATTAATTCAAATAATAATGTTCGGAAGTCAAATTCAGTAAATTGCGCCCAATTAGCAGTCGTCGGAAATCCCGACGACTTCGCCGTTAATCTACGTTTCCGCTCAAGTTAACCGAAGAATTAACTCCCACGACGGTTATAACCGACGTCTGAACCCGCGACATCAGCCGTACCCGCCGGAGAACGGCTGACTTCGAATTGAGACCGAATTCAGACCCCATACATCTCGATACTACCCTATAAATTCACCCACTACTCACCAGAAATCTTTCACACTCACATCGCACCCTTTCTCGGCGAAAACTCACTCGCCGGAAATATTTTGTATGTCGCCGGAAAACCGTGTCCTTAATCTCTGAGCTTTGCTGAACCCCCTAAACTTTTACCGAAGTCACCCACACCCTTTGTAAGCTTTCTGAAGATTCTCTGCTGCAAGACACTCGTCGCCGGAAGAGCTTGCTGTCGCCGGAGTTCTGCCGGAAAAACAGAGGAAAACCAGTCGGTTAATTTCACTCGTGGTTAAAACTATTTCGCGTGCATTCAACCTCATCAACCGAACGCACCCAATGTGAGTGAATTCTTACAAACTCCCTTTTTATTCATGTTTTGGGGTGTATCATGTGTCGCTTAAACTAATTCTCTAATGCAAACTCGTGCTATACCATTATATGATCTAAACTAGAATGTAACTATTGTTGTTTGTGATTTATTACATATTGTCAAAGTTGTATGCAAATTATTTAGGCCCATCAGTTCCTCGTGGGAGACGAGTTGAACAACGCGTGCCTTAAAACTCATTCATTAGGCCCATCAGTTCCTCGTGGGAGACGAGTTGAACAACGCGTGCCTTAAAACTCATTCATTAGGCCCATCAGTTCGTAGAACAACGCGTGCCTCAAAACTCATTCATTAGGCCCATCAGTTCGTAAGAACAACGCGTGCCTCAAAACTCATTCATTAGGCCCATCAGTTCCTCGTGGGAGACGAGTCGAACAACGCGTGCCTCAAAACAATCATTTGGTGTATGTGTGTTCAATATTCAATATTATGTGTTGTGTGAATAAATTACATCTACATTTACTCATATGTGGTTATGCACATTATTTATAATCAATTGGATAAACTTGTTCAAATGTTTTTCCATAGGATTCACTCGCCAACTTTATGTTGATCCAAAAACCCTTTTACACATGATACAGGTGAACAGGTTGAAGCAAGGAAAACATAGGAAATGCCTTAGAAGAGAACCAAGAAGCTTAGATTGATAGTTAGAACATGTTGTATTATTTATTGTAAATTTCCATTAAATTGTATTAATGAATATGAAACATATAATAAATGCCTTAGAAGAGAACCAAGAAGCTTAGATTGATAGTTAGAACATGTTGTATTATTTATTGTAAATTTCCATTAAATTGTATTAATGAATATGAAACATATAATAAATGTCATGAGCTTTGATGATAACCCAATTATGCCCCGATCACCTTTTCCGCTGCGGGTCGGGGTGTGACAGCAGATGTGACCCTCCTCGACACAGCTCTTATATACAATCGCAAGATTCTCTTATACCATCTACTTCTACAATGTCTCAAAAGTCGTTAATGTGATACAGTCATTCAACAACTTCACAGAAAAAAGAGCCACGCGAGGACCATGGGTTTCCGTTAATCACTGATGATGGATCGCTCGAATATATTATCAGATTCAAAATTCAAACTCTAGAAGTGTTCCACCCCCACATTTCAAGAATAAAAGATTTCAGTGCGGATGGACACTTTGGGTTTCGGGCTATGGTTGTGGGTTTAGGGTTGGAACAAGACTACTTTGAGTTTATTCGGAGCGAACGAGTTAGAGTTAACATGTGCGAACAAAGAAATGTGGAGGTACATTTTTTACAGTGATTTAGCGGGAGACTTGATGTGCAACTAAAGAGAATAAATTTTGCCGGAGTTGGGAGAGCACCCATGGAGTAGTGGATGGAGCTGCCTCAGGCAAGACTACTTCTTGCCTATAGGTTTGGTCTGATTAATCACATATTAGACATGGGAGGCTGTTCGACTTTAATACCCTTCTATCATCTAGAGCTCAGACGTGTCCCCCATTAAGTGGTTACACTGGTATATGTTAACAAGAGTGATTTTATCCATGCAAAACTTGAAGGGGATTATCCAATGCCGTCACCGAACTATCTCTGGGTAAGACACCGAGGCGAAGAAGCAGCACTATGGACGCAAGACTACACAGAATGCATAGCGTGGTATGATACGATAACGAAGCCTGATAGAGACAACAATGCATTATCTTGGTTAGTTTGTAATTTTAAAGGTATTTTGTTGTATAATGTATTCAAGGTGTTTTGATTTTGTTTAACGGAGACAATACGGAAAGTAATCAACAATATATGCAAAAATGCGACACATACGGACAATCTACACCCAATTACGACACTTGAAGGGAATAAACGACACGTACCGAATGTCACCAACACGACCCGTACGTACAATATACGCCCTACTACGGAACATAACGACAATATGCGTCGTAATACGCAAAATACGACAAAATATGTCAAGTAGATATACGGTATGACGCATATACATACAACACGACACATTCGAGTACAAGTGGTTTCAAAACATAATTACACGTAATCTTGGAATACGATACCCCAGCTAACCGAAGGTCATCGAAACAACGCGTTAAGAGCGTATACTTCATAAAATGACACGTAATGACAAAATACGGCAAAACGCGACACGAATATGTATCAAAAAGCAAAACCTAAAATTGAATTTTTTCATTTTACCCCTACGTATTATATAGGCCAAAACTTCTTGTATAATACATATATACGCATCATATAGGCCTATATGATACATTTAGGGAGGGTTGTTTTATTAAAAACTTAGGGGGCCATTTGATAAACCAGGGGGTAAGCCTCACAATACGAACATCACAAAAATACTATCCAAATAAACACACATACGGTGCGATTTACACTATGCGATACGTATACGAAATCAAGAAACAAGTGTTATACGGTATGTTATTTCAACTATATGTCATCTATACGTATTTGATTCGAACTTATAATCGTAGATTAGGGTGTATTTGTTGGATTTGTGTGGTTTAGGGGTCGGTTGTTTTTTTTTTTGGGGGGGGGGGGGTTTCGAAGATATTTGAATCGATATGATGCGTGTGGACCTATACGCATTGTATTGGTTCAAAAAATCATATGTGTCTGGTATTTTTGAAGCGATATGCATCGTTTAGGGCCTATACGATGCGTATCGCTTCAAAAGTTTAAGTTTTTTGAATTCTTAATTTTTTGTTATTTTAGATATATTTTGTTGGTTTTACAAAAAAAATGATAATTTGATATAATAAAGATTGTTTTATTTTTAAATTATTATTATTATTATATAAAATAATAATAAAAAATGTTACACTATAAAAAAATTTAGATTTAATATGAAATGATTAAAAAAGTTATATTTATATATAATTAATAATAATAATAATAATAATAATAATAATAATAATACATGTTTTATTTATATCGATGGATTTGGGTGATGTTGACGGTGGGTGTGGAGTCGTCGGACGGGGCTGGGCCTTTTCACACCTATGAAAAGTTTCGACGTATGATGATAGGCGGCCATGCTGCCATCGATTGGTCGGCTTTGGAGATTTTGACCTTCTAGCATCTTCTAAACCTAAGGTATGTCGTAGATTTACATATGATGAGTTTTGATGATATGATAAAATTGATATGTAAATCTAGTTAGAATCATGATATGAATGGAAATATAGGTAGAATTCATGTGCATGGTTGTTCTAGGTTAAAACCCTCATAATAGGTTAAGGGGGTTTTGACATGATTATGGATTTTGGGCCTGTTATGGTTGAATTATAGATGATAGTCATAGAACTTGAAATCATGATGATTGAATGTGGAGAAATGACTAGAAATGTGTTATCTAGTGAATACATGGTAAATTCCTAGAATTTAGACACATTGGGTGAGAAATATAAGTAGTGCCCACCAAGTGTTTGATAAAATGCCTAAGTGAGTTGTATAAAATTGTTAGTGCATTTATATATGTAATTGGCAGTTTGACTTTATAAAAAGTCAAACTGGCAAAAAATAGAATGAAAAGATAAATGGGATGTAAAGTCCATAAAATGTGCTGGTCATGATATTTGATGGCTAATCTAATCATCTTGTGGATATTATGTCACACCCTCAATTTCCACTTGCGGAGTTTTACCGCGAGGCGTGTGAACAAACCAGAATCTGAAACACTAGTACGTCGAACGACTCTATATGATTTGATAATACGTTTTCCAAAATCACTTGTTGTAGATTTTATGTTACCAATATTTAGCAGAAGCATCAGTTTTTAAAGTTTGAGCGGAAGCATAATTAAGTAGTGAAGCGGCGCCAACACAAAACGCCAAAACAAATGAAAAATCCCCAAAACAATGTTAGTAAATAAGACTCGATAAAAGATGTCTTGTTCAATGCATGTGCGTGCACCTAGAGCTCCTAGCGTCCTGAGAAACATGTAAAGAACAAGGGTCAACATTAAAGATGAGTGAGTTCACAGGTTTTCATAAATTCGTTTGTTCGGTTATAGTTTGATTACTCCGTTATCCCCAACCCGGGATAACGTATCAGTTCCGTTATTCCAATCCCGGAATAATAAGTTGTTGCTTCCAATATTCCCATCCCGGAATATTAAGTTGTTATTTCCATTATCCCCAACCCGGGATAATAAGTTGATGTTTCCAATATTCCAAGCCCGGAATATTAAGTTGATTCGTAATTAAGTTCAATGTAGGTAGTCCTAAAGTCATGTCACTAAGAGTTCGCGATCGAAGCTGACTGTTGTGCCTCCGTTTTGCCAGGCCTATCAATGACCATGGCGGTGTTAGGCCAATTATTCACCCGTTGACCATACCAGGTCGGCTAGCGCGACTAGCTCGGATGGGGCTTGTCGGGCCCAGTAGTACTACTTATAATTCCCCCGCTATTTAACCCAAATACTAACGATCCGAGGAGATTGTCGAGGACTTAAGTGATAAAGCTGCTTAGTGACCATAACATTACATTAACATTAACTTAGTTACCGTATAGTTATGTGACGTTAAATTCATATAACGTAAAGAGATTGAGTTTGAGAGTGTATACATGTTTCTCCCCCTGTTGTTTAAAAACCGGATAAAGTTGGGGCCGTGAACTCACCTTTATTTGCTCGGTTAGTGTGGCAAAGATGTTATAAGAGATGGGACCGCTAGTTGCGTCCTAACAACCAATTAATTCCACGTCAGTGTGTAATCACACCAATACAAATTTCACACGCAATTTACTCACAAAGTGATACACACAAACAACATATCTAACACTCAAACATGCATGCAAGTATTCTCATGTGATCATAGTAATTAAACAACTTATCATGAACATATTCCAAATCCATGCAACATTTAATGCATAAAATCACAAGTTATCAACTTTCTGCTTAACACTCAATTATTCAGCTGTTTTCTAGGATTTTTATAAAATAGTTCTATATTCCAAAAATTCCCATATTTTTACAGTAGGTGACATTTATACCATAGAAATTTATATAATTTTTCCAAGTTCTAAATCTTTACCAATTAACCATAAATATTAATTCACTAAGCTGCAGTCAGATTTACCGCTTTCTGACTGCAGTCCACTGAAGAATTTATTTAAAAATCACTGATCATCCGATTAACAAAATTCCAGTTGGAGTTGCCCGGAAATTTCTATACCTAGTGGCTGTACAAAAATCATGACTCAACTCCCTACTGATTTTAAAATCTAGCTTGACAAACAACTAGCAAAATTTCAGGATTTTCACAGTTTTAGTTACTGAACTTATTTAGCCCTTTAAAATTATCAAACGACTTCAGAAAATTATGAATCCAGCGCCATTAGATTCCTTATTCAAATTCTACGTTCTAGACATCAGAAAATCCGTTTTTCGACAACTAACGACCAAGTTACAGCCAGATGAAGTCGGCTGTAACTATGACTCAGCATCCTGTTTCAGCATTATTGTTACCATTAATTCGTGTAATCCCGTTCATGCGATTAATCTAGGCGATCAAGAACTGATTTTTAATCATAGACTAATACTAATAACCTATCCATGCAAACCCTAGTTCTTACTTCTAGTTATTACAACCAAAACACACTTGTAACTTGTGATTTCCGACAACAATTCTGCATATGAACAAGCACCAAAACATCCGATTATCTACAGCACTTATAATCCGAAACTATACCATCATGCAATCTGAGAACAGCAACAATCAACACACATATATTCGAAACAACTAATCATTCAAGCATATGTCCGAGACAACTAATCATTCAAGCATATGTCCAAGACAACAATTCATTCAAGCATATGTCCGAGACAACAATTCAGTCAAGCATACATATATCGATATATCCGAACATGATCTCGTAATCAAGTATGGTCTAACCTTGAATAACTAGACAAACAAGCCGAGTCTTGGACAAGGAGTGTCCGGCTGTTCCAGCAAAGTCGCAACCGAAAGGATGTTGATAAAGTGGGCTGTTTGATCGGCTAGAGGTGAACAAAGACTGATTTTGCGATTTGAATGAAGGTGAAGATGAAGATTGTTGCTGCTGCTGCGACCGAGAAGGGGCTTGTTTGTGACCGTGAAGAAGGTGGGGAGCGGCTGTTTTGCGACTGATGTGATGAAGAAAAGCTGATCTCGATTGGTTAGGAAGGAGGAAGGGGGCTGCCGACGGCAGTTTTGTCTAGGGTTTTGTGTTCTTGCCAATGAGTGCATGCAATGAATGATATATATAGGCGCAAGGGATAGGGTTACGGTTTGGTTTGGGTTTATGGCCGAGGGACTTGGGTGAGTTAGTTTGGTTTGGATGTGATGAAAGTTGTATAGGCGCAAGAGATAAGGATTGCGGATTTTGGTTTGAGATTTTGGCCGAGGAACTAGGGTGGTTGGTTTGGGTTTGATCTCGGTCGAAAAGTCTGATTTGGTTTGGTTTAGGTTTGCTCTTGGTTTGGATTCGATCTTGGCCGAGGACTTGACTTGAGCTAAAGTTTAAAACTTGTTACTCCTAGAGTCACGATGAATCGAAGTTGGTTCACGTCGCGGTTCGGTTTAGTTCGTGTACATATCTACAGTAATTATTCTATAACTAAAAATTTACACAACACACAACACATATTTAATCCATGCACGTTTAATACTTAGCACATATATTATTCGACAAGTGTCACGTGTAAGTTATCCGAAAAACCCGGGATATCACATATTATGTGATAGTTTGACATTTTACAAGCTAGGTCGGAGCTTAAAAAGGAATGGGTCAAACGGGTCAAAGGCGCGAGGAAGCTTGAACGGACGCAAAGTAAGTAAAGCTTACACCTCCTAGAATAGAATCACTACCTGTGTGATGGAAAGTGTTTATGTTAATAAACAAAGAATTATATAAATGAGACTTTATGATATAAGTCATAATGAGTCAAGCGACCAAGGTTGTAAGAGTTTACATCAAAGAATTTTAGAAATAAGACCCTATGATGTAAATTATAACGGTTCAAAAAATGGTATTTAATCACCTTTAGTAACAATAAAAGTTGTTAAGACAAGACCCGATGGTGTAAGCCATAATGGATCAAACGGGTCAAAATGGTGTTAAATCATTTTTAGTGACAAAACAATATTTTGATAAGACAACACTTACGGTATAGACCATAACGGGTCAAATAGGCAAAATGGTAAGTAATCACATATTGATGATTAAACAAAGAATTTTAGAAACAAGACCCTATGGTGTAAACCATGAAACATGTTGTAACACCCTGTAAAATCGTGTCCAATAATATAACAACACGTGTCGTATTTTTATTTAAGTCTATTAAAGACTAACAGGGACTAAAAGCGTCAACATGCTCAAACTAAGTCTCTGAGTGATCTTCTGATGTCAATATGCATAAAACAAAGCCTCTGAGTAACCATTAGTGTCAACATGCTTAAAACATAGCCTCTGAGTGACCATTGGTGTCAACATGCTAAAACTTGGCCTCTGAGTGACCGTTGTGTCAACATGCCCAGCCTCTGAGTGACATTGGAGTCAACATGCTTAAAATGAGCCTCTGAATGATCTTTTACAAAGTCCTAACTCTCATATGTCCCATTTGTTGGACGAGAGAGATCAAATCCATAATTATATAAAAGTTGGACAATGGAGGGATTAAAAGTGTCAACATGTTAATTTATACCTTTGAGTGACCTTTTAACGAACCGAGAGCTCGACAATGTCCGGGCATACTCCCGGGTACGCCTACGGAGGGCTAAATATGCTAAAAGGGTGTTTTAAGAAGGTTTTAGAGGGTTTAATAAGTTGAGGGGCTAAAAGTGTCACATTTTTAAATCTGACAAGGGGCGCTCGCGGGGCGCGAGAGGCTTGTGTCTGTAGAAAATTGGTTTGGCCTCCACACAAATTGCCAAAAATCATTTGATTCGAAACCATGGCTTCCCAAACTGCTATGCCACGTTTTAGGACACTTGTAAGCTCTATCTTACACCCCTTAGCACGTAACATCACCTCCTTCAAGCTCTCCAACTATAAATAGGTGCCAAGGTTCACCATTTGAACTTGCACCTTTCTCATTCACAACTCTATCTCCCTCCCCTGGAAGTTCCTAACTAAAAGGAGCATCCAACTTAGTCCTATTGCATCTTAGGAACCATTTGTAAGTGTTCATTCCTCTTGTATTTTCGTTTATAGGCTTTTATAGCCAAAAGTCAAGCGTTTTACGGAAAACGCCTTGACTTTCGGTTAAGACCATTATGGTCCATCCATTGTTCATAACGAACATGGCTAAGTGATCGTAATAAGGTAGGTATTAGTCCCTATAAATGGCACCTCCTGAAGATCACGTTTGCTAATCCAATTGACGGGTCAAAGTTAATGTATTGAAAAGTCAAACAGACCATTTTTTGGAAATTTTATAAATTGATCTTATATATGTTATGAAACCTGTTTTGACACTCAAACAAGTTGGTAATAATTATTAGAACATGTAAGAACATGTTCGGCTCGTCAATTTCAGTTCTAGGGTCGGTTCGCAACCGAAAGTCACGCAGTTTGACTTCTTCTTTGACTTTTGATTCTGATCCGATTTAGATTAGTTAGCTACTGATCTAAGGTTGCATTATGATCATAATATAATGTAGTATAACCCTCTAAGGTTATATTATATGATCATAATCAGAATCTTAGTTTATGCGCAAGTTCCGTAATTATGCCATTTTGACTAAAATGCCCTTTTTGCATAAAAGAGGTTTAAATGATAATGAGTTTCCTACTGATGTAATGCTATAAGTAGGATTATTTGGGATGTCAAATCAGATTGTAAACTGAGTTTATGAACAAGTCCTTGTATTATATCGATAAATGACAATAAAGCCCTTAAGGCTTATAAAATGGTTTTAATCACATTCTTTCAAAGTAAATCTTTTACCTACTGATATGTTATATTAAATAATATATCTAAAATAGGTTAATCTGACCTAAACATCAGTTTTCATTAAACATCGCAAAATCGTCATTTTACGACATAAGCGTCGTTTTGGCGCATAGTATGGTTTAAAACCATATTTACCAACCAAGACTTGTTACCTACTGATCTTAAAATTCATTTTAAATATTTTTACAGTAGGTACATCATATAAACTCAGAATCCCAAATAAATTATAAACTATGTGTAAAATGACCAAAATGCCCCTTCGGTGCATAGTTTGGTCATAAAAGATAAATTACACATATAATTGATATCCTACTGATATTATATCATAAATAAGTTATTTTTCCAGAATACTTATATTTATAACATTAAATTATATTCAAGTTCCTTTTATACGGTAAATAATTACCAAAATGCCCTTATGAGGCATAGTTTCATTTTGAAACCTTAACGGGCATATAAGTTGATATCCTACTGATATTACAACTTATTTAAAGTATAATGGCATATAGAACTTGTCCATGACTTATCCGGTTATCCGATATCGCTAATACGCGTACGGTTAAGTATATGTAACTAGTTTACGGAAATTAACCGAAACGGGTCTAACCTTGTCATTTAAGTTTCAAAATCCAGAATGTTTATAGTTTACCCATAATATGCAAGTCAAAGTACTTGTTGGGATTAAACTACATTCTATCCAATCATCGTTTAATCTAGCATTATACGTTTTGATCAAGTACGCTAGTCGGTTTAAGTCTATGACTTAAATAAGATCGTAAGTATTTAATTGGTTAGCTTATGCCATAATCCAGAATAGAGCCTTCAGGTAAATGCTATCTGCACTTAGTTCATTTTGGATACGAATGAGATATTAAATCTTGCATTTTAAATCAAGACTAGCTCAGGTAAATACTCGACTTATTTTCCCTATACGGGCTTGGGATACGGTAAATTATTACCGCTTGGTCGGAAATGGGATCTATCAAATGCTGGATTGTGGCTAGTAAATCCGATTATTCTGTTTTAATCAGTTTTGTTTGATAACTTAAACATCAGGGGTTAACTACCGTGTCCTGGATATCCTCGGCTCATTACATTAGATAATGGCCACCACCTTATCGCGGGGTGTAGGCATACACCAGACAGACGCTCAAATGCAATTACCCACACTTGTTGGGGATAACTCCTTCGTGAGTTCATAAGTGTTGTGTATGTTAATCATGTCTTGGTTTTTGTACTGGGCCCCTGTATGTATGGACAAACATGTGAATCTGTTAACAAGGTTGTAAGGTCAACTTTCCCAAGTTATAAAAGATTTTGTGCCTTTGTGCACTTTAAATTATTTTCAAATGTTTTCTAAATGAGTCAGTTGGGTGTATTTACCAGCGAAAGCTGGCGTATTTTCAAAAGACTAAGCTGCAAGTACAATACGAAATAGGCTGGAAGCTGCTCGGTAGTGATATAAGAGGATCTTGCAAATCCTTAGATCTGCCCAAAGTCTGTTTTACATTCTTTCTTTTGTACAATTTATGATCCGCCTGTGGATCTTCTATTACGAGCTGTCTGTATATTATTTTGGTACTTTGAACATTTGGTATGTAATAGTAATTTAAATCCAAGACTTCCAATGTGGTGTGTTTAATTGACTATGATGATATCAACTTACGGTCACGATATTCCCCACCCGGCCCACCGGTGTTTGGTTGAAAATACGGGGTGTGACACATGTCCAAGTGAGTAAAATTATGACAAACTATATTTTGTTGATAAAAACAATAACTTTATAAGATGAGACCCTATGGTGTAAGCCATAACGGGTCAAATGGGCAACATGTTAAGCGAATCACATGTTGGTGATTTAACAAAATTTTTTGAAAAGGAGATCCTATGGTGTAAGCCATAATGGGTCAAATAAGTAATATAATAAGTAAATCACGTGTTTCTTATTAAACAATATATGGATTGGTTTAGATGCCTTAAGGGTAACCTAAAATGGTCAAAAGATCAAACGGGTCATATGGGTTAAATGGTGATGATATCACCATTTGAACTCATTATATAATGCTTTGTCTTATTAAGTGCTATACTTAGAAGTAAGCTTAATTTACGGGCATGCATTTCCATGATTAGCGAAAAGAATTGCAAATATTTAAAACGGGTCATTGCTTTGACCCTGCCATGTATATGTAATGGGTCATACTCTCAGTGAGGGCTTAAGGTCCGACCAAAGTTGGTTGAGTCAAAGGTGGATAATAGACCACCTTGAGGTACATCTAGTATTTGGGTAAAATGGTTCTTAGAGCCAAATTACGTCTATGATTTAAGACATGCCTAAAATGAGTATGAGGTTGAGGACATTAGAAATTTTTATGTCCTTAGGGACATAATTAAGTTTAATGGGATAACGAGTTAAAAGTGCCATCTAGTTTTCATCTAACGTTTAAAAGTTCTTTGGTTTGTAAAAAGGGCTAAATTTGACTAAATGCCCTGGATAATGATTCAGGTAAACTTCCACCAAGGCTAGATTAATTTATGAGTCCTATGATATAGTTGTTCATTCTGGTAACATAAAAATGGGAGGCGTGAGCTAAGTGACTTAAAGCTTCCTAACGAGTTGAGTTGGGTAAACCACCATCCCGAAAGATAATAATGAAAAGTTAAGGTTTTGCCTAATGCAACCAGCCATAATTAGAGTTGTGGTTGGTAGAAATGATGAGAACTTGGTAAAAAGGTAGGAGGCATAAACTTGAATATATAATGCATCCTAACAGTTCAGTTGGGTAATAAACCCAAACGAATTGTATGAGCAATGTTTTGGAGACCGGATCGAACCGGCCGGTCCGACCGGTTCAACCGGGATTCGCTGATAGTGACGGTCCGGTTAAGGTGAATCGTTAGCACCTGAAAAAACCGCCCAGTTCGAAGTGGTTAGGTGGTTAGATCATCATTTGTTAAGTAAAAAAGTCGCCATCTGTTCGATTTGCTCAGAGCAAGAGTGAAATGGTTGGAAAGACTGCAATCCAACCACTGGAGAGGATATGGATACCATCTATAGAAGAGTGAGGGGGAAGTCAATTATTTCTCAAAAAGAAGTGTAGGCGGCATGAAACGATGGTATCTTCAATGAAAAGGATGACTTCAACTTAAAGTGTTTAAGGTTTGTGGTATCTTGTATGAAGAGGATGACTGCAACTTAAAAGTGTTTAGGGTTTGTGAATACATTTTGGGACCGCTACTTCATTTTAGTGCATTTTTATATATCATGCACTTTCCAAAAATTATAATCTACATCAAAATCATAAATATTTTATTATCTTATTTATTACGTCATTAGGTTTTTAAATCCGGTTGAATCGGTTTGACCGGTCCAACCAGTGAACTAGTGAGTCAACCGGTCTACTGACCGATCCGGTTCTAAAAACATTGGGTATGAGCGAAAAATTCAAGGAATATGGGCCCGGGTAATGCGTTGCAGTTTAAAAGTGTAGGGAATAAACCTCTAAATAATAAATTAGGTCTTGACCGAATTGGACATGAATTCGATCTAGTGGAATAAACCACTAAAGAGTAAAATTGGGTCTGAACCGAATTGAATTGTAGAGGAATGAATATCTAAAAAATAAAATTGGGTCTGAACCGAATTGAAAAAAAATGATATTGGTTAAGGTTGGAAAAGTGCCCAGCAGTGCAACCCTTGCTCCTCCACGACGCGATAGGTGCTCAGTCAACGAAAGTCAACATTTTCCTCCTTTGTGCCACGCGAGAAAGTTGGGCTGCCCTTTCACGACGCACGGAAGCACTCTGTTTTAGCAAAACTGTTTTCTTGTTATTTTATTAATGTGTTTAGTCGTTTAGCTTAAACACTAATTGTTTTTAGTTCGCAAGAATGGGAACTGGATGGACGACCAAGCACGCGAAGAACCGACCACTATTAAATCGTTATCTCTTTGGAGACAATTCACGGAGAGGTTGAAGCATGATCATGCATGGCAAAGCTTTCGAGTTTAAAACTTTAATATTATAAAATGTAAATCAAGTGCAATAATCTGTATTGTCGGTTTGTTTGGGTTTTAGTTAACCCAGATGTGTAAGCTCTAAGTTTAAAAGAAACTGGGACCAAATTATCTAAATGTTTAAAATATAGATATAAAAAGGCTTAGAGTGTTACATATAGATGCATAGATCCCACAATAAATTGCAACTATATTGCCCTATATGTGTTCTTCCTTAAGGAGAATTTCCTTTTCAAACTCATATTCCATCCATTCCTCCAACAAATACTTAATTATACTTTTCGAGTTTCACATTTCCACCGGTCGACGTACCTTTGCCACATTCTAATGGGAATGTCGCACTCCGATCAAAGATAATATTTATAAACTCGATTTACTCTTAACTAAGAGTTAGTGGTAGTACGGGGTCGATCCATGAAGAGTTTATGGTTTGCGTGCGGACAAGATTGATTTGAAAGAATGTCACTTTTATGAATTATGCTAAAATGATTTAATGGTTTGTTTTTGGAAAAGGTTGTCGGAATGAACTGACGGTAGTTAATATTAAAAAGATTAACTACTAAAACTTGAAAGGTTGTGATTATACGAAAACTTTCTTAAATGGTGTTAAATAATAATGGAGAACAAGGTTCACACCCGGTTCAACAATTGTAAATGTTAGGGTTGTTACACACTTTTAGATTGATTTAATTGAATTTGTTATTAACGGTTTTGATATCACGAAGCTTAGGTGCCAATTGCTATCACGCGTATGACGGACCTCAATGCACTCGTTACCTCGGACAATGAAATCCTTTTGAAAGATAAGGCATAAATACACAAACTTATTTTGCAAAGTCAAATTCTATAACCAGTCGACAATTCACAAATCTAGTTCAAATGTAGGACAATTATCAATCAATTCAAATACAATTCAATTTGTCACAAATCAACTAAGAACATAAAGCAAAACCCTAAACCTTACAAAAGTTTACACCTGGGTGAAACCGCAAGAATTAGACGCTCATAATGAATGGAACGTGATCAACAGATAATGAGAGCTTGAACTTTGACATCTTGGAGCTTTGATGAGGATTAGGGTTTATGGTGAGTGGTGATGGTGAATGGATTGAAAGTTGGATGATGACGATGGTGGTGGTGGTGGTGGTGGATTAGGGTTTAGGATCGATGGTAATGATTCTGATGATTGGATGGATTGGGAATGATTAGGGATGATGGTGGAAGTCTTCTAGGCTCCAAGATCAAGTTCAAAACTCAAAAATTCTGTAACTGCCTGAAAATAGTATAAACCAATGATATATCACGTCCCCCAAACACCAAACATAAAAATTCGCAAAGTAGACCAGGCTAGGGCGTCGGCGACGACCCTACACTGCGTCGGTGACGGCCCTTGGTTGGTCAGATCTTCTCCGACGTCCTAATCTACTGCCTACGGGGGTTTCCAGCCGACGGGGTTATCTGTGAGGCTTCGGCCACGATGCATGCATTCCTTGTTTTCTGATTTTTCCATTTTTACTCCCAGTTGACCTGATTTCCGTCGCGATGCTCCGTATGGCTCACGAATTGCTTCTTAAACTCCGTTACACCTGCAAAACAAAACTTCAATCAAAAGTAGGCTATTCGAAACTAAAAGTTATGTAAAACATCAACTTAAACACAAAAGAACACCGGTTTTCGACCACGCATTACATCCCCACACTTGTTTTTTGCTTGCCCACAAGCAAATCTGTTTTTTAACTTTCAGGTGGGTCGAACGAGAAACACACTTCCCATTCTTGAGACGTAAGCTAAGGTCTAATGTCATACTCGGTTCATGATTCTTACAATTTTCAAAGTATTTAGCGGTAAAGTGATTAATCCCATAAGAATGGTTACCTAACCTCACAATGTTCTCTCCACTCGGTTTAAAAATTGGCTAAACGATGATACATTAGCACTTTTGAAGTAATCACTCAAACTGATTAGAACACGTACCCGCATAGGCTTGCAACTCAATCATTCTCCACCACCGAACACAAATACTAAGCACAAGTTAAAAGGTCTTTCCAGGTTGTAATGGGGCTAGGCTAAGGGTGTGGAAAATGATATTTTAAGTGGCTAGGGTAATGAAAATTCGATTTTTATTACAAAAAAAACTACTCTAACATGACTAACTATGAATGGACAAACTAAGAGGCAAAAGCGTTCGCCTTTTATTCAACAACTACCATACATATTTTTGTGCTTTTTCTCAACTATTTTTTGCTCTTTTTCATAATATTTTCAAAATTTTTGATTATTTTTTCGCAAGAATAAACCACAACTTTACAAACAACGAAATCTAGAATCGAATTCTCATCACACGGGTAAATAAAAGGCTCAATGATCAAAGGCTAAATCGGTTGGTCAAACGAAAGGTTTAGGCTCAAAATTGGCGACTAAGGGATTGATTTCGGGTAAGGATATATAAATGGTGTAAAAGGAAAAAGGTTTACCTAATGCCTTAATCATTCTTGTGCTTGTATTCGGTCTATGGTCTTAAACGCATCAAAGTTGCAAGTTCTACAATACGCGACTAAAGGTCCATCAAACAAAGAAATATATATACATACATCTATGATGTGTAAAAGTGGCTCAAAACCTCACATAAGAAGGGTTTGATATGTGATTATGCACAATATGTTAGTTTCTTAAGCGGATTATTCACAAATAACCATCCGCTAAATACCCGTCATATTACTTATTAGAACTTGACCATGACAAAAGACCAAATGGGTTGTGCCATCCCTAATTGACTTGGTTACTTGTGCTTTTAAGATTGCTCAAACAAAGACATTTTGTAAAAATTTTTGAAAATTTTCCCCCATCCCCACACTTGAAGGTCAAAATCGAAATTTTTTCCTCCCCCATCCCCACACTTGAGGTCAACATTGTCCTCAATGTGTAGGAATAGAGCCTTTAAAACGCACTAGGGAAGTGACATGGCTAACCTTCCCAAAATTGCACCCTAGTAAATAAAATACAAAATACAATCCACTTATTAACTAACTAAGAATCAAAGCTAAAAAGAAACAAATGCACCTGTGTGCTCTTCATTCTTAAATAAAAATGGTTGTCTCGCGAACATAATGTACCTACAAATCTCAACCCTCATGTAGAAGCAAGCTACCATCAAAACTTGTTAGTTACTTAGTTCTACCATTTTTTACAAAGAATTTACCAAGCCATGTTTCTATTCAACTTTAATTTCTTGTGGAAAAGATATTTTACAACAACAACAAATCTAACTCACTTTCGTAAGAATCGCGGTTGCATTTAGCATATGCAACAAACCCTTTTGAACCTCCAGATAGCTCGGGAGGACAAGTAGTCCCGTGAGGGTTATATAGGGAACACACCTACAAAGTTATTTAGCTACTAAACAAAATACAAAAAGAAATAAAATAAAAGAAAAATAAAAATAAACGAAACAAATAACTAAAAAAATAAACAATAACAAATAACATACCACCTTATGGTGGTCGAATGGAGTGCTTGTCGCCCGTGAACTCTTCCACATCACCGACCGGTGACTCATACCATTTATTCCCAAATGGGTCAAACCTCCTTAATTACTCCTCTCCTTCTTCTCTTGAGGTGACTTATTGACCTTCTTCTTCTTGACCGGTTTCTTCTACAATTCACCAAACCTACCAACCATAGCACATATCTTTTTGTTTGAATTCATGTACTTCTTAGGACACTTATTCTTACCGAGCGGGTTAGTAAATTTGGGGAAAAACATTCAAAATTAGTTCCTGGTCCCCAAATTTCATGTTTACGGTTCCCGTTGCACAATTTATTATGGCATTAGTAGTTGCCAGGAATGGTCTACCCAGTATGACTATGGGTTGTGTCTTCAACACATCCAATATAGTCTACTACCAAAAGTCTACTAGCTAATAGCAATCATCAACCTTCACTATCACATCTTCCACCATCCCCCTTGGATGTGTGGGAGTCTGATCAGCCAACACCACGGGGGTGTCAAACTCTTTCAAAGGACTAAAATCATATTGGCCGTACAGACTTCCAAGTAAGATACTCACACAGGCTCCAAGATCTAGAGCTCCCTCTCAATTTTAATTTTGACAATTTAGATTAGAATAAGAGGGTCTCCTGAATCTTGAGCTTTTTGGGGGGAGAGCAGTCGATAAAACGGTACTAAGATGAGAAATTAAATCAAATTATCTAGCTAATTTGTTGTGCCGTTTTTTAGTGCTCAATTCTTTTAAAATTCCAATGAGCCAGGACCTTTTTAATGTGAACAAGTAATGGCAAGTTAATTTTTGTTTATTTAAAATTTTCCCACCTCTCGTCCTTTGGTGGGCTCCCTTTTTCAAACTTTGATGCATTAATTGGTTTTAATAGAGCCAACAGATACGGGATGGTATTAAACTCCACACCCATATCATTGGCCATAGCATGCAATTCATTTAAACAACTTTCACAAAAAGAATTCTTAGTCCAATAGACTTATTGCAGGGTCCAATTGGCGTGCATCCAGTAGGAATTGAACCTACGACTTCACTTTTTCGATTTTAATTTGTGAAATCATTTCTTGCTCATTTTTACTTCCCGACTCATCACCTACATCTTCCACTACACCATCGACAAATTTTGGTGGTGAAATGTTTTCGACACTACAAACCATATCATTTGAAAGAAGACTTGTCGCGCTAATGTACGCATTCCTCACATTGCTTGTGCTTGAGCTTTGATGTTTCGGATTCACCGTAGTGTCGCTTGGGAGTCTTCCCCCACTTCCCCGCATTTGGGCCACCTCTTCCGCAAGTTGACCAACTTGCTTTGCAAACGCCTCATGCGACTTGTCCCACACCTCATTTTCTTTTCTCGTCTCTTTCATCATATTCAACATGGCATCCATTTTCGCACTTAATTCATCACCGCCACCTTGATTTTTTGTCGACTTGCTACTATTACCCCATTGGTAGTTTTTATCTTGATTTTGATACCCTTGGTTACCACTCCCTTGGTTGTAATTGTTGCGTTGGTAACTCCCTTGGTTACCGCTTTGGCGATTTTGATACGAGAACCCACCTTGATGGCGAGCCTTGATTTCCCGGTCGGAAATTTGGGTTCATTTGATTCGAGGCATTACCATACCTAAAGTTAGAATGGTTCCACAAACCGGGGTGGTAATGTTGGAGCACATCAACTTGTTTCCCGTCTCCACACACTTGATTCACCTCATTGGCGTTTTGGGCCATGTTAACATTAACTCAGTGGCACGATGGCCGATGTCTCCACAATCTTCGCACACGGCATACTATATCGCATCCACCTCTTTCTTCTTCATACGGGACAACTCCCGTTCTAATGTATCAATCTGATCCTTGAAACTAGCGTCGCGGTCGGGCCAAGACTTTGAGATTGGATGCTTTTTAGTTCGGTCTGCCATAGCCACAGCCTTGGAGTTCTTACTCATCCTTTCCAAGAACTCCCAATCCTCCTCCTCGTGATTATTCAATAATGTGCAGTTACTTGCCTATTGCAAATACTTGTGGTCTTCGGCATCTAACCCTTGTACGAAACACTTCAACAACTCCCATCAGGGAATCTAATGGTGGGGGCATTTTTGAACCAATTCCTTGAATCGAGCAAGTGCCTCATGTAACAACTCCCCAAATAACTGTTGAAACGGCCGAATCTCGTCTCATGCATCATCGGTCTTTGCAATCGAATAGTATTCGTCAAGGAATACTTCTTGCATTTCTGCCCAAGTACGACAACTATTTGCCGGAAGGGTGAGGAACCATTGTTTAGCTTTATCCTTCAATGAAAATTGAAATAACCGTAACTTCACCTCTTCCAGTGCAAAGTCATGACCCCTAATCGTGCCACATATCGCGAAGAATTCCGCCAAATGAGTGTACGGCTCATCATTAGTCCTACCATCGAAATGGGGTAGGATATTGATGTAATTGGGTTTACACTCGATTGATCTCCTCCCTTGAGGTGTAGGCATAATAGGTGAGTCATTTTCAGTGACCACCGGTCTAAATGGCCCATTAACACCTCTTGGGGCTTGTTGCGCTTAACGGCGTGGGCCATTAACCTCTTGATTCACCGGCCGATTATTACCTTTTCGATCACCACCTCTATCACCCCCTTGGTTACCACCACCCACGAATTGAGAAATCCGGTTACGGTCGACATTATTATTGTTGTTATAATTACCGTCTTCCCAGTTCCGTTGATTGTTGTTTCGTGGTGGACAACTGTTTCCGTAATCGTCGTTTCGACCATTCTCATACCCTATCCTTCATCGTTCCCCACAAAATTGGGGTTTTGATAACCAATGTCTTCGTACTCAAACCCCCGAGCGTTGTAGAAGTACCCCACATTGTTATCACACCATCCATCATCTTCAACCTGCTCATTATAATTCCTTCCCTCGTCCGAGTATTCTGAATGAACACTCACATGTTCCAGTGACTGATAACCGGGAACGCTATACGGTGCATCAATAGGAATGTTGTTTCTCAAATCGTCAAGATCGAAAAATTGAGCTTCGTTCGTGGGAATGCCACGATTTTGGTTAGCTCCACTGTTGGCATTAACATTTCGGTTGTTGAGTTAGGTGGTAATGTATTTTGTCAGTTTTGATTTTGAGGTAGAGGTGTGGGTGTACGTTGGTTGTTATTTGGATTTTGTTCATGAGTTTGAAAAGGTGGTGTTCGTGGTCCTGATCTATTACCACCCCCAGTTGGTTACTATGGATGTTTTGGTTTTAGGGAAGGTAATTTGGATGTTGGTATTGATGTTGGTTGTTGGGTTGGTTAGAATTTATACGATCCATTTGAATGGGCCCAAAAGATGGTGTAGGTGGTGAGTTAGTGTTAGGTGGATTAGAGACAAGAACTGCCTCCAACCGAGTGGCTAAATTCCTCAGAGCAACCCGCTCAATCTCCGGTTCGAACACTAGTGGTGAGGTCCTCCCGAAGTTTCTCATATGCATTCACCACTTGTAACCTGCACAAGTAACACACCCGCGTAACAAGAAATAGAGAAAGTAGCAAAAGGAACAAACACCTTAAACAGATAATCACACAATCAATTAATATCCAAACGCAAAGCACACGAACTCCCCGGCAACGGCGCCAAAATTTGATCGGAATGTCGAGTCCCAGTAAAAAATATTTATAAACATGATTTACCCTTAACTATGAGTTAGTGGTAGTACGGGGTCAATCCACGAAGAGTTGGTGGTTTGCCTGTAGACAAGATTGATTTGAAAGAATATCACTTTTATGAAGCTTGCTAAAATGATTTAATTGCTTGTTTGTTGGAAAAGGTTGTCGGAATGAATTGACGGTTGTTAATATTAAAATGATTAACTACTAAAACTTGAAGGTTGTGATTATACGAAAACTTTCTTAAATGGTGTTAAATAATAATGGAGAACAAGGTTCACACCTGGTTCAACAATTGTAAAGCCTAGGGTTGTTACACACTTTTAGATTGATTTAATTGAATTTGTTATTAATGGTTTTGATATCACGAAGCTTAGGTGCCAATTGCTATCACGTGTATGACGGACCTCAATGCACTTCGTTACCTCGGACAATGAAATCCTTTTGAAAGATAAGGCATAAATACACAAACTTATTTTGCAAAGTCAAATTCTATAACCATTCGACAATTCACAAATCTAGTTCAAATGTAGGACAATTTGTCACACCCGACCCGCAGCGGAAACAAGAGTCGGGGCATAATTGGGTTATCACCAAAGCTCATGATGTTTACTAATATGTTTCATATTTATTAAATCCAAATTACATTTCAAAGTTTCAAGTCAAATTCATACAATACAAGGAAAGGAAAAGATTAACTAAACAAATCCATAATCTAAACTGGTTTATTCTTCTAGGCCGCCCTATATGTTTCTTGCTTCAACTTGATCACCTGTATCATGTGTAAAAATGGGAAATTTTGGGTCAACAAAAGTTGGCGAGTGAACCTTGTTTAAAACATTTGTTATTGATTAATTATTGTAATTTAATTTAGGAAAAATTGTGCAATAATCATATATGAACAAATGTATGTAAACATAACAATCACAAACCACCTTGCTTAAGCATGAAATAAAAAGTAACAATGTATGTATTGGCAACGTCCCGTTCACGCTCATAGGTAATGGGGAACGGACGGCCTATGCTAATGTATGTGAGATCAAGTCTCAATCAAACGGAGCCGATCTTATGTTGGCAACGCCTGGTTCACGCTCATAGGTAATGGGGAACAGCTCACGCTCATAGGTAATGGGGAGCGGCGGCCTATGAAATGATGTACTGAAATGATAACATTAATTTAAACTTCAACCACACAGTCAATGGATACACCTTGAATACACATTGATCATAAATATGATGGATGCACAATGATTAATTATAATAAATAAATAACGACACATGACACACCCCAAAATGTGATTAAAACGGGGAATTGGTAGAGATTCACTCACATTGGATGCGTTTGTTTGAAGATGATGGATGCGCACGAGTTTAGGGGATTGATCGACGAGAGATAACTAACCAATTAAGAAATGAAACGGCACGGTAAGTATGTGGATTTTATTAACTATTTTAATAAGATTTTTGGGTATAAATTTGTGAGTTTAAGACTACTTTCTAATCCTGAAAACGTTATTTTTAAGTATTTTTAATTGATTTTTAATTTAAATAATTGATTTAATAAATAAAATAAATAAATAAAAAAAAGTTGACTTTGACCGTTGACCGAGACCGTTGACCGTTGACCGTTACTGTTGACCGGTTTAATTGTGCGAACTTGTGCGCTGGGTGAGGCTCGAACCCGAGACCTCCCGTACGCGTGCACGCAGCTCTACCAACTGAGCTACGTGTCTAACCCGAAATAATTCTGTTTTTAATTATACTTATATACTATTTACTTTAAACCGAAAATTATTTATTTTTTTAAAAAGCTTTTAACTTAACGGACCGGTGCTGACCACAGGTCTCGAACCCGGGACCTGTGGGTTAGCGTACACACACTCCACCGCTGGACTGTGTGCGTCACTTGCTTACTTACTCGGTTTTTATTATACTTAACATATACTGTGCTCAACCCGGTTCAATTAAAAAGGCGAAATTTTATTTCAAGTGGGTAAAGCGGGGACAGGATTCGAACTCGCGTCT
This sequence comes from Scalesia atractyloides, assembly GCA_947069175.1. NCBI lineage: Eukaryota > Viridiplantae > Streptophyta > Magnoliopsida > Asterales > Asteraceae > Scalesia > Scalesia atractyloides. The sequence continues at coordinate 14,171,306 of CAMTDV010000029.1, forward strand.
CGTGTATGTTTGTTGCACACAGTCCACCGCTGGACTGTGTGTCTAACCCGTTTATTAAACCGATTTTAATTATACTTATATTATACCACACTTCATCTTCTTCGTTCAAAACATAAACATTGATCAAGAGACTGTTATTTGCTAAGATTGTTCAATGCAGGTTATGAGTCATCGAAAATAAAGTGAATGGAAAGAGATTGGAGGGTTTATTGTACCAACTGTTCGCTTTTCTTCAGACGTCCGGCAAGGTCGTCGGCTCCGTCTTGGTGAGCTGCGACTGATAGAGTCTATCAATAAATTAGAGGGGTTAGATGCGAAGTGGGACAACTGGGTAATAACTATCAGTGAAACAGACGAGTTATACCGATAATCAGCAGTTCCCCTGAAAGTTCAGAAATTTCTCCGGCGAATCAGATAATCCGGCAACGTCAACTGCAAAGGATTCTGGGTGAGGGATTTATATTAGAACTTGTCTAATAAAAGAATGAGCCAGAAAAATTCGAAGTAATTACCGTGCAGGTGGATGTCTCGGTTTTCCGGCGACTTGCAGAGGTTTTCCGGCGAGTAGATTTTTGTCGAGAAAAAGTGCGATTTGGGAGCGAAAAGGTTTCTGGCGAATTGTGGTTGAATTTATAGGGTAGAATCGAGGTGAATGTGGTCTGAATTTGGTCTAAATTCGAAGTCAACCGTTCTCCGGCGGTTACGGCTGTTGTCGCGGGTTCAGATGTCCGTTATAACCGTCGCTAACGTTAATTCAATGGTTAATTCGAGTGGTAATGTAAATCATTGGCGAAGTCGTCGGGATTTCCGACGACTGCTGTTTGGGCGCAAGTTGACCGAATTTGAATTTCCGCGTATCATTATTTGATTTAATAAATCACTTATTTTAACAGAAAACTAAAGTGGCGGAGTGGTTTATGGTTGAGAGTTAAGACTTTGAAGAAATAACCGGCTGACCCGGGTTCGACTCCCGGCAGCCGGTTTTTCTTTTTAATTCATTCATTATGATATTTTTACAATTTTAATTTATATCTTTTAAATTGTTGATCAATTATGAATCGTTTAAAATTAAAATAAGCCGTAAATGAACACTAAAATTTTAAAACTGATTGTTCGGTTATTAAACGAAGCGGGTTTCGAAAACCCGTTTTTCGACAAATGTTACAGTATCCCCTACTTTTAGGAATTTCGTCCCGAAATTTAGGTAGTAGAAGATACAGGAAAGAGGTGTGGGTATTTTTCGCGCATTGAATCTTCACGTTCCCAAGTAAACTCAGGTCCTCGTTTCGACTCCCAGCGTACCCTGACAATTGGGATGCGGCTTCTTCTCAAACGTTTTTCTCCGAAGTCCATAATTTCTACTGGTCTTTCAATAAAATGCATAGATTCATCAACTTGAATGTCTTCTAGAGGAATATGGAGATTTTCATCGGCGAGGCACTTCTTCAAGTTCGATACGTGGAATGTGGGATGAATTCTGTGGAGTTCCTCCGGTAAGTCAAGCTTGTAGGCTACAGGTCCTACCCTTTCGAGTATTTTGAAAGGACCTACGTAGCGTGGTGCTAGCTTGCCCTTTTGGCCGAAACGAACTACTACTCCCTTCCACGGCGATACCTTTAAAAGTACTTGATCGCCCACGTCAAACTCCAAGGGCTTTCGTCGCTTGTCCGCATAGCTCTTTTGACGACTTTGTGCTGCTAACAGGTTGTTTCGGATTTGATGAATCTTGTCAGTTGTTTCTTGTATCAATTCTGGACCGGTGATTTGAGCTTCTCCAATTTCGTGCCAACAAATAGGTGATCGGCATTTACGACCATATAACGCTTCAAAAGGTGCCATGCCGATACTTGAATGAAAACTGTTGTTGTACGAAAATTCAACTAATGGCAAGTGAGCGTCCCAATTCCCTTTGAAGTCTATGACACATGCCCGAAGCATGTCTTCAAGAGTTTGAATGGTGCGTTCAGATTGACCATCAGTTTGGGGATGATAGGCAGTGCTGAGATCTAATCGCGTACCCAATGCGGCTTGTACAGCTTGCCATGTGCGTGAAGTGAAACGACCATCACGATCCGATATAATGCTTAAAGGTACACCATGACGACTTACGATTTCACTGATGTAGATGCGGGCTAGCTTCTCATTTTTGAAGTCCTCGCGGATAGGAATGAAGTGAGCTGATTTTGTAAGACGATCAATGATTACCCATATTGTGTCGTACCCACCAGGAGTGCGAGGTAACCCGGTAATGAAATCCATGGTTATATTTTCCCACTTCCATACGGGTATTTCAGGTTGGACCAGAAGTCCTGAGGGTCTTTGGTGCTCAGCTTTCACTTTTGAACAGGTAAGGCACTTGGAAACAAAAACAGCAATATCCTTCTTCATGCCAGGCCACCAGTAGGTGTATCGAAGGTCTTGATACATCTTGTCGGCTCCTGGATGTACAGAGTATCGTGTCTTGTGAGCCTCTTTCATAAGAGTATCGCGAAGATTGTTGTGATCAGGAATCCATAGGCGATCGAGATAATACAGAATGCCGTCAGATTTGGTTTCGAGTTTAAGTTCTGCTCCACAAGATAACTCATTGCGTATGTCGTATTCTGTTATGGAAACATGTTGAGCTTCTCGGATTTGGTCTTTGATGTTGGTCATGATTTGCGAACATAGAAGACGAATAGAGTTCGCATAACCTTTTCGGCTGAGTGCATCAGCCACCACATTTGCCTTGCCAGGATGATACCGAATTTCGCAGTCATAATCATTAAGAAGTTCGACCCACCTTCGTTGCCTCATATTCAACTCCTTTTGGTTAAAGATATGTTGGAGGCTCTTGTGGTCAGTGTAAATCTCACACTTGGTACCATAGAGGTAATGTCTCCATATCTTAAGAGCGAATACAACGGCGCCAAGTTCTAGGTCGTGAGTAGTGTAGTTCTTCTCATGAGTCTTGAGCTGCCTAGAAGCATAGGCTATCACTTTTCCCCTTTGCATTAAGACACAGCCTAAACCCTGTCCTGATGCGTCGCAATATACAACAAAGTCTTCGCAACCTTCGGGGAGTGTGAGGATAGGAGCGTCACATAGCTTTTGCTTAAGAGTTTGAAAGGCTTCTTCTTGTTTAGGTCCCCATACGAAGGGTTTTCCTTTATGTGTCAAAGCCGTGAGTGGTACAGCGATACGAGAGAAATTCGATATGAAACGACGGTAGTAGCCAGCCAATCCAAGGAAAGATCGTACCTCAGTTGGGGTACGTGGCGCTTGCCATTCTTGTACTGCCTTGATCTTTGCGGGGTCGACATGAATTCCTTTGTCATTGACGACATGACCAAGGAACTGTACTTCTTGTAACCAAAATTCGCATTTGGAGAATTTAGCATAAAGCTTTTCGGTCTTCAAAAGTGAGAGGATGAGCCGAAGGTGTCGCTCATGATCAGTCTTAGACTTTGAGTAAATGAGAATATCGTCGATGAAGACTATAACGAAACGATCAAGATAAGGTTTACAAACTCTGTTCATTAAGTCCATGAAGACGGCTGGAGCGTTGGTTAGACCAAAAGGCATAACCATGAACTCGTAGTGACCATATCGAGTTCGGAAGGCGGTCTTTGGAACGTCTTCTTCATGTACTCTGAGTTGGTGATAGCCGGAACGAAGGTCGATTTTTGAAAAATAAGAGGCACCCTGGAGTTGGTCTAGAAGATCATCGATGCGAGGTAACGGATAGCGATTTTTGACCGTTAATTTGTTGAGTTCCCTGTAATCAATGCACATGCGAAAAGTCCCATCTTTCTTCTTTACAAACAGAACAGGTGCACCCCAAGGCGATGAGCTAGGACGTATGAATCCCTTGTCGGTCAGTTCTTGCAATTGACTGGCCAGCTCTTGCATCTCGGATGGGGCTAACCTATAAGGAGATTTCGCGACGAGTGTAGCGCCAGGTATAAGGTCGATACGGAATTCGACTTCTCTCTTGGGAGGAAGTCCGGTGATATCGTCGGGAAAAACTTGCGGGAATTCCTTCACTACGGGTATATCTTCGAGTCTCTTCTCTTTGCCTCCTTTTTTGACAACGTGGGTTAGAAATGCTACATAATTTTTGCGGAGATATCTTCGGGCTTGAAGACAGGACATTAGCTTGAGTCCTTTCGAAGGGGTTTCTCCAAAGATTCGCAGAGTTTGACCGTCTGCAAGAGGAATGCGAATGAACTTCTCACGGCATACTACTTCAGCCTGATGTTGGCTGAGCCAGTCCATGCCGATTATAATGTCGAAACTTCCCAACTTCATAGGAATGAGGTCAACAGAAAAGTCGTGATCGTTTAGAGTAAAGGTGCAGTTCCGGATAATGGAGTTTAATGAGACTGGCTTTCCGTCAGCAACTTCTACCGTTATGGAGTTCATAAGCTCGACACGAGTTTGATTGAGGATGGGTTCGAATTCTAAGGACACAAAACTCTTATCCGCGCCAGTATCAAATAATACAGATGCATAACTACCATTGACGAGAAACGTACCGTTAACCACGTTGTTGTCGGCCCTAGCTTGGTTGACGTTGATGTTAAATGCTCTTCCTCTAGCAGGTGGAGGAGCTTGGTTAGCTTGGTTCACTGGATTCGCTTGAGCTTGAGCATGTATGATGTTTACCAAGCGTGGACACGTGTTTCTAAAATGGTTTGGGTCACCGCAATTATAGCAAGCCCGCATGGGTTGCATCATGGGGTAGTTGGGTTGATAGTAGGTTTGAGTTGTATGTTGTGTAGGCGGTGGTTGAAAAGGTTGTTGGGTTTGACCCATCATTTGATGGTGGGTTTGAGTTGTGGGTTGGTTGCGGTTCATTCGTTGCAGTGTGCGGCAGGCTTGAATGGTGTGCCCTGCACGGCCACAGCCGGTGCAGTATTGACAGGGGTAATCGGGGGAGTGATGGTATTGGCAACGGGTGCACTTTGGGTAAGGGCCAGAGTATTGCCTTTTGTGTGGTGCGGGTGAAGGAGTAACTTGTGTGATGGGGGCAACAGGGGTGGGGAAATTTGTTTGAGTGACGGCAAAATTTCTGGTATTTCGCTTTCTCTTGTTTGAAAATTTTGAGGATGAGGCGGGGTGGTTGGAAGTTGGGCCCTCAATGGGGGCTTTCTTTTTCTCCTCTTTGAACTTACCGTTTCTGATGCGGTTCTCGGTAAGTTCGGTGGCTAATTCCATGGCGGCTTCGAGCGTTGTAGGCGAAGCGCTGAGGACTGAGTCCTGAATCTTTGAGGGAAGGCCTCGAATATAGTGTTCCACCAATCGGTACACGGGGGTGAACAAGTTTGGAACCATCTGGTTCAGCTCAAGGAATCTTTTGTTGTTGGAAGTGTGATCCCCTTCCTTTTGCTTCAGTGAGTGGAATTCATCCTCTAACTTCTTGAGTTCGCTTCTTGGGCAGAAGCGTTTTGTCATTACTTCCCTTAACTCTTCCCAAGTTAAGGCCATAGCGTCTTCCACTCCTCTCTTACCCTTCTCGGTGTTCCACCAGGTCAGGGCTACCCCGAATAATCTCCCAGTCGCGTAACGTACCTTGCGATCCTCGGGACAATCGCAATTTAGGAAAGTGTTTTCCATCTCCTCAAACCAGTGGAGGAGAGCGGTGACACCTTCGGTCCCTTCGAACTTCGGGGGATCGCATGACTTGAAGTGCTTGTAGGAGCACTTCTTGGAGGAGGGGTTGTCGATGTTTTGATCCTCTTGGTTTGGTGGATTGACAGGATTTGCAGTGAGAGCTTGCTGAACTTGAACTACAATATCAGGAAGTACTGTGGCCATTTGTTTTGCTATCTGAGCGGCCAAGCGTTCGTTTGACCTTCCTGACTTCCGTCCTCCACGTAGCTGCCTAGCCGACATCTACAGGAATATACATAGGAGGATGGTGAGTTTATGGATTGTTTAGGGGTCATGTGTCAAAACAAAAAAATGAAATTAACATATATACCGATAATGCAACCACATCCACTGGATGTCTTGGGTTAGCTCATGTTGGGCCTCAAATGTCCCCCATACCTTCACCTGTATAGTCATGTGGGCCCCCATGACTATTGGCTTGGTAGGATTTACATTAGTATTGGCGATTTACACTCACATGACCCGAATGAAGACCACAAAATATGTTTACAAGATGTATGGTCGGAATGTGTCCAGGTGTAGACACAATGACAACTCAAAGTGGGGTTAGTTCACACGACGTTTGGTATAGCATGCTTTGGCCTAATAGGTACTTCGTACTCTCATCGTTAGTCCCCAGGTAGGCAAACTGGTCCTTTATTTTGGATTTATACGAATGCCAAGCCTAGACAGGACGTTCCGACTACCGGTACTGGTACCCTTCCAGTTACTACATGCCCGTCATGGGAACTCACTTTGATGGGATTTGAAAATACATAAATCATTGTAAAGCAATCATGAAAATGATGTGATGTGTGCTTTCATGGATATGATATGTTATAAGAGTATGGTTCATGGTGAGCAATATATGATAGTATATACTTATGAATATGCTTGCATAACATCGAAATATAACGATAAATATAAAGCATATAAACATCATGAGATTTGCATGTAACACACAAAAATTTAAATTTTCTAAGCAACTATAGTATAGGCTCTAAGGGTCTAATAACCTATCCTATATCCCTATAGTCATGGCTCTGATACCAATCTGTCACACCCTGACCCGCAGCGGAAACAAGAGTCGGGCATAATTGGGTTATCACCAAAGCTCATGATGTTTACTAATATGTTTCATATTTATTAAATCCAAATTACATTTCAAAGTTTCAAGTCAAATTCATACAATACAAGGAAAGGAAAAGATTAACTAAACAAATCCATAATCTAAACTGGTTTATTCTTCTAGGCCGCCCTATATGTTTCTTGCTTCAACTTGATCACCTGTATCATGTGTAAAAATGGGAAATTTTGGGTCAACAAAAGTTGGCGAGTGAACCTTGTTTAAAACATTTGTTATTGATTAATTATTGTAATTTAATTTAGGAAAAATTGTGCAATAATCATATATGAACAAATGTATGTAAACATAACAATCACAAACCACCTTGCTTAAGCATGAAATAAAAAGTAACAATGTATGTATTGGCAACGTCCCATTCACGCTCATAGGTAATGGGGAACGGACGGCCTATGCTAATGTATGTGAGATCAAGGCTCAATCAAACGGAGCCGATCTTATGTTGGCAACGCCTGGTTCACGCTCATAGGTAATGGGGAACAGCTCACGCTCATAGGTAATGGGGAGCGGCGGCCTATGAAATGATGTACTGAAATGATAACATTAATTTAAACTTCAACCACACAGTCAATGGATACACCTTGAATACACATTTATCATAAATATGATGGATGCACAATGATTAATTATAATAAATAAATAACGACACATGACACACCCCAAAATGTGATTAAAACGGGGAATTGGTAGAGATTCACTCACATTGGATGCGTTTGTTTGAAGATGATGGATGCGCACGAGTTTAGGGGATTGATCGACGAGAGATAACTAACCAATTAAGAAATGAAACGGCACGGTAAGTATGTGGATTTTATTAACTATTTTAATAAGATTTTTGGGTATAAATTTGTGAGTTTAAGACTACTTTCTAATCCTGAAAACGTTATTTTTAAGTATTTTTAATTGATTTTTAATTTAAATAATTGATTTAATAAATAAAATAAATAAATAAAAAAAAGTTGACTTTGACCGTTGACCGAGACCGTTGACCGTTGACCGTTACTGTTGACCGGTTTAATTGTGCGAACTTGTGCGCTGGGTGAGGCTCGAACCCGAGACCTCCCGTACGCGTGCACGCAGCTCTAACTGAGCTACGTGTCTAACCCGAAATAATTCTGTTTTTAATTATACTTATATACTATTTACTTTAAACCGAAAATTATTTATTTTTTTAAAAAGCTTTTAACTTAACGGACCGGTGCTGACCACAGGTCTCGAACCCGGGACCTGTGGGTTAGCGTACACACACTCCACCGCTGGACTGTGTGCGTCACTTGCTTACTTACTCGGTTTTTATTATACTTAACATATACTGTGCTCAACCCGGTTCAATTAAAAAGGCGAAATTTTATTTCAAGTGGGTAAAGCGGGGACAGGATTCGAACTCGCGTCTCGTGTATGTTTGTTGCACACAGTCCACCGCTGGACTGTGTGTCTAACCCGTTTATTAAACCGATTTTAATTATACTTATATTATACCACACTTCATCTTCTTCGTTCAAAACATAAACATTGATCAAGAGACTGTTATTTGCTAAGATTGTTCAATGCAGGTTATGAGTCATCGAAAATAAAGTGAATGGAAAGAGATTGGAGGGTTTATTGTACCAACTGTTCGCTTTTCTTCAGACGTCCGGCAAGGTCGTCGGCTCCGTCTTGGTGAGCTGCGACTGATAGAGTCTATCAATAAATTAGAGGGGTTAGATGCGAAGTGGGACAACTGGGTAATAACTATCAGTGAAACAGACGAGTTATACCGATAATCAGCAGTTCCCCTGAAAGTTCAGAAATTTCTCCGGCGAATCAGATAATCCGGCAACGTCAACTGCAAAGGATTCTGGGTGAGGGATTTATATTAGAACTTGTCTAATAAAAGAATGAGCCAGAAAAATTCGAAGTAATTACCGTGCAGGTGGATGTCTCGGTTTTCCGGCGACTTGCAGAGGTTTTCCGGCGAGTAGATTTTTGTCGAGAAAAAGTGCGATTTGGGAGCGAAAAGGTTTCTGGCGAATTGTGGTTGAATTTATAGGGTAGAATCGAGGTGAATGTGGTCTGAATTTGGTCTAAATTCGAAGTCAACCGTTCTCCGGCGGTTACGGCTGTTGTCGCGGGTTCAGATGTCCGTTATAACCGTCGCTAACGTTAATTCAATGGTTAATTCGAGTGGTAATGTAAATCATTGGCGAAGTCGTCGGGATTTCCGACGACTGCTGTTTGGGCGCAAGTTGACCGAATTTGAATTTCCGCGTATCATTATTTGATTTAATAAATCACTTATTTTAACAGAAAACTAAAGTGGCGGAGTGGTTTATGGTTGAGAGTTAAGACTTTGAAGAAATAACCGGCTGACCCGGGTTCGACTCCCGGCAGCCGGTTTTTCTTTTTAATTCATTCATTATGATATTTTTACAATTTTAATTTATATCTTTTAAATTGTTGATCAATTATGAATCGTTTAAAATTAAAATAAGCCGTAAATGAACACTAAAATTTTAAAACTGATTGTTCGGTTATTAAACGAAGCGGGTTTCGAAAACCCGTTTTTCGACAAATGTTACACAATTATCAATCAATTCAAATACAATTCAATTTGTCACAAATCAACTAAGAACATAAAGCAAAACCCTAAACCTTACAAAAGTTTACACCGAGGTGAAACCGCGAGAATTAGCCGCTCATAATGAATGGAACGTGATCAACAGATGATGAGAGCTCGAACTTTGACATCTTGAAGCTTTGATGAGGATTAGGGTTTATGGTGAGTGGTGATGGTGAATGGATTGAAGGTGATACTTTTTCCTCATCCTCGATCTTAAATTCCGTTAGACTTGCAAAACAAAATTCCAATCAAAAGTAGACTATTCAAAACTAAAAGTTATGTAAAAACATCAAGTTAAACACAAAAGAACATCTTTTTTCAACCACACATCACTTTCTCCTCTGTAATCTCCTCTCTCATAAACAAACATTTTGTCATCTCTTATTACAATTGCTGATACTTTTTCCTCATCCTCGATCTCACAACCTCCTCCTCCACCTCGTCCTCGTCCTGCTAACGTTCGTCAAAATCCAAAACCTTGTACTCCATACAAACCATCTACTAATCATGCTTTCATGTCCTCCCAAACCTTTTTCGAACCAACCTCCTTTACATTCGCAAACCAACCCCCGGAGAGGCATCAAGCCATGGTCAATGATTTGATAGCACTTTCTAAAAATCGAACTTGGTACTTGGTTCCTTCAATTTCCCAAACTAACATCATTAGTTGCATGTGGGTTTATAGGATAAAGCTAGATCAACATAAGTCTTGTTATAAGTTACAAAGCTCATTTAGTGGTAAAGGGTTTTTGACAACAACCTGGTATTGACTTCAATGAAATATTCAGTAAGGTTGTTAAAACCACCACTATCCGAGTGGTTCTATCACTTGTTGTTACAAAACAATAGCCACTTCATCAACTAGATGTCCAAAATGATATCTTACATAGTGACCTTACATAGACAAGGTTTTCTTGATCACAAACATCAGGATTATGTATGACTCTTAAACAAGTATTTATGTGGTCGCAAATAGGCTCCACGAGCATGGATCGATTATCTTTCATAAAAACCCTTCACACCATGGGATTTATGGGCTCAATGACTGATCTATTGCTATTCACTGACAAGTAAAAAAAGTATTGTTATGTACTTCATGGTTTATGTTGACGACATCATTGTAACTAGTAACAACACCACGACATTTGCCAATGTTCTATAACAACTCAACAACAACTTTGCTCAAGGATCTTGGCACCCTTAACTACCTTTTGGGTATTGAAATTATCCCACAAGGGCGTGATATAAATCTGTCTCAAAGGAATTACATCTATTAGCTCATTCAACTAGCTGCTTTCTGTAAGTGTAAACTGGTCTACTCTCCTATGAGCACATCCCAGGTCTTATATCTTGGAAACAGTCCACTTATCTCTGGCCTGGTCAAATATGTCAACTTGTTGGTGCTCTTTAGCATTTCACCCTCTCACGAACGATATTACCTTTGTTGTTAACAAAGTATGTCAGTACATGCATGCTCTTTGGGAGATTAATAGTTTGCTACCAAACTTAATCTTCGATACATAAAAGGTATACTTGATCATTGATTATCCCTTCATCAGTACTCTGGCTCTTGAATCCGCACTTACACTGATACCACCGACAGGGATCGTTTACACATCATGCATTTTTTGACACTGATAGGACTGGGTGTCTCGATGATTGTCAATCCAAGGGGGAAATTGCTATCTATATGGGTTCCAATCTCATATCTTGGACTACACAAATACAAAACATTGTCTCTTAGTCATATGTGGAGTCATAATACAAACCCTTGGCTGAGAACGTTGATGAATTAACCTAGGGATGACAAAAAACTCAAGCCCAACAAGTATACCCAAAACATTCAAGCCGAGTATACTTGAAACCCAATGGGTATGGGACCGGGTATGAGTTTAGGAAAATTATATTTCGTGGTTATAGGACGAGTATGAGACTAGGTGATACCCAGCCAGATTACTCGAAACTATATACCTGTTTAATTAAAGCATATACCTGAAACATATCCCAAAAAGATTTACTCTTTATTTGATTTTTCCCTTAACCCTTGTTTAGTAATACTTCACTATAATAACTTCATTACTTAGAAAATAAAAATTTTCCTTTGCGATACATATATCTTGATGATATTATTTATATTTGTATGTTATGAATACAAATTTTTACATCATCACGATGTTTACATATATTATATATCCTAAAGTTATATAGTGATTAACTTATTATAGTTATTAAGAATATAAAATAAAATATAAATTAGAATGGTAAGAACAAAATCTATTTGAGGTGGTCTGAGGACCGAGTACTCGCCGAATACAACGCCGAGTAGGCCGACTTTTACAACAGTGCTAGCAGGTATACCCGATACCCGATGGGTAATTACCCCGACATATACCAGACGGGTATTAGATACGATTTTATAACTATGTATAGGTTTGCCATTAAGGGTGTAAACAAGCCCATAGGCTCGGATCTACTCGTGATCGGCTTGGATAAAACTTTGAACAAGTCGGGCCTTATCGAGCCCGAGCTCGAGCCTGAAATAGAGCTCGTTAGGTTATCAAGCTCGAGCTCGAAATACAAAGCGCATATAGGCTCGCGAGCTTAAACGAGACCAAACAAAATTTTAGTTTTTTATATATAATATAATAATAATGATAACATTGTTGAGCCGAGCTCGAGGCAAGCTTTAGCTCATTTAAGCGATGTTGAAGCAAGTTCCAGCCAAACTTTTAACTCGTTTAAGGTTATTCTCAAAACAGTTCGAGCTGTACTCGAGCGTTAGATTTTACTCGCGAGCCGAGCTCGAGATCAAAGAAGTAGGCTCAAACCTAGCCGAGCTCAAGCTTCATAAAAAGATAACAACCCGAGCTCGAGTTTCATAAAAACATAACAACCCGAGCTCGAGTTTCATAAAAACGTATCAACACGAGCTCGAGCCTAGTCGAGCTCGGGCTTGGCCCAACTCGTTTACAACATTAGTTTATGAATGCCAACATCCGGCCTGAACCCGACTCATTGCTATCCCTAAATTAACCTGGCTAGAAGCTCTTCTTAAAGAACTTGGAGTAGACACAAATTCCTACTCTCTTGTGTGACAATCTTGGTGCAACATACTCAATAAATCATGTGTTTTACGCCCGAACAACACACATGTTGAAGTTGATTTTTACATTGTCAGAGAAAAAGTTGTTCAAGAAAGACTCCACGTACTATTTATATCCATAAGAGATCAGATCGTATACCTCTTTATAAAACTAATGCCAACATACAGATTCACATTTTGTGTTCCAAGCTACAGGTCTCTTCTTGACCTTAGTTTGCGGGAGAATATTAGACACATGTTGTAACTAGTCATAGTTGAGGATAACTTGTGGTTAGGGTAAAATGAAAACTTATACAAGTTGTGAGAACTTAGAGAACTCGGACTTATGAAAGGTTTTTTCAAATCTTTTTTTTACCAAAAATCCTAAAAAAATCAATTATTTGAAGAAAAAAACTTGTCTTTTTATTGTTATTTACAGCTGTCGTTAATGTTGCAAAAAACTGAAGTCCTACTGATATCATCAGCTTTTACAGCAGCTGTAAGGGGCCAAAAGCACCACTTTAATTTTTTAGGCCGTCTTTGTAACATTTTAATTTACAGGTGTGAAAAAATAGGAACAAAACTTTCACGAAAAGACTGAATTCTCTAAATTCTCACAATTAATAAGCGTTTTCCCTTAATACAAATTTTATATATACATTTATATATAATATAATATAATATAAACAAGACTTGTTGCCTTGTACATTCTAATTTGAAATACAATCAATTACAATTTACAAAACACTCTTTGTTTGGCTCTTTTGTAATGAGTTTTAGTTATGTGAGTACTAATTATATTTGTGAGTTTTAACACATGACAATTGAAAGTTGGAAAATAAGAACTTCCTTTTTTATTTTTTAATGTTTATGCCTTTTTTTATTTTTGTATTTTGTTTATATTTTCGCTTAACTTTAAGCGTTAACACTTACAACCCTTTAATATTTACATGCTTATTTTTATGTACGTGTTTGTATAAATTCATATTGTCTTACGTTTAGACGTAAAGTTTATCTTTTTACGGAAATGAGTGGGGTCGATATAATACGGTTTCGTGCTTATTTTTATATGTGTTTTCAATTGGTGTATATTTTGATGTAAATATTTTTTTTTGTAAATGAGTTGGGTCAATATAAAACGTTTTCGTTAGACAGGCCGTATAAGTTCGAGTCACTTTATGTTTCGGCACCGCCGCAATGCGTCGTAACTATTTTCCTACCTATTTATTTTTATGTACGTGTCAATATAAATTCAAGTTGGTTTACGTTTCAATGTAAATTTTCTTCGGAAATATGTCAGGTCAAATATAATATGTTTCAGGCTTCTTTTTATGTATGTTTTTAGTTTGTATACGTTTTGACGTAAAAATTACAATTAAAAAGTTGTGTGGATAGTGGTTTATCCTATTGGTCCCTTTGTTTTTTTCTTGATTTATTTTTCTGGACCTTATTATTTTTATTTTTAATTTTGTTTATGTTATTGTTTTAGTTTTAGATTCCTTTTTTATTAAAGTTATATTTTAAGATAGCGTTTTTGTTTCCACTTACAGTTAATTTAAAATAAGCTCGTCCCCGTATTCAATTTAAATTTATTTTTATGGTTTTCACTCGATTTAAAAACATGTATGAATATTATTTTCCGTATATCTTTTCGGTTGCTATACTGAACTAAAATGTATATTGACCGAAACTCTGTATCGTAACGCGGATAATCTTACTACTTACATATATTTAACTTCACCATACGCGTTTACTTTCAAAACTCGTCTAATTTAAATAAATTGACTTGAATAAAGATATTTCTACATGTGTTAAAGGTTTATTTTTACAGAACCTTTTTTATAATAACAAACGTAAATTTGCTTTTTTAATTGATTTAACTATAGAAAACTTTTCAAGCTACAAGTAGAATAAAAAACAGAACATATAGATTAAATTCCAAGATTCGTGACTGGAACGGGTTAAATTCAAAGGAACATTTAATATTGGCGTCGAGTCCACTGGCTCTTGTTTGATTCATCGAATTTATACAATGAAATATTACATATATAATAATCGTTATATGAAATAATAACCCACGTTTTGCTTGAGATGTAAGCGTGGAAATTAATATACTTATAAAATTAATTTTAAATTGCTTGAGATGTAAGCGTGGAAATCAATATACTTACAAAAGTAATTTTGAAAAGAATTTACACAGGTAGTCCTTGTATTATGTTAATATTGCGATGCAAGTGGAAACATTCAGGGAATCTGAAATCAAACCCTCCTTGTCAATTTAGGAACTATAGATCTCAAAATTTGTTGAGTGGTGGTTTGTGTATAGGAATTGAGGGACATCACAATCGACAGATTGAGGGAATTAGGGGCATAAACTGGTTTCTTTCATGTTTAAGAAAAGCATAAAATGGTTGCTTAAGTTGTGTGTAAAGAACCAAGGGGGACACAAAGGGAATCGAGTGGGTGGAGGATCAACGGGGCTAGGGTTTGTTGGTGCTGCAATCTTTGAAGATGGATGTACGTTGAGTAGATTTAGAGATGGTGTGATGAATTTTGTTGGTGTTGTGATAACCAGAATTGGGTTTTCGCTAGGGGTGTTAATCGTGTCGGGTTAATGAGTTGATGGGTTGAAATGTTCAACTGACCCCAAAATAGAATTAATTTATTTTCTTCCCTTTTAATATTTGCTATTTGTATTGGAGCTTATCTCCTTTCCTTATCATTCACGCTTTGTTTTCTCATACATAATGGATGTAAACTTAATAAGAAATGTTGAACAATTCTTTCAGATCACTTTGTTCTCTTTTACTTTTTGTTTTTTATATGGTATTAAAGTGAGTTCATAGTCGCTCAACCTAGAAACCCTAAAGTTAGCCGTTGGTTACCAACATGACCGACGAAAAGCTAAACACAGAAACCACACAGAAGGTGAATATGGGGAAAAGGGTGGATCTTGAAGACGAGTGGATTATAGACTCAGGAGCCACCGGGCATACAACACACATAATCCATTGGCTAGAAGATAGAATGATGTGTTTTGATGAACTATCTGTCTAGGGCTTAGAACGTCAGATTGTAAATGTAATTGTATATTTTTATATGTTTTGTTACTGACTCGTACGAGGCAGCCATTCGCACGAGTAACACCCTCTGTTACACACTCTCCTGTGCGAGTCATGTCGACCTATAAATAGAGGAGTGTTTTGTTAGAGCTAGTCATCGCGAATTCTGTTGGTGTGGCGAAGCCCTACTGAACTGTTTACTTGCATTGTATTTGTTCACGTCAATCAATATATTCAAGGCATTTAAGCAGTAGATCTAACTTGTTTGCTTGTTAACCTCACTAACAATGAATTCCGCCTCTGTTAGTTGAGTCAAATTGGTCCGGTGCTCAGCGGAGGCGAGCCGATCCCCCCTTACAATACCTGTTGAAGGAAAGGGGAGTTGTACCCTGTCTAATGGAACTAATATCAAATGAGTTATACATGTTCCCAAGTTCAAACGTAACCTTTTGTCAGTGAGCCGTTTGTCAAAAGATCTTCACTAAGCAATAACCTTTTTCCCTGATATCTGCGTAATGCAAGATCTGAGTTTAAGGGCATTAGTCGAGCTGGTAGATGTGAACGAAATCTATACCGAATCAAGATGATAAAAGGAGAGAGACGAGCTATGATGACCAGTGTGGATGTTTGGCACAGACAACTAGGTCATGCATCCGATTCAAAACTTCGGTATGTCGATTTTTTGAAAGATTCCTTGAAAAATAAAGATGATTTTTGTGATTCTTGCGATAAGGCAAAATAGAAAATATCACCTTTTCCTGTTAGTTCAATAAAAGCTCATGATTGTTTTGAATTAATTCATTGTGACATATGGGGTCAATATCGCACTCCACTCTCTCCCATGCCAATTATCTTTTTACAATAGTTGATGACTATACTAGAGTTGTCTGGGTCTTCCTACAAAAACATAAAAACTAGGTAAGCATTTGTTTGGCCGAATTTCAGAAAATGGTTGAAATAAATCTGGCAAGAATATTGAAAGAATTCGGTGTTACAATGGAGGGGAATTGTCTCAAATCAAATGCAAAACTTTTATGCAAGTGAAGGAATCTTGATAGAAATAACTTGTTCATACACCCCTCAACAAAAAAACATAAGCATTGGCATCTACTAGAGACTAAACGCGCGTTAAGGTTTGAAGCTAATTTACCAACAAAACTATTGGGAGAAGTATTTTAACGGCTGCCTATATCATAAATCAGTTGCCATCAGATGTTATTGGTAATAAAACCCCCTATGAAGTGTTGTACAGTCAAAAGCCAACTTATGATTATATGAGGGTTTTTGGTTTTCAAGCTTATTACAGAAATACAGAAATGAGAGGGGACAAATTTGAAGAAAGGGGGAGATCATGTGTTTTCTTGGGGAATCTTGGAGGTACCAAGAATATAAGATTTATGACATTAAACATCATAAGGTATTTTTTTCTAGAGATGTAAAGCTTATTGAGATATTATATCCTTAAAAAATGTCGGTGCATTCAAAACACAAGGAAGAAGTTTTTAAATTTCCTGATATATGGGATGCCGAAGAGGACCTTACCTATCTAGATGTAGGACCGAAAACTAACATATCAATGCAGGTGACCAAGCCCACTGTAGAACCAAAATTGGATTTTAACCTTGAAAACCGAAGAATTGAAGAAGGCTTAGTTATATATTTTGGTAATGGGCATGAAGATGGACCTGGAGGCTATGATGCACGGAAACGTCTGGGAACAGCCGACTCCCGTCCCGGGGACTGCCAGGGGACGGAAACGCCACGGGGACGGCCGGGAAACGTCCCCGGCAGTTAGGAAACGGCGAAGAAACGTGCAGGCGCAGGGGACGGCGAAGAAACGTGCAGACGAAACGTTTCCTGCAAGTTTCCTGATTTTTTGAGCTCACAGAAACTGTCTGTCAATGGCGAGTATTCCTTCATCCTCCATCTTCTCTAATCAACAACAAAACCAGTAATTCTTCAACCCCATAAACCCTAAACCCTCCTCTTCATCTCTATCTCTCTCTGTTTCACTTCCCAATCGACCTCAAAGGCCTAATCTTCTCATTTTCCGAACACAATCCACCGTTGAATCCCCTCCAGTTGACAACTTTATCCCACAATCAGAAGAGGAACAAGAGTGTGACAGTCTAGAACGAGATTGCTCGCCCAGAATGTTCCCTGGACTTGTACTGCTGATGATATTCGTCCCCTGTTCCAGAAGTACGGCACCGTTGTTGATATTAAGGTTTGCTGTTTTTGTATATCTTTTTGTTTGAGAGCCACATCTGTTTTTGTATATCTTTTGATATTGAGTACGGCACCGTTGTTGATATTGAGGTTTGCTGTTTTGATCGTCTTCCATTAGATGAACCGGAACTTGAAAGCGATATGCTTGTTAACGTTTGATTAGATTAGTAAGATATGGGATTTTTTAGCTTTACATCAATATATAACTAATTTGGGTTTTGTGTTACATTATCTTTGATATATATTTATTTTTTTATATGTTTTTATTCCCGTACCCGTCCCGTCCCCGCTTCTTAATTTTTTTAGTTTTGCCGTTTCCCGTGCCCGTCCCCGTACCGGTACCCCGTTTCCGTACCCGTCCCAGTGCATCATAGCCTGGAGGTGAAAATGAAAGTCTTGACAATAGCCTCAACAAAGGGATAGATAATGGTGCAATAAATGTTGAACCCAATGAAACCTTAGTTGAAAGAGAAAAGCGAAACATTAAACACCTAAAGCATTTTTCTAACTACAAATTTGATTTTTCCCCCATCTCTCGACCATGCACAACCCAACAACAATCAAGAATCCTCAACATTACACCCTTTGACTAATTTTGTCAACCACGGGGTGTCAGCCCAGTGGCCAGCCTCACCCATTTCAAACGGGAGGACGTGGGTTCGAGTCCAGCTCGGTCCGAATAATCCTGCTGGGTAGTAACCGCCGGGCAGCTATGGGGCTAAGCTAGCTTGGGGAGGGAGAACCCTCCCGCAGTCAGGGGTACCGTGCATTTACCCTTTTTTCCGTTTTTTAATTTTGTCACTTATAATAATTTTTCAGAATCACATAAAGCTTTTTTTATCTTCCATTGAAACACACAATGAGCCCAAGTCCTTCAAGCAAGTTGTCCAAGACAAAAGGTGGGTCGAGGCCATATAAAAGGAGGATAAAGCCCTCAAAGAGAATGAGACATGAATCTTGCAAGAGTTTCAAGAAGAAAAATAAGCTATTGATTCGAAATGGCACATAAAGTCAAGTACAAACCTAACGGTGAAGTAGAACGGTCAAAGGCTAGATTGGTAGCAAAGGGTTATACACAGATGGAAGGTGTGGATTACCATGAAACATGGTTATTGTCTGAACTTTGATAGTGGTTGAAGTAAAAAAAGGGATTGGCTCTTCACCAATTAGATGGTAACAATGCCTTCTTACACAGTGATCTCGTAGAAATTGTATACATGAAAATTCCACAAGGCTTCCGCAAGAAAAAGAAAAACGTGTTTGCAAATTGAAAAAATCTCTATACGGGCTTAAACAAGCCTCTAGAAATTGGTACCAAAAGGTTACAATGGCACTAACCGAGATTGGTTTTAAGCCAACAAAGGTCGATCACAAGATCTACAAGAGCAATACAACTTATGCCACAACCCTTATCTACCTTGATGACTTAATAATCACTGGAAATGACCTTGACAAAATCAAAGAAGTTAAAGACTATTTAAATACAATATTCAACATCAAGGATCTTGGGGTGCTAAAATACTTTCTGGGAATCGAGGTTGCACACACTAAAGAAGGCTCATTCTAAGCCAACGAAAATACACACTTAATATTCTGAATGATAGTGGTATGCGAGGTTGTCGTCCTAGTACATTTCCTATGGAGCAAGGTTTAAAACTCAACAAGTGTGACGACTATCAAAGGGTTGATGACAGTCAGTACCGTAGGCTGGTGGGGCGTCTTCTTTATCTTCAAGCCATTAGACCTGATATTGCTTACTCTGTGAATGTCTTGAGAGCCAATTTGTGGCAAATCCACGACAACCTCATTTGGATGCGACCAACCGTGTTTTACGTTATCTTAAAAGAACACCGGGGCAAAGCACCTTGCTCCCTAAGGATGGTGGAACAAACTTGGTGACTTACTATGACTCCGATTGGTTAGGTTGTCCTTTTTTCCAAATAGTCACGAATAGGTTATTTGTTGTTATTTGGTGGAGCACCGTGTCTTGGAAGTCAAAGAAGCAATCGTGGTTTCTCGGTCGTCAGCCAAAGCGTAATATCAGGTAATGGCCTAAACAGTTGGTGAAGTCTTATGGGTGTGGTGGTTGTTAAAGGAACTAGCCACTGGTCAAGAGGGTCCCACACCTATCTTTTATGATAATCAAGTTGCCCGACACATCGCCAATATTCACGTGTTTCATGAATGGAGAAAGCATGCCGAAATGGATTGCTACTTTGTACATGAACGAGTGGAATTCAAGGAAATTCAGCCCTTAAATATTGACACAAAGTCTAAAATAGCAGACTTGTTCACCAAGGTTCTTGGAGCACAACAGTTACAGTTTTTACTGGTCAAGCTAGGCGTTCGAAATCTTCAGTCCATCTTGAGAGGACTAGTATAATTCATTTATTTTCAGCCATATATTTTCTTAGCCTTTTAATATTTGCAATTTGTATCGGAGTATATCTCCTTTCCTTGTCATTGACGATTTGTTTTCTCCTATGCAACGATGTAAACTTAATAAAAAAATGTTAGAACAATTATTTTATTATTCGGGTTAAAGATTTCAACCCTAACCCGCACACATATAAGTTTGAGTCAATCCGAACCCGACTCGTTTCACCTGTATGTTTAAACGAGTTATACAAGTTGACGATTAAGCGAGTTGTTGGGGTTTTAAGCGGGTTATCGATAACATGTTTAATGATAAGTATGAATGTGACAATTAAATAATATAATGTGTCAAAACTAATTATTATGACCAACCATGTAAATAGAAATAGAAAAAAAAAACAAAAACATAAATGTAAAAGTTTTTTCTTCTAAATAGTTAAATGAGTTAGGGGGTCAACCCAAACCCCACTTGTTTTTAATCCTGGTCAACCCGAACTCGACCCGTCTTTTTAAACACATCGTGTTAGTCGACCAAAATCTGTTTCTTTTCATATCGGGTTGACAGATCGTATCAAGAATTGCCGCCTCTTGTTTTAGCTAGTCGAAGATGCCTTGAGGGCTGGGTGTTAGGTTTGGGAAGTACATGGGTAAATTGTTACCATTTTGTTATTATCATTGCTATTTTTTTCTAGTTTTTGGTAGATTATAGATTGAACTTTCACATGATAATAACATGAACTCTTAATGCACATCTATAAGGACCACATCTCATACCGGATGATAAATAGTGTGGAGATATACAGGGATCAAAACCACAATACAAACATATCATAGAAACTATCTAACCATTTTGTTATTATCATGGCTATTTTTTCTAGTTTTTGGTAGATCATAGATTGAACTTTCACATGATAATAACATGAACTCTTAATGCACATCTATGAGGACCATATCTGATACCGGATGATAAATAGTGTGGAGATAACAGGGATCAAAACCGCAATACAAACATATCATAGAAACTATCTAACTTGATTATCATTTTTTAATCCATATAATCATTTTTAAATCTATTATTTAAAATTTCATGTTGCCCACAAGGCTTCATTTTCTATTCCAAATTCCACTTGTGTCCAAACACATTAACTTTTCCTTTAATTAAATTTCACTAATTAAAACTATCGATTAACTATTTATATCTATTATAATATCACATCAATATATCATGTTGAAGGCAAATTAATGTTGGGGTGATACGTTCCAAGTTAGTGGCACGTGAGCAGCATGAGTTAAGATGATCTGTAACTAGTGCTATTCAAATCGCTCGTCGCTCATTGCTCGCTCGTTGATCGCTCGGAATATGCTCGCTCGATTTGGTCCGGTTTGCAAACGAGTCAAGCACGAGCAAGGGTCCGCTCGGATCGAATTAATTTTTATTAATTTATTACATATATAATAATATATGCACACACAAATTACATGTATATTCATACTTTATAAATACGGCTCTATTAGATTTGTATCACTATACTCAAATATACAGTTATATTCATCCATACTAGGCTAATCAAACGAATAAAAAATTTAATACCAATTTTAAAACTAAAATTCTAAGTCTTGAGGCGATAATATTTGACATCTTTCTCTCATCAATCGTCAGTCGTCAATTGTCTCTCGCTGTCATCATACGCCACAATGCGTGTTAGAAACGTTTATGAAAAGTGTTTGTTTGGAAGCAATTTTTAGTTGTTTATTTTTTAATATGTGTATTAGAAGTGACTTATTTATATGAACCATATAGGTGTTTATAACAAGTCGAATTAACATTTAGTAGAAATGTTAATATTTCTAACGTGAGCGTTAGATTTTTTTTCATTTTAATGATTGTTAAAAATGGTAAGAATACAAATACTTTGAAATGTTTTATGTAAACATTTTATATAAGTAATTTGTTGTAGAATTAATTTTAGTGAATATAAACACATTAATGCTTTGAATGGTTTAGAAATAAAAAGTCATACATTGAAGTTGATGTTTGATTGGCTTCAAAAATTAAATCACCATAAAGTGATGATGTTATTGTATGAGATTTATTACTAACTTTAATTTGTGATTTCTAAATCCAAATGGTCATGTTTTATGTATATAAAATGACTAAAATTTTCTAACACATGTGTTAGAAAATGTGTATCACAAATACAAGGTTAGAGATTGTTCATTATATAAGCCATAATGAATAGAAATATTTTATGTAAACATTTAATTGCCTATGTGTGCATGAAAAATGAAGATAAATGGTTTATTTTATGAACAACATCATTGGAAAACGTTTTATGTAAACGTTCGATTCTATATGTGTCGTTATAACATTTTTTATCTAACATGCGTGTTAGAAAACGTTTATTACATGCGTAGTAAGACTAAATAATATAAAACCATTGATAATTTGGGTTTTGATTTATGTTTTCATAAACCCTAATTGATATTAGAGTTAAATGCTTGGTTGGTCCCTGTGGTTTGCAAATCTTGCAGACTTGGTCCCAGTGGTTCACTAATTACACACTTGGTCCCAGTAGTTTCAAATTTTGCACTCGGGTGGTCCTTACCACTAACCTTTGTTAGATTTCTCAGTTAAGTATATGCAAAATTACTATATTACCCTCCTTCACAAACCTGCAACCTCCACATCCACCTTAAACCCACCACCACCTCCACCGTCAACTGACCACCACCACTGCAACAATCACCGGAAAGGTTAGAAGAAGGAGGTACACCGAAACCGAATGGGTGTTGAGGCGGTATTCTCGGCGGCTTCAATCGTCTTCTCCGGTGCTCCGGCAAGTTGCAGGTTTCTCGGCGGCTTCAGTCGTCTTCTCCGGCGCTCCGGCAAGTTGCAGGTTTTTCGGCTGTGTTTCCTTTTTCTGCAAAATCAATGTAACAAAGATCGAAACTCAAAAACTCGAACCAAAACTCTTTGAAATTTCACTGAAACAGTTTGAAATCATCAATCAACACACCAAAACGGATCCAAAATTTCTCCGAAACTGATCAAAAATCAACCGAAATGATCCGTACGAATGAACAATATGTATCATTTTCAGTTCATCTTCGTCAGTTCAGATCTACTCGAATCAAGCTCAACATGAAGGAGTTGAAGGTTTGCGGGTAACGAAGAAGATGAAGGAGTTGTGAGGGCATAAATGGAGGGGCTTAGTGCAAAAGATGAAGAGGAAGATTTGTTGTAACAGATTAACGGCAATGTGTGGTGGTGAGAACAAATTCACAGGCGATCGATGGTGGTGATAAACGATTCAACCTTAAATCGGTCTAACAAAATTATAATTGGAAATCGTCCAGATCTGTAAAATCAGTAATTGTTTAATGAAGGGGGTTGGAGATGAGCGGAAGTGGCTAACCGGAAGGGGTGACCGGAATTCCACGGATGTCGGCGTTTACAGCCGGTAACTTTGGGTCTTGGAAGGAAGATGGCGGTGAAAGGCGGCGAGGGTATGGCTGAGTGGTATGGCGGTGAAAGGCGGCGAGGGTGAGGGTGGTGGTGCAGTTAGTTGCAGGTCAGAGAAAACGTTTTATGTAAACGGGATATATATAATTTTGCCTATAACATTTTTAACTAAAATCTTAACAAAGGTTTAGTTAGGCACGTAGTAAGATTAAAATATAAACCAGTGTGTAATTATGAACTGGTCATTTGAAAATTTGCATACACAACCAACCAAGCATTAATTGATATTATTAATATAGTATATTGCAAAACTAAGGAAATGTTTTAGAGTGATTTTTAAAACAAAGTTTTGCATAGTATTGATAATTCAAATGGTCCGCTACTCTTGCTAGAAGTAGCATATAGTGAACAAAGTAACAATCTCATGGATATTATTTGTGGAAAACAACTTGGTGTTTGTGAACAAATTTAATTGTTCACTACTTAAATGTAGTCTTTGTAACAACTTGATGTTTTATGTAGAATTGTCCAAGTTTCAAGATGAAATGATAAACTTGTACTTACACGTGCATGAAGTCTTATTGAGGGAGTATCCCAAGACATGCCATGGGACGATAGTAGATTAAAAATGTTGAAGATAAAAGCACTTTGATAATTGATGTCACATATTGTCTATGCTTCCGTTAAATTTCAAAAGTGTTTGACACTTATGATTTAGTTTCCAAGTATTTTATTGTTTTGTGTTCAAAATCTTCGGATACGCATGCAATTTTTTACAAAGAAATAAAATACTAATGTTTGTGACGTATATATTATTTTTGTGGAAAGTAACTATAACGTCAGCTATACATTGTTTAAAAGAATATGGCTTTAAACGAATAGTACATGAAAATATTTGGACATAAACAACTTGATAGTTGTTGCATTGACTAAAAGTCAAAGACGAAACATCAAATGCATAACCATATCATGAGAGAATAATGAAAGAATTGTGGAGTGTATTAAGATGAAATACACAAACAAGATTCATGTCGACATACTTCGGTAGAAGTGATTGAAAATTCACAAGTGTGAATTCTAACATATGAAAGAAAAAGTACTATATATTATTGTATACCTTTAATAAATCTTGCGAGATTTGTTCCGAGTGATCTATACGTAGATGCGTCTACCACTTGATTATTGTTAGAACTATATGGAGATTTTACCTTTGTTTGGGAGAGCATCCTAAATGTAATATATCTCCTAATGAATAACAATAGATGTGTGCAAATTACTTATGGCAAAATTATGAATGCCATGTTGTTGAGTGTAGATCTAGTTGACTCTATCTTCCACATAATTGGATTGTAAACGAGGAACATTCATCTTGTTGGCGATGAGTGTGTTCACGAAGTGACTTGGGTTAAGACTTATGTTTAAGTACTTATGAGTCAATGGTAAAGCATTGGAGATCAAAGGTAAACAAGTTATGTTCCTTAATTGAATGATAAAATTTAGCTATGTGCTATATACACTAATTTGTGGGACCTTCCTAAATATTGATGTTTAGGATTATGAATAAGTCTCATTATTTTATCTTAACAAGAGATGAATGTCGCAAAGTGATATTATGATATCCTTGGGGCTGTAAGAATCATAATGATGCACCTTATATTCACATGCTAAAGTATTGTAGTCTAAAGCATGTTAGACTAGTACTTGGTTAATTATGGGTCTTGACGGAGACTAATTAATTCTAAACATTCAAATGTGTATGAACACAAAAAGAATTTGTGTATAGACAAAGTTGAGGGAGAATTTTCATTCATTATAAGGAAAAGACATGTAACTTTTGAAGAGTTTGTTCGAAAAGCTAATGAGGAGAATTTTTGTCTAGGCTTATTCTAGATGTTAAATTAGAATAATTCTAAGTTGGTGATAAACTTATGACAATGGCATGTGTTGCTTTGGTCAGCTCGGAAGCTTATGTAAGCTAATGCAATATGAGTTGAATTCACTGATATAATGAGGTTGATCTTGTTCAATCATATGTGTATAAATGTCGTCATAAGTGAAGTTACGGAAATGTTGATCAAATGGCAAGAAATGTGGGGGATGATCCATTTAAGAAAAACAACCCTATAAGGGTATGTAGAAATGGTTTTCATTACCCCATCTGGATGTTATCCAATAACACTTAAATGTGGGGATGTCTTGCATTTGTATCGTAAAATTTTGGCAATAAGGATTTTGTAATCAAATCTAACATTGCAAACAAACGACTAAGTGGAGGACACAAAGGTCGTAGTGCATAATGGAGATGTGTTTCTTAAATGATACGCGTATGTTACAAAGACATATATTATAACTAGATTCAGATGGCCACTGAGGTTATAGTCTAAGAAATTGACTATAGGCAAAATTAACTTATGAGTTAAGAACACATCATGACAACTAATCTCAAATACGCAAAGTCATTTGTAATGACTAGACAAAGTCAAAGATAATGTTATGGATCCAACAACCTGAAGGTTTATTAGAGATCAAGTTGTGGAATGAGACTAAAGCCCATGGAAAAGGGTGTGTGAAGGAAACCTAACTTAGTTGACTAGAGATGTAACATTTGTCAAAAACGGGTTTTCCAAACCCGCTCCGTTTGTAATCGAATATCAAGCTATAAATGTCTCGTTGCGTATTTATGTCCATTTTAATTTTTAATGATGCATAATTAATAAACAAACTAAACTATAAAAGTTATAATTGATAAAAAGTAAAAAATAAAATAATTAAAAAGAAAATGAGGCTGCCGGGACTCGAACCCGGGTCAGCCGGGCTTAAGCCCAAAGACTTATCACACACACACATAACCACTCCGCCACTTGTTGTTTTCTGTAAATGTTAGGAAACAATTGAATTTTAAGGACTACCATGAATCAACCGGTTACGCCAACAACCGAAATCGGTCATCAAACGTCCAAAGACGTTTGATTGATCGCGGTTTACTGAGTTTAACCGATGCACCGACACCTTCAATCAA
This sequence comes from Scalesia atractyloides, assembly GCA_947069175.1. Taxonomy (NCBI): domain Eukaryota; kingdom Viridiplantae; phylum Streptophyta; class Magnoliopsida; order Asterales; family Asteraceae; genus Scalesia; species Scalesia atractyloides. Next base: position 14,197,914 of record CAMTDV010000029.1, read on the forward strand.
TTTTACTTTGAATGAACTTGAATTCTAGGGTGGAATCGGTTTTAATAACCGAAAACTTTCAATTTCCTGAATTACTTCAATCAAAGACTCCTCTCGCGACTCAAACACACTCTGCAAACCTTCAATTGCATTTTCGCACAACTTTCAGTTCGCCGGAGAATCTATTTGGACTCGCCGGACTTTCGCCGGAAAACCGTATTTTCCATCAAATCAGTAAGTCTCTCAATTCTTTCGTTGTCTATCAATTGTTAAGCTATTGCTAACTCAAACCCTTCAATCGGAATCAATTTCAGACGTCGATATCGTATAACTCACTCTCGCCGGAAAACTTCTGAAAATCCTTATCTTCAGCTGTGAAACGGTATAGACATTCAAACCTTCAGATAACTCTTGTTTAATACTTCAATTCCTCACGTAGCTAATCAAAACTGTTAATTTATTCGTTCAGTAGCAATCCGTAAAAACAGAGCCGACGACTTGCCGGAATTCTGAGATAAATCGTTCTCCGGTGTGTTTACTTCTAAAAATCGTCTCTGCCATTTCATATTAGTCTGTTGAATGTTTGTCAATTGAATTAAACAAGAAACAATAGAGTAATCGCAGACTGTAATTTTGTAACGAAGAAGACGATGATAGTTTAGTTATAAGTTTAATAAAATCCGGATATTATCTCGGGTTAGACACACAGTCCAGCGGTGGACTGTGTGCACATACATATCACATGCCGCGAGTTCGATCCTTGATACACACACACCCTCTGTAATTAAAAATGTTTTATTTTTCTAACCGTACCGGATTAACTTACGTTAGATGTTAAGTATAATAAAAATCTGTATACTAACCAAGTTAGACAAACAGTCCAGCGGTGGACTGTGTGTAACATTAAGTCACAGGTCCCAGGTTCGAGACCTGTTGACGGCACCGGGTTGATGATTAAAATTCTTTTTAAAAAATAAATGAATTTTGAATAAACTAAATTAGTATATAAATATAATTAAAAACAGGATTATTTCGGGTTAGACACATAGCTCACTTGGTAGAGCTGCGTGCACGCGTACGGGAGGTCTCGGGTTCGAGCCTCACCCGGCGCATACACTTACACAGTAAAACCGGTCAAACAGTCAAACGGTCAACGGTCAACGCAAAAGTCAACATATTTTTATATTTTTATTTTTTTTAATTTAATTTAAAAATCAATTAAAAATACTTAAAAATAATGTTTTTAAAGATAGGAAATAGCCTTAAACTCACAAAAATATATCTAAAAACCCTATCAAAATTATTAATAAAATCCACTCATTTACTATATCTTCCGTTATTAATTAGGTTAGTTAATTCTCGTTGTTCAATCCTTCCAACTCGTGCGCATCTCATCATCTCCAACCGAACGCACCCAATGTGAGTGAATCTCTACAAATTCCCCATTTTAATCACGTTTTTGGGGTGTATCATGTGTCTTACCATTTAATATATTTAAATCATTGTGCATACATCATATCATGAACAAATGTGTATTCAGCTTGTATCATCTGTTGTGTGGATATTGTTTAGAATTAAACTTATTATTTTCAGTACATGCAATTTCATAGGCCGCCGCTCCCCATTACATTATGAGCGTTGAGCAGTTCCCCATTACATTATGAGCGTGAACCTGGCGTGCCAACATACGATCGGCTCCGTTTGATTGAGCCTTGATCGCACAGACATTTATCATTTTCAGTACATACATTTATCATAGGCCGTCCGTTCCCCATTACATTATGAGCGTGAACATGATGTTGCCAACATATACAGTTTCATTCATGTTATACATTCATGCAAGTTCACATGTTATTGTATGTTATGGTATGTTATTGTATGTTATAATTTGTGGTGATTATTGCTATTGTTTGATTATTTACATTTGCTCACATATGACTATTGCACAATTTTTCCTTGATAAAAGTAACAAGAAATCAATAATAAATGTTTATCTAACAAGGTTCACTCGCCAACTTACGTTGACCCAAAAACCCCCATTTTTACATATGATACAGGTGAACCAGCTGCAGCAAGAAACACATAGGATTGGCTTAGAAGAATAAACTGGTTTAGAGCTTAGATTGTTGAGTTGGTTATTTTTCTTTGTATTTGTATGGACATGTTTGGATTATTGAGAATGTAATTTTGACTTTAATAAATATGAAACATATTAGTAAATATCATGAGCTTTGGTGATAACCCAATTATGCCCCGACTCTTATTCCGCTGCGGGTCGGGGTGTGACAGATTGGTATCAGAGCCATGACTATAGGGATATAGGATAGGTTATTAGACCCTTAGAGCCTATACTATAGTTGATTAGATATTTTTAAGATTTTTGTGTGTTACATGCCAAATTTCATGATGTTAATATGTTTTATGTTAAATGTTACATTCAATGTTATGCAAGCATGTTCATAAGTATATATTATCATATAATGTCTATCATGAATCATATTCTCATAACATATCATATCCCTGAAAGCACACACCACATCATTTTCATGATTGCTTTTACAATGATTTTTGTATTTTCAAATCTCATCAAAGTGAGTTCTCATGACGGGCATGTAGTAACTGGAAGGGTACAAGTACCGGTAGTCGGAATGTCCTGTCTAGGCTTGGCATTCGTATAAATCCAAAATAAAGGACCAGTTTGCCTACCTGGGGACTAACGATGAGAGTACGAAGTACCTATTAGGCCAAAGCATGCTATACCAAACGTCGTGTGAGCTAACCCCACTTTGAGTTGTCATTGTGTCTACACCTGGACACATTCCGACCATACATCTCGTAAACATATTTTGTGGTTTTCATTCGGGTCATGCGAGTGTTAAATCGCCAATACTAATGTGAATCCTACCAAGCCAATAGTCATGGGGGCCCACATGACTATACAGGTGAAGGTATGGGGGACATTTGAGGCCCAACATGAGCAAACCCAAGACATCCTATGGATGTAGTTGCATTATTGATATTTATGTTATTTTCATTTTCTTTAAGACACATGACACCTAAAAAGACTCCATAAACTCACAATCTTCTTATGTATGTTCCTGTAGATGTCGGCTAGACAACAACGAGGGGGTAAAAGATCGGGAAGGTCTCACGAACGCTTGGCCATACAAATCGCGAAACAAATGGCTCCTGACATTGTGGTTCAAGTACAACAAGCTCTTGCCACAAATCCCACTAATCCTCCCCAACAAAATGACCAGAACATCGGCAACCCTCCTACCAGCAAGTGCTCATATAAACATTTCAAGTCTTGCGATCCTCCTAAATTTGAAGGGACCGAAGGTGTCACTGCTCTCCTCCACTGGTTTGAGGAAATGGAAAACACCTTCCTCAACTGCGATTGTCCCGATGATCGCAAGGTTCGATACACGACCGGGAGACTATTTGGGGTAGCTCTTACCTGGTGGAATACTGAAAAGGGTAAGAGGGGAATCGAAGATGCTATGGCCTTAACGTGGGAGGAGTTAAGGGAAATCATGACTAGGCGGTTCTGTCCTAGGAGTGAGATTAAAAAGTTGGAGGACGAATTTCATTCTTTGAAGCAAAAGGAGGGAGATCATACTTCCTACAACAAGAGGTTCTTAGAGTTGAACCAAATGGTCCCTAACTTGTTCACCCCAGTTTACCGCTTAATCGAGCATTATATTCGAGGTCTTCCCTTGAAAATTCAAGATTCAGTTCTCAGAACTTCACCAGCAACACTTGAAGCTGCAATGGAACTAGCTACTGAACTGACCGAGAATCGAATTCGCAACGGTAAGTTTAAAGAGGAGAAAAAGAAAGCCCCCGTTGAGGGCCAAACTTCAAACCATTCCACCTCCTCCTCTAAGTTTGCTAACAAGAGGAAACGCAACACCAGAAACTTCGCTGTCACACAAACCAATTTCCCTATCCCTGCTGCACCCATTACCCAAGTTGCCCCTTCACCTGCACCATACAAAAGGCCATACTCTGGCCCATTACCAAAATGCAACCGTTGCCAATACCACCATTTTCCTGATCATCCTTGCCAACATTGCACCGGCTGTGGTCGCGCAGGTCATACTGTTCAAACATGTCGCATACCTCAGCGAACGAACCGCCACCAGCCTTCAACCCAAACCCACCAACAAATAATGGGTCAAGCCCAACAACCCCTACTATTACCACCTACCCAACATTTAGCCCAATCATACTACCAACCCAACTATCCCATGGTACAACCTATGCGGGCTTGCTACAATTGTGGAGACCCAAGCCACTTTAGAAACACTTGTCCAAGGTTGGCGAACATTATTCATGCTCAAGCCCAAGCCAATCCGGTGAATCAAGCTAACCAAGCTCCTCCACCTGCAAGAGGAAGAGCTTTCAACATCAACGCTAATCAGGCTAGAGCTGACGGCAATGTGGTTAACGGTACGTTCCTTATCAATGGTAGTTATGCATCCATGTTGTTTGATACTGGCGCGGATAAAAGTTTTGTGTCCTTAGAGTTTGAACCCATCCTAAACCAAAATCGTGATAAGCTCATGGAATCCATAACAGTAGAAGCTGCTGACGGGAAACCAGTCTCATTAAACTCTATTATACGCAATTGTACTCTCACTTTAAACGATCACAATTTTCTAGTTGACCTCATTCAATGAAGTTGGGAAGCTTTGACATTATAATTGGTATGGACTGGCTCAGCCAACATCAGGCTGAAGTTGTATGTCGCGAAAAGTTTATACGCATTCCTCTTTCAAACGGTCAGACTCTACGAATCTTTGGAGAAACCTCGTCGAAAGGGCTCAGATTAATGTCCTGTCTTCAAGCTCAAAAATATCTTCGCAAGAATTATGTCGCGTTTTTAGCTCATATCGTCAAAAAGGGAACCATGGAGAAGAAACTTGAAGACATTCCTGTAGTAAAAGATTTCCCGCAAGTTTTTCCTGACGACATTTCAGGACTTCCTCCAGTAAGAGAAGTCGAATTCCGCATTGATCTTATACCTGGTGCTACACCAGTTGCAAAGTCTCCTTATAGGTTAGCCCCCTCTGAAATGCAAGAGCTAGCCAGTCAATTGCAAGAGTTGACTGACAAAGGGTTCATACGCCCTAGCTCCTCGCCTTGGGGTGCACCTGTCCTTTTTGTAAAGAAGAAAGATGGATCGTTTCGCATGTGCATCGACTACAGAGAACTCAACAAGTTAACAATCAAGAATCGCTATCCATTACCTCGCATTGATGATCTTCTTGACCAACTTCAAGGCGCCAGCTGTTTTTCAAAAATCGACCTTCGATCTGGTTATCACCAACTTTGAGTACATGAAGAAGACGTCCCAAAGACCGCTTTCCGAACTCGTTATGGTCATTATGAATTCATGGTCATGCCAGTTGGTTTAACCAACGCTCCAGCTGTCTTCATGGATCTAATGAACAGAGTCTGCAAACCCTATCTCGATCGTTTTGTTATAGTCTTCATCGACGACATCCTCATTTATTCAAAGTCTAAGTCTGATCATGAGCGACATCTTCGACTCATCCTTACACTTCTAGAGAATGAAAAGCTTTACGCCAAATTCTCCAAATGCGAATTCTGGTTAAAAGAGGTACAATTCCTTGGACATGTAGTCAATGACAAGGGAATACATGTCGACCCCTGAAAGATCAAAGCGGTACAAGAATGGCAAGCGCCACGTACACCAACTGAAGTAAGATCATTCCTTGGTCTGGCTGGTTATTATCGCCGTTTTATTTCAAACTTCTCTCGCATTGCTGTACCACTCACGGCTTTAACTCATAAGGGAAAACCTTTCATATGGGGACCCAAACAAGAAGAAGCCTTCCAAACCCTTAAACAAAAACTCTGTGATGCACCAATCCTCACTCTTCCTGAAGGTTGTGATGACTTCGTGGTTTATTGCGACGCTTCAGGGCAAGGACTAGGCTGTGTTCTAATGCAAAGAGGAAAGGTTATAGCTTATGCTTCGAGACAACTCAAGACTCATGAGAAGAACTACACCACCCATGACCTAGAACTTGGAGCCGTTGTGTTCGCTCTTAAGATATGGAGACATTATCTCTACGGTACTAAGTGTGAAATATACACTGACCACAAGAGTCTTCAACATATCTTCAATCAAAAGGACTTAAACATGAGGCAACGAAGATGGGTCGAACTTCTAAATGACTACGACTGTGAAATTCGGTACCACCCTGTAAAGGCAAATGTGGTGGCTGATGCACTCAGTCGAAAGGGTTATGCGAACTCCATTCATCTTCTATGTTCGCAAATCATAACCGACATTAAAGATCAAATTTGAGAAGCCCAACATGTTTCAGTAACGGAAGACGACGTACGAAAGGAGCTGTCCTGTGGAGCTGAACTTAAAATTGAAACTAAATCTGACGGTATTCTGTACTATCTAGATCGCATATGGATTCCTGACCACAACAACCTTCGTGAATTTCTTATGAATGAGGCTCACAAAACGCGATACTCTATACACCCAGGAGCCGATAAGATGTATCAAGACCTTCGATACACCTATTGGTGGCCTGGAATGAAAAAGGATATTGCTGTTTTTGTTTCCAAGTGCCTTACATGTTCCAAGGTGAAAGCTGAACATCAAAGACCCTCAGGACTTCTGGTCCAACCTGAAATACCTGTATGGAAGTGGGAAAACATAACCATGGACTTCATTACCGGGTTACCTCGCACTTCTGGTGGGTATGACACTATATGGGTAATCATTGACCGTCTTACAAAATCAGCTCACTTTATTCCTATCCGCGAAGATTTCAAGAACGAAAAGCTAGCTCGTTTTATATCAGCGAAATCGTAAGCCGACATGGTGTACCATTAAGCATTATTTCAGATCGTGATGGTCATTTCACTTCACGAACATGGCAAGCAGTACAAGCCGCTTTGGTACGCGATTAGATCTCAGTACCGCTTATCATCCTCAAACTGATGGACAATCTGAACGCACCATTCAGACTCTTGAAGATATGCTTCGAGCATGTGTCATAGACTTCAAGGGAAATTGGGACGCTCATCTACCATTAGTTGAATTTTCGTACAACAACAGCTATCATTCAAGCATCGGCATGGCACCCTTTGAAGCTTTATATGGTCGTAAGTGCCGATCTCCAGTATGTTGGCACGAAATTGGGGAAGCTCAAATCACTGGTCCAGAATTGGTTCAAGAAACCACAGACAAGATCCATCAAATTCGAAACAATCTTCTAGCGGCTCAAAGTCGTCAAAAGAGTTATGCAGATAAACGACGGAAGCCTTTGGAGTTTAACATTGGTGATCATGTACTTTTAAAAGTATCACCGTGGAAGGGAGTAGTTCGTTTTGGTCAAAAAGGCAAGCTAGCACCACGCTACGTAGGACCTTTCAAGATACTCGAAAGAGTAGGACCTGTAGCATACAAGCTTGATCTACCAGAAGAACTCAACAGGATTCATCCCACATTCCACGTATCAAACTTGAAGAAGTGCCTCGCTGATGAGAACCTCCATATCCCTCTGAAAGATATTCAGATTGATGAATCTATGCATTTTGTTGAAAGACCAGTAGAGATCATGGACTACGGAGAAAAACGTCTTCGACGAAGCCGCATTCCAATTGTTAGGGTACGCTGGGAGTCGAAACGGGGACCTGAGTTTACTTGGGAACGTGAAGACTCAATGCGCGAAAAATACCCGCATCTTTTTCCTACTACTACTACTTAAATTTCGGGACGAAATTCCTAAAAGTAGGGGATACTGTAACATTTGTCAAAAACGGGTTTTCCAAACCCGCTCCGTTTGTAATCAAATATCAAGCTATAAATGTCTCGTTGCGTATTTATGTCCATTTTAATTTTTAATGATGCATAATTAATAAACAAACTAAACTATAAAAGTTATAATTGATAAAAAGTAAAAAATAAAATAATTAAAAAGAAAATGAGGCTGCCGGGACTCGAACCCGGGTCAGCCGGGCTTAAGCCCAAAGACTTATCACACACACACATAACCACTCCGCCACTTGTTGTTTTCTGTAAATGTTAGGAAACAATTGAATTTTATGGACTACCATGAATCAACCGGTTACCCCAACTGTAACCGAAATCGGTCATCAAACGTCCAAAGACGTTTGATTGATCGCGGTTTACTGAGTTTAACCGATGCACCGACACCTTCAATCAATTTTACTTTGAATGAACTTGAATTCTAGAGTGAATCGGTTTTAATAACCGAAAACTTTCAATTTCCTGAATTACTTCAATCAAAGACTCCTCTCGCGACTCAAACACACTCTGCAAACCTTCAATTGCATTTTCGCACAACTTTCAGTTCGCCGGAGAATCTATTTGGACTCGCCGGACTTTCGCCGGAAAACCGTATTTTCCATCAAATCAGTAAGTCTCTCAATTCTTTCGTTGTCTATCAATTGTTAAGCTATTGCTAACTCAAACCCTTCAATCGGAATCAATTTCAGACGTCGATATCGGATAACTCACTCTCGCCGGAAAACTTCTGAAAATCCTTATCTTCAGCTGTGAAACGGTATAGACATTCAAACCTTCTGATAACCCTTGTTTAATACTTCAATTCCTCACGTAGCTAATCAAAACTATTAATTTATTCGTTCAGTAGAAATCCGTAAAAACAGAGCCGATGACTTGCCGGAATTCTGAGATAAATCGTTCTCCGGTATGTTTACTTCTAAAAATCGTCTCTGCCATTTCATATTAGTCTGTTGAATGTTTGTCAATTGAATTAAACAAGAAACAATAGAGTAATCGCAGACTGTAATTTTGTAACGAAGAAGACGATGATAGTTTAATTATAAGTTTAATAAAATCCGGATATTATCTCGGGTTAGACACACAGTCCAGCGGTGGACTGTGTGCACATACATATCACATGCCGCGAGTTCGATCCTTGATACACACACACCCTCTGTAATTAAAAATGTTTTATTTTTCTAACCGAACCGGATTAACTTACGTTAGATGTTAAGTATAATAAAAATCTGTATACTAACCAAGTTAGACAAACAGTCCAGCGGTGGACTGTGTGTAACATTAAGTCACAGGTCCCGGGTTTGAGACCTGTTGACGGCACCGGGTTGATGATTAAAATTCTTTTTAAAAAATAAATGAATTTTGAATAAACTAAATTAGTATATAAATATAATTAAAAACAGGATTATTTCGGGTTAGACACGTAGCTCAGTTGGTAGAGCTGCGTGCACGCGTACGGGAGGTCTCGGGTTCGAGCCTCACCCGGCGCATACACTTACACAGTAAAACCGGTCAAACAGTCAAACGGTCAACGGTCAACGCAAAAGTCAACATATTTTTATATTTTTATTTTTTTTAATTTAATTTAAAAATCAATTAAAAATACTTAAAAATAATGTTTTTAAAGATAGGAAATAGCCTTAAACTCACAAAAATATATCTAAAAACCCTATCAAAATTATTAATAAAATCCACTCATTTACTATATCTTCCGTTATTAATTAGGTTAGTTAATTCTCGTTTTTCAATCCTTCCAACTCGTGCGCATCTCATCATCTCCAACCGAACGCACCCAATGTGAGTGAATCTCTACAAATTCCCCATTTTAATCACGTTTTTGGGGTGTATCATGTGTCTTACCATTTAATATATTTAAATCATTGTGCATACATCATATCATGAACAAATGTGTATTCAGCTTGTATCATCTGTTGTGTGGATATTGTTTAGAATTAAACTTATTATTTTCAGTACATGCAATTTCATAGGCCGCCGCTCCCCATTACATTATGAGCGTTGAGCAGTTCCCCATTACATTATGAGCGTGAACCTGGCGTGCCAACATACGATCGGCTCCGTTTGATTGAGCCTTGATCGCACAGACATTTATCATTTTCAGTACATACATTTATCATAGGCCGTCCGTTCCCCATTACATTATGAGCGTGAACATGATGTTGCCAACATATACAGTTTCATTCATGTTATACATTCATGCAAGTTCACATGTTATTGTATGTTATGGTATGTTATTGTATGTTATAATTTGTGGTGGTTATTGCTATTGTTTGATTATTTACATTTGCTCACATATGACTATTGCACAATTTTTCCTTGATAAAAGTAACAAGAAATCAATAATAAATGTTTATCTAACAAGGTTCACTCGCCAACTTACGTTGACCCAAAAACCCCCATTTTTACATATGATACAGGTGAACCAGCTGCAGCAAGAAACACATAGGATTGGCTTAGAAGAATAAACTGGTTTAGAGCTTAGATTGTTGAGTTGGTTATTTTTCTTTGTATTTGTATGGACATGTTTGGATTATTAAGAATGTAATTTTGACTTAAATAAATATGAAACATATTAGTAAATATCATGAGCTTTGGTGATAACCCAATTATGCCCCGACTCTTATTCCGTTGCGGGGCGGGGTGTGACAAGAGATCCCAAGATCTATGTTCAATAGGACAACTAATTCATATGCCTAAGGGTGGTCACTATGGGGCATAGCTGATATGCATAAGTCAATTTATATGGTTATATACACCCCCTAAACGATAAAAGGGTGTTTAAATACGTCCTAGTTCATTCCCATGAAATTCAGTGACAAATCGTGAGGTTAAGCATATTGTGTGGTAAATGATTTTCCGTAATCATGGTAACCACGATGATTTTAATGATTTAAGGGAAATCACATATGTTAGAGAAAAGTGGGGTCACTTCGAATGAAATTGGGGGCACAATTCCTAGAGCTCTCGCAGAACCAGGAAAGTGTTCCACGACCATTATTGGGCACGACTATGAAGGGATTACCCGGCTAATTCCTAGAGCTCTCGAATGAAATTGGGGGCACAATTCCTAGAGCTCTCGCAGAACCAGGAAAGTGTTCCACGACCATTATTGGGCACGACTATGAAGGGATGACCCGGCGAAGGAGAGCATTGTGTGAAGTGTATTGTCGCCTACACAAATGGGGGTTTGTTCAAGGACATCGCATCTACAAACCGCTAGGAGACTAAGTATGCTTCACAATGGAAAGTTCAAAGGGAACACCTACTTATCCGGCAATACTCAACCATCTCCGGCAGTACATACTACTTCGGTTGTTGTACCCTGGGAACAGACGTGTCGTCTTTAGTAGAGGCACGGAATCTGTTTTAAGGAAAACATGTTGACAACGTGCCTCAACCACAACCGTCAACACTTGTTTGTTCATTTTTAGGAAATTATTGAATAAGAATATGTGGTTCAAGACCTCTTTGAAGCCCACACAAAGATCATACACGGAGACGTGATTCAAGAGTTCGTTGAAGACTACACAACGTACCATTCAAGAAGACGCGGTTAAGACTCTTGTTGAAGACTATGGCTTGAATCAATTTAGTTACATATGTTGTATTATATATATTGTTTCTTTTAGATTTGTTCATGGTACGTGTACTATAATTTCCCAAATACGTAAAGAGAGTATCTTTACTATTTTTATTTATATATATTTTTTTATTAAAATTGTGACCCATTTCTTACAAACTTAAAACAGATTTCGTGAGATTGTTGCTACAGTCTTAAAACCTTATTTATAAGGAATTTTGGGTTCATGAAAGGAATTATAATAAAAACATATTTTTAGAGAAAATGATCTTATAAATATTGTTTTAGGAAATATATATGTAGTACAACTTGTGGTGTTTCGATTTATTGAGATAGAGTTACAACTTGTTGTGTGAACATTATAAATATTGTTTTTTATGTACTTTTTTTGTGTTTACATTGGTTCTCGCAATAAAGGTGTTTCTCACATGAACCCTACCATCCATAATACAATACATTACCTCCGTACCGTCCATAATACAATACCATTACCAATATTTCACTTTATTACATGTACATCAACACCCTTTATACCATCCCAACAACATATTACATCATAAAGTGACAAATATAACCAAACCATCAACCACTAGACATAACTAACCAAAAACATGTATATGGCCTACTTCCTTATTCAAAATCACAAACTTTTTGTACAATACAGTTATGTCATGGTTATACATAATGATGCACATGTGCATTTTTAATATTGGTAATGTAAAAGGTAGTGTATTACGGATGTAGTGTAATGAAAGTGCATTTTTCTACTACTGGTAATGTATTATGAATTTGTGCAAGAAATTGATAATATGCACATGTCTATCGATAATTGTTATTTGAAATTTTTTTTGTAACGAAATATAGCGATTTTTAAAAGAATATTAATTTTTTTGTGTTTTTTAGATTTTTTAGGTATTTTTTGTGTTTACATTGGTTCTCGTGGTTCTCCATGAAGCCTACCCTATATATATCGACAATTTTTTTTGATAACGAACTATAGCGATTTTTTTAAATATAATTTTTTTTTGTGTTTTTTAGATTTTTTATGTATTTTTTTGTGTTCACATTGGTTCTCACGGTTCTCGCAATAAAGGTGGTTCCACAGGAACCCTACCATCCATAATAAAATACCATTACCTTCTACCATCCAAATACAATACCATTATCAATATTTCACTTTAGTTACATGTACATTAACACCCTATTAACATATTACATCAAAAAGTGACAATATAACCAAACCATCAAACCACTAGATATAACTAACCAAAAAACATGTATATGGGCCCACTTCATCATTCAAAATCCATAAAGTTTTTGTACAATACACGTTAAATCATGGTTATACATAATGGTGCACATGTGCATTTTTAATATCGGTAATGTACAAGGTAGTGTATTACGGATGGTAGTGTAATGAAAGTGCATTTTTCTCTACTGGTAATGTATTACGAAATTTGTCAAAGAAATGATACATATGCACATGTGTATCGATAATTGTTACTTGAAATTTTTTTTGGTGACGAAATATAGCGATTTTTTAAAAAAGTATTAACTTTTTTTTGTGTTTTTTAGATTTTTAGGTATTTTTTTGTGTTCACATTGATTCTCGCAGTTCTTGCATGAACCTTACCCTATATGTATATATCGACAATTTTTTTGGAAACGAAATATAGCGATTTTTTTTTAAAATAATAAATTTTTTTTTGTGTTTTTTAGATTTTTTATGTATTTTTTGTGTTCACATTGGTTCTCACGGTTCTCGCAATAAAGGTGGTTCTCACATGAACCCTACCATCCATAATACAATACAATTACCAATATTTAACTTTATTATATGTACATCAACACCCTTTATACCAACCAAACACATATTACACCATAAAGTGACAAATATAACCAAACCATCAACCACTAGATATAACTAACAAAAAAAAACATGTATATGTACTTCATCATTCAAAATCACAAACTTTTTGTACCAAAACATGACATATCATGTTCATACATATAGATGACATGTGCATTTCTAATATTGTTAATGTAAAAAGTAGTGTATTATGGATGGTAGTGTAAATGAAAATGCAATTATCTAATATTGGTAATGTATTACGGTAATTTGTCAAAGAAATGATACATATGTATGGATAATTGTTACTCGATTTTTTTTGGTTTCTTTAGTGACGAAATATAACGATTTTTTTTAAATATTAAAAAAATTGTATGTTTTATTTTATTTTTTAGGTATTTTTGGTTGTGTTTAAATTGGTTCTTGCGGTTCTCGCAATAAAGAGTAGTTTCTAACGGATTCTTCTCGTATGTATATATATGTTTAAAAATCATTCATCCACTTGCATAATTTCGTCGGAAAAAATTTCAATTTTCATGTGTATTACTAAGATTAAAAGTTTCAAATAACATTATTCATGTTGATTAAATCTACACAAAATCTATGGAAATCAAAATATCAACTTTTTTTAAGGAAAGTTTAAACTTCATACCAGATGGAGCTGTTCGGTGTGGGGGTCGTCCAGGCTCGGCTTGGCCCAGTGACAACCCCCAACATCATTTCTGGTGGACCGTCGTCGTCGCACACGTCTGTATTCAGACGTTGAGGACGGGCGGTAAAAGACAAAAAGTAGCCGTTAGGCTACTAGCCGTTGCTTAAAAAAATCATTTTTTTATAAATCTTTTATTCCCCCACTTTATAAATATATACCCTTTATTCCCCCACTTTTAACCCAAATCTTTTCAATCTCTCTCAATTTTTCATACACAACCATATTGTTTAAAAAAAATATAGGCATGTCTTCTTCTTCATCATGGTGTTCATCATCTTCGGGTGAAGGGCGAATTATTTTTTGCGAACTTCATTAACACGCAACACATATGATCATGGAGGAGGAGGAAGAGGAAGAAACGTCGTCACAACCGCAAATTAGGGCGAACGCTTTAAATCGACACCGAGAAGGTATTTAATTTTTGAAGTGTATCTTTTTTAATAAAATAATGTATTTAATTTTTTTAGCGTATCTTTATTTTGGTGTATTTTCCTAATTTATATAATTCTTTTTAGTGTTAATAATGAATTTAATTTAGTTTTCGTTGTTAATATTTAGCTGGGCATGATAGTTTAGTGGCCGATTACTTTGCACCCAATTCGTTGGACGAGTATATAAGGATGTCCGAAAAGAACTTCATGTGAATGTTTGCACAAGTTTTGCAAATGGATCGTGAAGTTATATAGCAAGAAATATATGTGGAAACCAAACGCAAACGACGTCCAAAAATTATATCAAGCGCACGAAGAAAGACATGGTTTTCCAGGAATGCTCGGAAACATTGATTGCATGCACTGGCCCTGGCAGAACTGCCCTACTGCCTGGAAAGGTCAATATACTCGGGGCGATCATGGTCATCCAACTATAGTACTAGAGGCTGTTGTGTCACGGGATCTTTGGGTTTGGCATGCCCTTTTTTGGTCTGCCTGGTTCACTTAATGACCTTAACATCATCTACCAGTCACATACATTTGACGATGTAATCGAAGGAACAGGTCCAGACATAAGTTTTACGATTTCGGGGGTGGAATACAGGCGCGATTACTACCTTGTAGATGGAATATACCCAACGTACTCTACACTCGTTAAAACTATTCCGCACCCGACAGACGATAAAGAAAGAATTTGCCAAGTTTCAAGAGGGCCGAGAAAAGATATTGAACGGTGTTTTGGGGTTCTATAAAAAAAGTGGCATATCATTGAATATCATGTACGTTCTTTTACACCACAGAGGTTGCGATACATTATGTATGCTTGTATCTTGATGCATACCATGATTATCGAAGACGAGGGTAGAGCGATCTGTGACTAGGACGAAAATGCGTCTAACGGGAATTCTGTTCCAATGAGTGCAGAACAACAAGATTTAAACAGATTCTCTCTACATAACGAGTATATACATCACAACCTACAAGAGGACTTGGTGGACACATTTGGAACAACACACAAAACGAACCCAACGATGACATGCCGGATGAAGACTAGTAGTTTTTTGTTTTTGTTTAAATATTAGGTTGGTTTTTTAATGTAATGTTTGAATTAATATTTAATTTTGTTTTATAAATATATTGCCCAAATTAAAATTATAAATTAAGTAGGTGGGGTAGGATCGTCACCCATTTCCTTGATTCCATACTTGGAGAGGCATCCTCCAAAGACTCTGACGTGGCGCTGTCGTGAAGTGTCATCCTCAAAGGAGGTCCATCACCCACACCGAGTAGCCTAAGCTTCACTTTTCTTACAATCTTCTCATAATCGAATGCAAAATATTAGGTTGAAAGGTGTTTATCAAAAGTTCTATATATATTTTAAATCACTATCTGCTCCTTTATATATGTTTACCGACTTACAGTCATTGTTTCAGTTGTTGATTTTCAATCAATTTATTTTTTCCCTACGAAGATAGCCGGTCGTACAATTTGGAATGGATGTTCAGCAGGTTTTAACATAGGGAATGTTAAGTGGAGGATTAAGTGTCAAATTGAAGTTCATATATAATACACACTTAGTTCAATTGAAGTCATATATACAACATTTGTTAATAAATTTCTCATAAGCCAACACATGCATGTCACAAATACTGTAAGCTTAAATCCGGAAATACTGCCTCCATCCTCAAGCTTTTTTTGCATTTTAACAATTTGCTTCACCTAGAACTAAAAAAAATACAATATTTGACTTGAATCATGTTTTAATAAAAATCTACAAGTCCGTTAAAGAAGATGCTATTTTTTCTTGAAATATATGTTCAATATTTTTTTGAACATCATTTGATTAAGATGTAACTGAAGAAAATGAGATAATTCATCAATATCACAAGAATACCGTAAAAAGTTACAAAGAGATAGACATATAGATAAGTAAGCGTTTTGTGTTCATATAAATTGTTTCCTTAGTATAAAAGATAAGGAAGGTGATAAATATAAAGTTTCTTTTGGGTGAGAAGGTATTAAACAATAAACGGGTGATACTTGACAAAGATATAAAAATTTAGCAAGGGCATTTTAGTCAAACATAAATTAGACCCATACAGCTCTAGATTTTAAAAAAAACCCAAATAATTGTTCATCCCATCTCCACACCACCACCACTCCATCACCCGCCTCTCCGCCACCGCCACCTCCTAAACCACCGCAATCACAAGTCGCCAGATGAAGATGAACACAAACGACGTCAATCACGCCGTTTACGGTACCAGAAGCCTTATCGGAGCCCCACGTTCTCTTTTATTTGCTTAAGCTTCCTCCTCAAATTCAAATTTTAGGTGTATGGCACAGGATGACTGATTTGCAGAGCTCCGATCGCTAATTAATGGCTGCCAGGTACGTCACTATGTCTCATATTAGTAACATTGAGTTTCTTTTTTAGTGGCATGATGTCAGACCGTCTAAACGGTGATCCTATCCAATATTTGCTTAGACTACGTTGTCTTAACTGGGCGATTGCTAGATTAGTCAGATTTGGTTACGACGTTTCCTGGAAACCGTACTGCCTTCACACGAGTTGCCTTGATGAAGTAACATGCGGATGAAAACCGAGTGGGGCTCAAGATCAAACCCCATTCGATAGATTTGTCACCATCATTACTCAGCCACTGAACTATAAGCCTAAAATTATATCCACTCTAATATAACATAAGTAAAAAATAAACTTGAGTCTATATTAAAAAACCTTAACTCTTCTACCACTAAGCTACAAATATATATTAGAACTTTCATCTTGCATTTCATTGTGAATTATTATTGCTATAAAGTGAAAATGAAAAAACATAAATAAATTGAAGTTAACGAGGTTATGATTACTCGGTTGAAATAGTCAACATTGGATAAGGATTAAAATTTGGAAACATAAATGTCAATTTAGAGTTTTTGAATCAAAAATACGGAAACAAACCCGGTTCATTCTGTTTTGCTTTTTTGTATTTTATGTTATTTTATAACACACCTAGTTTATATTGTGTTTAGTTTATTGTGTTTTTTAACGGTGTTTAGTTCATTGCGTTTTTAAATTGTGTTTAGTTCAGTGTATTTTAAAATTGTGTCTAATTCTTGTGTTTTAAAATTGTATTTTATAACACACCCTAGTTCATTGTGTTTAGTCCATTACGTTTAGAAAAAAAAATTTGTTTTTTAGTCTATCGTGTTTTAGAAAAAAAAACACATTTTCTATTGTGTTTTTAGTCTATTGCGTTTTTTTAAAAACACATTATTTTATGTTTTTAGTGCATTACATTTTAGGAAAACACATTTTTTGTGTTTTTCGTCTATTGCGTTTTAGAGAAAAAGACACATTTTTTGTGTTTTTAGTCCATTGCGTTTTAGGAAAAACACATTTTTATGTTTTTAATCAATTGCATTTTAGAAACCCCCCCCCCATTTGTGTTTTTGGTCAATTGAGTTTTACGCATCTGGGTTGTCGATTTTGTTTTCAAAAGTACAGCAATAGTATACTCGTTTTAAAGATACGCTCGTTTTTATGGTGCAATTGTTGTAAAAATACGCTCGTTTTTATGGTGCAATTGTTGTAAAAATACCCTCATTTTTATGGTGGGGTTGAACAAAAAATACGCTCGTTTTTATGGTGCAATTGTTGTAAAAAAATAATGTCGTGTGAAAGAGTTATTAACATTTTAAAAAACGGGAGGAATGGAAGAAGAGAGAAACTACTACCTTGGACTAGAATGCTCCTAAACTAACTAGTGGATGGACTAGAATACTTCTAAGCTAACTAACGTGCCTTTTTTTTTTCAATCCCACCCATTTAATCATAAACATCTATTTTAAATCTAATAAATATGATTGCTTTCTAACCTTTCTACCAAAATAATATTTGTAGTATATCAAAGTCAAATAAAATGTAAATTGTTCACGTGAATTTTGTTGGTGGTAGTTGTCACACGAGTCAAGTTGGGAGATTTGGATTAAAAATCTTTCAAGAAGGGTTAGAGAAATTGTGCACCATGCATTTAAAGAGTTGGATTACGTTATATTGACTCCGTAAATATTAAGGGGATGGTTGGGTTTGGGTTAGCCTCTTTTATTTAGGTGATAGCATTGATTAGATAACACACTTTAATGTATCAGACGTTTTATCGAGATTAAGACGCCATGATCTCGGCTTGTTGTTACGGTTGATGCCAGACTATTTATAGCCACAATGATGGGCATGGGTCATTCTCAGAGACAAAGATTGGCTTGGGTGAAAAAGTACAAATACAAATAGTGAAAGTACCTATACAAATACAAATAAAGGACAAGATAGTAAAAACACAATGGACACTTAGCTCCGTTACTTGTGACAATTACAATTACAAAAGCGAATAAAACCATAATATCATCTTATCAGCGATGCAATAAATAATAAATATTAGTCACATATACCTACATCCACTTAAGTTCATAACATAAACAAAACACCAGAGTTCCTAATTGGTACATAGTTCACTAATCTTATCAAGTACCAAACACATGTAATAATGGGTACAAGTGTAGTAAGGTTTATGGCATGCGGAACATTTCAAGTGCAAGGTTAGGCGATTAGAAGTATCAAGTAACATATTATGCAACGGAGACTCATATCAATTCAGAATATAGTATCATAAAGTTCAATTAACGTATCATATCACAAAATTCACACCTTAAACAGTAGTTTTTGATAATGTACAACATAAGCTAACATCTTCATCGATGTAGGGAAGAAAGCTATTTAAGAATGTTATAATAAAACTCTTTGTGAGGGAGCATGTTATTCCATTAGTAAACCGTTGTTCCAATAGTAATACGGTGTGGTACACCGGAGTTTACATGTGCTTTAGTACAACTTGCAAGTTGCCAAGTTGGTGTATATGCACATATTCTATATAAATTATTGCATCGTATATCATATAAATGATAGCAATAACTTTTGTGTAGGGCTTGATGTGAGCCTGTGGCTTATTCTTATTATATAATAAGACTTTATTGTAACACTTCGACTTCTATGTATGTGGGAGTGTTACATATTTGTCACCAAGCCTTATGTAAATATGGATTTTTGGAAAATAATTGTACATGACAAATCACACAACTATGTGAGATGTTTTACATAACCGTGTATTTTTACAGTGTTCGTCAAAGTTATAAAACTAACTAAAAAAACTTTCACAAATGTTGTTTGTTTTAATTTTAACTTTGGTTGTGAACTTTATGCATTCATTTGTTTTAAGAAGACTTTTGTTTACAAATATTCTCAGGTTATCTAAGGTATTGGCAAGTTTCAAAAGTTTTCATGTCGAGTACTCAAGCTAGTTTAAGTTATAAGTGTTATATTATGTTTTGTATAGTATCTTGTCTTTAGACCAACTTATTTTATGAGCTCGTTAATTTGTAAAAATTTGATGGTATTTAAGTTGTTAGTAAAATATCATAACAAAAATTTTATAATTCCGTTATTGTTATTTCGAGTTGAATGATGTTGCAAATTTCCATTACTAAATTCATTCTTAATTAAAATATATTTCTAGAATGATTTTTGAAGAAAGTGGGTGGTACAAGTTTTAGGAGGTGCGACGATGTTGACATGGACAAGGTGTCAAAAAACGGTACTCAAATTTGTTCAATATAAAGTTATCTCAAAATAACAAGAACACTTGCAGATCATCAAATGATTTGTATGTATCAACAATAACATTCTCACTAAATCTACAAGACCATCAGTCTACAACACAAAGAACTATGATCAAAGTCCTAAATCTAGCACATGAAAGAATCTGTGCATACAAATGAACAAAAATATTGAAAAACCTAATTGAATAATTTGGACCCCAAATTTGATCTAACTAGAAAACCTAAAAATATCACAAATGCGACTTATCTATATATTATATCTAAAACTCCATGGTTTCACACCTCATTGGTTTTTTCCCGCCTTTTTTCACACCCTCTCTCAAGCTCCTAACTTTGTTTTTCCGGATACCCGATCAATTAAAAGAATACCGACCTGGATGATTACTACTTTCCTGATATAAATATCTCCTAACTAAACCTCATTAACCCTGTTCTCTCTTCAAACTTCTCTCTCAGTCATCTTCTCTGCCAATTACGATCATCTCAACATCAGTTTCGTAAAGATCTGATCACCTAATCGATGGTAACTTCTTCCATTCCATCTTAGATTCTTTGATTTATGATTTCTTTTATATAATTTTGTATATCTTATGTGTTTTAATCGATTGGGAAATCTGTTGATCCGATAAACATCGATGTCGTTAGATAAGTGGTCCTTGGGTCTTTAATGAAACTACTCTATGCTTTAGGTGATGAATCTGAATTTAATTGAAGCATAAGATGGTTCAGATTTGAAAAAACGGGGTTGCCAGAGAAGACGATGGTCAAAAGGGTTCATCCGGATTTGATTTTGTTCAAATCTAAAGGTTAGTTATCTTCTAATTATTTGCTTCATTTCTTTTCAAATATTCAACCACTTTTGTATTATGCGAATTTAACTTTAAATTAGGTTAAAACCAATGTGCAATTTTCATTCAAGGGTGGAGATTAACAATTTGTGGTGGGTAATCAGTTATTACAATACCAATACTTTAAGTCTTTGTTTTATATGAACTAGAATTAAACTAATTAGCTTTAACACTTGGTTTGTGAACTTTATAGGTTTAAAATATTTTCCCAAAAACATATATTTTAGTTTAATTTTTTGAAAATTCCTATTGGATGAAGATTAGGATGGAATATGATCGTATAGAGGGCACTAAAGAAACCAAATTCAACATACAAAGGGAATGCCTCAAACGAGTTGAGAGCTGACTAAATACATATTTTTAATGCATACAACCTTCTAAGTTATATTATTCAAAGCTTAAGATTATCATTATGATACTACTATTTTTGTAATCATAATAAAAGCATAAACATGTCATTGTGGCGAATGTTTACAATTTTGGTTCTTTCGTAGGTGCGAGATGCAAGCAATTTGTTTGACTATGGTAGGGTTCACTCTTCTAAATAAATGAAATGGCAATCACCTCACAATATACGCAATCATGATGCAAGCAATTTGTTTGACTATGGCAGGGTTCACTCTTCTAAATAAATGATATGAAAATCACCTCACAATATGTGCAATTATGCTAGGTATTTGTTTTTTAGACTAAATGAGATTTTTATGTCTTTAAACCACAAATCTTCATTCAGATATGCTTGTTAGTTTGTATTTTAGAAAGGTACTTATCCCTTGAACTTCGCAAGAACCTATAGTTACAAAGCAAATAATCATTCATGTTGATGTTTTTTTTGTGATCAGATTGTGAAGTTAGCTGTTGTTAGAGTCAGTGGCATGGCTGAAAGACTACAATTGTCACAAGAAAGAAGAAAGGGTATTTTGTCGTTTGTTAGACCTACAAAAGAATAGATGATTTCAAAAGTCAAAACATGACTTCCCTGGTCAAGAAATAAATAGATAATGATACATTCTCCTCCCAAAGATAGTGAATCTTGAACACTAATAAGAACATCTGTTGAAGACATCAAAGATCTGTTTGAAGGCATGAAACATTTGTTTGATAAGAAGAAATCTTTGTTTGATGGCCAAAGCCCTATTGAAGACAAGCACTGATCATGAAGACCAAACATCTGTTATGGCAAAACAATGTTTGATACAAGTCAACGACGGTTTGAAGAACATTGGTTTAGTCAATCTAACAATGTTAGCTTAGAACAAATGTTCTATGTAATAGATCATATGATAGATTTCCGTAGATGTTTGCTAACATCTTGGGAATTTTTTTTGTTAGAAATGTTAGATGTCACTATCTGGGTGACGTCAGTTGATTGCAAACAGACATTTTGTACTTGTACAAATAGATCTCATGTGTTAGAGATCTATTTCATCACTTATCATTCCTTTTTGTATGACCATAACAGTTGTGTGATCAGGTTGAGGGGGAATTTATACAATCATTATTGTAATTTGTAATCCTTTGATTATTAATGCAAAACAATTTTGATATAACTTTCTACTCTTGTATGCTCATATAAATCTGCATTTCCATTGATACTTTGAAATTTTATCCATATCTGTTCACTTAAAGCATACAAGTTAACTCAGATCCTAACATCTTTTTCAATAGATTCCGAGTTAGCGAAAAATGTTGTTTTCAACCGCCATATTGATCAAGATGATCATATGTTGTTTATATGGAGTTGCAAAGGCTTGGTGTTACACACATGTCACAACTCAGTGCCAAGATTCAGTTGTTAGTTATTACTGATCAAGTTTTTTACATGTATTTATTTGAAAGAAGATAGGAGAGAGATATTGTTTTTGGCATTAGCAAAGCTGGAGGGAAAGCTTTCAGCAACATGGCTATGGGTTACAACATTTGATTCAGAAACAAAGTATAGCATTGTATTAGACATGTGTTGCTTCATGAGGTACATCTTTTCTAAATCATAGTTTGTCGATTTATTTTCAAAATGATCATTTACATATATCAACTAATATTTGATTACCAATTTGCAGCTTATGGGCAATTCTTGAAAGCCAGTTGTTAATAACCTGTTACTTGGAAACGAGCATCATCAATGGATGAGGTTCTTAAAGAAGCCGACTTGGTAAAAAATTCTTTGTCTTCATAACTCTTTTTTTCATTTTATTTATATATTATTTGTTTGATGTTTAAATTTTTATGATGATATCATATGGTCTACATTCAATACTAGACAAGACGTATTATTATTTGATCAACCAAGGAAGACTTTCAAAGATGAAGGTAGGCTTACATTTTGAGATGTTTAAACCTTTTAACCTTGATTATACGCCGTTTTTTATCTTTGTTGTTTTATCATTTAGTTAGAATCTTCCCATTCACTTTTGGCAATGGTAAACTAGAAAAATCTGAACCTAGCTGGAAATTTATTGAAAGGGATACATTAGCAAAATAGGTAATGCCTGGTGTTTACACTAAGAGTCTTCCTTTTTCGGGTAAAGTTTAAAGAATCTTCTTATGCAACCTGATTGCTTGGATTCGGCTCAATCGTTTTAGTAAAAGTTTGGGCTGAGTTACTATATAGGAAAAATAGAGTTAGCGATTACTATATCTTTATACTTTTTTTTATTTTTAATTTATTTCTGCATGGTTAGATTCTTCACTCATTAAACATTCTTTGTACAAGTCGAAAATCAGGACTATTTGAGTTTTTTTTAATTAATGAAATGTCGAATTAGTATGCCTTACATCGTTTAGTCCAACTTAAAAACTATTTTACTATTATTGTTATAAGTGTTGGAAATTTAGTGAAAATAACATTTTTCACAAATATAGGAAATGCGTATTTTCTAATTTTGGTACGATAAATAAATATTATAAACTGAGGTTTATATAGATATTTATTTCCGGGTTTGTGTTCTATGTTGGAAGAGCTTCGCAACGAACTAAACCACATCCAAAACGGAGCTAAGATGAATGAGATATCGATGCTCAAAGTTTGGTGTTTGAAACATTAAATGCTGAAATAAATGGGAAAGTAGCATCTTGTCCCACATAGGGGGAGTGATGAAACTTAAATGGGTATTTAAGTGGGAACACTCCTTCCTTATTGTTTCATGGAAGCACCCTAAGTTACCCGAGGGGCGGCACTCGCACGCGCGCGTGACGTGGGCGATGGGCGCAATGTGGCGCTTTGATGGCGCGCGCGCGCAAGGGCTTGCGCACCAGTAGGCTTGCGCAAGAATGTGAGACATACTGGCGCACACTGTGGAGCAAGGATGCGCGCGCAAAGACTTACGCACAGTAGGCTGCGCACAGATTGAGCATCGCGCACACAAGGATTGTGGAGCAAGATCGCGCAAGGCTGCGCACCAGTAGGCTCGCGCAAGGATGTGAGCCATACTGGCGCACGCGCAATAGGACTGTGGAGCAAGGATGCTCGCGCAAGTGGTTGCGCACCATAACCTAGCGCAGGGATGTGAGCCACACTGGCACGCGCACCAGCAGGCTAGCTATAGCCACATTGGCGCGCGCACCAGCAGACTAGCGTATGGAAGCGCGCGCGCGACCTGCTGCTTCCAGAGTTAATGACAGATCAGTTACATATCAGCAGTTGAAACAAACGAGTCAAGGGTCTTGACCAGGAATGTAACTGACGAATTAAAGTGCATTAAAGACGTTTAATGCAATTTAATTCGTTAAGTTAATTCCTTTTGACTGTTTCAACCCAGATGCAGTATAAATACAACATCACCTCAACACCAGAAGACACACCTTGAACACTCATCGAATTCTCTACAAAAGTTTTTTCTTCTCCTTTCTTGCGGCAAGGTACATCTTCGGTTGTTGTCATCTCCGGCAGTGCAACTGCTTGGGCTGTTGTATCCTGGAAGCAAACGAGTTCTCATGGGAGACTCGAAATTTGTTTTAAGGGACCCGTGTCTAACACGATCCTCAGCCAAGAACTTACTTTTCTGTTTGAATTTTGTTCTTGTATTTCGATTATTTCAGTTGTAAAAGTATTGTAATTTACAGCTTTATTTATTTTTGTATTGTAATTCGAATTTATAAAAGTTTTTATTTATTTTATGCGAACGGATTCCTACAATAAGTGGTATATAATTTCAGTCGTAAGAATTATTTTGCATATTTCTATATAAAAATTTTTAATTTCTTTTGTATATTTTTTTAATACTTATGACATATGGCAAATCAAATTTTCATATAAGTTAAAATTCTAGATTTACGTAATTGTATTAGAATTCAAACTTTTACCCTATATTGCTTTGTTTCAATTGCATTTTTAAATAAAATGTTTAATTGACCCATTGGTGCATTTCGGACCAATGTTACTTCGAAAGTGTAGACAACCTTACAACTTCATTTTATAATCAATTTTTGTTTTTTAACAAACGTGTGAAACGTTGTGGTGAACAGAGTAGAATGATATGTATTCAGCAACCCTTGAAGGTGGAGGTCTGATGATCGAACGGTGGATTTCTCGATTAAGTAGGTTAGTCATGAGCTGGAAGAAAGTAGCGACTCATGGTTGGGGGGGGGGGGGGGGTGTGATGGGTCATGCTGATGTGTAGCATGGTGAACGAAAATGCAGGCCATCTTCTTGGGTAGGAGATGATGTGGCTCCTGATGTTAGAGGTGCACAAAAAACCGTATCAGAACCGGACCTGGTAAAAAAATCCGGAACTAGTTTTTTAATATCCGGTTATTCTATACTCGAAACCGGAACTAACCCTACTTGTGAGGTATTGATAGAGTATGCATTTTAATCTCAATACCTGGAACCGGAACCGATCATACCCGAAACAAGACAAGAACCGGAACCAGAACCGATTATACCGGGCTATACCCGATACATGATTTTAATATCTTTCTTTTAAATTTATGTTAGTGCATTTATTTTAATTTTCTTACATTGTACAATGCATTTTTAATAATATACAAAAAATAAGGTAATAAAAGCGCAATCGAGTATTAAAAAATACGAAAATATAGAACTAAAAAACTCAGAAATAGGGTATAAAAAACCCGAAAATTGGGTATTTTAATGCCCGGTTTCTTAAGAACCGGAACCTATCTGAAACCGGGCACATAGGGTGTGGTTTTTTAGTCAAATAACCAGAACCGGAACCAATCCGATTATAGCAACAACTAGTTCCAACCCTTAAAACAAGAAACCGATTCCAGATCCATATTAAAAATACGAGGTTTGTGCACCTCTACCTAATGTAGTTTTCTTTTATTATTTCTGATGTATGTGATGTTGGACCCTCAGCTTCTTGTTAAGAAGGCTTTGTTCTTTCTGTGGGAGTGCAGTAATATCATCTCTTGGCTGGTGAAAAAGAATAGAGCATATAGTAGAGACACACAATCACATCTCTTTTTTGCAGATCATATATCTTCTGAGTCCGTTAAACAAACTTTTGTGAACCAGAGGTCAACAACCAGGGGAACAAGAGGTGACAAGACATGACTGTTAAGGTTGAAACAAACAATTCTTAACGCTGGTTAGGTAGGACACTAGGACTGAGATTGACTAATAACATTTCTCAATGTATTTGTAAAAAACATTTTCTTACGTACATTTAAAAAAAAATAAGAAATCTTAACCCAAATAAATTTATAAAATATTTAAATAATATAATAAAAAAATTAAATACAATGCAAACACCATATTACTTTAGATTAGAGATGGGCATAAAAACCGGTTCCGAACCCGAACCGGTAGAACCGAACTGGAACCGGTTCCAATTCCTACCCTACAGTAAGTAGAACCGGTTCCGGGTTCAAAATACCCGTTGGTTCCAACCCGGTTCCACAATTTTACCATTTGAATCGGGTAGTAACCGGTTCCTAACCGTACCCGGTTCCTACCCGTACCCGGTTCATACGTGGAACCGGTTCCTGACCGTTATAATATTACCGTTGGAACCGGTTATAGCCGTTAAAAATGTTACCGTTGGAACCGGTTATAGCCGTTAAAAATGTTACCGTTGGAACCGGTTCCTGACCGTTAGAACCGATTCTATATATATTTTTTTGAAATATATTGTTTAGCACACAATTTCTCATATCTATTCTTCTTGTTACATTTCTTTCTTGTTCTTTTTCACATTCTAATCAACAAATGGCCTCAAAGAGTTCCAAAAACGCAAATTCCCAATCCGTTAACAATGTTCCTCAAGATCAATTGGTTCCATATGTGGTTGGAACATTGTCTCATAATCGCAGTAAGGAAGTTTGGAGCAATTGGGAGTTGGTCGAGATGAGTGACGGCTCGCAAAAAGCTCAATGTAAACATTTTGGATCGTTATTAGCCAAGTAATCAAACTCAACGTTAACGAAGCATATTAATAAGTATTGCAAAGTTTTAAAGGAAATGACATCCGGTCAAGCTCCGCTATCCAAAGATGGTACCATTTTTCGTTATGAGCAAAAATTAGCTCGCGATCGGATGGCGAAGTTGGTGATACAAAAAGCGTTGCCGTTTGGACACTTCGACGACCCCGATCTTACAAATCTTATTCGGGAGACGCTACAACCTCGCTATAAACATGTAAGTCGTCGCACTTTAAAACGTCTTTGTTTAAGTTTATGGGAAAATGCAAAAAAAGATTTAATTGTTTTTTTTAAGAATTTAAAAACTAGTGTAAACCTAACTAGTGATGTGTGGTCGGCTCCACATGGTTTACCGGAATCGTACATATGTGTTACCGCTCATTGGGTTGATCCCGATACATGGCAAATGATGAAGCGTACGATTGCGTTTGACGAGTTTCCTTCTCCTCATACGGGAGAAAATATTTATAAAATTATAAATGGCACAATAATTAAATATGGTTTAGAAGATAAAATTTTTTCAATATCCTTTGATAACGCTTCAAACAACACAACGGCGATTGAAAAATTAAAGTTGAAGTACAAACCAATACTTGATGGTGTTTTTTTCACACACGATATGTTGCACATATTATTAACTTAGTAGTGCAAACCGGTTTAAAAGATCAATTTGTATCGGATTTCATTATAGCATTTAGAGCTATGCTCCAAGATGTTTTCAAAAGTGGAAAAGAAAGATATCAAGAATATAAAAAACTTTGTAAAGATGTCAACCAAAAAATTATTGGACCGAATTGGGATATACCGACTCGTTGGAATTCAACTTGTCATATGTTTGAAATGGCTATAAAGCAATTGGGCACTTTAAAATCTTTTCATACAACTTTAAGTGATGAGTACCTTGTCGTCCCCTTCCCGACACGGCTTGGGAAAATATTAATAACCTAAGTACTTTTTTACAAGTTTTTAAAACTACAACGACTTTGATTTCCAGTGTTTATTATCCTACTAGTTCTAAAGTTGTGGACCAATTGTATTTGATAACAACTAATTTTAAAAAGTTTGAAAATTCTAGTGACATGTTAAGGAATATGACGAGACCAATGATTCAAAAATTTAAAAAATATTTTTTAGAATTACCACTCGTTTTTCTATATGCCGCTGCTTTAAATCCAGCTTTAAACGTACCGTGTGTTGAAGCTTTAATTGATGAAATTTATGTCAAGTTGGACATGCATGAGGATGATCCAACTTTAAAAGCAAAAAAAAATAAAATATTCAATGAGTGTATGGCCAAACTTTATGATCATTATTTAAAAAAATATGGTGAAAAAAATCATACAAATTTGTTTGAGTCTCGGTCCACGGCCTCTAACGATGAAACAAGCGGGGATCCACTTATAACCATGTTGAATGTCGTTAGAGACGAGACCGCTAGACAACAAAGGGGTAGTGAACCAACAAGTGAACTTTGGAGATATAAAAAAATTCAGTATTCGCTTACTATGACCACTGAGGAGTATAGGAAATTTGATGTTTTGGCATGGTGGAAATCGAAAGAATCCGAATACCCGATTCTAGCCACCATGGCTCGTGATATACTAACGGTCCAAGCTTCCACGGTAGCTTTGGAAAGTGTGTTTTCTCTTAGTGGCAGGGTTTTGTCAATTAGAAGAACAAGACTAACTCCGGAATCGCTAGAGATGGCAATATGCTTAAAGGACCATTTGGATGCCGTTGATCGTGTTCAACATAAAACTAGTCTAGAAGATGAAGTTGAGTTAGAGCATAAAATTGTTGACGAAGAGGAGGACGAAGAAGTGGAGACTAACGATTCGGACGACGATTGTACCGAGGTACCCGCACCTAAGAGAAACTCGTTGGAAAGTGTTGCACCTGCCGCTAGTAAACGATCAAAGAAATAAAATCTTACTAGAACCGGTTCTGAGTAATTTTTTATTTTTTTTGTAACCGGTTAATTTTTTTTATATATTGTAACCGATTAATTTGTTTTTAATTTTAACCGATTATTGTTACTATTTTTATTTATCAATGTAACTAATAATAAAAATCAAACATAACAAACATATAGAAAGAAACATTACACAAACTTTATTAAAACACCAACGATAACATTTATCAGGAACCGGTAAGTAGGAAGGGGTTTATATACAAAAAAAAAAAAAAACGATTTTTTAATCAGGAACCGGTTCCACCGGTAACATTTTATAAGGAACCGGTTCTGAACAGTAAAAGTCAGGTTTTACTGTCAGGAACCGGTTCTGAACAGTAAAAGTCAGGTTTTTACTGTTCAGAACCGGTTCTGAACAGTAAAGTCAGCTTTTTACTGTCAGGAACCGGTTCCGAACACCATCAGGAACCGGTTCCGCACCATACCCGGTTCCACACCATGCCCGGTTCCATAATACCCGTACCCGGTTCTACACGGTTCCATATTCTTAGGTGTGAACCCGGGTAGGAACCGGACCCGGTTCCACACCATACCCGGTTCCAATGACATCCAAGCAGAACCGGTTCCGGGTTGAAACCGGTTCCGGGTAATAATAAAACCCGATTATGCCCATCTCTACTTTAGATTGTGATTAACAAGTTTACAAATAAACTTCCACTTTTTTTTTGTAACGAACAGCCCACAAGACACTTGACTTGAGCCCATGCTAGCATGAGTCCAGACACTACTTCGAAGCCCATAAGTAGCTCATGTTTAACAAACAACAAATATTAATAAAAGCAATTATAAAGACAACTGAAAACTATATATTTATTTTTACACAAGCGCAAACCAATATTCAAATGTTGAGCTATTGGTTCACCGGAACACTATTTTGTGAAGGAACTCAAACATTTAAACAGAGACATATGTTTGATTAGGATTTTTTGGATTAAGAGAAGACTAACCAAACAAAGATAATATTTTATAAGGCTAATGGGCTAAACTATATACTTTAAGGATAAAACTAGGAGCAGAGACTTCTGGCGATAAGGAAGCTCGGCCCGTTAATGTGGATATAGTGCTCTTGACCAAGTTGAAGCGTCTTCCAAGGCAGTAACATCAATATAAGATCTAAATGTTAATATAACACGAACAAAAATAATCTTTAATCAAAATCATTCAAGGGTTACTCAACAAGACTGCAAATCTCTTTGCAATATTTTCACAATAACTCAATAATTTATACCTATATTGCCAAACAGAAACATGAATTGACCACCAAGGATTTCTTCTATGCATACAAGTTTGTGATGAAATGAAATAGGGTTAATTCCCCTCTAACTGAAATCCATGATTTGATTTCCTTGATCAAAACTTTGTTACATACGATTTGATTGCCTTGATCACATACGTGATTACAACTTGTGGTGATCAACATTCCGCTTAAGTTGGTAATGGTGTCTCACATACCTACCTTGTTGATATATTTTTTTTTCATATACTGCTTTGGTTAATACATGAGCTAACTAGTTGTCATATTCAACTTCAACACATGTTAGTGGCCCATTTGATTCTCATGGTTACTAGGTTTGGTCATACAAATGTGGACCTTTGAGTGGTTTGTTTTCTAGTCTACATCTGTGTATGTTCCACATAATAAGATGTCCATTCGGCCAACTGTACCCTTCAAGGGCATGAGTTCAAGTACCTTACTATGTTCAGATTGCGTCCATGTTATTATTACTAGGTTTGCGCATAAATTGTCTTATGATTACCACTGCACAAGCTATGCATTGCCTTATAAGTGATGTGATAGGTATATAAGTTTTCTACTAGCCTCTGATATCGTTCTTTGTCAAGTGGACAAGTCTTGGTGTCGCTACGAAGATCATGGCTCGTAATCACATGGGTTTATGCAACTTTTAATGAACCAATCCATAGGATTTGCTTTAGCTTGGATATCCAAGATGTATTTTCATCTTGTGTATTACTTCTATTCCAATAAATACACTAGACATTTGAGGTCTTTCATCTCGAATTACGAGAATAAGTTTTCTTATGTGATGAAGATCAATTCATATTTGACTGAATTCTTTTATCATAGTAATTGATTTCCATGGTAACAATTGTGTTACCTCTGGATTGATTGTTTTGATTACAACTATGATTATAGTTGTGGTTCTTTAATGTTACTGACCCTAAGAAATTATGGTAAGAACAGTGAATCCAAGATCGGAGCTCATAGCAACAATTTTTGCTTGTAGCATGCAAATACAAATATATCATTTTAAATGAGTCAACTCATATACAATTACAACATTAATCCTAAAATTGTGCTTAAAAAGTAAAATCATATAGAAATACTTTTAACAAAAATAATTTAATATCCAAGCTTACTCATCAATAATTGACTTTTTCCTAATTCATATAAAAATTAGAGTAAACATCCGTTTTGCTCCTTGTGGTTTGGTCGTTTTAACGGTTTTCCCCATCCTTTAAAAATAGTCATTTTACTCCCTGATCTATGAAGCTTATCTCTGTTTCACTCCCCGCCCCTAACGCCATCCAATTCAACTGTTAAATCCTGGTCACATGCTCCTCACACGAGAGACATTTTAGTCTTTTCCTATACATACATACCATACATATAACAAATACAACATTTACTCTCTCTCTCTCTATACAAGATACCACCCACCACCTACACAGTCCACCACCTGACACCGCCCACCACCCACCACCGTAACCACCTGCCTCCACCATCACTCTATCTCTCTCTAACAACCTGTCAGCACCATTTATCCCTCTCTTGATTTCTCAATATGTGATCTAAATTCCAGCAAACACTTTAACCATTTTGAGAATTATTAAATTGATGAACATGATCTAAGGTTTTAACCTTTGCATAAAAAACCATCAAACCTTTGTTTTTTAGCACTTTACTTCCCGGTCAACCATTTTCATCCACTATCTCAGATTTGCTTTGTGAGGTAACACAGAGACAACTATAGAAAAGGATTTCACCTTTGTTGTGCGATTTTGAGCGGCTCTGGGCTGAACACCATATCGCTCCACAGATTCTAACAAATGAAACCATTGTGGCAGTCAGTTTCATCTTTCTGAACGAACATCGTCGACGATTTTGAGTGGATCTGGGAGGAACCTCGCATTGTTCCACATCAGTCCACCGATTTGAACACCGGAACCCGTTGTGGGAGTCGCCCCACATCAGTTGATTTTGACCGGATCTGGTTTGAAACCCAAATCTCTCCACATCCGTCTTCCGATTTGAACACATGAACCCATTGATTTTTGCTCCAACTTTGCTTTTTAGTTAGTTTACTCACAATATACCAATCTACCTTGTTCAGTTTCTAAAATATGTGATTGTAGTTGAACCACGTTTGTGTTGGCTGGTTGTTAGTATTGATGGCAGCTGGTCTCGACTGTTGGTGCTAGTGACAGGAGGTGGTGGTTGTTGGTAGTGAGAAGTTAGGGTTTTTAAAAGGCAACAAGGTACCAGCTCTTAAAAGGGAAGATGGGAAATTACAGAGTTGGCCCTCATGTGAGATACACGTGACTGTGTTTTAACGTTGGAATTTGATGGCGTTAGGGGCGGGGAGTGAAACAGAGATAAGCTTCATAGATCAGGGAGTAAAATGGCTATTTTTAAAGGATTGGGCAAAACCGTTAAAACGACCAAACCACAGGGAGCAAAACGGAAGTTTACTCTAAAAATTATATTTAGAATGCCGATCTTGGCTTCCAAGTATAATTTTTTTATTATATATTTGACCACTTCAACTTCGTTTTATTTTTAGTATGCTTCAACTTCAACTTCCATGTATAATTTATTATTAAATACGAGTAAAATCGACTACAAACTGCAATCAAGTCGCAACGTTCGAAAATCATTCGTAAAAACCGGTCATATATTCGATCTCATGTATTGAAGCTAATGTACAGTCGCTAAAAATGATCACAAAGTCATTTCAACGGCGATAAAAATCGGTAGTAATTTACCTTTATCTATTTACTAGATGTGCACAAATCCGCCTTTGGGCACAAACGGATTCAGTCTCGGTTAAAGAAAAAGTCAGTTTTACCCGAATCAGTTTGTTTTTAACCGTACTCAACAGGCGGGCCCTCACACCTATGACAAACCGGTGGTTCGGTTCAGTTTCAAACCTGGTACAGGGTGCTCGGTTTGAAAAAACAGGAAAAAATTAGTGACAACCTTGTATAATTTGGAAAAAAAATTTATTAAGAATTAATGAGAATCTAATAAAAGGAATCTCTGAAAATAATTACTGGATTCGTCACCCCAAAGGATCATAACCTTTGACCAAAACAATGTAAGCCATGAAGTCATTCATGTTAAATATCATCCTTGGTATCCAAGCATAATCTACTATTTATGTTTGACAATACAAGGTAAAACTTTTCAAAACATCAAACATGTCTCACTCAACACATATACTAGTCCACCCTTTTGCTCCTTCAGGCCATTTCATCCCTTTACTCGACCTCACCCATCTACTCCTCCACCGGGCCTTACAATCACCATCGTTGTTTCCTCCGCCAACCTCCCGCTTCTCGACCCTCTCGTCTCCTCGACCCCTCATCTTTCCACAAACTCCTCATGCCTGACCCTGACCACAGCCATTACAGCATCCACTTATTGCCAAAGTGATGCCACCCAACAACTGTTTGATCCCATTGTTACATGGTTCAGATCCCACCCTTCACCACCGGTGGCCATCATATCCGACTTCTTGCTCGGGTGGACTAGTGACCTTGCCTCCCACCTAGGCGTTCGACATGTGGTTTTTTCTCCTTCGGGTGCTCTTGGTTACTCCATTTTTAATATATTATGGCGAGACGCTTTGGAGATTAAAGCTCTCCACGGTGACAACGGAGACGAAAGCTACATGCTTTCGTTCCCCGAAATCCCCTACTCGCCTGAACTTCCTTGGTGGCAGCTGTCACCGATGTGGCGAAGTTATAATAAGGATGAGCTGGGTTTCGAGTTTTTCAGAAAGGGTATTTTGGATAATATGACTAGTTGGGGAATCGTGTACAACACGTTTGAAGGTTTGGAAGGGGATTATATTGATTATTTGAAGAGACAGATGGGCCATGACAGGGTTTGGGCCGTAGGCCCATTACTTCCCGATAATCATGGCCTGATGAGTAGCACTACACGTGGTGGGTCCAGTGCAGTGCCACCTGATGCCCTGCTCATGTGGTTAGACCAAAAGCGTGACGACTCAGTTGTCTATATATGTTTTGGGAGCCTAGTAACATTAAGTGATGTGGAAATGAAGGCATTGACGGATGCCCTCATGCTTAGTAGTGTAGACTTTATTTTGTGTGTGCACGAAAGCGGTTCGAGCCTCATCCCTAGTGGGTTTGAACAAAAGGTGGGGAGTCGAGGGTTCATTGTCATAGGTTGGGCCCCACAATTGGCAATACTACTACATCGGGCTGTGGGGTCATTTGTGACTCATTGTGGGTGGAACTCAACATTGGAAGGCGTTACATCAGGTGTGGATGATGTTGACATGGCCAATGGGGGCAGATCAGTTCGCCAATGCCGCATTACTGGTTGATCAATTGGGTGTTGGGAAGCGAGTATGTGATGGTGGACCAGAGAGTGTTCCTGACTCAGTTGAGTTGGCCTGGTTGTTGGATGAGTCCTTGAATGTTGATAGGCCCGAGCGAGTTAAAGTTAAGGAGCTGAGCCGAGCAGCCATGAAGGCAATTAAAGAAGGAACATCAGTAACGAATTTGAACACATTCGTCGAGCTTTTATATGAGCTCTAAAAATATCTATTAATGACACTCATGATTCGTGAAATTGTATTATAAGCATTCGAAATTAATAGAACTAAGGAGTTGCTATATCCACATAAAATGAAAAAGTTGCAAAAAACACTTATTTTGGAAAAGTTTAAACGAACCACCAAATATTGTTGCTCCTACCTCCGGCTCCAAGATTCCTATGTTTCTTCTTTAATTGTTGTTTTGACTTTTGATTACATTTTGCATTATACGTTTATATTATTATAGAACTAGCGGATTAGCCCCGCTACGTGTATGGGAATTCATATCGATACAGTTACTGATTCTCGGTCTGAATCCACATGGTATTGTTATAGTGTGTGCGAGAATCCGTACCGATAAAGTTATCGATGCTTGGTCTGAAGCCACATCGTATCGATATAGTTTGGATAGTTTGGTTTGGTTGTAATCAATAGCGACACTTGTTGTAGCTTACGATACAATATATAATATTTATGATAGCAACATATTATGTTTCATATGTTTATTCTTAATAACTAATATATTAAATTTGTAATATAGTTATTAACTACTATTTTAGACTCATGCATTGTAACAAGACCATGAAACCGAAAAATCCGTTAAACCGAAAAATATAGACGACAAACATTGAACCACGTACGCGCGTTAACTCACAAAAAATAGACTGAAACATAAAAATATAAAATCACAACTAAGTCAAAACATAAAAGAAAACCCATGTTATGTAAACCATGAAATAAACAATAAAAAATAAACTAAAAAATGTTTATCATCAATGAATATATGACTTCTACAGTATCATATGCAATAAACTATTATTCAAGTGGGTTGACATTAATATAGTTTACAACAATAACAACTTAATAAATTTATAAACTATTATTCAAGTGGGTTAACATTAATATAGTTTACAACAGTAACAACTTAATGAATTTATAAAGCTTAAGGTTTGTTAAAATTAAAACTAAATTATTCGGGTTATTTTGTATATTTACGATAATCTAAGAAAAAAAATATAAATATAATACATGCGTACAATACTTGTAAATAGAGCTTAATAACATTCATACCAAATGGTGTAGCATCTATCTATTGGCCTACGAAATGGAATAGTAACTTTTATAAGTACAATCATATTTAATAATTAATAGTGGGTAAATAATACATAAACAAAGATAAAGATATGGAACACATTTCATTGAAAGCATTTTTAAAGATAACAAAAATAATAAAGGTTTAGAAGCCTGGGTGGTTTTGTAATAATATAAGCGTGTTGATTGATATAACATATTTTTTTATGAATATTTTCAGTTATTTTGACAATAGAAAATTTCTCTATTTTTTAAAATATTTGTATTACAGATAAATGGTAAGAGCAAGCACATCACACTACTTTTGAAAATAAAGAAAAAAAAATAAAAAGCTGAAATGAAGGACCATTCCGTAGTTTCAAACGAAAGGCAATCTTGTAATTTTTAGAATGAGGGCAAACTTGTAATTTTCATTCATGGCACCATAGCATTAACTTATTCTTTAATATAAAACTAGTTTGTGTCCGTGTGCGTTGCGAGACGCTAAGCCAAATATTTCTTACTTTCATAATATATGTGCTTTTGTTTTGGTTACTTACACATATAACTCATAACACGATCTTAATAAACGAATTAAAAACACTACCATAATGTTGCTAAAAAACTAAAATGATAGCAAGACTGTAATTCGAACTGGGGACAAACGTGTAATTTGTCAGGACCAATGAGCTAGTGACAGGCATGGCAAAATAAAACTAAATTGAGTAGACCAATTAAAACAAAACACCACAATCATTTTGACAAAAAAAACTAAAATTTTGCATTTGAATTACCGATTCGATTCGTTAGGGTACAACAAATTTTTCGTTTTGTTTAGACGGTGTAAAAAACCAAAGAAAAACAGAGAAAAAAAAAGGTTTTATTAAATCTTTGAAGACTATATAGTAAGTTTTAATGTTTGAGGGTAATACTTTTTTAAATCTTGACGACTATGTAATAAGTTTTAAAGTTTAAGGGCAGCAGCGTAAATTATTAAAGTACAGGGTTCTCGTTAGACACTTCTAAAAAAAATAATAAAAACAAAACAAATTGCCTCAAACATGATCCGAACCTGTGCGAGCGGGTTTAAAACCTACAAGCTTTCCCACCACAACATTTTTCTTAGTTGTGATATATTTTGTCTTCGCATGTATACATAGAGTTGTTGTAGTAAGAAAAAAAACATTATTTTAGTGGGTGCCAACCTTCTTCTTCCAGCAATTGCCGTCATTTACTAATGCGGCCCATGTTCAATGTGAACGTAGGGAATGTATTCAATGGGAGTTTTGAATATTATTTATTATTATATTGTAGTTTTCTGGATCATAAATTATAACTGTTACATTGAATATGTTAATAAAAAGGGTTAAACAGGCATATTTGTGTCAGTTTGTTAACATTTATGTTGTGATTGGATTCATGCATCTGACGCGATTTTCAAGTTCGTATCAAGTTCAAATTTAAAGTTTTTGTGTTCGCATCAACTTCAATATATCAACAGAGAAACACAACCTATTTAATATCTCTAATTTCACGAAGAACTAAATTGTTAAAAAATTGAAATGTGTATTTATTTAGAAATTCTTATAACTATGATTATTTGTAAAAAAACTGAACAAAAGTAAATTGAGTTGTAAACAATATGGAGAAAATAAATCAATTTTCAGGTTTCGGGTTGTGAAGCAAATTGAATAACCTAGTTTGTACCAACTAGAAATTATATATACAAGATTCATTATATTACTTGTTTCTATAGATAATTAAAAAGATAGTGTATTTAGATGCAATAATCAATGATATGAATCCGAATGATGAATGCAACCAAGTATTAACCTTAGTAATTACTTGTTCTAGGTATCAAGAACACATCAAATTCAATGGTTAATGGTAAAAGAAAAAAATGACAATCTAGAATTTAATCCCAATTATTGATAATCAAAACTAAATAATTGATACGAATTAAAGTTTAAACCCAAAAAAAGTTTAATCAAATCAGGTAAACGTAAAGATTTAACTAACCGAAAGATTAGGACAAAATCCAAATCCAAAAGCAAGTAAGAAATAGTTGAACTTGACCACTAACACGGACCTTAGTCCCGGAGATGATCACATGTGGTTTAACCGCTCATGCTCGTCATTGGATCTTCAATGGTTGTTTGGATCTTGATTGCATGAAGGAATTGAAAGAATGAGTGTTTAGAACTTTAAAATTCATATTTTGGAAGTAAAAAAATGGTTGTGAAGTGTGTCTTCTCATAATGTTAGGTCTGAGTTTACAAGGTTTGTGATTAGAAAACAGTTTAAGATCAAAACAATATTGAATTGTATAACAAAAGGATAAATAATCACAAACGAGAAGTCATCATCAACAATTGTGTTTCATAAATAATCCAATGATTACAAATGTTTTACAAATGATTGAATCTACAGACTCCCCCTCGACCAATTATTTAACAATTATGTTCGTAGAAAAGAGAATGTATGATGTGTAGTGATAAATAGATCACTAACAGGTGTGATCTATTTATACTAAGTATGAAAGCTCACTTTATGATCGGTTAAAATCACCCTGATAGAGACGTCTAATATTTCTAACAAAAAAGATTTCACATATGTTGCAAACATCTGTGCAAATCTAACATCTGTTCTAATTAGTCTAAACATTGATACAAAACAAGTACTCTTACGTTGGGAAACCTCTATTAGGACTATCATATATTGCTTTGATCCAAACATTTGCTTGGCCAGACAGATGTTTGGTTTTCTTCATCAAACCTTGGGTTTCAAACAGACTTTAGTTTCCAAAAGATCTTGTTTCTTTTTGAACAGCGATTCCAAGGCGTTGATCTGATGTTTGCTTATCTTCAACAGATGTTCCGATTTAGGTATTCAAGATTCACTATCTTTGGGGAGAGCCTGGTCCAATCCTCTGTTTATTTCTTGATCACTTGATCATGTTTTGGCTTTTGAATATCATCTATTCTTTTGTAGGTCCAACACGTAACCTAGAAGATAGGTTTAAATAAGGAGTGAAATCCTCAAAATTCGCGAGTTTGCTGACCCAACCCGAAGCGTAATATGCGCTGGGAGTACTTTTAGGACATGGGTCACAGTTATAATAAAAATTATATGTATAAATATAAAATTGTAAAGATACTCTTTTAACATAATTTTGGGAAACTGTAGTATCGATACCGTGTACAAATTCATACAAAATGAAATATGAAATACAACATATTTAAATAAACAGATTCAAATCGTTCTTTTGACAAGAGCTTGAGAAGTATCTTCTTGTACAATTTCCGCTACGAGAACTTGAACTGCGTCTCCTAGTGCGATCCTTCTTGGCTGCAAAAAATAAATAAACTGATGTTGACGGTTGTGGCTGTGGCTCGTGTTCAACACGCTTCCCTTAAAACCGATTTCACGCCTCTACTAAAGACGACGCGTCTGTTTCCCAGGGTACAATAGCCGAAGCAGTAAGTACCTGCCAAAGATGGCTCACGCACCCGAGGTTACACCAGATAAATTTATAGTATTAGAACTTGTGGAAAAATATGATACACAGGTGATGAAATCGTATAGAGAAAACATATTTCTCTATGTACCCAACACATGGGTCTTCAAGTATTTCTCTTTTTCAAAAACTCTCCATGATCATGGATTTTCTTGTATCCATTCTCTTGTATTTTTTTAGCCTTTTTTTTTCTCTATGTCAAAATGAGGCACATAGCCTACTATTTTTACAAGAGTTGAGAATAAGTGAAAAGTCTCACTTAATTAGAGACATAAACTCTAATAATAACAAATAAATTGACATAAAAACTCTACTTAAGAGTTTATCATCCATATGAAGAGTCTAGTAAATAATTATAATTTTACTAAATTATAATTTCACTAAATTAATATCCATTCACACTACATAAATTTCTAACATACTTTTCCTGCTATTTGCGCCCATCTTAGTGCAACTTGTGCATAGATTTGCTAACACCAGTGCAACATGTGCCCGTATCAGTGCAGCTTGCGCCTAACATAGGTTTCTTCCTATTTTTTCATACTCAATTTGCTGAAACAATCAAGATTCATATACTATGGCTCCCGTAACTCATTTTCTAGCCCGAGATATACCCATTTAGACTCTTTGACTCTTTTCTTTAATTCTCATTCCATCCTCTTGCTTTCAAACTCTCATTTAACTCTTGAAAAGCTTCCTTTAAGCTCCGAGTACCTACAATTCATATCACTTTCAAAGTAACCATGTTTTATAGCAACATGCATTTAAAATACATAACTAAATATATTAAAACATGGTTAAATATCCTCCCATCACATGCCCTTACCTAACCTTTTATGTAAATATAGTTAACCCAACTTGGGCAGAATCATATAATAATCATAATCTAAACTGGCTATTTGGAGTGGGCTAGGCCACTGACTTGTGAAACCAAATAAGACATTGCACCAAATTAACAACACTAATTAGTATTTACATCATATTTAAAGAAATTGATTTACTTTATCGGATCACAAGCAAGCAAGCAAGCTAGCAAACATTGCTTGATCAAGTAATTATCCATAATAACCCGGTTTAAAATTATCATTGTCATAAAAATTAATTGTCGAAATAATCATTACAAAGCTGAAGGATTCACTGCTCATACAAGGGCTGTCCGGTGTTCTAGTAAACGTGAGCCTACGTGATTGTTTCCACTTTCCCCTCTCTCTCCTCCTCACGCACGTTAGCTCACGGGGACCTTACTTGACTAACAAATTGTTTTTTAATTTCAGAAATGCTTAAACATTAAGGCAACTGAAATTTCTTGTAAATGTAACAACATTTTCTATAGCTATTTTTCTACAAGATGTTTTGTCATTACCACTTTAAAATATATATACATCTGTCCATCAAGTCAAAAGTCTTTTCTTAAAACTAGTTGACTTGACGTTTAGTTTTACTCATCAACAATTAAAAGTCTATTCAAGGAAAATGATGTAGTAAATCTAATCACAGACAAAGCAAGCAGCATGGGTTCATCAAGTAAGTATCCATAATAATAATAATAATAATAATAATATAATTAAATCCTGTTTAACGGCATCATCTTTTAAATAATCCCGGTACCTAATAAATCAAAATAACTTTTGTCACTTTATCATCCCTCTTTTGCAACTCGTCTTTTTCTTAGTCACTGTCACTAATTTATATATTTAATTTAATAGTCTCCACTAATCTAGAAGATTGCTAAGTTACTTTCCAAATATTATTTAGA
Organism: Scalesia atractyloides; assembly: GCA_947069175.1. Taxonomy (NCBI): domain Eukaryota; kingdom Viridiplantae; phylum Streptophyta; class Magnoliopsida; order Asterales; family Asteraceae; genus Scalesia; species Scalesia atractyloides. The sequence goes on from CAMTDV010000029.1 coordinate 14,239,333, forward strand.
AAGTCTGAATTCAATTTTTACAAATTCAAATAAAAAAGGATCTAACGAAAGATATATGTTCAATAATGTAAAGGAAACATGTATATATTAATAATAGGTAGTGTGAGCGAATTAACCGCTATAACCAATAACTGAATCACAAATGATATGATCAGACCGTTAAATGGATGGTTATGATTATGAAACTTTGTTTAACCGAGCAATCGGTTATGAAGTTTTGGTTAACCGATATAACTGAAACCGAACCAAACTTGTAATGTTAAGTTTATATAATGGATTTATGTTTTACATTAACCATATAGAGTTTTTTACTGTGATAAAAGTATGTTAATAACAAAAGGATCTTGATGTAGATGCCCTTTATTTTGATGAGAATTGGGGTGTTATGATCGTAATTTTTTTAGAATACCTTATTATATATAATCCCACATCGGTAGTTTAACCAAAAAGTATAATCTTGGTTTTCTTATAAAAAAGGCCCAAGCTAAGTCTAAACTTTGCACACTCCTATTTATTTCAGACTTTTCTTGGTCAATTAACCAAATCTCAACCGTGACCGACTTCATAATTAATTAACGGTAACCAAAGTTCGGTTATTGTTATGGTTGATGAAATTCCAATTTAATGGACCAGTTTGTCTACATAGGGACTAAATCCAAGAGCACAAAACACCTATTAGGCCAAATCATGTCACACGAAATGTTATGTGAACTGACAATACTTTGACCAGTCATTGTATCCATCTGTGGGTACCCTCCGACATTATTTCATTTCATATTATTTCAAGTTTCTCAATGTTTCACGATTTTCTTCAGGTCTTAGTGTACATTAATAGGCTAACATATGCGAATCATACAAAAGCGAATCATACAAAAGCTTGGTAGTCTCGGGGGCCAACGTGATTACGAAAGTGACATATGGAAGGCATACAAAGCCCAATTACAAGCAAAGCCCATGACATTTTCAATGTTTCATTTTTGAAACATCATGTTATCGTAAGTTTATTATTTTATGTTATGACGCACCCCAGAACGTAATCTTAAGTTTTTATGTATCTTGAAATCCCCAATTTATCAAGAAAGCTCACGACTTTGTTGCGTCGATTCCTGTAGATGTCTTCTAAACGCCATCCCTCTACAACGCGTGTTGAGAACTTTGACCCTCTTTGACCGCCGCATGGCTACTCAAATATCCAAGGAAATGGTCGCTGTTATCCCTAACATAGGTTCAATAGGCTCTTCAAGGGCCTACTCCTCAAGCAGCTCCTTTCGACCCAAATCTATCAAAGTGCTCCTATAAGCAATTCAAATCATGTGATCCTCCCAAGTACGAGGGCACCAAGGGTGCTATCGCCTTATATCGTTGGTTTGAAGAAATAAAGAGCATGCTCTTGTACTTTGATTGTCCCGAAGATCGCAAAGTGCCAAAGGTCGACTCATAGGTATAACTTTAACCTGGTGGAAAGGCGAGAAGAAAACTCAAGGTGCCGAAGCAGCCGTAGCCTTGACTTGGTTACAACTCAAGAAATCATGACCTGAGGGTTTTTCCCGCGTAGTGAAATCAAGAAGTTGGAAGGTAAGTTTTGGGCTCTGAAGCAAGTAGGCGGTGAGGATATGGCCAACAACAAGCGATTTCACGAGCTTAACCAGTTAGTCCCTTTTCACACCCCTTTAAGGACTCATAGCGAAATATATTGGGGGACTTCTGATGTAATCCAAGACCCAGTTCTGAGTAGTGAACCAACAACCCTTAAAGCTGCTATTCGTATAGCTTCCCAGCTCACTAAACATCGTGTCAAGGCAAGGGGATCTCAAGAGAAAAGAGGACAAAAGTTCGGCTAATAAGATTTCAGCAGAAGAGACAAAGGAAACAAACCTGAATCACCCTCTTGTTTCAATTCCACAAGGAAGCAAATGATAAGAATTATGTTGTAACCTCAACAACCCATCCATACAAGCCACATCCATTACCCAAGTTGTACCCAACACCGCTTAGCCAAACAAGAAACCCTACATTGGTCCTCACCCCCAATGCAACCATTGTCACTACCACCACCAACCCAATGTCCCTTCCTGATAGTGCACCAACTGTGGACGATATGGCCAACACTTGTCGTGCTACCCAAAACCAAGCTCCACCTCCTACTAAGAACATCATCCAAACCTAACAATAGCCAAACTACCCAATGGTGCCTTACGTTAGAGCTTGCTTTAATTGTAGGGATCCTACCCATTTTAGAAACTCATGCCCTAGATTGGTTAACATCATCAATGCTCAAGCTGAAGCTCAGTCAACCCAGTTAACCAGACAAATCAGACAAACTCGGCAAACCCGCCAACAAGGGGAAGAGTTTTCAACATCAATGTCAATCCAGCCAGGCCAATAATGACGAAGTGAATGGATAGCTCCTCCAACCCTTTCACCGTGGAAGTTTCGAAGTTCTATTTCAGATTATCATCATTTTCATATCATACTCTGATTTTTTTTGTAATCGTCATTTTATCATTTATACTTCGTATTATTGTTTACTTGTACAATTAGTACTGTCATTTCGCATCAATTATATTTCATGTTAAACTAAACATGGGAGTTTCTAAAGAACACTCAAAAGCAGTGTTAAACTAATCATGGGAGTTTATGTGTTAGTTTGGTTATGTGGTTGATGATTCCATTTATGTGGTTTTCATATGAAACGGTATCATTTTGGCGGTTTCTTCTTCTCAAGATCCCATATTGTGTCGCAAATTCCAGTTAGACTTCATGAGTATGTGTTACGACTTAGTAGCAAACCCCCTAGAAGTCATCTCTGTGGCATGACACTTTTCACTTACGTGTCTTTCGCATCAAAAAGTGATTCCTCTGTTCGGGTATCCAGACCTTACTAGGAACGCTACCGCTTCAATCAAGATCTAAGCCTTACTTTCGCATAACCTTGACATCTCTAAGACTTTTGTTACCTGATGCACTCAAGACGCAATCTTTGAATTCCTAGTGCTGATACTGACGATATCACTTATGCCTATAAGAAACCCTACACATCAACCTATACGAACGGTTTCCTCTTAATTTCGGGACAAAATTCTTAAAAGTAGGGAGACTATAACACCCGCAAAAAACAGTACTAGAAAAATGCGACCCATTTTGAAAATCGAATCCAAACCCTTATACACCGGAATTTTTTGCAAGACGAATAATCGATGAAGGAATTTATTTATTTACTAATTAATATTGTATTAATTAAATGAGGGATCTAAATATTAATCTTTAAACTAAAACTTTGTTAGTTTAGTTAGTTTGGTTAGAGGAGTGTCTAACTAAGTTATTGGTTAGTTAGGTTATTTTATAAACTGCAGGACCTAGTGATCATGTTTTGAAAGTTGTTGTAAGGGAAAGTTGTTGTAAGGGAAAACAAAAGAATAAAAAGAGCGTAGACCGCAGGACTCGAACCTTGGTCTCACCCGAATCACTAAAACAAATCAACACACCACACCACTCCACCACTCCTATGTTGTTAATTATTGTCACAACCCCGACCCGCAGTGGAAAATAAGAGTCGGGCATAATTGGGTTATCACCAAAGCACATGACATTTACTATTATGTTTCATAATTAAATGAAGTCAAAGTTACATTTCTCAAACCTTCAAACATGTTCATTCATTACAAAGGAAAATAACCAACATAATAATCCAAGCATTAAATCATTTTATTTCTTCTAATCCAGGCCCTACGTGTTCCTAGCTGCTGCTGGTTCACCTGTATCATGTGTAAAAATGGGAGGTTTTTGGGTCAACATAAGTTGGCGAGTGAACCTTATAGATAAACATTTAATAATGATTTTCTGGTTAGTTTATCAATAAAATATTGTGCATAATCATAAAAGAGCATACGTATGAAATCAAGCAATGGCAACATCAGTTACAATTATAGCATACATTAACATTTGATAACATACATGATCATAACCAACATCATATGAAAATTAACATAAATGAACTGTGAGATCAAGGCTCAATCAAACGGAGCCGATCGTATTGCATGAACTGAAAATGTAAATTGAACTGTGTGCTCAAGGCTCAATCAAACGGAGCCGAGCGTATTGCATGATCTGAAATGTAAATTGAACTGTGCACTCAAGGCTCAATCAAACGGAGCCGACGTATTGCATGAACTTGAAATGTAAATAACCGATCAAGGCTCAATCAAACGGAGCCGATCGTGCGGGCACGCCTTGATCAACCACATAATAAAATGGGATCAAACTCAACCTCGAGGGATGGGAGCTACGCCTCAGCAATTGCATGTACTGAAATAATAACTTGCAAACAATTCTAACTACTGAACAGCAACAACTAACACACATGTCATGATATGATATATGCACAATAACTTAGTTATAATAAGTAATTGAATAAGACACATGATACACCCCAAAAATATGATTAAAACGGGAATTTGAAGGGTTCACTCACATTGGGTGCGTTGGATTTGAATTGGTGAGATGCGCACGATTTAGACGAAACGAGTTAACGAGGAAATCACTGACCTAAATAATAATGGGAAAAATATATTAAATGGATGGATTCTATTAAAGATTTTTAATGGGATTTTTAGATATATTTTTGTGAGTTTTATGGCTATTTTCTATCCTTAAAAATGTTATTTTTAAGTATTTTTAATTGATTTTTAATTTAAATAAAACAAATAATTATTAAAAAAAAAAAAAAAAAATTTTTTTACTGTTTGACCGTTGACCGTTGACCGTTGACCGGTTCGGTCAACGGAAATTCTTGCGCCGAGCGGGATTCGAACCGGTGACCTTCCGTTCACGCGCACGTAGCTCTACCAACTGAGCTACGTGACTAACCCGTTAGAAATCTAGTTTTAATTATATTAATACACTTATTCGAATTTACCAAAATTCCTTTATTTTACAAAAACGTTTTATTCTCATTGAACCGGTGTTGGTGTCGAGACTCGATCGCGTGACGTGCAGTTTGTGTTGCACACAGTCCACCGCTGGACTGTGTGTCTAACCCGTTATATTCTTGAATTATATTATACTTAACAACTACTCAATCTAACCCGGTTAGTTTTATGAATAAAAAGGAAATGTTATTACGCAGCGTGTGTGTGTAGCAAGGATCGAACTCGGGACTTGTATATAAACTTTGCACACAGTCCACCGCTGGACTGTGTGTCTAACCCGTTAATTATCCGAGTTTTATTTATTCTTATCTCGATTTTTGATTCATCTTCTTCATTGCACTTACTGGTTTTTTTACACAGACAACTGATTCATGGTTCTACTACTTAAGTATCATGCCTACTAGTTTGAATGAATAAACCGAACAGTTTGGGGAAAGGAATACCGGACAGTCGTCTTCTTCAGGAAGTCCGGCGAGAACAGAAAACTCTGTTTTTGAAACTTCGGCTGAGAGGGCTAATCAACAGAATTTAAGAGTTAGATTCGAAATTGAACCAGAGTACATGGGTTTTTAGCACGATTGAATGTGTTTACCGTCAACTAGCGTGGTTCCGGCAATTTCCAGAATTTCTCCGGCGAAACCAGAAATCCAGCAAAGTCTTCTGTGACTGACTTTGAGTGACGGAAAAATGTTAGTAGTGTCCTAGCAATAGATTGAAACGGCAAGAGAGGAAATTCTTACTGGTTTATGTTGAATACGGTTTTCCGGCGAGAGTTGCAGAAAATTCCGGCGACAGTTTTCTTGTGCTCAAATGACTTGAAAACGCGACGAAAATGGCTTTGAGTGTATTTGAGACAGTTCAGAATCGTATATATGATTGGAGACGGAATTATTTGTAACTTAAATGTCTTTCGGTTTCAAAACTCAACAATTGAAGTTCATTCAATCTAAACTTTAGTTAGAAACCGATATGCGTCGTTATAAGTTAATTAAACGAACGAAAACTGATCTGACGATTTGGCTTACCGATTTCCGTTACTCAAATATCAGATAACCGTTAAACCGAGTTTGCGTATAAAATTTAATCGTTTCATAATACTAACAGAAAACAACTTGTGGCGGAGTGGTTTGGAAATGGATAGATAAATCGTTGGAGGCAGTTGACCCGGGTTCGAGTCCGGTCAGCTCCAACTATTTTTTATTTATTTTATTTTAACTTTTTATCAAAAATAATTTTTATAGATTAGTTTATATATTAATTATGTAACGTTTAAACTCAAAATATTCATAAATACTTAATGAAATTTCGTAACTTGGTATTTGATTACAAAACGAAGCGGGTTTTGGAGACCCGATTTATACAAATGTTACAGTATCCCCTACTTTGAGGAATTTCGTCCCGAAATTCAAACAGTTGATGTAGTAGGGAAAAGATGAGGGTATTTTTCACGCATTGAGTCTTCACGTTCCCAAGTAAATTCAGGTCCCCGTTTCGACTCCCAGCGTACCCTAACAATAGGAATGCGACTTCGACGTAGACGCTTTTCTCCATAATCCATAATCTCTACTGGCCTTTCGATAAAATGCATGGATTCATCAATCTGAATATCCTCTAGTGGAATATGAAGATTCTCATCAGCGAGGCACTTCTTCAAGTTCGACACGTGGAATGTGGGATGAATTCTGTCGAGTTCTTCCGGTAGGTCAAGCTTGTATGCTACAGGACCTACTCTTTCGAGTATTTTGAAAGGTCCTACGTAACGTGGTGCTAGCTTTCCCTTTTGCCCAAAACGAACTACTCCCTTCCACGGTGACACTTTTAAAAGCACATGATCACCAACGCTAAACTCCAAGGGCTTCCGTCGTTTATCTGCGTAACTCTTTTGACGACTTTGAGCCGCTAGAAGATTGTTTCTGATTTGATGAATCTTATCTGTTGTTTCTGGATCAATTCCGGACCAGTAATTTGAGCTTCCCCAATTTCGTGCCAACAAACAGGAGATCGACACTTTCGACCATATAAAGCTTCAAAAGGTGCCATGCCGATACTAGAATGATAACTGTTGTTGTACGAAAATTCGACTAACGGTAGGTGGGCGTCCCAATTTCCCTTGAAGTCTATGACACATGCTCTAAGCATATCCTCAAGGGTTTGAATGGTGCGCTCAGATTGTCCATCAGTTTGGGATGATAGGCTGTACTGAGATCTAATCGAGTGCCCATAGCGGATTGTACTGCCTGCCATGTACGTGAGGTGAAACGACCATCACGATCAGAAATAATACTTAATGGAACTCCATGACGGCTGACGATTTCGCTGATATAAATACGAGCAAGCTTTTCGTTCTTAAAATCTTCTCGAATAGGAATAAAGTGAGCTGATTTTGTGAGTCGGTCTATAATCACCCATATAGTGTCATACCCACTAGAAGTGCGAGGTAACCCGGTAATAAAATCCATGGTTATATTTTCCCACTTCCAGACAGGTATTTCTGGTTGGACCAGAAGTCCTGAGGGTCTTTGGTGTTCAGCCTTTACTTTAGAACAAGTGAGACACTTGGAAACAAAAACGGCAATATCTTTCTTCATTCCAGGCCACCAATAGGTGTACCGTAGGTCTTGATACATCTTATCGCTCCTGGGTGTATAGAATATCGCGACTTATGGGCTTCATGCATGAGTGTTTCACGAAGATTGATATGGTTAGGAATCCATATACGATCTAGGTAATACAAAATACCATCAGATTTAGTTTCCAGCTTTAGCTCGGCTCCACAGGACATCTCCTTTTGTACATCTTCCTCTGTTATTGAAACGTGTTGAGCCTCTCGAATTTGATCCTTAATATTGGTTATAATTTGCGAACATAGAATATGAATGGAGTTCGCATACCCCTTTCGACTAAGTGCATCAGCCACCACATTCGCTTTACCAGGGTGGTATTTGATTTCACAGTCGTAATCATTTAGAAGTTCGACCCATCTGCGCTGCCTCATATTTAACTCTTTCTGATTGAAGATGTGTTGTAGACTCTTATGGTCAGTGTATATTTCACACTTCGTGCCATAAAGATAATGTCTCCATATCTTAAGAGCGAATACAACGGCTCCCAGTTCAAGGTCATGAGTGGTGTAGTTCTTTTCGTGAGTCTTGAGTTGCCTTGAGGCATAAGCTATAACTTTTCCTCTTTGCATGAGAACGCAACCTAACCCTTGCCCTGACGCGTCGCAATAGACTACAAAATCATCACAACCTTCAGGAAGAGTGAGAATTGGTGCATCACAAAGTCTTTGCTTGAGGGTTTGGAAAGCTTCTTCTTGCTTGGGCCCCCATACAAATGGTTTCCCTTTATGGGTTAAAGCCGTGAGTGGCACCGCAATGCGAGAAAAGTTTGAAATGAATCGACGATAGTAACCAGCAAGTCCAAGAAAAGACCTTACTTCAGTTGGCGTACGTGGAGCTTGCCATTCTTGAACTGCTTTGATCTTTGATGGGTCCACATGTATTCCTTTGTCATTGACTACATGCCCAAGAAATTGCACCTCTTTTAACCAGAATTCACATTTTGAGAACTTGGCATAAAGCTTTTCCTTTTCTAGAAGTGCAAGAACAAGCCGCAGATGACGCTCATGATCAGCTTTAGATTTTGAATAGATAAGAATATCGTCAATGAACACAATAACAAATCGATCAAGGTAAGGTTTGCAGACTCTATTCATTAGGTCCATGAAAACAGCTGGTGCGTTGGTTAATCCAAACGGCATAACCATGAATTCATAGTGACCATATCGAGTTCGAAAAGCAGTTTTAGGGACGTCTTCTTCATGCACCCTAAGCTGATGATAGCCCGATCGAAGGTCGATTTTCGAAAAGCAACTGGCACCTTGTAGTTGGTCTAGGAGGTCATCTATACGAGGTAAAGGATATCGATTTTTGATAGTTAACTTGTTGAGCTCTCTGTAATCGATGCACATGCGGAAAGATCCATCCTTCTTCTTTACAAAAAGTACAGGTGCACCCCAAGGCGATGAGCTGGGGCGTATAAATCCCTTGTCAGTCAACTCTTGCAATTGACTGGCTAGCTCTTGCATTTCAGAGGGGGCTAACCTATATGGAGATTTTGCCACTGGTGTAGCACCAGGTATAAGATCGATACGAAACTCGACATCTCTGATTGGAGGAAGTCCTGAAATGTCGTCAGGAAAAACTTGTGGAAAATCTTTTACAACAGGAATATCTTCAAGTTCTTTTCTGCGGTCCCCTTCTTGATGATATGGGCTAAAAACGCGACATAATTCTTGCGAAGGTATTTCTGAGCTTGAAGGCAAGACATTAAGTTGAGTCCTTTCGCCGAGGTTTCTCCAATAATTCGAAGAGTCTGACCGTTTGAAAGAGGAATACGAATAAATTTCTCACGACATACAACTTCCGCATTATGCTGACTAAGCCAATCCATTCCGACTATGATGTCGAAACTTCCCAGCTTCATAGGAATAAGATCGACTGAGAAATCGTGATTGTTTTAGGGTGAGCGTACAGTTGCGTAAAATAGAATCTAACGAAACTGGTTTTCCATCTGCAACTTCCACTGTTATAGATTCCGCGAGCTTATCTCGATTTTTACTTAAGATGGGTTCAAACTCTAATGACACGAAACTTCTATCCGCACCAGTATCAAATAACATAGAGGCATATCTACCATTTATAAGAAACGTACCGTTGACCACATTGCCGTCAGCTCTGGCCTGGTTTGCGTTAATATTGAAAGCCCTTCCTCTAGCAGGTGGAGGAGCTTGGTTTGCTTGGTTCACAGGGTTGGCTTGGGCCTGAGCATGAATAATATTGACCAGCCTTGGACATGAGTTCCTGAAATGACTTGGATCCCCACAATTGAAACAGGCCCGCATAGGTTGGCCCATAGGGTAGTTGGGTTGGTAGTATGTTTGGGCTAAATGTTGAGTGGGTGGAAATGGTTGTTGTTGTTGGGCTTGACCCATAAATTGTTGATGGGTTTGGGTTATAGGTTGGTGGCGATTTGTTCGTTGAGGTGCGCGGCATGTTTGTGCAAGGTGTCCAGCGCGACCGCAGCTGGTACAAGTACTGGCAAGGATAGTCAGGGAAGTGGTGATACTGACAACGGTTACATTTTGGTAGTGGTCCTGTGTATGGTTTTTTGTATGGCGCGGGTGGAGGAGTGGCTTGAGTGATGGGTGCAGCAGGAACAGGGGTGTTGGTGTGGGTGACTGCAAAGTTCCTGTTGTTGCGCTTCCTCTTGTTACCAAATTTAGAGGAAGGAGTGTGGTGGTTTGAGTTTGTCCCTCAGCAGGAGCTTTCTTCTTTCTTCCTTGAACTTCCCATTACGAATTCGGTTTTCGGTTAGTTCTGTTGCCAACACCATGGCAGCTTCGAGTGTTACCGGTGAAACACTGAGGACCGAATCTTGGATTTTCGAGGAAGTCCTCGAATGTAATGTTCGATCAGACGGTAGGTTGGAGTGAATAAGTTTGGTACCATCTGGTTCAACTCCAAGAACCGTTTGTTGTAAGTAGAGTGATCACCATCTTTTTGTTTCAGGCATGAAATTCATCTTCCAATTTCTTAATCTCACTCCTAGGACAGAAACGCCTAGTCATGATCTCCCTTAACTCCTCCCAAGTTAAGGACATCGCATCTTCCATTCCCCTCTTTCCCTTCTCAGTATTCCACCAAGTGAGAGCTACACCAAGTAGTCTCCCGGTGGCATAACGAACTTTGCGATCCTCCGGACAATCGCAGTTTAAGAAAACGTTTTCCATCTCCTCGAACCAACGTTGGAGAGCAGTGACTCCCTCAGTCCCTTCGAATTTTGGGGGATCGCAAGACTTAAAATGTTTGTAGGTGCATTTGCCGGTAGGAGGGTCGTTGATGATCTGGTCCTGTTGTTGAGGAGGGTTAGTAGGATTTGCAGCAAGAGCTTGTTGTACTTGTACTACGATGTCAGGTAATATCGTGGCCATTTGGTTGGCGATATGAGTGGCCAATCGTTCCTGAGACTTTTCCGATTTCCTACTCCTTCGATGCGATCTATACGACATCTACAGGATCATAAAATGAGAAGATTGTGAGTTTATGGTATCTTTTAGGTGTCATGTGTCTTAAAAAAAATGAAAATAACATAAATATCAATAATGCAACTACATCCGAAGGATGTCTTGGGTTCGCTCATGTTGGGCCTCAAATGTCCCCCATACCTTCACCTATATAGTCATGTGGGCCCCCATGGCTATTGGTTTGGTAGGATTCACATTAGTATTGGCAATTTAACACTCGCATCCCCCGAATGCTAACCACAAAATATGTTTCATGAGATGTTTGGTCGGAACGTGTCCAGGTGTAGACACAATGACAACTCAAAGTGGGATTAGCTCTCACGACGTTTGGTATAGCATGCTTTGGCCTAATAGGTATTTCGTACTCTCATCGTTGGTCCCCAGGTAGGCAAACTGGTCCTTTATTTTGGATTTATACGAATGCCAGCCTAGACAGGACGTTCCGACTACCGGTACTAGTACCCTTCCAGTTACTACATGCCCGTCATGAGAACTCACTTTGATGAGATTTGAAAACACGAAAATCGTTGTAAAATCAATCATGATGTGGTGTGTGCTTGCATGGATGTGATATGTTATGATCATACGATTTCATGATAAGCATTATTTGATAATACATACTTATGAACATGCTTGAACAATATCAAATGTAACATGTTAACATAAACATATAAACATCATGAAATTTGGCATATAACACACAAAATTCTTATAAGTTTCTAATCGACTATAGTATAGGCTCTAAGGGTCTAATAACCTATCCTATATCCCTATAGTCATAGCTCTGATACCAATCTGTCACACCCCGACCCGCAGCGGAAAATAAGAGTCGGGCATAATTGGGTTATCACCAAAGCACATGACATTTACTATTATGTTTCATAATTAAATGAAGTCAAAGTTACATTTCTCAAACCTTCAAACATGTTCATTCATTACAAAGGAAAATAACCAACATAATAATCCAAGCATTAAATCATTTTATTTCTTCTAATCCAGGCCCTACGTGTTCCTAGCTGCTGCTGGTTCACCTGTATCATGTGTAAAAATGGGAGGTTTTTGGGTCAACATAAGTTGGCGAGTGAACTTATAGATAAACATTTAATAATGATTTTCTGGTTAGTTTATCAATAAAATATTGTGCATAATCATAAAAGAGCATACGTATGAAATCAAGCAATGGCAACATCAGTTACAATTATAGCATACATTAACATTTGATAACATACATGATCATACCAACATCATATGAAAATTAACATAAATGAACTGTGAGATCAAGGCTCAATCAAACGGAGCCGATCGTATTGCATGAACTGAAAATGTAAATTGAACTGTGTGCTCAAGGCTCAATCAAACGGAGCCGAGCGTATTGCATGATCTGAAATGTAAATTGAACTGTGCACTCAAGGCTCAATCAAACGGAGCCGAGCGTATTGCATGAACTTGAAATGTAAATAACCGATCAAGGCTCAATCAAACGGAGCCGATCGTGCGGGCACGCCTTGATCAACCACATAATAAAATGGGGATCAAACTCAACCTCGAGGGATGGGGAGCTACGGCCTCAGCAATTGCATGTACTGAAATAATAACTTGCAAACAATTCTAACTACTGAACAGCAACAACTAACACACATGTCATGATATGATATATGCACAATAACTTAGTTATAATAAGTAATTGAATAAGACACATGATACACCCCAAAAATATGATTAAAACGGGAATTTGAAGGGTTCACTCACATTGGGTGCGTTGGATTTGAATTGGTGAGATGCGCACGATTTAGACGAAACGAGTTAACGAGGAAATCACTGACCTAAATAATAATGGGAAAAATATATTAAATGGATGGATTCTATTAAAGATTTTTAATGGGATTTTTAGATATATTTTTGTGAGTTTATGGCTATTTTCTATCCTTAAAAATGTTATTTTTAAGTATTTTTAATTGATTTTTAATTTAAATAAAACAAATAATTATTAAAAAAAAAAAAAAAAAATATTTTTTTACTGTTTGACCGTTGACCGTTGACCGTTGACCGGTTCGGTCAACGGAAATTCTTGCGCCGAGCGGGATTCGAACCGGTGACCTTCCGTTCACGCGCACGTAGCTCTACCAACTGAGCTACGTGACTAACCCGTTAGAAATCTAGTTTTAATTATATTAATACACTTATTCGAATTTACCAAAATTCCTTTATTTTACAAAAACGTTTTATTCTCATTGAACCGGTGTTGGTGTCGAGACTCGATCGCGTGACGTGCAGTTTGTGTTGCACACAGTCCACCGCTGGACTGTGTGTCTAACCCGGTTATATTCTTGAATTATATTATACTTAACAACTACTCAATCTAACCCGGTTAGTTTTATGAATAAAAAGGAAATGTTATTACGCAGCGTGTGTGTGTAGCAAGGATCGAACTCGGGACTTGTATATAAACTTTGCACACAGTCCACCGCTGGACTGTGTGTCTAACCGTTAATTATCCGAGTTTTATTTATTCTTATCTCGATTTTTGATTCATCTTCTTCATTGCACTTACTGGTTTTTTTACACAGACAACTGATTCATGGTTCTACTACTTAAGTATCATGCCTACTAGTTTGAATGAATAACCGAACAGTTTGGGGAAAGGAATACCGGACAGGTCGTCTTCTTCAGGAAGTCCGGCGAGAACAGAAAACTCTGTTTTTGAAACTTCGGCTGAGAGGGCTAATCAACAGAATTTAAGAGTTAGATTCGAAATTGAACCAGAGTACATGGGTTTTTAGCACGATTGAATGTGTTTACCGTCAACTAGCGTGGTTCCGGCAATTTCCAGAATTTCTCCGGCGAAACCAGAAATCCAGCAAAGTCTTCTGTGACTGACTTTGAGTGACGGAAAAAATGTTAGTAGTGTCCTAGCAATAGATTGAAACGGCAAGAGAGGAAATTCTTACTGGTTTATGTTGAATACGGTTTTCCGGCGAGAGTTGCAGAAAATTCCGGCGACAGTTTTCTTGTGCTCAAATGACTTGAAAACGCGACGAAAATGGCTTTGAGTGTATTTGAGACAGTTCAGAATCGTATATATGATTGGAGACGGAATTATTTGTAACTTAAATGTCTTTCGGTTTCAAAACTCAACAATTGAAGTTCATTCAATCTAAACTTTAGTTAGAAACCGATATGCGTCGGTTATAAGTTAATTAAACGAACGAAAACTGATCTGACGATTTGGCTTACCGATTTCCGTTACTCAAATATCAGATAACCGTTAAACCGAGTTTGCGTATAAAATTTAATCGTTTCATAATACTAACAGAAAACAACTTGTGGCGGAGTGGTTTGGAAATGGATAGATAAATCGTTGGAGGCAGTTGACCCGGGTTCGAGTCCGGTCAGCTCCAACTATTTTTATTTATTTTATTTTAACTTTTTATCAAAAATAATTTTTATAGATTAGTTTATATATTAATTATGTAACGTTTAAACTCAAAATATTCATAAATACTTAATGAAATTTCGTAACTTGGTATTTGATTACAAAACGAAGCGGGTTTTGGAGACCCGATTTATACAAATGTTACAATTATATCCTTATCTGCTTTGTTTTTAAACTAAACCTGTGCATGCTTTTGAATCTCTTAACTTGCTGCCCAAGAACGCAATCCTCATCGGATCCTTTTAATATCTCCAAATTGTCCTCCAAAACTCGAAATCTAGTTACCACTTGTGTCAATTGTGAACCTGGACATGATTCCAAGCGAACCCCACACATAAAATCACTCAAATCCTTTTAAACATTTGTCCGGGGAAACTTTTGAAAATCAAATTTTGTAAGAGATTTGAGCAGTGAATAGTTGATACACTATAAATACACGTTCTAAATTGTTTCCTTAGACATTTACACCATTCAAATCATTTCGTAACACATGGTTCCGTTCTACAAGATCGCCAGAAAAAAAACCTTTGCCGGAATACAATTTGCTTCGCCGGAGCATTTTGAAACCCGACAACTCGTCATATACAGTATACATATGTTTAAATGTTATGATTGTTGGTAATCCATATAAACAAACATGGCTTGTTACTTTGTTATAGTTGTTGCAGATTGATATAATAGGCTAAGGTGTCATTTGTTGCAGGAGTTAAAGTATGAGGTCTTGACTGTAATTTTCAGGGGTTAAAGTGTAACTCTAGGGTTAAAGTGTAAATTCTGAAGATTTTTGATATAAAAGAGATGAAAGAGAAGAAACAGTTCAGTCTGCGCAATAATTCTAGGGTTTTCTTCAGTTTCTCTATGTATTGTCTTGTTTGTCTGTGTTGATCTTTGTGATCGTTGTGGTTTGAAGATCTTGAGGTATCTGTAGTTGTGTTCTCTTTGTATCTTTGTTTGATCATTCAACAGATTATGCTAATCTGCTGAAGTGATCTTTGTATTGTTCAGATCTTAAATTCTTGAGATCTAGGGTTTGGTTGGGTGATTTTGGGTTGGATAAACTATAATATGTACGTCACCTGTTTTGTCGCTATTTTGGTGTTTATTTTGTGCTGGTTCAGTTCATACCATTTTACATTGGTTTGGCTCTTGTGATTGATTCTAGAGTTTCCACTGTCTGATATAGGGTTTGATCTAGTTATTTGTTGTTTTTTTATAAATATTGTTGTCATAGAACTATTTTTATCGTTTCTTGGAGTGTCTGCAGGTATAGATCTGGTTAGATCCGAACAGATCTGGTGTTGTTCAAACCCTAACAAAGGTTTGGTGGAATTATAAAGAAGAAGATCTTTGTTATTCTATTTGGAGATTGTTTTGGTCTCTGAACCCTAGAAGGTTCAGGGCAAACCAACTAGATATTCTTTCATACTGGTTTTCTTGAATCTATTTTATAACACTAGAAGGTTATAAGGTGGATCTGCTTGGGAGTTAAACGTTGTTGTGAGAATTTTCTATTCTCTTCTTTTTATTTTCTTGTTGTTTCATATGCATTGAGGTGTCTAGGCATTTATGTTACCGGACTAGTCGGGCCAGCACTTGATTGAGTCTGTCTGTTTGGTTTGTTTTGTATACTGTGTTTTTTCTGTTTGAGTAATAGTCTGAGTCTGCAACTGTGTTATGCTTGTCCATGCACCTATAGAGTGATGAACCTGGAATCTGGCCTCTGATACAATTTTGCATTTTTTGTTTATTGTTAATATTCTATCTTGTTGTTTGATTCTTGATTGTCATTAGGGTGATACTGGTAGTTCTTCGCAGACCTTAATAAGCATATTAGATATTGGGGACCCATTATACCTTCATCCTAGTGATTCTAGTTCTTTAACCATTGTTAGTGTTAAGTTGAAAGGGACTGAAAACTATTCAGTATGGTCTAGTTCTATGAAGTTAGCTTTGGAAGCCAAAAATAATTTTGGACTCATAGATGGTAGTTGTAAAAGATCTGAGGATGATGATGTCCGTGCTTGTCAATGGGATAGATGTAACTCTGTCGTATTAACATGGCTTTTAAATTCAGTATCGAGGAAATGTTTTGGGGCAAGTTTTTTTCAAAATATGCTTGGAGGATTTAAAAGAAACCTATGACAAGATAGATGGTTCTGTAGTTTATGATTTATATAAAAAGATAAATTATATTTCACAAAATAGAAGTTCAGTAGCTGATTATTATAATAGACTAATAACTACATGGAAGCAGTTTGATGCAATGCTTAAACTGCCCACTTGTTCTTGTAAAGCAGCAAAAGATTATAATGATTTCTCAGCTTTAATTAAACTAATGCAATTTCTTATGGGTTTAGATGACATTTATCAACCAGTAAGAACAAACATATTAACGAGAGAATCATTTCACCTGTTAAGGTTGCTTTTGTAGTGGTTTCTATGGAGGAATCACACAGGTTGTCAAGTAATGATTCTAAAAGTCAGAGTGTGTCATTTATATCTAAACCTAATCAATCTTTTAAGTCTAAAAGAAGAATGAATAATCAAAGAGGACCTAATCCAAATTTAAAGTGTACATATTGTAATATGATTGGTCATACTGTGGATAGGTGTTTTGGGTTGTAGGATATCCTACTGGGTTTAAAAGGAGAACTAATAGTAATAGCTCTACATCTGTTAGAAATAATTTCACTAATAAGTCTAATGCTGTTGTTGGGTCATCTGCTAGTGTTTCTGCTTCTAGTTTACCTTGTACTTTTGAGCAGATAGTAAAGTTGTTGAGTTTAGTTGGTGAAAAGAGATGGTGTTGATTCACCTAATGTGGGAGGTGAGTCTTGTAGTGTTCAAAACTTTGCTAGCTGTTCCAGTACAGTGTTTTTTAGAAATAACTTGAGTTGGATAATTGATTCTGGGCAAGTCAACACATGATAAACAGTGATAAAGACATGTATAATACAATAGATGTTTCTGAATTTGATCATAAAGTAGGTCACCCAAATGGAACAAGTGTTAAAGTTTTGAAAATTGGTAATGTAAAATTAATTGACAATGTTGTTTTACATGATGTTTTCTATGTCCCAGGGTATAATGTTAATTTGTTGTCTGTTCATAGGTTAGCTAAAGATAATTATATAAGTGTTGTGTTTAATCAGAATAGTTGTATGCTACAGGATTCCAAATCAAGGAAAATCCTGGTGACTGGTAATCAGGATAGTGGTCTATACTTTGTGGGTAATAATGGTAATCTCGTAAATGTATGCTTTAATAGTTTTTTAAAATCTGGTTTGTGGCATAGTAGGTTAGGTTATCCTTCTGATCAGGTTCTGGCTGTGTTGAAAAAGAACTTTGATGTAAAAAATATTGTGCATGGGCCTTGTGAGATATGTCATAGGGCTAAACAAGTTAGAGTACCCTTCCCATTAAGTGAACACAAAACTAAATCGGTAGGAGATTTAATTCATTTAGACTTGTGGGGTCCCTACAAAGTTCCAAGTTATGAAGGTTTTAAGTATTTTCTTACAGTTGTGGATGATTTTTCTAGATTCGTATGGTGTTATTTCTTGTCTAACAAATAGAAGTTTTTGAGAATTTTAAAATTTTTATGAATTGGTTCTTACACAGTTTAAGAAAAAATTAAAAGTTTTGAGAAGTGATAATGGAACTAAATTTGTTAATAATCAAATGAAAATGTTTTGTGAGTTTAGAGGAATATTACATCAAACCTCATGCTCCTATACACCACAACAGAATGGTGTGGTGGAAAGGAAACATAGGCATCTTTTAAACACAACTAGAGCATTGATGTTTCAAGGAGGTTTGCCACTTAGATTCTGGTCAGACTATATTCTAACTGTTGTGTACTTAATCAACAGGTTACCCTCTTCTGTGTTAGGTGTAGAAGTCCTTATGAAGTAGTTTTTGGTTTTGAGCCCTCATTACAACATTTAAGGAACTTTGGTTGTCTTTGTTTTAGTGCTATATTAACTAAAACATATAAGTTTGCTTATCATGCTGATAAGTGTGTACTTATTGGTTATTCAAATGTTAAAAAAAGGTATAAATTGTGGAATCTAGATAATAAAAAGGTTTTTTTATTCTAGAGATGTTTAATTCTATGAAAATGTTTTCCCTTTTAAAACTAAACTGAATAATCCACAAGATGTTTTATATGATATTACCTTACATAATTTTTTTTTTGATATGTATGAAACAATGTCAACTGAAGTTCCACTAGTACCCAATGATGAAGAGGGTACAACTGGTGCTCATGATTACTACAGTGATGATCAGCAATCATTGTCACCCTCTACATCTGTCACTGCCCAAAATATTGAAGATGTTCAACATGAAATAACTGGGCAGATGAGTAGTAGTTCTCTCGGCAACAATGGCGGGGTAGAGGACACAAAAAAATTTGATGATTTTGTAGTTGAAGGGAAAATTAAGTATGGGATAGAAAAGACTGTTAGCTATACAAATTTGTCTGTCGATAATTTTTGTTTGATTGCTTCTTTGAATAATTTTGTTGAACCTACACATTATAATGAAGCTGTAAAAGATCCTAGATGGGTAGAGGCTATGAACAATGAAATGCAAGCTTTATATAGGAATAACACTTGGGTGGTTGTTGATTTGCCTAAGGGTAGAAAACCCAATGGTTGTAAGTGGGTTTATAAAATTAAATATAAAGCTAATGGTGAGATTAGGAGGTATAAGGCTAGATTAGTGGCTAAAGGGTTCAATAATAGATTTTGGAGAAACCTTTTCTCCTGTGGTAAAAATGGTAAAAATGGTAATTGTTAGAATTATTTTGAAGTTAGCTATTAATAATAATTGGACATTAATAATGCCTATCTATATGGGTCTTTAACTGAAGATGTTTTTATGACATTGCCTCAAGGATATTTCAATAATGATAAAATAAAAGTATGTAAGCTTGTTAAGTCACTTTATGGGCTGCAGCAAGCCCCAAGAAAGTGGAATGAGAAGTTAACATCTGTGTTAGTTAATATGGGGTTTATACAAAGTTTATGTGACCATTCTATGTATATTATGTGTAAACAAGATGTTTTTTTTGGTGTTGTTAGTATATGTAGATGACATTGTTTTAACTGGTAACAATAAGTCAGAAGTTGAGAAAGTTAAAAAATGTTTAAAGGATAATTTTCAAATAGAAGATTTGGGAATACTTAAATATTTTCTTGGTATAGAAGTTTTGTCTTAAGATGATTCTATTTGTTTGTCTCAAAGAAAATATTGTTTAGAGCTTTTAAATGAATTTGATTATTTAGGCTGCAAGCCTCTTGGAACACCTATTGAACAAAGTCATCTAGTTACAAATAAAACTAGTAGAAACCAAATTTGTTAGAAAATGTTAATGGTTATCAAAGGTTGATTGGCAAATTAATTTATTTGTCTTTAACAAGACCAGACATTAGTTATACAGTTCAATTCCTAAGTCAGTTTATGCATAAGCCTTGTCAGTCACATTTAGACATTGCTTTGAGACTGTTAAGGTACTTAAAGGAATGTCCAGGTAAAGGTGTTATATTCAGGAAAACAAGTGGGTTTTAGTTATTAGGATTTGTTGATGCTGATAGGGCTAAGTGTATTGTCACTAGAAGATCAGTTACAGGATTTAGTGTATTTCTAGGAGATACATTCATCTCCTGGAAAAGTAAAAAAGCAGAATGTTGTGTCCAGGTCCACAGCTGAGGCTGAGTACAGGGCTATATGCTCAACAACCTGTGAGATTATATGGATCATAAATGTTTTACAAGAATTAAATGTTAAGCATAGTTTGCCTGTAAAATTATTTTCTGATAGCAAATCAGCTATTTCCATTTCTTTAAATATTGTTTTCCATGAAAGAACAAAACACTTTAAATTGGACTTGCCTTTTCTGAGAGAAAAAATAGCAAGTGGGATGATTGAACCACATAAAATCGCTACTGACATTCAAGTAGCAAACATTCTTACAAAAGGTCTTAGTAGTGCTTAGCATAAAGTGTTGTGTGAAAAACTGGGGATGTTTGACATGTTTGCTGTATGAATTTTGGGAGGTGTTGAAATGTTATGATTGTTGTAATTCATATAAACAAACATGGCTTGTTACTTTGCTATAGTTGTTGTAGATTGATATAATAGGCCAATGTGTCATTTGTTGCAGGAATTAAAGTATGAGGTCTTGACTGTAATGTTTAAGGGGTTAAAGTGTAACTCTAGGGGTTAAAGTGTAACTTGTGAAGATTTTTGATATAAAAGTGATGAAAGACAAGAAGCAGTTCAGTCTGCGCAATAATTCTAGGGTTTTCTTCAGTTTCTCTCTGTATTGTCTTGTTTTTCTGTGTTGATCTCCGTGTTGAGATCGTTGTGGTTTGAAGATCTTGAGGTATCTGTAGTTGTGTTCTCTTTGTATCTTTGTTTGATCATTCAACAGATTATGCTAATCAGCTGAAGTTAATCTTTATATTGTTCAGTTCTCATATTCTTGAGATCTAGGGTTTGGTTGGGTGATTTTGGGTTGGATTAACTAATAAGATTTACGTCACCTGTTTTGTCGCTATTTTGGTGTTTCTTTTGTGTTGGTTCAGTTCATACCATTTTACAACATATTTCTTCGTTCTCTGTTCGGATTTTTTTAAGAATCAAAACCCTTGTTATTGATCTAATTATGCTTATGCTGTGATTACGACTATTGAAGGGTAAAGGGGTTCGGGTTGGGTTATGATCAAAGAAGAAGATGGCCACCGGAGCATATTTAAAATCTAAACAATATTACGGAACACACATAAAAGCAAAGCATTGCAACGGTCACTGATGTTGTTCCGCCGAATAACTTGGAGGTAACGATTTCGATACCCGGGCTCCCTTATTGCTCTAAGGATTTAAGGAAGTATGTGTATTAAAATTCTAAACGGTGGGTAACAGTCATCAACTGGAAATTTGGTTTAGTGGTTGTTATTGTTGAGATAAGACATAGAACTGGGTAGGGGCGCTGGTTCGACCCGGCTTCCTTCTCGTTTTTCTTGATTTTTTTTATGTTTTGTGTGTTTACATAAAATTAGTTTCCAATTAATTATAATCAATACTCTTGATTAATAATAAGGTTTATAAAGAAAGGGGCTGTTAAAATAAATTTTATTATGGGACATAATATTAGGTTATATTCACTTAATATCTTTAATGTAATACATAAATATTTATATACAAATTTAAACAACTTAATTTTATAAAATTATACAAACCTTTAAGCCATCTAGTGAACCGAATATGGTCTATAGAATTTCACATTCGTAACGGTATATAGTCAAGACAACTCCTAATCTTCTAAAAGGTGATGTATCTCTGATCTCACTCGGATCCTTTGTATCTAGGAAACCATGATGACACAAGACGTACCTTGTGAATAATTAAATCTAAGATAATCTGTATCAGTAGTTGTGTTTTTGTATCATATACTTAGTGCTTCGTAGTTAATTGTTTCTATGGTAGTTTTCATCTGGTACGCCTATTTCAAGGGATAACAAAACGCAACCCGTGAGCAGATCTTTCATAATTCCTTTTTTGCAAATAAAATGTTTTGGGGTGTATTATATGTCATAACGCATTTACTTATTTATTTCTTTATCATTATTCAAATATATGCAAAGTTCAATGTGTGATAATGTTGTGGTTGCAATTTGTTTGTTATTGTGTCACTAACCATTGTGGCTAATTAGGTGTCGGTAATCATTATTCAATGGATCCATCAGGCTGACTAGGTTCCCCACGGCCATGGGTTGTAGGCTTGTATCGCCACATCATTTAGATTCGCTTGTTAGTGGGCTTGAATCTTGTATTTAAAGTGTTGCCATGTTCAATTCAATTGTTACAGCTATATTATCATGTTGGTTGATTGGTTATAGCTATTTATTTATTATTAACATTTATCATCATCATTTAATTACTGTTGGATTCGCATGTTAACATTTTTCTTAAAAAAATAAACAAAAACAGTTTTATTTAAAACCAGTAAGAATTACTCACCAACTTATGTCGACCCAAAAACTATTTTTACTCATAATACAAGTAAATAGGTTTGAATATGCTTTGATGACACATAGGGATAAGACCTTAGAGAATAAACCAGATTAGGTTATGTATTGCTTGATTTTGAAGAATTATTTGTATTAATTGTATTGTGATCAATGTTAAATTGATTATTAACAGTATTTCCACCTTATATATATTATATATATATATATATATATATATATATTAGTGGAGAGTTCAAATGAGAAGAAAAATTTTGTAAGAATAAAAAGAATAACTTTTAAACCAATAGAAATTCTCCATTTACTTCATTTAATGTGTGTATTTAATATTATGAAAAAGGGCATATAGGTAAATCTATAATTGTCATTAGTTAGCTAATTAATTAAACTTGTACTCTTTTTTTAATATATTTTTCAAGATAAAATAATTTATGGTGAAGGACAATTTTCGACATGTGTAGGATAAATTTTTGTATATGTAGGATAAATTTTGAAATGTGTAGGGTATTTTTACATGTGTGTAGGGTAAATTCCGATAAGTATAAGATATATGTAGGATAAATTTTGAAATGCGTATGATATAATATTTTTGTTTTATTATTAGAGATAACATAATTAATAAGAGGAGTTATAAGTTATTTAATGTTTTACCATTATGTCCTTTCTTCTTTTTCTTCTCACATTAAATTTCTTCCCAAATGAACCTTCCCCTATATATATATATATATATAATATATAGAGGGCTCGTGTCAAATGAGAAGCACCATGAGTTGTGAGAAGCGTGAGAACTTTTCCATCCCGCGCGAGTTGGCCAAATTTTTTTTTGCACAACGTAAATAAAAATATTATAAGCACATCTGTAAAAAAGTAAAAAAAATTGTCGAGTCGGTAGTTTTGACTGATGCAAGTTCTTTTTACGCCCTGGTGTAAATTTTGTACGGAGATAAATAATTTTTTACATCTCATGTAAATGTGGGTATGGGCTTTTTTTATTTTTTTTTGCTGAAACAAGTGATTTTTTTATGACTTTTGAGAAAAAAATTTCGGAAAAACCTTTTGGATAGCCTAGTTCTCACGATTCTCACAACTCAAGGTGATTCTCATTTTAACACATCCCTATATATATCAATCATGCCTCGGTCACCTATTGCGCCGCGGGTCGGGGTGTGACACCGTTGGTTTGATGATTTTCCGATTTGTTGTTGTCGAAGCGGTGATGTTTTCCATTTGTTCTAACCAGCGCCATCATTTGTCTCCACTTCACATGTCCAAACCATCAAAATCTCCCCTCATTTATCTTTTCCGATATACTATCCACTTCTAACATTTTCCTCAAATCTCATTTCTTATCTTGTCTAACCTTGTGTGCCTATACATTCACCTCAACATCCTCATCTCAGCTACATCCATCTTGCGTGTTTGTGTCTTTTGATGACCCAATAGTTTGTCCCATATAACATAGCGGGTCTGACTGCAACTCCATAAAATTTTCCCTTTCAATTAGTTGCGGACCTCTTGTCGTACAATGCATGGTGGTTGCATTCCACCTTCACCATCTAGCCTGTATGCAGTTTGCTACGTCACAACTATCATGTGCAACTGTGAATGCAGCCATAACAAAGTGGGGATCATAATCCGTCCAAAATTTTGAACCTCTTGTTATTCGATTTATTTATTTGATATTCTTTTTTATCGATTTTCATATGTATTGATATTTTTTATTTTTGATGATCATGTTTTTATGGATTTTATGTAATTTAGGTTTGTTGAGAAACATAGAATGTAGTAAAAGCCTGTGATGATGTGGACTTTGTAGGTGTTTATACATTGTGTAAAAAGTGAGTGCTTATTAAGGAGATCTAAAATCCTGTGACGTTAAATTGACATAGCACCACTATCACATCAGTTCACACGTCAATCCACTGATACCACCACTATAACACTACCATCACCTGCATGAACTCCCACCACCATAATCACCATCATCATTAAAGTATCTCTTGTCTTTACCAGAGCGGCTAACAAGAATTTAAGTTTTGCACATATCCGCGGGTTCTTCAATTTGATTTCTTCCTCATAGACGAAAGAAGTAAGATGGTATACTATATTTATCCGCTGATTGGAACTCCTTATCATGACCTATGCATTCTGTTATCATTTCCAGTTGTTCGATCCATTGTGATTTGGTTCCTTGGTGTGGAGAGATCTCTCTGCCATAAAAGAAAAGAGAGAGCTCGTAGGCCTTATTCTGCAGATCAAAGAGCGACTTACTTAATTCCCCATTCATCCGAAATAGTATTTTAGTATAGAACAGAGGCATTATGGGCAGACTACTATGACTACATGCGCATCTAGTGTAGTGGCTTGGAAGCCAGCTACCTTGACCATCTTCCGAAGTTCTAAATAACCCTTCTTCGTTATTGTAAGTCTCGAATAATCCGGATCCAATAACGATATTAAACAATCACCAAGGATGAGCGGAATCCAAACTTGATGATATTCAAGAATATAGAAACGAGATGAATGAGAATAACACGCAAATCACTTTCAAACTTGCATACGATTCTATTACTACGAATAGCAAAACCGTCTGATACAAGTTCTTCACACCTCTCAGTCTCTCTCTCTAGACTGGTAGAGGCTACCAAAGTTCTCTCTAAAAGCTTAACCCTAATTATGACATAATGTTCCTTATATACCTAGGGTTTGCCTATGCCCCTCATGGGCTTCCCTTGGGCTTGCGTGGCCCACATGGCATATGGCATGCCCAAGTGACCTAAAAATGTCCAAACTTAATACAAACTAACCCAGTTAATCCTAGTTAGCTACCAAAGACCGTAGAGTATATTTGAAACGTCAGTCTCACACTTATAGAACCTAACAATTTTCCCCTAGACTGATGCATCAAATTGTCTTCATAGCATAAATTCAGCAACGCGAAGTCTATGGTTATCGCTATGTTGTAAGTGTTGTGGAAGTCAGTCTCACACTTCTAGGACCTCACACTTCAACGAACACTCAGCACCGGGTCTCTTTCTTCTGCTCTTGTGCTTAGCTTCATATCAGGATCTTGATCAGCTTTGCTTTTGTCAAAAAGAATGTGAGAGGAGGAATCTCA
This sequence comes from Scalesia atractyloides, assembly GCA_947069175.1. Classification (NCBI taxonomy): domain Eukaryota; kingdom Viridiplantae; phylum Streptophyta; class Magnoliopsida; order Asterales; family Asteraceae; genus Scalesia; species Scalesia atractyloides. The sequence continues at coordinate 14,264,936 of CAMTDV010000029.1, forward strand.
ACAGCTCTTTTCTTCCTCAATCTTTCTCTTTCGAGCAAGCAGGTTCACAGGTACTTTTTCAAATGTACTATCACTGTCAGACGATGACTGGTATCTGGTTCTTCTGACTCAGGTACACTTTGTTGTTGTGATGCTTCGGGCTTTGTCAGCAACTAACAACATCTCAATTTTCAGCAACCCATGTTTCTTGATCTAAATCAAGATCTGCACAATTCTTAGAAATTTATAAGCAAACATTCTTATGCAATAGGGGGAGTACCTCATGAACACTTGGTACATCCAAGTACTTGTACTCGGATCAAAATTCAAATTTCTTTCATCTTTTGATGATTAGTCAAATCTTCAAGAACGGTTAATAATTTTTAATGAAGCAAAGAAAGCACTCTATTTATTATTACTTTTTTTTTAATTTTTTTGATTTAGTAAAAACAATACACTATTTTTGGATTTTTGAAATTTCTATTTTTTAATTTTTTAAATATAAGAATATAAACAGAAACACAAATAAACGAAGAAACTAACACAGTAGTTACCACTATACAATTGCAATGAGATCAAGATCGTTTACAGGCGGACCAAGGAACACTTTTCAGTGCGAACTTATTCAGGCTGGTCTAAGTGATTGCCAATATGTTTGTCCACTTAAACTTTAACGCTCAACTTTCATTTTTCAACTTCGTGATATGCTAAAAGGTAGTATTATACTATAATATCTGTGCGTCCCATACCATGACATACCCCCATGATCAAGGTAAGCACAACGATTCATCGTAGCAGGTGAGTATACTGAGATCATCCTTTATCTTTTACATCGTCAGACTATTGGTCAACAGGTCAGTACACTCGTATAGCAGAGTGACCAATAATATCTGACGAGGGGTAGGAAATACCTTATATGGTATGTTTGACTTTTCAAGCACATGGAATTTTTTTGTGACGAGATTTCCTTTCTTTTAAGGTTTTGGCTCTTCTATTTTGGCTCTTTTAAGGATATCCTGACCGTGCCTAGGTCTGCATATATCCAGATGCAACAGAAGGGCAGTCCTGATATCCCGGATGACTCATAGCATAAAGACCCGAAACTTCAGACGTTGGCTATCTATCAACGCATGACTTAAAACCATGAAATCATACGCCGATGTATGTTACCCATAAGATACATAGTTCGATATGTTTATATCACTCAGTATCTTTTAATCACTTTGAGTGTTAAGCCTACCGACATATCACATCAGATCCTAGTCTTTTAAGCTACGACATCTTACATTCAGTCACGCCCTTTATCACGAATATTCATTTCATTTCCCATTTGATGCAAAAAGTCTTTTTGGATTTTTCTGTTTTAATCAAATGTTTTTGTATTTTTCTCATTTTCTCCCCCTCAACAATGCATATATACATATACCCCTCCTCCTAAATTTGTGCATCACACTTTATGCACAAATTTACCTAATAAACGAAAACTATGTACAAAGTTTTAAACGAAAGAAAAGGAAAATATTTTTGATGTTTTTGCTTAACCTTCCGTCATTAGATTAAAGACTAATCAATTTCAAAATTAAAGCATGAAATTCAAATTGTACCTTTTCGCTGATCTTTTCTTACCTCATCTCCTCCAAAGGAAACATCGCACTCGTAAAAAAATTTGAACTTTTTGCGACAGTGAGATGTTATCCAATATGTCTTTGGAACAACCGCTATCAACATTCCAGATATTGTCAACAGCTTCTCCTTTGTTGTTCCTGAAAAATAAGGAGATTAGTAAGATAGTGGGACCAGCCATTGTCGTCCTGGGTTTCCCTGAAGCATCAAAATAAGACACTTCTTTAAGACACAAGTCCCCTTTTGTTTCGAGGATTGATGATGTTGCGGCTACTTTGGATTTGGGTTTCCAAATCTGTTTCATTTTAACAAACGCGTTTGTTGCCTTCGATTGAGCAATCTTGGCTGTTTCAAGTTTATTCTTTTAGAAAAGATATTTGTTTCTGAACAACCTTGCATTTATTTTGGTAACGTTCCAATCTCCATCAGATGGTTTAACCTTGGGATTCACATTCTTCATTGCCTTAGGTGATGATACCTTCATCGGCTTGGAATGATTGTTATTCTTTAGTGTAACCCTCTGATTTTGAGCGTGATCAGAAACATGAGGACTATGTGTGCAGTTCCGAGCAATGTGACTAGGAATGCTGCAATTGAAGCATGTTTATCTCTTCACATATAAGGCATTCTGATCAGCATGTGTAGCTCTTGCAGGCCCTGAAGGATGAACTGATCCCTTCTGTGGTTGATTTCCTTGCACGTTTCTTGCAGACGAAGATGAATTTGGATGTTTTACTTATCATTTGCAAGGGCCTTCTGTGGTGGAGATTTCTTTTGATTCTTCTTGTTTGGCTTAGACTGCAAGTTTTGTTTAGAAATCTCACCAGACTTTCCAAAAGCTTTGTTAGCACAGTCAAATGTATATTTCTCACATTTGCCATTACTGACTGTCTTAACAAAGGTATTCTTTACATCACGAGCCTCTTTAGGACAATTGCTGACCCGTTGATGATCCCATAGAGCGAGATTGTCTTCGACGTTTAGACCTTTTCTTTCCTCAATCTGGTATGCTAGTTTCGGCTCTTGTTGCATGATCTGAACCTTTTCATCACAAGCAAAAGGTTCAAATTGTTCAATTTGCGCACTTGGAGCCTTGTTCATGTAGCTCTCTCTTCATCAGCTTTGATAGAATCGGAGAGTCCTGGTTTATCAGATGAAAGACCAGACACTCCAGCTGAATCATCAGAAGAGTCAACAGCACTAGATGGTTCCGTGTGTCTGACGTATAATCATTAGGTTTGCCGTACACCATATGACTGTGCTCTCTCAATTTCTTTGTCAGTTTCAAGCATTTCGTGTAGTTGTGATTATACGATGGGGCAACCTGATTGAATCCTAAACCCTTCCTCTTGTTCTCCTTATATGCTAAGCTGCACATTGCACACATGTTGAACGAGCTTGCTGGATGTATTAAACTTCTTTATATTAACTTTCTTTTGTTAATATTTTCCAGCAAGAAGTCCTAGCTCAACTCTTACCAAGTCGCATACCATGGTTTTTTTAATGTAATCTGGTTTCGTAATCATGGACCCAACATTTCTGTTGATTTACGTCTAGGTGGAGCTGACCTATGTCTTTCTTTTGTGCTTCAACCTTTTCTGTGAGTAACTTGTTACTTTGTCGAAGGCAGATGCACTGAGCCATTGCATTGTTGTAATCATTAGCCATTTTGGAATTAAGTGCCCTGAGTTGAGCAACCTTATTCCTGCAAGGTTAGTGCAAAAAAGGTAGTTAACTGTGTCAATGAGCGATCTTGGTTTTTCAGCTTGAGTTTAGGCTTGAGGTAGAGTTTGGGGTGCTGAGCTGCTGATTGCTGCTTGTTGGTGTCACACCCCGACCCGCAGCGGAATAAAAGTCGGGGCATAATTGGGTTATCACCAAAGCTCATGATATTTACTAAGAAGTTTTATATTTATTAAATTCAAATTACAAACTTAAATATCCAATAAACAAAATTCATACAATTACAAAGGAAAACGAAACTATATGTTCATTCCAAAGCATTAACTTGTTTATTCTTCTAGGCCATCCTAAGTGTTTCCTGTCTCGACTGGATCACCTGTATCATGTGTAAAACAGGGGAGATTTTGGGTCAACAAAAGTTGGCGAGTGAACCTTGATAAAACATTTTAAATAATTGCTTGTTTTATTTATTAAAGAAAATTCGTGCATTTATCACATGTGAGCAAACATATATATGTAAACAATCACAAACCACTTTGGATGAATATATGACATGAATGATGATGTATTTGAGATCAAGGCTCAATCAAACGGAGCCGATCTAATGAGGCTCCTGATGCTCAACCCGTATCCCATGGGGAACTGATGGGCCTAATGAAATGCGTGCAATGAAATGATAAATTTAATCTACATATAATTCACACAACAATCAATACACATTTGGTCACGGAAATGATATATGCACAAGTGTTTAAATAAAATAGAGGAATAGTACGACACATGATACACCCCAAAACGTGAATAAAAAGGGGAATTTGTAAGAATTCACTCACAGTGGGTGCGTTCCTTGATAATGATGAATGCGCACGAATTTATGATTCAACCGACAACGTAATAATTCGATAAATAAATAAATTTCATTTGAAATTAATATTTTTAATTAGAGCTCTTAATGAGATTTTTAGATTTATTTTTGTGAATTTAATATAAGTTTTTTAGGCTTTAAAACCTTATTTTGAGGTATTTTTTAACTAATTTTCAAAAAAAAAAAAAAGGATTTTTGAATTAAAAATTACCCTTTTTCCTAGGGTTGACTGGTCAACGGCCGGTTCAACCGGTTTAATTGTAGGCAGCGTGTGAGGTTCGAACTCGTGACCTCCCGTATGCGTGCACGCAGCTCTACCAACTGAGCTACGTGTCTAACCCGAAATAAACTCTATTTTAATTATATATATACTAACTAGCTTTAACTTTATTTAGTTTTTATTAAAAAGGATTTAATATGGCCGAAACTGGTTACAGAAACCGGAATCGAACTCGGGACCTATGGTTCGAGTGCACATAGCCTAACCAGTTGGGCTGTGTGTCTAACCCGCATAAACACTGGATTATATTAATTTTATATACATGCTATGAGTTGATCTGAATAAGTTTAGAAAGTGTTGGTTTTATTTCAGAAAATCGGAAACATGTGCGACTCGAACCCGGGACGTGTGCTTTGTAATTGCACACAGTCCACCGCTGGACTGTGTGTCTAACCCGGTTAAATACCCGTTTTTATTTATATTTAAACACTAACTCAACTTCATCTTTTTCACCATTCAAAACCCAGACAATGATCCCGACTGAATAAGCTGATTAAACAGTTTTGATTACTGTTTTGAGCTAATAAATTACTAAACAAGAGATAGCAAGGAGGTTTAGATAATTATACCGGTTTGGAGAACAGTTACGAATTTCTGGTTAGAGATTCCGGCGATACTCCGGCGAGTGCAAAGGTTTTCCGGCAATGTGCTTTGACAGAAAATTCCAAGAAGAGAGTGCGGTTCTCAGCGGATTGATCACAAGGAATTGGTTGGATATTTATAAGGTGAACAAGCTGTTTCGGTTTCGATTTAGAGACCAAAAATCACGGTCAATGATTTCAATTCCTAAAAGAAACGGTTTTGACTCAATTGTGTTTTAAGTAACGGTTATAACTGATGTCGAAATCAAGTTTACGCGTTTCAATTATTAGGAAGATAGCAACATTTCCCTGATTTGCGGAGATTTAGCTTGCCGGCGATTTCGAGTTCTGGGTTTGCTGATTTACAGGTTTTGACTTTCGGTTTTATAAATATTATTTGTTTGAATATTGAACACAAGAATGTGTGTGGCGGAGCGGTGTGAAGTGTGTGTGCCTTCGCGGGAGACCCGAGTTCGAGACCCGGCTACTCTGTTTTGTTCTATTATTTAATTTGATTTACTTATTATTATTATTTATTAATTATGGTTTTTAAATTCTAAAATATTTATTAATTATGAATTATTTAAAATAACCGGCACAATAAATACGCAACGAAGTTTTAACCGAATATTTGATTATTAAACGAAGCGGGTTTTGAAACCCGTTTTACGACGAATGTTACAGTATCCCCTACTTTTAGAAATTTCGTCCCGAAATTTAAGTAGTAGAGGTAACCGGAAAAAGATGCGGGTATTTTTCGCGCATTGAGTCTTCACGTTCCCAAGTAAACTCGGGTCCTCGTTTGACTCCCAACGTACCCTGACAATTGGAATACGACTTCGCCTTAAACGCTTCTCTCCGAAATCCATGATTTCCACTGGTCTTTCAACGAAGTGCATCGATTCATCGACTTGAATGTCTTCTAGAGGAATATGGAGGATTTCATCGGCGAGGCACTTTTTCAAGTTTGATACATGGAATGTGGGATGGATTCTGTTAAGCTCTTCTGGTAGGTCAAGCTTGTATGCTACAGGACCTACTCTTTCAAGTATCTTGAAAGGTCCTACGTAGCGTGGTGCTAACTTGCCCTTCTGGCCAAAACGAAACACTCCCTTCCACGGTGATACTTTTAAAAGTACTTGATCACCAATGTCAAACTCCAAGGGTTTTCCTCGTTTGTCAGCATAACTTTTTTGACGACTTTGAGCCGCTAGAAGATTGTTTCGAATTTGAAGGATCTGGTCGGTTGTCTCTTGAATCAATTCTGGTCTGGTGATTTGCGCTTTCCCAATTTCGTGCCAACATACTGGAGATCGGCACTTACGACCATATAAAGCTTCGAAAGGAGCCATGCCGATACTTGAATGATAGCTATTGTTGTACGAAAACTCAACTAATGGTAGGTGAGCGTCCCAGTTCCCTTTGAAGTCTACGACACATGCTCGTAGCATGTCTTCAAGGGTTTGGATGGTGCGTTCAGATTGACCATCAGTTTGAAGATGAAAGGCGGTACTGAGGTCTAATCGTGTACCCAAAGCGGTTTGTACGGCTCGCCATGTTCGTGAAGTGAAACGATGACGGCTTACGATCTCGCTGATGTAGATACGAGCTAACTTCTCGTTCTTGAAGTCCTCGTGAATCGGAATGAAGTGAGATGACTTTGTAAGACGATCGATTATTACCCATATGGTGTCATACCCACTGGAGGTGCGAGCTAACCCGGTATTGAAATCCATGGTTATGTTTTCCCACTTCCATACAGGTATTTCGGGTTGGACTAGAAGTCTTGAAGGTCTTTGATGTTCAGCTTTTACTTTGGAACATGTAAGGCACTTGGAAACAAAAACAGCGATATCCTTTTTCATGCCAGGCCACCAGTAGGTGTATCGTAGGTCTTGATACATCTTGTCGGCTCCTGGGTGTATAGAGTATCGTGTTTTGTGCGCCTCATTCATGAGGAAATCACGAAGGTTACCGCGATCAGGAATCCATATGCGGTTTAAATAGTATAGAATACCGTCGGATTTGGTTTCGATTTTGAGTTCAGCTCCACATGACAGCTCATCGCGTACGTCATTTTCTGTTACAGAAACCTGTTGAGCTGCCCGGATTCGATCTTTGATGTCGGTTATGATTTGCGAACATAGAAGACGAATGGAGTTCGCATAACCTTTTCGACTGAGCGCATCGGCCACCACGTTTGCCTTGCCAGGATGATACCGAATTTCACAGTCGTAGTCGTTGAGAAGTTCGACCATCTTCGTTGCCTCATATTCAACTCTTTCTGGTTGAAGATATGTTGGAGACTCTTGTGGTCAATGTATATTTCACACTTGGTACCGTAGAGGTAATGTCTCCATATCTTGAGAGCGAACACAACGGCTCCAAGTTCTAGGTCGTGGGTGGTGTAATTCTTCTTATGAACTTTGAGTTTCCTAGAGGCATAGGCTATCACTTTTCCTCTTTGCATCAATACACAGCCTAGTCCTTGCCCTGACGCGTCGCAATAAACTACGAAGTCATCGCAACCCTCAGGGAGTGTAAGGACAGGTGCGTCACAAAGCCTTTGCTTTAAAGTTTGGAAGGCCTCTTCTTGCTTAGGTCCCCAAATGAAGGGTTTTCCTTTGTGAGTCAAGGCCGTGAGTGGTACAGCAATACGGGAAAAATTGGCAATGAAGCGTCGATAGTAACAAGCCAAACCAAGAAATGACCTAACTTCGGTAGGGGTACGTGGCGCTTGCCATTCCTGTACTGCCTTGATTTTTGAAGGATCGACATGAATTCCCTTGTCATTGACGACATGACCAAGGAATTGTACTTCTCCTAACCAGAATTCGCATTTTGAGAACTTAGCGTAAAGCTTTTCAGTCCTTAAGAGTGTAAGAATGAGTCGAAGGTGTCGCTCATGATCGGATTTAGACTTGGAGTAGATAAGGATGTCGTCGATGAAGACTATGACGAAATGGTCGAGGTAGGGTTTGCATACCCTATTCATCAAATCCATGAAGACAGCGGGGCGTTGGTTAAACCGAAGGGCATGACCATGAACTCGTAATGACCATAACGAGTCCGGAAGGCGGTTTTTGGGATATCTTCTTCGCGCACTCTAAGCTGATGATAACCAGAACGAAGGTCGATTTTTGAAAAGCAGGTGGCGCCTTGAAGTTGGTCTAGGAGGTCATCAATGCGAGGCAGTGGATAGCGATTTTTAACCGTCAACTTGTTGAGTTCTCTATAATCAATGCACATGCGAAACGTTCCATCTTTCCTCTTCACAAAAAGAACAGGTGCACCCCAAGGCGATGAGCTAGGACGTATGAATCCTTTGTCAATCAGCTCTTGCAGTTGACTGGCCAACTCTTGCATCTCGGATGGGGCTAACCTATAAGGAGACTTTGCGACCGGCGTAGCCAGGTACAAGATCGATGCGAAATTCGACTTCTCTCACAGGAGGAAGTCCTGAAACGTCGTCGGGAAAAACTTGTGGGAATTCCTTCACAATTGGGATATCTTCAAGTTTCCTCTCCTTGCCTCCATTCTTGACGACGTGAGTTAGGAATGCGACATAGTTCTTGTGGAGATAACTTCGGGCTTGAAGGCAGGACATCAATTTGAGTCCTTTCAAAGGGGTTTCCCCAAAAATACGTAGTGTCTGACCGTCTGCAAGAGGAATGCGAATGAATTTTTCGTGGCACACCACCTCAGCGTGATGCTGGCTGAGCCAGTCCATACCGATTATAACATCGAAACTTCCCAACTTCATAGGAATGAGGTCAATTGGAAAATCGTGATCGTTTAGGGTGAGAGTACAATTGCGTATAATAGAATTTAATGAAGTGGGTTTTCCGTCAGCAACTTCCACCGTTAGAGATTCAGTGAGATTAACACGAGGTTGGTCGAAGATAGGTTCGAATTCTAAGGACACAAAGCTCTTATCCGCACCAGTATAGAATAATATGGATGCATAACTACCATTGTTGAGAAACGTACCGTTGACCACGTTGTTGTCAGCCCTGGCTTGGTTAGCATTGATATTGAAAGCTCTTCCTCTGGCAGGTGGAGGAGCTTGGTTAGCTTGGTTTACCGGGTTCGCTTGAGCTTGGGCATGGATGATGTTCACTAGGCGTGGACAAGTGTTCCTGAAGTGGTTTGGGTCCCCACAGTTGAAACAAGCTCGCATGGGTTGCATCATGGGGTAGTTGGGTTGGTAGTAAGGTTGGGCTGCGTGTTGTGCAGGTGGTAGAAGTAAGGGTTGTTGGGCTTGGCCCACCATTTGATTTTGGGTTTGGGTTGGAGGTTGACTGCGGTTCATTCGCTGAAGGGTACGGCAGTTTTGGATGGTGTGACCCGCACGGCCACAACTTGTGCAATGTTGGCAGGGGTTTTCGGGAGGGTGATGGTATTGACAACGGTTGCACTTTGGGTGTGGGCCAGTGTATGGCCTTTTGAATGGTGCAGCTGGAGGAGCAATTTGGGTGATTGGTGCAGCAGTGAGAGGAGGGTTGGTTTGAGTGACAGCAAAATTCTTGCTAGTTCGCTTCCTCTTACCAGCAAACTTCGAGGATGAGACGGAGTGGTTTGGAGTTGGGGTCTCAATGGGTGCTTTCTTCTTCTCATCTTTGAATTTGCCGTTTCGAATGCGATTCTCAGTGAGTTCTGTAGCTAACTCCATTGCGGCTTCAAGTGTTGCAGGCGAAGTGCTTAAAACCGAATCTTGGATTTTCGAGGGGAGGCCTCGTGTAGTGTTTGACTAAGCGGTACAAGGGGGTGAACAAATTGGGGATCATCTGGTTCAACTCGAGAAATCTTCTATTGTATGAAGTGCGGTCTCCTTCCTTTTGTTTCAATGCGTGGAACTCGTCTTCCAGCTTTTTGATTTCGCTTCTTGGACAGAAACGTCTGGTCATGATTTCCCTTAACTCTTCCCATGTTAAGGCCATGGCATCTTCAACTCCTCGCTTACCCTTTTCCGTGTTCCACCAGGTAAGGGCTACCCCAAAAGTCTTCCAGTCGCGTAACGTACCTTACGGTCCTCGGGACAGTCGCAATTAAGGAAAGTGTTTTCCATCTCTTCAAACCAGTGAAGGAGAGCGGTGACACCTTCAGTCCCTTCATATTTTGGGGGATCGTAGGATTTGAAGTGTTTGTAGGTGCACTTGGGGGTTTTGGAAGGAGGGTTGGCGACGCTCTGGTCTTCTTGGTTGGGAGGGTTGATGGGATTAGCGGTGAGAGCTTGTTGAACTTGTAGCACGATGTCGGGAAGTACTGCGGCCATTTGTTTAGCAATTTGCGTGGCCAAGCGTTCGTTTGACTTTCCTGACCTTCTGCCTCCACGTAATTGCCTAGCCGACATCTACAGGAACATATGTAGGAAGATTGTGAGTTTAAGAATTTCCTAGGTGTCATGTGTCGTAAAAAAATGAAAACAACATAACTGAAATACTTTAACTACATCATAGGATGTCTTGGGTTTGCTCATGTTTGGGCCTCCAAATGTCCCCCATACCATTGCCTGTGTAGTCATGTGGGCCCCCATGACTATTGGGCTTGGTAGGATTCACATTGGTGTCGGCGGGTTAACACTCGCACCACCCGAATGAAAATTGTAAAACATGATTGCGAGATGTATGGTAGGAGGGTGTCCAGGTGTAGACACAATGACAGCTCAAAGTGGGGTTAGTTCACACGACGTTTAGGTATGGCATGCTTTGGCCTAATAGGTCCTTCGTACTCTCATCGTTAGTCCCCAGGTAGGCAAACTGGTCCTTTATTTTGGATTTATACGAATGCCAAGCCTAGACAGGACGTTCCGACTACCGGTACTCGTACCCTTCCAGTTACTACATGCCCGTCATGAGAACTCACTTTGATGTGATTTGAAAAATACAAAATCATTGCAAAAATCATGGAAATCGTGAGGTGTGTGCTCTCATAGATATGATATGTTATGAGGATATGAATTATGATGAGCATTGCATATTAACATGTACTTGTGAGCGTGCTTGCATAAAATTGGGTGTGAAAATAAACATGAAACATATAAACATCATGAATTTTGCATGTAACGCATAAACAATTAAAATTTAATCAACTATAGTATAGGCTCTAAGGGTCTAATAACCTATCCTATATCCCTATAGTTACAAGCTCTGATACCAATCTGTCACACCCCGACCCGCAGCGGAATAAAAGTCGGGGCATAATTGGGTTATCACCAAAGCTCATGATATTTACTAAGAAGTTTCATATTTATTAAATTCAAATTACAAACTTAAATATCCAATAAACAAAATTCATACAATTACAAAGGAAAACGAAACTATATGTTCATTCCAAAGCATTAACTTGTTTATTCTTCTAGGCCATCCTAAGTGTTTCCTGTCTCGACTGGATCACCTGTATTATGTGTAAAACAGGGGAGATTTTGGGTCAACAAAAGTTGGCGAGTGAACCTTGATAAAACATTTTAAATAATTGCTTGTTTTATTTATTAAAGAAAATTCGTGCATTAATCACATGTGAGCAAACATATATATGTAAACAATCACAAACCACTTTGGATGAATATATGACATGAATGATGATGTATTTGAGATCAAGGCTCAATCAAACGGAGCCGATCTAATGAGGCTCCTGATGCTTAACCCGTATCCCACGGGGAACTGATGGCCTAATGAAATGCGTGCACTGAAATGATAAATTTAATCTACATATAATTCACACAACAATCAATACACATTTGATCACGGAAATGATATATGCACAAGTGTTTAAATAAAATAAAGGAATAGTACGACACATGATACACCCCAAAACGTGAATAAAAAGGGAATTTGTAAGAATTCACTCACAGTGGGTGCGTTCCTTGATAATGATGAATGCGCACGAATTTATGATTCAACCGACGAGGGAAAACTAACCTAAATAATAACGTAATAATTCGATAAATAAATAAATTTTATTTAAAATTAATATTTTTAATTAGAGCTCTTAATGAGATTTTTAGATTTATTTTTGTGAATTTAATACAAGTTTTTTAGGCTTTAAAACCTTATTTTGAGGTATTTTTTAACTAATTTTCAAAAAAAAAAAAAAAGGATTTTTGAATTAAAAATTACCCTTTTCCCTAGGGTTGACTGGTCAACGGCCGGTTCAACCGGTTTATTGTAGGCAGCGTGTGAGGTTCGAACTCGTGACCTCCCGTATGCGTGCACGCAGCTCTACCAACTGAGCTACGTGTCTAACCCGAAATAAACTCTATTTTAATTATATATATACTAACTAGCTTTAACTTTATTTAGTTTTTATTAAAAATGATTTAATATGGCCGAAACTGGTTACAGAAACCGGAATCGAACTCGGGACCTATGGTTCGAGTGCACACAGCCCAACCAGTTGGGCTGTGTGTCTAACCCGCATAAACACTGGATTATATTAATTTTATATACATGCTATGAGTTGATCTGAATAAGTTTAAAAAGTGTTGGTTTTATTTCAGAAAATCGGAAACATGTGCGACTCGAACCCGGGACGTGTGCTTTGTATTTGCACACAGTCCACCGCTGGACTGTGTGTCTAACCCGGTTAAATACCTGTTTTAATTTATATTTAAACACTAACTCAACTTCATCTTTTTCACCATTCAAAACCCAGACAATGATCCCGACTGAATAAGCTGATTAAACAGTTTTGATTACTGTTTTGAGCTAATAAATTAGTAAACAAGAGATAGCAAGGAGGTTTAGATAATTATACCGGTTTGGAGAACAGTTACGGTTTTCTGGTTAGAGATTCCGGCGATACTCCGGCGAGTGCAAAGGTTTTCCGGCAATGTGCTTTGGCAGAAAATTCCAAGAAGAGAGTGCGGTTCTCAGCGGATTGATCACAAGGAGTTGGTTGGATATTTATAAGGTGAACAAGCTGTTTCGGTTTCGATTTAGAGACCAAAAATCACGGTCAATGATTTCAATTCCTAAAAGAAACGGTTTTGACTCAATTTTGTTTTAAGTAACGGTTATAACTGATGTCGAAATCAAGTTTACGCGTTTCAATCATTAGGAAGATAGCAACATTTCCCTGATTTGCGGAGATTTAGCTTGCCGGCGATTTCGAGTTCTGGGTTTGCTGATTTACAGGTTTTGACTTTCGGTTTTATAAATATTATTTGTTTGAATATTGAACACAAGAATGTGTGTGGCGGAGCGGTGTGAAGTGTGTGTGCCTTTGCGGGAGACCCGGTTCGAGACCCGGCTACTCTGTTTTGTTTTATTATTTAATTTGATTTACTTATTGTTATTATTTATTAATTATGGTTTTTAAATTCTAAAATATTTATTAATTATGAATTATTTAAATTAACCGGCACAATAAATACACAACAAACTTTTAACCGAATATTTGATTATTAAACGAAGCGGGTTTTGAAACCCGTTTTAGGACGAATGTTACAGTTGGGCTTGAGGTTTCTGTTTGGCCACTTCTTCAGAATGAGATTCTTTTGATTGTGCGAATAGCTCTTGGTTTGAGTGTAAATGTTCCCACAACCAAGATACAAAGGAGTCTTTGTCATCACCCAAAAAGGAATTCATCTCATTCCTTACTACCTCTTTTCACCTCCACGTTCAAGCATCACATATTCCATGACAGGATCAACATTATAGTTTCCAATAAACTCATTCAGCTTTTCCTTCACTTGATCCCGCAAGTTCAGGTTTTGATTTTGTGCCTGGGGTGTAGTGCTGTTAACGGATGCTTTGATCAGTGGGCTAAAGACAATGTTCAGTTTTACATTCGGTTTTGGATTACATACTGGGCTGAAAACTATGTTCGAGTACTGAGCTTGGGCTGTAAACATCTTCGGATAATCAAAACCGTACCGGTAAAAACGTTAAAAATGTTCGAAAACTGTTTATACCAAATAGACCGTTAGACTCGTCTCGAAATTACGAATCCAATGATATATAATGTCAAAAACCTTCTTCGGAATATTCGTGCTTTTTTTGCAGCCTGTTTTCAAAGATACTTTACGGATAATTTTCTATGCACGAAAAAGTTTACTACATAGTACGTCAGCTGGTTAAAATTCCACCTCAGCAATTCGGAACAATAACTCGAATTCGAATAGTATCTCGAACTCGGAACAGTAACTCGATTCGAGATACACTCGAGATGCCTTGATGATGATCCGAGATAGAAGCAATCTTCAACAGTTATGATCCGAGATGTTTTTGAAGATTATTCGTGATACTATGATGTTGATCCGAGATAGATTCGAGATGAGTTCGAGATGCAAGAAGTCAATCCGAGATGTTCCGAAGTGCAAGCTGATATTGTTTCGAGATGGAATCCGATATGCAAGTAATTATTCGATGGATCGAGATATAGCAGCGATCATTCGTCCGAGATGATCCGAATGCATAGAAAAACAAATAATATCTGACAGCAGCGTGCATCCGACAGTTCGTCCGAGATGATCCGAAATGCAATAGAAAAACAACAGAATATCTGAAACAACAGCGATGCAATCCGAACAGTGCGATATCAGATTTGAGCCTGGAAACAGGTTCAAACAGGCTCGATACCAATTGTAAGTCCCGAATAATCCGGATCCAACAACGATATCAAACAATCAGCAAGGTTGGGCGGAATCCAAACTTGATGATATTTAAGAAAACCGAAAATAAGAGAAACGAGATGAACGAGAATAACACTCGAATCACTTTCAAACTTGCATACGATTCTATTACTACGATAGCAAAACCGTCTGATACAAGTTCTTCACACCTCTCAGCCTCTCTTTAGAATGGTGGAGCCTACCAAAGTTCTCTCTAAAAGCTTAACTCTAATTATGACATAATGTTCCTTATATACCTAGGGTCTGCCTATGACCCTCATGGACTTCCCTTGGGCTTGCCTAACCCACATGACCTATGGCATGCCCAAGTGACCTAAAAAGGTCCAAACCTAATACAAACTAACCAAGTTAATCCTAGTTAGCTACCAAGACCGTTGTGTATATTTGATGCGTCAATCTCACACTTCTAGGACCTAACAGTTATACGCAATGGAAACCACCGCCACCTCCTATCCCACACCACCTGAAAACTCTGCCATCATCAGCCTCCACTACACCAACGTGCTATATTTTTTAGTTTTGCAGCAGTGGTTTTCTTCCCTCTATATCCGAAAATCATTTACAAGGTGGTCAATTCCCCCCGCAAATGCCACATATCCCTTTTTATCCCTTCTATTCCACCCGATTTGTGTGGTAAGTAGGTTGTTGTTCGCAAAATTTATTCAATTCCACCAAAACCAGATGATGTGGGGTATGATAACACCAATAACATGTTTGATTTGTTGAAGTCGGCCCACTAATTTGGGTGACTCGATTCTTCACAGCCATAAATCAGGTGGTAAAACGCCCTCCGCCATCACGGGTTCCTTTGAATTAGATAAAGGGGTGTTTTTTAGATCTACAGAGGAGGAACTTACATAAAACAAAAGGTTGTTACCAAATTGGGCCTTTTTTCGCGTCGAAGTCTAATCCCTGTGTGGAGGTTGATAGTTCTGAGGAAGATGACCACGAAACACCGGCCATGGAGGTTGTTCTAGAAGGTGCTGGTGGTTAGTCTTTTGAATATGAGACCTCTATTGGTGTTAACGATTTGGAGATGGAGGGTGAATAACGGATTTGCTTTTGCTAACGAAGATGATATGAGGAAGAGATGAAGATAGATCTTATACGGGTTTTTTTATCCACAAATGTTACTTCTTTACACTAATAATTCTAAATTATTTCCTTTGCTCTGCTTTGAACTTAAGACTCTTCCTAGGAGGCATGTGTCTCTATTAAGTGGGTTACCCATATTGGCAGATCTTATATGGTTTTAAAATTCATAATAACAGTAACACTAATAATAATAATAATAAGGATGATGATTACTGAAATACCCCTTTAGGAAACGGTCAACTGGATCATCAATTAACAGAAGGATGTAAATTGTAGAAAAAATGAAAATGAGGTGGATACAAATATTTAAAGGTTTCTTAAAGTCAAAAGTGTTAGTTGGGTGTTACGAGAGGATTATAAACTAACATTTAGTCTTTCTTCTTTTGAAAAAGATGCTCTCTAGAAAAAAGATTCCTTGAAAAATTGGTAATATTTTCTATAAGAAACTTTGTCATTACCGGTTTAAAATATAAATATATTATCCATCAAGTCAAAAGTCTTTTGTAAAACTAGTTGACTTGACTTGATCTGACGTTCAGTTTAAGTAGTATTTAAGGAAAATAACTTAGTTAATCTGATCACAAGCTCATTGGCTGCTATATATATATATATATATATATATATATATATATAGTTGTTTTCGTTCAAAAAAAAGTTAATCTAATCACAAGCAATCATGGACTCATCGGGTAAGTATCCATAATAATTATGTTTAATTGTTGGATATACGTTGACATAATCATCTCAAATATCATCTCACACCAAAAGTGATGATGTTTCAGAGGAGAAGCATGGCGATTTCATATCCGAATTGAATATCAACGGAAGCCATGACAATGAGTATCCAAGTGGTGAATTTGAGTACAAAACTCCAACTGCTTGGAAAAGCTTTGTGGTAAATCTACGCATGCTAGTTGCATACCCATGGCGGAGTGTTCGCAAGGGTAGCGTTTTGAATATTAAATTGCGCGGCAAGGTTGGTTTGTTTGTTTCAGTCACCTTTCTCCTTATTAACTTGTGTTTATCTGTCAAATTTTCAGTTTATCAGTTAATGATTGATGAACTTCATAGCCAATTTTAAATAATTTATTTGGATCAGAGAGTTCATCTGCGTGTTTATAGTTATATACATTTTCCTCTTCTTTGAATGATGGGTTTATACTATTGTCGATCGATTTCAGATAACTGATCAGTTGAAGAGTCGTTTCTCTTCTGGATTATCCCTACCAAAACTATGTGAGAAACTTCATTAAGGCAGCTTATGATCCTCATATATCTAGTGTTTATCTCCACATTGAAACTCTAAAATGTGGATGGGGTATAATCGATGAAATCAGAAGGCACATATTGGATTTTAAGAAGTCAGGTAGATGTTATACAGTGTCATTGTGTTTAGATTACCATTAAAAGTATGAGGAGTTAACTTTACAATTTAATGTAATACAGGAAAGTTCATTATCGGTTACGCACCTGTATGGCATGAAAAGGAGTATTACCTCGGATGCGTCTGTGACGAGCTCTACGCCCCTCCAAGTGCCTACTTTTCATTGTTTGGTTTTTCTAGAGGAGCATCGTTTTATGCAGGTAAGTTGAAACGTTACATTTTGGATCAACCTTTACTACTATATCTTTCAGCTTGATATGGTTGATTACATCTAACGAAGTGGTATGCGTAAAGGTGTATTTGAGAAAATAGGTGTGGAACCACAGGTGCAGAGGATTGGTAAATATAAGAGTTTCGGTGATCAGTTTACTCGCAGGAATATATCTGAAGAAAATCGTGAGGTTCTTACTACAATTCTTGATAATACATATGAAAATTGGGTCGATAAGATTTCTCAAGCCAAAGGTGAAGTTACTTTGTGTTTTCCCCTGTTAATCTTGATTCTTGATGTATAAAAGTAAACAGTTACGATGGTTTCTTTTACAGGAAAGAAAAAGGAAGAAATCGAGAGTTTTATTAATGAAGGAGTTTACCAAATAGATAAGTTGAAAGAAGATGGATGGATAACGGATATCAAATATGATGATGAGGTAAATAGTTCTTCAAGAAGCCATTTTCTATCTTTTTTTTTTTGTATGATGTTTGTGTTAATGTTCAACCTTTTCAGGTTAAATCTATGTTGAAAACAAGACTGTGCATTGCTGAGAAGAAAAAACTTCCACTTATTGATTACAAGTGAATATCTCCTTATGTAGTCTTTTATTTCTTTTTCTTTTTTTTCTTTTGCTCCAGAATTTGCATATTTCTGCTTTTATAGACTACTTTATTACCATATGCTTCAGGAAATACTCGAGAATTAGGAAATGGAGCGTGGGGTTATCAGGTGGCAAGGATCGACTGGCGGTTATTAGAGCTTCTGGTAGCATTGGTCCTGTAGGCATCATAGCTGAACAATTCATCAAAACGATTAGCAAAGTAAGAGGTATGTAAAACATTATACGATTCCTTTTATCTTGGAAATCTGTACTCTAAAGTGTAAAGGACCAACAAAAGATACATAACACAATTGCGTATTAATTGGAACATAAAAAGGTTTGCAAACTATGTTAAGTGTGAAGGACAACATAAGATACATAACACATGGCATAGTAAATTGGGAAAAAGAATACCTAAGTTACTATTAAGTTAAAAAAAAAAGTAAAATACTCTTGTTCCTGAGAAAAGGCAATAAGGACATGGAGTTAATTTATTATTTACTTTTGCAGACTCAAAAAAGTATAAGGCGGTTATCATCCGAATTGATAGCCCTGGGGGTGATGGTCTTGATTCTGACTTGTAAGTGATTTTGACCCGAAATTTATAATTTATGACAAACTAACG
The DNA here is from genome assembly GCA_947069175.1 of Scalesia atractyloides. Lineage (NCBI taxonomy): Eukaryota > Viridiplantae > Streptophyta > Magnoliopsida > Asterales > Asteraceae > Scalesia > Scalesia atractyloides. The sequence goes on from CAMTDV010000029.1 coordinate 14,283,500, forward strand.
GGAATGTACAAGCCTATTTAATTTCAATTCTAGTGTATTTAGGATTATATTTTGTGCAGAATGTGGAGGGAAATCAAACTATTGGCTGAATCTAAGCCTGTAGTTGCATCAATGGTTGATATGGCGGGTAGTGGAGGATACCAAATGGCCATGGCGGCAAATGCTATAGTCTCGGAGAACCTTACTTTAACGGGTTCAATTGGTGTAGTCTCATGTCAGTTACAATATCCTACAATTCTTTTCCTTAACTTTGGAGTTAGTTTGAATTCTGACGAAGTTTGTTGCAGTTAAGTTCAATATGGAGAAACTATATGAAAAGATTGGTTTCAACGAAGAAGTTGTATCAAAGGGACGATATGCTGAGCTGTATACAGCTACTCGACCATTCAGGTTAGATGATCCTTGATATATATAGGCTTGACAAATATTAATCAATTTGGTTTATTTCCTGAAATACAGTTTCTGTTCAATTCTTATAAGTTTTTTTATAGTCCTAACTACTTTACATATATTTTGTGCAGACCCGATGAAGAGAAACTGTTTGCACAACAAGCCCAGCATATGTATAAACAGTTTCGTGATAACGCAGCACGTTCAAGATCAATGAGTGTACGTGATAACTCGATTATATTGTTAATTATTTTAGGTAACACAATTAGCAACGGAGTGGTTATAACTGCAGGTGGATGAGATGGAGGAAGTAGCTCAAGGGAGGGTATGGACCGGCAATGATGCTGCTTCACGAGGTTTAGTTGATGCAATTGGAGGCTTTTCACGGGCAGTAGCTATAGCCAAACACAAGGCCAACATACCTCACAACAAAAAGGTTGGTTCATACCCTTCTGTGGCTATGTAACTAGAACAAGTTCTAATCTCACACAACCCCGTTTAACCTTAAGTCACAGTCAAAACTGGCTGGGTTGACCCGACAGCTTTATTTTCTTGTTCTTATTTTGAATTTAAAAGACTGTTGTTGTGTGTTTCTTTTATAGTTTGCTAGATTTGTCAAGCAGCATACAGCCGGTATAGTTATTAATTTTTATAACCATATCGTTGATTGTGTCAGTAGGTGACTCTGGTTGAGCTGTCGAAACCATCATTCTCTTTAAGGAAAATCCTATTGAGCATGTTGGGTTCAGCAATTGGAATAGAGGCAACACTAAAGCATCTGCAGGATAATTTTGCAATGCGTGATGGGGTGCAAGCGCGTATGGACCTAACCATGTTTCATGGGTTAGAAGGGTCTTCATTTGCTGACCCTAATTTCAGTTTTCTAAAAGACTGCCTAGCTTATCTTTGATCACGGGATCTTATTACACACCAAAGTATGATCTATGAAGCATGCTGGTTTCAAATTAAGGTGCCCTGTTTTGATGTTTTAGTTGTGTTGCTTTAAGGCCATAATAAAAAGACCCTTTTTGTCGGGATTGTTCTTGTTCTCTCTAAATTCCATTTGGGTAAGTTTATTCCTTATGTACCTGTTATAAGTGATATCATGGTCTTAGGCCAAAGTAAATAAAAGGTCACTATGTGGCCGGACGGGACTCACTCAATGTGGCTCACTTTGAGTGAATGAGACCCACCTTTGTGAGCAAACAACCAAATTAACAGATATTGAATGAGACCCACTATGGTAATGTTTTAGATATTCCAGTGGTTTGTGAGGTCAAGTTCACCATCCTTTGATCATCTTCTTGTACTTACTAGTTTTCATTTCTTAAATACTATTATGCTATTATAATGGGTCAGATCAATTAGTTTTTTGTTCGCAGAACCCATTTATCGGTTAGACTAGAATGTTTTGGAGGTTGATAATCTTCGTTGCAAGGGATGGATTTATACTATTGTCCCAAAGAACCATTTCTTTTGTCTAATAATTGGTAAAACTGAAAAGCATGTAAACTATAAGGTTTTTTTTTTTAAATAATGTAAAACCTTTACTAACTTATTTTACAAGTCAATACCACAATAATCCAAACATAAAAGACAGAGAAGAACAATCCCGACACATAACGGCTTTTAACATGAAATAGAACATATAAACTAACCCAACAACAATCTTGATACACAGTAAACTTTTTATCTTGGAACCAACATGCTTCATAACTTAACTTCTCCCAAGATCAAAGAGAAGCTAGGTAGTCTATTAGAAAACTGAAATTAGGGACTGCAGATGAAGATCCTCTTGATCCATGAAACATGGTTCCATCCATGCGCGCTTGCACCCGTCGCTCATTGCAAACTCACCCTGCAGATGCTTTAGTGTTTTGTCTATTCCAATTGCTGAGCTCAACATGCCAAACAGGAATTTTTGTATAGATAGTGACGGTTTCGACAGCTCAACCAGTGTGACCTACCGAGACATCAACAGTATTGTTACAACAATTATTTCGGGGCAATTTAAAAATAAAAAACTAAGTTACACAATAAGTTAAAGTTACATAGTAGAAATATGTGTTTTAGATCATTATTTTTTTGTAAGTCATTTTAAATTAATCAACCTGTTTGTTCTGAGGTATGTTGGCCTTGTGTTTGGCTATAGCAACAGCCCGTGAAAAGCCTCCAATTGCATCAACCAAACCTTGTGATGCAGCACCCTTACCACTCCATACCCTCCCTTGAGCTATCTCTTCTTCCATCTCATCCACCTGCAGTCATAACCCTATGTTGCTAATTGTGTAACTTAAAATAATAATAAACTATATAATCGAGTAACCACATACGCTCATTGATCTGGAACATGATGCCTTGTCACGAAGGTGTTCATAAATATTCTGGGCACGCTCTGCAAACAGTTTCTCTTCATCAGGTCTGCACAGAGATTTGTAAAGTTGTTGGGATTATTAATACTAACAAAAATTGAGCAGAAACTGTACTTTGGTGATGAACAAAATTGGCATACAGTTCTCAATCATTTTATATAAAGGATCATCTAACCTGAATGACCGATTATCGGTAAACAGCTCAGCATATCGTCCCTTTGATATAACTTCTTTGTTGAAACCAATCTTTTCAAATAGTTTCTCCGAATTATAATTCACTACAACAAACTCAGACAGAATTCAAAACTAACTCCAAATATTAGGAAAAGAATTGCAGGATAATGTAACTGCATGAGACTACACCAATTGATCCCGTTAAAGTAAGATTCTCGGAGACTGTAGCATGTGCTGCCATTGCCATGTAGTATCCTTACTTGCTGCCATATCAACCATCGATGCAATTACAGGCTTAGATTCTGCCAATGTTTGATTTCCCTCCACATTCTGCTCAAAAAATAAAAGCCTAACCTTTATGAAAATGAAATATATCTCATTACTTTGTTATAAAATATAAATTTCTAGACAAAATCACTTACAGGTCAGAAGCAAGATGACCACCCCCAGGGCTATCAATTCGGATGATAACGGCCTTATACCTTTATGAATCTGAAAAGTAACAAATAAATTAAGTTCATGTTCGTATTGCCGTTCTTAAGGACGAGAGTATTTTAGTATTTTTTTTTACTTAATAGTAACTTATGTATTTGTTTTCCTAATTTACTATGCAATCGCGTATCTTATGTTGGTCCCTCAGAATTTACACTATACATTTCCAAGATAAAAGAACCATATAATGTTTTACATACCTCGTACTTTGCTAATCTTTTTGATGAATTGTTCAGCTACGATGCTGAACTAGGCGAAAAAAACGACCCTCCTACATGAGTAATGCTACCAGAAGCTCTAATTACTGCAATTCAGTCCTTTCCATCGGATAACCCCACACTCCATTTGCTGAAGCCATAGTAACCCCACACGATTACACGACAAGTAGTCTATAAAAGCAGAAATATGCAAATTCTGGAGGAAAAAAAATAAAGACTATATAAGAGAGATGCTCACTTGTATTCAATAAGTGGAAGTTTTTTCTTCTCTGCAACGCCCAATCTTGTTTTCAACATAGATTTAAGCTGAAAAGGTTAACATTATCTCAAACATCAATAAAAGATAATTAAAAAAGTTATAGTTAAAATATGGTATCTTGAAGAATTATGAGTTTGTACCTCATCATCATATTTTATATCTGTTATCCATCCATCTTCCTTCAACTTCTCTATTTGGTAAACTCCTTCATTAATAAAACTCTTGATTTCTTGCTTACTCTTTCCTATAAAAGAAACCATTCAAACTATTTACTTTGATACATCAAGAATCAAGATTAACTAAGAAAACACAAAGTAATTGTCACCATTGTCTTAGGAAACCTTATCAACCCAATTTTCATAGACATCATCCAGGATTGTAGTAAGCACCTCACAGTTTTCTCAGATATATTCTTGCGAGCGAACATATCACCAAAACTCTTATACTTACCAATCCTCTGCACCTATGGTTCCACGCCTATTTTATCAAATACACCTTTACGCATACCACTTTAGTTAGATGTATGCAATTAACCATATCACTCTCAAAGATGTATCAGTAAAGGTTTATCCTGTGTCAACGTACCTTCATAAAACGATGCTCCTCTAGAAAAACCATACAATGAAAAGTAGGCACTACAGACACATCCGAGGTAAGACTCCTTTTGATGCCATACAGGTGCATAACCAATAATGAACTTTCCTATATCACATTAAACCATAAAGCTTATATCATAAAGGCCATAAAAGTAAACAATTCCTCTTATTTGTAATAGTAATCTGATAAAAATAATATTGTATATCATCTACCTGACTTCTTACCATCCAATATGTGCCTTCTGATTTCATCAGTTATACCCCATCCACAATTCAAGGTTTCAATGTGGAGATAAACACCACATATATATGAGGATCATACGCTGCCTTAATCAAGTTTTCACATAGTTTTGGTAGGGATAAACCAGAAGAGAAACGACTCTTTAACTTATCAGATATCTGAAATTGGCACATATATGAACACACATATAACTCACTGTATCAAATATAATATTTCAAGTTTGCTATGAAATTCATCAATAGAATAATTATATGAAGTTTCGATGGAGAAAGGTGTTTGAAACAACCGAACCTTGCTGCGTGGTTTAATATACAATGCGCTACCCTTGCGAACCCTGAGCCATTGGTAAGCAACTAGCATTCGTAAGTTTACACGAAGCTCTTCCAAGCACCTGGAGTTTTGTACTCGAATTCGCCACTTGGATACTCATTGTTGCCTCCGTTAACATCCATTTTGGATTTTAAATCGCCATTGTTGTCCTCTGAAACATGTGAGGGATGATTATTTGAAGGATGATGAAGTTAAACAGGATTATTGTTATTATTATGGATACTTACTTGATGAACCCATGCTTGCTTTGCTTGTGATTAGATTTACTACATCATTTTCCTTAAATAGGCTTTTAATTATTGATGAATAAAACTAAACACAAGTCAACTAGTTTAAAAAAAAAGACTTTTGACTTGATGGACAGATTTATATATATTCTAAAGTGGCAACGAAACATCTTTTAGAAAAAATAGCTATAGAAAATGTTGTTACATTTACAAGAAATTTCATTTCCTTAATGTTTAAGCATTTCTGAAAAAAAAAAAACCAGCTAGTGTGTTGCACCCGTGTTCTATGACGGGACAACCTAATTGTTAACAATTTTTAAATAGAAACGTAGACGTAATGGTAAAAATAATGTTAATGACAGGAGTTCATCCGATATTGATTTGGTTCATTATGACATCAATACGATATGATAGCGACCACGATATAGCAACCGAAATAGAAAACTTAAAAAAATAAAGTCTTGATAAGACCAAATAGGTGTCAACATGTATTTTACATCAACTGAAAACCATAATAAACGAATGCCGGTAACAATTCTGATAGTACAGTATATCGATTCCGATGTTTTTAGACGACTGCATAAATTTGGTTCCTCACGCTCAATCGGTACCTTATTGGCACTCACTGTGTCTTATGATAAAAAAATTACTCCATTGCGAATAAAACTTCATTTTCATCCAAATTTATATAGCACGTTGCAACGGTGAATTCAGAACTTTATAAAGCATTGTGTTGTATTATATTATATTATTAGAATAATGAAGATAGTAAACAACACTAATTTATTTAAGGGTAAATTACACTTTTCGTCCTTTATGTTTGTATTGGATTGCAATGAATGACCATTAACTTCAATAATTACAGTCACAATCTTTTATTTGTAAAACTCATTACAATTTACGTCCTTTGGCGCTAACCAAGTTAAAATTTCTAATTAAGTATGGCATGTGCCTTACACGTGAGGGTACCAAAGTAATTTTACTAATTTATTTATTTAATAATCAGATTTAAAACATAAACCATCTCCCTTTCTTACTCAGCTATCTCTCCTCTTCTTCTCTATCTTTCTGGTTCAAAACCACCAGTCTCCCTCCTATCTCACCACCACCACCGGTAGGTTCTGAGGCCGCCCAACTCTCCGGCGTCGACGAGGCACTCGGACAACCTGCAAGATCATGGAGCAAGAATGTTGTAAAGGGTATTATGAAAGATCAAGGACAGATTCCAAAGGGTCTTGTCCAGGTGCTTCTGTAATGGGGATTATGAAGAAGTTTTTTAAGATAATCCCATCTATGAATGGCGATTTTGGTCATTTTTCGTTGGATCCAAATTGGAAGGACGATCTAGTTATGCTCATAAATTGGAAGGAGATTTTGATTAACCCCATCGATGAATGGCGAATCGGAAGGACGATCTGGTATGTTTTTAAGATGACACAAAAATCCGTTCCTGAATTCCCTCAATTCCCCTTTTCAATTCATAGATTCACTACGTATGCACTAGTAAAGTTCATATCCTTTTGTTCTTAAATGAATCTTGCATCAGATTTATGTTAAATTGTTCAAGATTGCATTGTTTTTAGTGGGAAAAAGTTTGAATTTTGTTGGGTTTGAGTGGATTGATTTAATCTGGTTGGATAATGGATTTTGGGAATTAGGATTTTGTACTTTTTAACAGAGCTTCTGTAGGGATCTAATTTACAAACAATAATTCAATGAGGAACAACTACATAATGGGTCAATCTTTATACTTTGGAGTATCAATACCTCAATATTTTGTGGCTAACACCGAAGGCAACACTGGCTGGGGACTCGTGCATCCGGTCGTGGATGGGAACTTGCCGGAGTGGCTCACTAGCTCGCCGGAGATGAGAGAGAGAGAGAGAGATAGAAAGAGAGAGGGGTATTTCTATTTGTTTTCATAAGTTTTTAAATGTTATATTCTTTTATTTATTAAGTGACTAAATTACCCATATATAAACAGAAATTGACTGAAATTTTTTAACTTGGTTAGGGCCAAAGGACGTAGAATGTAATGAGTTTTACAAATAAAAGATTGTGACTGTAATTATTAAAGTTAAAGGTCATCTATTGCAATTCGATACAAACATAAAGGACGAAAAGTGTAATTTACCCTTTATTTAAAAAACCATATGTGAAGTTATTTTGGTAATATATACGTTTGCGTTTCGGTTACTTGTATATTACTACTCATAACATGATCTCAGGAAAAAGTTATATCGAAGCGTAGATATAAATATGCACGTCGCAACGACATACTCGTAATTTCATAAAACATTGTATTATAAAAGTTATATGAATAAACAAAATATGATGGTACTGACACTTGCTATAACAATTGAAAGAGTGACAAAAAAATTAATGTCTTGATATGACCAAAATGATGTTGAGACGGGTTTTACATCGAACGAAACAATAAAAACAAATACCGATATCAATACCAACGTTCGGTCGGTACTCGGTATCAGCCAGGTTCATTTCGAAACCTGTATAATACCGAAAATTGGTATTATTAAGCTTTGGAATGATTATTTCGAGGAGAGGCTCACTAAAACACCAGGCAACCCTTGTATGAGTGGTGAGTCCCTAAGCTTTGGAATGATTATTTCGGACAATCGTGAACCTTGTATGAGTAGTGAGTCCCTAAGCTTTGGAATGATTATGTCGGACAATCGTGAAGTTGAACATGATTATTATTATGACAATGATGATCTTATACAAGATTATTATGGATACTTACTTGATCAAGCCTTGCTTGCGATTCGATAAACTAAACCAATTTCTTTAAATATGATGTAATCACTAATTAATGTTGGTGACTTGGCGTAATTAGAGATGCACAAAAAAACCGTATCCGAAACCGGACCCGGTATAAAAACCTGGAACCTGTTTTTTTAATGTTGGGTATTCTATACTCGAAACCGGAACCGATCCTACCCGTAGGGTATAGATAACGTATGCATTTTGATCTCAATACCTGGAACCGGAACCGATCATACCCGACTACTACCCGAAACTGGACAAAAACCGGAACCGATTATACCCGGCTATACCCGATACATGATTCTAATATCTTTCTTTTAAATTTATGTTAGTACGTTTATTTTAATTTTCTTACATTATACAATGCATATTTAATAATAATAAACAAAAAATACAAGAAAATAGGGTAATAAAAACTTAACAGAGTATTAAAAATACGAAAATATAGAACTAAAACACTCGCAAACAGGGTATAAAAACCCGAAAATAGGGTATTTCAACCGGAATCGAATCCTACCTGAAACCGGGCACATAGGGTAATGGTTTTTTTTATCAAATAACCGGAACCAGAACCGAACCGATTATAGCAATAACGGGTTCCAATCCTTAAAATGAAAAACCAAAACCGGTTTCATAACTGAAACTGGTAATTAAAAATACCCGCTTTGTGCACCTCTAGACGTAATTAGAGATGGGCATAATCGGGTTTTATTATTACCCGGAACCGGTTCCAACCCGAACCCGGTTCTGCTTGGATGTCATTGGAACCGGGTATGGTGTGGAACCGGGTCCAGTTCCTACCCGGGTTCACACCCAAGAATATGGAACCGTGTAGAACCGGGTACGGGTATTATGGAACCGGGTATGATGTGGAACCGGGTATGGTGCGGAACCGGTTCTTTTACTGTTCAGAACCGGTTCCTGACAGTAAAACCTGACTTTTTTTACTGTTCAGAACCGGTTCCTGACAGTCAAAACCTGACTTTACTGCGGTTCCTGACAGTCGAAAACCTGACTTTTACTGTTCAGAACCGGTTCCTGATAAAAATGTTACCGTTAGAACCGGTTCCTGGTAAATGTTACCGTTGGAACCGGTTCCTGATTACAGAATCGGTTTTCTATATAAACCCCTTTACACTTTACACTTTACAGAATCAGTTTTTCTATATAAACTTAACACTTTAACAAGAGATAACGATGGCTTGCAACGATGAGGTCGTGGTTGTTTTGGAAACCAAAGGAAACCCCGATATTTGGAAGCACTTTGACTTGTGCTTGATGTCGGATAGCCATGAAATGGCTAGATGCAAGGGGTGCGGGAAGTTCATGAAGGCGGCGGCCAACTCGACGCTCAAGAAACACACCGACCGCCATTGTCCGGTGACAAAGGCGAAAAACAATGAAAAGGGTGAAGCATCCGAGACCGGGTCATCGAAAGTTTAGTTTTTTTTACGTATTGTAAACCCATTTGTGTTTTATGATTAGTATGTTTAGTGTTTTATATGTTTTGTTTAACGTTTCTTGTTTAGGTTGTTTGTGTAACCGGGTCTGGAAGGTTACCGTAGGAACCGGGTATGATAAGAATCGGTTACGGGTACAACCCGGGTACGGGTTGGAACCGGTTCCGGAACTTATTTTTTTCCAAAAATGTGGAGCGGGGTAGGAACCATCGGGTATTTTGAACCCGGAACCAGTTCTACTATATGTCGGGTAGGAACCGGAACCGGTTCCAGGTAGGTTCCACCGGGTCGGGTTTGGAACCGGTTATTATGCCCATCTCTAGGCGTAATGTCTTGTTTGGGCTCACAAATTGGTGGCTTAGCCCACTCTAGAAAAGCCGGTTTAGGTTATGGTTATCATTATATGATTTCGACCAAGTTGGGCTCACAAGTTGGTGGCCTAGCCCACTCTACACAAGTTAGGTTATCATTATATGTATATACATAACCAAGTCTTAGGGTTATGTATGAGTTTTTCTTATCAAGTTTTTTAGCTATATTTTTTAGTTATAATAAAAGTTTTCAAATGAACTTTTAAAAAGACTTTAATTGACTAGCTTGATGGATAAGTTTATTTTTACCGTAAAGTGGTAATGACAAAACATTGTCTAGAAAATGTTACAAATTTACATGAAACTTTCTTGATGATAATATTTAAGCATTTCAAGAATAAAAACAAACTTGTGTCTAAGTTTTGTAATCTATAATACATCACAACGGGGGCACAGCCCGTGTATAAATAGGGGGAGTCTAGGTTCAACTTCGTCTACACAGTGTAAATTTTTTATTTTTTTTATACAAAAGGTACGCTAATTCCAAAAAAAATTAGTATACTCCTGAATCTTTAGGGTAGATCCGTCACTGCATCACAACTAATGATTTCATTTCAGGATGTTGTTATGTATAGCTTATTATAATGTTTAATTAGCCTAAGGTTTTACAAATATTAGCCTCTTATATATAGCCGTTTATACTTTTTATTAAATACCTAACTGAGTATACCATATGAGAGTCAACCATTTATAAATACCCTAATTGCCTTCTAGAGTTCTCGATGAGTGGCTAACAAACATTAGGGTGCACGGGGCTTCTAGAGTTCTCGATGAGTGGCTAACAACAATTAGATAAAATGTGCATCCAATTCTTTGAGTCGTATGGTGAGTTGAGATTGTTAGGTTTGTTCTAGGCATTGTCTAATAGTTTGAACCGATGGTACACGAAGTTTGTTATTTATTCACGTTTAGTTGTTCGTAGGTATTCGGTGTATCAAGTTGGGGTTAGCTTCACAATTAGAGAATCATTAATACCAGCGCTATTACATATTCTAATAGTTGTGGGATTCGGTGGTGTCGATAGGTTGAGCTGGTTCATCTTAACACTTCATTACGTGTTCAGATTGTTCTTCATAGTTCGGTTTCTAGGAACTAGAGAGTGGCGAATCCCGCTCCGAGCTGAATAGTTACTATAGGACTTAATCATCCTTCACGAGAGGTTGGTCGGGTTAGATATCGGATCTTTAGTTGATTGTCAAGTCATAAGTCATTACATGTTCTAATGGATTGATTACCTAGGTGGTTTCTCCTTTTATTGATTTGAACTTTGTGTTCCTAGTCGTTTGGTTGTCTAGTTAGCCTTAGTTTAATTTTGTCACACCCGTTAATAGGCGGAAGCGCGGGGTGTGATCTGATTGATTCTCATTGCATACAATATAAGTGAACATACTAAATGAATTAAAACAAGCTCCAATGCCATTGCCATAAATGTTTCCACGCAACATGAGTTAAGTAGTTTGTTTACAAACCAGCGAATGTAAATAAGTTATCAAAGTTTCGTACAACAAAATGCAAGTTTTGAAATGATAAGGCTTTGGTCATTATATCTCCGCAAGGAGGTGGTATATAACAAGCAAACCCTTCAAAAGTGGCATGGAGTCTTGACACTTGCATTCTTGACAAAAGTTCCCCGCTTGGTCCATTAGTTTCATGAAATACATGTTAAGTTGAAAAATCAACAAAGTTGGCGAGTTCATGTGTTTTAGTTGCATACGATAGTTCCATAAAATATATGTTGTAATTGTATCAAAACCCGGTATGCGAAGCGTCAATGAAATCGTTGATCATTAATGTTTTGCAAGGGCATTAATATGTGTGACGACATAGGAAGCATCCAAACCTAGACGATTTTACGTCGAATAACCTCGACTGGGACAACAAATGCACTCTTCCGTGTGGGTCCATGACCAAGAGTGAGGCTCTCCAAAACCCGATAGATTTAACCTTTTGTACCATGGTCTAAACAAGATTAATGGTGCTTAAGTTCCACCCTATTCGCTCATGATCTAAGTTATTTCATTCCCTAGCTTATCATACCATTGTACATGTATTTCCACCGATAGTTGTAAAACTTTTAAAAACGTTTAAGATGAAAAGGGGGACATGAACTCACTGAATTGCGTTCCGTTAACTTTGCTTATCTCACATACGGTTTCCTCGGTTGTATCGCAACCTACAAACGTGCTAGGTTTTGTTAGACTCTTCGATCTTTGTAACAACTTATGTACAAGTCTTTTGTCTTAAGTATCTATTAAGACTTGTTCAGAATTATGTTCCTTTGAGTTGTAATTTCGGTGTATGATGTCAATATATATTTCCTCAAATATATATATTCTTGTATCTCGTGTGTTGTATGTATGGGCCTAGCCCTCTTGTCTCCGTGCCTCGCACGAGTAAGATGTATGTGTTCATGACTTCTCATAATCGGGTTTCACCCGTTTGCCTCGACGATGTCTTCGTCGGATATGTTTCATATATCTAGAATATGTTTATTTGTTTAGTCATGATTCATAATCATCGTCAAAGTGTATGTGTAACGCTCCGCATTTTCAAACTTTCCTTATTTAGAAAGTGTATTTGTATTCCTATTTTTTTGGAAACTTGTAATTACATTCGTATCTTTCATTTTTCACACTTGTACTCTGAGATTATGATCATAATGGAAACTTATTTTATACTTATACCTGTTACATACTTGAATTATGCATTACAATTCTTAAATACATGATTACATTCGAGAAACTCATACTTGAATGCTCGGATACTCAACTTTTATGCACTACTATACTCATACATCATTCATGCATGCTTAAAACGCTTAAAGACCAGCTAATCGTACGAAAACAACTCCAACCAGCCAACCTCGCACGAAGCATAGCCGCTCTGTATGAAGTGGGCCACCTCGTACGAGGTGATGCCCCACTCGTACGAGGTGACTCCAACTCATACGAAGTGTCATGTCTCTCCTATAAATATAGGCGCACTTATTCACATCCAACCTTTCGTTCACTCTCACTCTCACTTCAGGATTTCTTAACTTTCGGCAGAACCATCTCCTCCTAAGTGAGTCTAACTCACTAACACTTTATAACTCATCTTCTTCTCTGTACCAAGTGTTGTAAGCTGGCCTAATTCATCATCCTTATAGGATTGGATTAGTGTTCTAGCTAGTAAGAACATTGGGAGCCTTGGCTACCCGAATTAAGTTCCACACATCACTTGAACAAATCTTTACTTTCTATTATTCATGACCAACCGGGTTTACGAACCTTGTGCTTTGGTGAATCATATAATGAGGTGTTCGCACCCCCATGCTTGTCGTCTATGATATAATTGAAAAAAATCGATAAACTGTACTCATATTTTACTTGTAACGCCTCGCTTTTACGTACTTTCCTTAATTAAAGTGTACTCGTATCTCCATTTATGGAAACTTGTATTCGTATCGCATTCTTATTTCATTTCCCAATCTTATAATCCGAGACTTTGATCGTAATAAAATTCATACTTAATATATACTTGTCTTACATGCATTCAATTGTTTAATACATGTTTACATGCAAACCAATACTTTTTATACGTGCAATACTCATACATACATACATACTTGATACTCAAATTATACCTACATATATGTTAAACACTTAAAAACGTGACACAATACCAAGTTTTAGCTTGAAATGAAGGAAAAACCAAGTTCAGGGACTAATAATGACAAGAATCAAAGAAGTTTTTGGCCCTGGGATGGTCGCGGGAGCCTCTCGCGCCCCGCGACCGTCCCACTTTTTGTCTCTCGTGGCCCGCCAAAGGGCTCAATCCACAGAACGTTGTAATCAGCTCATGGATTGGGCAAAAGTATGTTAGTTTAGTGTGTTTCTTGCATTAAATTACCACCTAACTCACCCCTTAACCTCAACTATAAAACCCACCTCAATCTTCACTCACTTTGCACCTCACAAACACTAATCTCCTCTCTAAACTCAGCTCCTAACCAGAAAGTTTAAGACTTTCAAAGTGAGTTCTAACTCACCTCTACTTCACTTCTTTACTATTTTCTTTCTTTTTAACACTTGGAACACCTCTAGGAGTGTTTCCATAGGTTTTCCATGGAAAACCAATATGGAACATCACCATATTTGAGGTCACAAGTGTAAGAAACTTTCCGTTTTAATAGGGTTTTAACCCACAAGTGTTGTATCCTTCCAAGCTTGTTCTTGTAACAAGACTTGAGTTGGTAGTGTGTGATTACTTGGGAGTCTTGGCTATCCTACCTTCAATCCACCACCTCACTTGATGATTTTGAATATTCTACAACTTTTATTTTCATTTTAACTTATTCATGACCATCCTTGTTGTTCTTGTGACAACTTGTGCATTGGTGGACAATACGAAAGAGGTTAAAGGAAGGTTATCCTCCTACCTTCATGCATGGCTTCTATGAACTTCCATGATAAATATGATCTACTTATTACTTATACATTATATATATATATATATATATATATATATGTACGAACCGAATCCTTGATGATAATCGAATCATGGTACTAAGTTACATCACCTAAGTACTTAACTCTCGTTACATTTCTAATGGGTATCTTAACCCATGAAAACACATCGACCCAAATGGGATTCATAGTGTCAAAAACGAGTATTGAGTCTAGATGATTATTTTCTCGTATACATACTTTGGTATATTTAAATTCCTTATCCTCCTTATCATCCGAATACTTACACGCCACGTTTTCCTTATGTAGGATAACTCGGTGTTCCATCCTTTAACACTCTTCATGAAATTACCAAGTGGAAGCTTGCAAAATCGTGAGTACACTTGACCCATTTTCCTTTTACACAATTTAGGTTGTAATATGTTAACTTACAAAATACACAAATACACACAACATACTTTATACACTCGATCCATTATACATGCTTATTGTTATGCTTAGGTTCATGCTAGATACATACATGCTTCTTGTCATTAATTTAGCTAGCCCAAACTTAACATATATAGCACTATAGGAGTAGCACGCCGCCCGTCGGGGTATTATTAAGCTTATTCTTATTCTTAAATAGCCTCGTTACTTTTGTGGCAAGGGACACTTAATTCTTGTGGACACTTAGGTTTGACATGTAGTATTGCATGCTAGCTTACCTGTATATGATTGCCATGTGGGATTTGAGCAAACTCTTTTATACTTATGCTATGTATTTAAAACTCGTGTACTCGCCAATGCTTTCGCGTAGAACTATACTTTTAACATGTTACATATTGATGATGATGCTTAAGACGAATCTAGTAGGGACGACATAGAAACGCACAAGAAATACTAGATTTGGATATTTTGATTTATTGAACTCATAGTACTTGACTATTAATTGTTGTAATTTGAATTTGCTTGTAATATGTTGACAATTGGTGATATGAAATGGAACCCGTTTTGAGTTAACTATTGTCGCAAATAGTGTTATGTGTAATGAGCAATCTATTTCGTCTCACTATGATGTTTCCGCCATCGGTTGGGTGTGACATTACTTATCACTGATCCGGACATAATCTTGATCACAATCTGATCTAGTGTTATGACTTGGATTATCCTGCCCCGTTACCACGTTCTCCGTTCGCAGACATCAGTGCGGAAATGGATACAGAACAGGCTAACACATTGCAGAACTGTCACCTCACACGAGGTGAACAACCAACTTGTACGAGGTGTAAGTCAACTCGTACGAGGTAACAGTCAAGTTGTACGAGTTGCAAGTCAACTCGCACGAGGAGGACATCCCACTTCGTACGAAGTGGTATTTTTCCCGTTTTTGTTCTGTACTTTTTGCCTCATAATTCGCAACAATCATTCCACTCAGATTACTCACGTACTCCTGTTTACCCATTATAGGGTGACTCCGTGTTGCATCACATGATCACTCGTCCAACCACGAACCTGCTTAAGAAGCTTGCAAAATTGTGAGCATACTCGATCCCATTTTATGCTTATCACCTTTGGGTGCAATACATGTACATTATGCAAAATACACAAACATGCTTATACTCAATTCACAAGACAATCTTTTATACATGTTATTATGCTAAACTTAAAATCATACATGCTTATACTCGTTATACTTATGCTCAGTCATTAACTTTGATCAAGCCTCCCTTAACATCTATAGCGTTATAGGCGTAACGCACTGCCTGTATTCTTGAGGTCATGTTAAGTCATTCATTCATTACGGCCTTGTCGTTGCAACGATAAGATTACGTTTGCGGTAAACTTTGGGTTGACTGGTATACTTATGCAGAATAGTTTAATGCATGTTAGCCTCAAGAATAGATAAGAACGCATGAAGATTTGTTTAAACGTTTTACTATGCTATTATTCAAACTTGTATGCTTGCCAATGCCTTGTGTATTGAACTATACTTTAACATGCATTGCAGCGTGAGGTTGATGATAACTATGGATGGAAACAAATAGGTCGACTTAGATAATTGTTATCCATGATGTTGTATTCTGAAATTTGTACCTTGTACTTGCTATCTCAATGAAATGAAAATTTGTTATATAAATTATTGTCACATTTTTGCGTTATGAAGTCTCGAGCAGTATATTTCATATCCCGCCCTGATGTTTCCGCCATCGGTTGGGGTGTGACAGTATGTCCATATATAATTCTTCATAATTATATATAATTCCAAGTTCGATATATTAGTTAAAATATTATATTTTAACTCGCATATTTGTATACGTTGTCTTATATATCCTTTGTAATTACGATGGGTTTGTTAAAAATAATCTATTTTCAACATGTCTAGATATATAATTATTCATGTACATGTTTTCATGGTATACATGACCAAGTGTAATATTTGTTAAGTATTATACATGTGTATATTCCCAAGTGTGGGTATACTCGTATTATGAGTATTGGTGCAATTAATTTCGTATTCTCATGATTATGCATAATACTTGTATAAGACCAAGTGTTAGTGGTATATGTTGGTATGTATTTGTACGTATAGGAATACGCATATTCATGTATTCATTATACACAAATTTTATATTCTTAAAATATATGATTTTAAGATATGTCCAAATAAACATATATACCTTATACTTGGTAGGTGTATGCATCTTAAAAATAAACTATTTTTAAGATTAATTCTAGAAAAATATATATATTTTTAGTTTTCCACCAAAATAATATATTTATAAGATGTTTATGAAATATATATTTTTATACACTTCAAGAATAATACATTTTTAAGATCGACAAAATATGATATATTTTATATACTTGTAAAAATATATGTTTTGTCACTCGTTTGGTTTTGAAAGGGTAAGTTACCAAGCATCTATATATTATATATTTTAACCCGAAATATGTATATAGTCCGTCTAAATTGTCACACCCCGACCCGCAGCGGAAAAGGTGATCGGGGCATGATTGGGTTATCATCAAAGCTCATGACATTTATTATGCGTTTCATATTCATTAATACAATTTAATGGAAATATACAATAAAGATTACAACATGTACTAACTATCAATCTAAGCTTCTTTGTTCTCTTCTAAGGCATTTCCTATGTTTTCCTCGCTTCATCCTGTTCACCTGTATCATGTGTAAAAGGGTTTTTGGATCAACATAAAGTTGGCGAGTGAATCCTATGGAAAACATTTGAACAAGTTTATTCAATTGATTATAAATAATGTGCATAACCACATATGAGTAAATGTAGATGTAAATTTATTCACACAACACATAATATTGAATATTGCACACACATACATCAAATGATTGTTTTGAGGCACGCGTTGTTCGACTCGTCTCCCACGAGGAACTGATGGGCCTAATGAATGAGTTTTGAGGCACGCGTTGTTCTACGAACTGATGGGCCTAATGAATGAGTTTTTAAGGCACGCGTTGTTCAACTCGTCTCCCACGAGGAACTGATGGGCCTAATGAATGAGTTTTGAGGCACGCGTTGTTCTACGAACTGATGGGCCTAATGAATGAGTTTTTAAGGCACGCGTTGTTCAACTCGTCTCCCACGAGGAACTGATGGGCCTAAATAATTTGCTTATAACTTGACAATATGTAATACATCACAACAAACAATATTTACATTCTAAGTTTAGATCATATAATGGTATAGCACGAGTTTGAATAAGAGAATTAGTTTAAGCGACACATGATACACCCCAAAACATGAATAAAAAGGGGAGTTTGTAAGAATTCACTCACATTGGGTGCGTTTGGTTGATGATGTTGAATGCACCCGAAGTGGTTTTAACCACGAGTAAAATTAACCTAGATAAATAGCATTATGGTTCGGTAAGTAAACGGATTTATTAATCCATTTTAGTAGGATTTGATGGGTGCATTTTGGGAGTTTAAGGCTATTTTCTAACCTTAAAAATGTTATTTTTAAGTATTTTTAATTGATTTTTAATTAAAATAATTATATAAAAATAATAAAAAAATTTGACTTTTTCTGACCGTTGACTTGACCGTTGACCGGTTCGAATGAGAATATAAGTGCACTGGGTGAGGCTCGAACCTGAGACCTCCCGTACGCGTGCACGCAGCTCTACAAACTGAGCTACGTGTCTAACCCGTCATATATCTGATTTTAATTATATATATATATTAATTAGATTTAAACAGAAATCCTTTATTTTAAAAACGATTTTTAATCCAGAGAACCGGTGCGCTCCACAGGTCTCGAACCCGGGACCTGTGGGTTAGTGTACACACAGTCCACCGCTGGACTGTGTGTCTCACTTGGTTATTAACTCGGTTTTTATTATACTTAACATAGACTGTAAGTCCACCCGGTTCAGTTTAAAAAGGCAGATTTTTATTTCAAGTGAGTAAGGCTGGGACGGATTCGAACTCGCGACGTTAGTGTTTATTGTGCACACAGTCCACCGCTGGACTGTGTGTCTAACCCGAGTAATATCTTGCTTTTAATTATACTTAAACATTGCCGAACATCGTCTTCCTCACTGGTTTTAACCAGAATCGGAAATCGACTGGTTCGATGATTAAAACATGTTCTTTAGTGACAGAGGGTTAATTACAAGTGAGATTACATAAAAAGAATGAAGAAATTAAGCGTGAGGTATACCGATTGAATTCCTCTGTTTCTCCGGCGAAACTCCGGCGAC
Organism: Scalesia atractyloides; assembly: GCA_947069175.1. Classification (NCBI taxonomy): domain Eukaryota; kingdom Viridiplantae; phylum Streptophyta; class Magnoliopsida; order Asterales; family Asteraceae; genus Scalesia; species Scalesia atractyloides. The sequence goes on from CAMTDV010000029.1 coordinate 14,302,584, forward strand.
AGCAATCTCTTCCGGCGACGAGTGTCTTGCAGCAGAGAATCTTCAGAAAGCTTACAAAGGGTGTGGGTGACTTCGGTATAAGTTTAGGGGGTTCAGTAAAGCTCAGAGATTAAGGACTCGGTTTTCCGGCGACGAACAGAATATTTCGGCGAGTGAGTTTTCGCCGAGAAAGGGTGCGATTTGAGAGTGAAAGGTTTCTGGTGAGTTGTGGGTGAATTTATAGGGTAGTATCGAGATGTATGGGGTCTGAATTCGGTCTCAATTTGAAGTCAGCCGTTCTCCGGCGGTTACGACTGATGTCGCGGGTTCAGACGTCGGTTATAACCGTCGTGGGAGTTAATTCTTCGGTTAACTTGAGCGGAAACGTAAATTATCGGCGAAGTCGTCGGGATTTCCGACGACTGCTATTTGGGCGCAAATTGACTGAATTTGACTTCCGCACTTTATTATTTGAATTAATTGATTCCTTTTATTATCAGAAAATCAAAGTGACGGAGCGGTTGATCGGCTGGGTGATAAGTTGTTTGTTGAACCGGTACAGACCCGGGTTCGAAACCCGGCAGAAACAAAACATTTTTATTTTGCGATTTTTAACAGTTTTTCAAAAACTAAATATATATCCCCGTATAATAATTTATTATGTATCGTTTGAAATTATTTTGGGCATTTAATTCGCAACGAAAATTTTAACTGACTGTTCGGTTGATAAACGGAGCGGGTTTGGTAAATCCGTTTTTGACGGATGTTACATAAATGTCCAAGTGTTCGAATTGTCCAATAATTGTATCCAGGGCATGAATATGTATGTATATTCTTGTAAGTCTTTATTTGTCAATTTTTATTGTATTTATTTATATCATTATTTCAAGTCCCTATATAACTAATACAAACAATATACACATAGCACATAATTTTTATGATCACTAAATATATATTTTCCAAAATATGTATTTATATCCATCTTTATTTTTAGAAAACCATATTTTCTTAGCTTGCATTTTTATACAAAAATGTGGGAATTTTTATATTTATTATTTTTAAACAAGTTTACTTGTAAGAACCTTATAAAAATATATTTTTCTAAGTGTTTAGATTTTATAAAATTTCGCCATAGTTTCCTCTTAAAATATGGACTTTTCCATGTTATAAAAACATGTCATTTTCTTTTAAATGCTTCACCAATTTCCCATAACATTTCAATACAAAAATCACATGAAATTTATAATAAAATGTACATATCATTTTCTTTTAAATGCATCACCAATTTCCCACAACATTTTCAATACAAAAATCACATGAAATTTATAATAAAATGTAACAAGATGAACTCATGAACATGTAGGGTAGGGTTTTAGTATGATTTTTAAATATGTCCATTTGTTTAAAAATCGTAGTTATCTTCTAATTTTGCCAAACTTTATAGAAAACAATTTATGAACTTCATCCATCTTTCAATAAGTCCATAATTTGTATGTAACAACTTATACACTTTAACAACTTCAACTTTTATGTTCATCCATTTTCATTAACATGTTCATCATGAATCTTTCAAGATCTTTGTGTACACTTTTTAGATTACGTTTTTAATCATCATCTAACAAGTCCACATATGATGTTCATCACCACATATGATTTCAAGTGTTCTTCATCTTTGTTTGTAAGAATCTTTAGATGTTATGTTATACATAAGTTACATATACTTTAACAAGATGAAAATTAGTGTTCAATGGAATTTACTGACGTGATTGTCGTAGTCTCACGTAAATTTAATCCAAATACTACTAATAGCTAGCGGTAAGTGGGTATCGAACACAGGGAATTGTGGAAATTACGTTATCTAAAGTTTGTAATACTTTGACTAATTTACCTAAATTGCAAGAAATTAAATTCAGAGTTTTTGGTTTGTGGTTTTAGATTTTAACTAATAGCAAATCAAAGTTGGTTTTTTAACAGATTAAAAGCGAGTTACCATCTCAAGTTTCCGGTTTAAATTAACGCATGTGTTTCAAATTCAACTAGTAGAGTCACATAGACATGACTCGTGTTTGGTTACTTGTTTGTGATAAAAGGTAACTAAGTACTCAGATTATTACAATGCGAGGTTGTTACCCGATAACCAATTGATTAATATCCAACCCTTAAACCTCCCCGTGATATCTCGATTGTTGAAGACATCAAGAACGTACGACGAAGGCAATGATTAAAGCATCAATCAACAATTTACTAACAAGAATCCAAACACCATAAAAACTACAAATAAGCAAGTTATTATTCTAGAAATCAGAAATCAAAATACAATTGTTCAAACAAACCTTCCATGTCACACCCGACCCGCAGCAGAATAAGAGTCGGGGCATAATTGGGTTATCACCAAAGCTCATGATGTTTACTAATATGTTTCATATTTATTAAATTCAAATTACAACTTAAATATTCAAATCAAAATCCATACAATTACAAGGAAATGAAACTAAGTAAAACAATCCAAAGCTTAAACTGATTTATTCTTCTAGGCCTTCCTATGTGTTTCTTGCCTCAACTGGATCACCTGTATCATGTGTAAAACGGGGGATATTTTGGGTCAACAAAAGTTGGCGAGTGAACCTTGATAAAACATTGTTATTAATTTCTTGTTGTATTTAATATTGAAAAGTTGTGCAATAATCACATGTGAGCAAACATATATATATAACATAAACACAAACCACATTGGATGAGTAAATGATATGAATGATGATGTATATGAGATCAAGGCTCAATCAAACAGAGCTGATCGAATGACATGAATGATGATGTATGTGAGATCAAGGCTCAATCAAACGGAGCCGATCGAATGAGGCACCTAATACTCAACCCGTATCCCACGGGGAGCTGATGGGCCTAATGAAATGCATGTACTGAAAATGATAACTTCAATCTAAACATAATTCACACAACAACATAATTGATACACATTTGATCACGGATATGATGGATGCACAAGTGTTTAAATATAATAAGGAATTAAACGACACATGATACACCCCAAAATGTGATTAAAACGGGGAATTGGTAGAGATTCACTCACATTGGGTGCATTCTTTGATGACGTTGGATGTGCACGAGTTTTGGGATTTGATCGACGAGGAAAACTAACCTAAATAATAATGAAATGGTTCGGTAAATAAATGGATTTTACTTGAGATTAATACTTTTAATTTCATAATCTTAATAGGATTTTTAGATTTATATTTGTGAGTTTAAGGACATTTTCTAACTTTAAAAATATTATTTTTAAGTATTTTTAAATAATTTTCTGATTAAATAAATAAAAAATAAATAAAAAAAATTGTTGACTTTTTGACTCTGACTGTTGGCCGTTGACCGTTGACCGTTGACCGGTCGGATTGTGTTAATTATATGCGCTGAGTGAGGTTCGAACTCGGGACCCCTCGTATGCGTGCACGCAGCTCTACCAACTGAGCTACGTGTCTAACCCGAAATATTCTCTGTTTTAATTATATATATATACTGATTAACTTCTATCTTATTTACTTTATTTCGAAAATGATTTAAAAACGGCCGAACCGACTTTAGTGACCCGGAGTCGAACTCGGGACGTTCGGTTCGAGTACGCACAGCCCAACCAGTTGGGCTGTGTGTCATATCTGTTTAACTTATGGATTTAATTATACTTATTAACATTCGGTGACCTGATCCGATTCAGTTGTAAAAATGTTGGTTTTAATTCTGAAATTCGGTAACGTATGCGATTCGAACCGGGACGTGTGCATTGTTTGTGCACACAGTCCACCGCTGGACTGTGTGTCTAACCCGGTTAAATATTCAGTTTTAATTAAACTTATACACATGTTCCACTTCGTCTTCTTCGTTTACAAAGTCACAGAACAGAGATGCCCGACTGTTCTTGTTTAAATCGGTCATCGAACATATAATTGATTGGAATGAAATGGATAAAGAGGGTTACGGAGTAAAATGTACCGAACAGAATATTTTTCTCAGATTTCCGGCAAGGGTCGTCGGCTCTGATTTGTGACTTCCGTCTGAGTGAATCAATTAACAGTTTTGATCAATGAGTTGTGCAATTAAGTTACTAAACAAGGGATATCAGGGGTTTTAGATGATTGTACTGATTGACAGTGAGATTTCGGAATTTCCAGTGACTTTCCGGCGAGTGTAGGAATTCCCGGCAACGTTGTCTGAGACAGATTCTGGGTGAACGATTTATGTTAATACTTGCCTAATAATGGATTGCAAACAAAAGAGTCGAGAATTTTACCGATTTGATGTAAGTCTCGGTTTCTGGTGAAAGTCCGGAGAATGCAGAATAACTCGGCGACGAGCTAGAGCTTCGAAAAAGTGAGCGGTTCTGAGCGAAAGGATTTCCGGAAGATTGAGTGGGTTTTTATAGGAAAGAACTGAGTGAATTGGGTCCGATTTTGGGTCTTCATTCACGGTCAAAACTTTTCCGTCGGTTACGACTGGAATTGGGGGTTAGACATCGGTTATAACCGATGTCGAATTTAGTTCACACGTTTCAGTCAAAGAAAACGGTTGTGATTTGCGAAATCGTCGGTCTTTCCGGCGACTGCGGATTGGGCGCGCTGAACATCAGTTTGACTTTTGGGTTTTACTTTAATTGTTATTTGTTTCTGTATTTGTCATAAAAGAATTGTGTGGCGGAGTGGTGTAGTGTGTGCTTGTGTTCGTGGGCGACCCGGGTTCGAAACCCGGCAGCTTCATTTCATTTTTTCTTCACTTATTTTTATTATTTATTAATTATAGTTTTTAAATTCTAAAATGTTTATTAATTATGTATTGTTTAAAATTAAAATGAACAATATATATCGGAACGAAAATTATAACTGAATATTCGATTAATAAACGAAGCGGGTTTTGGAAACCCGTTTTTCGACGGATGTTACAGTATCCCCTACTTTTAGAAATTTCGTCCCGAAATTTAAGTAGTAGTGGTAACAGGAAAAAGATGCGGTTATTTCTCGCGCATTGAGTCTTCACGTTCCCAAGTAAACTCAGGTCCTCGTTTCGACTCCCAACGTACTCTGACAATTGGAATACGACTCCGTCTTAAACGTTTCTCTCCGAAGTCCATGATCTCTACTGGTCTTTCAATGAAGTGCATAGATTCATCGATCTGAATATCTTCTAGAGGAATATGGAGGTTTTCATCGGCGAGGCACTTCTTTAAGTTTGATACGTGGAATGTGGGATGAATTCTGTTGAGCTCTTCTGGTAGGTCAAGCTTGTATGCTACAGGACCTACCCTTTCGAGTATCTTGAAAGGTCCTACGTAGCGTGGTGCTAGCTTGCCCTTCTGGCCAAAACGAATCACTCCCTTCCACGGTGATACTTTTAAAAGTACTTGATTCCCAATGTCAAACTCCAAGGGCTTTCGTCGTTTGTCTGCATAACTCTTTTGACGACTTTGAGCCGCTAGAAGATTGTTTCGAATTTGAATGACCTTGTCGGTTGTTTCTTGAATTAATTCTGGGCCGGTGATTTGTGATTCCCCAATTTCGTGCCAACATACTGGAGATCGGCACTTACGACCATATAAAGCTTCGAAAGGACCCATGCCGATACTTGAATGGTAGCTATTGTTGTACGAAAATTCAACTAATGGTAGATGAGCGTCCCAATTCGCTTTGAAGTCTATGACACATGCTCGAAGCATGTCTTCAAGAGTTTGGATGGTGCGTTCAGATTGTCCATCAGTTTGAGGATGAAAAGCGGTACTGAGGTCTAATCGTGTACCCAAGGCGGTTTGTACGGCTCACCATGTTCATGAAGTGAAACGACCATCACGGTCTGAAATGATGCTTAAAGGTACACCATGACGGCTTACTATCTCGCTGATGTAGATACGAGCTAACTTCTTGTTCTTGAAGTCCTCGCGAATCGGAATGAAGTGAGCTGATTTTGTAAGACAATCAATGATTACCCATATGGTGTCATACCCACTGGAGGTGCGAGGTAACCCGGTAATGAAGTCCATGGTTATGTTTTCCCACTTCCATACAGGTATTTCAGGTTGGGTTAGAAGTCCTGAAGGTCTTTGATGTTCATCTTTTACTTTGGAACAGGTAAGGCACTTGGAAACAAAAACAGCGATATCCTTTTTCATGCCCGGCCACCAGTAGGTGTATTGTAGGTCTTGATACATCTTGTCGGCTCCTGGGTGTACAGAGTACCGTGTTTTGTGTGCCTCATTCATAAGGAAATCACGAAGGTTATCGTGATCGGGAATCCATATGCGATTTAGATAGTATAGAATACCGTCAGATTTGGTTTCGATTTTGAGTTCTGTTCCACATGACAGCTCATCGCGTACGTCGTTTTCTGTTACAGAAACATGTTGAGCTTCTCGGATTCGATCTTTGATGTCGGTTATGATTTGCGAACATAGAAGACGAATGGAGTTCGCATAACCTTTTCGACTGAGTGCATCAGCCACCACATTTGCCTTTCCAGGATGATATCGAATTTCACAGTCGTAGTCGTTAAGAAGTTCGACCCATCTTCGTTGCCTCATATTCAACTCCTTTTGATTGAAGATATGTTGGAGACTCTTGTGGTCAGTGTATATTTCACACTTGGTACCATAGAGGTAATGTCTCCATATCTTGAGAGCGAACACAACGGCTCCAAGTTCCAGGTTGTGGGTGGTGTAATTCTTCTCATGAACTTTGAGTTGCCTAGAAGCATAGGCTATCACTTTTCCTCTTTGCATTAATACACAGCCTAGCCCTTGTCCTGATGCGTTGCAATATACTACAAAGTCATCGCAACCTTCAGGGAGTGTGAGGATAGGTGCGTCACAAAGTTTTTGCTTTAGAGTTTGGAAGGCTTCTTCTTGTTTAGGTCCCCATATGAAGGGTTTTCCTTTATGAGTCAAAGCCGTGAGTGGTACAGCAATACGGGAAAAATTGGCAATGAAGCGTCGATAGTAACCAGCCAAACCAAGAAATGATCTTACTTCGGTAGGGGTACGTGGCGCTTGCCATTCCTGTACTGCCTTGATCTTTGAAGGGTCGACATGTATTCCCTTGTCATTGACGACATGTCCAAGGAATTGTACTTCTCTTAACCAGAATTCGCATTTGGAGAACTTAGCGTAGAGCTTTTCAGTCTTTAAGAGTGTAAGGATGAGTCGAAGGTGTCGTTCATGATCGGATTTAGACTTGGAGTAGATGAGGATGTCGTCGATGAAGACTATGACAAAGCGGTCGAGGTAGGGTTTGCATACCATATTCATTAGACCCATGAAGATAGCTGGGGCGTTGGTTAAACCGAATGGCATGACCATGAATTCGTAATGACCATAACGAGTCCGGAAGGCGGTCTTTGGGACGTCTTCTTCATGTACTCTGAGTTGATGATAACTAGAACGAAGGTCGATTTTTGAAAAGCAGGTGGCGCCTTGAAGTTGATCTAGGAGGTCATCGATGCGAGGTAGTGGGTAGCGATTCTTAACTGTTAACTTGTTGAGTTCTCTGTAGTCGATACACATGCGAAACGTTCCATCTTTCTTCTTCACAAAAAGAACAGGCGCACCCCAAGGCGAGGAGCTAGGACGTATGAATCCTTTGTCAGTCAGTTCTTGCAGTTGACTGGCCAGCTCTTGCATTTCGGATGGGGCTAGCCTATAAGGAGATTTTGCGACTGGTGTAGCGCCAGGTACAAGATCGATGCGGAATTCGACTTCTCTTACAGGAGGGAGTCCTGAGATGTCGTCGGGAAAGACTTGTGGGAATCCTTTCACTACTGGTATATCTTCGAGTTTCTTCTCCTTGTTTCCCTTCTTGACGACGTGAGTTAGGAATGCGACATAGTTCTTGCGGAGGTATTTTCGGGCTTGAAGACAGGACATTAATTTGAGTCCTTTCGAAGGGCTTTCTCCAAAGATACGTAAGGTCTGACCGTCTGCAAGAGGAATGCGAATGAACTTTTCGCGGCATACTACTTCAGCGTGATGCTGGCTGAGCCAGTCCATACCAATTATAATATCGAAACTTCCCAACTTCATAGGAATGAGGTCAACTGGAAAATCGTGATCGTTTAGAGTGAGTGTACAATTTCGTATAATAGAATTTAATGAAACGGGCTTTCCGTCAGCGACTTCCACCGTTAGAGATTCCATGAGGTTATCACGAGTTTGGTTAAGGATAGGTTCAAATTCTAAGGACACAAAACTCTTATCCGCGCCAGTATCGAATAACATGGATGCATAACTACCATTGATGAGAAACGTACCGTTAACCACGTTAGTTTGTCAGCTCTAGCTTGGTTGGCATTGATGTTGAATGCTCTTCCTCTAGCAGGTGGAGGAGCTTGGTTAGCTTGGTTTACCAGATTTGCTTGAGCTTGAGCATGGATGATGTTCACCAAACGTGGACATGTGTTCCTGAAGTGGTTTGGGTCTCCACAGTTGTAACATGCTCGCATGGGTTGCATCATGGGGTGGTTGGGTTGGTAGTAGGATTGGGCTATATGTTGTGCAGGTGGTAGAAGTAAAGGTTGTTGGGCTTGACCCACTATCTGATGGTGGGTTTGGGTTGAGGGTTGATTGCGGTTCATTCGTTGAAGTGTGCGACAAGTTTGAATAGTGTGACCCGCACGGCCACAGCTGGTGCAATGTTGGCAAGGAGTTTCGGGGAGGTGGTGGTATTGACAACGGTTGCATTTTGGATATGGGCCGGTGTATGGCTTTTTAAATGGTGCAGCCGAGGGAGCAATTTGGGTAATTGGTGCGGCAGTGATAGGAGGGTTTGTTTGTGTGACGGCAAAATTTCTGCTGTTTCATTTCCTCTTACCAGCAAACTTTAAAGAGGAGATGGAATGGTTTGGAGTTTGGGCCTCAATGGGGGCTTTCTTTTTCTCATCCTTGAATTTACCGTTTCGGATGCGATTCTCGGTAAGTTCGGTAGCTAGTTCCATTGCGGCTTCGAGTGTTGCAGGCGAAGTGCTTAGGACCGAGTCTTGAATTTTCGAGGGGAGACCTCGAATGTAGTGTTCAACCAGGCGGTACACGGGGGTGAACAAATTAGGGATCATTTGGTTCAGTTCGAGAAATCTTTTGTTGTAGGAAGTGTGATCCCCTTCCTTTTGTTTCAACGAGTGGAATTCATCTTCCAACTTTTTTATTTCGCTTCTTGGACAGAAGCGCCTTGTCATGAGTTCCGTTAACTCTTCCCATGATAAGGCCATGGCATCTTCGACTCCTCGCTTACCCTTTTTTGTGTTCCACCAGGTAAGGGCTACTCCAAACAGTCTCCCTGATGCATAACGTACCTTGCGATCCTCGGGACAATCGCAATTGAGGAAGGTGTTCTCCATTTCTTCAAACCAGTGGAGGAGGGCAGTAACACCTTCGGTCCCTTCATACTTTGGGGGATCGCAAGATTTGAAGTGTTTGTAGGAGCACTTTTTGGAGTGAGCGTTGGCGACGCTCTGGTCTTCTTGATTCGGAGGGTTGATAGGATTTGCGGTGAGAGCTTGTTGAACTTGAATCACAATGTCCGGAAGTACGCGGCCATTTGTTTAGCAATTTGAGTGGCCAAGCGTTCATTGGATCTTCCTGACTTTCTACCTCCACGTAGTTGCCTAGCCGACATCTACAGGAACATACATAGGAAGATTGTGAGATTAAGAAGTTTTTAGGTGTCATGTGTCGTTAAAAGAATAAAAATAACATAATTATCAATAATGCAACTACATCCATAGGATGTCTTGGGTTTGCTCATGTTTGGGCCTCCAATGTCCCCCATACCATCGCCTGTATAGTCATGTGGGCCCCCATGACTATTGGCTTAGTAGGATTCACATTGGTGTTGGCGGATTAACACTCGCATCACCCGAATGAAAACCATGAAATATGATTGTGAGATGTATGGTAGGAGGGTGTCCAGGTGTAGACGCAATGACAACTCAAAGTGGGGTTAGCTCACACGACGTTTGTTATAGCATGCTTTGGCCTAATAGGTCCTTCGTACTATCATCGTTAGTCCCCAGGTAGGCAAACTGGTCCTTTATTTTGGATCTATACGAATGCCAAGCCTTGACAGGACGTTCCGACTACCGGTAACCCTTCCAGTTACTACATGCCCGTCATGAGAACTCACTTTGATGTGATTTGAAAAATACAAAATCGTTTGTAAAAATCATGGGAATTGTGAGGTGTGTGCTCTCATGGATATGATATGTTATGAGGATATGATTGATGATATTCATTGTATAATAATATGTACTTATGAACATGCTTGCATAATATTGAATGTAACAATAAACATAAAGCATATAAACATCATGAATTTTGTATGTAACGCATAAACAATTTAAAATTTTAATCAACTATAGTATAGGCTCTAAGGGTATAATAACCTATCTTATATCCCTATAGTCATGGCTCTGATACCAATCTGTCACACCCCGACCCGCAGCGGAATAAGAGTCAGGGCATAATTGGGTTATCACCAAAGCTCATGATGTTTACTAATATGTTTCATATTTATTAAATTCAAATTACAACTTAAATATTCAAATCAAAATCCATACAATTACAAGGAAATGAAACTAAGTAAAACAATCCAAAGCTTAAACTGATTTATTCTTCTAGGCCTTCCTATGTGTTTCTTGCCTCAACTGGATCACCTGTATCATGTGTAAAACGGGGGATATTTTGGGTCAACAAAAGTTGGCGAGTGAACCTCGATAAAACATTGTTATTAATTTCTTGTTGTATTTAATATTGAAAAGTTGTGCAATAATCACATGTGAGCAAACATATATATATAACATAAACACAAACCACATTGGATGAGTAAATGATATGAATGATGATGTATATGAGATCAATGCTCAATCAAACGGAGCCGATCGAATGACATGAATGATGATGTATGTGAGATCAAGGCTCAATCAAACGGAGCCGATCAAATGAGGCACCTGATACTCAACCCGTATCCCACGGGGAGCTGATGGGCCTAATGAAATTCATGTACTGAAAATGATAACTTCAATCTAAACATAATTCACACAACAACATAATTGATACACATTTGATCACGGATATGATGGATGCACAAGTGTTTAAATATAATAAGGAATTAAACGACACATGATACACCCCAAAATGTGATTAAAACGGGGAATTGGTAGAGATTCACTCACATTGGGTGCGTTCTTTGATGACGTTGGATGTGCACGAGTTTTGGGATTTGATCGACGAGGAAAACTAACCTAAAATAATAATGAAATGGTTCGGTAAATAAATGGATTTTATTTGAGATTAATACTTTTAATTTCATAATCTTAATAGGATTTTTAGATTTATATTTGTGAGTTTAAGGACATTTTCTAACTTTAAAAATATTATTTTTAAGTATTTTTAAATAATTTTCTGATTAAATAAATAAAAAAATAAATAAATAAATTGTTGACTTTTTGACTCTGACTGTTGGCCGTTGACCGTTGACCGGTCGGATTGTGTTAATTATATGCGCTGAGTGAGGTTCAAACTCGGGACCTCTCGTATGCGTGCACGCAGCTCTACCAACTGAGCTACGTGTCTAACCCGAAATATTCTCTGTTTTAATTATATATATATACTGATTAACTTCTATCTTATTTAGTTTATTTCGAAAATGATTTAAAAACGGCCGAACCGACTTTAGTGACCCGGAGTCGAACTCGGGACGTTCGGTTCGAGTACGCACAGCCCAACCAGTTGGGCTGTGTGTCATATCTGTTTAACTTATGGATTTAATTATACTTATTAACATTCGGTGACCTGATCAGATTCTGTTGTAAAAATGTTGGTTTTAATTCTGAAATTCGGTAACGTATGCGATTCAAAACCGGGACGTGTGCATTGTTTGTGCACACAGTCCACCGCTGGACTGTGTGTCTAACCCGGTTAAATATTCAGTTTTAATTAAACTTATACACATGTTCCACTTCGTCTTCTTCGTTTACAAAGTCACAGAACAGAGATGCCCGACTGTTCTTGTTTAAATCGGTCATCGAACATATAATTGATTGGAATGAAATGGATAAAGAGGTTACGGAGTAAAATGTAGCGAACAGAATATTTTTCTCAGATTTCCAGCAAGGGTCGTCGGCTCTGATTTGTGACTTCCGTCTGAGTGAATCAATTAACAGTTTTGATCAATGAGTTGTGCAATTAAGTTACTACACAAGGGATATCAGGGGTTTTAGATGATTGTACTGATTGACAGTGAGATTTCAGAATTTCCAGTGACTTTCCGGCGAGTGTAGGAATTCCCGGCAACGTTGTCTGAGACAGATTCTGGGTGAACGATTTATGTTAATACTTGCCTAATAATGGATTGCAAACAAAAGAGTCGAGAATTTTACCGATTTGATGTAAGTCTCGGTTTTCCGGTGAAAGTCCGGAGAATGCAGAATAACTCCGGCGACGAGCTAGAGCTTCGAAAAAGTGAGCGGTTCTGAGCGAAAGGATTTCCGGAAGATTGAGTGGGTTTTTATAGGAAAGAACTGAGTGAATTGGGTCCGAGTCTTCATTCACGGTCAAAACTTTTCCGGCGGTTACACTGGAATTGGGGGTTAGACATCGGTTATAACCGATGTCGAATTTAGTTCACAGCGTTTCAGTCAAAGAAAACGGTTGTGATTTGCGAAATCGTCGGTCTTTCCGGCGACTGCGGATTGGGCGCGCTGAACATCAGTTTGACTTTTGGGTTTTACTTTAATTGTTATTTGTTTCTGTATTTGTCATAAAAGAATTGGGTGGCGGAGTGGTGTAGTGTGTGCTTGTGTTCGTGGGCGACCCGGGTTCGAAACCCGGCAGCTTCATTTCATTTTTTCTTCACTTATTTTTATTATTTATTAATTATAGTTTTTAAATTCTAAAATGTTTATTAATTATGTATTGTTTAAAATTAAAATGAACAATATATACGCAACGAAAATTATAACTGCATATTCGATTAATAAACGAAGCGGGTTTTGGAAACCCGTTTTTTCAACGGATGTTACATTCCACTCGAGATGGTCACAAGGAGTTCTAGCCACTCATGGTCTTGCAATTCATCATACCTTCAATAATTTCGTTCATAGGAATCAAAAACACCAAAGTAATGATTAGAAATTGTTTAAAACCCACAAGAACACTCAAAAATCGCCCCTAAGCTCTGCCAAATGTTTTCCAATGATTGAGATGTCAAAAGCCTCTTCAAAACCGAGTATAAATGGGCAGTTACAACTTTCCCGCAGCTCACCACCGTAAGCTACGGTGCCCACCGTAGCTTACAGTGGGTAAAAATCTTCTTACGGTGCTAAAGGACTGTCTTACGGTGCTTTTGAAGGTGGACTCCACCGTAAGCCATGGCACCCACCGTAGCTTACGGTCAGCAGAATTTCCCATTTTACCCTTTAATAAGTCTCTTGAGTCTTCGTCTTCAATAGGCCAATTACAAGCACCCACCAAAGCACGTTTAAACCCCCTTGTTTATGCTCTTCCGTACCTGCGAAGCCATATACACCGTAGATATCAAATCATAACAATTAACCCATTTAAACGTGGAATATTGATCGTTTTAATGCACTTTCGGGTTGTCCAATAGACCACCCGTCACATCACCACACTTAAACGTTGCTTGCCCCAAGCAACACATCAGAACCGTTTTCAAACTTACAAGCGATCACAATATAAACCAAACACAAACATATTATCCAATTATCAACGTACCATCATACCACATAACACACCCCTCACAATAACTCTCCTTTCGGTGACAAAAATGGCACTAGCAAGATTGTGCTAGATCACTCAATGTAAGTACGTGAATGTGCGACAATAAGCTTGGATAATGATCAAGTCTCTACCTACAAATTGCCTAACATGCTTACAAATCAAAAGGACTTTCGGGTTGTAACAAGGCTATGTGTAAGGGCGAGAATTGGTGGGAAATATGCATGTAGCTCACTGAATCTACCTGGTTTATTATTACAACAAACAAAAGAAATAACCAACACTATACAACAAACTTTTCCTTTTTTTGTTTATTTTTCTTTTTTTTTCTTTTCTTTTTTTCATCTCTTTTTTTTCATTTTTTCATTTTTAACTACAATATAGAAAGGAAGAACACATACATAACAATATCAAACTAAACTAAGCTCTTAAACTGGATCGATCAATAGGTAGAATTTTGTAGGACATAGGATTAGGTAACAATTGAATGGTTAAAAGCTCAAATTTTGGCTACTAATGTCCAAACCCCCGTCCCGCTCACTACCAAGCTCATATATGTAACTTATGAGGTCCAACCCCCCAACCCACACTCAACACACATCCAGATGAGGCTACCTAAATGCCCTTATCATATTCACAAGCATGTTACACTTAGATTTTGACAAGTGTATATTATCCAAGTTCTATTAACACAATGCACATATCGCCACTCAACCAATACGAATTTAATCTCTAAAACGCATCCATGTGGCTCAACACTCACCAAGAAAGGAATAAAAGTAGATTCCGATGTGTCATGCAGATTAAGGTAAAGTATTCAGATTTGACAATTGTTTGGTTTGGTTCAAAATTTTTCAAAAATCCCAAAAATTCCCCCCCCCCCCATCCCCACACTTGGGGTACATTGACCCTAATGTATGATTTTGAGGGAAACGATCACTCGAGTTACTTCAACATCACCTTTAGCTCCAATACTCAAATCCCAAATTTCTTTTTTTTTTTTTTTTTTTAAACACATAAAAACACAACCACAATACCACCAACCCAAAACATAACTATCAATTACAATACACCCCCTTCACTCCCAACCATAAACACAACGCAACAAAATAAAGTCTATAATACTGTACAAAGGAAGAACACAACCTGATCAATAGTAACGCGGCTGAGGAGGTCCAAAGATGGAGGTCATCATTTCCGAAAATTCACCAAATGCAAACACGCCACTGCCACTTCCTCCTTCTCCTCCTTCTTATTGCCTGGTGCTTTGCTGTTGCTGCTGTTGCCCATAACGAGGATCCACCCATTGAGAATGATGCATCGGTGGCGTCGGATAAGAGACGCTACCATCATAGGGCGGCAGGGTCGAGTAGTCCACAGGTGGTGGGTCCACAACCACCGGTCGCCCCGCATGCCAATCAGCATGCATATGCCGGTTTTGATCATCCAGGTACCAGTTATTTATTTCTTGTTCAAAAGTGTAAGCGTGGGTACGGTTCCAAGATTCTTGATGATCGAAATTATGCCTCGACGCACGCTCCATACTCGCACCCATAAACGGCTGATGATCAAAAAATGTTCTTTCAGCCCCACTCCAACTATCAAACACCAAAGGCCGTTGACTCTCAATAACCCCTTGCATAGTACCTTCATGAGCCCAGTTTGGCTCATAAGGATATCTTGAGAAATCAAAGAAACCTCCAGTCGGATCACTACTGGAGCCCCCCCCCCCCCCGATCCACATTCATCGGGGCAACATGTGGGTCATCTATATAATCTTCGTCCCCACTCGGGCCCTCTTCTTCACTCTCCGGTTCATCCTCTTCTCCTGGTCTAAGTGGCCGCGCATCAGCCTTCAGCACTCTCCATCTTTGCCCATCGCTCTTCAACTTGTGATATCTCTCCGATTATGTGTACTTCCACCTAGCCCCCAATTGTCTGATCTCGAACGGCTTGAATTTCTTGTATGACCCCTTATCATCCGCACCAATCACCCCATACATTTTCAAGAAGGCTGTAATGAGGTGGCAATGTGGGATGATCTTTCGTTGATCGCTATTTCTGCTAGTCCACACATTATTCAATACCAAAAAGCGAAACGGAAACATGGGGGCCCCAGTCAACAACGTGTAAAGCACCGGCACTTCCGGCCATCGAACCTCAGTTTTGTCACCCCGCCTTAGGATGACATTTTGCATACAATAGCCAACATTAAGTTCCCTTCGATTCTTAAATTCTTGCGATACAGCTTACCATGAGTGGTGCCCGGCAAGAACAAATAATCTAGCATTGTGTTCCACCGAGGATGCTTCTCGGGTTCAAAGTATAAGTCTTCTAGCCTTGGAAGCATATATTGATTAATCGGTTTACTGTCAAACTTTGCTACCCGCCACAAAGAATCAAAAGGCATTTCCACCTCAATGCCGTTTACGGTTCCAACTAGCCTCATTTTCGATGCTCCACATCTATATGAAGGACACCTAAGAGGGGCCATCCACTCTTGGATCTCAGCATCATATAAAATTTGTACCTTCATAGTCATAACATTTCAAAGCCGCTTCCCAACCTAGTGCACGAAACTTATCCATAACCCCAAATGGTCCAAAATCCGCTTCCCGAACCTCTTTCTCATAAATAAAAGCTTCTTTCCGTTGTGCCAGTCTATTAATTTGATCGTTGAACAACTCAGCTTGCCATTCCTCTGGCTGATCATGTAGAGGACCAGATGCCCATCTTGGTTTCGGTCCCCGATCATGCACATCTCCCTCGTGCTCTTCCTCTATGTCACTCTGCGTAACTAAGCTTCTCTTCCTTGGCACCGGGTTACTCGAAGAACCCACCTTTTCCTTTTCTTTGCACCCCATATTAATTCGGCAAAGCATATTATTCTTCTTCTCAATATCCCCAAACTTCTCACACTTGCTTATCACTATGGTCATGGAAACTAGCTAAATCATAAGTTCATCATTTGCAAAAACTTGAACAACAATTCCCTAAGTTATGCCCAAATATCATATTTTTATCACATAACTAGCTTCCATAACCATAACCATTCAAAAACCCATCAAATTCATCTCAATGTAACCAACTATAAGCAAGTATGGGATCATGGCAACATAACACTTGCAATTCTACAATGCAATAACAATAGTGTAAGAAAATGCATACCTTAGCCTTGTAGAAAAGAAGAACCCTAGAAACTTGAAGATTAACAAAAACCCAACAAGAACCCTAAAATTTTTGGATCAAAAAGTTCCAAATTGATCACCCAAACGTGGGATTCTACCAAATGCAAGCACAAATTCGGAATCCTTGTGAAATTTTAGTCAAGATTGACCCGAAAATTACTCGATTTGATGAGAAATTGAAGGATTGGTGTAGGTTAAAGTGGGTGTTCTTGAGAGTAAATAAGGAAGAAGAAGAATGGAAGTTGTGGCTGAAAAGTGTGCAGAAAATGGGTGATTGAGGTTAAATCCCGTGTTTCATTTTGCTGTTTTGTGGACCCAATTCGCCCAGTGGCCACCGTAAGCTACGGTGGCCAGGGTTTAAAAAAAGACCGTAAGACAGTGCCTTATCACCGTAAGGAAATTGAGGACCACCGTAGCCTACAGTGGGGACCGTAAGCTATAGCGGTATCTGGGCATTTTTGTTTGAATTTTTTTTATAACTACAAACGACATTTTACTTACTTTTATCCTACCATCCCCCTCAAAAACCCGTGTTGTCCTCAACATCGTGTATGAGAAATTCTGAAAAACTTCCCCACACTTGTTTCAAACACAAATCAAACAAGTTCAGATAATTACTTGAAACAAACTAAACAAACAGTTAAACTATATATTTACACTACCAAACCTG
This sequence comes from Scalesia atractyloides, assembly GCA_947069175.1. Classification (NCBI taxonomy): domain Eukaryota; kingdom Viridiplantae; phylum Streptophyta; class Magnoliopsida; order Asterales; family Asteraceae; genus Scalesia; species Scalesia atractyloides. The sequence continues at coordinate 14,320,195 of CAMTDV010000029.1, forward strand.
GGCCTCTTGTGTTTAATCCGCGTCCAATGGGTGTAGGATGTAACCCACTTTGTCAAGCTCAAGATGTTTGATGTCGTTTCCTTCCAAATACGGTTTGAGCCGATGCTCATTCACCGTTTGCTTCATGTTAGTCCGAACATCCAAAATATCAACATCTCTAAACCTACCCACTCTTGTAATAACATAGGGGCTCATCCACTTGCTTTTCAATTTACCCGCAAACATCTTTAGCTTTGAATTATACAACCACACCTTTTGACCCGGTTCGAAAGTTCGCTTCCGGATCTTTGCATCATGAACCTTCTTGAGCTTATCTTTGTATGAAGCCGCACACTCATATGCTTCATCTCGAATTTCTTCGATCTCACTCAGTTGTAGCTTCCGGATCTTCCCCGCTTCATCATACTCTACGTTTATCGTCTTAATTGCCCAATGCGCCCTATGCGCCAATTCCATCGGTAAATGACACCCCTTCCCGTACACCAACCGGTAAGGAGTTGTACCAATAGGAGTTTTGTAGGCCGTTCGGTATGCCCACAATGCATCATCCAACTTGTTCGACCAATCCTTCCTATCCGTTCACACCGTCTTCATTAAAATTTCCTTGATTTGACGGTTCGAAACTTCAACTTGTCCACTAGTTTGTGGATGATACGCCATGGCAATTCGGTTGTTCACATTGTACCTTCTCAATAACTTCCCGAAATTAAATTTTTTAAAATGTGAACCACCATCACTGATTATAACACGTGGAATCCCAAAACGAGCAAAGATATTCGATTGTACGAACTTGCACACAACCGAATGATCATTAGTTCTTGTCGGTATGGCTTCCATCCATTTTGAAACATAATCCACAGCCACCAAGATATACAAGTGATATACATTAAAATATATATAATTTAGTTCCCCATTTTGCCCATGTTTTGTGCATTTTTAGCTAAAATATCGTCGTATAGGTACTTAATCGGTCCATTTTATATTTTCAGGTCCTAAACGACATACCGCAGACAAAGTTGGAGAAAAAATGGGATTAACGAGCATTCCGGACAAATTTTGCAGATTCTACTGAAGTTACAGATGTCGCACGGCCGTGCAACCCATTGGCACGGCCGTGCGAGACTGCGATCTCGGAAGCACTGACCGTGCGAGAGGCAGTGCGACTCATTTCTCGGCACGCACGGCCGTGCGGCCCATTGGCACGGTCGTGCGCGACTTGATTGCTGATCACATGTGCCCGAAGCTTTGGCATGGTCGTGCACATCTGAAGATTTTGCCGCTCAAACATCCACTTGTCTGACCATGCCCTGCAGTGATGTAATGCTGATGCGCATGGCCGTGCGGATATGAAAATTGTCTATAAAACAGAGCATTCGCGACTGATCAAAATGTTGGGTAGTTTTTCAAGTTTCTGGGAGATTTCTGAGGTGCGGGAGCTCTCTGATCAGGACGGTTTCAAGCCTCAAGGTTGCAAGAAGCTTATCATTCATCCAATCCATCAAATCCTTGATTGTTTATGGTTTAATTTCTTGTTCTTAATGTAAATTCTAATCACATTTGCAAGCATTGAGATGATATTTATGTAATATTGTTATGAATACTATGAAAAACACTTGTTTTATGATCAATATTTAGTTTCTTATCAAGTTAAAATGAAGCTCAGTCAACTGTTCATGTTCGAATCTTGATGATCATATGGCAATCTTGTTTCATTGATGTTGGATTCTTGATTATGATTGTTTATCTTGGATGATTAGTAAATGGTTAGTTAGGATAAGTTGAATAAACCCCATAATTAATCATTTATTAGTGAACTGTTAACTTGATTAATATGTTTACACCATGAAACTAGAAATGGGTATTGGTTTAATAAAAGATAATCTGATTTTGATCAAGAATGCTTTCTTACACGGAAGGGCTCTAACGGGTTAGATGGTGTTATTGTGGGTTCTTAATATATGTCATAATCTTTGTTGAGTATTTGTGGCCAAAATAAGCAACTTGGTAGATTTATATTTAAGACTTGCAAAATGAATGAGTTTGTGATATGATCTACGTTATGCTTGTCTCGGTGGCTGTATTGTGTTTACCGGTATTGCTTTCCTTGATAAAGTGAGGTTAGAAAACTCTTAACGGATGACTAACTTATTTTTAAAGATTCACATGAAAATATATCAATAGCTCGTTAAAGAATAATTTTAGGTGGTTAAAGTGTGTTTATCGCGTTAACTTTCCGAAGAATTATCATGTTAGGATTCCCGAAAGGGATACTAATTGTCTTTATATTTGGAAAAGCGATCAAGTGCCTTTGTGACATTTTTGATAACATGCTTATTTTGCTTATAAAACAAGACAAAAGAAAAAGAAATTATAGTTTTGCACTTAAAGTCTTTTATGTCTTAAAATATATTTTTAGATAATTTTAGAAAAGCCATTTCACATATCCTTTCTGCCGGTAAATAAATGACGACGGTTTAGTACTCAAGCACCTGCCCGCGTCTTTGGATCGACATCTGGTTCTTACCCATACTTTACTACATATAAGACAGGGTACACTTGCCCTTTTGTGTGTGTTTTAATTTAAGGTAGAAATCGTTTTTATAAATATTAAAACCGAGTTCGTGTGTAAAATTCATTGTAAAAATGTTATATATCCGTACACGTCAAGTTTTTGGCGCCGTTGCCGGGGAACGCGGCTAACCTTTGGAACGATCCGAGTCACTTGTTTACCGCAAGGATTGGGCGAACAAGCTAGATGACGCGCTATGGGCTTTCCAAACAGCGTACAAAACACCTATAGGGACTACTCCTTATAGGTTGGTGCCATCTCCCAGTCGAGTTGGAGCACAAAGCGTGGTGGGCTTTAGAGACTGCCAACTTGGATCTGAAAAGCGGCGGTGAGGCTCACTTTTTACAGATCTATGAGCTTGATGAATTGCGGAATCACGCGTACGAGAACTCTTGCTTGTACAAAGAGCGCGTTAAAAGATTACATGATAAGCGCTTAAGAGATCACAAAGAGTTCAAAGTAGGAGATCTTGTGCTATTGTTCAACTCGAGGCTTAGGTTATTCACCAGAAAGTTGAAGTCCCAATGGATGGGGCCGTACACAGTCAAGGAAGTATTCCCCTACGGCACTATAGTCATCGAGGACTCAAACGGGGTAACGTTCAAAGTCAACGGTCATCGGCTAAATCTTTATGTTAACGAACCGGTTGACTCAGCAGTGGAGGTCATCGAACTCCACGCCCCACACGTGTAATAAGTGTGGGGAGGAGAGTCAAGATATCGACTCGCGGAGAAAAAAATTAGCAGGCGTAATTTGAACGCCAAGGGTAAATATGTAATTATGTTAATATTTTGTGTTTATTTCGTGATTTCTTAGTTTTTCGTTAAGTTATAGGTTTTCCATGTTTTGATTCATGCCTTAGAGAGTTCTGTGGTTGAAACGATGTTCAAACGGCTAAAAACACTTGAAAAGTTGGTAATTTTGGCGAAAAAACAGAGCTGGGTGCATTTTCTGCAGAAATCTGTAGACTGCCAGATGCCGCACGGCCGTGCAACTGATCCGCATGACCGTGCAACTGATCCGCACGACCGTGCAACTTAGAGTTGCATCTGCAGGAACGCCTGTGCGGACTGCCTTTCCGGATACGCACTACCGTGCGACCATCAGTACGACCGTGCGGACCGAGATCAGTGACTAGGGTTCTGAGATTTCAAATCCGCACGACCGTGCACATCTGCGCACGGCCGTGCGCGTACTTTTCTGACGGGTGGTTCAGTAAGTATAAATACGCGTATTTCAGAAAAACCAACTCTCATTCGGAACCCTGGCCGCACTGCCGTTTCCACACTCGCACTCTCTCAAAAATTACCACTTTTTGCAAGGATTTTCCGTAATCTTCAGTCAAGGTATGAATCTCCTTTATGTTTTGCATCTTTTATTCTGTCTAGGGTAGATTAGGGTTCTTGTTCAAGAAATTTTTGGGGTTTTCTTCATAAACGACAATCAAACCTTGTTCTTGACAAAATTCGCCGAATGAAGGCCCCAATCAGGAACCCTCGGTCCATTCACTGAGAAAACATCTCAATTTATGGTTAAATAGCCGAATTCTGTGAATGGACAAGATTTTTAGGAACTGCAGACGATGCACGACCGTGCGCCTCATCCGCACGGCCGTGCGGGCCTAAATCGCTGCAGTGAACCTCCGGCATAAAACAGTGTGTGGTTTGGATCCGCACGGTCGTGCAACTCATCCGCACGGCCGTGCGACTTCTGATGATAGCAAACAGAATACTTCAAAGTCACTGTTTCGGTGCCAAAATCAAAAATTTTTAGGTCTGGCCTGATTTTTATTGCTTATCTGCTTACAGATGGATCACCCGTTCTTACAATTCGACGCCGGCAAGCAAATAGAGCGTCCTTGTGTTAATCGACTGCAAACCCTATGGAACCGACAAGGCCAAATTGGCAAGCCAAGACGGCTGAGTTGGGAAGCCTTGCAAGCCCTGAATCAATCAGAAAGGCTGCAAGAAATAATCTCAATCCCGATGGCAAGGTTGCTGAACATAGAGCGACCTGTCTACCTTGAGCTGACTTTGGAATTTTTCGCTTCTTACGGATACGATAAGCCAAGGAGCGAAAACCCGGACTTCAAAAATGCTTAAATCATTCAATTTAGGCTTGGGGGACGATGGCATAAATGGTCCATGGCAAAGCTTGGAAAGAAGTTGGGTATTTACGGGGATGACGATATAAATTCTGAGATTTTCACCAACATCTACAAGTTCAGCAACGACGAAGAGAGGGCTGATTTTTGGGCTCATATAGCTAATGGGCCGCCTTATGATGCTAGGAGAGCAAAAGCGTCAAAGCTGAGGGACCCGCTTCTCAAGGTTCTTCACCAAGTCCTGAGCCACACCATTTGCGGGCGCATGGACAGTTCGGGGAACTGTCACACACCGGATCTGCTATACTTGTACTCCATCGTGAATGGAGTACACGTCAACCTCGCCGCCCGTGTGGCAAAATTTTTTATTAACAGCGGGGAGGTCGGTGAGCAGTGAAATTCACGGTGGGGAGTATGTGACCCAACTTGCTTAATCTATCAGGATTATGACGGAAAATGTGGTCGATCAATTGACACTGGTCCACTCAGGGGGTGAGGTGGACATTCGTTCCCTATGGGCGATGGGCCTGATTGTTGATACTGGAAATGGCCCAAGGTTAAGGGGCCTACATGGGGAAGTTTGGGACCCACTACCACCCCTTCCATCTGACGAAGAGCCGGACGTCGAAATGGAGCCTGCCCACGAGGCACATGCTCACGAGGATGCTTTTATTGGACCACCACCAGAGCAGCAGCAGCAGCAGCAGCAGCATCAGTACCAGTACCAGCACCAGCCAGAATACCAGGCACATCAGGATTGGCCCCTGGCATTCCCTCATACCCAGAGTTCTACCAGCAGTTCCAGCAAATCCAGGTGAACCAGAATACCATGAGGGATGAGATGCATGCTGGGTTTTCTTACATTTTCGGAGGGCTACACAACACCTTGCCGAACTACTTTGGCGATCTTCCACAGTTCCCATTCGGGAACCCCAGGCATGACGACGCGGGCCCATCTGGTGCCCGCCAAGACGATGAGGAGGACTAGTAGGGGGGAAGAGTTTAGCTGACGAAAGCGCTGGTGTCATTTAGTATTTATTTATCGTTGTTTATTATTGTCTCTTTTCGGGGTTTTTCTTTTTGGCTACTTTTCTTTAAAGAACCCCGAGGATATGTATTTTGTTTTGTTTTAAACACTTTATTAGTACTTTTGTTTTCTAGCTTTTGGGATGAATCTTTATGTACCTAATATATTTGATCAAATGTGTTGCCTGTGTTTTGGATAGTTTGATAAGTGTTGTAGGTACATGGAAATGCACGCAGAGCCGGAAAGAAAAGAAGAATGGTCACCCTAAATATCTCCAAGTCTTCTTCCGCTCGAGGGGAGTATTTTTCACCTTTTTCACACTTCAGTTTCGCTAATTCATAACTACGTAACTAATTTTCGATTCACATTGGGGACAATGTGAAATTCAAGTGTGGGGAGGGGTTTAACTTGTTAACTTTGTTTGTCCAAAAAAGAGAGAAGAAAATAGCAACAAAAATAGAAAAAGGGGATCAAATCGGAGCAATTTTAGATGCTGAATGGTACAATCTCATTGACTAGCTCGATATGGTCATAATCAGCCGTTTATGCCTTACTTATGTATAGTTGTAATTCATTTACGCTTGTTAGAAATAACCTCGAGTTTTAACCTTTTAGCCACTTTTAAATGTCCATTTCCTACCCGAAACCATTGCCTAACATTACAATCCTTAAAGACCTCTTGATTATGCTTTTTCGCATGTTAGTTGGTGGAGATTAGATCTTTTAACAAGCTTATTATATTGCATGATACATTGCCTTGGCATTGAGTGTTTTGCACATACACATTACATGTATGAATCATAAAAATAACCGAGTGTGTGTGAACATTGTGAGAATGTGAAGATTTGCATGTTAAGTCGATCAGAAGTGGAATCATTGCCTTTTGGTTATCTTTCCTTATATTCGCAATTGCTTGTTCGGTTTAATGTTGTTGATGTTGACTTTTTGGAAAAACAATTAACCACATGATATTTATATAGAAACCTTTGGGACCCTCGTAGGCCTGCGTTCTTTTATTTCTTGTTTGCTTGAGGACAAGCAAAAGTTCAAGTGTGGGGAGGTTTGATATACGTTAAAAAATATATAATTTAGTTCCCCATTTTGCCCCCGTTTTGTGCATTTTAGCTAAAATATCGTCGTATAGGTACTTAATCAGTCCATTTTATATTTTCAGGTCCTAAACGACGTACCGCAGTCAAAGTTGGAGAAAAAGTGGGATTAACGAGCATTCCGGACAAATTCTGCAGATTCTGCTGAAGTTACAGATGCCGCACGGTCGTGCAATCCATTGGCACGGCCGTGCGAGACTGCGATCTTGGAAGCACTGACCGTGCGAGAGGCAGTGCGACTCATTTCTCGGCACGCACGGCCGTGCGGCCCATTAGCACGGCCATGCGCGACTTGATTGCTGATCACATGTGACCTGAAGCTTTGGCATGGCCGTGCACATTTGAAGATTTTGCCGCTCAAACATCCACTTGTCTGCCCATGCCCTGCAGTGACGTAACGCTGATGCGCAAGGCCGTGCGGATAAAGTGCACGACCGTGCGGATATGAAAATTGTCTATAAAACAGAGCATTCGCGACTGATCAAAATATTGGGTATTTTTCCAAGTTTCTGGGCGATTTCTGAGGTGTGGGAGCTCTCTGATCAGGACGGTTTCAAGCCTCAAGGTTGCAAGAAGCTTATCATTCATCCAATCCATCAAATCCTTGCTTGTTTATGGTTTGATTTCTTGTTCTTAATGTAAATGATGATCACATTTGCAAGCAGTGAGATGATGTTTATGTAATATTGTTATGAATACTATGAAAAACACTTGTGTTATGATCAATATTTAGTTTATTATCAAGTTAAAATGAAGCTCAGTCAACTGTTCATGTTTGAATCTTGATGATCAACAAGAACCCATTCCAACTTGGAAAAGGGCCCATGAAATCTATTCCCCATACATCAAAAATCTCTACCACCAAAATGGGTTGCATGGGCATCTCATCCCTTTTGGAGTACTCCCCATCTTTTGGCAATCTAGACAATTTCGGGCAAATTCACATGCGTCCTTGAAAATAGTTGGCCAATAAAACTCGCATGTGAGCACCCGAGATCCCGTCTTGTGACCACTAAAGTGCCCCCACAAGCGGATGAATGAGCATGGGTTAGAATTTCTGCCACTTCTTTTTCCGGCACACACCTTCTAGTCACTTGATCGGGCCCGATTTTAAATAGATCCGGTTCATCCCATATGTATTGCTTGACTTGGACCATGAACCGTTGTCTTCTTCTCTTCGTCCAATGACTAGAATAACACCCGTGGCCAAATAGTTTACATAATGGGCATACCACGGTGCTACAGAAGTAGAAACAGCGAGCAACTGTTCGTCGGGACACCGTTCGTTAATCTCACTCACATCATCGACCCCTTCCACTGGAATTCGAGATAAGTGGTCCGCCACCACATTTTCACTTCCTTTCTTATCTCGAATCTCCAAGTCAAATTCTTGTAATAATAACACCCATCGAATCAACTGGGGCTTCACATCCTTTTTCTCCATCAAATACCAAACCGCACTATGGTCCGAATACACCACTACCTTGCCTCCCCATATATACGATCAAAACTTGTCCAAGGCATACACCACTGCTAATAATTCTTTTTCAGTTGTGGTGTAGTTCAGTTGCGCCTCGGACAACGTTTTGCTCGCATAATAAATTGCCACCAGCTTCTTGTCAACCCTTTGACCCAAAACCGCTCCAATAGTTGTATCGCTAGCATCGCACATAATCTCGAACGGCTTTGACCAATCCGGCAGTTGCAAAATAGGGGTTTTTACCAGTTGTTCCTTCAAAACAATAAAACCTTGCAAACATACGTTAGTTAAGTCAAAGGGAACATCTTTCAATAATAAATTACATAAAGGTTTAGTAATAACACTAAAACACTTAATAAATCTCCGATAAAACCCAGCATGCCCCAAAAACGACCTTACCCCTTTTACATTTTTAGGAGAAGGCAACGATGATATTACACGAATTTTCGCTTTATCCACCTTCAGCCCTTTTCATAAACAACGTGGGCCAACACAATACCCTCTTGAACCATGAAATGACTTTTCTCCGAACTAAGCACTAAGTTTTTCTCGACACGTCTTTTTAAAACCATTTCCAACTCATCGTGACAAGACTCAAAACTTGTGCCAAAAATTGAAAAGTCATCCATGAACACCTCAAGTGACTCCCCAACCATGTCCGAGAAAATACTCATCATACATCGTTGAAAAGTCACTGGGGCATTGCACAAGCCAAATGGCATCCGCCTAAAAGCAAAAGTGCCATATGGACATGTGAAAGTGGTCTTATGTTGGTCATCAGGGTGAATAGCAATTTGGTTATAACCCGAGTACCCATCCAAAAAACAGTAGTATTTTTGACCCGGTAGTTTTTCAATAATTTGGTCAATGAAGGGTAATGGGAAATGGTCCTTAGAGGTTGCGGCATTCAATTTTCTATAATCGATACAAACATGCCACCCGGTGACCGGTCGGGTGGCGATTTGTTCACCATTTTCATCCTTTATTACTTGAATACCGGCCTTTTTAGGCACCGCTTGGGTAGGACTTACCCAAGCACTATCAGAAATAGGATAGATAATACCTGCATCTAACCATTTGATTACTTCCTTCACGCAAGTTCAGGTTTAACATTCTCTGAGCTTCCCTCGTCGGCTTTGCATCATCAGTTGTAATAATCTTGTGCATGACAATGGATGGACTAATTCCTTTCAAATCAGCGATCGTCCATCCAATAGCCGCCCTATTCGCTTTAAGCACCCTTAGCAATTCATGCTCTTGAGCCCCATCTAAGTTAGAGGCAATAATGACCGGTAACGTGTCATTATCCCCTGAGAATGCATATTTCAAGTGGCTCGGCAAATCCTTCAACTCTAACATTGGTGGCTCCTCCAATGATGGCTTCGTGCCCGAACTAATCTCCATCGGCAAACTCTCAAACTGATGCATCCATGGCGGTCGCCCTTCCTTCACAGCCATCGCATCTTGTTTTTCTTCTTCCACCCTCAAATCACAAGCATGTACCTGTTTAGAAACATCACAAACACAAACACAAACACCCTCTTCCTCATACTCATGCGGGTCACATCCATCCACTAGATATGCCATAAAACACTCATCAACACCAACAGAGTTAGAAGTGTTAATAAAAACATTTAACCTCATTTTTCTATTAACGAATGTCATGTCAACCATACCGAGTCGACAATCGATCACGGCATGAGCAGTGCTTAAAAATGGCCGACCCAAAATAACGTTTGGTTGTTGTTTTGAGTCTGCTGATGAGTAGTCTAGGACCAAAAAGTCTACCGGGTAGTAGAATTCATCAACCTTCACAATAGCATCTTGAACCATCCCTCAGGGTAACTTGTGAGACAAATCGGCTAACACAACCGTTGTCTCGACCCGAGCTAACGGACCAAAATCATACTGATCATACAAACCACCCGATAATATACTTACTCCGGCCCCTAGATCTAATAACGCCTTTGACATTGGAAAATTTTCAACTTGAATATTTATGAGTGGTGTTCCCGGATCTTGGAGCTTGGGAGGAAGAATCCCTTTTAGCACCGCACTTACTTGTCCGGTCAAACCTACCCGCTTAGGCAATTTTTTCTTTTGTTGTCTCTTTTGGGTGCATAATTCTTTAAATTTTTTTGCATAAGCGAGTACTTGCTTGATCGCATCAAGTAACGGAAGATTTACTTTAACCTATTTAAACACTCCAACAATTCCTCTTTTGAGGACCCCTTGCTGAAATAATGTTTTTCTTACCCGGTTCAACTAAAGCAGATGGGAACGGGACTTGACTTGGTCCCCCTTCCTCATTTTTTTCATTTAAAATTTCACCCAAACCCGGTTTTTGAATTACTTTTTCAACAGTAGAGTCCTTAGAGACAATTGGTGATGAGACTTCATCTTCATCACTCTCAATTCCCGTAATATCCTCAACCATCCATTCAACCAAACCCGGTGTCAAATTTGCTTAAGTTCTTTACCGCTTCTTAAAACACTTACATGGTTAATAGGAATATCACATGAAGAATTATAGAGGGATTTACCTTAGTGTCGCTTGGGAGTTGGCCCTTACCTTTTTTAAGCTCCGCTACCTCGGTTGCAAGTTGACCCATTTGAGTGGTTATCATTTGGATGATTTTATCACGAACTTCATCCTTTTTGCATACGAGCTTCATCGAGTTGATTTCTCTGTTGCATGTCTTGTTGCATCATTCGGAGCATATCCATAACCTCGTTGCCACTTGATGAAGTTTGACCCGCATTCCCACTCTGGTCACCAGTTTGTTGAAATTAACCTTGATACCCTTGAACATTTCCACCCCTACAATTCCCTTGATTATATTGTTGGTGAGGAACAAAATTCCGTTGCGTTCCTTGGAAATTAGGGTTGGCTTGATTCGTCGGGTTCCCATAGCGGAAATCTGGATGATTTCGTAACCCGGGGTGGTATGTGTTGGAGTTCATATTGAAATTTCAACCACCCCCCGTAATAGCATTAACTACTTCAACTTGACTTTCACCCGCTCCCACCAAACATACCTCCACTGCATGACCCAATTCATTATAGTTAGTACAAACATTATATAACTGATTTGTCGCTTGCGCCCCTCCATCCTCTACCGCATACACTTGGGGTCGTGTGATAACATGTCTCGCCCTCCTTGAAGATTGTGCCTTCCGTCTAGATGTAACCGCCATTTATTCCAAGAATGCCCAATCATCCTGCTCAAAGTTCGTACCAAAAGTGCCGTTAGTGATGGACATCAAATCACGAGCATCTTCCGAGCCCAACCCCTCGTGAAAATCATTCAACAACTCTTACAGTGCAATGCCACGATGAGGACAATTCTTTAGCATCATATTAAACCTTTCAAACGCCTCATGGAACATCTCCCCCGGTTGTTGTTGAAAGCTTCTTAAGCTCTGACTAGCTTCATTTGTCTTTTGGGCCGTAAAAAATTCTTCTAAAAATCTTTGTTGCATATCAGCCCATGTATAAATCGATGCAGAGGGTAGAGTATGAAACCACCTCTTTGCCTTTCTTCCAACGAAAATTGAAAAAGTACCAATTTAACATTGTTTGACGAAAAACCTTGCCCTCTAATAGTGTTGCAAATGGAATCATGTGTTTCCAAATGGAAGTACAGTTCCTCCATTGCTAGACCCTTGTACTTCGGCAAACTTTGTAATGCAGTCGTTCTAACCTCAAAAGTCCTTCCATCCGGGTGATGAGGTATCACCACCGGAGAAGGATTATTAGTAATGACGGGTCGAAAATGCGCTTCACTCCCCCGCACTACCTCTCGATGATGTCTTCGCGGAGCCCCCAATGGTACTCTTGGTCGACCCGCTTGACCTTGTCTTAACCCTTGAGGTGCGAATTGTTGTTGATATTTGGGTTGATGCATTGGTCTTTGGAATTGAGGTTGTTGATGTTGACCTTGGACTTGTTGTAAAGGCATCAGTCGTTGGAATGGTGGCCCTTGAGGACGAATTTGTTGCACCCCCGTGGGTTGCATAATCATTTATTGTGCTTGTTCCAATGGTTGCCTTTGTGGGTAACCCATTCCCCTTGAGGTCCCAAGTTACCTCCATCACCCCTATAGTAATAACCTTCTTCTTCATACCCTAAAATTCTTCTTCGTAAGCATCGTCAAACTCGTCTCCTCCTACACCCGACAATTGCACAAACTGTGATGAAGGATAATGGAAACCAGGTTGGGTTAGTGGTTGAAATATGGAGGAGGTATGAACAATCGTTGAACTTGGTGGGAAGTGACTTGGTAATGGTTGTTGGGTGGACGATGATTGACCGGATGTTGGGAAAGAGGATGAGAATGGTGGTACATCGAAGCGGTATTAGATGGGTTAACTTCATGTGTTGAGGTTGGATTGGTGGTAGGAATTGGTGAAGGTGTGGATGGTGATGTTTGGCTTGTGGTGGTAGGTAATTGCTCCATGGTATTAAGTGGTGAAATTGGTGTAGTAGGTGTTGTTGGTGAACCACTAATCTTGTTTTCGTGTAGCAAAACCCTATTTAGTCGCAAAGTTCGTTCAATCTCCGGATCAAATGCCAATGGTGATAGCCTGTTAGAGCCTCTAGTATGCATTCACCTGTAAATGCCTGCACACTAACACAACCAGCGTAAACCCGGAAAAATAACAAACTAAACTAAATCAAAGATAACACACGTTGCCCAAAACTCCCAGGCAACGGCGCCAAAATTTGACGTGATTGTCGTAGTCTCACGTAAATTTAATCCAAATACTACTAATAGCTAGCGGTAAGTGGGTATCGAACACAGGGAGTTGTGGAAATTGCATTATCTAAAGTTTGTAATACTTTGACTAATTTACCTAAATTGCAAGAAATTAAATTCAGAGTTTTTGGTTTGTGGTTTAAGATTTTAACTAATAGCAAATCAAAGTTGGTTGTTTAACAGATTAAAAGCGAGTGACCATCTAAAGTTTCCGGTTTAAATTAACGCATGTGTTTCGAATTCAACTAGTAGAGTCACATAGACATGACTCGTGTTTGGTTACTTGTTTGTGATAAAAGGGAACTAAGTACTCGGATTATTACAATGCGAGGTTGTTACCCGATAACCAATTGATTAATATCCAACCCTTAAACCTCCTCGTGATATCTCGATTGTCGAAGACATCAAGAACGTACGACTAAGGCAATGATTAAAGCATCAATCAACAATTTACTAACAAGAATCCAAACACCATAACAACTACAAATAAGCAAGTTATTATTCTAGAAATCAGAAATCAAAATACAATTGTTCAAACAAACCTTCCACTCGAGATGGTCACAAGGAGTTCTAGCCACTCATGGTCTTGCAATTCATCATACCTTCAATAATTTCGTTCATAGGAATCAAAAACACCAAAGTAATGATTAGAAATTGTTTAAAACCCACAAGAACACTCAAAAATCGCCCCTAAGCTCTGCCAAACGTTTTCCAATGATTGAGATGTCAAAAGCCTCTTCAAAACCGAGTATAAATGGGCAGTTACAACTTTCCCGCAGCTCACCACCGTAAGCTACGGTGCCCACCGTAGCTTACAGTGGGCAAAAATCTTCTTACGGTGCTAAAGGACTGTCTTACGGTGCTTTTGAAGGTGGACTCCACCGTAAGCTATGGCACCCACCGTAGCTTACGGTGGTCAGCAGAATTTCCCATTTTACCCTTTAATAAGTTTTATAAGTCTTCGTCTTCAATAGGCCAATTACAAGTACCCGAACCCCCTTGTTTATGCTCTTCGGTACCTGCGAAGCCATATACACCGCGGACATCAAATCATAACAATTAACCCATTTAAACATGGAATATTGATTGTTTTAATGCACTTCGGGTTGTCCAATAAACCACCTGTCACTTACTACTAGCACAAGGCTAGGGAAGCAACACACAAGAACAAGAAGATGAAGATGAAGAAAATAGGTGGTTAATAGCTCCATGAAGAGGTCCTTCCACTTACAAGACTTGAAACCTTCTTAATAAACCTTGAGACACCTTAGGATGACCTTGGATTACTTATAAAATGAACACAAAATGGAGGTGGTGGTGGGGTTATGGTGGCCGTGAGGAAGAGGGAGAAGATGGAGAGATGGGTGTTTGAATTTTGAGTTGGTGGATGGTAAGATGATATTGGGATAAGGTTATCTTATAATCTCCTTGTAAATGAACCTCCCATAAGTTAATCATATTACACTAATTAACACTAGACAAACTTGTCTAACACATGGGGGCATGTGGGGCCCTCATGTTGACCGATTTTGAAGGGGGGGGGGTCTTGGTTGGGTTTTGATGATAGTTAGATTATTTAGTTAGGATTTAGGGGTTTAGTTAGATGTTTAAGTTTTTTAGGGATTCTTATGTATAGCAAGGTGTTGAATGATCTTAACTAGTTGTATGATGTTAAAATATCATTAACTAGTTCGTATGATGTGTCTAGTTGTGTTCGGGTGATCGTTTCGTTGTCGGTTCGTTAAAATGTTAACTTACAAGGCTTGTATGATATGATATTTTTTTGTATCAAGATTACACTTTCAACATCTTTTAGGTAGTTTTTTATGTTTAAAACTATTTCTGAATATTACACAAACTAGTGGATGCTGAATTGCCACTTTTGATGTGTTTCGGACGGTTTTTAATGTATGTATTGTTTCTGGGATGTGTTAGCGTGAATCCTTGTTTTCCTACATGGGTATTTAATATATATTTGGTGTTGGACTCCCATCTAAGTCCTAAATCTGTTGTTTAGCTAAGTACCGAATCAGTGCTGACACAGCTAGTCTAGCCTGTAGTTCTACTAGTTGTTCCGATGTATTGTTTAAAACTGTTTTGAATTGTAACCTCTAAAATGAATAATGTGCATCTAAAAATGTATTTTGTGAGTTCTCAAGATGTATGCCATGTACTCATGCAGTTCAGACGTTCAAACACATAATTGTATAATATAAAAGACTGTTCAATTGTGCGGAAATTACCAGGAAGTGACAGTTGTCACAAATTTGGGCTACTAGTTAACTAATTTGTGAAAAACCCTCAAAACAATTAAACCAGTTAAGTAATTAGTTGAGCTCGAGTCTAGTTAGTGTCGCTAGTGTTTCCTGGGTTCGATATCCGACCTTTATTAGGCTTTGCTACAGTCGATAGGTACACTTGCCTGTCTTGTGGTCTAGCATTAGGAGAGTCTAGGTAAAACTAGAGTGTCTAAGTTATGTTTAGTTTAAAATACCACATTTTGCACATCATTCACAAAAGTGCCACAAGGGCTGAATGCTCTGCGCACAGGCCGGTGGGTGGTACTTGTTCACTTGATGACCAATAAGGTCCGAGCCATGGCACAATAGTCGGGTGAAACTTGTTTAAATCGACCCAAGGGCCGAATCCACAGCACACAAGTTGGGTTAAATGGAACTTATCTTAAACAACCAACTATCATTATTATAAGACAGAAGGCAATACATGGCACATAGGCCGGAGCCGGATCATCTTCATGAGTAGTCCACGAGCTCTTCTTCTTCCTCCTCCTCCTCCTTGTCCACATACTCCTTAGCAGTCTCTTGCCTTAGAGAGGTTCCCACCTCATCATCTGGCTTTTCTGCGGTGTCCTCAAACTCAGAACGGAGCTTGACCACACCATCAACCCTCCTCACCAATCGAGCAATGGTCGTAAGTATAGGAAATGATAGATCATCTGTGGCATCTTCGTTGTCTTTCTAAAGCCTAGCAATGAGTTTATTGCGGGCAGCTAAATCGTCTTTCAAGCGTTGAAGCTTGCCAAAAAATTGACCGACAGCCTTCTCCAACTTGACCAGGTGCTCACCTTCAGCTTCAACTCCTCATATTTGGCTTTAAGCGTGTTAGTGGCCCTAGATTAGCTTGACCTGACTATTAAAGAGAGGTTTTCTTCTTGTGTACTTCTTTTCAGGTGGCTTTAAGCTTGTGGTTTTCATGCACAATGTCGCATCCGAATCCTAATGTGCCTTCACATGACGCTCATTAGCAAGTACAGCTTTCTTCCATGCGTCAATCAGATCCCACCTAAGGGTCTTCACCTCTTGATTCTGCTTCTCTTGGTTCTCTGGAAAAATCTGCTACTTCTCCTGAAATGCAACCCGGTCTTCACGCAAAGCTTGCCATTCCTGCACAATCTCCATCTCGGAGATAAAGAGTTTGCGACACTACTACCATAATCATCAAATACGTCGCGATGCCCGCATGACCGCTGAAAGATACGCTCTACCAGGGGGGAGGCGCTGTAGATAGGAAAGTATGGCACGTCTCAATGTTGTTGAAGCGGACCCTTTAAGTCAGATTCTTGCATGGCGGTGCGGTAAATGATCTTTATTTGGATTGTATGACCCATAGTATTGGGCAACACAATCATCACCCTCTTCAAACCCATCACCACCACCGCAACCACCTGGATGAATAGGCGTGATATGCCCAACAAGTACTTCAAGGGCGGTGGTAGGGATCTTCGTCTCAACCAGATCAGGGGACCGAATACTCCTCCTCTATAACCTGAAGATTGGGATCCGCCACTTTTGCCTAGGCTTCAGTCGTAGGCTTCTTGGGGATTGACTTCTCAAACATGACTAGCTCCTCAGGGATCTCCTCCTCAACACCTTTCCATTTATCAGAATTTTTAGTGCTAGGGGGTGGATTACGGGTATCCTGCTATTGCGGCGAAGTGTTGAGCTTTAGAGTTACCTTTGGTTGGCTCTTATATTTCTACCCTTATCTGTGTCACACACAAAAGATAAACAAGCATGAATACAACCCCAAAGAGAACATTTAAACAAAAAGGAACAGGGGTAGATAAACATATCTGGTGAGGTGACCTCCGGTTAGCAAGGACATCCCCCAACTTCGCCCTCTTCTGGAGAGGCTTAAGAAACCCCAGATCAAGGGATCCCTTCAAACTAGAGGCTTCTCTATCAGCACTGGCACCTGCCTCTTCTTGGCATCAGTGCTTCCTCATGCTTTTGCAGCTCCGCCTGCTGGGCCCTCACATGCGCTAGAGTACTGGTAAAACCAAAAGTATCAAGCACACCCGAGGCACCCCTGCTAGCCTCACCACGACCACCTAGAGCCTCTCCAAACACTTTAACATAGTTATCATCGGGTCTTCTCTTCTTCGACCCGTCAATACTTGTTGATATCTTCTTCTTCTTCCCACCGCTACCACGTGAGGTAGCGATAGGTTAGCACAGGCACCCCCATCTCCCACTCCACCACTGCTAGCCTCCTGCGTAGGGCTACTACCAGAACTAACACTCTTTTTTCTCTTACCACCGACACCACCACTTCCACAACCCACGAGGCTCAGCGACCTCTCGCTAGAGCCCGTCCGGACTGTGGCGAATGACTAGGACCTCCTACCTGATAAATAACATCACGAGGTAGAGTTAGAAACTCACTAGATAAGACAACAGACTCGTCGTTTGAAAGGAACAAAATTTCATTCCCTGCATATGTCACTCGGTAATGGGTTTTGTAATGGTAATAACAACAGGGGGCGCATCTGATGTCATCGCAGGCTGGGCCGTAGGATCTTGGAATCGCGGGAACAAGAACTGATCTTTCGTCTAATCCAAAAAGGGGTCCTTACCCTGAAATAAATCACAAGAATCGGATTGCCCTTACGTGTCATTAGTAGGGATAAACCAGAAGAGAAGCGACATTGCATTACATTATCTCGTATTATACTGTACCGTATCAGACACATCTACTGAGTGAGTGAAAGGTAACCTATTTCGTTCTATTTTATTCATTTTGATATTAATAGGGATCTCCATTTGGGTGCTAAATGGGCGTGTTAGCGGCTTAGCGGGTTCAACCCAACCCAAACCCGAAAATTTTATACGAACATGAACCCGAAAATTATGTCATACATATGAACCCGAACCTGAACCCGAAAATTATGTCATACATATGAATCCTAACCCGACCAGAATATTCATGGGTTAACCCGAACACGACCCGTTCAACCCGAATTTTTTTATTTCTTTTAATTTTTTCACAAATTAGTATATTAAATTAAAATTTACTTTAAAAATCCAAATGTTTATAATACAATTACACTTAATTTATTAACTTTATGAGAATTTCTCTTTTTAATTTATTAGTATGGCATAAAATACATATCCATTTTAATTTATGAAATAAAAATACGGTAAAAATATAATATAATATAAAGGGGTTAAACGGTTCAACCCGATTGGGTTGACCCGAACCCAATCCGTTTAGCTAACGGGTTCACGGGTTCAACCTGAAACTAACCCAAACCCATTTAGACTAAACCTAAACCCGCAAATTTCGTGTTAGGTTCGTGTCGTGTCAGAAATTCACACCCCAATCTCCATTCATTCCTGGATTCCCGGATTAATTGTCCGTACCTAACTACATGGTAGTGGTCTAGGGAAGATGCGACTATACATGGTTCAACTATTTCATTCGAGTTTGCTTGCTTATTGTTCGATTATCAAGTGATTATGCTTGGATCAATTTGTCAAAAAGCTGATTCATAAACACTGAATTGATGTGTGTATTCGTATGTTTCATTACAAAGAAGGGTATTCTATTTATACACAAAAAACGTAATCTAAATATAGAAGACTGCAGCTGATTGCTAGCTGTCTTTATCGTTGCTGTTGATTGCTGTTAATCTGCTGGAGATTGATCAGCTGGAGATCTGCTGGATATGTGGCTGTTGATTAGCTGCCGCAGGATGTCCGGCTGTTGATTAGCTGCAACTTCCTCCAAGGTTAGACCTTCCTTTCTAACACTCCCCCTCAAGTTGAATAGTTGGATTTCCAAAATTCAACTTGCCCAAACAATCATTGAGAATTTTCCCGTTAACTGCTTTTGTTAGAATGTCAGCAAGCTGATCCTTTGATCGAACGAATGGTAGTTCAATCGTACCATCTTCCAATTTTTCTTTGATGAAATTCCTATCAACTTCCACGTGTTTTGTTCGATCATGTTGAACTGGGTTTTCTGAAATCTGAATTGCAGCTTTATTATCACACATAATCTTACTTGTTTCTTTTGGCGGAAAACCAATCTCAGCTAAGAGTCTCCGCATCCTACATGGCTTCTGTTAAACCCCGAGCTATACCTCTAAATTCAGCTTCTGCACTTGAAAGAGCAACCACTTTTTGTTTTTTACTTCTCCAGGTAACAAGGTTCCCTCCAACTAAAGTGAAGTAGCCTGTTGTTGATCTCCGACTTCCTTTATCTCCTGCCCAGTCTGCATCGGTATAGATTTGAACATTTAGGTGTCCATGTGATTGAAACAGGACTCCGTGTCCTACTGTACCTTTGAGATATCTAATAATTCTCCAAACTGCTTCCATATGTGACTGTTGAGGTTGGTGCATGAACTGACTTACTACCCCTACAGCATAGGCGATGTCTGGACGAGTATGTGAGAGATATATTAGTTTTCCCACCAACCGTTGGTATCTTTCTTTATTTGCTAATTTTGCTCCTTCTTCCATGTAAAGCTTTTGGTTTACACTCATAGGAGTATCTGCTGGTTTGCAATCGATCATTCCAATTTCTGCCAACAGGTCTAAGACATACTTCTTTTGACTAATGAAAATTCCTTGTTTTGACCTTAGTACTTCAATTCCGAGGAAATACTTAAGTCTGCCCAAATCTTTCATCTCAAATTCAGCAAACAAGTTTTCTTTGAGTTTTACCATTTCTTCTTTATCGTTCCCTGTAATGATCATATCATCTACATAGATAATTAGACAGGTTACGAATTTTCCTCTTTTTTTGAGAAACAAAGTATGATCGGCATTACTCTGTTTATATCCAAATTTTTTCATAGCTACCGTAAATCTGCCAAACCAAGCCCGTGGAGATTGCTTCAGACCATAAAGAGACTTCTTCAGATGGCAAACTTCTCCAGTTTTGAAATCTTCTGTGAATCCTGGAGGAGCGTCCATAAATACCTCTTCATCTAGGTCTCCGTGTAAAAAGGCATTTTTTACATCAAACTGTTGAAGCGGCCACCTTTCATTTGCAGCTATCGAAAAAAGGACCCTAATTGTGTTCATTTTTGCAACTGGGGAGAATGTTTCAGCATAGTCAATCCCATGTGTCTGGGTATACCCTTTTGCTACCAGTCGGGCTTTATATCTTTCAATTGTACCATCTGGTTTATACTTAACCGTATAGACCCAACGACACCCCACAGATTTCTTTCCCAATGGGAGAGTACACTTTTCCCAAGTATTGTTCTTGATTAGGGCTTCCATTTCCGTTTTCATTGCTTCCTTCCAATGTTTAGATTTTAAGGCTTGATCCACGTTTGTAGGAATTTCTTCGGAATACACAGATGAGATAAATGCTTTGGCTTCCTTAGTGAAATTTCCATCGGCCACACTAGCTATAGGATAACTAGATCTTCTTGGTTCTTTTTCAGGAGAATACCGTTTCGGAGGAACTCCCCTATTTGTTCTAGGGGGCAACACATATCTTGATGGTGGTTCTTCTTGTCTGGATTCATTTGCCTGCAAATTTTCAGTTTGTTCTGTGGCAGTTTCATGGTTAGACGTATCGGTATCCTCGGAGTCATTAGAAACTTCAAATGTACCACTAGACTGAATAGGGTGAGTATTACTTACCTCGGACACCAGGTTAGGAGGAACATTAGGATCGTCAGTGGCACTGAAATTGAAGTCTGGTGACTCTGTAGTAGGTGACTCTTTAGTTGGTACATAGGGAACATATTTTAACCAGCTTAGTGTGTCTAAACATTCCTTCTCCCCCTGACCACTGAGTTGGGAATTGTAGTAATACTCGGTTTCAAGAAAGTCACAGTTTATCGTGGTGAACATATGACGTGTTTTTGGATTATAACATCTGTATCCCTTTTGATTCATTCCATACCCAACAAAGACACATTTTTCAGCACAAGGGTCAAGCTTGGTTCGATCTGATTTAGGTATGTGAACAAAGGCAGTACATCCAAAGACTCGTGGTTGAAGAGTAAGAACTGAGGGTAGTTTGAAGAATTTTGAAAGGATGTGTAACGGAGTGTTAAGCTTTAGGATTTTTGTTGGGAGTCGGTTGAGAAGATAGGTAGCAGTAGCAAGGGCTTCAGGCCAAAAATATTTCGGAATCTGAGATTCAATTAGGAGAGCTCGTTCATTTCTAGCAAAATGCGATTTTTCCGTTCGGCGACACCGTTTTGTTCTGGGGTGTTTGGGCATGTGGTTTGGTGGATTATTCCCTTGTCTTGGAAATAGGATTTAAACGAGGTATTAACAAACTCACCGCCATTATCAGATCGGAATATTTGGATGTTTGTTTGAAATTGGGTTTGGATCATGGCGTAAAACATAGTGAACTTTTCAAATACTTCGGATTTGTTTTTCAAAAAATAAACCCAGGTCATTCGGGTACAATCATCAACGAACAACACAAAGTACCGAAGGTTTTGCCCCCAAGAACTGGGGCAGGACCCCATACGTCAGAATGAATTAATGAAAATGGCAAAGCAGCCTTAGTATTATTGGGTTTAAAAGTTTTCCTATGGCTCTTTGCTAAAACGCATGTTTCACAATGTGACATAGAATTAACTGGAAATAGTTTTGGAAATAAAATATGCGAATAACTTGTAGAAGGGTGACCTAATCTTCGGTGCCACAGCCAAGCTTCTCGTTCTGATGTCCCATGAGTCAGCATCACAGCACCACTTTGAGTCACCTCATCCACATAGTACAACCCTTGACTTTCAGTGCCACGCCCAATGATCACTCCCGTCCTGATATCCTGTAAAATACAAAACGTAGGGTACATTAGGACAATACAGTTAAGTTCCTTTGTGACATGGCTGATGGAAAGCAGCTTATGTGATAACGAGGGAACATAAAGACAATTAGAGATTTTTATTGTGGGTGAAATCTCAATAGTCCCTCCCGATTTTACATCCATTATCCCGCCATTCGCCGTTTGAATATGTGTTTTTTCTGGTTTAGTTGTTGAAATAATATCCGATGACTCATAAGTCATTGTGTCGGTTGCGCCGCAATCGAATATCCATCGTTTTTGTTTACCAGGATGTTTTTGGGCCATATTAGCATTCCCATTTTTTTCAAGGACCAAATGTGACATATTCACATTTTGACTATATGGGTTCGGTTTACCCGCCCCAAACCCGTCTGCCCCTAACCCGTTCCCTTTTCTTTCTTCTTCTCCGCCTTTACCTAGCCATTCATCTCCTTCACTTGTTGCCTCGGCCATTCCGCCGAACCCTGATCTGTTCCGGCTTTCATCTCTGGTGACATCTCGGCTGCTGGTGGTGGATGACCTCCCCTTTTCCGCAGTCTTTGTGCCTCTCTTCTGACCATCAGACCACCATTCGGGATATCCAACGAGTTTGAAACATTGTTCCCGGGTATGTTTTGTCATACCGCAATGATCACACTTGAGGTGAGCTTTGTCGTCTCGTTACTTGTTCCGATCCTTTTTCCCTCGGCCCGTCGGTATCCCTTTGATGCAAGCCCTAATCCGTCAGTTTCAGAGGCCATTAGACCCACTGTGATACCCTGTGTGTCACTAAGAGGTGTTCCCAGTATGTTCTGGTGAGCGGCCTCCTTGCGGATAGTGGCGTATGCAGTTTCTACGGTTGGGAGGGGTTCTAACCGGAGTATTTCCCTCTTTATAGGGTCATATTTCCGGTTGAGGGCGTTTAGAAACTGAAACAGTTTCTGCTCCGTCCTGATTTTGTGATATGCTTGGATATCGGTTGGGCAGGTCATAGGGTTTGGGTCAATCCGATCAATTTCTCCCCATACTCCTTGGAGTATAATCCACAATTCTTCTAGGGAGAGATTGTTCTGTTTGATTTCATTTGCCTTGACATGTAGGTTGAAGGTTTGGAGCTTGTCACGCCCACTGCTATATGTTATAACTAGGGCATCCCACAGCGATTTTGCTGTTGGGAATTCGGTTAAATTGCTGGCAAGGCTTGGTTCGATGTTCTGTATGAGCCATGAGAAGACGACTAGGTCGTCTTGTTCCCATTGCTCATATTCCTCGCTGGTTTGGTTCGGCGGGTTGGTTGATAAATGGTTTAGAAAGGCTTTTGATTTACCGCCTATGCAACCCTCATCATCCGGGTCCATAAGGCGTAATTCTGGCTGTTGAGCTTGAGGTTTATTTGAAGGTTATCGGATAATTTTGGGTTTCTGTTTTGTGGGTTGAGGCCATTCTTGAGCAGGTTGGCGATTTGGATTGATAGATCTTCTCCCAAGTTACCGGCTTCGGCCATGGCAGCTTGGTTGAGAGGATGATTTGGTTTTGGGTGAGCAAGGTAAATGATGAACAGGTCAAGAACGACACTGCTCTGATACCATGTCAAAAAGCTGATTCATAAACACTGAATTGATGTGTGTATTCGTATGTTTCATTACAAAGAAGGGTATTCTATTTATACACAAAAAACGTAATCTAAATATAGAAGACTGCAGCTGATTGCTAGCTGTCTTTATCGTTGCTGTTGATTGCTGTTGATCTGCTGGAGATTGATTGCTGTTGATCTGCTGGAGATCTGCTGGATATGTGGCTATTGATTAGCTCCCGCAGGATGTCCGGCTGTTGATTAGCTGCAACTTCCTCCAAGGTTAGACCTTCCTTTCTAACACAATTATCTGAATGGAACCTACATATGTAAAAAAATAAAAGAGGAGACGTATAGTTCGATATCTGCGCACGATCAGATAAAAATCCAAATAAAAAACAAATCAACAAATATAATGGAAAGGCTAGAGTGTTATTAAGTAAAATTTCAATAAAGTTGGGTATATACGATATTTTTAGTTTTTGTTGGGTATATAAGAAAATTTTCAAGTGCATAAGAGTATATATAAAATTAATCCTAAAACGAAATGTGAGTCTTCAACTAGAAGTGTTAAATGGATTGTGTTTTTGGGTTGACAAATTGAAGATGACACGAACAGAAAAATTTGACGCAAACCCGAAAGTCGTATAAGACACATGAACCCGAAATGACATGAATATCCGTGGGTTGTCATAAAATATACGACCTTTAACCAGAACTTTTCGTTTTCATTTTTTTACATAGTCTATTGTAATAAGTATACACTTGCACCCGAAACCCAAAAGAACATATAATATCAAATATACAAAATTCCCAACGAATACGTTCTCTCTGATAATTTATTTTGAGGTGGTACTAAATATATAAAGCATAATGTCAGAAAAAAATAAATGTCCAAAAATGATTTTATAAAAAAAATCTTCTGTTTTCAAACTTCTACACCATCTTTCATTTGGTATCGTTAAAGGTACATTCGGATGGATCTTTTGACACCAAATATACGACTCGTATATTAGTATATACTTTGTCTAACTTTGTAAAATAGTTTGAAACATTGAGGTCCTAGCAATTTATCTTGTCTAGTGATTGGACAATCTATACACGTGATTTTTTGTTTGGTATTGTTTCCTGATTCATCCTGTGATCATTGGACGATAAATACACGACACAACCGTCTTTAGCGGTTGATCCACCGTTGAATGTGTCATTGAATGGGTGTATCTGTGTGTGGTTTTATCAAATACTTTTTTTCGTTTTCATATATATGCTTACAAGATAGGTATGATATATTGTAAGAATACGATCATTTATCAATAACATTTCCATCACATAGCTATCTTCTAGGAATCTGAGATAGAGGTTTTTCAAGTCAATACCACAACAATCCAGACATAAAAGACAGAGAAGAAATACAATCCCAACACATACCAACTTTTAACACGAAACAAAACACATAAACTTACCCATGAACAATCCCAACACATAGTAGTGACCTTGGAACCAACATGCTTCATAATTTAGCTTCTACTGATATCAAAGAGAAGTTAGGTAGCCTTTTAGAGAATTGAAATTAAGGTCTCTGCAAATGAAGATCCTCCTCACCCATGAAACATGGTTCCGTCCAAACGCGCTTGCACCCCATCACTCGATGAAAAATCATCCCGCAGATGCTTTAGTGTTTTGTCTATTCCAATTGCTGAACTCAACATGCTAAATAGGAATTTTTGTATAGATAGTGATGGTTTTGACAGCTCAACCAGAGTGACCTACAGAGACAATCAACTATTGTTATAGCAAATATATCAGCTGCATGCTGTTTAACAAAGCTAGCCATTTAAAAAAAAACAATGAAAATACACAACAATTGCCTATAAGTTTAGAGAAAGAACAAAAAGAACTAATGTAATTTTCTAAATGCATGAAGCTTTCTAATCATATATTAACAAAAAAAAACTAGGTAATTATTGAAATAATGTAATTTTTATAATCATACATCTCACATGTCAATCATTTTAGAAAAAATTAAAATCTGAACAAAAAGGTGCTCGGAGACAACCCATCTGGGACCTGCATAAGTCACCCATTTTGACCCTTATCCGACCCACCCACCCTGCGTAATTCACAACCAACAAACTTGAAGTGTTTCAGTTATCTTATTATGAAAATGCTATACTCTCTCCGTCATGTAAGAAATGCAATACTTCCCGTTTTGGAACACCTAAATAACATAGCTCTGGATAAAGTATTCGAATTTTCTATCGCACCATATAATATCTTTTAGGGATAATTACAAGAAAATAGTCATTGTTGACCCAATATTTTCCAATATAGTGCTTTTTAGACTTTTTCAAAGTAATCAGCCTCATTTCCACCAATCAGAAGCTCCCGCATTAGCTCTGCCGGCTAAGACGACTGGATATAGCCTACACTTTTAACGAGACAGCAGAGACGACTAGGATTTAGCCTACACTTTTTCGAGACGGCTGAATGGCTGAGGCGGCTAAGCCTGCACGTTTGTTGAGGTGGCTAAAATGGTTGAATGTCTAAGTCGACGGCTAAGCCTGAACTTTTCAATTCGTCTAAGATGGCTGAATGGTTGAGGCAGCTAAGCCTACACTTTTTGCTAGGCGGCTGAGATGCCCCCGCTTTTTCCCTACTTTGGAAAAGCCTAAATATGATGTCTATATTGGAAAAAAGAATGGTTGAACCTTGACCACTATTGTAAATTTCCCCATCTTTTATCCTCTATAAAACAGAAACAAGAAAAGCAGTTTCATCATAGTAGAGTATGTATTTTAGATCATTATTACTACTTTTTTTTGTAAATTGTTTTAGATTAAGCAAAGTTGACTGCCGTTGGGAACAAACAGAGACCACATTGAACCAACCTTTTTGTTTTGAGGAATGTTGGCCTTGTGTTTGGCTATAGCAACGGCCCGTGAAAACCCTCCAATTGCATCGACTAAACCTCGTAAAGCAGCATCAATACCACTCCATACCCTCCCTTGAGCTATCTCCTCCATCTCCTCCACCTGCAGTTATAACTTATAACCATTCTGTTGCGAATTGCGCAACCCATACTAGCAAACAATATATTCGAGTTACCACGCACACTCATTGATCTGGAACATGCAGCCTTGTCACGAAATTGTTTATACATGTTCTGAGCACGTTCTGCAAACAGTTTCTCTTCATCAGGCCTGCACAGAGATTTATAAAGAGGTTTAGGATTATAATGAACTGAATAGAAACTGTAATTTAGTAATTAACAATATTGTTTATCATTGTCAAGCCTATAGATGGGAAGAATTTCAGTTCTGAAAACTTATATATATCAAGAATCATCTCACCTGAATGACCGGTCAGCAGAAAACAGCTCAGCGTATCTTCCCATCGATACAATTTCTTTGTTGAAACCAATCTTTTGATGCAGTTTGCCAAAATTGAACTTAGCTACAACAAAATTAGTCAGAATTCAAAAGCAATGATTTTGAGAAGATTTTACAAATTTGACGAAAAGAGATCCGATTTAAAGAAAAGAATTGCGGGATATTGTAATGGACCTGTGAATACACCAATTGAGCCCGTTAAAGTAAGATTCTCTGAGACTATAGCATTTGCTGCCATGGCCATGTAGTATCCTCCACTAGCTGCCACATCAACCATTGATGCAACCACTGGCTTAGATTCAGCCAGTAGTCTGATTTCCCTCCACATTCTGCACAAAAAGATAAGCTTAACTACATGAAAAATCACATACTCTTTTATCAGTATTCATTAGTTTTGTGAATATTTTGGAATAAATCTATAAAATTTACAGTTGTATCTAATGGCAAAAAAATATACTATTCTGGTCAAAATTACTTACAAGTCAGAAGCAAGAACATCACCCCCAGGGCTATCAATTCGGATGATAACTGCCTTATACTTTTTCGAATCTGAAAAGTAAATAAAAAATAAAGTCAAGAAACACGGATTTAAAACAACTATAGGACTTGGAACACATATATGCCCTTATTCTTTTTTTAAGGAGTGTTGTATTTTTATTACCTCATAGTAACTTATGAACACAATGATGAGAGAGAAAAAAAATAACAGGCTGATTCAAACATAATGTTGCATTACGTATAAACAAACTCTTATACAGAACCCTGATAAAAGGAACCATATAATGTTTTACATACCTCTTACTTTGCTAATCTTTTTGATGAATTGTTCAGTTACTATGCCTGAACTAGGCCGAAAAAACGACCCTCCTACACGAGTAATGCTACCAGAAGCTCTAATCACTGCAATTCGATCCTTGCCACCTGATAACCCCACACTCCATTTCCTAATTCTTGAGTATTTCCTGAAGGCATGATAATAAAGTAGTTTATAAAAGCAGAAATATGCAAATTTTGAAGGGAAGAAGTGAAGTCTATATAAGAGTATAATAATCACTTGTAATCAATAAGTGGAAGTTTTTTCTTCTCTGCAATGCCCAATCTTGTTTTCAGCACAGATCTAACCTGAAAAGGTTTAACATTTAAATGGTAAATACAGAAAATGATTTCAAAAATTCTTGAAGAATTATGTTCCACGCCCAAAATAGGTAGTTTGGGCATGTTTTTTATTCATATGTATACCTCATCATCGTATTTAATATCTGTTATCCATCCGTCTTCTTTCAACTTATCTATTTGGTAAACTCCTTCATTAATAAAACTATCAATTTCTTCCTTACTCTTTCCTGTAGAAGAAACAATCCAAACCTTAACAATTCAATAGGGGAATTACAAAAGTAATTCTAGCAATGTAAAACTATCAATCTCTTCACCTTTGGCTTGAGAAACCTTATCGACCCAATTTCCATGGATATTGTCTAGCAATGTAGTAAGCACCTCACGGTTTTCTTCAGATATATTCTTGCGAAATAACTGATCACCAGCACTCTTATATTTACCAATCCTCTGTACTTGTGGTTCCATGCCTATTTTCTCAAATACACCTATACACGCACCACTTTGGTTAAGTTCAGAAATTGATCTCAAGATTGACAAGTGAAGTTAACCATACTTCTTTATCACACCGAAAGCAGCGGTTGATCTAAAACGTGAGGTGTAGCTTACCTCCCAAAAACATTGCTCGAGAAGTTAAACCATACAACGAAAAGTAAGCACTTGGAGGGGCGTAGAGCTCGTCACAGACGCATCCAAGGTAATACTCCTTTTCATGCCATTTAGGCGCATAACCAACAATAAATTTTCCTGTATTGCATTACTAGGTTAGAACCTCGTGTATTACACGGGTGAATAAATGTGATTTTATATGCTAAATAATAAAACAATATATCTTTAGAATCCTATAAAAGATAGTGTAAACATCTAATGTACCTGACTTCCTAAAATCCAATATGTGTCTTCGAATTTCTTCGATTATACCCCATCCACATTTAAGAGTTTCAATATGAAGATAAACACCGGATATATGAGGATCATAGGCTGCCTTTATAAAGTTTTCGCATAGTTGTGGCAATGATAAACCAGAAGAGAAACGACTCTTCACCTGATCAGATATCTGCAAATTGGCTCTTTCAAATTCAAATATATTATTCAAAACTTTCAATCAATCATCAATTGAAAACCTACAAATTTGACGGTAAAATAAAAGTTATCAAGGAGTTGAAACAAATTACAAACGAACCTTGCCGCGCAATTTAATATCCAATACGGTGCCGTTGCGAACCCTGAGCCATGGGTAGGCAATTAGCATGCGTAGGTTTACCACAAAGCTCTTCCAAGCGCCTGGAGTTTTGTACTCGAATTCGCCACTTGGATACTCATCATCGCCTTCGTTGAGATCCGATTTGGATTTGAAATCTCCATGATTCTCGTCGTCTGAAACATTATGAGTTTTGGTGTGAGGGATGATATTTTGGGATGATTATTTGAGTAATTATCAAGTATGGATACTTACTTGGTGAAGCCATGCTCTTGACTAGTGATTAGATTGAGTAGATCAATTTGCTTAACAACTCTTGCATTTATAAAAACCATCCTTTAACGTCAAGTCAACGAGCTGATATGATGGATAAATTATGGTTTTCTTTAATACTTTATCATACCGCCCTCCTTTTCAAATATTTACGTATGAGGTTGTCTCTCACATGGGGTGGGGTGGGGTGTATTTAGACACACCCTTCTTTAAAAACACTCCACATGCAAGCGACGAGCCACAAACTTATAACACGACAAACCAAAAACATATAACATTACGTATCGAATTATCTCCTTTGGAACTATTCTAGAGGCAACGACTATTAACATCTGTTTATTTAAAGAAAGCTCATCGATTTAATCTTTCCAATGATCTTATCAATCTTGATGGATAAATTATACGTTTTATAAATATTATTTTAACTAGGTTAGAAACTCATGTATTATATGGATTGAATAAATCTAACTGTAAACATCATTTTTTCTATAAACTTTTCTATGTGGATGTTAACAACCATTTTTTGAAATAAATAAATAATAAAGATTTAACAATTATAAATAAAAAATAATAAAGATTCAATGGTTTATAATTATATTTTAAGATAAAATAAAATTGAAATTTTATTGTTTGGTAAATTTTAATATATTGTTAGAATATGAAGATTAATATTTTGGATATTTGATTGTTTACTTTTATTATTTAAATTATTATCATTTAATAGGAGAGAGGGACGAGAAATTTTCTTTAGAGCATTCACATCCTATCCACCATTTCCTATCTTATAATTATACCATCACAATCACTTTCAAAACATATTAAAAAATTATAGAAGGTGAACAGTGTCCCCTCAAATATATAGATGAATAATAATATTTTCTCTCTTCTCCACTCACAGTCACTTAAACCACTTTTTATAATTTAAAAACCACTCTCTTGAAATTTGATAGATAAGATAAATGCTATTAGACTTCACTAAAAGTCATCATGTGTAACCAGTTATTTTGTCTTATTAATACCGTTTAAGGTGTATGATTTGTGGGTATAAACCGTATAGCGCTTCTGTATGAAATTGTGTATGATCGATCATGTAGGGCTTGTATACGTCTCTATAAGGCTTTTGTACGCACATCTATCTTATAATTACACCATCACAATCACTTTCAAAACATATTAAAAAATTATAGAAGGTGAACAGTGTCCCCTCAAATATATAGATGAATAATAATATTTTCTCTCTTCTCCACTCACAATCACTTAAACCACTTTTTATAATTTAAAAAACCACTCTCTTGAAATTTGATAGATAAGATAAATGCTATTAGACTTCACTAAAAGTCATCATGTGTAACCAGTTATTTTGTCTTATTAATACCGTTTAAGGTGTATGATTTGTGGGTATAAACCGTATAGCGCTTCTGTATGAAATTGTGTATGATCGATCATGTAGGGCTTGTATACGTCTCTATAAGGCTTTTGTACGCACATCTAAGCGGACCATGTGATAATATTGATTGATGTGATATCTAGAAGGATGTTCATCCAACGTATTATGAGAGAGGATAAGATGTTCCTATAACATGACCTTTTATATTATAAATTGGTAATAAGAAAAACAATAGTACGAACTTTGGTTTAACTTTTAATTCACCTCCTAAATATTTCTAAGCAAATGCGTGTTGAGGAAGCGAGATCAAAACAACTAATAATATCGTATACATATCAGAGTTAAGTTATAAGTACAAGTACAATATTGTAATTAGGCAAACGACATGAATAATTATGAACAGTTACAAGTTACATATCTAAAAATGTTAAAGTCAAATACATTATAATCGGATATGATAATCAAAAGTCGTTTAGATCCAATAATCAAAAGTCGTTTAGGAATTTATAAAGACAAGAGATTTCAAAAATTTTCCAAAAGGGTTAAGTCAAACAACATTCAAGCTAAAGCAACTATATCGCTAATATGCTGAATGACGGTAATACATCTACAACAAATATAAATAGTAAGCAACAAAAGGGAAAAGATCAAATAGAAAAATTATTTTGGCTAGTAAGTATAGAAAGCAATAACAAGCATAACGTAGTACAGTTGGTGAATAACAAAAAAAATAAAGTACTTTTGTTTTTTACGTTTTATTAAAAAGAAAAGGATGTGTGTTTGTGTTTGAGTGGGAGAAAGGATATATCTTTGTTTGCGGCTGAAAGGAAGTGCAGGGGTTGTAAGGGTTTGTGTTTAGGTGTAGGAAGAGTTAATTACTGTTTTCGTCCCTGTGGTTTGTCAAAAATCACTATTTCAGTCCATTAGTTTAAAAATTGTGCTTTAAGTCCCTGTGGTTTCATTTTCGTAACCATTTCAGTCCACCAACTTAACTCCATTCTTATTCAGTTAACTTTGGGTGAAATGACCAAATTGCCCCTATGGTTTAATTAAAAAAAAAAACGTTGGTCACAGGTTTCAAACATGTGACATTTGCTTTAGAATGTGATTGTTAAACCAATAGGCCATGTATAGAGATTGTGATTGAATTCAAATTATTTTCCTTATAACATGCCTATCCATCATCTTCTTCCCCTGGCCAAAACCTTCATCTTATCAATGGAAGCCACCACCATCCCCATCACACAGCCACCACACCACAACCACTTCCGCCACACACCACCACCATCCTCGTCACACAGCCACCACACCACAACCACCACACAGCCACCACACCACAACCACCTCCGATACACACCACCACCATCCTCGTCACACAGCCACCACAACCACCTCCGCCACACGCCACCACCATCCCCATCACACACAACCACACCTCCGCCACACACCACCACACCTCTGATTTGTATTCCGGCACCACCACCTCCGATTCGTATTCCGCCACACACCACCAAACCTCTGATTCGTATTCCGGCACCACCACCTCTGATTCGTATTCCGGCACCGCCACACACCAACAAGTGAGTACTAATTCTGATTCGTATTCGGCACCACCACCTCCGCCGCACCATCAGTTGAAGTTTTTCAGTCATATTCTCGCACCACCACCTCCCTTTTGGTTCTAAACATCAGTTGTTCAGTTGAAGTTTTTCGGTTAGGGTTTTCTGTTGCTTCTGCCATTGATAAATATGAGAGAGTTTGATTTGGAGAAGATGACGGATATGCCATGTTATAAGGAAAACAATTTGTATTCAATCACAGTCTCGATACATGGCTTATTGGTTTAACAATCACATTTCATAGCAAAGGTCACAGGTTCGAAACCTGTGACCAACGTTTTTTTTTAATTAAACCATAGGGGCAATTTGGTCATTTCACCCAAAGTTAACTGAATAAATGGATGGAGTTAAGTTGGTGGACTGAAATGGTTATGAAAATGAAACCACGGGGACTTAAATCGCAATTTTTAAACTAATGGACTGAAATAGTGATTTTTGACAAACCACAGGGACGAAAACAATAATTAACTCGGTGTAGGAAAGAAATAATAGAAATGGGATATTGCGTTTTATTGTTTTATCGGGAACTGAGTAAAAGAAAAGAAATATTTGCATTTTATATGCTTTTGTATTCATATTTTTGTTACATTCTCCACCTCAATGCCATTGCAAACTGAGTATATTTCAATGTCATTGCATTGCGTTTTAAGTAATACATACTAATAAAATACTGCTATGAATACATCATTAAGAGTGGCTCTCCACATCTTTAACTCTTCTTTTGTACTCATTAATATATGGGCCTATAAATATTGTATTTTATACTTACATATAAATAAGATATATGTTTACCATTCTCTCTTTATCTCTATATGTTAATAGGCTAGTTGTTATATAACACGTTATCAGCACAACTTGCTTTTAGAATGGATGATATTAATTTTAAGTGTTGCAAATATTAGTGTACCATGACGCCAGTGGTTGTTGTATCACGTATGGGGACTTCCACCAAGAGCATAACACTTCGATGGCCATCTACTCAAAATATCAGGTATCCATAATGGTTTTATATACTCTGTTACTACTCAACTATTAATTAGCCATATAGATTAATTACTTAAATCAACAAATATATATTATATGATAAAATTAAATTAATGGGTTGCGAATAAACTTGTATGATGGTATCTAAAAGTCTTAATTAATAGATATGATGCTTCTTCTTTTGTGGTAGTCACAAAAGAAACACAAGAACACCAATATTCTTGAAAACGGTTCACTCTATTCGTTGTAACAAATTCAATAATTAATATAAAATTCATAGACAATAATTTGTATTGAAATTTATGTTAATGTTTTATATCTTTTCTATTCACGACATTTTGTTTTCTAATTAAAAGCAAATTAATTAATTATTTCATCTAATAAATACCACACTGAAATATTTTGGTGGACTTTGTTCATAAAATATTTGTTTCTTATCTATTTGAAGTATTATAATAATTTCTTTTATCATATCAGTTATGATTTTAAATTCAAATTCCTCAAGTAATTATAATATGTAATACATATAATATGTCGCTAGATAAATAGTAAAAATCTCAGTATATTTATTTTCTAATGTAGTGCTTCATAATCTGGTATTATCTAAAAGAGTTATGTTTTTAAACATCTAGATAATTGGTTACCTTGTTTCTTAGCTATTCTTATATATTTTATCTTATTCTTTGAAAAACAATTTTAGTTTGTTTATATTTTTCTTACTAAAAAAAGGATAAATAAAAGTAAAAATAACCAAGAATTTGCTTATACTTTCAGCTCTAATGTTCACATAATCATGTTGAAATCTCATAATACTCTAAAGTGTATAAACACTTTGAATCTCTCATAATACTTATTATTGCTTTTTCTTTTGGTTTAAATGTGCAAACACGCTTGAATACACCTGGACATACCTACTCTATTTAGAGATTGCAAAATTTCGGTTGTTACGCCATGTTATTTTAGAAAAAATGGAGTGATTTGCAAGTAAGTTGTATTGTCATATATCCATGTCTTTAGTTTTGTGTTACGATGAGATTTGATTTGTATAACATGTTTTACATAAAAGTTGTAGCTAAGATTCTAGTTTAACTTTTATATGCATGCATATATAAGTGTATTTTTATGATTCTAAGATGTATGATTTGATGTAGTCTTATATCGTTTTCAGTTTTGTCTTTATGGAACTACAATATTTTGAAAGTCACATTCTTAATGTTGGTAAAATAGAAAAATCCTTGGATAAGTTGATTAAAATACTTGAAGGATTGTGAACATTGAGTATTATTGATTTATGGATACAAATTCTATAATCATTATCTTTTATACATGTTAATCATCTACTTTTAATTAAGATTTTAACATGTTAATTGGGTTTTATTTGGTTCTTATATTGTTGAAAAAAGACTTTGAACATTTTGTGTATAAAGGATAAAGCTATAAAATAACTTACAACTTATGCATGGAAATTAAGATGAAACATCATACATATTTCATGTCATGCTTTGCATAATTTGGAAAACTTGAAAAGACATGATATTATATGTTATTAGTGAATACTCTAAATCATGGAGATATTTGTATAACTTCAAGTTAGAGTGACAAAACTGTGTATATGAGATATACTTATGACTGGTTATATCGTGATGAGTTACTAGGTAAATACATACTTCATAGAAGTGATAGAATTAATGAACGCATGTTATTTCAAAAGGTTGTATTATAAGTCATTTTACGTAATGACATGACATAAAGTTATGCATTATATATCTAATCTTGTGTATACATTGTGTTCCATATCTTCTAAGTTTAAAAAGAACATCGGAATGACCAAAGTTATGGTATACGATCACAAGTTATAAACATGATTAATTTGTGATCAAGGTTCAGTTTTAAAATATGACACCCAAAGTGTCTATAAAAGCTTGTAAGATTTTGGACCGATAAATCTTAATCATTTGATCATGTAACTTCTTCTCAATTGATATTATGTGATGAGAGGGTTATTTATACATTGTTATATGAAACATATTTTTATTACCCAACTCAAATATGCTCTTGAAGTAGCAAGATTATTAAAGAAAATAATATAAGGTTTGAAATGACCATCATGAAAGTTGTGTGGTTATAATACTTTCCCTAGAGTGAATGTGAAGCCATGTAGTTCTAA
This sequence comes from Scalesia atractyloides, assembly GCA_947069175.1. Taxonomy (NCBI): domain Eukaryota; kingdom Viridiplantae; phylum Streptophyta; class Magnoliopsida; order Asterales; family Asteraceae; genus Scalesia; species Scalesia atractyloides. The sequence continues at coordinate 14,356,001 of CAMTDV010000029.1, forward strand.
TCCATTCACTAAAGTAAAGGCGACGATGATCAGTGTAAAGGTCACAATCATGATTAGGGAAATTGTAACAATGCCACCAAGAAAGTTGTGTGTTATTGATACTTTCCCTGAAATGAATGTGATGATATACTTATCGACCGGTTTAAAGTTTGTGATTGTGTGTTAATGATACTTTCCCTGAAATGAATGTGATGATATACTTATCGACCGGTTTAAAGTTTGTGATCATAGTAATTGAGAAAATCATAATAATGCTCATGTTAACAATGCGTTCAACCATGTTAATAATGTGATGATTATGCAATGATTCTTGTAAAGGTTGTGATCATGGTAAATGAGGAAATTGCAATGATCCTTATGTTAATAATGAATCGACCATGTAATAATGAATCTTGCCATAAGAAGTGGTGTATTAAGGGAGTGAATATATGAGAATAAAATATGGGAAATATGTTATAAGATGAAATTTTGAAATAATAATACATTATTCTCTTGTATTTACTGTCATGTATTAGACAAACAAGAGTGCACATATATGGTCAAAATCAAAAGTTTATGGATCATAATTATTTAATTAGTTGGCACGGCTGGTTACACCACACTGAGTATTGATGATGTGAAATGTATTAAAGAACCATATCTTCTTGATAGTTAAACATATAAGTGGAAATTAATTATTTATCAGCTAAAGTAGGGTATAAATTCCTAAATATTCTGGAAATGTTAAAGGATTTGTATGTATTCTAACATGAAACCATTTAGTAAGTTGAAATCGATGCATCGTCTAAATGGTTATCAATTCGCAACTTGAAGTACTGATCATTTATGGCTTAGCTAATAAGATAGCAAGCATATTATTCCAGATTGGCACATTTATTTTGTATATAATGATGAATCTGATTCACATATTATTAATGATCATTGGCATAAGTGTTATTGTTGATACGATCACCTAAACGTCTACAAGTGATTAAAACCAATTGATCATGAAGCAAAAGGTTCATGTTTATATTTAATTTTACATGTATTCACATCCAGGCAACAAGTTATCATATTTCTTCCTCGTTATAGTTGGTTTTAGTCAGGAACCTAATTTGTCCCTTCAAATGTTTTTGGTTATATGGAATGAATTATCATGTTATCTTGATCCTGATCCTCAGACTATAAACTATGAACCAGAAGTTCAAAAGACTATTCATTTACCAATATAAAATAATAAATTATCAGACGAGTTCACTGATCTAAACACAGTGACTAAGTAAGTCACACAGTCAACTATTAATGCTCCACTTAAGTTAATTGTACTAGAAGGACAAACCATATATTAGTAGTGAGTTTCTTACAAGCCTGAAGCATGGTATACTAGTCGATTCCAAAAAATAAAAATTACTCGAAAAATTTGGAGCAAGTAATGAAGAAGATGGTCTAGTCAAGGCTATAGTGAAAAGGTCTCCTGAATAGAAATTAGACATGATGGTTCCAGAAGAATCTCAGGTACCTGAAAATAAAGAGCTCTTAGTAAATTATATCATGTCTAGAAATGTTTTGGAATCGAAATTAAAACGACGTCGTTATACTTTTGTATATAATGTAGCGCTTTAAATAATTAAATGATGAGGATTAAAATTTAAGATCTGCCTATGAATTAATACATACATATAAATGATTGGCCAAAAGAGAAAAAAACGCAAATAAGACAGAGTTAAATTCTCTAATAAAATGGAAAGTTTTTCGGACTGACAGCCCATACAACTGAATTTGTTGGATACAAATGGGTCATTTATGCGAATCATGTGAAAATCAAATTAAATGAGATAAGGCAAAATTGGTGGCACGAGGATTTTCGCAAAAACCCATGATTGATTATAAAGAGATGCATTCTGAAGCGGTGGATGCATTGACTTTCTAATATTTTATTCATCTGGTAATACAAAGAGAGAATTGCTATGCGTCTTATGGATGTTGTGTATCATTTGATATTGAAATTTACATGAAGCTCCATGATGTATTTATATTATCAAAATATGTAAAGTAAGTTCTTGAGAACACTTTGATTGTTATATGCATATTAAAATTTGAGTACTTTGTGATTATTTAATACGTTGATTATGATTGGAACTCTTGATGAGTTTCCTAAAGCATTTGGGTGCTTAAAGTAATCTGAGACATCATAGGATGTAATTTTGTGCACTAATATATACGCAATGAATAAATAGGACATGGAGATTATGATATCCTAATGTATAAGAATGGTACAATGTTCATTGGAAGTGATTTTGATGTTATCGATGTTCCAATTGATTTGCTAAATGATAAAGTTTATGTACCAAAACTCTTAAAGAGTGAATGCACATGCATAATTGGTCAAGATAGAAAAAGTCCATGATGGATTGATGATGCTGGAAGCATTAATATCAATACCCTAAGAGCGTTATCTACAAAGTTAACAAAATGTGTAAGGATTAAAATAGTCGGGTTGAGTTATATAACTCATGTGATATTGTGATAAAGAGGGATATAAGCTTGATTAAGTTAGCTATGCTTCTATCAAAATTTCACTTCTAAAAGTTTGATGTAATCATAGTTTATAGTGATGATGTACACATCATCGAGAGAAACTATCGAGCTTTTAGAGAGAAATTTTTATGAAAGATCTTGACTCAATGTAATTATTTCTCGACTTGCAGCTCGAGTATATGTGTAATGATATTTTTATCAATCCATCAAAGTACATTTAGAAGTTGTTGTGACATTTTACTATGAACAAATCTCATCCTTAAAGAACGTTAAATTTTGTTCATTACATAATACAGAAAAGAAACCTTATCATCTCCAATTAAGTAAATTGAAAATTTTGGTCGAGAAGTACTATAGTTAAGTGCAATGGGTGCATTAATATTTCTTGTTACCCATGCATGATTATAAATATTTTATTTGAATATATTGACGTAATTTAACATTTGCCAAGCGAAGAGAAGTTGGAATTAGTTAAAACAACTACTTTGATACATCTAATGTATGAAATATTATTTTACTAACCAATCAAAACAAGTTTGGTTAGCCTTGTTGATGCATTGAATGTAACACAACACGGTTGTTGATCTTGTCGTACGTATATATGAGAGGAGGCAGTAGAATTCTAACATGAAGGTCATGCATCATTGCTTAGTTTAAAGAATTGCACATAAGGAGATCAAGCAACAATTCATTGACTGCCAAGTTATGAGAAACTTTCAAAGACGATTGACAGTGTCACTTAAAAGATACATATTAAAATGAGGGGGAGTAATATACACATTATTCATTCCTCTTCACTAAGTTTTCTGCTATCGGGTTTTCTTAATAAGGTTCTTAACGAGTAAACAAATCTGATCCAGAAGTATTAGGGGGAGAAAATACGCGCTGCACTCTTTTTCCCTTAGCTATGGTTTTATCCCATTGGGTTTTCCTAGCAAGGTTTTTAATGAGACAGCATCACCAAGCGTATTAGAAGAATACTATAATATTTCATCATGTGGATAGTCAAGAGGGAGTGTTATGAATACATCATTAAGAGTGACTCTCCGCATCCTTAACTCCTCTTTTGTATTTACTCTTATATTAATGTATGGGCCTATAAGTAGAGGTTTTGTATTTTATACTTACATATGAATAAGATATATGTTTACCATTCTCTCTTTATCTCTATATGTTAATAGGCTAGTTGTTATACAACAAATACTTATTTTTCCATTTTTGTTTTAAAACTCATGTAAATGAAGAGGCTAGACAATTGATCATTTTATTATGGTTGTTGGTTTATTTGTTTAATTCATTACGTTTTTTAATTGGGATAAAGTATTGTTTTGTTTGTATTTTAGTGCATTGCGTTTTATACAACAATGATAAAACTCAATTTTATTGTGTTTTAGTCCATTGTGTTTTATAACACAATGAAAAAACAATTTTTTTGTTTTAGTCCAATGCGTTTTAGAAAACACGCATTTATTGTGTTTTTAGTGTATTGCGTTTTTATAGAACACATTTTACTGCGTTTTTAGTCCATTGCGTTATAGAAAAGACAATTTGTTTTGTGTTTTTTGATCCATTGCGTTTTAGAAAGAACACTTTGTTTTGTATTTTTTAGGCTATTACGTTTTATAAAGAACACTTTGTTTTGTGTTTTTGATCCATTGCGTTTTAGCAAAAAAACACTTTCTTTTGTGTTTTTTATCCATTGCGTTTTAGAAAGAACACTTCCTTTTGTGTTTTTTGTCTATTGCGTTTTAGGAAAAAAATCATAATTTTTGTTTTTTTGTCTATTGCGTTTTAGGGAAAAAAATCATATTTTTGGTGTTTTTTGTCCATTGCGTTTTATGCATCTGGGTTATCAAAAACTTTTTCTCAAAAGTATAGCAATAGTGTGCTCGTTTTAAATATAAAAAACGCTCGTTATTATGGTGCAAATTTTATAAAAAATAATGTCGTACGAAAGATTTATTAACGTTTAAAAAACAGAGGGAATTAGAGGAGATAGAAACTATTGCTTTGGATTGACTAGAATGCCTCTACACAAACCCACGCATCTCCTATTTTTGGTTTAATTTCACTCATTTAATCTTAACCTTTAATTATTAAATAAATAGTTAATATTACTTTATATCCTTTCTACCCAAATAAACTTTCTATTATATCATAACCTGATAATAAAAAACATAAAAAATGTTCAAAATAATTGAAGTAAAATCAGGAATCTTTACCAAGGGGGAAGAGTGCTAACCGAGGAAAACACCCCAAGCTGGTACCACCTTGGCCACTCGCCAGAACATGCAATAGTTTAGCAACTTATCACAAATATAATCTTTGTGTTGTGAAACAATTGCCTACTAGCGACTAGTATATGAACATAAGAACAAGTATCCAAGGAACATATAGAGAAAGATAAAATAGATAATTATAATTCATTGAGATGTAATGATACAATACAAAGAACCTCTATATATAGTGTTCTTACATTAATACAAAGGACATGAAGAGACGGGAGTTAGAATGTTACATTAATACAAAAGATACGAAGAGACAGAGTTAGAATGTGGATAGTCACCGTAATATAGTTTATTTATAACACTCCCGTTGACTATCCAGTGATAAAAGAAAATAATATATTATACGCTTGGTGGTGTTGCCTCGTTAAAAACCTTGTTAGGAACACCTAGTGGGACAAAACCTAAGCTAAGGGAAATAGATGCAGCACGTATTTTCTCCCCCTAATAATTTTGGATGAGGTATGTTGCCTCATTAAAAACCTTACTAAGAAAACCCATTGGGATAAAACTTGGTTAAGGGAAAAAGAGTGCAATTTGTATAATGATCCCCCTCATTTTTACATGTATCCTATAAGTGGCTCGTGTCGGGCTTCTTTGAAAGTTGCTCAAAACTTTGTAATTCACTAATGTGCAGCTTGATATGTCGCTTGATCCATTAATGGGAAATCCTTCAATGAACATTGATGTATGATCTTCATATGAAACTTTAATTACTTCCTCTTGTAAGTAGATAACATAAGATCCTGAATGTGTTTTGCTACATTCTCTCCATTTACAAAACTAACCAAACTTGTTGATAGGTTAGAAAAATGTGAATCCATATCTTTTGTACCTTAAGGGTATAAAAATAAATGTTTTACCCATTACATTACATTATCTCTTTACTATACACGAGTTATATCTTGTTAATGAATTTCCTGACATATGCCCGTTTATATATACTAGCAAGATATATTAATAATTTCGAATTTAACTATGGTACTTCTAGACCAAGGATATATGCTTCTTTGATTAGAGATTATAAGAGTCATTTTCTATATCAACTATTTGGATATCGTTAAATGTACTTATACCATAAGCTTTATGCATATGAAAATGTCCACCATCTTCTAAATGTATTATGATTGATGGATAATAATACAAATGCATATTCTACATATTGAGCCATAAATTTGCCACCATCTTTAATTTGCAAATTCTTAGTTTAACTATTTGAGCCCATTTTGATATGCCATCTTTAATGACATTATCAACATATACAATAATACTTGTAAACATCATATTGTTCTTTTATTAAGAACAAATGGACCAACTACACCATATGTATTTCTCCTTTTTTAAGCTTAGCAGCAAGTCTATTATACCACATTCGACTCTACTATATTAGTCCATATAAATCTTTTCTTCACTTTATAAAGATACATTGACAACGTTTTGAGCTTTAGGCATTTATAATCATTCTTATACTTCTTTCTACTTTGAATAATTATGTATGTGCATATACTTTTTAAGAGTTCCATCCGTAAACTTTCTCATTGATTTTATATCATATGCAAAGATGTCTTGAACACTTGCTTATTGATAAAATTACACCATGCTTATACGTTGTACATTGAGACATTATAATCATCGGGTACAAGTTTTCTATGTATGTTTATTGGCACAAGAATTACATCCTTAAGATGTTTTAATATTACCTTTTAAGTACTCGAATGCTTTAGTAAACTCATCAAGAGTTGTAATTATATTTAGCCTATATATAATACTCATAATGTATGTAGATCTGAATCATAGTCTTCTCGAAAACTTACTTTACATGAGTTTGATAATTTAAATCCTTCAGGGACTTTTATGTAAACTTTCAGTATCACGTGATACATAAAATTCATAAGACGCATAACAATTCTTTCTTTATATTACCAGACGTATACAATATTGGAAAGTCATTGCCTCCACCATTAGAAAGTGTGCATCTTTATAATCAATCATGGGTCTTTGCGAAAATCTTTGTGCCACAAGTTTTGCCTTATCTCACTTAATTTGATTTCACATGAATCGCATAAGAGAACCATTTGTATCCAACATATTTTACAACTTCGGTTATATGAACTGTTGGTTCAGAAACTTTCCATTTCATTAGAGAATTCAATTATGCCTTATTTGCGTCTTTCCATTTTCTTTTGACCAATCAGTTATATGTTTTCATTCGTAGGTAGATCTTAAATCATGATCCTCGTCATTTCATCATTTCAAGCGCTATATATACAAAAGTATAACAACGTCGATTTTGTTTCGATTTCATACACTTATAGGCATGATATAATTTACTTAGAGCTTTTTTTTTCAGGTTCCCAAGGTTCTTCCAGAACCATCATGTCTAATGTCTCTTCAAGAGACCTTTTTTTTGTCACACCCCGACCCGCAGCGGAAATAAGAGTCGGGGCATAATTGGGTTATCACCAAAGCACATGACATTTACTATTATGTTCCATTATTAAATGAAGTCAAAGTTACATTTCTCAAACATTCAAACATGTTCATTCATTACAAAGGAAAATAACTAAACATAATAATCCAAATACTAAATCGTTTTATTTCTTCTAATCCAGATCCTACGTGTTCCTAGCTGCTGCTGGTTCACCTGTATCATGTGTAAAATGGGAGGTTTTTGGGTCAACATAAGTTGGCGAGTGAACCTTATAGATAAACATTTAATAATGACTTTCTGGTTAGTTTATCAATAAAATACTGTGCATAATCATAAAAGAGCATATGTATGAAATCAAGCAATGGCAACATCAGTTACAATCATAACATACATTAACAATCGATAGCATACATGAACATACCAACATCATATGATAACTAACATAAATGAACTGTGAGATCAAGGCTCAATCAAACGGAGCCGATCGTATTGAACTGTGAGATCAAGGCTCAATCAAACGGAGCCGATCGTATTGCATGTACTGAAAATGTAAATTGAACTGTGCGCTCAAGGCTCAATCAAACGGAGCCGAGCGTATTGCATGTATTGTAATGTAACTAAAATGACCGATCAAGGCTCAATCAAAGGGAGCCGATCGTGCGGGCACGCCCTGATCAACCGCATAAAAAAATGGGGATCAAACTCAACCTCGAGGGATGGGGAGCTACGGCCTCAGCAATTGCATGTACTGAAATAATAATTTGCAAACAATAATAACTACTTATCAGCAACAACTAACACACATGCCATGATATGATATATGCACAATAACTTAGTTATAATAAGTAAATGAACAAGACACATGATACACCCCAAAAACGTGATTAAAACGGGGAATTTGAAGGGTTCACTCACTTTGGGTGCGTTGGATTTGAGTTGGTGAGATGCGCACGATTTAGACGAAGCGGGTTAACGAGGAATCACTGACCTAAATAATAATGGAAAAAAAATATATTAAATGGATGGATTTTATTAAAGATTTTAATGGGATTTTTAGATATATTTTTGTGAGTTTATGGCTATTTTCTATCCTTAAAAAAATGTTGTTTTTAAGTATTTTTAATTGATTTTTAATTTAAATTAAACAAATAAATATTTAAAAAAAAATAATATTTTTTTTTTTACTGTTTGACCGTTGACCGTTGACCGTTGACCGGTTCGGTCAGCGGTAATACTTGCGCCGAGCGGGATTCGAACCGGTGACCTTCCGTTCACGCGCACGTAGCTCTACCAACTGAGCTACGTGACTAACCCGTTAGAAATCCAGTTTTAATTATATTTATACACTTATTCGAATTTACCGAAAATTCCTTTATTTTACAAAACGTTTTAATCTCATTGAACCGGTGTTTGTGACGGGACTCGATCGCGTGACGTGCAGTTTGTTTTGCACACAGTCCACCGCTGGACTGTGTGTCTAACCCGGTTATATTCTTGAATTATATTATACTTAACAACTACTCGATCTAACCCGGTTAGTTTTATGAATAAAAAGGAATGTTATTACGCAGTGTGTGTGTAGTAAGGATCGAACTCGGGACTCGTATATAAACTTTGCACACAGTCCACCGCTGGACTGTGTGTCTAACCCGTTAACTATCCAAATTTTATTTACTCTTAACCCGTTTTTAGGTTCGTCTTCTTCACTATAATTACCGGTTTTTACTCAGACCACTGGTTCAGGGTTCTACTACTTAAATAACATGATTACTAGTTTGAATGAACAAACCGAACAGTTTGGGGAAAAGGAATACCGGACAGGTCGTCTTCTTCAGAAAGTCCGGCGAGGACAGGTAACTCTGTTTCTGAACCTCCGGCTGAGAGAGTCTAATAACAGAATTAAAGAATTAGATTTGAAATTGAACCAGAGTACATGGATTATTAGCACGATTGAATGTGTTTACCGTTAACTAGCGTGTTTCCGGCGAATTCCAGAGTTTCTCCGGCGAACCCAGAAAATCCAGCAAAGTCTTCTGTGACTGGTTTTGAGTGACGGTTTAATGTTAGTAGTGTCCTAACAATAGATTGAAACAGCAAGAGAGGAAAATCTTACTGGTTTGAGTTGAGCACGGTTTTCCGGCGAGATTTGCAGAGAATTCCGGCGACAGTTTTCTTGTGCTCAAAGGACTTGAAAACGCGACGAAAAGGGATTGGAGTGTATTTGAGACGGTTCTGAATCGTATAAATTATTGGAATCTGAATTATTTGGAGCTTGAATGTCTTTCGGTTTCAAAAACCCAAAACTTGAAGTTCATTCACTCTGAACTTTAATTAGAAACCGATATTCATCGGTTATAAGTTAACTAAGCGAACAAAACTGATTTGGCGATTCGGTTACCGATTTCCGTTACTCAGATATCATTAACCGTTAAGTCGTGTTTGCGTATAAAATTCAATTACTTTCATAATGTTAACAGAAAACAATTGGTGGCGGAGTGGTTTGGAGACGGAGAGATAAGTCGTTGGAGGCAGTTGACCCGGGTTCGAGTCCGGTCAGCTCCAAATATTTTTTATTTATTTTATTTTAACTTTTTATCAAATATAATTTTTATAGTTTAGTTTATATATTAATTATGTAACGTTTAAACTCAAAATACTCATAAATACTTAATGTCATTTCATAATTTGGTATTTGATTACAAAACGGAGCGGGTTTTGGAGACCCGATTTATACAAATGTTACATTTTTACTATAACCTCGACTTGATCATCTTCTTCATAACTTGCTCCAATTTTTCGAGGAATTTTTATTTTTTTGGAATCGACTAGTCTACCTTGCTTCAGGCGTGCAATAGACTCATTAATTATGGTTTGTCATTCTAGGACACTATCTTAATTGGAGCATTAGCAGTTAACTATGTCACTTACTTGGCCACTGTTTTTAGTTCATTGAACATGTCTGGTAATTAATTCTTTAATCTAGGTAAATGAATCATCTTTTGAACTTCTTGTTCACCTAAATTAGTTTGAGGATCAATGATAATTCATGCATGCTCATTCCTTTTTCAACTGCCATTAATCTCCCCCTAATGTTGAGAATGTTAATTTACTTAAAGTAAGATCTAATGAGTCATAAATAAATCTCTCGTTAATTGCTCTAAGTATGTAATCATAAATAGTATTTTCACCCAACATATATTCCCAACATTATTTGAGTTTCAATCTTTATGCGTTGTGGTGGATCAATTCCAGTGTATACCGCACAATAAAAAGTTTGATGGGAAATATTTGGTTCATGACCAAAACCAACTATACTAGGGAGAAACTATTACAACATGTTGGCTTAATGTGTAATCATGTTACCGCATGTAATATCACATGTGCTCAAATATGAACTTTAGCTCCCTTGATTATTAGTTTTGCAATCAATTTGTAGACGTTTGGTCATCGTCTTCAACAAAAGCAATTTGTGTCTTAAGCATTTAGAAAGTTCAATACTTATTCCAATAATCATTAGTAAGAAGGAGATTAAATTCAATGTTATAACCACCATAAATATGATAATCTGGAATAATATGCTTGCTATCTCATTAGCTAAGCTACAGACAACTTCAAGTTGTAAATTTGATGACCATTTAGACGATGCGTCGATTTAAAAACACTAAACGGTATCATGTTTGGATACATACATACTTCGTTCATTCCATAATATTTTAGGGATTCACACCTTACTTTGGTTGGTAAATAATTAACTTTTGTTGAGAGCAACTATAACATGTTTAATTATCATGAAGAATCTTCTGGTTATTCATTAAGTTTCACATCATCATTGGCTCGGTGTGGTCTAACCGGTCACGCCATAATTAAGATCCATAAACTTATGGTTTATGATATTGTATATGTATTACTTGCACGTATGTAATACGAAACATAAGATATGAAAGAATGTATTATAACTTCAAAGTTCAAACCATCGTGTTATGTAATCACTAGTTTACCACTTTTGGTGGTCGATCTCATCATGACTATCATTATAATACTGATATTCGATCTCATTATTAGCTTGGCTATCTTATAATTTTTGATAGTTTGATCTCTTATTAACATGATGATTGTTGCACTTCTAATGGTCAATCTCATTATTAATATGATCATCATTACAATTTTCTCAATGATAACCATGATTACAATTATCAATATATATTCACTTCATGAATAAGAGTAAAACCATACAATTTTTACGGTTTTCCATTATTTTCTCGAACATGTAGATATACAGTCATTTCAAACCGTTCATACCCTTTAAATGATATTGCTACTTTAGGAGTATATTTGAGGCTTGACAAACATAATTTGTTTTATCCGATTTCCCTTATAAATGAACTTCTCTTCGTATAACGTCAATTGAGAAGTAATTATACGTCCGAGTCATATAATATTTCTTTTATACTTGATAATGAGATACAAGGAGTATGACACTTTGGGTGTCAAATCGAATAATATTTCTACTTTTTCATGAGAATGACAATAAACGACAACTTTGGTTTAGTCGTTCTATTTGGTATTATCGATACAAAGAAGTGATATCATATAGAATATAAGGTATAGATAGCAACAAATCATACAATACATGACCTTATAGCATATCATCATATAAAAACAATATATTTGTCACTTTGAAACTTAAACAAACGTTGCTTTCAATTTCTCAACATTTAACAATTTATTTACAAATATGCATTTGTTACATAGCTAGTTTATAGGCAACTAAAATATGTGTAGGAAAATAGTGACTTATATAGTTGTGTAGTAAATCATCAATCAAAACTACTCATTCAACTAAAGAAAATTTACATGGAAGCTCATTATGGCTAGATAGAAATAGTTAGGAATAATATTCAGGCCAACTAAAAACTCAACAAAATAACTAAACAATCCTCATTTTATCTTTTTCGACAATTTTGTTTTCCTTCTTACTCCATTAATAATGTTTCAAAATTTTAAAGTTCCCCTATTTTATTCGTAAACAAATTGAAAACTACTAAGCATGTATCTTGATCATACTAATTATTCCATTCAATTAAATTCACCCAAACGAATACACTTATATATGATCAAGACAATAATAGCAATAACAATAATTATATAGTTAGTATAAGTATGATTAGAAAAAGAGCCACCATTTAACACATTATCTTGCGAAAAAATTTGTCTATAGGTAACAATGCATCACGAATAAGTTATCTAATATTGTATGAATTCGCCTATCACGGTACAAGTGTATACCTAGCCAAAAAATATATCTTGTATAATATTTTTACTTTAATTTGAGAAATAACCAAAAATCTTCATCAAGTCCTCATGGTGTTTTAATAACATATGGTAAGAAAAACTTGTCAATTTTGTTTTCAATAAGCAATTAAAATAATCACATATATAGAAAATATACTGCAAAGATTGTATATCTAGTCGACACCATCTTACAAATGCATACTATTATTGTATTGTGAAGACAAATGTATTTTATTAACTCCAAAACATGTAGACAATAAACCTTTTAATCATCAAACGTATTATATTTATTAGCATCACAAGATTCACAGTACTTCTACTATATACTATATTTACTTTCGTAAAATACTACTGGTTAATCATCTATATACACGAAATAAACATAAACTAAATCTAAATGCATCATACATTCTATTATGATCCATATAATACTACTGTAAACGGATGTAAAAAAAGACTAACACTAAAGGAATATGTTATTAATAGATAAACAAGTATACCCTAGCAATGTTCTCAAATAATAAATAAACCTTCACTTTGACAAACTCTTAGGAATATTCAACATCCTCCACATATGATAATATTCAATATACATACCATAATACATATCATATCTACACAGTAATACAAAGATTATTAACAATAAGCATTCTTGTTGGATATAAATTAAATAATTGTACATTTAATTATAATTACAAATCTATATCGACCCTGTTGTAGTATATACAATCGATAAGTTCATAACAATTTCCAACCCAAACCGTTTCATGTACTTATTTTTAAAACTCATATATGGATTTATTCAAAAAGCATTAATTTTTTTTAATAATAACCTTATTAATATATTTGTAAGAAGTGGATCAATTAACTATAGATTCCCTTACTACTACGGTAACCTAATAGAAAATAAATGATATATAAAGTGATAGTTTAAAACTATTATAAATAACTTAATATAAATTAAAGAATGTAATACTTTTATATAACCACCTTTCGAATCAATGATACCTCATGAATCCGGCGGAAAGCAAATCTGTAAGAGAGCTTGACATCCGAAGCAATTTAACCCGGAGATATAAGTTCTTTCATTGGTTGGTGGTTGTCGACCAAAGTAGAGCGATGACAGTTTCAAAAAATGGCCGACATTGGTTTCAAAAAAACAGGGTAAAAAGCACTTTCGTGTTGATAACGTGTTGTGAAACAATGGCCTACTAGCGACTAGTATATGAACATAAGAACAAGTATCAAAGGAACACATAGAGAAAGATAGAATAGATAATTATAATTCATTGAGATGTAATGATGCAATACAAAGAACCTATATATATAGTGTTCTTACATTAATACAAAGGATATGAAGAGACGGAATTAGAATGTTACATTAATACAAAAGATACGAAGAGACGGGAGTTAGAATGTGGATAATCACCATAATATAGTTTATTTATAACATTTTGCACATTATTAATTTATTACTTGGTAAGTTTGCACTTAACAAACTTGGTTTAATTTTATCAGGACCGTCTCTGAAAATTACAGAAAATGGTCTTGTGCGAGATAAAAAAAATAGGACCCTTTTATTAATCCATTATGTTTATCTACTGATTTAGGCCAAGTTATTAATTTATTATACACTAAAACAGTTGGGCTTTAAATTTGATTGAGAAAAAACAGTTGGGCTTTGACGTTTTTGGTTTATATATCCACCCTTTAAATTTTTTTCTTTAAAGCATACATATATTTTTTAATATATATATATGATGAAAGTGTATTGTACAATTTTGCTTAATGTACGCTGATGAAATTATAACATGCGTGATTAGGTTTTTTTACCCCATGTGTGATTTCTGATTTTCACATGTAATTGTGGTTTTCACATGCGTGATTAGGGTTTTTGAGTTTTATAACGTGCGTAATTTCATCTCGTACACATTGTACGTTAAAGAATCTTGTATGCTAACCAACCCCTATATATATAATTTATAAATCTTTTCGAGCCCTGTTTTGATTTGCCCAGAGTGGTCATTCACCTGGCACTTGCTTTGGGCCGACCCTGAGTTTTAGGGCTTAATAATTATCAGTTTAATATATATGTATTCAAATTGTACAAATTCAAACTACATTCAAATCTTAACAAAATCGCACTATGATCTTATAATATATATAGGGTTAGGATAAGCATTAGGCTAATTAAGAAACTCGAGAAGCATTCTGAATCACACATCTTCTTTGAGCTTCTCATAATATACATATACGTATAGTTTAAAATTGACTATACATTTGTGTATAATTCAAGATCTGACAATATACATATATTTATATAGTCAATTTTACATATGTGTATATCACGAAAAGCTTAGGGAAATGTGTGGTCCAGAATGTTTCTAAAGTTTCTCAAATAGGGTGAGCTTCTCTTAGGATCCCTACCCTCTATATGTGTGTGTGTATTATATATATACATATATTAGGAATATAATATGTAATACGTTTCTTAATGGTTCAGACCTCCCTCTTACTGGTTCAGTATAATGGTTCAGATTGTTTGTTTCACAAGCAGATGTCTGACAGACATTTGTTGGTTAAGCATTATATTGAGTCTGAATGATTAAGAGCTCTTATCTGAATTGATCAGACATTTTTCTCTGAATGGTTAAGCATTATATTAGATTTTAATGGTTCAGATATCTTACCTAGTTTAGCACTTAATAATCCAGACCTTTTATTGGTTCAATACTTGTCCATTCAGAAATTATCAAACAACCCTTTAATTTTATCAAAATTCATTTAACTTAATCAAATCAATTATATTGATAGTTGGGCTGCAACTATCAAATGGGTACGTCGTGTCGTAGGTCATTGGTTGTGAACCGGTCAAGGGTCCATATCACTTAATAGAGTTATAGAGATTGTAGTGCGTGTATGGAATCAATGAATAACAACAAACGAAGGTGAACAAGTTCTGAATAAAGCAAAGTTTGATTTGGGTTTTGATGTGGTGTTCCGAGCTTTAAAACTATTGATGACAAATGTGTCTTTATTTAATGATAACAAAAATGTAGAAATCGTTAATGGAGACAACGAGTTAATTTAAAATTGCTATTGCAAAAAGATAAATTTGATTTACAGGGTTAATTTAATAATAACAAAAATGGCGTGTGCACGTAAACAAAAGGGTCCACATGTTAGACACATAGCCCAATTGGTCAGGCTGTGTGCACGTAAACAAAAGGGTCCAGTGTTCGAGTCCCGTCTCTGACCCACAGCTACACCTTTTAAACCTTTTTATTTGTAAACCATAAAATGAAGATCGAAACAATGGATAAAAGTAATTAAAATCCTATACTAAACAGGTTAGACACATAGCCCAGTTGGTCGGGCTATGTGCACGTAAACGAGAGGTCTCAGGTTCGAGCCTTAGAAGAATAAAAAATGTTATTCTTCATTTGATGGAACCCATACAGTGATGGAACCCAAACTCTGTATAACAGAATTAAGAATAGCATATCAACCGGGTTAGACACGCAGCCTAGTTGGTCGGGTTGCGTGCACACATACGGAAGATCATGAGTTCGAAACCCGGCAAGGGCTGGTTTTGAATGGAATTTTTCTGTTTAATCCTGAAACTTATTTTTCTTTTTTTTATAAAACCTTTTAAATCATATATATAAATGTTTAATAGATCTTTTAGTTCTTTTATTTAAAAATTCTCAATTTACCATTTACGAATTTAACTTAAACAGTAGTTATACTATTTTAAATTCTTTAACACTTACGTAAATAATTAGGTATCTAAATAAATAATTTGCGAACAAAGGAATATTATGTAACTAAGTCGTTATGTGAATATCTAGGATAATCGATTCGTTCATTCGGTACCTCAACTTTATACTTGTGCGATATCTTCAAGAAATCCTATACGCAACCACTGTGAGTGAATCTTACAATTCTCCCTTTTCTTACACGATTTTGGGGTGTATCATGTGTCGTATTTAGTTATCTCATTGTACAAGATTTATATACGTGCAATTACCATTATGTGAAGTTTAGGTGTTATGTGTTAAATGTTTGTTCATCACTTGGTGCTTTACATTCGTTTCAATCATTACCTCATCAAAGGCCGTCTGTTTCCCCATTACCTATGAGCGGAACTCGACGTTGCCAATTATACGAGATCAGCTTCGTTTGATTGAGCTTAGATCTTGCAGCACACCATAATACCGGCACACTTGCATACTATTGATCTGTTTATTATTTGAGATTGTTTGTAGAAGTTGCCATTTGACATACCAGATATTCACTTACATTGGTAAATGCACTTTTTCCTCAATAAAAGGTTTAAACATATAATTTTTACTAATAACAAAGAGATTCATTCGTCGACTTTTGTTGACCCAAACTTTTCTTTTACACATGATACAAGTGAACAGGTTTGAAGAATGGATCACTTAGGATTGGGCCTTAGAAGAATAAAAATGTTATTTGCATTTGATTTGAGTTATATTGTGACTTGTTTATTGTGTTCATGGGATTCTTTTTATTTAAATCGAAATAATAAATATTGAAACTTTTAAATATTATGTCATAAGCTTTTGATGAAAACCCAATCATGCCCCGGTTACCTTATCCGTTGCGAGTCAGGGTGTGACATTACAAAATATAATTACTCTACTTTGATAATTACTCTACTAATAGTAATTACTTTATTTTTGTTGATGTCCAATTGCAGCCTAACGATCACTGTGAAGAGATAGTAATGGACCAAACAAGAAAGAGTCTTTTGCTAGCAACATGGATGGAATGCTAAAAAAGTATAAAATGAAAACATTAACAGAAATCGATCGTGGAGTTCATATGATGCGACATACGGAAACTTATATGCATGAAGAGCCATGGACATGTAGCTTATAAAAAAAATAAGATGTTCAGCAACAACTCAACTAACTCAGACACAAGTTCTATCCAAGAGATTAGAGCTAGTAGACAAGACATTGAAATTTTAAGCATGTATCAAAAAGAAATTGATGTATCTTAGAAAGACAATTTAAAATAGATTTACGAAAGGCATAACACATATAGTTAAGTCAGTTTGAATATGATTGTTATGGAATAGTTAAGTTTTTTTTTGGAACAAGATACAATGTTTTGGTTTATAAACAATTGTACTTTGCATTGTGTGTGGAAATGTTACAAGTGTGGAACATGCTTTAAATGATTAAAATAGAATGGTTTAACTTATGAGTAATCCGTTTTTGAAATTACATTATGAATTGTACATTAAGATGTTGGTTTTCTTCAAAGTCAGTTAAAAGGGAACATCATGAATTTGAGCAGACAAAATGCATGTTATTTAAGCAAGCAACAAACATATTCACAGTTGTATGCCGTATCACAAAATGATGTTGGTTTGTTTCAAAGTCAATTAAATAGGAACATACATATAGTTTGAGCAGGCAACATGTTACAATTGCTCTAATAGTTATAAATTCAACAATTATATCTTCAGGTATATCAACTACATTTAACAAAAAAAAAAAAAAAACACAAACATACATCATTGATCTAACGATTACACTAGTTAAAATTGAATATTTACTCAATAAGTGATTAAGATAATTACTACAGAATGGAAATAATTATTCAAGTTATACAAATCATTATGCACCTTATGAAAATAATTACTCTACTAGTTATACAACCAACTATGAACCTAATGAAGATAATTACTCTACTACTATATGTACTCTATAGAAGTTATTAGAATAACTACTCTACCGGTTACTTTACATATAGACTAATTAATCTATCAAATAAAATAATTACTCAATTCTAACCTTAGTCAGCTATTCTCTTTATGAAATTACTCTAATATAAATTACTCTAGTTAAACCTTGTTTATAAATCAAGTAGTGTAATTACATAGATACGATGTATATATGTAACGTAATTACATCAGTGCGTTAGTAGAGTAATTATATAGATAAAAAGGAAAGAAGAAACAGATATGATAATTACTCTAGAAGGATATTTACTATACTAGAGTAATTATTCTATCTATTTCTTCTGTATTAAAATCACTCTAGTTCAAATCATTATGTAACTACAAATTGACAGTTAAAACAAATTCTCAAGGCTTAGTTTAACAATCGTATATGATTTGCAAGCTTCAATTCATCCGATTCAAATTTGCAACTTTTAAGGAACTTCACTTGTTCGATCTAAGAAGCAAGGGAAATCAGAATCAAGGGAGTGTTCAAATCACATTTAGCGCAATCGATCAATATGTATTTACAATTTGCAAAGCCAGTCATGGTCATTAATTGGCAAAAACGTACGATTGGCATGAAGGAATTGTAGTTTGAGAAAATTACAAAATGCCACCGCTCTTTTTCAACAAATCACGCACTTCACAAGTTTTTTATGATAAGGTTATTTGTTTTTTATCTTTTATCCCCACATCTAGAACCCTTCTTATTTATTTTCCACTTTGTATTTAAGCCTAACGTTTGATTTATAATTTCATGTTTTTATGGTTTTTATATAATGTATGATTTTGTCTTTTATAATATGTTGTTCGAAATTTTTAAAACGTGATGAATGGAAATTTACATATAGTGACAAACTCTTGAGTAAAGTTATTTATGTCATTTGTTTGGTTTTATATTAAAATAATAAATTCTTCATGTGGTGTATTGATGATAACTCTTAAGTATAGTTTCTTTTATTACAATTGATTAGAGATTTTATGACAAGTCTCTAATTATGTTGGACTTTTCACCACCCATGGCTCTTGCATACACAGTAGGCTATGTGCCTCTTTTGATGTGGTTAGAGAAAAGAAAAAATATAAATAAAAAGATACAAGAAAGAGAGATGCATACATGAAGAGTCCTTGGAGAAGAAGTACTTGATAACCCATATGTTGAGAACATATAGAGATAAGTTTCTCTACACGATTCAACTACATTTCTATTCTTAGTTTCCAAAAGCTCAACGCTATGATTTTACCCGGTGTAACCTCAGGCTGTGGTCTTCTCCGGCAGTACAGACTGCTTTGGCTGTTTTACCCTGGGAGACAGATGCGTCGTCTTTAGTAGAGGCGTGAAATCTGTTTTAAGGGAAGCGTGTTGAACACCTGCCTCAGCCACAACCACCAACATTTGTTTGTTCTTTTTGTAGGAAATTAATGTACAAGAAGACGTGGTTCAAGACCTCGTTGAAGCATACATAAAGGACTGAAAACACAACGGACTATATAAGAAGACGTGGTTAAAACTCTTGTTGAAGACCATAGATTGAATCAATTTAATTACATATGTTGTTTTATACGTTATATTCGTAAGGATTTGTACACGGTATATGCACTATAATTTCCCAAATATGTAAAGAGAGTATCTTTACTATTTTATTTATTAAAATAGTGACCCATATTGTAATATTTAATATTGTAAAAAGTTTAAGTTGAGTTTTTTTATTACATTTCACTATAAATTTTACAAGAAACTCATGTTGTTTCTTAAATACCTTATTTTGGTCTGGTACTATAAAAATGTTATATGATATTTTGGATGCAACTTAGGTTTGAAAAAAAAATATATTAACCTGTAGATAGGAAATAAAACAAAATTTTGTATTTAAATTATTCCGAAAGTTTAGGTGTTGCATAATTATATGTTAAATGAAAAATGGAAAAAGAAAAAAAAATAAAAAGATAATATAAGTGTTAGCGTTGTGTTTCAAGGTTTATGTATCAGAGAAAACTTAATTATTCATATTCATATTATGCTATTAAAATCAAGAATCTTGAAACTCTAAGTGAATGTGGCAGAAAACATAAACAATACAAGGATATGTATATGGTTCTGTTTCTTAACCGAACTTGAAAACAAAGTAATAGGTTAGTATACTTTATTAATCAATCTGTTTCTAGTGAATTATTTTGGTATATTCTGTTAGATTAATGGGTTTTTTGTTCGATTCGTTTATTTTCAATTAATAGCCAAAACCAAATGTTGGCTAAAATTTTATTTAGAAATAAATGAAATTGAGGTATATATATATATATATTATATGAACTGATGTATAAATAATTTAAATAGAAATATAAATATGTAAATGGAGTTATAAAATATGAAATAAATGAACTGGAGGTATAAAAACTAAAAATATATAGCAATATGAATTGTTCAGTTCGGTTCAGTTAATTTTAGTTAAACGAGGGTACAAAACAAATCAATAATTGGTTTTTGGTTCATTCGATTTTTGGTTAATTCACTTTTGGTGGATTTTGTTTTGGTTTGGGTTAACGATTTAACTTTTAATCACGTAATATATCAATTCTTTTAATTAAAACAACTATAGCAATGTTATACTAAAATTAAAGAGAATAAAATGTTTGTTTTATGGTGTAATTTAAAAAACATATTAACGTACTTAAAAGTTGTGGTCGTTTGAAAAACATGTGGGTAATTCGTTTGTCATAAGGGGGTTAAAATGTAACACTACTTCATTATCCATGTCTTGGTTAAAGATGAAGGAATTTAAGTGTAATTAAGATGAGGAATTAAAAAAACTAATTTATCCTTATTTTAGGGTTGTACTTAATGCATTATATTAAAAAAAGTTCTTAACCTTTGGGTATATTAAAATGTCTTTCACTCATACATTACAATATAGTATAGACTAGAGAAAACTAAATTACTCATATTAGGTTATTGAAATTAAGAATCTTGAAATCCTAGGTGAATGTTTAAAGTTTATGTTGGTTTAAATCTTCAGGTTCTCATCCAATTTTAGTTTACCGTCTTCAAAATCTGGGCAATAGCTATCGATCACCATCTTTGATTTCGGTTTCAACTCGTAGTTCATCAACTTCAATTTCTGGGTATGGTTGCATATGGCTGGGTAGTGTTACAGAACTTCGTTGTCGGGGTTCAACTTGTTCATCATCTTTGATTTTTTGGTAGGGTCGCATATGGGTTTTGGAATGTGTGAAGAAAAAAAAGAAAGTAGATGTTAGGTCTAGGGACTGAACGGATTACACCAAATTTGTTAAAAATTGATGAAACTTGCTAACATGTGGGAGGAAAACTTCTATTACTCTAATGATTAAAGCAATAATTTACAAATGATTGAATATAGCTCACATTTCACATGAACCCTATCATAGCGAAAATGTGAAAGTCCACTTTGCCTACGTAGAACACTTTTTTTCCCACATTTCAAACTAACTACAACACATAGTCAAACATGAATTAAAAAATCGTTTAACAAAAAGAGATCTGATGATAAAAATTGATGTGAAAAAAGGTAATGATGTGAAAATAACATAACATTAGAAAGAATACGTTTTGAAAGATATGTAAAAATTGATACAACATACATGACACGGACACGTTTAAACCAGACGCATTTGTACCCCAATAATACTAAAAGGGCAGCGCTTTAACGGTATTCAGTGACTTTCTCTAAGGGAGGTTGCGGGTTGGAATTTCGTTTGTGACAAAATATCATACATGAGCTAAAGATTTTACCAAAATAAACCTTCGGATAGTGGGTCTTCTACGAAATTGATGACAGGCCGGGCTATCAAAGTTATCCGCAAAAATTGTGCCAAATAATGCCCACCCTATTGAAACGGATTTATTACGTCCTGACAAAAACCTGAAAGAAATACCCACGCTTGCAATGCTCAACAAATTAACCACCTTTACCATTACACATTCCTTCTTTCTTCTTCTTCATCAATGGCGGAGGCTTCCTACCTCCATCTCCAACCACACGATGAACAACGACACTCCTTTTCTCCAGATCTCGACGCTTACGATCTTTCTCCCTCAGATTGGAATCCGATCCGGATTAGTGCTTCCGATACGATTGATGATCATCAACAGAATCAGGTGAATTTCCTATTTGATACGGTTAGTCATCGCTCTGAGCAATCGCGTGTGATTGTGGAGAATGATTTGATTGATTCTGATCTTAGGGTTAGGGTTTGTGAAAGGGGTGAAAATATTGATTTAAATGATTTAAAGATGGACTTTGAGTTAGGGTTAGGGTTAGGTTTTGCTATGGAAGAACGTAATTATGATGGTGATGATGATGATGATTGTGGATTTATGGTTGCTGATTGTGGTGATGAGTTTATCGTATCTGGAAACGGTGATCGGTCCGAAACATATTTTATGGGTGGGATTAGTTTGGTTGATTCAGATGAGGATCCTGAGGATCATGAGGTTATCGGTGTGGGGGATGATTTTGATATTAATGTATGCTGTGATGATGATAATGATGATGATGAAGCCACGCTTATGCTTTGTTGGGATGCTTTTCATCTAGAGGATGATGATTATGATGATCATCGTATCGAATGGGATGTACCTGCGCGCCAACAGTTTGAGTGGGAAGAAGTGGATGGTGATGTACGCGGGTTTTAAACGTGTCGCCTGATGCAGAACCGGAGGCTGACAATTGGGAGGTTTTCTTGAATTCTCACAATCTTGAAACAAATCCTGCCAACGATGTGGGGTGGGAAGTTTTCTTGAATGTTGGTGATCTTGAAGGAAACCCGGATTTAGAAGATCAGTTTGACGACCACGATGATGCAGAGCACGATATGTTATTCGGGCAGTTTGCAGATAATGTCGATTCGGCTTTGATTCAACCACCTGCTTCCAAAAGGGTGGTTGATGATCTTTTGTCTGTGATGATGACTATTAAAGATCATGAAGATAACAACGCGCATTGTGCTGTCTGCAAGGATGAAATTGGTGTAGGGGAAATGGCTAAACAACTTCCGTGCACTCATCGTTATCATGGGGATTGCATTGTTCCTTGGTTGCGTATACGAAACACCTGTCCGGTTTGTCGCCATGAGTTGCCGACTGATGATCCTGGTTATGAACGTAGGAAAGCCGAAAGGGCTGCTAGTCGTATTTGAAAAGTGACAAGGTTAGTTTCTGCGGTTTTTGAAGTTTTAGTATCAGTCATTCAGTCCTTGAAATGTAGATATTGATATTGTTATTGAGAGAAGTTGAATTATCTTCTTTTGAGTGCTGTAGAACAATGATTATAATGATACAAGTGATCTTTTATGTGGGTTTGTTCAATTTTTATGATTTCTTAATTGAAATAGACATATGTCCAACAATTCTTGATTCATATACACAAGATTTAACCATATATTCATGGGTATAAGCAATCACCTTAACTATTTACCAGTAATCTCTACATGAGCAACGCCCGTTTCTAAAATGATGAAACCGCTTGTTGTCACGTACAATAATCTCCCTGTCGACAGCTTTTGACACCAACTTGATAGCATTGTGACAATCTTCACAAATACGCAAATTCTTGTAAATCCTTAATTTCCACCTTTACATGCTCTTAACAAGCCGAAAGACCAGCAGTTTCTCACTGTGACCCCTTAAGATATCAACTTTCTCATCTTCTGTAAGTTCATGAAGCACACATTTAGTATCGGGTTTATACCCGTAGCGGGTGATATCATTCTCCAGTTTTCTCCACATGTCATGAATATCCGGAAGAATATTATCGCCTGCAAAGAAGTTATACACTTTTCCTTCAAGTTCAATCCAACTACAACCGACATCCTTCTTAAGCCTGAGTTTCTTCATTCTTTGCCTCATTATTCTAGCATCATCCCATCTGCTGAAACTAGCAAACAGATTTGATGACAACACGCTAGTTTTCTGCTTTATACGGGTTGAGTTGTAATAACTTATCTGCAACTTTCTTTCCCAACTCCATATTACCATGAACTCTACATGAACTTAGCAACGAACTCCATATTTTAGCATCGGGTTCCTCAGGCATCTCGTTAATAAGCATTATAGCATCATCAAACCGTTTTGCACGCCCAAGCATGTCGATTAAACAAGCATAGTGTTCTAGTTTTGGCTTTACTCCGTGAATGGTTTGCATCTCGTTGAAGAACCGAAGACCCTCGTTGACTAATCCACCATGATTACATGCCATTAAGATACCAATGAATGTAAAGTCGTCCGGTTTCATGTTCATGTTCGAATTTTGCATTTCATAGAATAGTTTCATTGCCTCCTTTCCATCCCCATGAATCCCATAGGCGGTAATCAAAACCGTCCAGAGTCCGATATGATTCTTATCTGATTGGTTAAAAACTTTTTGAGACATGTTTACGCAACCGGTTTTTGAGTACATGTATATGATAGAAGAATTTACGTATATGTCCTGCGTGAGGTTTTTCTTTAGTGTGTAACAATGGACTGATTGTCCTAGCCTTAAAGCCGACAACTGTGTACAAGCATTTAATACAGTCGAACTGCAATCTCATAAGGTTGGATCCCGCTGTAAACCATCATACGGAAGAGATTTAATGCCTCAAGTGGTTGTTTTTTCTGTGAGTAACCGGTGATCATTGCATTCCATGATACCAAATTCTTGTTTTCTAACCATCAAATATGATCTTTGCAGATAAGGGTTTATCACATTGAGTGTAAAATGAAAGTATTGAATTGCCTATTTGTAAATCGGTTTCTAACCCGTTTCTAATCACAAACCCGTGAGTTTCTTTGCCATATTGCAGCAACCTGAGTTTGGTACAAGCTAAAAGCAGGCTACCAATGCTGTACCAGTCAGGCTTAAACCCTAAAGACATCATTTTTACAAATAAATCTACTGCCTTTAAAGGGTTACCGTTTTGTGCATAGCCACTGATCAGTGCATTCCAAGAACTTAAACTCATATTCTTCATCATCTTGAAAACATTCTCAGCCAAACTTAATGATGACCCGTACTCGCATTTTGCATAAGCTGCAACGAACGCATTTGTAACTAAGTGATCAGATTCAATCCCATGTCGAATTGAATACCCGTGAAGCTCCTTCACTTTCAGTAGCTGTGAACGATGTAAACAAACTTTTAACACGTTTAAAATGGTGACCCGATCAGGCTTTACACTGCCATTTCCGATTTGCATATTTTGCAAAAGTTGAAACGCTTGTTCAGCATGACCTTCTCTAGAACAACTTAAGATAATCGAATTCCATGTAACAACATTCTTGTTAACATTTCTACCAATAACCTTTTCGGCTTCTAACATGTATCCGCATTAAATACATATCCATCAAAACATTCTGCATCTTCAAATCCTGATACAACCCCAACTTAACACCCAAAGAGTGTATCATTCTCCCAAACCAAACATCTTTTTCAGCAGCACATAACCGGCAGCAAGATTACCAGCGTAGCAACATCCGGTACTATCAACTCATCTCCACTGACCAACAACTCCATGAACAAATCAATACTTTCTCGAAACCACCCGTTATCCGAAAACCCAGAAATCAAAGAATTCCAAGTAACCAAGTTTCTTTGAGGCATTATATCAAACACCTTAACTGCACCCACAATTAACCCGAATTTCCCATACATCGCAACCAACGAATTACCAACGTAAACATCCGAAATCAAACCCATCTTCACTGCCATTCCCTGAACCACCAATCCACATTTCAAATTAGAAAATCCCAACACAGGCTTTGATCACACAAGGTAAGGTGAAATTATCAGGTGTATGATCAGTTTGCAAGAACTCGTAAAAGGCGAGTATGGCGTCATGGTATAGATCATTTTTAGTGTGTTGGCTGATGATTGTGTTCATTGATACAAGTTGTTATTGTCCAACTGTTCGGAAAGTTTACTGTTTGAAAGGGTTGTTTGTGTGTGGTCAGAATGTGAGGCTCCGGTGAGGGTTTTCAATTGGCAAGGAAGGTGACATTTTGTGAGGAGTTGGTGTGGTTGGTGGAGTGAAGTAAGGTGGAGATGTATGGTGGTTTCCGACGTGTATTGTGGTCGTGGTGGTGACATTATAGACATGATGAAAGTCCCAAGGATAATTCGTCATTTCTTTTTCTCCTCTTTATTTTTTTTAAACAAAAACCTTCTCCTCTCTATTTTTTTTAACAAAAACTTCGGATAACGGATTGATTAGTAGAGTATGATCGTGCCGCTAAAATTATTGATATATCCATCTTCACTACGCTATAATACATCAATAAGAAGAAAACCCAATAAATATGAGAAAATTCCTTTTGTAGAAATTGTAATGGTATCTAATTTTTATCACTGAGTCGTATCCCCCAACATACCACTAGGTTATTGAGTGAAATTCGGTTGTTAATTTACGCCTAAAAATAATAACTACTTGCGTCAAATGTTAGATTTATTTTTTTGCTGAAAGTGAAAATTCTTTTACCCGCTTATTTTATTTATTTTTTTTTGTATTTTATTTCTTAATTTTTTTAATAGTTAATACTTCTATCTAATTCCAACTAGTTTTTTTGTGTCGCGCGTTGCGGTGAAACTGAGCATATAATAATATAAAACAAATGTGATTTAAAAATAAACCATTTGTTTAGAAAGTCAAATTATTAGAACGAGTTACTTTATCATCGTATCGTTTTAAAATACTTTATTTTGAGTACAACTTCGTTTTCAACATAACTTATAGCGGAATGTTAGGGAAAAAATCAAGCACAACTACGTACTTAAGTTTTTAGAAAAAATTATAAATGTAAATTATTAAAGAAGTATCAAATTAATCGATAAATTAATATATGTTCTAAAAAAGAAAATTATTAAAAAATGGTAAAGGAAATATATTTTTTTTAAAAAAAAGAAAAAAATAAAAAATATGTTACTAAAAGTAAATAAAATAATAAACTATTATAATATATCAAATAAAAAATAATATAATTTTATAAAAATAAAATTACTATATATCATCCTTTATCAACGATACATATAATTTTTCTAAAATATATAGCCTTTTCGCTTGTGAGTTGAGTATTTTTTATGTACACGTTATATGCACGTGTAAACGGTTTCAGGTATCTAGAAATATTTGATCAAAACTAATGTAAAATACAGAAGACTTTGAATTATACAAGTAAATACCGGTTAGAAGTCTTACAAAAAAAAGTAGGAAATCTGGATAACCAAGATATCAACTTTAAATTGTAACCAATCTCAGTCATGTCACCATAGTTGTTCTTTTTGTCTCCTCCTTTGGTTATCTTTAAAACAAACTAGGGAGCTTTCCCATGCTTCGCGGCGGGTGTCGCTATCGTACTAAATTAAATTGAAGCTGTTTGAACAACATGTCGGTATGATACCGATACTCGTTATAGCAATCGAAAGGTAAAACCAAAAATAAAGTCGTTCTATGCCCAAAAGGATATCGACACATATTTTACATAAATCGAAAACCATAAAAATGAATATGAGTAATGTCTTCCGAAATGAATATCAGTATTCATTCCGATGGTACCGATACCGGTACTGATGTTCGATTGGAATTGACTTGGTACCAAACTCGTTATAGTTTATGATAATTAAAAAAAACTCTATACTACCATCGAAGTGTTCGCACAGTATCAGTTCAATTCGTCCTGGTAAAGAATAGACGGTATAAGTTCGGTTCGTCAAGGTACCAGTATGGTATTCATACTCACTATAGTTTATAATATAAAAAGATTACTATATACCACTATCCAAGTTTCGTATGGTATTTGTTTCGGTTGATCATGGTGAAGAACAAATAAAAATCAATTATATTGATCCGTTTGATTGTGAACAAAACTTTTAGCAGAATGAAATAAACATGTCGCAGATGTTTAGAACTTTATAAAGTATTAAATTGTATTATTAGAATAATGAAAAAAAGTAATGTCAATTTATATATAAAAAACTAAATCTGAGTTAGGTTTGATAACATGTACGTTTGTGCTTCGATTACTTAAGTTTTACCGCTCACAACTCAGTTTCGGAAAAAAAAGTGTTAATACAGAGAAAAACTTAGGCACATCGCAACAACATACTCAAAACTATATAAAATATCGTATCTTAATATTATAAAATGAAAAAAAGACATACAAAATCAATTAAAAATATATTAATAAAATAATTAATATATATAATAATATTAAAAATAAACAATATTAAAATAATTTTAAAACACTATTTATGATGACTTCTGTTATAATAATAATAATAATAATAATAATAATATAATAATAATAATAATAATGGTATATTATCTTAAAGATCATTTAATAATTTTTAATTCTTTACTGAAAACTATTTTAAGATTTAATATATTCAACATTAATAGAGTATAAAAGTGATTAAATAATATTTTAACAAATTTTGTTACTATGTTACCCTTTCACTTATTTTGTTATTTTGTAGCTTCTATTTCCATGATGTTCATCTGCTTATTTGTATGTTATTTATTTGCTCGGTTTTTTGAGTCGTGGGTTTCTTGCAAACAGTTTTCAAATCTCTACGAATAGAGATAAGGTTTGTCTATATCACACTCTCTCTTAATTCTTTCAATAACTTTGTTATATGTAAGATATACGTAATACGGTTGTTCTTTTTGTTTTAACAAATTTTGTTAATAGAAAAGTCATATAAATTATAAAAAAGCCCATGGACTAGGCATTTTAGGCGTGAGATAATGCTTAAAGACTATTAGTTCCTGAGTTTGATTCTCACAAGAAGGTCTTTTTCTAGATTTATTTGGTTTTTTCTGAATTGGTGTATGAATTATAGCCTAGTGGAGATGGATATGATCGAGTGATTCCGCTGATGGCACGATGATATTCCAGTAGTTTGTCAGTGACCTAAAATTTGTAGTTCAAAAAAATGAAAAAAAAAATAAGATAAACTGAATTTAAATATTGAATCCACAAGTCATGTTCGTAATTTAAGTTTCAATAAGTGTCGCAATGCCCCCGTCCTTAGATAATAAACTAATTGGATTTACATTACTTAAACTAAGCTAGTTAATGGCTTTAGGTTAAATTATAATTTCTACTAGTCTAAGTATCCGTGTGTTACACGGGTGATCTCACAATAAATTATATTATTTAACAATTTTGACATAAACTTTTAAATGAAAGAAACATTCCATTACTTGCTACAATAGTTAGTGTTTTGCAAATTGCAAAATGTTAATTTGTTAATAGTAGGAGAGTATACTGAATTGTACTGTTAAATTGCTATATATATAAATTTTACATGACATTAAAAATTACCAATATCCTACAACAATAATCTATATCTCGAACGTCGATCCTTGATCAATACCCAATATTTTACCACATTAATTACTTTAGCCTGCATTCAATACAACATTCCATTAGACACAAATATGTAAAAATGGATTAAAGAGAAAAAATGCTGACCTGTAATATTGGATAAAAGAAACCTGATGTTTCTATTTTTAACAAAATTAATCTTCAACTACTAATACAAATGCTAATTTTGAATAAATTAACTTAGTTAAGTTTTTCCTCTTATATAATTAATTAATAACTACTTGGTTAATTGAGGATGTTATAATATAGTTCCCAATAATTACAGAACAACCCTTAACTTATAAATTGGACTAACCAACATATTTAACTCAGTTAATGGTTCCTGTAAATAAATCTAACCAAAAACCTTTATACTTTTTAGCGTTTGTAGCACGGGTTTATCCAACGCAACACGTAACGATTTAAAATAAACAAAATTTTAAGAATTCCCCATTTTTATTAAATTCTCTTATGGATCCAGTTTTGCAAATCTGGGTCGACTTTTGGAGGTCCGTTTTTGGTGGATTTTACACTACCTTTGGGTTTGTCTGACGCAGACATGAATATGCCTACGTCTTAAAACATGTTTATTTATCGTTAAACTATTTAGCATAGAACACATCACAAGATTTCCGACTACATGCCATAAAACGCCACTCACAGTTTTCAACTACACATGATGCTTCATGACGAGTGGTTGATGATCTATCTACTTTATACGAGAAACATTTTGACAAACATATTTTTCCTAATTCGATTTTCATCTCTTCCTTGTTACTGAAAGTATAACCTTTGTAAAACTGATCGAAT
The DNA here is from genome assembly GCA_947069175.1 of Scalesia atractyloides. Taxonomy (NCBI): domain Eukaryota; kingdom Viridiplantae; phylum Streptophyta; class Magnoliopsida; order Asterales; family Asteraceae; genus Scalesia; species Scalesia atractyloides. The sequence continues at coordinate 14,386,474 of CAMTDV010000029.1, forward strand.
GAACCCCGATTTAGTTTTACTTGGGAAACTATCAAGGATTGGATTTTCAAATGAATTTTCAAAACTTGGTTCCTCACCATCATTAAAGTCATCGGTTTGAACAACATGACTCTTAAAATTGGGACATTTGAAACCGTAAGAAGGTCCACCATAAGATGAACCGATACCAACTTCTTATATTACATATAATTTAAATAGTTCATAAGAATTATTTTCTACCAACTTGAAAAAAAATGAAAGATAAGAATCATCCAATATATCTATAGGATCAGTAAAGGTTGACATCTTGTAGGACAATTGTGTGTAGTTTTAAAGCCCACGCATCTCATAAACATTTTTCAAAAAAGTATGATGTGAAATATTTGTAGGAGTTTCTAAAACACGTCTAAAAGAACTAGCTTCAACTACATATTCAATGCTCCGTCAACGACTTCTCACTTGTATAAACGACAAATCTAACAACCATGTCCATTGACCAATAATAGTAGAAGCAAACATGATATTTTGTACATTCAAGAAAAACATGGGGATAAAATATCTGGATATTGGGTCCCCATAACTTTAAAAACGGGTAATAAAATTGTGCGTTGTAAGTTAATGCGTCGGGGATTCAACATAAGCGTCTAATTGTACGGTACTTTGCTTTTTCAGATCGGAAGCGTGGTCAAACTTACCGTACACAGCCTTGCATAAGCGACGCATGGGAGGCGTCCGCACTGACGCTTCAAAGACTAACACTTCTCTTGTGTCGGCGACACATGAGATGCGTCCTTTGATACGTGGTTGAAACCGGTGTCTTATGGTGTTTAAGATTATGTTTTTACATAACTTTTAGTTTTGAGTGGTCTGCTTTTGATTAGAATTGTGTTTCGCAGGTCTTGAAGGAGCTATTCAAGATTTTTATAGAGCATCGGGAGCGAATGGGATCAACCAGAGATGCGAAACGAACAAAACATTAAATGCCACCATACAGGGGGGGATCACTGACGCTCCTAAGGCCGTCGGCGATGCACCCGTGTCGATGAAATTAGCATAGACAGTAGGATAACATGTATACAGGAAGTTGAGGAATCTGGGTGGCGTCGACGACGCCTCTTCCTGGTTGCCGACGAGAATTTCCCTTGTTCTGCGTTTTTGGACGAGTTAAAACCCAATTTTTGGGTCTTTTGAATGGAGTTACGAGTTTTTGAATACTTTGAACTATTCTTGGAGCCAAAACATCCTCTACACTTCATCCAATCCATTCCAATCATCTACCTATATCCATTCGATCACAATCCAAATCATCATCATCATTATTCCATCCTCAATCACCAAACCTCTCCACCATCACCACTCACCAAACCCTAACTCCACCAGTCTCCAAGATTGAAGATTATGTTCAAGCTCGAATTCTCGTTAATTGTTGATCAAGTTTCATCTACCATGAGCGGCTAATCCTCTCGGGTTTAACCATGGTGTAGGTTTTTGTAAAATTATAGGGTTTGAACAATTGTTTGGGATATGATTTGTGACAAATTGTGTTATGATTTTGAAACTTTACTAATTGTCGTGTATTTGAATTGAATTCGTGAATTGTCGAATGATTATAAAATTTCACTTTTCGAAATGAATTTGTGTACTTATGCCTTGTCTAGGTTAGGATTTACATGTTCATTGTAACGAAGTGAATTGCGGTCCGTCGTCTACGACATTGATAGCTCTTGGCACCTAAGCCACGCGACACTAAATCCGTTAATCACATATGCAATTGAGTTGAATCTATGACGTGTAGAAACCCTGGGTCTTCAATTACCGAGTTGGGTGTGAATCTTGTTCCAAAGTATTGTTTTAATCCATCAATCAGGTTCGCGAGCAATCATTCAAGTTTTTCGTAGTCAAGTAATTAATAACAAACTTTTCGGTTTAATCCGACATCTCTTTCAGACAAACAAACATTCAATTTAAACCATTTGTAAGCTTCATAAAAGTGATAACATTTAAAATCACGTCCATACGCAAACCACAAACTCTTCGTGGTTTGATCCCTTACTACCACTAACGCATTGTTAAGGGTAATTAGGGTATATAAATATTACCTTTGACCAAAGCGCGACACTCCTATCATCCTTCCAGACTTGTTAGCTTTTGCATCGGAAACGCATTGGTAACGTCAGGATGACGCATCGACATAAGCATACATATTGCGTCTAAGCAAAGCACTACCAATCAAGTCAGATGCAAGACGACCGTGACGCATCCGGAAAATGACGCTGATACGTCGTTTGGACGTAACCACTCTGCTCGACATGTGTCATCTTCTTATTCAAGGACGCAACAATGTGACAAACAGACGCAACACAGCTACTGGGATTAGTAATGCGTCCCTCCTCCGATGCGTGAGCTAACCATTTTAAAAACTAATGTTGGTCAACGGCTATATTGGTAATTTCCCCTTAATATAATTGTCACTCCCAAACCGATGACGGAATCATCTGAGTGAGATGAACGAGATTGCTAGAGACTTCATAATACTAATGTGACAATATTTAATTCAAAACTGATTTCTTTCATAGATAATCATTGTCAAGTACATTACAAGAAAACATAATACAACAATTGGAAATTTAAAGTACAACAAGATTCATTAATAATACAATAACGAAATCTCGTATTTCTAGATGCGTTTCTAAGGCGTCTCAACTAGATTTCGTCAATATCAACATCATCAACCTACAACATGTTTAAAAGTATAGTTCAACACACAAAGCATTGGCGAGTACATAAGTTTAATATAGCATAAGTATGTAAAAGATTTAAATGAATCTGCATGGCAAAAATAGTTAACTAGATTAATGTAATCACAGCATGCAATTATACAAGTCAACCCTCTGACTACCACATGAATTTAAAAGACGTAACATGACCACAAGACTACGGGCGGTGCGTTACTCCTATAGCGCTATACATGTTAAGGGGAGGCTCGTACAAAGTTAATAACAAGTGAATCACATAAGAATGTTCCAAGAATACAAATCAAGTATCACGTATTTTAAGCATGCATGTATGGATTGTTTATGGTTGCATAAAGTATAAGTGTGAATGTGTAATTTGATAGGTTAAATATATTACACCAAAAATGTAGTAAAGTGTAAAAAGGGCATTCGAGTATACTCACGGTTTTGCAAAGCTTTCCTTTGGTAATCCGTGAAGAGTTGGAGGATGGAACACCAAGGTCACCCTACATGGGGTAAACAAATGTGTGTAAGTATTCGGATTTGGTAGTGGTTCGGATTCGGAATTAAAGTATGTAAAAGTATGTATACACAAAGTAATTATCTAGTCTTAAACACCCGTTTTTGACACTATGAGTCCCGTAAGGATTGATATGATTTCATGGGTTAAGTTATCCATTAGAATCGTAACGAGAGGTTCAAGACGTAGATAATATAACCTATTTCCATGACAAGTAACCATCCCGATTATCATCAAGGGTTCGGTTAGATATATGTTTATATATATTATATACTTTACATAATAATTCTAAGTTAAATCTATCAAGAGTATTCATAGATTGTCATGTAAGTCAAACATGGGGGATTAACCTCATTGTATAATTCACCAATACACAAATCATCACAAGGATGACTCAGATGGGCATGAATGAAAAGGAAATGTACAACTTCTTACTATATTTGGTAGCCAAGTAAGCTTTAACCCGGGTGAGTTATTTCCGACATGGAAAGAGTTAACTAAGTGTCGGAGGCTAGATGGGGTTAAGTTACTTTAAGTCTAGAAAACTACTTGAGATAGGAAGGTAAAAACATCAAGTGAGGTGGTGGAATGAAGTTAGGATAGACAAGGCTTCCAAGTATTCACACCTATACCGAAACACAAGTCTTGCCTTAAGAGTTATGGCAAGCTCGGATGGTTTCATCACTTATGGGTTGTATGAACCTTAGTAAAACAGAAAGTTTAGAGGTCTCAGCACCTTTTAAACTCATAAGAATCTTCTCCTAACAAGTCTCATAACCTTAGATAGGCTCAAGAACAAGTAGGCACAAGATTGAATAAAGAAAAACATAGTTTATAAAGTTTTAACAAAATGTTCATCCAAAACAGAAAGTTTGACCTCAAAATGGTGACGTTTCACCTTGGTTCACCATGGTAAACCTGTGGAAACAATCCTAGAGGTTTTCCAAGCTTTGTTGAGGAAGATTTGGTGAAGCAAAGATGAAGAAAATGAAGTAAAGTGCTCACTTTGGTACTTAGAACAATCTGACTTTTCTAATGCAACTGATTTGAGAGTGTTGATGAGTTTGGAAAGTGAAAATGGGTTAATGGTGTCTTGCTTTTGTAATGGTGAAGTAGGGTTTTGTGTTAATGGAGATTTAAAGACGATTGAGTGAGTTTGGAGGTGGAGAAGATGACCAATCTACTGAAAGGAAACAACTTTCTGCTGATAGGGGGCTTGGCGTTACATGTAACCTAAAGAGAATGGGTGGCGCATGAAGCGGCGCATTCTTGTCCGCTTGAAGTTTGTTTTCTAGTGTTTTGACCACTAAACTTTCCATGTATTAACATTTCATGCATAAACTTTGGCAATTAACATGTTTTTAAGTATGTACAATGTATATAAGTATAATTCGAGTATCGAGAATGTATGTATAAGTATTTGCACGTATGAATAGTATTAAAACACGTATTTACGACTGTATGTAAAGCAAGTATGAGTTTGCGAGATGAATGCATGACAAGTATGTATAACCAACGTATAATTTATGCCAAATGATCAATTTTTATTACGATCAAAGCCTCTGATTACAATGATTGGAATAGAAAATACGATTACAAGGGAATACAAGTTTCCAAGAATAGAATACATGGCAAACTTTCTAAATAAGGAAAGTTACAAAAAGCGAGGCGTTATAATAATGGGATTTTGCATTTTGACATTAATATATTTAAAGACAATTGTGATCGATATATCTCTTATCCTTTCCAAATCGGTAAAGACAAATTTTGATTGGGATTTTGCATTTTGAAATTAATATATTTTGAAGACATTTATGATCGATAGATCTCTTAATCTTTCCAAATGGTAAAAACAGATTTTGGTTTATAAGTAAACTTGTTTATAACCCTATGTATTAAATACACGTGTGAAATAAATGTAATTTTATATATACTAAATAATAAAATAATATATTTTAAAAGTCTAATTTACTATACGGGTTTAATAAATGTAATTTTATATATTAAATAATAAAAAATATTATATATTTAAGAACCCCATGTATTGTATGGGTTGAATACATGTAATTTATATACCAAATAATAAAAAAGTTTAATCTTTAAAAACTCCGTAAAAGTTAAATAAATGTAATTTTGGATAAATAATATATCGAATAAATATAATTTTGGATAAAGTCTTTATATAAAAATGTTAAGTAATCGATATATTTGATAAACAATGAAAATAATGATAATAATGTTAGAAAAACTAATTTATATACTATATAATAAAAATATACATATTTAAAAACTCATTCATTACACGGGTTAAATAAATGTAATTTTATATATTAAATAATAAAAAAATATTAAATCTTTAAGAATCATGTGTATTTTATGGTTGAATAAATGTAATTTACATACCAAATAATAACAAAGTTAAATCTTTAAAAATTTCGTGTATTACACGAGTTGAATAAATGTAATTTTAAATTAATAGTATATTAAATAAATATAATTTTAGATAAATAGTATACTAAATAAATATAATTTTGGATAAAGTCTTACATATAAAATTTTTAAGTAATAGATATATTTGATAAATAATGAAAATAATAAATAATAATAATAATAATAATAATAATAATAATAATAATAATAATAATAATAATAATAATAATAATAATAATAATAGTAAAAAAAACTAATTTGTATACTTTATATAATGAGTTAATTGCAGCACTAGTTCTCGTGGTATTATCAAAATAATGACATTGGGTATTAAGGCAAAACTTAATTAAAAACTAACTATAAAGCAAAAGTATTTTTATCATTACAATAAACTTTTAACGTCATTAAAAACTTTTTGTCATTACAATAAACTTTTAACGTATTTAATCTCCCTCCCCTTTTTTCCTTTATTCTGTTATAAAACCAACCAAGATACAATTACCCTTTGTGTTTACCAATGACATGTGGTTTTTTTCTTGTATTAATTAACAAAACAGAGACAATTTGTAGTTCTGTTATAACATATCTACCCTAATAATCATTATGTTTTTGTTAGTTTTTTTAATATGTATTTACCCATTAATATTTGACCGTGGACTGAGCCACTGATATACTAAAATAATATTATTGTAATGAATATTTTGATAAACATGCCCCTTATTAGTAAAAGTGATATACTATTTGTGATGATTAAAGTGGATCTAATATTACATACTTATGGTGTTTAGAACAAGATTTCTTTTTTAAATAAAAATGGCATAATAACATCTATTACTTTTCTTTTTTGAAAAATTCACTCATTCACTCATTGTAAAAGTGATATACTACCTGTGTTGATTAAGTTGGACTCTTAGGTTTTTTAGTAGGGCATTTAATTACAAAAACATGGGTACTTTTGCGCAAACATATTTCCAATATCATGGTGGAAATAATTCAATCGATAGTAACCATCGTCTTAAAAGGGGAGGAATATTAAATATATTAGTGTAATGATGAAAGTACCCTATTTTGTAGTTAGTTTTTAACTAAGGTTTGCCTTAATACCTAACATTATTACAAAAATAAAATCATAAAACTCAATGTTGCAATAAAAAACGTTAGTACCCATTGTTGTTATTATGACAAAACCACTGGGACTAACGGTGTAATTAATTATAAAACAATAGATCTTAAAAACCTCATTCATTACACTGGTTAATTAAATGTAATTTTATATATTAAATAATAAAAATATTATATATTTAAGAACCCCGTGTATTGTATGAGTTGAATAAATGTAATTTATATAGCAAATAATAACAAAGTTAAATCTTTAAAAACTTTGTGTATTAAACGAATTGAATAAATGTAATTTGGGATTAATAGTATATAAAATAAATATAATTTTGGATAAAAGTCTTATATAATAGTAAAAAATCTTTAAAAACTTCGTATGTTACACGAGTTGAATAAATGTAATTTTCGATAAATAGTATATTAAATAAATATATTTTTGGATAAAGTGTTATATATTAGTAAAAAGTAATCGATATACATGTATAGTGATTTAAGTAATCTGTGATCCTATATTTGAATACATGTGGTGTTGTCCTATCTTTTTTTATTCAGTTAACAATTTTCTATTTAATATTATCTATAATTATTAAAAGATAAATATAAAAGAAAGATGGAAAATCTTAGAAATGGGTGTCTCCGATCAATGACCTGTGTCATATATTAGTTTACTTTTGTTATATATAGTATTAGAAGATTTTAAATTTAAATAACTTGGTTGATAAATAACGTTAGAAATCCATTCCTTTCATATATTTTCAAGTAAAACAAATATATTCAAAGAATAAATTGAAACCCAATACAATAACGTCAAATTCATATATATTTTTAATCAATACCATTGTATTTGAAGAATAAACAACACATAGATCGTTGGGATAAAATTATGGAAATTGATTAATCTAATACCAACCTTTCACAACATTGATATATACATAAACCGTTATCTAAAGGAAGTGCAAACTAATTAGTGAGAAAATGAGGGTGATTTTTATAAAGAAATTGGGTATGTTTGGCATGGAGTTTTTAGAAGTTTTTAGGAGCTTCTAGCTTAAAGGTTTTAAGAAAAAGTTCATACTAAATAAAAAAAACATTGTTTGATTAAAGGAGCTTGAAATTTTTAAGTTAGAAGCTTGAAGATTTTGGTTGAACACTTCTACTAGTAGTGTTTAGAAGGAGCTATAAGTTTTTAGGGAAAAACATGATTATTTTAACCTTTAAAGATAATGAACTTTAATATTATGTTTTTTAGTTATGTTCATTTTATATATTTTATTAAAAGCTCCATCTACTCTATCGAACAATTAAATATATCTAAAAAGCTACAGTTATCCGCTACCAATTTCTAGTTATCAACCACCAGCTTTCAAGCCATCAGCTACTTTTCCCAACCACACACTCTCTTTCCCCTTTCCTATCTTGCTCTCTCTACTTTACACTTCTTCTATATTATCCCCCTATTTCTCTACCTCTCTTTTTTTAGATGAGTTGCATATTGATGAGGAATGGAGACAACCGCAAATCTCCCACTTACGCCACGGCGGCAAATGACGGAATTGTGGGGTTTGATTGGATGTGAGAGATCCAGTGAATCCATTAAACATATTTTGATGTTGACCAGGGGCAGACCCAAGTTGATGGTGGGTGGGCGCAGCCCTTAAAAAAATTAGTGTATTTTTTAGGAAAAAACCCGATCGCACCCCTTGAAAATAAAGTTGAACTCTTAATCCATACACCAAAAAATAATTTTGGTCCGCTACTGGTGTTGACGGAGTTTGGATGATGGTATTGTTGACTGATTGTCAAAATGATTGACGTCCCACGGGAGTGTTGATTTGTTTTGACCACCATCACAGACGGAGACGTCCGACCAGGAGACCGGAGAGCATTTGATCTAGAAAATTGTCATTGGTACCGTCGGATCAAAGCTGTCTATATTGTTTTAGATGACAACATTGTAGGAGCAGCCAATAAAATTGGGGAATGGAGTGATATAATGGGATGAAAATGGTGGTGATGAGGAGGAGACAGTGAAAGAAATATGTGCTTTATTTAGTTATATCTCCATCTCTTATAAGCAGTAAAAAATGAATAGAAAAAGAAAAACTTCTTAATTAATAGAGATATAACTCGTATAAACAGTAAAAAATTAAATAATAATAGTTTCTTACAAAGAAAAGCTTCTTAATTAATAGAGAGGATATTATAGGGAATTCAAAATCCATCGTATGATAATAATATATTTCCATTATTTTACCAATCACACAACACACACATACATAAATAGCATACTTTTTTTTCCACATGAGTAGCAAGCAACATACTTTGTTCCAACTGAACAAATATGATCTTATTAAGAGAAACCAAACATGAATAAAACTACTTGCAACACTCAAATAAACCAAACTTGAATAAAACTACTTGCAACACTCAAATCAAACACAACACACCTTTATGATCTTATTTAAGAAAAAAAAAACCAAACATAAATAAAACTACTTGCAACAATCAAATCAAACAATACACACACCTTCAAAAATATGCAAATCAAGGAGATGTCGGTCATTTGAGACTCCAGACAGTGAAATAAGTTTGAACACCAGTAAGAAAAAGAGCTATCAAAGCTCCAAGAAGTGAAATAAACTTCCATGGGCTCTTGCGATATTCATGCATAACTAAGGAAATAGGTGTGTTACTCCAATTTTCATGATGACGTTGTATCATTTCCTTAACTGAACTATAATCCGGATTATGTGGAACTAAATCACTGGCTACTTCATTGAAGAGATTCATGACATCGTTATCAGTCCCTAAGTAGCTTTCAAGCACCCCAGCATCTCTAAGAACCTTAACGTCCTCATGGTTACTAATCATTAACTGAAGAAGACATACGTAGCCTATAAACGGTGCATTATTATCAACTGAGCGCATTTCATACGCTATCAAGTTTAACAGAACAAGCTTGGTGGAATAATCAACAGCTACTGGAGGGAGTCGTACTGCAGCTAAAAACTCACAGTACCAGCCTCTAGAGAAGGCAACATGCTCCAAGGAAATAGGGTCACATGGCCTGAAACGAATCCCTACATCCAAAAGCTGGTTAACATTAGGGAAGTTACTGCCTTGGTATTTGTATTTTTTATCGATTCATTCATCAAAACCCTAACATTTTTATCAGGTGTATGATTGCGATGTAGAAGATGGAGAAGATGATCCGGTTCGTTTTCGAATAACTCGGAGTTTCTTTTCAGCTTCAAAGATCCCATCATACTGGCACGGTGGATGTGCCAAAGGATGTCTTTTTTTTCATGTAGTTTCGCCAAACTCATCACCAAACTTAGGAGTTTGTAAGGAATTTGGTTTTCGAACATGAATAAATCTTCATAGAAGCTTCTTAATTCCTTCACCATTGATGCATCACCAAGCGTTTTGTACAAACCTGCTAAGGCCTCCATGTCGTTAGAAAAGAGCTTCATAGCGAAATCCGGCTTGCATTTTTCCAACAACTGGAGTTTGGATTCCCCAAAATGGTAGGGACCGATGGAGACAGCCTGAGGAACAAAGTACTTATCGTACTCGTGTTTCTCACGCAAAATGCTTGGAACACTGCGGACTCGTGCGGTTGGTGACGGTGGGGGAGGTGGCTTGGCATCCGTAGCGGAGCCTATAATCCAGTTAACAATCGACTCATTAGAGATCAGCTCGATGCTGCTTTGCGTTTGGTCCTGCTTCGACATTTTTAGGATTTCAGGATTTAGAATGTGATTATGGGATCATAAATGATATATATACATGAGGTCATGTGTCTACTAGGACTTGTAGAGAATTTTGAGAAATGAGTACTTTAACATTGTCTATAAATGAAGCTAAGAATCATGATACGATGTATAAGTTACTACCACTAATTTGGAATATTATAATAGATAGTTTTTTTTTGAATGGTGTGGATTGCTCGCCAACATCGGAAAGTCTAGCATACATTGTGTTAACTGGGTCTGCATTAGAGATCCTCCCGCATAATAGACCTCTAATTTAAAACCTCTCAATGAGAAACTGCTATTACCCAGACTTAAACCCGAAACTTGAAAGGAAAAACTCACCCAGACTCATTATAGAGAGAACTTAAATACCCGTAGCCACTAGTAGATAGCTATTAGCTAGTATTACTAGCTTTATTCTATATATAAAGTTACGCTCATGTGTTTCATGTTACTTTTATTAAAGTGGATTAGCTATCATATATAAATTCTGTATATTTAAAGTTACAAAACTTCACACGGAAGGTTTTTCTTTATTAAAGTTTCAAAATCGTTATTATTTGCATATTATAAAAACAAATAAAACTATATTAATATCTTTTTATAAAAAAAATAAATCTTAAAAAGAACATAGACAACCGTCAAATTAATTAATCAAATAATAATATCAATTAAAATCAACTTAATTAATCAAATATAATATCAATTAAATAAACTTGATTTCAAATTAATTTTAGTTGTATTGTAGGTTTTTTTATTTTAATAGAAGAATTACACAACATATTTAGAATTACATTTTTCACTCACAAATCACATGTTCACATTGTGACCATTAAGTTGTTATCTACCCCTATAATAAATATAACTACTAGTTAGGCTGATTTACACGGCAATGCTTATAGCTTGACACGGTCGTGTCTATCTGGTACTTTGTTATTTTTTTATAATTCTGAATTTTTGCTTCGTTTTAACATGTTTTTCGCTTCTTTTCATTCATAGCCCTTAGAAACCTACAATTATCAAAGAGGGATAATTTAGATATTGTTTTCAATGATAAAGTCATAAAAAGTACCACAAAATGTATAATTGATGGTACATCAATCCCCGCATCCCATCGTTAACTAATTGATGGCAGATCAATTCCCATATTTAAATGCCATGATGCAGGCATTTTTTGAGCAATTCCTTAACCTGGTGAAAGATTCATCAAACACTTTTATTCCATGTTGTGGAAATGATATAATGGCATCTCGAGAATCACTAGTCCGATTCATTGTATAATACTCTTCCAAGAATGCTTGCTGCATTTTCTGCCAAGTTAAGTGCTAACTGCAGGTAAAGTTAATAATCACTCCCTAGCCTTATCCTTCGATGAGAATTGAAATAGCATCAATTTCACGTTATTTTGTGAGAAACCAGATCCCCAATAATGCCACAAATAGCATCAACTTCTGAGATGTGAAGATACCATTCTTCTATTGCTCGTCCCATGAATGTGGGAAGATGTCCCATAAATTGAGGCCTTACCTCAAAAGCTTTCTCGTTTTGTCCAATTGGTGTCACAATGGCTGAGGAGTTTGGTGCGATGACGGGTGGAAGTGATTATCAACTCCGTGAATTTGGGCTCTATAGTTAACCCTTGGAACACCATCAACATACTGTATATTACTACCTTCATAATGATTGTTGATATTGCAAGGAGGCTGACCAATAAATCTTCTTGGGCCTTGATTCTTCTGAAAGGCTTGATTAACCTAATAACCACCATCATCATACAATACCTTTCCATTATGATACTCCTCTTTGTCTTCACCATCACTCCAACCATCAACCCTAACTATGATATTCCTTTCAACATAAAGATCATTTGCCTGGCGGGGTTGTACTTGAAGTAGGCCAGGTAAGTTCAATTGTTCATAGTCCTAAGTGTCACACTCCAACCGAATGCGAAAACATCAAGGCGGGACGAACGAGATTGCTCGAGACTTCATAACGCTAATAAGTGACAAGTATTTAAATAACAAACTTTCATTTCATGGATATGATCAAGTACAACGGTTTGAAATCAAATACAATATGTTTGAAATGAGATACAAGTAAAACAACATTTCTAATACAAAATTTAGATGAGTATCTAAGTCATCATACTCTTTCCAACGTCACAATCATCAACAATCAACCTGCAATACATGTTAAAGTATAGTTCAACACACAAGGCATCGGCGAGCATGCAAGTTTGAATAGTAGCATCGTATAAAAGTTTTAAACAAATCTCCATCCACAAATGTCTAATCTCAAGGCTAACATACATTAAACTATCATGCAACTATACAAGTCAACCCAAAGTTTCCCGTTAGTGTAATTTATTCATAGCAATGAAAAGACCGTATATGTTTGACTTAACATGACCTCAAGTTTAGGGGTGGTGCGATACTCCTATAGCGCTATACATGTTAAGGGAGGCTTGATCGAAGTTAATGACTAAATATAAGCATGTCAAGTATAAGCATGTGTGATTTCAAGTTTAGCACAAAGAGCATGTATAAAGATTGTTTTGTGATTATGTATAAGAATGTTTGTGTGATTTTGTATAAAGTACATGTATTGCACCCAAATGTGTAAAAGTAAAACAGGGTCGAGTATACTCACGGTTTTGCAAAGCTTCCTTTGTTATTCCCGTGAAGAGTTGGAGAGTTTAGAGGATGGAACACCGAGGTTACCCTACATGGGGTAAACGAAGGTGTGTGAGTATTCGGAGGTTAACGGATGATTCAGAATTAAAGTATGCAAAAGTATGTATATGAAAAAGTAATTATCTAGACTTAAACCCTCGTTCTTGACACTATAAGTCCCGTATGGCTTGATGTGATTTCATGGGTCAAGATACCCATTGAAATCGTTAACGAGAAGTTCAAGACTTAGATAATATAACCTATTACCATGACAAGTAACCATGTTTATTATCATAAAGGATTCGGTTATGTTTTATAATATATATATATATATATATATCGTATAGATTATATAATAATTCTAAGCTAAGTCCATCAAGATTATCATAGATTGTCATATAAGTCAAGCATGGAGGTAGGAGGATAACCATCCTTTAACCTCATTTATAAGATTCACCAATAAATAAATCATCACAAGGATGATTCGGATGGTCATGAATGAAAGGAAAGGTACAACTTCTCGCTATACCAAGTAGCCAAGCAAGCTTTAACCCGGGTGAGCCATTCTTGACATAGAAAGAGTTAACTAAGTGTCGGAGGCTAGACGGGGTTAAGTCACTTTGGGTCTAGCAAAGCACTTGGGATAGCAAGATGAAAACATCAAGTGAGGTGGTGGAATGAAGGTAGGATAGCCAAGGCTTCCAAATATTCACACCTATACGAAAACACAAGTCTTGTCACAAGAATCATGACAAGCTTGGATGGTTTCATCACTTGTGGGTTGATAACCCTATCAAAAACAGAAAGTTTGGAGGGTGATTTACACCTCCGATTTGTATGAATCAATCTTGGCCAAGCTTATTAACCATGGACTTGATTAGTAGCACAATAAGCATAAGTTTGTATGAGAAAACATAAGTTTAATGAAAGTTTGTAAATTCTTCTTCTAAAACAGAAAGTTAGACCTCACAATGGTGATGTTCCACCTTGGTTTGCCATGGCAAACCTATGGAAACACTCCTAGAGGTGTTCCAAGCTTTGTAGAGGAAGAATTGGTGAAGAAAAGATGGAGAAAAGTGAGTTTCAACTCACTTTTGCACTAGAAAGTTTCTGCCTTGTTCTTGATTTTCCAGCAGATTTGAGAGAGTTTTCATGATTTAGAAGTGTTTGTAAAGTGAAAAAGAGGGCTAGGAAGCTTATTTATATAGTGGGTAGTTATGGTTTAGTGTTAAATGAGGTTTAGAGGTGACCGGGTGTGAAAAAAATGGAGGAAATAGGCCAACCAGCGAGCTGGAAGCATTCTGCTACGGATCGAGGTCTCTCGCCACCTGGGAGAGGCAGATCCTTGTCTCTCGCACCCTGCCAGAGCCTAATTTAGGCAGATTTTGCAATTTGGTCCCTGAACTTGGTTTTTCCCTATTTTAAGCTAAACTTTGGTGTTTTGCATGTTTTTAACGTATAACATGTATGTAAGTATAATTTGAATATCGAGAGTGTATGTATGAGTATTTGCACATATAACAAATATCAATTTGTATGTAAACATATATTTAACAATCGAATGCATGTAAGACAAGTATGTATTAAGTATGAATTTCATTACGATCAAAGTTTTGGATTACAAAGTTGGAAATGAAATACGACGAATACAAGTTTCCATTAATAGAAACACGATTACAATTTCTAGATCAGGAAAGTACAAAAAAATGCGAAGCGTTACAGTAAGGCCCACTCAGCTCGAAACTGTTGGTTTGGTGGTGGTTGTTGTAGTGGAGGCATACCACCTACTGGACTAGGAGGCTGTTTCGCTTGATTTCCCTGATTTTCTTGATTCCAGGATTAATGTGATAGTTTTTGTTACTTAGATCACTTATCTTTGATGTTGCACATTCAATAGCTTCATCAATTGGCTTTACTGTTCTGGATTGGTGAATTATTCTTTTTTTTGCGAGCTATTTTTTTCTGGGTTATTAACCAATGGCGAAGTCTTCCCTGAATGTCTTATATAATGCATACAATTTGAAAATCACATGCACAAACACAGATAGAAAAATCACGACATAATACTAAACGAAATAAAAGGAAAACAAAAGAAAATTGTTTTTGGATTGTTGGGTTTAAAAGAAAAACAACTAAACTAACACTAAACGACGCCATTTGATGTAGATGTTTTGGTCTAATAAAAATGATTTAATTCTGTTCACTTAATTACCAATATAAGTGCGGGTAAGTAAGATTGGTTACTCAGGGAATGCGTGGAAAGTATTAGGTTAATTATCTGAATACGAAAACAAATTTGGATGTTTGATTGGTTTTGAGATTTTTATTTTAAAGCAAAGAACTTGATTGTTGGTTAGAAATCAATTTAAAGAAAATCAACCCCCTCTGGATTTCCGGTTCCGTGACTCATTAAAACTTGTTTAACTAAAAGATACCACATGGATATGGTCTTACTCAGTGGCGGACCCAGGATTTTTTTAATGGGGTCCATTTTTTTCGGTGTTCAAAATTTTCGTAACAAAACGTTAAAATTTTCGAGTCGGTTCTCATTCGGATCGGGTCAGAGCGAGGTTTAAATTAGTTTAAAAAAATAAAAAAATAGGCTATACAAGGATTGAACTCATGACCTCTTGTTGGTAAAGACGGCGGTTTACCACTCCACCAGCTTTCCTTTTCTTGTTATGGTGTACGCCTAATTATATTTATGGGGTCCTTATAAAATTTAGTATACCGGATCTACTAATTTTTTAAAAAACATTGGGTCCGAGGACCCCGACCCGCTCTATGTAGGTCCGCCCTGGTCTTACTAACTGTTTAATTTAAGTGATAGTTAAAGATAGGTTCTTAATATTTTATTTTTATACAGTCCAATTACCAAAGCCTAAATGTAAAAAAACCATCCTAATGACCAAACTGCTCACAATACAACGAAACCAAGTGTGAATGGTAAAAGATGAATAATGGAAGTACAAACAACTTGTAAGTCCCGATAACGGATCAAACAGGTATCACTAACCTAATCAGTAGCAGAAATAATGATTAGGAAGAAGAACAACTTTGAATAAAATCAACTTACATACACCAAAAGATGTCTGATACAAGTTCTATGAATTACAACTCTCTAACCCCCTTTCATTAACGTAGCATCTCTATTTATAACCACTACCAAGCCCACTATTTACAACCCTAGGCCCATAAGGCTCTAGGAAGCCCACAAGACACACCAAAGCCCAAAATAATCCCTAATGTGTAAACCTTAAGCAATATAGGCCCAACAATCTCCCCCTAGGTTTACTACATTAGTCCTTCGATTGAGCATCCACAACAAGTCCTCCAGCAATAATCCCTCTACCGCTGCAGTCCAATCTTTCGCGCAAACTTCATACAGCTCTGCTATTCTGATTTGATGAGACGCAAGAACCTACAAGTCTTCGTCATGAAAGCTCACCAAGTTTACCACATCATTAACTCTGAATGCCTTCTCCTTCGTCACAATCACAACACTACCAACTTTGGGGTCGTATAACCAAAAATTAAAATTTGTGAGAATCCCGTGAGGAAATGTAGGAGAAACCGGTAAAACCAATTCTTTGTCAGTCGGTGGCCACATCACAGATTTAAATCTCTTCCCAGTATGCGCATCCCGAACCCCTTTTGCAGCTCTCAGATATGGTTCGGCAGTCTTCATAGTCTTGAAACCACTTTTAACCTCACGTTCCAGCTTTTTGAAAAACTCCATCCATGTCCATGCTCGGTAGTATCATCGTCAGTATACGGAGCACGCAACAGATCAGTCAGAGCAACCTTTGTCCATGTCTCGAATTGTGATTCTTTTGAATAATACTCACGTGTTCCATCTTGACTCACAATAATCCACATATTCTTGACGTGGTCATACATCCTGCTTGGCACCCTTGATTTATTTCCCACTTTGCTGTAATAACTGACCCTAACTCCATCACATACCTTACTTACTGATTTGTCAGATCTTTGAGCTGAAAGTTCTCATCAAGAGGATTTACATGGACATTCCTCATCAGAACCATTAGTTTCTTCTTCTGACCAGTGGCACACTTTTGACTTGCAGTAAATTTCTTACGTGGATCACTCAAATAATCACCCATAACCAGCTTAGCGTTCAACACCCAACTGTTTGCCGCCAATCTCTCTGCTTCGGTCTCCTCAGCCGCTCTTTGTTGTGCCGCACGATGTCTATGTTCAATATTCATTGTGTCGTCTGTGGATCACTGAATTCCTTTCCGAATTTATTCTCCAGCTTGGCCTTCAAATCAAATACCCGAGTCATAAGCATAGTGACATATCCCTGCAACTGATCGATAGTTTGATCTCTGATGTCCAAACGAGTTTGCAGTGAGGCAATTTGTGCATCCTTCAGTATAACTTCTTGTTCCAAGACGACCACCATTTTCTTTAGATCCACGACATCAACTTCCACATCATCATCATCGTCACTATCCATCCCACCAAATTCAAATGCCCGTTTTTCTGATATGCGCATATAATCTTCAGAAATATCATCAGCACCGACTAACTCCACTTCCACCCGCTTCAGAACCGCCAACACCTGATGAACTTCCCCCAAACTCCATCATTTGAAGTACTGTGTCAGCTGGAAGACACAACAGTAGACTGCGTAATAATAGGAGTGGTTGTCTGTGCAGATAAAGCAGATGTATCAAGTATCGAAGTATCAACAACAGATTCAGCAACCGTAGACTCAACAACAGTATAATTTATCAACGCAATTCTGCAGCAGTGACAGTAATAGGAGCTTCAGGTTGGCTTAATGGAATACTCGGCTCAGTTCTTCTCCTTTTAATCAGTGGCACCTCATCTTCTTCATCTTCATCATCGTCCTTAACCAGATCATTCGGTGCAACAACAGGTGGAATATCAAGTGGAGGATCACCTTGCTTCTCCTGAATATCCTTCAGATGTGCAATCAAAGCTTCTAAATTCTCCGAAGATAACTCTGGTAAAACTGGGAGTCAAATTGGCGTTGAATTATGTGAGATCATCAAGAAAAGCTTGCCCAACATGGCTTCGTCATCAGTAACCAAATCCTCTATCTCTATCTCTTTTTCTTTAGCAGGTATATCATGTTCTTCAGCTACTATTGCATTGACGGGAGGAGGAGGAGGAATATCCAAACCAACAACTTCTGCAAACTTCTTCAGAGCAAATCGACCCACAAACACTGTCTTAGATGTTGAACAGTTCTTCTTCATGTACTAAAAATAGTTGGCCCCATCGGCTTCATGTTCAGCAAGTTAGCATCTGACGCATCCTTTGCCAAGTCTGGGTAGCGGGCATCTAGAATCAACTGGACAAAACGAGGGTACAAGAGAAACATTCGCTTCTTGGACTGTTCCATAATTTTCTCCATATTGTCGAAGATATAACTAGAGTAGTTACACTTCCAGTCCATAACCAACGATACTATAGCAGATGTCTGGGCTTGGTTCGGCTGATCAAGACCTCCTTTGTTCTCCGATACGCACTGCATAAACATATGAACAAGTAACTTCCAGTACGCTGGAAACATCTTCTTCAGTAACGGTGGATACGATCCTTCATACCCCATCTCCATCAACATAGGAAGACCTTTCTTTAGCATATATTGTTGGATCGCTAAAAGTATCGGCAATCTGCAGCACCTCTCTGACACACGCTTCGTTTACCAATATCTCTTTACCTTGTATCTGCGAATGAATATACGGTCTCCCATCTTCACCTCTTGGATGAAATCGTGCTTTCTTCCAGAAAGAATGCACTATATCTCTGTAGATGACAGGATTAGCTCAGAGAGCATAGGCAATCTTACAAGCGTTTAGTCCCACAATCATGGATTGGAACTCCTGAAAGAACTCGACTGAGGGTCTGAAAGATATCCCGCTTGGTTGTGGAATTGCTCCTCAACCAGCATCACAACATCGAAAGCTTCTTCAACCATATCTGTCAAAATAACAACCAAGTTAAATCCCAACTAACAGAAGTTAATAGAGTTTACCAGAATGGCAGTTAAAACTAACCGGATAGTTCAATCAGATGTTAAGGTTCAATTAAATAAGAGTTAAAGTTAATTTTAGGGTTCAACAGTTGAAAAGGTTCAAACCATATGAAAGGTTAAAAAAAAACCTCAAATCCGGATTACTGACAGGTCAATTTTAATCCGGATGAACCCTTTCATCAATCCGGATTAGAAGAAGGTCAACTATATTTCGGACAAGGATGCAATCCGGATTACCCATAGTATCTCGGATGAATTATCATTCTGGATGAAGATTGTCCGAGATCCAATCCGAGATGAAATCCGAGTTCATCAATTCGGATGAATACCCATCCGGGATGAAATCCGAAATGCATATGACCTTGAAGATCTATCCGAGATACAATCCGGAATGCTTTAAACACTAACATAATGATCCGGAATACATGAATTTAAGCAATTTGTACCTAATCCGGATGAACTTCCGATATACACAGTTCAAATAGAGAAAATCAGAGAAGAATTCGAATTTTGGAATTTTGTGGATAATCCAAAATGAAAGTTCAGAGATACATATATACTTTCTGAAATGGGCTTGGGCCTAATCCGGATTGGGCTTGTGACAGGCCCAATCCGGAACAATAACAGTCAGGTGGGCCTGTCCGGAAAAGTAATCCAATTGGGCCTAAAGGAGCCCAATCCGGAACAGTACCATTTGGCCTAAAGGAGCCCAATCCGGAACAGTAATCAAGTTTTCCAATTTTTAAGACTTTTGACCATTTCTATTAGATTGGCCCAAATTCCAAAGCACACTGGGCTAGTCCAATATCCCTTGACAGAAACCATCTTAACAAAAATCATCAAGTAGACTAACCAAGCATCCAACCATCTTTTAATAATCTACAAGGAAAAAATATTTAGCACACACATAAATACTAACCCAGCTTTGCTAAGGGATCAAATCGTTTCAAAGGTTAACTAAGGAACATTTTGCAGTATGAGCAGGGTCAATTGGTCTAAGCGATTATCAATATACTTGTCCATTTAAATCTAAAACTCAACCCTTCCAGTTCAAGCATTATGATACACTTAAGGTACTATTATACTATGATACTCGTGTGTCCCATACCATGACATACCCCCGCGATCAAGGTAAGCACAACAATCCATCATAGCAGGTGAGTATACTGTGGTCATCCTTTTATTTTACACATCAGGCTATTGGTGAGCAGGTCAATACTTCTGTACAGCAGAGAGACCAATAGTGACTGACGAGGGTTAGGCAAATACCTTAAGTGGTACGTAAGAACTTATGGAAAATTCTCATAGAGGAACTTCCATTCTCTAAGGTTTTGGCCTTTCCATTTTGGCTCTTTTACAAAGATATCCTTACTGTGCCTAGGTCTACATATAATCTGGATGCAACAGAAGGGCAGCCAAGATATCTCCGGATGACTCAACAGCATAAAGACCCGAAACCTCAGATGTTGGCTGTTTATCAACACAAGATTTAAGACCATGAAATCATACGCCTATAGTAAGTGACCCACTGAGTACATAGTTCGTTATGTTTATATCATTTAACTTTCCCTATCCGGTTGAGTTTTAAACCTACCGACACATCACTTTCGATCCAAATCTTTTCCCGCTTCAACACCTTACATGTGTTAGTCAAACATTTTATCACGAAAAAGTATTCATTTCCCTATCCTTGCAAAAACTGTTTTTTTAGAGTTCTCCCCCTAAATTTGTGCATACACACGAACAAATTTACGAAGCAATGAAAATAAAATAAGAACAATAAACAAAACACAAAGACAGAGGATGCCTAGGTAGAAAATCGAATCATTTTGAGAAGAACCACAAGCACTTGAAAACGCGCGTTGCTAACAGGTTTCGTGAACAAATCCGCCACATTTGCATCAGTGTGGATTTGCTCCAACTTTACGAGACCCTTTTCATAGCAATCACGGATAAAATGAACTTTAATATTTATGTGCTTGGTTTTGGAGTGAAAAACAGGGTTTTTAACAATTTGGATAGCGGCATAATTATCACAGTAAATTGTTGTGTTTAGATAAGTCAAACCGTAATCCGCAAACTGGTGTTGCATCCATAAAACCTGTTAGCAGCAAGTCGAGGCTGCAACATATTCTGCTTTTGCAGTAGAAAGTGAAACCGTCTGTTGCTTCTTGCATTGCCACGAAATTAAGCGATCTCATAGAAACTGGCAACCAGCTGAAGTTGAGCGCAATCCCTATCTGTACCTCCAAGATTACTATCAGAGAAAGCAAACAGTTCAAATTCAGAATTTTTAGGATACCAAAGACCTAGTGATGGAGCCCCTTTGAGGTACCTAAAAATTCGTTTAACAGCATGTAAATGAGAGAGTTTAGGAGTAGCCTGATAACGAGCACACTGGCAGATGGCAAACATGATATCTAGCCGAATCGCAGTGAGATACATGAGTGATCCAATCATGGAGCGATACATAGTCGGATTAACAGGCGTTCCTTCAACATCTTCATTTAACAAAGGCCGTTCTGCGAGGGGTGAAGCCATAGGCTTTGAATCTGTAAGCTTGAATTTGGCAAGAACGTCATGGAAATATTTTCCTTGATGAATTAAGATACCCTGTGGGCTCTGACGAACTTGAAGTCCCAAAAACATGGTCATCTCCCCCAATGAGCTCATCTCAAATTTCTTCTTCATGATTTCTTCAAATTCACGGCACAAACCATCATTGGTGGAACCAAAAATGATATCATCAACGTAGGTTTGGACGACAATAATGTCCTTATCAACGCGTTTGATGAACAGGGTTTGATCAATGGTTCCCCGTGTGTATTCATGTGCAAGCAGATGCTCTGTAAGAGTGGCGTACCATGCGTGAGGCGCTTGATGCAACCCATACAAAGCTTTGTCTAGTTTGTAGGCATATTCTTGCTTTTCAGGATCAGTAAAGCCCGGTGGTTGTGCCACGTAGATTTCCTCTTTCACCTTGCCGTAGAGAAACGCAGTCTTGACATCCATTTGATAGACAGTGAAATCAATGTAAGATGCATAAGCCAAGAAAATGCGTATAGCCTCCAAACGCGCGACAGGTGCGTAGACCTCATCATAATCTAATCCTTCAATTTGTCGAAAACCCTGAACTGTAACATCCGTAAAAAAAACGGATTTACCAAACCCGCTCCGTTTATTAACCGAACAATCAGTTAAAAATTTTGTGCCCAAATTAATTTTAAACGATACATAATTAATAAGTATATTGGAATATATAATTTATTTTTGAAAATGTATTAAAAATAATGAAATAAAAATAAAAGGCTTCTGCCGGGTTTCGAACCCGGGTCAGCCAGCCATTCAGCACAGCCTTAACACTTAACCATCCAACCACTGCGCCACTTATGTTTCTTGTTAAATATTGGAAACAATTAATACATAAAATAAATCTCGAATTCAAAAACCGACGCGCCCAATCGCAGTCGTCGGAAATCCCGACGATTTCGCCGAGATTGGACGGTTTCTTCAGTTTTAACGTAAACATTAACTACTACATCGGTTATAACCGACGCCTGAACCCGCGACGCAAGTCATAACCGCCGGAAAATTTCTAACCGATGAATCAAGTCGGAAAACGGGCCAAATACGTCGATGATCTGCCCTATAAATACCCCCTCTAACCTCTGTTAGCTTTTTCGCTCACAATCACACTCTTTCCCGACGTAATTCCACTCGCCGGAGAATTTCTGCAACTCGCCGGAAAACCGAGCCTTTCACTTCTGAGCCTTACTGAACACCCAGAACTTATACCGAAGCCACTCACATCCATCTCAAGCTCGCTGAAGACTCTCTGCCGCAAGACACACGTCGCCGGAATAATCTGCTGTCACCGGAGCTTCGCCGGCGAAACAGAGGAGCCACTGTTCGGTATACCTTACGCTTAATCTTTCTTCTTTTTATTTATCTCACCTGTAATTAACCGCAACACCCTAAAAAAACTTGATTAAATCGACGAACCAGTCGGACTTTAGTTCTGGTTAAGTCCAACGAAGAAGATGAAGTTTCAGTTGTCCATAAGTTTAATTTAAATCAAGATATATCTCGGGTTAGACACACAGTCCAGCGGTGGACTGTGTGCACATAAACACACTTACGTCCCGAGTTCAATACTTGTTCCACGCATGCTTGCCTTAATAAAAATGTTCTTTTTTTTACTGAATCGGATTCATTTCACATAGATGTTAAGTTTAATAAAAACCGGAATAATAACCAAGATAGACACACAGTCCAGTGGTAAACTGTGTGAACGTTTAATCGCACGTCACGAGTTCGAGTCCGGACTACCGCACCGGTCCGGACAATTATCAAACTTTTTATATAAGACAGAAAGGAAATTATTTAGTTTGTATATAAGTATAATAAAAATCAGATTATTTAACAAGTTAGACACACAGTCCAGCGGTGGACTGTGTGTTAACCCAAACCACAGGTCCCGGGTTCGAGACCTGTGGAGAACACCGGTTCGATGCATTAAAATCGTTTTTAAAAATGAATGATTTTCTGTTTAAATCAAGTAGTATATAAATATAATTAAAAACAGAAATATTTCGGGTTAGACACGTAGCTCAGTTGGTAGAGCTGCGTGCACGCGAACGGGAGGTCTCAGGTTCGAGCCTCACCCGGCGCACACAATTTCACAGCCTGACCGGTCAACAAGTCAACGGTCAACAGTCGCAAAAAGTCAACTTTTTTTATTATTTTTATTTATTTATTTTATTTAAAAGTCAATTAAAAATACTTAAAAATTACATTTTTAAGGTTAGAAAATAGCCTTAAACTCACAAAAATATATCCAATCATCCTACTAAAATTGATTAATAAAATCCCCTTATTTACCAAACCCTTATGTTGTTATCTTGGTTAGTTTCACTCGGGTTAAATCCAACTTCGTGCGTGTTCAACATCATCAACCGAACGCACCCAATGTGAGTGAATCTTACAACTCCCCTTTTTAATTACACGTTTTGGGGTGTGTCATGTGTCACTAAAAATTAATTCGTTTATTTAAACTTGTGCCATACCATATTGTGATCTAAACTTAGATTGTATTTATTGTTTGTAGTTGTGTATTTCATATTGTCAATTTATATGCAATTCATTCATTAGGCCCATCAGTTCCCCGTGGGAGTCGAGTTGAGCAACGCGTGCCTCAAAACAAATCCATTATTGTTCGTGTGTGTATTATTTAGTTTATATTGTTTGTAGTTATGTATTTCATATTGTCAAATATATGCAAATCATTTCATTAGGCCCATCAGTTCCTCGTGAGAGACGAGTTGAGCAACGCGTGCCTCAAAACGATCCATTATTGTTCATGTGTGCATTATTTAATATTAATTGATTGGTGAATAAGTTTACATCTATTTTTACTCATGTGTGGTTGTGCACTTTATTTTATAATCAATTAGATAAACTTGTTCAAACCTTTTCATAGGATTCACTCGCCAACTTTTTGTTGATCCAAAAACCATTTTTACACATGATACAGGTGAATAGGATGAAGCAAGGAAAACATAGGAAATGCCTTAGAAGAAAACAATGAAGCCTAGATTGATGTTTAGGACATGATATAATATTGATTGTAATTTCCCATTAAAGTGTATTAATGAATATGAAACGTTATAATAAATGTCATGAGCTTTGATGATAACCCAATCATGCCCCGATCACCTTTTCCGCTGCGGGTCGGGGTGTGACATGAACCACCAGTCGAGCTTTATTTCAAACGATAACTCTAGTGTTATCCTGCTTGTTACGGAAAACCCAGCGAGTTCTAAGAGCACATTTTCCTTGAGGCAGCTTCACCAATTGCCAGACACCAAGCTTCTCAAATTGATTGAGTTCTTCATGCATGACATCCACCCAGCCTGGTTCCTGTAAGGCAACATCAATACTTTTAGGTTCAATTTGTGAAATAAAGCAAGAGTAGAGACAGGTATTGATATCCCCAGATTGGCTGTGGGTTCGTACAACAATGTTAACAGGTCCAATAATATTTTCAATGGGGTGATCACGCTGCAAACGTTGCGGTATTGGTGTAGCGGGAACGGGAACATCTGTTTGCAAGTTGGTAACACTAGATGAAGCTACTCCAGATGACTCCCCCTCAACAGATGCACTAGTAGAAGTAGTTGCTGAGGAATCCACCGAACAATCGAGTGGAGTAGGCTCAGGGAACAGAGAAGAACCCAAGACATCGGGAGTAGGTCTTTCATGTGTCGTAGGAGGCTCTTTGTCAGAAATTACAACTTCAGGAGGATCGGTCTGAGCAGGCAAATTGATAGTTGGTTCTTGAGATTGCGAAACGGTGGAGGAAGACGAGACAGTGTCATTAAATCTAGGAGGATCCATACTCAGCTGCTTCAAAGTCTCATGTAGCTCGGCAGCGTCAACATCGTCTTCAAATGAAATAGGCATCCTTGGAAGGGCATAAATTGAATTGTTACCGGCATACACATTGGAAGACATATCAATATAATTAAATAATGTGGAATAGTCATACAACCAGTCAGGACCAATGCGTGTGTCCTTGGGATTTTCCTCCAGCCAACCTACATTGTAGGTTTCAACTACCATCTTCTTGATCTTGTTATAAACGCGGTATGATGTATTTTTAGAATAGCCAACGAAGATGCAAGGATCCCCCTGTGATTAAAACTTTCCTTTAGCGTCCATGAGAAGGAGAACACAAGGGCATCCGAACTTGCGGAAATGCTTGACCGAAGGTTTGCGACCTTCAACCACTTCGTATGGAGTTTTCATATGTCGTTTATTGATCAGGGCATGATTCTGAATATAACATGCAGTATTGATTGCTTCTGCCCAGAAAATAAGAGGTAGCTCGGATTCAACCAGCATAGTGCGTGCAGCTTCAATGAGTGTGCGATTTCTGCGTTTTGCAACCCCATTTTGTTAGGGGGTTCTGGCTGCACTAAATTGTCGGTCAATCCCCTTGGAGGAACAGAAAGAATTTAAGGTAGCATTCTTAAATTCTATCCCGTTATCACACCGAATAGCCTTCACAGTAGAATCTGTCTGGTTTTCCATAAGCATGACAAACTGTTTGACTAACTCAGCTGTTTCAGTTTTATGTGTAAGAAAGAAAACCCATGTGAATTGAGAGTAGTCATCAATAATAACCAGACAGTAAGCCTTCCCGCCAATGCTCCGTATGTCTGTTAGACCAAAAAGATCCATATGTAGCAGTTCTAAGACTTGAGACATGGAAGGAGCGGCTTTAGATTTGTGTGTCTGTCGATGTTGTTTCCCACGAGCACATGATTCACACTTTTCAATCTGCATGAAGTCGCGTACTGGTAGATCTCTGACTAAACCACATTTTGTAAGACGATTTAAGTTCTTCATGTTGATGTGTCCCAGTCTGCAATGCCATAGCATTGCGTCATGTTCGGCTGTAGATGAGAAGAGGCAGGTGAGCTTGTCAGAAGGAGCCTGGTTCATATCAATAACATATGCATTTACTTTTCGTGCAGCTTTAAGAAGAATCCAATCATCCTGAATAATTAGACTAGGTTTAAGCACATAACATCCTTTCTTGGTGAAAAGAACATCCAAATGATTGTTGCAGAGTTGAGACACACTCAGAAGACTGTGCTTCAATTCTGGTACGTAATTAACATTCTTAAAGCTGAGGGATCCGTTGCAAACAGTTCCTCTCATGGTAATCTTCCCTGTCTCTCAACCTGCGAAGGAAACAAGCCCGCCATCGAAAAACTGAATGTCATTCAACTGCGAGATGTCTCTGGTCATGTGCCTGGAACAGCCACTGTCAATGTATCATAGTCTAACAAGAGTTCGCCAGAGCTGTTCCTGCACATTTCAATAGGTTTTAGTTAGAGACTGCAACCCAGGACATTGAAGATCTGGGCTTGCCATTAGCATCAACGTAAGTAACCTCAAGAAAAATTAAATTAGTTGAGGATGAGGTTGATGATGCTTTTGATTTATTTAAATGGGGGTTGAGGACTGAGTCTTAGCCACTGTCTTGGGCCTCCAGGTTACCGAATCAGACTTCTGCACAATCCTTGGAGTGCTAGAAGGATTCTGGGAACCTGATGGTTTCAAAGGTTTGAAAGATTTTTTCTTGGCCAAGTTCCAGTCGCGATCAGAAGGCTTAGCCATAAATCGAGCCTGAGGTGGGCGATTAGGCATAGTCTTCTGATGTTGTGAAAACAAAGTTTTAAACGAGGTAAAGGTCTTTTGACAATTGCGAGCAATGTGCCCGGGAAATCCACAATTGAAGCAGGTCTTCCTCTTCTGGAAGAAAACAATCCGTTCAACTTGGGAAATTCTGGGCAATTTGTCTGTCAGTTTATTGCTTGCGAGCACTGACGGCTGATGCACGGTCTTGTTCATGACGGTGTCCTGCGCACAACCATCAGCACACTTGTTAATTTTGTGATTTGAATTTGACAGTTTTGAACATGGAGATTTAGGTAAAATTTTAACTGATATCTATTCAGCTGGTTGCTTAACAGATTCAGTTTGTGACTGCTAAGTTAATTTCTCAGATTGAGAAGGAGACCCAGCAGATGCCGTTTCAGTTGTCGAAGACGCCTTTTTGTTTTCTTCTTTTTAGATCGGCGTGTTCTCCGTTTCTTAATCTTACTCTTCAAATCACATTCTGTGACAGATTCTGTAGAGGACAGTGTGGCTCTACAGGGACATCCTGTTCTGAGATTTCAGAAGATGAGCTTGAACTACATGAATGTGGAATCTCGCGATTTTGAAGAGTTGAGACTCCGATTCAGAATCAGTTTTAAGATTTTCATTTGAATCATGAGAAAAAGAGTGTTCATCTTCTGTCGTTTCAGAATCAGTCCCTTGTGTTGAGTTGCCCGAATCTTCTACATGTCACCATCAACGTTCCCAGGATCGGTTGGTTGGTCGACTTTCACACTGTCAACCCTAGGATACGCATCAACAGAAGAAGCCTCTGGAGAAGAACTTTCGGTATCCTCAGCTGAAACTGATGAAACTGAATCATCTGTTGATGATGAACCTGCAGCTAAATTCATTTTTTCATCACAAGAGTTTTTATAGGTATTAGCATCATTCAAAACATCAGTATTTGATGAAAAACCCGAATTAAAACTGTCAAAATTCTCAACACAACCAACACTGTTTGAGCATGTAAATTGTTCAGCAAGAAAATGATTTAAAATGTCAAAAGCAGGCTTATAAAACGCATAATCAGCAGCCTAATTGTCTGAATTTGTATTCAGACATTCCTCTTGATCACCCTCTGTGATATTCCCAACTAAAATTTCTTCTGCACATGAGTTAGACACATTAGTATTGTTAACAAATTCAGTTTGAGTATCAGAAGATTCTTTTCCTTTAGATTCTGTGGAGGATGTGGATTTTTCTGCCTCAGGCACTACTTTCTCCAAGCCATCTATACTTCCAGAAGGATGATTACCAGTTTCATGTGAAAGTGGTGTAGAAGCAACAAAGACATCATCCCTCTTGAGTTCAGTGGGTTTGGAGAACTTTGGGTAATAGGGCGTCCATTGTTTGGATAAATAATCTGAGGGTTTACCATAAATCATTTTTTCTGCATTTTCTACATCATCCTCAGATTCAGGCATTCTAGTATAATTATGATTATATGGTTGAGGTGCCCTATTATACCCAAGACCTTTGTTAAAATTCTTTTGGTAGTTAAGCTGGAGGTCACATAAGTCCTTGACAAGTTTACTGGAAGTTTCAAATTTTTAATGTTTATTTCATTTTCGTGAAGCTTCCCCGTCAAGGAATTTAACTTGGCTAAGACTGCTTGAAGTTCTACGTCCTTTTCAGCTAGTTTTAGCTTATATTCATAGACCCAACATTGCTGTTGGTTCAAGTCTAGCTTTAACTGAGCTACATCTTGTTTCTGAGCTTCGACGTTCTCCATAAGAAGCTTGTTCTTATGTTTAAGGGCGATGTTCTGTGACGCAGCTTGTTGGCATTCAGCTACTAGAGTTGAATTATGGGCGCGCATTTGTGATAATTTAAAACGACAACTATCATAACAGAGAATTCGATTTACCGTTTCTGAAAGATCGGGCGTCTCAGTTGTCTGCGTTCTTGGAGAGATTCAATGTTTCCATTTGAGCTGCAGCATCTGCCTAGCTAAAACCTTCATGCTGTTGGCCACCAATGCTGTTGACTTCCCGCCCGAGCTGCTTGAAGGACTCGTAGTGGACTTTGAGGTAGAGACGGGAACCAGCTGTCTGTCACTACTCTGTATATCAGCGACCCTGGATGATACATACCCGGATGGCGGCTTCTTGCATTCCCTAGCAAAGTGTCCTGGTTCGTGACATCTGTAGCACCTAAGGTTTATCCTTGGTGAGACCAGTCTTCAAGTTTGACAAGGGTTGCCTTCCATACTTCTTCTGAAACTTGTTAACCCGAAAAGCAGCCATTGCTAGATTCCAAAAAACATCGATCTCGTCCAGGTCCTCCTCCATGATTTGATCAACTTCGGTTGGAAGAATGGATGGAGGACTCAGATCACCTGCTAGGAAGGCGGGTTTAAGCTTTTGATCATCGACGCCGCAATAGCCAGTTTCTCTTTGTTTTTTAGTGAGAAACGCAGAGTTGGACGTAGGTTGAGCAGCTGCAGGCGCTAGTGCAGCAGTTTGAGGAGTGTTGCCTTGTTGCATTGTTTGACGAATTGCAGGACTAAACACCATGTTGGGATACTGAGCATGGTACTGAGTGTGAACTTGAGCAGCTGAAACCATCGTGGGATTCTGAGATTGAAGACCATACACGTACTGAATGTTCTGAGGCGTGGCTATAGGACTATAAACCACGTTTGAGCCACCCGGTGTTTGCGAATTTCCTTGCAAAGGGCTATAAATCAGATTTTGTGACATTAGAGCCGCATTTGCCATGTCATCCCTGCGGCCATCAAACTGCTTTGATGATTTATTTCTCTCTTATCAATCTCACATGATTTGATAGTAGCTATCATCTCAGTGAGAGTGACATCATTCAAGTTCTTGGTCTTTTTTGATCATCCCACATCTGCATCCCAACTCCTCGGCAGTGAGTTTAACAATTGTATGTTCATGGCACTCTTGGTGAGAGTAATCTCAGCTGAAATCATCTGGGAAACAAGCTTGACATAGCGACGAATCTGGTTTTCAATAGTTTCCCCATAGATGTGATTGAATGAGCTGAATTGCTGATTCACCCTGCTTGCCTTCAAGTCTGCATTTCCCTCATAGAGATTTTGCAGTTCACTCCAAACTTCCTTTGCGTCTTACAGTTTCAAACCGCGATAGAGATATCAGGTCCAAGGGCCATGGTCAGAGTTGCCGAGGCCTTCTCATCTTCCTCTATTGTTTTGATATCCTCTGGAGTCCATAGGTGCATGGGCTTAGGAATTTTGGTGTCTGGATCTTGCTCTGTACTGTAGACTATTGTTCTTGGACCATTAATGATGCATCTCCACACACCAGGCTCTTTTTCCTTACAATGCTGCTCAAAATGAAACTTCCATTCATAATATTCGTCCCCATATAACAAACGTCGCACTTTAGTGGATGTGCCAATAACTTGATCCAGCTCTTGATGGAGGGCCAGAGTTTGCGATTGCAGGGCAGCCAGAGTGGCATTCGTCAGATCTTGTGTAGTCATATATCCGGCCATCATTATTAAATTGATTAAAAATTACCAAACATATTTGAAATTAATTTATTTAAGGTTTCCTTAGATGAACAGTACTTAATCCGAATCCGATCCGAAATGGTCAACTCTGAAGTCAAATTTTGTCAAATCCGGATGTTGTATCCGAATTGATGCTAATCCGGATTGATGAGTCTAAATTGTAGAGTCCGACTTGAAAACCCGAGATGAAGAACCCGAAAACTGATGAATCCGAAATAAGAAGTCCGAATTGACAAATCCGGAATGAAGATCTGAGATGTATGATCCAGAATAAACAAGTCTAAAGGTGAATCCGGAAAGGAGAATCCGGAATGAAGAAATTCGGAATGCTTGTCCTATCTGATGAATCTGGAATCCTTATCCTTATTCGCAAAAGTAATCCGCCTTTCTTGCAACAGTAATTCGAAATCCAAGGAATCGAAAACCGCAACAGTATCTCGGATAGCAATCCGGATTGAACAACAGTCCGGGATCAATCCGTGATGGATGATCTCCTTCGTCTTCTTCGGAATCCGGAACAGTAGTTGATCCGAGATGTGAGAACCTTCTTCGTGTTCTTCGGAATCTGTAACAGTACCAGATCCGAAATCTTCAAATCTTCTTCGAGTTCTTCGGAACAGTAACACTCATGATGATGAACTGTGATCCGGAACAGAAACAACTCCGAGCAGCAGCAACACGCTTCGAAAAACTTCTTTAATCAGCAATACCTGGAGCCTGTATTTGAACAGCAGGCTCTGATACCAATTGTAAGTCCCGATAACGGATCAAACATGTATCACTAACCTAATCAGTAGCGGAAATAATGATTAGGAAGAAGAACAGCTTTGAATAAAATCAACTTGCATACACCAAAAGATGTCGATACAAGTTCTATGAATTGCAACTCTCTGACCCCCTTTCATTAACCTAGCATCTCTATTTATAACCACTACCAAGCCCACTATTTACAACCCTAGGCCCATAAGGCACTAGGAAGCCCACAAGACACACCAAAGCCCAAAATAATCCCTAATGTGTAAACCTTAAGTAATATAGGCCCAACACAACTTGTTTAAATAAACTAAAGCACAAGTACTCTTCGAGCAATAAAAACAATCCAAAAGAACTAGAATAAACAATGTTTATGTTTCACAAAATGTCCACCCGGAGGTGATTACAGAAAGATTTAGCCGCTAATCGTCATCATGGGAGCTTCAATGGTTGTCTTGGATCTTGATTGAAGGAATCGAAGGAATGGGTGTTTGGAACTCCTAAATTTGTCCTTGGGAGGTCAAAAACGGCTGGGGAAAGGTTGGTTTTCATTTGAGAAATGTTTGGGTTTAAATAGAGTGAAAAAACCCTAATTTTCGCGAACCTGGCCGCCTATCAGCGCAGCTTGCGTTGAGGGTTCGTTTTTCAATGATTTGGCTAAGTTCAGTGCATAATATGCACTGACATGTACTTGACACCATCGCAGTTTGTGCTGGTTGTCCGTTTTCTACATTTATGTGTTTTCAGTCGTGGTTGCCTCCAAGTGTTTCAAATGAACGATTAGCTTTGGAAAAACATCCATTAAGCTTCGGGTGTTTATAAATAAAACAATTCTTAAAATAACCCTATTTTATACCAACAAACACTTACAAAAACATAATCACACATGATTATATATCATCCTATCAACATACCCACAAATGCATCTATAGATCATTATGTAAGGACAAAACACATTCGTTGAAACCTATCATTGTGTTTTTCGCAGTTCTATACTTGCTCTGGTATGCGATTAAGAGTTTGATATGGGTTCAACTAAAAAAAGAAAACACAATATATATATAATACATATATATATATATATATAGTTATATAATTGTCAAAATTAAATACTTTTTTTCTAAATTCAATTATGTTTTCATATGTGATGTTACGAAATATATTTAAATGCATATTATATATTGATGATAGTATTTTACATAAACTAATTCATTCTTGAATTATGTAATATAATTAATGTAATTTATTATATTTTTCTATTATATTGT
Source organism: Scalesia atractyloides (assembly GCA_947069175.1). NCBI lineage: Eukaryota > Viridiplantae > Streptophyta > Magnoliopsida > Asterales > Asteraceae > Scalesia > Scalesia atractyloides. Next base: position 14,419,463 of record CAMTDV010000029.1, read on the forward strand.
ATTATATCTTAATGCTATACAGTTAAAAAAAATAAATGCTTACTCATGAAATATTAGTGTATAATAAGATATTGAAAAAAAATATAATCTAATAACTGTATGGAGAAATACATTGTTGAGAACTTGAGATATGTCCTTAGAAATATAAGATATTTAAAATATGATATTACAATTATAAGAACAAGTTTGAGAATATGATTGGATGATCTTATAATATTGTGTATTACAACATACAATACATGAAAATGTGTGTCTTATAATTTTGCGAGTTCAAATACATCATTAATTCATTTTATGAACTTGCTAAGTTTTAAACCAAACCAATTTATCATGTTTGCCAGGCTTAGATTAATGTTTTTTAAAATGCATATCAACAACTAACAAAAGTAAAATGAGAAGACATATGTTTAAATCAACATGGGTACTGGATTTAAATAACTTTAACTTTCATCAATTGGCGGATAACACTCTTAACTTTCGATTTGTACGCTAGCACTCCCAACTTTTAACATATTGGCCGATAACACTCCTAATTAATTGAACCCTAACCTAGTTAATTTTTGCTGATGCGGCATCTGACATGGCCATGTATATGACGTGGCATCTGATGTGGTATTTTTTGATGACGTGACAGCTGACATGGCATTTTTGATGACGTGATAGCTGACATCAGCTAACCATGTTAGGGATCAGTTAGTTAGGGAGTGTTATTGGCCAATAAGTTGAAAGTTGAGAGTGTTATCGGCCAATTGGTGAAAGTTGGAATTATTTAAATCCAATATCCCATAAAATAATAATTCAGTAACTTTTGTATGAATAGGGTGTTATACCATATGCTTTGGGTGGTCTCAAAATTTTTTTTGAGATTTTACTTTTAAACAAAATCTTTGAATTTCTTACAAGTTTAACTTCACAAAATTGATTTTTTTACTTTAAATCCAAAACTTTTCTTCTTTTACAATTTAAACTCAACTTTTTTACATTTAACTTTGGTCCCCTATAGTTTTCATTTTCTGTAAATTTTCGTTTTACGTTTCGTACTAAGTTTTGCAAGTTACCACTGAACCACGTGTGTGTGGCTCAACATTTTTACGTTTCGTTCGTAATTTTGCGCGGTAATACAGCGCAACGTCCATGTGTAGTTTGTTGATGCATGTATGTGTTGCATGCGTTTACGAGTCGTGTTAGTGTCTTTAATAGGTTAAACTGTTAGATTCTGAGTGTGTATGTAAGTACCTTCGTACGAAGGAGTTACTCCATACGGAGGTAAAGTTTAGTCCGTATGGAGGTAACTTGTGTTTAGTTCGTACGGAGATGACTGCTTAGTCCGCACGGAGGTAGACATCCTATAAGTAGGTGTGTGGTCTTTGAGTCAAATGTAATGTTTTGCGGACCATAGGGCGAAGCTCTGTGCGATTGTTTAAAGATTGTAAACATTTACGAAATCAATGAAACAATGATTTAAAGTAATCTTGTTATATTGTCACCTAACTAAAAACGGATTCCGCACGTTATCGACTAGGTTATAGATTTAGACCTGAGCTATCGTTGGATAACAGATCCTCACAAGTGGTATCAGAGCTTAGTTGTAGGAAGGATCGGTAATCCAAACATGACTAAAGAGGATTACGATCAAATTGATCCGGAGGAGTTAGAGCTAATTGATATAAAGTGGTGCATGGCTAGTATTGTTTTTCGAGCTCAAAGATTTATGGAAATTACTGGGAGAAACAATCTTGGAGTTCCGGATGCGAAGCTAGGATTTAATAAATCAAGGGTAACCTGTTTCAAGTGCAAAGAAAAGGGCCATTTTAAAAGAGAGTGTCCGAACAGAGAAGTGCATGGAAACCATAATCCATTCGGTGATGATTATTACAAGAAAACAATTTATCACCGAACTTCTCAACAACCTTAGAGTACTTCAAAGTTTATTCAAATCGAGGATGGTTCGGAAAAATCAAAGGACAAGGCTTTGGTGGTTACTCAGGAAGACGAAGGTTTCAATCGGAACAACTATATTCCCAAAACCGAAAGTCTTGTGCTTCTAGCAGAAATTATTGAGGAACCAGAACCAACTGTGGAAGAAGTAATTGAAGAAGTTACAAGTGAAGATTGTGCTGAAATCACATTTGATGAAACGCTAGAGAATTCCGATGACTAGTATGATCCTGGTGCATCTGAAGCAGATATTTTTCATAGTGCTTTTAATCAATCATACCTCCTAACATTTATAATTCTTTTGCAGGTTTCTTCAGAGAACAAAGAAGTTATCAAAGCATGCAATGCGAAGAAGAAACAAAACAGCCGGTAGAAGAAATTATAGATGTTACCAAAGAGATGAATGCTGAAAACCTCAAAGAGATCGCTGATAAAGCAATGATGTCACAGCTAAAAGAGGTAGTCTCTGAGAAAGTTCAAGAAGCTATGGATGAGTTGTCACACCCCGACCCGCAGCGGAAAAGGTGACCGGGGCATGATTGGGTTATCATCAAAGCTCATGACATTTATTATACGTTTCATATTCATTAATACAATTTAATGGAAATTTACAATAAATATTACAACATGTTCTAACTATCAATCTAAGCTTCTTTGTTCTCTTCTAAGGCATTTCCTATGTTTTCCTTGCTTCAACCTATTCACCTGTATCATGTGTAAAAGGGTTTTTGGATCAACAAAAAGTTGGCGAGTGAATCCTATGGAAAACATTTGAACAAGTTTATTTAATTGATTATGAAATGAGTGCACAACCACACATGAGTAAAAATAGATGTAAACTTATTCAACAATCATTAGACATTAAATAAAGCACACATGAACAATAATGGAACGTTTAGAGGCACGCGTTGCTCTACTCGTCTCTCACGAGGAACTGATGGGCCTAATGAATGAATTGCATAAACATGATAATATGAAAGACATAACTATAAACAATATAAACTCAATGATACACACATGAATAATAATGGATTGGTTTTGAGGCACGCGTTGTTCAACTCGTCTCCCACGAGGAACTGATGGGCTTAATGAATTTCATATAATTTGACAAAATGAAATAAGTAATCACAACAATATAAACAATCTAAGTTTAGGTCACGATATGGTATGGCACAAATTTAAATAAACGAGTTAATTATTTGAGACACATGACACACTCCAAAACGTGTCATTAAAAAGGGGAGTTGTAAGATTCACTCACAGTGGGTGCGTTCGGTTGATGATGTTGAATTCACGCGAATGGTTTTTAACCACGAGTGAAATTAACCTAGATAAATAGCATTATGGTTCGGTAAGTAAACGGATTTTATTGATCCATTTTAGTAGGATTGTTGGGTGTATTTTTGTGAGTTTAAGGCTATTTTCTAACCTTAAAAATGTTATTTTTAAGTATTTTTAATTGATTTTTAATTAAAATAAATAAATAAAAATAATAAAAAAATTTGATTTTTTTTGCTACAGTTGACCGTTGACTTTGACCGTTGACCGTTGACTTTGACCGGTTCGTATGCGTTTATGTGTGCGCTGAGTGAGGCTCGAACCCGAGACCTCCCGTACGCGTGCACGCAGCTCTACCAACTGAGCTACGTGTCTAACCCGAAATATTTCTGTTTTTAATTACATTTATATATTAATTAGGTTAAACAGAAAATCCTTTATTTTTAAAAACGATTTTAAATCAAAGAATCGGTGCGCTCCACAGGTCTCGAACCCGGGACCTGTGGCTTATGCAAACACACAGTCCACCGCTGGACTGTGTGTCCAACTTGTTAACTAAACTTATTTTTATTATTCTTAAATACAAACTAATCATTTTCATTTATGCCATATTAAAAAGTTTGAATAATTGTCCGGGTCGATGTAGTAGACCGGACTCGAACTCGTGCGCTTTGATTAAACATACACACAGTCCACCACTGGACTGTGTGTCTAACTTGGTTATTATTCCGATTATTAATATACTTAACATATAACAGTGGTGCTTCCGGTTCGGTTAACAAAAAAAAGGCATTTTTATTAAGGCAGCGTGTGTGGAACAAGATTCGAACTCGAGACCTTTGTGTGTTTAATGTGCACACAGTCCACCGCTGGACTGTGTCTAACCCGAGTAATAACTTGATTTTAATTATACTTATATGTTTACCGAACTTCATCTTCTTCGTCAGTTTTAACCAGCATCGGAAATCCGACTGGTTCAAGGTTTTAATCTGTTTCTTTAGTGTCTGATGATTAAATACAAGTGATATTAAATAAAAAGAATGGAGAAATTAGGCGTGAGGTATACCGACTGGATTCCTCTGTTTCTCCGGCGTAACTCCGGCGACAGCAATCACTTCCGATGACGAATGTCTTGCTGCAGAGAGTCTTCAGAAAGCTTACAAAGTATGTGGGTGACTTCGGTATAGGTTCAGAGGGTTTAGTAAGGCTTAGAAGTTAAGGACTCGGTTTTCCGGCGATGAGCAGAAGAATTCCGGCGAGTGAGTTTTCGCCGAGAAAGGGTGCGGTTTTGAGCGAAAATGTTTGCAGAGGTTCGAGGGGTATTTATAAGGCAAATCGTCGATGAATTTGGTCCGATTTTCGACTTGATTCATCGGTTAGAAAAACTCCGGCGGTTATAATTTGTGTCGCGGACTCAGACGTCGGTTATAACCGATGTGTAGTTAAAGTTTACGTTATAACGGAAAGAATCGTTAAGTTTCGCGAGATTGCCGGGATTTCCGACGACTGCAACTTTGGGCGCCGGTTTTGAATTCGGAAAGACACGTTATCAATTAAATGATCCTAACATTTAACAAAGAACATCAGTGGCGCAGTGGTTTAAGTGTTGAGTGTTAAGTCTGTTGTTGAACCGTGACTGACCCGGGTTCGAAACCCGGCAGGAACAAAACATTTTTATTTTCATATTTTTAACAGTTTTTCAAAAACTAATTATATATTCCCATATAATAATTGATTATGTATCGTTTAAAATTATTTTAGGCATTTAATTCGCAACGAAATTTTTAACTGACTGTTCGGTTAATAAACGGAGCGGGTTTGGTAAAATCCGTTTTTGACGGATGTTACAGTATCCGCTGCGTTTTAGAAATTTCGTCCCGAAATTTAAATAGTGATATATTTGACTAAAAGAATGATGGTGTTTAGTTTTGACAGTTACATACTTAGAAAAAGTAAGAGTTTTTAATTTTTTTGTTTGAGGCGGTAGCGTCCCTTGTAAGGGTTAAGTACCCTGTTACAGGAATCGCTTTTTGTTGCCTACTGTAAAAGTATTGATAAGCAGAATTGTTTCGCTAACTATGATATCATGCATAAGAGTTTGGATATGTTTGGAAGGGTATGGTTATATCCTAAGGCAAAACTTCTAATACTATAACCTATATGGAACATAAATAAAACACAACAGCTAATATTTGAACATAAATAAACACAACAGCTAATATTTGAATCCACATTCTGATAGCATATATGTTTGGATGGTGACAGTTCCTCTCCCGTTTGTTATGATGAAGAGGTTAGTTTATGTAGAAATGGAACACAATCAAATCTCTTTAAATAGCAAGATGATATAAATGTAACACAAAATTCAACCAAGGCAATACTAAATCCTATATGGAACTTCTCATAACCGCCTGATAATGCCTCTGATCCTTTGGCAAGAATACTTATATATAGGAAGTACCAGCGGCGTATCCACCATATTCTTGCCAAATTTTCATTGGTTTTATCCACAAGTTATGATTAGTTACCAAGGAACTACTAAATCCTACATAGAACTTCTCATAACCATCTAACAATGCCTCTGATCCTTTGACAAGAATACTTATATATAGGAAGTACCAGCGGCATATCCACCATATTCTTGTCAAATTTTCATTGGTTTTATCAGTGAATTATGATTAGTCCTATATAACTCTACAACCAATACAACAAACATAAAATACTGAAATGAAAAATGTCTGTGCGATCAAGGCTCAATCAAACGGAGCCGATCGTATTGCATGTACTGAAAATGAAATTGTCTGTGCGATCAAGGCTCAATCAAGCGGAGCCGATCGTATTGCATGTACTGAAAATAATAAACTTAATCTAAACCACAATCACACAAACAGTCTATACATGGAACCTCTCATAACCGCCTGATAATGCCTCCGATCATTTGACAAGAATACTTATATATAGGAAGTACCAGCGGCGTATCCACCATATTCTTGTCAAATTTTCATTGACCTTATCCACAAGTTATGACTAGTTCTATGTGACTCTACTACAAACACAACAACCACAAATACTGATAATGAAAATGTCTGTGCGATCAAGGCTCAATCAAACGGAGCCGATCGTATTGCATGTACTGAAAATGAAAAATGTATGTGCGATCAAGGGTCAATCAAACGGAGCCGATCGTATTGCATGTACTGAAAATGAAAAATGTATGTGCGATCAAGGGTCAATCAAACGGAGCCGATCGTATTGCATGTACTGAAAATGATAAACTTAATCTAAACAACAATCACACAACCAGCCTATGCATGGAACCTCTCATAACCGCCTGATAATGCCTCTGATCCTTTGACAAGAATACTTATATATAGGAAGTACCAGTGGCGTATCCACCATATTCTTGTCAAATTCTCGTTGACTTTATCCGCAAGTTATGATTAGTTCTACGCGACTCTACAACAAACACAACAACCACAAGATACTGATAATGAAAATGTCTGTGCGATCAAGGCTCAATCAAACGGAGCCGATCGTATTGCATGTACTGAAAATGAAAAATGTATGTGCGATCAAGGCTCAATCAAACGGAGCCGATCGTATTGCATGTACTGAAAATGTAAAATGAACTGTGCGATCAAGGCTCAATCAAACGGAGCCGATCGTATGCTGGCACGCCAGGTTCAACCGCATAATAAAATGGGGAACAGGCTCAACGCTCATAAATGGGGAGCAGGCTCAACGCTCATAAATGGGGAGCGGCGGCCTCGGCAATTGCATATACTGAAAATAATAAACAATAATTACTCTAACAGTCTACACATGGAACCTCTCATAACCGCCAGGTAATGCTTCTGATCCTTTGACAAGAATACTTATATATAGGAAGTACCAGCGGCGTATCCACCGTATTCTCGTCAAAGTTTCATTGGCTTTATCCTTAAGTTATGTTTGGTTCTATGTGATAAAGAAAAACATAAAACTAAACGATAGGAGTTGAATCTGGATCTTCGGTGAAAAGGACTAGTTGAGTATCTTCGCTTCGGCCGTCATTATCTTTGACCGGATTGGCATTGATGTTGAAGACTCTTCCTCTTGCTGGTGGCCTAGCGGTTGGGTTTTCTTGGTTTACTTGGTTAACTGGGTTTGATTGGGCTTGAGTGTTGATGACGTTAACCAATTGAGGGCATGTGTTTCTAAAGTGGGTAGGGTCGCCACAATTGAAACAAGCTCGAACATATGGGAACACGGGGTAATGGGGTTGTTGATAGGTTTGGGCCATGCTTTGAGTAGGGGAAAAGGTTTGGTTTCGAAAGGTGCGACAAACCTTGCTCAAATGACCATAGCGTCCACAAGTTGCACATAGTCGACAAGATAAGGTAAGGGGATGGTGATAAAAACAGTTGTTGCATTGAGGGTGAGGTCCAAGATATGGTTTCTTATTTGGGTAGGTTGAGTTGGGTGCCACTTGGGTGATTGGGATAGCTCAGATGGGTATGGCGTGTGAAATTGGTTGATTCCGTTGGATAGCAGCGAAAAGTTGCCCGTCTCTTTTTCTCTTAGAAGTGGGTTGAGAAGGGGATTCGGTTTGGGTGGAGTCGGAGGTTTCCGTCGATTCTTTATCCTTCTTCTTCTCCTCCTTGAAGTCTTTGTTTCGGATTCGATTCTCGGTGAGCTCTGTTGCTAACTCCATTGCCGCTTCCAAGGTTGCAGGCGTGGTACTTATTACGGTGCTCGATCAAACGGTAAAGGGGAGTGAACATGTTGGGAACCATTTGATGTAACTCGAGGAATCTTTTGTTGTAGGTGGTGTGGTCTCCTTCCTTTTGCTTCAACGAATAAAATTCATCTTCTAATTTCTTGATTTCGCTCCTTGGGCAAAATCGTCTGCTCATGATTTCCTTCAATTCGTTCCAAGTTAAAGTCATAGCATCGTCGACGCCTCGTTTGGCTTTCTCTGTATTCCACCAAGTAAGTGCTATCCCATATAATCGACCGGTAGCATATCGCACTTTGCGATCATCGGGGCAATCGCAATTTAGAAAGGTGTTCTCCATTTCTTCAAACCAATGGAGGAGAGCGGTGACACCTTCAGTTCCTTTGTATTTCGGAGGGTCGCATGATTTGAAATGATTGTAGGTGCATTTAGTGGTATTTGGGGGAGAGTTGAAAATGTTTTGGTTTTCCTGATTGACAGGATTAGCGGTAAGTGCTTGCTGCACTTGGATTACAATGTTGGGTATTATGGCAGCCATTTGTTGAGGGATTAGGGCAGCCATGCGTTCGCGGGCTTTTCCTGCTCTCGTCTTCCTACGGGCGTGGTTAGAAGACATCTACAAGGAATACATGTCAAGAGTATGAGTTGGATGCTTTTGGGATCATGGGTCGCATTAGGAATGAACATTCATAAAATAATTATAGAAAAATAAATCTACTACATCCATAGGATGTCTTGGGCTTTGCTCGCCATTAGGCCCTACATGCCGCCATACTTTACCTTTGTAATCATGTGGGCCCCCATGAATACCGGTTTTTCATATGGTTCGCACGGGTTTGCCTGGTTGCGTACACTAAAACCCGGAGAAAATCGAGAAATATGTATACAACGTGTGATATTCGGAATGTGTCTAGGTGTAGACACGGTGACACCTCAAAGTGGGGTTAGTTCGAACGACGTTTGGTGTGGCATGCTTTGGCCTAATAGGTCCTTCGTACTCTCATCGTTAGTCCCCAGGTAGGCAAACGGGTTCGTTATATGGAGGTAACTTGGTTGTTCTAGGAGATGACTTTTAGTCCGCACGGAGGTAGACATCCTATAAGGTAGGTGTGTGGTCTTTGAGTCAAATGTAATGTTTTGCGGACCATAGGGCGAAGCTCTGTGCGATTGTTTAAAGATTGTAAACATTTACGAAATCAATGAAACAATGATTTAAAGTAATCTTGTTATATTGTCACCTAACTAAAAACGGATTCCGCTCACGTTACGACTAGAGTTATAGATTTAGACCTGAGCTATCGTTGGATAACAGATCCTCACAAGTGGTATCAAGCTTAGTTGTAGAAGGATCGGTAATCCAAACATGACTAAAGAGGATTACGATCAAATTGATCCGGAGGAGTTAGAGCTAATTGATATAAAGTGGTGCATGGCTAGTATTGTTTTTCGAGCTCAAAGATTTATGGAAATTACTGGGAGAAAAAAATCTTGGAGTTCCGATGCGAAGCTAGGATTAATAAATCAAGGGTAACCTGTTTCAAGTGCAAAGAAAAGGGCATTTTAAAAGAGGATGTCCGAACAGAGAAGTGCATGGAAACCATAATCCATTCGGTGTATGATTATTACAAGAAAACAATTTATTCACCGAACTTCTCAACAAACCTTAGAGTACTTCAAAGTTTATTCAAATCGAGGATGGTTCGGAAAAATCAAAGGACAAGGCTTTGGTGGTTACTCAGGAAGACGAAGGTTTCAATCGGAACAACTATATTCCCCAAAACCGAAAGTCTTGTGCTTCTAGCAGAAATTATTGAGGAACCAGAAACCAACTGTGGAAGAAGTAATTGAAGAAGTTACAAGTGAAGATTGTGCTGAAATCACATTTGATGAAACGCTAGAGAATTCCGATACTAGTATGATCCTGGTGCATCTGAAGCAGATATTTTTCATAGTGCTTTTAATCAATCATACCTCCTAACATTTATAATTCTTTTGCAGGTTTCTTCAGAGAACAAAGAAGTTATCAAAGCTGCAATGCGAAGAAGAAACAAAACAGCCGGTAGAAGAAATTATAGATGTTACCAAAGAGATGAATGCTGAAAACCTCAAAGAGATCGCTGATAAAGCAATGATGTCACAGCTAAAAGAGGTAGTCTCTGAGAAAGTTCAAGAAGCATGGATGAGTTTTTCACAAACCCCGACCCGCAGCGGAAAAGGTGACCGGGGCATGATTGGGTTATCATCAAAGCTCATGACATTTATTTTTACTTTCATATTCATTAATACAATTTAATGGAAATTTACAATAAATATTACAACATGTTCTAACTATCAATCTAAGCTTCTTTGTTCTCTTCTAAGGCATTTCCTATGTTTTCCTTGCTTCAACCTATTCACCTGTATCATGTTGTAAAAGGGTTTTTGGATCAACAAAAAGTTGGCGAGTGAATCCTATGGAAAACATTTGAACAAGTTTATTTAATTGATTATGAAATGAGTGCACAACCACACATGAGTAAAAATAGATGTAAACTTATTCAACAATCATTAGACATTAAATAAAGCACACATGAACAATAATGGAACGTTTAGAGGCACGCGTTGCTCTACTCGTCTCTCACGAGGAACTGATGGGCCTAATGAATGAATTGCATAAACATGATAATATGAAAGACATAACTATAAACAATATAAAACTCAATGATACACACATGAATAATAATGGATTGGTTTTGAGGCACGCGTTGTTCAACTCGTCTCCCACGAGGAACTGATGGGCTTAATGAATTTCATATAATTTGACAAAATGAAATAAGTAATCACAACAATATAAACAATCTAAGTTTAGGTCACGATATGGTATGGCACAAATTTAAATAAACGAGTTAATTATTTGAGACACATGACACACTCCAAAACGTGTCATTAAAAAGGGGAGTTGTAAGATTCACTCACAGTGGTGCGTTCGGTTGATGATGTTGAATTCACGCGAAGTGGTTTTAACCACGAGTGAAATTAACCTAGATAAATAGCATTATGGTTCGGTAAGTAAACGGATTTTATTGATCCATTTTAGTAGGATTGTTGGGTGTATTTTTGTGAGTTTAAGGCTATTTTCTAACCTTAAAAATGTTATTTTTAAGTATTTTTAATTGATTTTTAATTAAAATAAATAAATAAAAATAATAAAAAAATTTGATTTTTTTTGCTACAGTTGACCGTTGACTTTGACCGTTGACCGTTGACTTTGACCGGTTCGTATGCGTTTATGTGTGCGCTGAGTGAGGCTCGAACCCGAGACCTCCCGTACGCGTGCACGCAGCTCTACCAACTGAGCTACGTGTCTAACCCGAAATATTTCTGTTTTTAATTACATTTATATATTAATTAGGTTAAACAGAAAATCCTTTATTTTTAAAAACGATTTTAAATCAAAGAATCGGTGCGCTCCACAGGTCTCGAACCCGGGACCTGTGGCTTATGCAAACACACAGTCCACCGCTGGACTGTGTGTCCAACTTGTTAACTAAACTTATTTTTATTATTCTTAAATACAAACTAATCATTTTCATTTATGCCATATTAAAAAGTTTGAATAATTGTCCGGGTCGATGTAGTAGACCGGACTCGAACTCGTGCGCTTTGATTAAACATACACACAGTCCACCACTGGACTGTGTGTCTAACTTGGTTATTATTCCGATTATTAATATACTTAACATATAACAGTGGTGCTTCCGGTTCGGTTAACAAAAAAAAGGCATTTTTATTAAGGCAGCGTGTGTGGAACAAGATTCGAACTCGAGACCTTTGTGTGTTTAATGTGCACACAGTCCACCGCTGGACTGTGTCTAACCCGAGTAATAACTTGATTTTAATTATACTTATATGTTTACCGAACTTCATCTTCTTCGTCAGTTTTAACCAGCATCGGAAATCCGACTGGTTCAAGGTTTTAATCTGTTTCTTTAGTGTCTGATGATTAAATACAAGTGATATTAAATAAAAAGAATGGAGAAATTAGGCGTGAGGTATACCGACTGGATTCCTCTGTTTCTCCGGCGTAACTCCGGCGACAGCAATCACTTCCGATGACGAATGTCTTGCTGCAGAGAGTCTTCAGAAAGCTTACAAAGTATGTGGGTGACTTCGGTATAGGTTCAGAGGGTTTAGTAAGGCTTAGAAGTTAAGGACTCGGTTTTCCGGCGATGAGCAGAAGAATTCCGGCGAGTGAGTTTTCGCCGAGAAAGGGTGCGGTTTTGAGCGAAAATGTTTGCAGAGGTTCGAGGGGGTATTTATAAGGCAAATCGTCGATGAATTTGGTCCGATTTTCGACTTGATTCATCGGTTAGAAAAACTCCGGCGGTTATAATTTGTGTCGCGGACTCAGACGTCGGTTATAACCGATGTGTAGTTAAAGTTTACGTTATAACGGAAAGAATCGTTAAGTTTCGCGAGATTGCCGGGATTTCCGACGACTGCAACTTTGGGCGCCGGTTTTGAATTCGGAAAGACACGTTATCAATTAAATGATCCTAACATTTAACAAAGAACATCAGTGGCGCAGTGGTTTAAGTGTTGAGTGTTAAGTCTGTTGTTGAAACCGTGACTGACCCGGGTTCGAAACCCGGCAGGAACAAAACATTTTTATTTTCATATTTTTAACAGTTTTTCAAAAACTAATTATATATTCCCATATAATAATTGATTATGTATCGTTTAAAATTATTTTAGGCATTTAATTCGCAACGAAATTTTTAACTGACTGTTCGGTTAATAAACGGAGCGGGTTTGGTAAAATCCGTTTTTGACGGATGTTACAGTATCCGCTGCGTTTTAGAAATTTCGTCCCGAAATTTAAATAGTGATATATTTGACTAAAAGAATGATGGTGTTTAGTTTTGACAGTTACATACTTAGAAAAAGTAAGAGTTTTTAATTTTTTTGTTTGAGGCGGTAGCGTCCCTTGTAAGGGTTAAGTACCCTGTTACAGGAATCGCTTTTTGTTGCCTACTGTAAAAGTATTGATAAGCAGAATTGTTTCGCTAACTATGATATCATGCATAAGAGTTTGGATATGTTTGGAAGGGTATGGTTATATCCTAAGGCAAAACTTCTAATACTATAACCTATATGGAACATAAATAAAACACAACAGCTAATATTTGAACATAAATAAACACAACAGCTAATATTTGAATCCACATTCTGATAGCATATATGTTTGGATGGTGACAGTTCCTCTCCCGTTTGTTATGATGAAGAGGTTAGTTTATGTAGAAATGGAACACAATCAAATCTCTTTAAATAGCAAGATGATATAAATGTAACACAAAATTCAACCAAGGCAATACTAAATCCTATATGGAACTTCTCATAACCGCCTGATAATGCCTCTGATCCTTTGGCAAGAATACTTATATATAGGAAGTACCAGCGGCGTATCCACCATATTCTTGCCAAATTTTCATTGGTTTTATCCACAAGTTATGATTAGTTACCAAGGAACTACTAAATCCTACATAGAACTTCTCATAACCATCTAACAATGCCTCTGATCCTTTGACAAGAATACTTATATATAGGAAGTACCAGCGGCATATCCACCATATTCTTGTCAAATTTTCATTGGTTTTATCAGTGAATTATGATTAGTCCTATATAACTCTACAACCAATACAACAAACATAAAATACTGAAATGAAAAATGTCTGTGCGATCAAGGCTCAATCAAACGGAGCCGATCGTATTGCATGTACTGAAAATGAAATTGTCTGTGCGATCAAGGCTCAATCAAGCGGAGCCGATCGTATTGCATGTACTGAAAATAATAAACTTAATCTAAACCACAATCACACAAACAGTCTATACATGGAACCTCTCATAACCGCCTGATAATGCCTCCGATCATTTGACAAGAATACTTATATATAGGAAGTACCAGCGGCGTATCCACCATATTCTTGTCAAATTTTCATTGACCTTATCCACAAGTTATGACTAGTTCTATGTGACTCTACTACAAACACAACAACCACAAATACTGATAATGAAAATGTCTGTGCGATCAAGGCTCAATCAAACGGAGCCGATCGTATTGCATGTACTGAAAATGAAAAATGTATGTGCGATCAAGGGTCAATCAAACGGAGCCGATCGTATTGCATGTACTGAAAATGAAAAATGTATGTGCGATCAAGGGTCAATCAAACGGAGCCGATCGTATTGCATGTACTGAAAATGATAAACTTAATCTAAACAACAATCACACAACCAGCCTATGCATGGAACCTCTCATAACCGCCTGATAATGCCTCTGATCCTTTGACAAGAATACTTATATATAGGAAGTACCAGTGGCGTATCCACCATATTCTTGTCAAATTCTCGTTGACTTTATCCGCAAGTTATGATTAGTTCTACGCGACTCTACAACAAACACAACAACCACAAGATACTGATAATGAAAATGTCTGTGCGATCAAGGCTCAATCAAACGGAGCCGATCGTATTGCATGTACTGAAAATGAAAAATGTATGTGCGATCAAGGCTCAATCAAACGGAGCCGATCGTATTGCATGTACTGAAAATGTAAAATGAACTGTGCGATCAAGGCTCAATCAAACGGAGCCGATCGTATGCTGGCACGCCAGGTTCAACCGCATAATAAAATGGGGAACAGGCTCAACGCTCATAAATGGGGAGCAGGCTCAACGCTCATAAATGGGGAGCGGCGGCCTCGGCAATTGCATATACTGAAAATAATAAACAATAATTACTCTAACAGTCTACACATGGAACCTCTCATAACCGCCAGGTAATGCTTCTGATCCTTTGACAAAGAATACTTATATATAGGAAGTACCAGCGGCGTATCCACCGTATTCTCGTCAAAGTTTCATTGGCTTTATCCTTAAGTTATGTTTGGTTCTATGTGATAAAGAAAAACATAAAACTAAACGATAGGAGTTGAATCTGGATCTTCGGTGAAAAGGACTAGTTGAGTATCTTCGCTTCGGCCGTCATTATCTTTGACCGGATTGGCATTGATGTTGAAGACTCTTCCTCTTGCTGGTGGCCTAGCGGTTGGGTTTTCTTGGTTTACTTGGTTAACTGGGTTTGATTGGGCTTGAGTGTTGATGACGTTAACCAATTGAGGGCATGTGTTTCTAAAGTGGGTAGGGTCGCCACAATTGAAACAAGCTCGAACATATGGGAACACGGGGTAATGGGGTTGTTGATAGGTTTGGGCCATGCTTTGAGTAGGGGAAAAGGTTTGGTTTCGAAAGGTGCGACAAACCTTGCTCAAATGACCATAGCGTCCACAAGTTGCACATAGTCGACAAGATAAGGTAAGGGGATGGTGATAAAAACAGTTGTTGCATTGAGGGTGAGGTCCAAGATATGGTTTCTTATTTGGGTAGGTTGAGTTGGGTGCCACTTGGGTGATTGGGATAGCTCAGATGGGTATGGCGTGTGAAATTGGTTGATTCCGTTGGATAGCAGCGAAAAGTTGCCCGTCTCTTTTTCTCTTAGAAGTGGGTTGAGAAGGGGATTCGGTTTGGGTGGAGTCGGAGGTTTCCGTCGATTCTTTATCCTTCTTCTTCTCCTCCTTGAAGTCTTTGTTTCGGATTCGATTCTCGGTGAGCTCTGTTGCTAACTCCATTGCCGCTTCCAAGGTTGCAGGCGTGGTACTTATTACGGTGCTCGATCAAACGGTAAAGGGAGTGAACATGTTGGGAACCATTTGATGTAACTCGAGGAATCTTTTGTTGTAGGTGGTGTGGTCTCCTTCCTTTTGCTTCAACGAATAAAATTCATCTTCTAATTTCTTGATTTCGCTCCTTGGGCAAAATCGTCTGCTCATGATTTCCTTCAATTCGTTCCAAGTTAAAGTCATAGCATCGTCGACGCCTCGTTTGGCTTTCTCTGTATTCCACCAAGTAAGTGCTATCCCATATAATCGACCGGTAGCATATCGCACTTTGCGATCATCGGGCAATCGCAATTTAGAAAGGTGTTCTCCATTTCTTCAAACCAATGGAGGAGAGCGGTGACACCTTCAGTTCCTTTGTATTTCGGAGGGTCGCATGATTTGAAATGATTGTAGGTGCATTTAGTGGTATTTGGGGGAGAGTTGAAAATGTTTTGGTTTTCCTGATTGACAGGATTAGCGGTAAGTGCTTGCTGCACTTGGATTACAATGTTGGGTATTATGGCAGCCATTTGTTGAGGGATTAGGGCAGCCATGCGTTCGCGGGCTTTTCCTGCTCTCGTCTTCCTACGGGCGTGGTTAGAAGACATCTACAAGGAATACATGTCAAGAGTATGAGTTGGATGCTTTTGGGATCATGGGTCGCATTAGGAATGAACATTCATAAAATAATTATAGAAAAATAAATCTACTACATCCATAGGATGTCTTGGGCTTTGCTCGCCATTAGGCCCTACATGCCGCCATACTTTACCTTTGTAATCATGTGGGCCCCCATGAATACCGGTTTTTCATATGGTTCGCACGGGTTTGCCTGGTTGCGTACACTAAAACCCGGAGAAAATCGAGAAATATGTATACAACGTGTGATATTCGGAATGTGTCTAGGTGTAGACACGGTGACACCTCAAAGTGGGGTTAGTTCGAACGACGTTTGGTGTGGCATGCTTTGGCCTAATAGGTCCTTCGTACTCTCATCGTTAGTCCCCAGGTAGGCAAACGGGTTCGTTATATTGGATTTATACGAATGCCAACCTAGACAGGACGTTCCGACTACCGGTACTTGTACCCTTCCAGTTACTACATGCCCGTCGCAGAACTTACTTTGATGAGATTTGAAAATTGCAACAAAATCTTTGAATAATGAGAGTATGAAAATAAATTGCATACATGAACATCGATATATGTATAATGAATATGTATATAAGTATGTATGTTTGACTGTAAGTAAACACAAATATGAAACAAATAAATATCAGAAGTTTGTATGTAACCACCTAATCAATTAAAATTTAGGCAGACTATAGTATAGGCTCTAAGGGTCTAATAACCTATCCTATATCCCTATAGTCATGGCTCTACCAATCTGTCACACCCCGACCCGCAGCGGAAAAGGTGACCGGGGCATGATTGGGTTATCATCAAAGCTCATGACATTTATTATACGTTTCATATTCATTAATACAATTTAATGGAAATTTACAATAAATATTACAACATGTTCTAACTATCAATCTAAGCTTCTTTGTTCTCTTCTAAGGCATTTCCTATGTTTTCCTTGCTTCAACCTGTTCACCTGTATCATGTGTAAAAGGGTTTTTGGATCAACAAAAAGTTGGCGAGTGAATCCTATGGAAAACATTTGAACAAGTTTATTTAATTGATTATGAAATGAGTGCACAACCACACATGAGTAAAAATAGATGTAAACTTATTCAACAATCATTAGACATTAAATAAAGCACACATGAACAATAATGGAACGTTTAGAGGCACGCGTTGCTCTACTCGTCTCTCACGAGGAACTGATGGGCCTAATGAATGAATTGCATAAACATGATAATATGAAAGACATAACTATAAACAATATAAACTCAATGATACACACATGAACAATAATGGATTGGTTTTGAGGCACGCGTTGTTCAACTCGTCTCCCACGAGGAACTGATGGGCTTAATGAATTTCATATAATTTGACAAAATGAAATAAGTAATCACAACAATATAAACAATCTAAGTTTAGGTCACGATATGGTATGGCACAAATTTAAATAAACGAGTTAATTATTTGAGACACATGACACACTCCAAAACGTGTCATTAAAAAGGGGAGTTGTAAGATTCACTCACAGTGGGTGCGTTCGGTTGATGATGTTGAATTCACGCGAAGTGGTTTTAACCACGAGTGAAATTAACCTAGATAAATAGCATTATGGTTCGGTAAGTAAACGGATTTTATTGATCCATTTTAGTAGGATTGTTGGGTGTATTTTTGTGAGTTTAAGGCTATTTTCTAACCTTAAAAATGTTATTTTTAAGTATTTTTAATTGATTTTTAATTAAAATAAATAAATAAAAATAATAAAAAAATTTGATTTTTTTTGCTACAGTTGACCGTTGACTTTGACCGTTGACCGTTGACTTTGACCGGTTCGTATGCGTTTATGTGTGCGCTGAGTGAGGCTCGAACCCGAGACCTCCCGTACGCGTGCACGCAGCTCTACCAACTGAGCTACGTGTCTAACCCGAAATATTTCTGTTTTTAATTACATTTATATATTAATTAGGTTAAACAGAAAATCCTTTATTTTTAAAAACGATTTTAAATCAAAGAATCGGTGCGCTCCACAGGTCTCGAACCCGGGACCTGTAGCTTATGCAAACACACAGTCCACCGCTGGACTGTGTGTCCAACTTGTTAACTAAACTTATTTTTATTATTCTTAAATACAAACTAATCATTTTCATTTATGCCATATTAAAAAGTTTGAATAATTGTCCGGGTCGATGTAGTAGACCGGACTCGAACTCGTGCGCTTTGATTAAACATACACACAGTCCACCACTGGACTGTGTGTCTAACTTGGTTATTATTCCGATTATTAATATACTTAACATATAACAGTGGTGCTTCCGGTTCGGTTAACAAAAAAAAGGCATTTTTATTAAGGCAGCGTGTGTGGAACAAGATTCGAACTCGAGACCTTTGTGTGTTTAATGTGCACACAGTCCACCGCTGGACTGTGTGTCTAACCCGAGTAATAACTTGATTTTAATTATACTTATATGTTTACCGAACTTCATCTTCTTCGTCAGTTTTAACCAGCATCGGAAATCCGACTGGTTCAAGGTTTTAATCGGTTTCTTTAGTGTCTGATGATTAAATAAAAGTGATATTAAATAAAAAGAATGGAGAAATTAGGCGTGAGGTATACCGACTGGATACCTCTGTTTCTCCGGCGTAACTCCGGCGACAGCAATCACTTCCGGCGACGAGTGTCTTGCAGCAGAGAGTCTTCAGAAAGCTTACAAAGTATGTGGGTGACTTCGGTATAGGTTCAGAGGGTTTAGTAAGGCTTAGAAGTTAAGGACTCGGTTTTCCGGCGATGAGCAGAAGAATTCCGGCCAGTGAGTTTTCGCCGAGAAAGGGTGCGGTTTTGAGCGAAAATGTTTGCAGAGGTTCGAGGGGGTATTTATAAGGCAAATCGTCGATGAATTTGGTCCGATTTTCGACTTGATTCATCGGTTAGAAAAACTCCGGCGGTTATAATTTGTGTCGCGGACTCAGACGTCGGTTATAACCGATGTGTAGTTAAAGTTTACGTTATAACGGAAAGAATCGTTAAGTTTCGCAAGATTGCCGGGATTTCCGACGACTGCAACTTTGGGCGCCGGTTTTGAATTCGGAAAGACACGTTATCAATTAAATGATCCTAACATTTAACAAAGAACATCAGTGGCGCAGTGGTTTAAGTGTTGAGTGTTAAGTCTGTTGTTGAACCGTGACTGACCCGGGTTCGAAACCCGGCAGGAACAAAACATTTTTATTTTCATATTTTTAACAGTTTTTCAAAAACTAATTATATATTCCCATATAATAATTGATTATGTATCGTTTAAAATTATTTTAGGCATTTAATTCACAACGAAATTTTTAACTGACTGTTCGGTTAATAAACGGAGCGGGTTTGGTAAAATCCGTTTTTGACGGATGTTACATGAGTTAGTAAAGAAGAGGTTAAGAGTGAGAAAAAGAAACAGAATAACATTGCATGAAGTGCTTAGAGCCATTCAAAGCTTGTTTTAAGAACGACGAGAAGTTTAAAGAACTGAAAAAACACACAAATAATCTATCCAGTGATATAAAAGAATCTAAAGAAACTTATGATAAACTGAGAAAAACTATCAACCAATACCGAGATGCTAGTAGAGAAGATAATGTTACGCTTTATGATGCTTAAAGCGACTGTCATGGATAAACAAATTGCAATAAATAATCACATTGACACGATCGCTAAATTAAAACAAGAGCTAGAAACCATTAGGATCGAATCGAAACGGGTTGATAAAAAGCTGACTAGTTATTCAACAACATCTTATGTGTTGGATCATATCCTCCCTAAACCAACGGGAAAATATGAAACCGGAGAGGATGTGTATGGTTATCAAAACAAAGGTTTGGGTTATCATTGAGTTCCACCCCCGATGTGGAATAGCTATTCAAGGAAAAAGCCTGACAGGGTAGAAAAGGCACTAAATTTGAAACTAAAAACTGAAAAGAAAGATGAGCTGCCTGAAAACCTCGATATAACCTACACCAAATCAGAAAATGAGTGTGAATTAGAAGTTGTCAAAATGTCGTTGAAAAGATTTTGGAAAACGACAGTGAAAACACTGAGTTTGAAATTGCTCAATCTAATCTTAAGAAAACAAGTTCAAGTTCGCATTCTGAAAATGATGATAGTTTTCACAAAACTTATACTCCAAAATCATATAATAGTTTGAATGATGATCCGAATATTGTTATGTACAAAATGAATGGATCTAACAAGTTATATTCTGATGATGAGTTTCCAATTCCAGACGCCAACATGGACAAAGTTGACAAAGTGTTTAAGTTGGTAGAAGTTGAGATGTCTAAGCTTGGAAGTTTGACAAAAGAACAAAGATTTTCAAACTTTAAACGAGATAGAACTTACTATTCAAACTATAAGGCTCCTAGTCTAATAACCATTACAGAAATAACAATTATGGGAGATATGGTTCGGGAAAGGGTAAGAGAAATAACAACAGGTTTGGAAATTCAAAATTCACATAGAAAATAACTTTTGTTTCCGGCACAAGCTCAGATAGTGAGAAAGAGAGTTTGTCAAGCAAACCATCCAATGAGTATTTTTTTGCTGAAAAACGACAACGTAAACAGGTTCAGGGATCCATTGTTGTAACAGATAGTAGGACGTGGTTTCAATGCAACCAAGTTGGACATATCGCTAGTCGGTGTCCACAAAAGACTTTTAAACTTGTTCAAAGTGTCAAAAAAAACTTCAGAAGATGTAAAACAGAAATCCCCAATGTTTGTTCCAACACGGATCCTAAAACGAAACATTGAATCTAAAAATGAAGTGAAGTCAGCAAACCTTAATGTTTCAACTAAAATGGTTGGTGAATCTTCAAACAAAATGGAACAAAAAGATTCAAAATACTACACCAAAAATGCAATTTCAAACAATCAAACTTGGGTGATTAAACAAAAAGTATCTTCTGAAGAGATAAAGACATTTGTTTCAACAGTTAGCGATGAAAAGGTTAAAAAAACTACTGAACAAAAGAATGACAGTGTGTGTGAACCAAACTGTGAAAACCCACCCAAGACCGTTAAGGCTTGGGTCTGGTTATTCAAATAATTGTTTGAGTGATTGTGCATGGGCTCCCAAGATCCGTCATTTCCAAGTGGAACATGGATAGCGGAGCGTCTCGGCACATGAAGGGGATGTTGGCTCTCTTATATGACGTCAAATCTATCCAAGGGGGCTACGTCGGGTTTGCAGGAAACCAGGGATGTAGAATTGTAGGTGCAGGGTTTCTGATGAATGGTGTGGTGTGATTTACAAGGTCAACTACATAGTAGAATTGGAGAACAACTTATTGAGTATCTCTTAGATTTGTGGTAAAAAATTCATAACGCACTTCACTGATAGAGAATGCCTTATTCTAAAGCCAGGATTCAAGATACCGGAGGAGTGGATCTTGATGCGCCCCCCTTGAGAAAATGACTTGTATGTATTAGACATGAGCGTTGCAACTACAATGACAAAAACCGCGTAGTGTTTTGTGTCAAAAGCGACAAAGAATGAGTCAATCTTGTGGCATAGGAAAATGGGACAACTTCATCTTCGGAAGATGAATTTCTTGGTACACAATGATCTAGTGATGGTGTCAATCTGAAAAGCTTTCACTTGAATGATGACTGCATTAGTTTCAAAAAGGGAAAACAGCACAAAAAGTCACATCCAAGGAAGCTTCTGAACTCAATAAAGATCCCACTAGAAAGACTGCACATGGATCTCTTTGGACTAGTCCATGTTCGAAGTATTTCAGGAGACATGTACTGTCTAGTTGTTACCGATGACTACACCAGGTTTTCGTGGGTGATGTTCTTGGAAACCAAGGATGAAACATTTGAGAGTCTGATGATCTTATTCTCGAAAATTAGAGAATCTGTACCATTTGTCGATTAGACGCATTCGAAGCGGTAATAGAACATAATTCAAGAACAACAGGATGTTAGAGTTTTGCAATGATAAAGGAATTCTGCATGAATTCAGTGCACCGTACACACCACAGCAAAATGGTGTAGCTGAACGCAAGAATATAACACTAATAGAGACTGCACGCACCATGCTCACTGATTCTAAACTGCTAGTTTGCTTTTGGAGCGAAGTCGTGGCCTCTGCGTGTTAGACATTGAAGATAGTAAAGGCACACAAAAAGACGTGTTTCGAGCTACTCAACCAACGAAAGCCAAATATGAAATATTTAGAACCATTTGGGTCACCATGCACGGTAATAGATGCAGATGGCAAATTTAGGGCTAAATCAATGGAAGGTTTCTTCGTGGGATATGCTAGTCCGCTAAAGAGAGTTTATCTTCCTAGCATAAACCGAGTTATTGACGCTCAGAATGTAGATTGTCAATGTTAGACATCTCCAACACAGAAACCAAGAGATCCTTGGTTGTTCAATTATGAAACTCTCTGGAATTCCTTCGAGCTGCCAGCTGAACCGAAAGAAGAAGAACTTGTTGTGCTTTACCAGCAACAACAATCTTTTTCACAAGATCAAGTTCCGAGACCAATCGTGGTGACTCAAACACATGTTGGTATTCATGGTGCTGAAACAGGCTTGAGTTTTCAACATCCTGAATCAAGACTGCTGGAACAAGTGATCCCACAACCGAGAAAGAGATGAATGATACAGCTCCCACGTTCGATCAATCTGATGACTTTGAATCTGAAGCTGAACCGACATATGATGATGACGGATTTACTCTTATGGTGGTGAAGTTCAGATTGAAAGTTACTCAACAATGAAGTATCTACGGTTAACCAAAATACTAAACAAAATATTACAAATCTAGAACACAAAGTGAGCGTATCTAATGAAGTTTTGCCGAGGACATTGTCCTACCACCCACCAGAGTTTAGTATCGGAGAGTTGCAGACTGGCGTTAAAATGCGAAATCAAATCAATCAGGATCTTAGTTGTTTTTATTTTAATATAGCACCGTTACAAAATATGATCTCATATAAATGTTTTATTTCGCAGATAGAGCCTAAACGTATAAGGAAGCATTGACGGAAGATAGCTGGGTAAACGCCATGCAGGAAGAACTATCTCAATTTGAAAAACTTGATGTGTGAAAACTTGTTGATCTGCCAGAAGACCACAAGAAGATAACTATAAAATGGGCCTTCAATTGCAAAAGAGATGATAGAGAAGTAATTGTGCATAACAAAGCTCGACTCCTTGTTTGGGGATTTCATCAGCAAGAGAGAATAGACTACACTGAAGTCTATGCTCCCGTAGCCAGATTGGAAGCAATTCGCATCTTCCTCGCATTCGCAATTGGAAGGGATTCAAAGTATACCAATTAGATGTCAAGTCCGCGTTCTTGTACGACAAGGTGAAAGAGGAGGGGTACGTCGGCTAATCACCGTATTCATCGATCCGATGCACAAAGACAAGGTTTATCTACAGGATAAGACGTTGTACGAGAGCCTGGCATGAGACGCTTTCACATCATCTCCTGGACAACAGTTTTATCAGCGGAACAATAGAAAACACCCTCTTCACACGAGAAGTGAATGGACACATCCTAATTGTACAAATCTATGTGGATGGCATCATATCCGGTTCGACAAACAATGCACTGTGCAAAGAGTTTGAAAAGGTCATGAAGAAGAAGTTCAAGATGAGTTCCATGGGAGAGATGAAGTTTTTCTAGGACTTCAGGTCGATCAATTGCCTGATGGAATCTTTATACATCAGACATAGTATGTGAATGATATTTTGGAGAAATTCAAAATGTCCAACTCATCACCAATGTCAACCCCATTAGCTCAGAACCACGGCATCGGACCAGATTCAGTTGGAGAAAAGATAGATGAAACTTTATATCGTTCGATGATTGGTTCTTTAATGTACCTGATAGCATCACGGCCGGATACCATGTATCCGACATCCCTCTGCGCACGTTACCAGTGGGAGTGTCGTACTTGATGATCATCAAAAGGATCCTTCGATACCTTAAGGGTTGTCCAAGTACCGACTTGTGGTACCCTTGCACGCGACCGATTTTAACCTTGTAGAATACTCTGACTCTGATTTTGGGTTTGCAGATTAAACGCTAAATCTTCAACTGCTGGTTGCCAGTTCTATGGCACACACTTAGTAACGTGGCAATGCAAGAAACAAACCACAGTCCTTCTCTACTTGCGAAGCAGAATACGTTTCAGCTTCCAGTTGTTGTTTGCAAATCTTGTGGATACAACAACAGATGAGAGACTATGGATTGAAGTTTCTTGACACGTCTATATATGTAGATAACAAGGTTGCCATTAACATAACAAAAAATCCGATTCAACACGTTAAAACAAAGCATATTGAGATACGACATCACTTTATCCGTGACTGCTACGAGAAAAAGTTGATTCGTATTGAAGAAATCCACACTGATGAACAGAAAGCAGACTTTTATACAAAACCGTTGGACATGACAAAATTTATATATCTTTTGAAATTAAACGGGATGAAAGATCTGACATCAAGGGGGGACACAGAAGTTGAAGCCGAGATAGATGATGATTTGATGTAATCCTCATCGGTTTGTCAATTTTTTGTTTTCAAGTTCTTTCTTTACAACCAAAAATCCAAAAAAAAATGTTTTTGATTTTAGGGGGAGAAATATGTGGTAAAAAATACAAAAACATATAAAATTTGAAAATATACAAAAACATGAAAAAGTCGAAAAGATTTTTTGTGTAAAAAATAGAAAATGATAGTACATTAGTGCACTATCACAGTATGCTAAAGAAATGTAGTGTCAAAAAGTGTTTAAACAGCTTTCACTGATGATATGCCAGTAGACTTCGCACTTTCGGTACAATTGTTTTCGAGATATAAACATAAAAAAACTACTTAATTAGTGGCTTAACATCTCTCGGATATATGGTCTTAGTACACCGAAATTTCATTTGAGAGACTGTCGGATTTATGAGATACTAGGTCTTTATAGATAATTGATATCTTGGGTATTATAAAGTTCTTCTGATTTTGCGTCAGCAATGGCCTAGAACTTGTAGAATACTTTTGCTTTAAAAACCTTAAAACCTGCATTAAATTGAAAGTATCGAAAGATCTAACAATGCAGTAAAAAGATTCCAAAATATGGAACACCACTTTTAAGTCGAGCCTTCATCTCTTTATCTGTACGGTGGTATTAACCTGAACTCTCAAGGCCTCGCACAACCCAGGTACAGATATCAGTTAGATATATTCACATGTAAGATGAAATCCAGGGAATCTTGATACGGGAGTGTATTCTGAGGTGGGAAACACTATTAAGTCAAGTTTTAAGATATCTAATTACCGTATCTTGAAACAATTGAGAAATGCGTAGAAGTTTAAGTGGACGAGTATACTGACAATCTAAGCGAATTGGTTTAAAAACTTAAAGTTTACTCAGATCAACCGTGCTGGTGATAAGTCTCAAAAACTGATATGGTCCTCTTACACAAACCCCAACCACAAAATGTCTATATTTCATTTTAGAAACCCAAAAAGATATTCTGTGTGTTTTAGCATAAACTTTGAAAAATCGAAAAGATTTTATTTCATCTTATTTTTCAACTGCCAATGATGGAATACTGATCTTTAAAACCCAAGCTGTGAATGAAATCTGGAGAACAACAGATTGGGAGCTTATCTGAAATGAAAAATGTTTTGAAGTAATCAAAAGTTCATTAATTTAAAACTTATAATTGACAGAAAACATCAGTTTGTTCATAAAGTGTTCAACCGAGTTCATTAACTTGGACTTGGTCGTCAAATCAGATAACAAGGGTCATTACCTTGGACTTGGTTAATGAGTTGGTTGTTAAAACTGGTAAAATGTTTGAGAAATTGAAAAGTTTGAAAAATAAGGGTTAGCCTTCGCACGAAGGAACACCCTCATACAAAGGCAGACATCTTACCCTCGCACGAAGGTAAAACTTGAGACCTATATAAGGTTCCTTCGTACGAAGCAACTCATTATCACTGTTTCAGTTTTACTTCACATGAACTAGCATTTGAGAGATTTTGTTTTCTAAACGACGAATTGTTTTCCAATTTTTCATTATAGTGGTTGACTAGCACACCACAAACAATGGTGAAGGTATAATTTGAATTAATTGGACTTAATTTGAAGTTTCAGCCGTAAAATGAATAATTCTTAGATCTAGACGAATTGGACCGATAAAATTGGAAATTGAACATGTATTAATGTAAATCGGCACTTTTAGTTTATGTTATAACATTTGATCATAACATGAAAAAATCATGGTTGAAATCAGGTGTTCATACGGAGATAGGTTACCTCCATACGAAGGTAAATTGGACACCTCCATACGAAGGTAAAATGTTAAAATGTTATAAATACCTCCGAATGAAGGGAATTTGTATTTGGTCAAAAAAATTTAACATACCTTCGTACGAGGGTACTTATGGTATCTTGTACATAGCACCTCCATACCAAAGTGAATATTTTTCTTTTTTAAAAATTTTGACTGAATGTTTATTCTATGTGGTTGTGCAGGCAAAAGTTTCAAGTTTTGACCCAAAGCACAATATTTGATGTGTGCTGGATAAAGCGCTGAAATAAATGAGGTCATTCTAGTCTATACTGGATTTCATGGATCGTATAAGCATAAATAAAGCTTTAACTGATCAACATAAGGCATACCGATCACATGCTGAATGCTTTTGGGAACGTGCGAAGTTCATACCTAATCCACCATCTATTCGACCATTTACTAGAGTCAGGAATGAAGATATAGAAGTACATATCACTGAAGCTTTGTTCAAGAGAGTTCTGAATTTCAAAGATAGATATGGTGATACAATAGGTTATTCAGAACGAATGATGAAAGGTTGTTTTTATAAGATGGGCTACATCGGTCATGTGAATGAAACAAATTTTTTGAAAGCTTATCCGTCAAGGCCTTACAAATTTTTTGCTCACTTAATGATTCATGCCTTAGGGTATAGGAAGGGTCGTTTAAATGTGCTGGTTGACTACCAAATGTGTATGATTGAGTGTTAGCATTAAATCTCCCATACAACTTTACGAAACTGATATTTGAACAGATGAAAGCCAACATCACAAAGGAGAAGTTTCTGTGGTATCCAAGATTTGTGCAAATGATGTTTGATGATTTAGTGCCAAATCTTGTGAAAGAAGAATATGATGAATTAATGTTGGAGCATATGACTAATCTGTCTTTATATCGTCTTAATTAATACTTATCCAAGACTATACCGCCTTTTAAGAAGTTCTTTGGGTGTATAAAGGACAAGAATTATATTGCGCCACCAAAGGGAAAATGGAGGAATGATGAGAGAAATTCAGAGAACGACGAAGAAGAAAGATTGGAAGGTTATGTGGCTAAACGAAGTACATGGTATGAAAAATAGATAATAAGAAAAGAAAAAGGCAAGAAGCAAAAAGAAGAAGAGAACAAAAGAAAGCTGCAACTATGCTTGTTGACGAAAGTTTAGATGAAGAGGTGCATATACAAGAGAATTTTTATGGCTGAAGTATTTTCTGCAACTTCAAATCATTAAAAAGCTTAAAAGAGCACATCAGATACAACAGAAATTGCGGGTGATATCGACAGGAAAGCGTTTGAAGGTGTTAATGATGCTGACTCTAAGGAGAATAATAATGATAGTGAAGTTGATGTTGCAACTAAAGTGGCACCAAGAACATTTGATCCTCAGCAGCAGCTGATAAAAGGGCTGCTAAGCGAAAGAAAAAGGCAACTGCTGATGATGATGATGATGATGAACCATATGTGCCATCTGATCTTGAAAGGATAAAGAAACCAACAAAGAGAGTCAAGAGCAAAGCTACTGATCTAACAAAGAAAAAAAACGGTCTCCACTGGCGAAAAAAGCAAGAAGGTAATACTTGAAGATTTCAAAGAAAACAACACTTGAGCTAAATCAGTGGTTATAGAAAAGGAGACACCGAGAGTAAAAGCTGATGTTGAAATTGAACATGTTATACCAATTCAAACCCCACCGACTACTTCACAACAACCACCATCACGACAAAGACAACCATCACCACCAAAACAACCATCACCACCAAGGCAACAACAATCAACTCCTCAATATTCACAACGACAACAATCTCATCCAACCGGTCATACATCAAGAGATACTGGATTTATATTTGAAGAAGGACTGTTATTTTCAGAACGTGTTAACTTGGAATTCTTGAACCATCCCCTTGAAGAAAGAGTTAAGTTGTTAGAAGGAAGAATAAAAATCCTAGAGAATGATCGTCAGCACATGAAGTAGTAATTGCAAGTCTAGTATCTGATATCGAAAGACTGCGAGAAATAGCGAGTGATTTAGAAGCTAACAAGATTGTTAAAGATAGAAAGCTTGACATGTTTCACAAATTTCTGGAAAAGAAGTTAGGGATAAACTTTGAAGCAGAATACACTCTGTTTGAAATAGATGAAGCCAGAGAAAGGGCTATTGACCGGGCTCGAAAGGCTGCTACTGGAGCTGAAGCTGCGAATGCAGACAAAGGCAAAGGAAAGGTTGATGATGTTCCTATTATTACTCCTGAGCCAGAGAAATAAACATAGCTAGAAATAGATATTACAAAGTTTGTGATGATTGTCTTGTCATCGACGTTCCATATGATAAAGAGAAAAGAAAGAACATGAGAAAGAAACGGAGGTGTCAGATAAAGAGGATGATAAAGATGTAGATGTAGATGGTGGTGATGATGACAAAGGTGATGACGATGATAGTTCTCAGTGTGGTACAGGGTTGTTCGTGGTGGTTCAAGCTAAATTTATTTGTGAATTAAGAAGATGATTCTCAACGATGATTTCTTAAACGACAACGCAAATCAAGAAGATGATTCTCAATGAGAGGGGGAGAAGAATAATACTATCCAGATGAAGAGAATTCAGGAATCTTCTTTCTAACGGTTGTTCCTGTAATTCAAAATAAGACGATTTATCTGGAGCACGGAATTGAAGAAGGTGAATCCGTTCACAACTATTCTAAAGAAGAGATTGCTAAGATGATGGGTATTGATGAAAGTTTGTTTGAGTTTGATTTCGAAGAAGAACTTAACAACATCAACATAGCAGAGCCTAATGATTATGTATACAGATATGTTGAAGATGCTGATGATTTTGATAATGTTGTCGTGAGGATGATTCTGACAATAAAACTATAAAATATTCTGGTGAAGGAACATATGACTTTCCCAACATTCCAAGAGTTGTTTAGTGAAAAATGAATGATTTATTGAAGAGAAAGATCAAAGAGACGGTGAAAGATGGAAAGTCTCCGAGGCTTAGTAAAGAAGAGATTATGGAAGCTCGGAAGATATGGTTTAAAGAGTTGCCAAAAAAGAGAAAGTTTTGACGACCGCTAGCTTTCTTCACAAGAAATCTAGATAAATCTTTGGGAGATATAATAAGCTGGGGTTGGTTGCCTGAATTGAATGTTTTTGCTATTAAACGAGAATTCGAAGTTCAATACTTTCGATACTTATCAGATATCAAAACTCTGTCGTGATGGGCTGCAGAAGTTATGCCAAACGAGGTTAATTAATATCCAGATGAAACCAGACGATCAGAAATTATGATAGCTGATAAGATATGAGGCAGATCCTGTTTTTCCGTACTGGAAGCCTCACTATCCAAAAAAGATTAACAAGATAGATCCAGTGACAAATGAACGTGATGTAATGTTGATTGTGAAATGGCTACGTGCTATGAAAAACATGTTGTTGAAGAAGGTCGAACAGGATTTTTGTAATGATTTTAAGTGGTGGGAGTATGATAAAGAAACAGGTGAAGCTGTGATGGTATTGAAATTTGAGGGTTTATGGAGAGCTATACGGATTTTAGATCCTATGTGGCTAGTGAATTTGGCTAAAAGGGATGTGGAATGTTTGTTTTATAACAAGATTTGTTATCAAGAGCAGGAGAAGGTACAAGCGATGAAGTATCAAGGTGTCATCAATGTCTGCTATGCTCATGATATAAATTCTGGAAAAATATGGAAATCAAAATGGAGAGAGTTGGAAAGAAAGAAGTTCCTGAAAGAAGCTAGAAAAGACAAGAGACTTGCTGAAAAGATAAAGAAGCTTCAATACCAAGATTCAAGTTTATGAAGTGGGCTCCTCCAACCGATCAAACGCCTATTCCAAGTGAAGATAGAAGAAAGCCGAGAAAGAATTTCTTCGGGCGTTAAAGTTAAAGTTATGAAGATTTTGAGACCAATCGAGACTGCGGCAACATCTAATGGGGAGTTTGTTGATACATAAGTCTGCTGCCTGCATCTACGAGTTGTGTCAGTGTCTTTAATAGGTTAAACTGTTAGATTTTGAGTATGTATGTAAGTACCTTCGTACGAAGGAGTTACTCCGTACAGAGGTAAAGTTTAGTCCGTACGGAGGTAACTTGTGTTTAGTTCGTATGGAGGTGACTGCTTAGTCCGCACGGAGGTAGACGTCCTATAAATATGTGTGTGGTCTTTGAGTCAAATGTAATGTTTTGCGGACCAGATAGCGAAGCTCGATTGTTTCTAGATTGTAAACATTTGCGCAAATCAATGAAACAGTAACTTAAAAGTAATCTTGTTATATTGTCACCTAACTAAAAACGGATTCCGCATGTTATGGACTAGGTTACAGATTTAGACATGAGCTATCGTTGGATAACAGATCCTCACATCGTTCAAGATTTTATTTCTGTTGTTTTTCATTTCATAGGTTTGTCGCAAGTGTGAGTCATTGATCGAGTTTGTTATTTTTTTATATGTTCTATCTTTCGGTTTCTTGTAATTTTAATCTCACAAAAATGATTTTTTTTACTTTTTACCCAAAACTTTTTACTTTTGCAATTTAACCTCGCAACGTTTTCACTTTCAACTTTGGTCCCCTATACTTTTCATCATTCCCAAGTTTGCGTTTACGTTTCGTACTAAATTCTGCGAGTTAACACAGCACAACGTCCATGTGTTGTTCAATGTTTTTACGTCTATTTTTCCTCATTTGATATGTTCGTCGCATCGCATGAGTCCTAGATCGACTTAGTTATATTTTTTAATGTTCTACATTTCGTCTATTTCTTCGCTTTAATACGCCACGACTTCAGCGTTGGTGGTCGTTGACGATTGTGTGAGATTGGTGCTATTTATCATGCTTTTACGCTCCCCTCGCAACGTGGGGGGTGCTTAATTCTAGTTGATACAAAAAGGTTCAGAGTAAACTCTAATTTGTGAGTTCATGTGGTTTTTCGGAAAAGGAATGGTTAGGCCCCTAAACTCAAAATGTCGTAGCCGAGGGCCTGGGTTTTATTTCTCGCAATTTGTGTACTTGGCGTTATCTATCATCAATCAAACTTTAGTTTTGTGATGAAACTAGCAAAAATCCCCCGCTACGTGGCGGGAAGTTGGTTGCTATCAAACTTTAGTCGGTATAATTCAAAAGTGTTGAAGACAAAATGAAACTAATTTAAAGAAAAGAAAGCAAGTGAATTGAAAAACAAGTAAGAATTGTGTGGGTCGAGATAGAGGAGAGTGAAGATCATATAGTGAAAAAAGTATTTACCTTTCAGAAACTGGAAACAAATGCCTTAGATATATACGCACCATGCAGCTAGCTGGTACTGATCACACTATATCATAATAATATAATATAATATAATATAATATAATGTCCACTTACCCTACCCTGGAGTGTTGTTACATAAAACTAAAAACTGCTTCTCAAATTGTTTTCAATTTATGGATAGATGCAATAAAATTCAATATCGTAGTCCGGGATTGCCAGAAAGTAATTAGTGGAATGAAATTCAAAGTGCTCATAATTCAATGTGCAATCGATGCAAACACGATTAAAGGAAACTATTGTCATATTATTTTAGCATCATTATAGTACTCATCTCTTTTGATTTGGTTGTTTCGATTCGTGATTCAGTCATAATTGGTATCCACATTCTTAGGAGTCAATTCTCTATATATTCGTATGTATCTCATTCTTGAACGATGAAGAAGATATTTCACGATATTCCTATATTCAACAAACAGAAACTTAATTCACAAATAAATCGGTGCTAAAACATAACTAACAGCAGAATCTTTGGAATACAAAAAGATTCAAAATCAGATCTCAACATCTCGTTCCAGTGTTCATTTTGGGATATCTTTATAGCTGTTACACTAGTGGAAGAGAAACTTGAAATTCCGGTGAACTCAATTTTCCTTGCGACACCTCATATTTCAGGACAAACCTCCTTTGGCTTGTGATGAGACTCGCCGAATTGAACACAGTGATACGTAGTTCGGACAAGCATGCCCCGACCTAAAGGAGCATTCGGTTCCAAGAATCTTCCATAACTAATTGTGGGGCACACTCTCCCAACCGCCTGATAATGCCTGGTCCGGTTATAACAAACCATGCCACGTCAGATTACCTAAAAGTATGAATACCCTACTTAGAACTTAAAAAGGGTAATGTATACTTTCTCTCTCTATCTCCTTTATCTCTCTCACTTACCAATTTTCTTGTACTTCTCGTACTTATCCTCACGCCCGAGTTTGGTAAGCCCTCCTCCCTGTGACGAGGCTAACGGTGTCTTCTTTGCTGTGATTCTCAGCAGGCAATAGCAGAACTCTGAGACTCATTTCTACTTAGCTCGACTGCTGGTTTTTGAGTCTTCAGCTTGTAACTTCTAACTGAAGGTTTCCGAACTAGTTTGTAACCTGTGTCTTTGTCTTGTGTTGCAAGTTTGTTATTCTTACTTGTTGGTTACGCGGGCAACGCAAGATCTGGGACTGAAAAGATTGAAAAAGAGAGATGAAGGGACGCAAATTGCGAGAAAATGAAACAACCACCCCTCAAACTGTGATTTCTTTTATTTAGGGACTCAACATACCTTTTCCGCGAACCACAGGGACTGGAATTATAGTTTCCTATTCCTTTGAGTTGCACAGGTTCAAAACATCTAGTTTGGACAGCTATTCAAAACATGTTTATGTTAAGCGATATGTAGATTTCTTTTATACTATGTTTCATAATACAATATAATCTAAGAGGTTGAATGTTTTTCAAAATCTAAATACAACTTAAACAACCTTCAAGTGTAAGTTAAAAAATCTTTACAGGTCAAGTCAGCCTAGGGGTGTTCATCAATCGAATAACAAACTTTTGAATTTAAAATTTTTTTTTTTTACCTGAATTCCTATTCAATTCGATTCGATTAGTATTTGAAACTCGAATTCGAACCGAATTGAATAAATGTGATTTAATTCAAATTCACCCAAAAACAATAAATTATTTAACTTTCATTTTTTAAACTACTACAAATTAATTATATGCAACATAAAATATAATAATTTGCAAAATTAATTAACTATCAATATGTCAAACATCAAAATTTAGAAGATAGGTTGGTTACTAGTAGCGATTTAATTCAGGTAAAATTTTAGAAATAAGTAGTATGGGCTATTTGTCAGTAGGTTTGGTAATATTATAAATAATAAACTTATCACTTATTGATGTAGTCCATACTTTGACCAAGTTTAGAAGTTATATGTGTGTTTAGACGTATGTTTGTGTGTGTATTTAGATATGTTAAAAAATTATATATAAATTGAATTCGAATTTCGTATCGAATTGAAAATCATAAATTCGTATACGATTGAAATTCGATTACAAGACTCAAATACGAGTCAACTCGAATTCGAACCTTATTAATCGAATTCGACTTTGAATTTTTCGAATCTTAATCGAATTCTCAACATCCTAATGTGAACTAAAAAAATTTAAATGTTTTTACGTGTATTCATGTTGACTGGTTATGAACCCTCCTCTACTCGATCACCAGTGTCACCTCTATGTTTGACCATCTATCACTTAAATACAGTTTAACCTAATATATTTTAATAAATACTCAGCTAACCAATTTGATCAGGTCAAATGTAGTCTACACATTTGACTGTGTTCAAGACCTTCAAGGAAGGCAGAATCATATTAGGTTTGTGTTGTGTTATCACGTAAAAGTTTTTACAATGGGGCTTAAATATCTCCATCGCTATAAATCAAGAACTTTGATTTGTACTGTTGTGAACATATACAATTCTATAGTTGCATCCAATATGGTCTACTGTCCTTTGGGTTCAGTAGTTTGGTTTCTGAATTGGGATTTGGCAACAGGGACTTAAAACATATACGAAGAGGCGTCACGATATTGGCATCGACTTGTTTCATGGTGCTTGTCGAAAAGTACAAGTTCACGGGATCAAAGAGAACTTAAGTAGTCTTTAAGCAAATTGAAAATAGGGTTTGCAAATGAAGACCCTTCTGATCTTTGAAACATGATTCCATCCATACGGGCTTGCACCCCGTCGCTTGATGCTAAGCCATCCATTAGTTGCTTTAATGTCATGTCTATCCCGATTACCGAGCTCCCTATTCCACTAAGGATTTCTGGTAAAGAGGGTGATGATCTTGACAACTCAACCAGAGTAACCTGTACAACCAGCAATATCATCACAAAGATTTGAACCAATTTAGTTATGAATAAGTCAATTTTGGTTTTGTTTGAGCACATGGAACTGACCTGTTTGTCCTGAGGTATGTTGGCCTTGTGTTTGGCTATAGCAACAGCTCGTGAAAACCCTCCAATTGCATCAACTAAACCCCGTGAAGCAGCATCATTACCACTCCATACTCTTCCTTGAGCAAACTCCTCCATTTTATCTACCTGCAATTATAAGCACTGTCGGGCTGCTAATTTCATAATCAACAAGTACCTAAAATTGCTTGAAAGATAACTTGAGTGACCACATACACTCATTGATCTTGAAAATGCTGCCTTGTTACGAAACTGTTTATACGCATTTTGAGCAGATTCTGCAAATAGTTTCTCTTCATCTGGTCTGTACACAGATATGCAAAGTGGTTAGAAATACGAAAGATAATCAACCCCAACCGTAATTAGATCATGATCAATTACTGTAAAATCTAACTTCTTAAATAATTCAGTTAAAAAAGCCGAGTGCTTTAATGACACCCAAAAGGATGCTTTCAACCCGTTTACTTATTTATTTATTTGTATTTAATATTTAACTAGGATTTTGACCCGCCACACGTTGCGGCGGCGGCGAATCTTAAAGTAACTTGAATTTATACCGTCAAATATTTGATCCAACTCGTTTCCGAACAAAATTTATGTCAAAACTTAGACCAACCGAAAATGTACATAGATATAAGCACGAAAACTATTATATTTAACTCACATATATAAAAATAAGCACATAAAACCCGAGAAGGTCAAAATTATATTTTATAAAAATTTTAGAAAGCTGAGGGGGTATAATTGCCAATGCTGTAAGTTGAGGGGCTGGGTACAAAAAAGACAAAAAACAAAAGAATAAGAATGAACAAAAACTAAAAAACCAAAAACAAAAGAAAAAAACCAGTGTAGCTTAATTTGGCATTCGCTACAGTGGATAATCATACCATAATTGTTATATATATAATTCTTTGACAACCTCTAAAAAGATAAAATAAAACCCAAATTGACCCTTTACATGGGTAGAAAATGTTACCTCTAGATATGAGGAATTCTAATTCTGAACATCTAACAAATAAAGGATCCACTCACCTGAATGGCCGCTGGTCAGCAGCAGTCAACTCAGCAAATCGTCCCCTTGAAATAACTTCCTTGTTGAAACCGATCCTTTCATAAAGTTTCCCCAAATTGAACTTACCTAAAACCAATACAGTGATTAAACATACAGCCTTGAAAAGTCAAACATGCTCAAAACCATCTTGGAACGTTCATTTTGTTCAAGCATTTCAAATTGAACATGTCAAAGAGAAAGTTCACAGGATGATGTAACTTTAAAAAGTGTAATTGACCTGTAACAACACCAATTGAACCAGTCAAAGTAAGGTTCTCCGAGAGTATAGTTTGTGCTGCCATGGCCATATAGTATCCTCCACTAGCTGCCACATCAACCATTGATGCAACTACAGGCTTAGATTCAGCCAGTAGTCTGATTTCCCTCCACATCCTACACAAAAAATAGTATTAAGCTAACCACATTAGAAATCAAATAGTCCAGCAACATTTTCTCTTGGATCCTCTTTCTTGTCCGAAAACACTCCTACTTTTAGTTTAAGAATAAGAATCTAAAGTTCCAATATATTATGCTTTTTTTCTGGTGACAATTAAGGAACACTTACAAGTCAGAAGCAGAGCATCACCTCCAGGGCTGTCAATGCGGATGATAACAGCCTTGTACCTTTTTGACTCTGAAAATAAATAACGCAAGTCCACAAACATAAAATAGCAACAACAAAATCCAAATACGAGCATAAAATTCTTATAGAAATACACTTTTTGAGCAAAAAGTGTTTTGAGCCAAGCCAAGCCAACCCACCTTACCCGTACAAACAAAATACCTGTTTTTAGCCTAAAATCATATTGCCCTGATGCCAAACCCACCCAAATTGCCAATTTGCCACCTCTAGTACTTTATTTTGCTCCTTCATGATATGCGCATCCAAGACCAGACTAACTATATATATTTTTTACGTACCTCGTACGCTGCGAATCTTCTCAATGAATTGCTCGGCAATAATGCCTGAACTAGGTGAACTAAATGGTCCCCGTACACGACTGATGCTACCGGAAGCTCTAATTACCGCTATTTTATCCTTGCCACCAGATAACCCCACAGTCCATTTCTTAACTTTTGAGTATTTCCTGGAAATAAAGGAGTCCATAAGTTATTTTGTACCAGCATTCAACAGAGATGATACAATAGCACTCTCAAGTCCCCTCTCCCGTCTTCCTTATTAGGTATATGGTGTCATAATATTGGTGTAAAGTATCAACTAATAAAAGAGAGCTCATTACTTGTAATCAACAATCGGGAGTTTTTTCTCTTCTGCAATGCCCAATTTTTTTTTCAACATTGATGTAACCTGAAAAGGTTACACATTACCGCAACATACATGAAATGGTAAATTTACCATAAAAGGAAACGAGAATGAGGTCTATAATGCACTAAAACTACCTTTGTAGTAGATGAAAGTGCAAACTACAATCATCAATAATCAAGCTTTTTAAACATTATGAACTCCTTATTCTATTAAATGTAAAATATTAGAAAAAAAAATGTCTTATTCCTGAAATAGAAAGTTGGTCATTTTTTTTCATGAGAATACCTCATCATCATATTTAATATCTGTAATCCATCCATCTTCTTTCAACTTATCTATTTGGTAAACTCCTTCATTGATAAAACTCTCGATTTCTTCCTTTTTCTTTCCTGTAAATGAAAAAAAAATCAGATTATTTACTATTTTACTTTGATATATCAAAATTAATAAAGAAATTACAAAGGAACTTTACCTTTGGCTTGAGAAATCTTATCAACCCAATTTCCATAGATATTATCAAGCAACGTATTAAGCACCTCACGATTTTCTTCAGATATATTCTTGCGAGTTAACTGATCACCAGCACTCTTATATTTACCAATCCTCTGCACTTGTGGTTCCACACCGACTTTCTCAAGTACACCTTTATGCACAGAACTCTGGTTAGATTTAGAGCATGAACTTGAGCTGAAACGCAATACGTTGACTAACCTCCAAGAAATTGCAGTTGAGCAGTTAATCCGTATAATGAAAAATACGCACTTGGAGGGGCGTATAATTCTTCACAGGCACAACCAAGATAATATTCCTTTTCACCCCATTGAGGTGCATATCCAATAATAAACTTTCCTGAATTGAATTATAACAATATAAGATGTATTAAACTCACATAACATCATGTAATGTGATTAACAATTCTATAAAATATAATGACAAAACTACCTGACTTCCTAAAATCCAATATGTGTCTTCGAATCTCTTCAATCTTAGCCCACCCACAGTTCAGGGTTTCGATATGAAGATAAACACCAGATATACGAGGATCATATGCTGCCTTTATCAAGTTTTCACAGATTTGAGGCAGGGATAACCCTGAAGAGAATCGAGTCTTCACTTGATCTGATATCTGTAATTCGCAATCATCCAAGATTCAATTTCAACACATATAACTAATAACAATATAGATTCATACTTAAATGACTGCATAAATCATAACTATTAAAACTGAAAACCTATAGGTCATTCATGTAGATCACACCAGATAACTGTTTCATCCTTTGCTGTTATATAAAAAAATCCAAAAAAAAGTGTTCGAATAAACGCCTCTTGCATAAGATACCAAACGAACATATCTACAAACAGATAAACCAGGAACCTATTAACCTATTGTAAATTGAGAGTGTGTACAACAGTGTTACATTTACATATATAGCAAATAATGTTACACTCGAATATCTTCTATACAGGATAAGTATATAACTAGTCTAATATACACTATCTCAAATACAAACAGATGAATTAAAAATATATAAGAAAACTGTATTGAATCATCAATGGAACAAGAAGTATTATGCAAACCTGTCCACGCAATTTCAAATTGAGAACACTGCCTTTACGAACACGTTGCCACGGATAAGCAATTAGCATCCGTAGCTTCACCACGAAGCTTTTCCAGGCGCCTGGCGATTCAAATTCAAATTCACCACTAGGATACTCACCATCGCCTCTCAAACTGCCATTACTATCCAATTCATCCTTTAACACGGTCCTATCCTCCTGATTTTCCGACGAAACGTCGTCGCTTTTGGTATCCGATGAGGAATCAACGGCTCGGATGCAAATGGAGCGGTGAGGTTTAGGAAGATGACGGTGGTAAGTGGAAGTGAAATGCGGAGGGGAGAAGGAAGACGGAGGTAGGTAAAGAGGATAGCGGGATTTGGTGAGGATAGCGGCGGAGATGTGGACGGTGGTGGTGAGAAACCTAGACATCCGGTGGTGGCGGAGATAATCGCCGGGAGAATTAGATAGGAGAAAGTCGGGATTGGAAATACGCCACGTCGGCTTAATAAATTCTTATAAATTTCTTTGGTCAAATATTTTTTTGTAATAATATCTTGTAGGATCCTTTTTAATTCACATTTCACTTTAAATACTTCTCGAAAATTCAGTCGATATTAATTTGTTTAACTAGAGTAATGATACGGGGTTGGTAATGGTATCGTGTTGGTACGGTATCAATACTCAATTTAACAATTAAAATGGTTAACTACAGTAATGATATAACAATTAAAAAGAATACGGAAAAAAATAAAGTTTTAATATGCTTAAAAGGATACAGACATATTTACATCAATCATAAACCAAAAAACCATACGTGTTTTGTATCGATAAAAAATCATAAAAACAAATATTATTAACGGGTTCGATAAGACAGGCACCAGTACCGATGTTCTGTGGTAAAATTAATTTGGTTATTCACGTCACCGGTATAGTGTATTGTTTACGATATAAGAAAACACTATATTTTGTATACAACGTTGTTTTCAATATTGTTAGGCCGGAATTTATTTATTACTTTATTTGTCATCAAATATAAATTTAATAATAGTAGTAGTAATTGTTTTACAAAATAAAACATTAATGTTTATTCTTGCTATTCTTATTCTTACTGAATCATGTAAACAGTCGTATATACATAAATCAAATCGTGAGAAAAAAAAAATAAGAAAGCGGATCCAGGAATTTTTTTCTAAGGGTTCACTTTTTTAACTGTTCCAATATAATACGTCCAAACATAAGAAATATGAACGATTCGACGATTCAGGTCAGGTAAAGTTCATAACATAATAAAGATACGATACAATAATGAAAAAAATATCGTCATGATAAATTTAGAAACACAAAACATAAATAAGATAGTGTTTACGAATAAAATAAAAAGCATACCTAAAGTTGTTCCCTACGAGGTTTCATCTTTTGAAAACGTTGCATTACATTCTCGATTGAAACTTGTTGTAAGAACTCTCTTTCAACGTAGCAAATGCAAGAATAGTTCATGTATCCATCACCTATCCTATTACGTAATTGCGTCTTTACATGCTTCATTGAAAAAAAAAACTTCTTTCAACGCTTGCCCTTGCAACCGGTAAAACTAGTGACAACTTCATTAATCAATAAACCAATTGATAATCAATGTGTTTTCTTGTTTCCCCCAACTTTTTGGCAAGATCACTTATCCAATTCAAGTTGTTAAACCGACAATCTTTTTCACATTACGAATGTATATGAGAGCAAGATTTGAGAGGATTGTGGAGTCAAAAGATTCTGAAGCATTTTACATGATGAATCCTGATAGCAGTGGAGGATCAGAACTAAGAATTTATCTTATTAGAGTTTGAGATTTGGATATTTAAATCTCAAGTTTATGTAAGTCTTGGGCTTTCAGATATATCATATATCATCAAGATTTGGTACTTCATGTAGTTTTCTTAATTTTTGGATAATATATGTATCCAAATTCTAGAAGTTAAATATATACACCTCATATTTGAAAAAAAAAAGATTTATTTTGGATGTTTATGTAGTGGTTTCTATTGTTATATTACTTTTTGCCAAAATATGAAAGTTAGAATATTTTCAACTACAAACGAAAAACTCCAAAGTGGGTAATTAATCAAGATCCAATTTCACATTAAGAATATCGATATGTTATGATCAGTGTTTGCAGTGCATGGTAAATGTTCATATTCAAGTGTTTACAGTTTAAGCTGAAGTCATTGACAAAAAAAATGCAAAAAACGGACCTTACCAGACTCGAACACAGGATCTGATGTTTAATATGCGCGAATACTTTCCAGTGGACTATCTTCGGATTTCTTCATAAGGTTCCCTCACAAAATTTTAAAGGGTTCCTTCAGAAGTCTTTATATAAATTAACACTATAAAATACGAATCGAACAGGTTCCTAGGAACCCCCGAGTTAGCTATAAATTCGCCCTTGAAATGGGGAGGATAACTCGAACTCGGGTCCTTGGCGAAGGAGACCGTAAACAACTGTATACAACATAAAATGAAATCATGAAAACCCAAAAAAAATAGTACACGTGTCTGACTTAAAGAAACCAACTGTTGAATTCTGAAAAGAACTATTGATGTTGAAAGCCAAAATTCGAGATCTAACCAACATTTTAAAGAAGAATAAAAGTTGACTTTGCAAAGATATAAACTACTACCTCTTCCCAA
The DNA here is from genome assembly GCA_947069175.1 of Scalesia atractyloides. NCBI lineage: Eukaryota > Viridiplantae > Streptophyta > Magnoliopsida > Asterales > Asteraceae > Scalesia > Scalesia atractyloides. The sequence goes on from CAMTDV010000029.1 coordinate 14,460,890, forward strand.
GTATAGCCCATTTGAATAGACACTGCTGATCTAAAGAGATGCTATACAATGTGAAAGAGTAATCTAGAAGAGCTGGATAGTGAAACTGCTGGTAAGTAATTAACCAGCACACAACCAGCAATTGTGTCTTTTCCAGTTTTTTTTCTTTTATCCAGAAGTTTGTATATTCCTCTATAGTTCCGTTAATTGTTGGGAATCAATTTTGTTAGCCTAGTTAGGTATCACTATCAGGGTGACATCACCTGTTGTTCTCATTTGTGCATAAATAGATTGTTCTCTGTGTAGAACAATCTGTGTGACAACCTGGAAATTTCTCATACTTTTGCGCACTATTGTTAACTAAGTCCTTGTGCATGGCACTTGGGAATCTTGGTGCATGGCACTTGGGAACTTCTCGTAACGTTGCGTACCATCATTAACGAACTAACTCTTTGTGCGTGGCACTCTAAACATGTACGCTACATTCTAAACCGCGTTTACTCAATTTTCGGGACGAAAATTCTTTCAATATGGGGATAATGTGACATCCCGGGTTTTTCGGACAACTTAAACGCAATACTTGTCAGTGAATGCTATGTATTAAACATGTACGAGTTAATGAATACGTGATGTGTGATTACGTGAATTGTTTTAGTTACAAAATATATGTATATATAATAAATATGTGCACGAACCGAACCGCGACACGAACCAACTTTGATTCCTTGTGACTCTAGGAATTAACCAAGTTTAGAACTCAAACCATTCTCGGCCGTGTGCAACCCAAACCGCAAACCCAAACCGAGATCAAGCCCAAAACCGCAAGATCAAACCCAAACCAAACCAACCCAAGTCCCTCGGCCACAAGCTCAAGCCTAACCGTAACCCTCATCTCTTTTGCGCTATATATACACACACCCATGCATGCTTTTTCACAACTCCAAAACCCTAACAAGCAAAACAGCCGTCGGCTGCCTTCTCTTGCTCCATTGATCGCGAACAGCCGATCGTTCATTCCATTCAACCGCAAACAGCCCTTGTTCACCTCCATTCAGTCGCAAGATCAACCATTGTTCACCTCTATTCGATCACAAAACAGCCTCCTTGCACTCCCTGTTGATCACGAGCAGCCTCCCTTTTTCAGTCCTTTCAGCCTCGGTCGCGATTTTGCTGGAACAGCCGGATCATCTTTGTCCAAGTCTCGGCTTGTTTACCTAGTTATTCAAGGTTAGGGTTATCTTTGATTACGAGATCATGTTCGGATATATATGCTTGAATGAAGTGATTGGTTTGTTTTCGGAGTATATGTGTTGAATGTAGTCGGCTGATTTGATCATTGTTTATATGCATGATTGTTTTCGGAACTTGTAAGTTGCGAGTATGTTTGTTTGTAAAAACTAGAAGTATGAACTAGGGTTTGCATGGATATGTTATTAGTATTGATCTATGATTAGAAATCGGTTCTTGATCGCCTAGGTTAATCGTATGAACGGCTGATGCGAGTCTATGATAATGATATGCTGAAACAGTTGCTGAGTAATAGTTACAGCCGACTTCATCTGGCTGTAACTCGGTCGTTAGTTGTCGAAAAACGGATTTTCTGATGTCTAGAACGTAGAGATTTGAATAAGGAATCTAATGGCGCTGGATTCATAATTTTCTGAAGTCATTTGATATTTTTAAAGGGCCAAATAAGTTCAATAACTAAAGCTGTGAAAATCCTGAAATTTTGTTGGTTGTTTATCGAGTTGGATTTTAAAATCAGTAGGGAGTCGAGTCATGAATTTTGTACAGAACTAGGTATGGAAATTTCCGGGCAACTCCAACTGGAATTTTGTTAATTGGACGATCAGTGATTTTTAAATAAATTCTTCCGTGGACTGCAGTCAGAAGGCGACAAATCTGACTGCAGCCTAGTATATTAATATTTATGGTTAATTGGTAAAGATTTAGGACTTGGAAAATTTATATAAATTTCTATAGTATAAATGTCACCTACTGTAAAAATATTGGAATTTTTGGAATGTTGGAACTATTTTATAAAAATCCTAGAAAACAGCTGAATTATGAGTGTTAAGCTGAAATTTGATAACTTGTGATTGTGTGCACCAAGGTATTGCATGGATTGGATTATGTTCATGATAAATTGTTTGATTACTATGATCACATGAGGATACTTGCATGCATGTTTGAGTGTTATATATGTTGTTTGTGTGTATCACTTTGTGCGTAAATTACGTGTAGAATTTGTGTTGGTGTTCACACACTGACTTGGAATTAATTGGTTTGTTAGGACGCAACTAGCGGTCCCATCTCTTATAACTTCTTTGCTACACTAACCGAGCAAATAAAGGTGAGTTCACGGCCCCTAACTTTATCCGGTTTTTAAACAACAGGGGGAGAAACATGTATACACTCTCAAACTCAATCTCTTTACGTTATACGAATTTAACGTCACATAACTATTCGATAACTAAGTTAATGTTAATGTAATGTTATGGTCACTAAGCAGCTTTATCACTTAAGTCCTCGTCAATCTCTCGGATCGTTAGTATTGGGTTTAATAGCGGGGGAATTATAAGTAGTACTACTTGGCCCGACAAGCCCCATCCGAGCTAGTCGCGCTAGCCGACCGGGTATGGTCAACGGGTGAATAATTTGGCCTAACTTCGCCATGGTCAGTGATAGGCCTGGCAACACGGAGGCACAACAGTCAGCTTCGATCGCGAACTCTTACGTGACATAACTTTAGGCTAGCTACCTATATATGTTAACATTGAACTTAATTACGAAACAACTATATTATCCCGGGTTGAGGATAATGGAAACAACAACTTATTATTCCTGGATGGAATAATGGAAACAACAACTATATTATCCTGGGTTGAGGATAATGGAAGCAACAACTTATTATTCCGGGATTGGAATAATGGAACCAACACGTTATACCGGGTTAGGGATAACGGGGAAAACAAACTATAACCAAACAAACGAATTTATGAAAACCTATGAACTCACTCATCTTTAATGTTGACACTTGTTTCTTTACATGTTTCTCAGGACGCTAGGAGCTCTAGGTGCACGCACATGCATTGAACAAGACATCTTTTATCGAGTCTTATTTATAAATATTGTTTTGGGGTTTTTCATTTGTTTTGGCGTTTGTGTTGGCGCCCGCTTCACTACTTATTTATGCTTCCGCTCAAACTTTAAAAACTGATGCTTCTGCTAATATTGGTAACTAATCAAGACAATATAAAATCTACGACAAATGATTTTTGAAAACGTATTATCAAATCATATAGAGTCGTTCGACGTACTAGTGTTTCAGATTCTGGTTTGTTCACACGCCTCGCGGTAAAACTCCGCAAGTGGAAATTGAGGGTGTGACAGATTGGTATCAGAGCCACTAGCTATAGAGAACCAGGTTTGCATTAGAAGTAGACCTAAACTATAGCTGATTTCACGACACTAGACTTAGTTTGGCACCGAACTATTATATCTTGTTACGCAATGTACCACAACTGTGTTATGTAGATTATGCCTTCATAATAAGAAATGAAAACAACTCGTAACTAACTACACGACCTAACAGGCAATGTCATCATCCTCATCGTCATCATCATCATCCGACAGACCTACGCCACCAAGAGCGCCAGGAAAGGCACCTATGGTGGAACCCTTACCATCTTATGGCGTGGAGACACGCTCAGCTGCGAGGAAAAGGCTCGCTCTGGGGGAGGAGTCGTCATCACGCCCAACCATTGCTGTGCCGGTTGAACCGGTTAATCCTGTAGAAGTAGGAATTGACCTACTTAGAATCATATTACATAAACAACAAGCACAGATAGAAAGAATGCAGGAAACCATCCTAGCACAAGGATGGATGATCCGCCAGCTGACTGGTAAAACCGACTCGCTCGAGGAAGAGCATCACACGAGTAAGATAGCTCGTAACACCATAGCCAGAGATCTGCGTGCTGAGCAGATAAGAGCCGACTGGCTTGAGGACAGAGTCCTGGAAAATAGTTGGAACATTCAGGAACTGCAAAACCAAGCACTTGCACCAGCACCGGCCCCTCCAGTGCCGGTAGAGGAGGATCCGGAAGAGGATCCAGAGGAGGACCCTGAGGAGGATCCAGAGGAGGATCCGGAGGAGGACCCAGCTGTAGAAGCTGGAAATGCCGCGCAGGACGACGGCAACGACAGTGACTTGGGGGATGGAGACGTAGACGACTGACACGTCTCGCTTATTTTATTTGTTTTCCTTCAGTTTATTTATTTTCCTACTTGTGTTTAAACTTGAGACTTTATAGTGAATTCACATGTTTGATTTGCACTTTTGCAAGACGTTGAAATTTTAGTTAATCAAGTATTTCTTTTGACTATTTAACATATTGAGTTGACGTAACTTGATAATTATTAAAGTACGAAGTAGGATAACTATATTGGATATATAGACTTATCGGAGTGTGTTTGTGTTGTGTTTCGAAGATCTAAATGGCAACTGGACGACGTGGAAACCTTAACTTAACGCCCAAAGAGCTAGCTGCCATGATTCAAGAGCACGTGAACGCAGCTTTAGCGGGTGTTCAGAACCAACCGGCAGGTAACCATTATTAAATTTTCGTGTGAAAATCTAATAGTGAGGCTAGTAAAAAAAAATTCCTTGCTGACTTCCTGTTCTCTGTCAGCAGGAGGGGGCTTTAACCCCTACAAGATGCTCCTCGACGCGAAACCAAGCAAATTCTCGGGGGCGGAAGGACCCATTGGACTGGTCCGCTGGATCGAAAAATCTGAATCCGTATTTGAAATGTGCAACTGCCTAGAGGCCAACAAGGTCAAATACGCAGCCTCAACACTGGAAGATGGGGCACTGACATGGTGGAATGCACAAGTCCAAACACGTGGACTTATTGCTGCCAATGCAATGGCCTGGGCCGAGTTCAAGGCCCTAATCAAAGAGGAGTACTGTCCACGAGACAGAGTGCAACAGTTAGAGCAAGCCTTATGGAACCACAAGATGGTGGGATCGGAAATTGAAGCTTACACCGCAAAACATCATGACTTGGTATTTCTGTGTCCCGATTTGGCCAACACTGTGGAGAAAAGACTCGAGTTCTATCTTGGGGGTCTGGTTCTGGAAATACAGGGTATGGTAATGGCTAGTAACCCTGTAACTGAACATCAAGCAATCCGATTGGCTCACAAACTCACCGATAAGGCGGTGGAACAAAAGAAGCTGCCAGCACGGGGTACAACTGAAGTTGCCCCGGATAACAAAAGAAAGTTTGAAGACTCAACTATTCGACAGTCTTCGTCATCTCATCCGCAGCAGGGGAACCAGAAACGGTTCAATCATTACGACAGCCACCGGGGTCACCAAAATCAGCCTGCCAACAACAACAACAACCAGAACGCAAGCGGCTATGCAGGTCGAAAGTCGCAGTGCAACCGCTGTAATCTCCATCATAACGGCCCTTGTGCCAGAAATCGCTGCCAACGATGTAGCAAGATGGGACATGCGGCAAAGGATTGTCGTGGGGAAATCATGTCCCGACAGAATCAAAACCAACCCCAGGGTCAGCAGCAGGGTATTAACCGGGGATGCTATCAGTGTGGTAGTACTGCCCACTTCAGAAGAGACTGCCCACAGTTGCGTAACAACAACAATAATGGCGGAAACAACCACAACCACAACAACCACAACAACCACAACAACCACAACAACAATAACAACAACAACAATAATGGGAACGGTGGCACCGGAGGTGCCAAAGGTCGCGCATTTACATTGGGCCGCGGAGAGGCCAGAAACGACACGAACGTGGTCACCGGTAAGTTTCCCCTTAATGAACATTTTGCTTCTGTGCTTTTTGATACGGGTGCGGATAGGAGCTTTATATCTGAGTCTTTAAGGAAGAACCTAAATCTCACGCCTAAACCATTAGAGACCCCTTATGTTATAGAATTAGCCGATGGTAATTCTGTAGATGTGACCCATATAGTATCCGGCTGTCAACTCAAACTCGCGGGTCACACTTTTACCATTGATCTGATGACAACTACCCTGGGTAGTTTTGACGTGGTAGTCGGAATGGACTGGCTATCCGACGTCCGGGCTGAAGTTCTCTGCTTCGAAAAATCTATCCGTATTCCGCTCTCTAACGACGAAATCCTGACGGTACAAGGCGATAAGGCAAGCGCCGTCACCAACATCATCTCATACATGCAAGCGCAGAAGTATCTTCGGAGAAAGAACTCCTTCGCTTTACTCGCACTGATTACCGAACAGCCTAAGGACGAGAAACGCATAGAAGACATCCCTGTCGTCCGTGAATTTTCCGATGTATTCCCAGAAGAACTACCTGGTCTTCCACCCCATCGACAATTGGAGTTTGAAATCGAATTGGCGAACAATGCGACTCCTATCGCCAAGGCTCCATACCGCCTAGCTCCAGCCGAGCTGCAGGAGCTGTCTACCCAACTTCAGGAGCTATTAGAAAAAGGATTTATCCGACCAAGCATTTCGCCATGGGGAGCTCCAGTCCTGTTTGTCAAGAAGAAGGACGGGACTTTCCGCATGTGCATCGACTACAGGGAACTCAACAAGGTTACTGTCAAGAACCGATACCCGTTACCTCGCATCGACGATCTCTTCGACCAACTTCAAGGGTCAAGCTACTACTCCAAGATTGATTTACGGTCTGGTTACCATCAGCTACGCGTCAGGGAGGAGGATATCGCCAAGACGGCATTTCGCACTCGGTATGGCCATTACGAGTTCTTGGTCATGCCCTTCGGTCTCACCAACGCACCAGCGGCGTTCATGGACCTCATGAACCGCGTGTGTAAACCATACCTCGACAAGTTTGTCATTGTGTTCATCGATGACATACTCATCTACTCCAAAAGTGAAGAAGAACATGCTGAACATCTACGATTACTGCTAGGATTACTCCAACAGGAAAAGCTATATGCCAAGCTTTCGAAGTGTGATTTCTGGATTCGGGAAGTTCAGTTTCTCGGGCATATCGTGAATGAAAGGGGTATCCACGTAGACCCTGCCAAGATTGAAGCCATCAAAAACTGGGAAGCACCTAAGACACCGACGGAGATCCGCCAATTTTTGGGATTGGCTGGTTACTACAGACGTTTCATCGAGGGGTTTTCAAAGATCGCACAACCGCTTACTACCCTCACCCAGAAAGGCATCAAGTATGCTTGGGGTGACAAGCAAGAAGCAGCATTTCAATTGCTGAAACAGAAACTTTGCAGTGCACCCATTCTGTCCTTGCCGGAAGGGACAGATGACTTTGTAGTGTATTATGATGCTTCCATTCAGGGATTGGGATGCGTACTCATGCAACGCGATAAGTTCATCGCGTATGCGTCGCGACAACTGAAGGTTCACGAGAAAAACTACACGACGCATGACCTGGAATTGGGAGCAGTAGTGTTTGCACTTAAGATTTGGAGACACTACCTCTATGGAACGAAGTGCACAATCTTTACAGACCACAAGAGCCTCCAACACATCTTTGATCAGAAGGAGTTGAACATACGACAGCGTCGCTGGGTCGAACTCTTGAACGATTATGAGTGTGCCATTCGGTATCACACGGGTAAAGCTAACGTGGTAGCTGATGCCCTCAGTAGGAAGGAACACTTGAAACCACGTCGTGTACGAGCATTACAACTCACTATTCATTCGGGGCTACCCGAACAAATACGCGACGCCCAGTTAGAAGCAGTTAAGGAGGAAAACATCAAGGCCGAATCGGTGGGAAAAATGGAACGCGATTGGGAAGTAAAACCCAATGGAGCCCGGTATTTCATGAATCGCATATGGGTACCTCTCTACGGAAACCTCAGAGAGCTAGTCATGGACGAAGCTCACAAATCCCGATACTCTGTCCATCCGGGTTCGGATAAGATGTATCAAGACCTTAAAGCTGCATATTGGTGGCCCAACATGAAAGCCTATATAGCCGCCTACGTGAGTAAATGTTTGACTTGTGCAAAAGTCAAGGTGGAGTATCAAAAGCCATCGGGGCTACTCCAACAACCTGAGATCCCAGTGTGGAAATGGGATCAGATCTCAATGGATTTCATCACTAAACTCCCGCGAACCTTGGGTGGTTGCGATACCATCTGGGTGATCGTGGATCGTTTAACTAAGTCCGCACACTTCCTAGCTATTAAAGAAACAGATAAGATGGAGAAGTTGACTTGCATCTACATTAAGGAAGTAGTTTCTCGGCACGGAGTGCCAACGTCCATCATCTCAGACAGAGATGCTCGCTTCACGTCAAACTTCTGGCAGTCACTCCAGAAAGCGTTGGGAACACGCTTAGATATGAGCACAGCCTATCACCCTCAGACTGATGGTCAAAGTGAAAGGACCATACAAACCTTGGAAGACATGCTTAGGGCATGCGTAGTAGACTTCGGAAATAGTTGGGAAATCCACCTGCCTCTAGTAGAATTCTCATATAACAATAGTTATCATACGAGTATTTCGGCAGCACCGTTTGAGGCATTATACGGTCGTAAATGTAGATCACCGGTCTGCTGGGCAGAAGTCGGTGACAGTCAACTCACAGGCCCTGAGTTAATACTTGAGGCTACTAAAAAGATTGTACAAATCAGAAACCGCATGGCGGCGGCACGAGATCGACAGAAAAGCTACGCTGATCAACGTCGCAAACCGCTCGAATTTCAAGTAGGCGACCGCGTCCTACTAAAGGTGTCACCCTGGAAGGGTGTAATCCGCTTTGGAAAACGGGGCAAACTAAACCCACGATACGTAGGCCCGTTTGTAATCTTGAAACGTATTGGACCCGTAGCTTATCAATTAGACCTTCCTGCCGAACTCAGTGGAGTTCATAACGTATTTCACGTGTCAAATCTGAAGAAGTGTCTATCAAATGAAACTCTAGTCATTCCATTGGATGAGATCCAAGTGGATGAACAACTACACTTCGTGGAACAGCCTATCAAGATCATGGATCGTGAGATCAAGACTCGAAGGCACAGCAAGATTCCGATCGTTAAGGTTCGTTGGGACTCTAAGCGTGGACCGGAGTTCACGTGGGAAAGAGAGGATCAAATGAAAAGCAAATACCCACACCTCTTCGCAACTGAGCAGCAAACTAACGATACCAGTAACTAAATTTTCGGGACGAAAATTCTTTCAACATGGGGATGATGTGACAACCTGGAAATTTCTCATACTTTTGCGCACTATTGTTAACTAAGTCCTTGTGCATGGCACTTGGGAATCTTGGTGCATGGCACTTGGGAACTTCTCGTAACGTTGCGTACCATCATTAACGAACTAACTCTTTGTGCGTGGCACTCTAAACATGTACGCTACATTCTAAACCGCGTTTACTCAATTTTCGGGACGAAAATTCTTTCAACATGGGGATAATGTGACATCCCGGGTTTTTCGGACAACTTAAACGCAATACTTGTCGAGTGAATGCTATGTATTAAACATGTACGAGTTAATGAATACGTGATGTGTGATTACGTGAATTGTTTTAGTTACAAAATATATGTATATATAATAAATATGTGCACGAACCGAACCGCGACACGAACCAACTTTGATTCCTTGTGACTCTAGGAATTAACCAAGTTTAGAACTCAAACCATTCTCGGCCGTGTGCAACCCAAACCGCAAACCTAAACCGAGATCAAGCCCAAAACCGCAAGATCAAACCCAAACCAAACCAACCCAAGTCCCTCGGCCACAAGCTCAAGACTAACCGTAACCCTCATCTCTTTTGCGCTATATATACACACACCCATGCATGCTTTTTCACAACTCCAAAACCCTAACAAGCAAAACAGCCGTCGGCTGCCTTCTCTTGCTCCATTGATCGCGAACAGTCGATCGTTCATTCCATTCAACCGCAAACAGCCCTTGTTCACCTCCATTCAGTCGCAAGATCAACCATTGTTCACCTCTATTCGATCACAAAACAGCCTCCTTGCACTCCCTGTTGATCACGAGCAGCCTCCCTTTTCAGTCCCTTTCAGCCTCGGTCGCGATTTTGCTGGAACAGCCGGATCATTTTTGTCCAAGTCTCGGCTTGTTTACCTAGTTATTCAAGGTTAGGGTTATCTTTTATTACGAGATCATGTTCGGATATATATGCTTGAATGAAGTGATTGGTTTGTTTTCGGATTATATGTGTTGAATGTAGTCGGCTGATTTGATCGTTGTTTATATGCATGATTGTTTTCGGAACTTGTAAGTTGCGAGTATGTTTGTTTGTAAAAACTAGAAGTATGAACTAGGGTTTGCATGGATATGTTATTAGTATTGATCTATGATTAGAAATCAGTTCTTGATCGCTAGGTTAATCGTATGAACGGCTGATGCGAGTCTATGATAATGATATGCTGAAACAGTTGCTGAGTAATAGTTACAGCCGACTTCATCTGGCTGTAACTCGGTTGTTAGTTGTCGAAAAAACGGATTTTCTGATGTCTAGAACGTAGAGATTTGAATAAGGAATCTAATGGCGCTGGATTCATAATTTTCTGAAGTCATTTGATATTTTTAAAGGGCCAAATAAGTTCAATAACTAAAGCTGTGAAAATCCTGAAATTTTGTTGGTTGTTTATCGAGTTGGATTTTAAAATCAGTAGGGAGTCGAGTCATGAATTTTGTACAGCAACTAGGTATGGAAATTTCCGGGCAACTCCAACTGGAATTTTGTTAATTGGACGATCATTGATTTTTAAATAAATTCTTCCGTGGACTGCAGTCAGAAGGCGACAAATCTGACTGCAGCCTAGTATATTAATATTTATGGTTAATTGGTAAAGATTTAGGACTTGGAAAATTTATATAAATTTCTATAGTATAAATGTCACCTACTGTAAAAATATTGGAATTTTTGGAATGTTGGAACTATTTTATAAAAATCCTAGAAAACAGCTGAATTATGAGTGTTAAGCTGAAATTTGATAACTTGTGATTGTGTGCACCAAGGTATTGCATGGATTGGATTATGTTCATGATAAATTGTTTGATTACTATGATCACATGATGATACTTGCATGCATGTTTGAGTGTTATATATGTTGTTTGTGTGTATCACTTTGTGCGTAAATTACGTGTAGAATTTGTATTGGTGTTCACACACTGACTTGGAATTAATTGGTTTGTTAGGACGCAACTAGCGGTCCCATCTCTTATAACTTCTTTGCTACACTAACCGAGCAAATAAAGGTGAGTTCACGGCCCCTAACTTTATCCGGTTTTTAAACAACAGGGGGAGAAACATGTATACACTCTCAAACTCAATCTCTTTACGTTATACGAATTTAACGTCACATAACTATTCGATAACTAAGTTAATGTTAATGTAATGTTATGGTCACTAAGCAGCTTTATCACTTAAGTCCTCGTCAATCTCTCGGATCGTTAGTATTGGGTTTAATAGCGGGGGAATTATAAGTAGTACTACTGGGCCCGACAAGCCCCATCCGAGCTAGTCGCGCTAGCCGACCGGGTATGGTCAACGGGTGAATAATTTGGCCTAACTTCGCCATGGTCAGTGATAGGCCTGGCAACACGGAGGCACAACAGTCAGCTTCGATCGCGAACTCTTACGTGACATAACTTTAGGCTAGCTACCTATATATGTTAACATTGAACTTAATTACGAAACAACTATATTATCCCGGGTTGAGGATAATGGAAGCAACAACTTATTATTCCTGGATGGAATAATGGAAACAACAACTATATTATCCTGGGTTGAGGATAATGGAAGCAACAACTTATTATTCCGGGATTGGAATAATGGAACCAACACGTTATACTGGGTTAGGGATAACGGGGAAAACAAACTATAACCGAACAAACGAATTTATGAAAACCTGTGAACTCACTCATCTTTAATGTTGACACTTGTTTCTTTACATGTTTCTCAGGACGCTAGGAGCTCTAGGTGCACGCACATGCATTGAACAAGACATCTTTTATCGAGTCTTATTATAAATATTGTTTTGGGGTTTTTCATTTGTTTTGGCGTTTGTGTTGGCGCCCGCTTCACTACTTATTTATGCTTCCGCTCAAACTTTAAAAACTGATGCTTCTGCTAAATATTGGTAACTAATCAAGACAATATAAAATCTACGACAAATGATTTTTGAAAACGTATTATCAAATCATATAGAGTCGTTCGACGTACTAGTGTTTCAGATTCTGGTTTGTTCACACGCCTCGCGGTAAAACTCCGCAAGTGGAAATTGAGGGTGTGACAATCTGTCACTTTGAACAATTCACGGAGAGTACTATTTTAGTGAGAGAAAGAGAATGAGAGCACTGGTAAGGGGGAGTTATTCTATTTGTACTTTGTAATGTCAATTTTATGAGTAGAATCTGTGATGACTTCACCTTTATCATTGAGTTGTTTTGTGTAAATTGATCTAATTAATACATTGCAAAAACTCATTTACGGTTTGATTGATTCATAAAAAAAACACACAAATAGACCTTTAGATCCTAATAATTGGTATCAGAGCTCGATTTCTAAATTTGATTTCACAATCAATTTGGAACAAAAATTCTAAGCTCAATTATTGATATACAATATGTTTTTGGTTCAAATTTATGAGAAATTGTCACTCAGCTATTAATAGCTTATTTGTGCTCTGTTTTTTGAGATTTACATAAAACTCAGTAAACATGTCAATTCCTCAGGATCCACACAACACTGGATCATCAACAAAATCTCAGATGCTTGTTCCCATGAATACAATATATGGCAATGTTAGATGAGTCATTTTTTGTCACATCACAACACTGGATATTAGAGATCTGTGACGTGTGGACCTTATGTTCCAACTCCACCTGACACAAAGAGACCAAATGTGCAAGGGACTAAGGATCATATAAATACTCTGAATAAGATTTCAAGAAGTTTTAACTCGATGCCAAAACATTCACAATGCTTGCTATGGCTTTACCAAACGAGATATATGTTAGATTGTTACACTGTTCTAATGCAAAAGAATTATGAGATGCCTTTAAGGAGCAATTTGGGGGGATAAGTGAAGTGGTTGAAAATTACAAGGAGATTTTGAATCAACAATATGGGATATTTGGTCATGTTAACGGAGAATCATTAACTTAATGGTTTGAGAAGTTTAATTGTCTAATCAATGAGTTAAAATTGGTTGAACAAACATACACTAATAGTGCATTCGACCATAGATTTTTCAAATCTTTGCCTATGAAATGATACACTTATGCAATAATCATGAGAACAAGAATTTATCCTTAATCCAACTTCATAGTAAACTCCTCACTTTTGAGACAGAAATCAACCAGAAAAAGAAATTGCAAGCCTCTAGTAAACCTACTTATGATTACACTTTTGACACAACACTTCTAAGTTCATCTTGTCAAAAGAGTGATCAGAGTTATGATCATTACATGACATAACCATTGAATTCAATTCTCAAACTCACTCACCAAAGTAAGAGTGAGCAAGTTTAGGTCCGAACAGAAAATAACTGAGAACTGAACCGAAAATACACCCAACCCGACCCGGACCCGAACCAAGTACCTAGGTATTTAGATCGGTTCCAGTTTTTCATATAAAATCGGGTCTGGTTGATTCTTGGTTCTTGGTTCTTTTCATGGTGAAACCCGACTTGGACCTATGGACCGAACTAAAGTGCTACTTAAAAAAGATTGTTAGTAGCGATTGGGGCTTGAATCTCTAAATTATAAAACATACAACGGCTACATGATGTGTCCACATATACATTCGTATAGATAAAGAAACAATCTGCATTGAATTTGCAGTCAACTTCTTGGTGAGCAAAGAGATCAATCATGGATAATAGCAATTAGATTGAAGCATAAACACCCCCATCAAGCATGAAATAGTTGCAAATTCATATCAATTATTACAGAACTACTTAATATATAGCAAACATATTATACTTGCATGATCAAATCAGACTTGACTATGAATAACATTAGAATGAAAATTAATCAAGAAATAACTCACTACCATTAATGAATTGAAATAGAAACATGGAGTGAAATGTATATAAGGCTGAAATCAAGGAGAATGTTGTGTTTCTTCATCATCGGATGGTTTGTGAATGTACAGTAGCCTTCCCAAGTTCATAACAAAACATGCTGAAAAATGAAATATGTCGGGTCGGTTATTATACTTAGTACCCGACAAACACGATTACATAAAAAACCTACTTAGTACCCGACAAACACGATTACATAAAAAACCCGGAACCGACCCAATATTTTGGGTAGTGAATCGGTTATGTATTTTATGTTTGATCAGTTCTCGGGTCGGGTCGAGTAATGGTTGGATCAAGTCGGGTTTTGCTTTTTCTCATCCCTACACCTAAGTATGGCCTTCATTGTGAATGATGATGATGATGGTTAAATGTTTGATAATTTGTCATGTATGTATGATGACCTACAAAACATATATCCTATTGATTTAGAGGATATGGATATTTTGCATTAGTTAGCACTGTTGAGTATGAGAACAACCAAGTTTTATAAGAAAACAACTAGAAAATTTTCAAGATTCCATGGTAGAGCTAAAGTTGGGCTAGACAAGTCTAAATGCATTGTTATAAATGTAATAGGTCAGATCATTTTGCTAGAGAGTGTAGAAGTTCAAGGTCAAGTTTTGCACCAATGATTACTTACCCTAATCAGAAACAAACCTTCAATACTCACACACACCCCGACACTACTACAACCAAACTCAAAGTCCAAACACTCATTCCATGACTCACTTTGTTCAAACTCCAGTTTGAATGCTTGTTCAATCAAAATCTTTTCCACAAGTTATTATTCTCTAAACCAATCCCAATCCCTCAACCAGCAGCTAACCAACAACATAGTTTCTTCAAATAAGGCTATGTTGATTGGAGTAGCATGCCTAAATATCTAACCGATAAGAACTTCGCCTTGATGGCCTTTGTGACTCCAGTTAAGGGATTAAGTGAAGAGAAAACTTTTGGTACACTAGAAGTTGATGAAACTACTGGCATTAAAGAAGGGCTAGTTTCTATTGAATGTGTTGTTCATGGTAATCAATTTGCATTGGTCACAACTATTATTCCTATTGTTGTGGGTAGTGTCTAAACTATTATTGTTGCATCAAAGGTATTACAACATGTATTACAAGAGTTGTGTACTGAGAAATGCATCGAGGCTTTTGGCAACATTAAAGAGGTAATTGTTTTGCTGAAAGAACAAGCACTAAAGTGTGAAAAGCCTTGATAACCACAAATACCCTTTAAAAAGAAAAACTCAAAGGAAAGCTAAAACATAAAGTTTCAATTAAAATTTATCAGTTGGAAACAATAGTAAGAAAATATCAAAGTTGTCAATGGGAACTTAAGTCACCTAAAGTGGATTGTCAGAAATCGGTTAATCATATACTAGTTTTTAGATGCTTTTGAATAAACAAATTGAAGTAATGTGAAATTTGGTGTTGGATATAATCATGTTGAGGGTCCAAGTGATTATGTTCCTAAAAACACCAATGAGAAAGAAATTCAGAAAATACAACTCCAAAAGGAAAGGGAATTAAAATCACAGAACCTTATGGTATAGAACTGATTCTTGTAAAAGCCTCAATGTTCTTCAATCTCACATTTATTGAACAATATGAGTTTAAATCATGATGGACATATGAATCAAATGTTTTAAAAGGGTTTAAACCAGTTGACTTTATCTAAACAGATGGTACAAAAGCACCAACTACTGTATCAATAGTTTCAAGATAAACTACAAACTAATAGTAAAAAAACAATAGTTTAAAAATAAACCAAAAAAGTCTAAAAAATTGTTCAAAGCTCAAAACAACCTTGTCAGGTTTGTAAGAAAACTAATCATGTGACACAAGATTATTTTTATTTAAAAGTCTCTAAACACAAAGAGAAAAGGAAAAAGGTAAAATTTAGGAAAAACCCAACGAAGTTAAAAGTATTCCAAAATTTAAAGAATCCGGACCTTACAACGTCAAATTTGAAAGTGTTAAGACACCAGTTACTACTGCCTTAAACAAAAGGCCATATACTATACAAGTTGAAGTAACTGGTGCACCACCCTCAAATAATTGGTTCAAACATAAACCAAGCTATCATAACACACCTTAAGTGTATGGTCTGACTGTTGGTAAGCCAAGTGCTGAGATACAAGCACTTGTTGCTAGTCAACAACAGTTAATGCAATTGGTTCAACAACTAATGCATCAAAAGGGCCAACCCCCAAATGTTATTCTTGAAGATGGAAGAACAAAACCCAAAGCTTATAGGGCTTGAGTTTCCAAATCTAACTAAGTTGTTACTCTGTGTAGGGAGCTTCTACTTGTCATGACACTCTATTGTATATGCATAGTGGAGGTTCCATGCACATGACGGGTGCAAATCTCTCCTAGCTAACTTCATATCTCATGGGGGGTGTTGTATCCTTTGGCAAAGATTCATAAGGTAACATACTTGGTTTAGGAAAGGTGAGTGCAGGAAAGTTGAGGTTAAAGGATGTGAATTTGTTTGGTAATTTAAAACTTCAACTTTTTGAGTGTATCATAAATGTGTGATAAGGGTTATGGTTCACTTCTTACTAAGAAAATATGCAAAATTGGTTCTTCTGAAATTGCTTAGAGAATTAAAAAAAACAAACTGCTGAAAATAGGAGTGGTAATGTGTATGTGGTAGATATGTTGAAGGATAACCCAATTCCCAAAAGTCGTTGCCTTATAACTCAGGTTTCTACAAAGAAAACTGAGTTCTAGTACAGAAAACTAGGTCATGTTAATCCGAACACAATTATCACTGTTGTAAAACAAAATTTGGTCATAGGCCTTCCACTTAGGTAATTCAAATGTGATGAACATTAAATCTCTTGTCTTAAAGGAAAACAACACAATAAGCTAATTGACGAGTCAAAAACTATTGCATGTCTTCAAATGCTACATATGGATTTGTTTGGTCCAGTGAAAATAATGAGTTTAGCAAAGAAACGATATTGTTTAGTCGTTATAGATGATTATTCAAGATTCTGTTGGACTTACTAACTACACTCAAAGGATGAGACTGAAGAGATAGTAAAAGACTTCATTGTTAATTTTGTAGGCTATTCTTCTACTACTTGGGCTTATAGAATTTTTTTGTAGGCTATTCTTCTACTACTAAGTCTTATAGAGTTTTAACTCTAGAACCAAAGTTATAGAAGAAACGTTGAATGTAAAATTCAATGAAATGTCTTCTTTAAAAATCCTAGCAAATCCACCTGAACTGTTTGATTTAGAAATTCTAAACTTTGTGCCGAATCAACAGGAATTGTTGCTTAAGGTTTCCAAACTGCTGCTTCATAGTCAGTTGCTGTACCAGAAGACGATTATAGATTTGATGTACTTCCTTATCACTTCAAATGTGACAAAAAAGGGAAAATTGTTGTTGATCCTATCAGAACAATTGACACTGAAAACACTGCACCAACGGCTTGTGAAGCATCCTCATCTGGTTCACAAACCTTTGTAGCTTCACCATTTGGTTCTACAATGTCGATATCACATCTGCCACCATCTACTAGTTAAACCTCAAACTTACCAATAGTTTTTATAATAGTACAACAATTTCTAAAACCTTATTCATTCCTCTAACCATGTAAGGGATATAATTCCCTACACTGATGGACACCCATTCTTGAAATCTCATCCCCAAGAACAAATCATTGGAGACTTAAATCAAGGTGTTCTCACCAGAATTCAAACATCTAAATGTTTAATTGTTGTTTTTCTCTCACAAATGGAACCCATGAAATATCAAGAGGCTCTAAAGGATAATAGTTGGGTTAAAGAAATTCAAGAAGAGTTGCTACAATTCAAAAGATAACAAGTCTAGGAACTAGTCCTATTGCTAAAGAACAAATGTCCAATTGGCACAAAATGGGTTTTCATGAACAAAATTGATGAAAGGGTTATTGTTATAAAAAAAATAAAGCAAGGTTACTAGTCCAAGGTTTCTTACAAGAAGAAGAAATTGGCTATGAAGAAACCTTTGACCTAGCTGCAAAATTGGAAGGTATAAGGCTGCATTTGTTGTTTCACATAACGTCAAAGTTTTTCAGATGGTTGTGAATAGTGCATTCCTATGTGGCAAGATCAAAGAAAAAGTTTATGTTTGTCAGCCATCACATTTTGAAGATGCATATCACCTAGACCATTTCTACAAGCTTGATAAGGCACTGTATGGGTTAAACCAAACGACAAGGTCATGGCATGACACTCTCTCTACATTCTTAACTTCAAACAATTTCAAATGAGGTGTTGTTGATAAAACCTTGTTTTTAAAATGGAAAAGAAGTGATTTCTAATAGTCTAAATTTATGTTGATGACATTATATTAAACACTCAAATATGTGAACTTAATATTTTAATGCCAATATATAATTCAAAAGGAAATAAAAAGACCTTTGTTTTGGTCTCATACTTCATACCTATATGCTGAACCCTATGGGTGAGATGTCCAGCAAGTAGGCTTCCAAATATCCAAGTTTATGTTGATGACATTATATTTGGCTCAACAAACACTCAAATGTGTGAACTTAATATATTATGACCAATATATAAATCAAAGGGAAATAAAAAGACCTTTGTCTTGTTCTCACACTTCATACCTATCTGCTAAACCATGTGGGTGAGATGTCCAGCAAGCCAGCTTCTAAATATCCAAGTTACGCGACGACAACCAGGCTTAAGAACATCATCAAACTTCCCAAAAGTCTCCTTAATAGCAACAATGTATAGGTCTACTTAAGCCAAACAAAATAGGTAGCCTATTATACTACACTAAAAACAATTTAAGAACACTCGTAAATATGTATTCATTAACAGTGACATTTCCACAAACACCATGGCTCCACTATTCACACACCAAAATTAATAATTCCAGCCAAATCACTATCCTAAATTGTAATTATGGAAGACTAAAATCATAAAAAACCTAAAGTAATCATATGATTGAGTGTGAAACTATCAAAAACACATTATTCAAGCCCCAACTTTAAACTAAAATTCAGCATGCAATTGAATATTGTCGATCAAAACCATAGAAGATGACAAACCACTGCCGACAATCACAATTACCATAAAAAAGGGGGAACGATGTTACCTTATCACTATGGTGGTTAAATATGATAAAACAACGCCATTGGACCTTAGAGGGGTGAAGCAAAGAGACGCATGTAGCAAACATCACCAGCCTCTTTCTTTGCTTCTCATCACTGAACAAAATTAGAGCAATGGCTTGGTATTCATTCATGAGACAATAAAGTAAGACAAAGAGAATAATGTGAAGAAAATTGGATGGTGGAGTCACGTTGGAGGTGGTGTCTAAATAGTGTGGCATTGGAGAGGGGGAAAGAGTGTGTAGATGGTGGGTGTAGAAAGGAGTGAAGTTGTATGTATGAACGTGGATCTCAAAATCTAGAGAGGAACGTAGCAGCAGAGAACAAACATGGTGTTGTAAAGACAAATGTTGCTTCAAAGAGTTGTACATATTGCTTAAAAGAGTTGTACATATTGCTTAACAGAAGGTGTAGAATGGAGTGAAGTGTGTGTATGAACATAGATCTCAAACTCCAGAGAGGACACATAGCAGGAGAGAACAAACATGGCGTTGAAAAGACAAATGTTGCTTTAAATAGTTGTACATATTGCTTATCAGAATTGTATTTATAGCCACAATAGCTGCTCCTCACAGGGAGAAGTTACAAATTAAGATCTTATAATTTATCTCATTGAGGTTTTTTTTACACGTTTGTTAGAACGTATATATCTAGCATTTAATCGCTTTTGTTCCGAAGCAGGTGGTATCAGAGCTTGTTAGTATCCTGATGGCATGCTGTGTTGGAGTATATGAACCTCCTCATTCTTATGATGGAGATCGTGGGGTTGATGTTTTTTGGTGTACGTTTGATGATCTTTATATTGAGGCTTGTTTAAGAAGTGCCATCATCGTAAGTGGAGGAAACATCCACAAAAATCATGAGGGTGGTTGTAGTGCTGCTCAGGATTCCATTGTGAGCAAATTAAGGAGGCGTTGGTAACACTACTAATAGCTATCGGCATCTTGTCAACATGAAGAAGTCGATCCTTTATTTCGACTTTTTACTTGACGAGAGATATGTTCATTTTGATGATAGTTCATATGTTGTTGAAACCATAGAATCTCATAATGATGATGTACCAAATCAAGATATAAAGGTTTACAACAAGCATAGTAAAACTCTAACCATGACGTTGGAGGTAATAAAAGATGGTAGCATGGGAGAGAATCTATAAATTATAATAAATCAAAACCAACTTTAACCACATGTGCTTCTCATAGGCGATTAAGTGCCACGTTGCAATTATACACTTCATCTTTTTTGGTTTGAGCAACAAAACCAAATATTGAAGACACGGTTTCTTCTTCATCGTTATTTATGGTATATATATATGCAGTATTTGTTTTCCTTTCACACAATTTTCTTTCATCATATTGTTTCCAAAATATGAAACCCTTTCCTTTCTACATCATTAATACGTAGAAATTACTTGCAAAAGATATTACGGATGTGTCTTCTTTTTTAAATATATACACTTTTCTTTGTTATCTTTTGAAACATGATTTTCTTCATTGAAAAATTACTAACAGGAGCTTGCATAGAATTAGTTATTTTACAATGATTTTTAACTAGATATTGTTAATTCGTTAAATTTATCAATATTTAATTACTTAACATTTCAAATGAAAACTTCGATGCTATTTTAAAGGTTCAGCTATATTCTTTGATTATATCTTTGATTTTTGACATTTAATAATATTCTTCCTATTCAGCATAGAATTGTCAATAATTTGTTTAAGATTCCATATGTATTTGTTTTAAATATTAAATTAAATAATTAAAAATGCTTTTGATTATTTTGATATATCATTATTTTTTGGTTACATTTCTTTCTAAGATTAATCAAATCTTTTTTATATTTATGAAAAATTTTACTTTAATTTCGAGATGGTATTCTCCTTATTTAAAATTGTTTCCGTAACTAAATTGTAAATGTAATTCGTTATAACTGTGTTAATTTTTAGTTTCCTTTTTTAAGTCGTTATACCTAAAACACTTAATAAATACAATGACGTTTTAAAATATAATCCATAATTGTAACTGATCTAAATTATAACTGACTTCTAAAAAATATGATATATATTTTACGTGAAAGTGTATAGCACAATTTTGCTTAACGTACGTTGTCAAAATATAACATGCGTGGTTAGTTTTATAACATGTGTGATTAGGTTTTTTACCCATGCGGGATTTTTGATTTTGTACATGCGTGATTATGGTTTTCAACATGCGTGATTAGGGTTTTTGAGTTTTCTAACGTGCGTAATTTCATCTCGTACACATCGTTCGTTAAGGAATATTGTACGTTAACCAACCCATATATTTTACGCATTCAAATTATAAAATAACTAAAGTTTTAAATTATGTTCAAGAATGGTAATAGTTTAAATTTCCTTCTTTTTTTGTTGAAATAAATCAATATAATAAGAAATACTATTACGAATAAAAAGAAGACATAAAATCAAGTTATTATATTAGACAAAGATGAAAAATGCTACAAATAAGACGAAAAATATATAATGTACAAAGAAATATTTAGAGATTTATAGATTGCTTATATGTTTATTACTTATATATTGTAATTACCAATGAGATTGGTAATCTATTGGTAAATATAAATGCCTTTAGATACACTTAGACTTTAAGGTCTTAGGTTCAAGACTTAAAGTTCCCCATACAATAGAAGTAAAAAAAAAACTTATATATTTTAATTTAACTTTTTTCCATTTGATGCATCATTTCGTGTTATTATAAATGAATTATATTATATATTATATAAAGTAAAATATATTATATAAAAGGACCTGTGATTTTTTCATATTTATTTATTAACGAGAAGCCATTTTGTGGTAAAGAGTAAGGGAGTGAAAATATGTTAATAATCATAACACGGGAATCAATTGTGAGTATAGTATTATCTACATCTATATATAATTTACTAAATCAATAAATTTATATGAAGTATTTTTTTATACAGTCTGTGTATCACACGAGATCTTAAACTACTTAAGAAATAATGAAAAGAATAAATTCAAACACACTGAAGTTAATTATAGCATTTGTGTTCTAAGGTGGAGGGTATTGAACCATCACTAATGCTAATAATGGATGGATATATGAAATCAAAGGTAGCAGTGGCGGTGAAGAAATTTATTGAACTAGAGAAACAAAACAACTCAACTAAAACTCTCTACTTCAAGAAATTGAGGATAAGGGACTGATTACTCAGATTTTGAACCCTATATGGACCGGTAGGAATGTGAGTGAAAAAGTGAAAAAAACCATTCTTAACTCATAAAATAATCATTATAAAACTTTTTTAATAATTTATTTTTATTTTATATTATTGATTTTGGTTATTTGTTTTAATTAAGTTTAGAGTGTAGGTTATGTTGACTGAAATTAAGGTTTCTGTTATGTTTTCTATTAAGAGTCTAGTCAATGTTTTGGTTACTTTGACCAAAACTTAATCAATAGTTACTAAATAGCCTATAAATAAAGGCTCAAGTTGTAGTGTTTAAACCAACTTTTGATATATTGATATAATTTTTCTTATTGAGGTTTTCTCTGCACGTTTGCTAGACGTATCTAACATTTTATCGCTTATGTTTTGCGTCACCCCCTCAACCCAATCAGTTTGGTTTGTCATTTCTCGGAACCACTCATAATTTTCGTCAAAACCAGCCGAAACAGATAATGAACACCCATAGTTATCTTTTTATTCATATCATTCGCACGCGTTGTAGGTTTCATTTGATGTGCTATCAGATTTTGATCATCAAAGTTTGATCATTAGTCTTTGATAATCATCTCATGATAAATCAACTCCTTAATACGTTGGTTAGAAAGTCTATGTTGGCTAACAAACAGTGAGCTTTTACAGAAACCAACATTTTGTCAAATATTTTAGTGAAAACAACATATGATAGACTTTAACAAAAGTTAATACTCTACTAAGTGAAACAATAATTTTTAACCCCTTAAATGGGTGCAAGATTCAATTACCTTATACAAATGTGAACTCTCCACCTCCTAACCTGTGATATAGATTAACCTAAAGTTTATTTAGTCTAGTGTAAAACTCAATTACATAAAATAAGCCATGAAACCAAATCACCTATGTGTGTCTCTTCCTATTGTAATTTACTATTGTCTAAAGTTGAACTTGTGTGACACAATCTGCTTATCTACAATAAGTTTCTTATACAAAAAAAAGTAACCATATGTAATCATGATGCACTAATATTGCATGCACATGACACACTTTAACCAAAAGGCATACACACACAAAAGCCACAACAAGTGACTATTAGAAATTTAGAATCAAAGACTGCATATTGGGTCCATTACAAGCATTTATGGGCCTCTTGAATTGTTACCCCACCAGAAGCATAGGTAGCCACAAGCTTATTTAGTAGTCACCTCAGCCACTCACATGCAGTTCTTCACTTTCTTGGATTCACCCTCTAGCACATAAACTACATGCATATATAAAGTCCTTCACACATGAGATATATTATACTTGCTACAACACTAGAACACAATGTGGGGTGATACTAATTCAACTAATTATGGCCTTGGTAATTTTAATTGGCCATGTATCATGTGTCACACTGCCACAGTGCCTTGTTCATGCACCAACCCCATGATCAGGTGGTACAATAATGTACCCTTGAATTCAAATCATTATCTAAATTACCAAAGAGCCCCTGAAAGCACCATTTATGCAGGTTTTTCTCATGCAAGCAATCTTGTTAATCCTCCTCTTCATGTAGAGCATGATCACGAAGCTAGTGATCAAATGGCTACGAATGAAATCTATTCTTGGTTGATGTCAAACCCTGATAATGATCAGATTGATGAGAGTTTGAATCTTCGAAGCTGCTACGGCTCCTGCAGTGAGCATCAGTACCAGGGTGGTCAGTTTATTCAGATACAAACTCTGGGTATTCAGGTAAATTACAATGGTTATTATGGTCAATCTTCAGCATATTTTCAAGTTTCAGCACCTGCTAGTTTATAAAATGTAAGGCTTTCAGTCCTTTTTTTAAATGAAAAAGTTATTTTATCTAAAAACTGACTCATGGATCATGTATAAGGTTTTCTTCTTTTTCTTGTTTTTTCCGGTTAGTTCCTTGATCGTTTTTCGGCTTTGTTTCATGTTTCTCAAAGAACTAACAGCCTTCTATTTGATGGGATTATGTGCAATAAGCTTCTAGCACTAGATAAATTTGATTTGCCAATTTGAGAGAAGAAAAGTTTTTCCCATCTGTCATGGGCATGCATGCATATCACATGGCATGAAGAGGTATGTTCTGATTTTCCCTTTACATGGATTGCCATAAGATTCTATCATTCTAGAGATTCAAGAGCATGTCCTCTGGAATTTTCACTCTAATGATTGGTTTTATATATCCATGCATGTGAAATACAGACACTTTCTAACAGAAAATACACACATACACACTCTCTAAAGACTAAACATGTCTTTGTTAATAATTTATAATAACAATTAGTTATAATTACATAAGTTTGGATCTTTCTTATGATCATGTAGTGTTATGTGAGCATCTACTATAGTTTTTTAGTTTGGCTTCCATGTTGTTTCAAACAATTTTTAAGCTTACATTTTTTAAATTTGATTAATTTCTTGATTACATGCATTTCCAGTATAATATTTTGATGCATTTACTTACATCTGGATTATATGTGATCTCAAACAGATCAATGTTTATTGTAATAATATTGTTTTCATATCATAATAAACTCGCAGACCCTATAATAGCTTTGCTATTGGTGGAATCTAGTGGGTATGATTGTTGTTGCATATCATAACATACACGTGTTAACATGCTATTAGACATCTCTCCTACCGATGGTTGCTGGCATTGTACCCGAGGCAACAATTGGCACCACGGATTTGCCACCAGAATGGACACCAAACCAGTTCTCTTTTACGCCTTTTTATCCTGGAAATCTAATAAAAGAAGCAGTTGGAACCTATTCAAACTCAACAAGCATGTCTTCAGTAGAGACACAACAACAAATTTGACCAGATGATTTACAAAAGCCAATTGAACACCCTCCAATGACCAGGCAAGATTCGAGTCCTACGTTATTTTGAGAAAAAGAAAGCAAGGAAGTATGAAAAGAAAATAATATATTCATCAAGGAAGACATACGCGCAGACTCGGCCTGGGCAGGTTTGCAAGGAGTTCTCAAACGGATGCTAGTGACAAAACAGCTGTTTAAAGTGGTCATGATAAGAAAGCACAAGCTTAAGCATAGAATATTGCTAAAGGGATGTTTTAAACTTATGTAGACTGATTGTGTTGGTACCTTGATAAAGTTCCACTATAAAACCAAAATTGTAATGGGACTGGATTTGATTATGATGAATTTCTTGGAGTTGTATATTTCATGATACGATTGTGGTGATATTATTCACCTATTTACTTATGTAAATGAATTGATAATTGATTTAGATTATATTTTATTGTGAGGCAATAAATTTAATAAAAATGGGAAAAGTCTATTTAGTGCATACAAAAAGAAAAAAAAATAGTAAAAATGGGAAACATCTTATTTAATTATTTAAAACAAAGCATGGCGTAGTTTAGGGGTGCTAAACGGGTCGTGTTCGCGGATTGGCGGGTTCAACCCGACCCGAACCCGAAAATTTTACACGAACCCGAACCCGACCCAACCCGAAAATCGTATCATATATATGAACCCGAACACGACCCGAAGTTTTTGGGTTGACCCGAACACGACCCGTTTAACCCGAATTTTTTAATTTTTTTTTTCTAAAACTAATATATTAAAATTAAAAATTACTTAAAAAACACAAATGTATATAATAATATCATATTTAAATTATAAAGCTATGTTAATTTCTCCTTTTAAGTTATAATCATGGCATAAAATACTCGTCCCATTTAATTTATGAGATAAAATATATTGTAAAAAAATATAATATAGTATAAATGTGTTAAACGGGTCAACCCGCCAACCGACCAGGTTGACCCGAACCTGACCCGTAAACCTAAACGGGTATCGCGTGTTCAACCCGAAACTGACCCGAACCCGTTTAGACGAAACCTAAACCCGCGAATTTCGTGTTAGGTTCGTGTCGGGTTTTCCGGGTCATGTCAGAAATTCACACCCCCTAGCGTAGTTGATAAAGAGAGGTAAAAGAAAGAAAAGATATAAAATAGATATGTTCTTCAAGAAAAATTTATTTAATTAAATGTTTAGTTTTAGTTCTTATCAAAATAGATAAAACGTCAGTTACGGCTGTTAAAATTTAGCCTGCGTTTAAATATGTGCTTTGTATTTATTAGCTAGCTAAGGGTGGTGTGGAGAGGTGTCAAGAAAAACCACTCGATAGTTGATACGCGACATCTTGGCAAGCACCACTTCATGGTGTGTGGGCAAAACCATGTCACCCCGCACCCGGCCACGCGCCGCCTCCCGCTGCCTTGTTGCATCCTCATGCGCCGCGCAACCTTTGCACCGTTGCCGCTGACCACCGGTTTGTTGGCCCGTTGTTATCGGTTCATTCCGTCTAGTGTTCAGGTACGATTGGAGCGTCCAGTTTCGTGTGTGGTGATTCGAGGAGAAACTGAAAGGTGTTTAGTTTTGCGAGTAGTTAGTTGGTGGAAGTTTCGTGTTACCGTATCTAGCGCCCAGAGTTGTTGAATCGAGGTGTCTCACGATTCAAAGTTTATTGCAACTGATTTGAGGTATTATGTTCTAATATATATATACATACATAATCAACATAAAAGTCTAGTTTTTCTCGAATACTACCTTCGTGAGACACCCGAATTCACAAAAAAAAAGTCAATTATATATATACATACATAATTAACATAAAAGTCTAGTTTTTCTCCCATATATTTTGTGTTTATTATCTAATGAATTATTATGTAATCCCATAGGAATAATGATTTTAATAATCCTAACTATAAGCCGTTGGCCGGCAACGGTGCCTACTTCCAAAATAATCAGTGTAGTCCCACCTTTTCATATATTGTAAACCAATGGACTTTTACTAAACCAAAAGGATAAGGCAGAAAAAGAAATTAAGGTTCTGTTGATAAAGATCCATTAGCTTACAATATGTGAAAATGTGGAACCGTGGTTATTTTTTAAGTTGAACCATAGCTGGCCAACGGCTAATAGTTTGGGTTATTAAAATCCATTACTCCAATCCCACAAATAGACCTATACTTAAACCATAAGAAACGTAACAATTTTACATCAACAATAATCTCTTCAGCCTTGATGACTTTGTTTGGAAATCTTTTCTCATTTCGAGCATTCCAAATTCGCCAATGAAGCCTCTTTAATAGTTAATATGTAATTATAATGCATATAGACCAAGAGAGGTTAAAGTGCATAGACCATCATAGTATTTAGGAAGTTGGAAGTGCCTCAACTAAATATATGGATGTGCTTCCTACCTGGCTTCTTTCTATTTTGATTGGTTCTCATTCCCTCGGTCAATCATACCCCCAAACATAGGAATCAAGCACCCAATTATTGCTGTTCTTGCTATAATATTCATCCACTAAAGACCTATATTGTATGAAAGATATTCTATGATGTTGATATGTATGGCGACGTCTTCTTTGATTCTCCTCATGCATAGATGTGCAACTAGTGAAAGCATGCATGGCTACAAATTTTAACCATTTATTTTGTTCTTGCGAAAAGAGCTACTAAGCCAGATAAACCTGATTGCACATTTCGGAGAATAGCGACTCGCACTAAATCACTACTAAAAAAATACTAGAATTCATCGGTGGGGTTGGGATCAATGGGGAACAAAAATAAGTGGGGAACCGGAAATCACCACTAATATTACATGTAAAAAAATCATTTTTAAATAGGGAAAGAAATCATTTTGATATAATTTCTTCATAGTTTTTTAAACATATATAAAAGTCATTCAAATAAAAATAATATTTTTTTATTAAATTAATTACTTTTTGGAACTGTTTTTTAACTTTTTTTTATATAGGACATGGGTCACAATTTTATAATTAAAATTATATAAATAAATATAAAAATTGTAAAGATACTATCTTTACATAATTTTGAGAAATTGTAGTACCCGCACCGTATAAAAATCCATACAAAAATTAAATATAAAATACAACATATTTGAATAAATCGATTCAAATCGTTGTCTTTGACAAGAGTTTGAGAAGCGTCTTCTTGTACAACTTCCGCTACCAGAACTTGAACCCCGTCTCCTTGTGAGATCCTTCTTGGCTGCAAAAATGAACAAATTAATGTTGACGGTTGTGGCTGAGGCACGTGTTCAACACGCTTCCCTTAAAACAGATTTCGCGCCTCTACTAAAGACAATGCGTCTGTCTCCCAGGATACAATAGCCGAAGCAGTCTGTACTGCCAGAGATACGCCCGAGGTTACACTGGGTAAAATTGTAGTATTTAAACTTGTAGAACGGATAAGCAGGCGATGGTGGTGGAAACGAGTAGAGAGTACTCCTCTCTATATTAGTCTTCAAGTATCCCTCTTTTTCAAGTATTCTTCATGTATACATCATGTATATTTCTTCTAGTAACAAATAAGGCACATCCCAACTAATTATTCAAGACTTGAGGGAGAGTTAAAGTCTCAATTAATTAAGACTTAACACTCTAATAAAAATTAATCAAATGTTATCAATAAAACTCTACTCAAAGTTTTACCATATGAATAGTTTATATTATTAATTTCAATGAATTAATTTCCATTCATCACATTCTAATTTTCCAACAATCCCCAACATGAATGGAGATTTATCAAAATACACAAAATTTTCAATGCAACCTTGACAGTTGAGTATTGCCGGACAAGTAGGTATTCCCTTTGAACTTTCCGTTGTGAAGCATACTTAGCCTTCTAGCGATTTGTAGACGCGATGTCCTTGAACAAACCCCCAGACGACAATACAATTCACACAATACTCTCCTTAGCCGGGTCATCCCCTCATAGTCGTGTCCAATAATGGTCATGAAACACTTTCCTGGTTCTGCGAGAGCTCTAGGAATTGTGCCCTCAATTCCATTCGAAGCGACCCCAATTCTCTCTAACATAGGTGATTCTCCTTAAATCATTAAAAGCATCGTGGTTACCATGAATTACAGAAAATCATTTACCGGATATGCTTAGCCTCACAATTTGTCACTTAATTTCATAAGAATGAACTAAGACGTATTTAAATACCCTTTTATCATTTAGGGGGTGTATATAACCATATAAACTAGCTTATACATATTAGCTATGCCCCCACAGTGACCACCCTTAGGCATATGAATTAGTTTTCCTATTGAACTTAAATCTTGGGATCTCCAGTCAACTAAGTTAGGTTTCCTTCACATACCCTTTTCCATGGGCTTTAGTCTCATTCCACAATTTGATCTCTAATAAACCCTTAGGTTGTTGGATCCATAAAATTATCTTTGACTTTGTCTAGTCATTACAAATAACTTTGCGTATTTGAGATCAGTTGTCATGATGTGTTCTTAACTCGTAAGTTAATTTTGCCTATAGACAATTTCTAACACTATAACCTCAGTGGCCATCTGAATCTAGTTATAATATATGTCTTTGTAAGATACGTGTATCATTTAAGGCAAACACATCTCTATTATGCACTACGACCTTTGTGTCCTTCACTTAGTCGTTTGTTTGCAATGTTATATTTGATTACAAAATCCTTATTGCCAAAATTTTATGGTACAAATGCAAGATACCTCCCACATTTAAGTGTTATTGGATAACATCCAGATGGTGTAATGAAAACCATTTCTACATACCCTTATAGGGTTGTTTTTCTTAAATGGATCATCCCCCACATTTCTTGCCATTTGATCAACATTTCCATAACTTCACTTATGACGACATTTATACAAATATGATTGAACAAGATCAACCTCATTATATTAGTGAATTTAAATAATATTGCATCAGCTTACATAAGTTTCCAAGCTGACCAAAGCAACACATGCCATTGTCATAAGTTTGTCACCAACTTAGAATAATTCTAATTTAACATCTAGAATAAGCCTAGACAATGAGTTCTCCTCATTAGCTTTTCAAACAAACTCTTCAAAAGTTATATGTCTTTTCCTTATAATCAATGAAAATTCTCCCTCAACTTTGTCTATACACAGATTCTTTTTATGTTCATACACATTTGAATGTTTATAGTTAATTAGTCTCCGTCAAGACCCATAATTAACCAAGTACTAGTCTAGTATGCTTTAGACTACAATACTTTAACATGTGAACAGAAGATGCATCATTCTGATTCTTCACAGCCCCAAGGATATCATAATATCACTTTGCAACATTCATCCCTTGTTAAGACAAAATAATGAGACTTATTCATAATCCTAAAACATTAATATTTAGGAAGGTCTCACAAATTATTGTATATAGCACATAGCTAAATTTTATCATTCAATTAAGGAACATAACTTGTTTACCTTTGATCTTCAACGCTTTACCATTAACTCATAAGTACTTAAACATAAGTCTTAATACAAGTCACTTGGTGAACACACTCATCGCCAACAAGATGAACGTTCCTCGTTTACAATCACTATTATGTGGAAGATAGAGTCAACTAGATCCACACTCAACAACATGGCATTCATAATGTTAGAATTCAAACTTGTGAATTTTCCAATGACTTCTAACAAAGTATTTCGACACGAATCACGTTTATGTATTTCATCTCAATACACTCACTACTCTCTCATGATGTGGTTACACATTTAATGTCTCGTCTTTGACTTTTAGTCAATGCAACAACTCTTAAGTTGTTTATGTCCAAGTATTTTCATATACTATCCATTTAAAACCATATTCTTTGTAACACCTCGTAAAATCGTGTTCGCTGATAAACCGACACGTGTAAATGCCCTCGAATAATACCTCATATGAGTTAGCCACTCAACTGCTTAAGCGAATCCAAAAACCTAATATATACTGCTTAAGCGAATCCAAAACCTAATATATATATATATATATAATATATATATATATATATAATATATATAATATATATATATATATATATATATATATATATTAAACCTGACCGTAGCTTACGGTCTAGACCATAAGCTACAGTCCATGCTTTCTGGTTAGAAATTATAACTAACCGTAAGCTACAGTCCGGTGACCGTAGCCTACGGCGAGACCTTGAAACCTTAGTTTTTCACCATTTTAACTTTCAACTAATAACCCTAAGGCCCCTAGACTTTATTATTACATTTTCCTTACATAAATAAGTCATTTTTCGACCCGAACAACTCCCGGTTAAGGTGATATCTTGTGATTCACCATTCTTGAGTATCACACATCTTCACCGAACCTTTAACATTACTAGCTTGGGTAATTTAACCCATGAAACCATAGGTATTTGGATCTTTCACATTTAAGCTAGTAAACGCTTATAAGTCGTAAGAACACCTAATGTAACATCCGTTAATGTTCGGTTATTCGTACTCTTCTTCAATACATCTCTTATTGAACGAAAAACCAAGTTGTATCATTATGTCATTGGATATAAGTCAAGGGAGAATTCATAACGATCCACAAAATTATTCTTGAGGGACTAAAAGTGTCAAAACCCCAAAATTCTGTCAAGATGCCACCTCTCCTGCAAAATGCCACACTCTTACAGCTCTTGACGCCTTGCTAGACACTTGTGAAGATCCTACAACCACCTCTAACACATGTCTTCATCTTCACACACCCTCTTGCACTATAAATAGCCACTCAAACTCACTCATTTCCTTGCTCATTCACTCTTTCTCCTCTCTAACACCCTCTTGGAAGTTCCTGACCATTTAGGAGCTTCCCTTTGAGTTCTAAGTTTCCCTTGGATCACTTGTAAGTGCTCCATCTCTGCTCTTTTCTTTTATAGGCTTTTAATAGCCAAAAGTCAAGCATTTTCGACAAATGCCTTGACTTTCGGTTAAGACCATTATGGTCCAGCCATTGTTCGAAATAAACATGGCTAAGTGATCGTAATTAGGAAGGTATTAATCCCTTATAAGGGCACCTCCTAAGGATCACGTTTACTAGGTTAATTGACGGGTCAAAGTTTATGTTTTAAAAAGTCAAACGATTCAGATTTTATAAAATTATAATCTGAGTTTATATATGTTATAAACATGTTTTTCACACTTAAACAAGTTGGTAATAATTATTAGAACATGTGGGAACATGTTCGATCCGTCAATTTCAGTCCTAGGGTCGGTTCACAACCGAAAGTCGCGAAGTTTGATTCTGCTTTGACTTTCGATTCTGACGCGACTTAGATTAGTTAACTTCTGACTTATGGTCACATTATGATTGTAATACAATGTAGCATAACCCTCGGAGGTTATATTACATGATCATAATCATAATCTGAGTTTATGCACAAGCTCCGTAAATTGTCAATATTTGACTAAAATGCCATTTTTACATAAAACAAGGTTTTAATCAACAATGAACATGCAAATGAATTACCTAATGATATGTTAATGTAATAACATATTATGGTGTTAATATTCTGATCATAAATTGATTTTAGTATAATATCGTAAACTATACTTTTAAATGACCAAAATGCCCTTTCGGTGCATAGTTTGGTCTTAAACCATAAATCACACTTATGTGTGACTTCTTACTGATAATATATCACAAATTAAGTATGTTTCGAGAACATTTATGATCATAACTTCGTAATACATGCAAGTTCCTTTTTTATGACATATAATTACCAAAACGCCCTTATGAGGCATAATTTCGTTTTAAAACCTCAACGGGCATATAAGTTGATATCCTATTGATATTGCAACTTATTTAAAACATAATAACATATAGAACTTGCTCATGACTCATCCGTTACCCAATATCGCATATATGCATACGATTAAGTATATGTAACTAGTTTACGAAAAATTAACCGAAACGGGTTTAGCCTTATCATTTTAACCTCAAATTCCAGAATTTTAATTGTTTACCCATATTATACAGGTATTAAGTACTTGTTGGGTTTAAAATACATTCTATCCGGTCATCGCTTAATCTTGCGTATCGTACCGTCTTGATCCTTCACGTTAGTCGTTCTAAGTTTGTGACTTAATTAAGACCGTTAGCATTTTAATTGGTTAGCTTATGCCATAATCCAGACTAGAGCCTTCCGGTAAATGCTATCTGCACTTAGTTCATTTTGGATACGGCTGAGATATTAAATCTTGCATTTTTAAAAATCGGCTGAGATATTAAATCTTGCATTTTTAAAAATCAAGACTAGCTCAGGTAAGTACTCTTGACTTATTTTCCCTATACGGGCTTGGGTTACGGTAAATTATTACCGCTTGGTCGGAAATTGGATCAATCGAATACTGGATTGTGGCTAGTAAATCCGCATATTCCGTTTTGATCAGTTTTGTTTGATAACTTAAACATTGGGGGTTAACGACCGTGTCCTGGATATCCTTGGCTCATTACATTAGATAATGGCCACGACCAAAGCACGTGGTGTAAGCATACACCCGACAGATGCGAATGCTAAATTATTTTTACCCACAAGTTGGGGATAACTCCTTCGTGGGTTCATAAGTGGTGTATATGTTAATCATGTCTTGGTCTGTGTACTACGCCCCATATGTATTGACAAACATGTAAAGCTGTTAACAAGGTTACAACGCTGACTTTCCCAAATTATAAAAGATCTGTGCCCTGTGCACTTAAATCTAAATTTTAAAATGTTTTCAAAATGAGTCAGTCGAGTGTATTTACCAGCGAAAGCTGACGTATTTTCAAAAGACTAAGCTACAGGTACAATACGAAATAGGCTGGAAGTTGCTTGGTAGTGATATAAGAGGATCTCGTAAATCCTTAGATCTACCCAAAGTCTGTTATACATTTTTTTACATTTTACGATCTGCCTGTGGATCTTTCGTTAAAATCCGTCTGTATATTTTTTTTCTTATTTTCAACATTTGGTTTGTAATAGTAATTTAAACTCCAAAACTTCCGTTGTGCTGTGTTTAATTGACTATGATGATATCAACTTACGTCACGATATTCCCCACCCGGGCCCACCGGTGTTTGGTTGGAATTCCGGGATGTGACAGGTTGGTATCAGAGCCAACGTTTGAGAGAATAAACACTAGCCTTCTTGTGTTTAATCTCAAACTTACACAATCACATTCCTTAGACTTCCGAGTCTAGGCTTTGACCTAGGAATACTCATTTTATTATTAAGTTATTACTATTGTTTTTTATTTGATTATAATAGGAAAATGCCGCCAAGAGTACGAGGAATAGGAAAAGGACCAACGAGGGGAGGACCATCAGGACATATCCCTTCTCAACCTCATCATTCGAACCCCTATGAGGATTCGGGGGATTCCTGGCCCCTATCATGGCATTCACCTACCCACACCCAAAGCTCGTACCATTCGCACCTCACACCACTCTCATCATTCTCATCATTCATATCATGATGAGTTTAACCCGAACCAATACTTTAACACACCCCCAGCTGATTAGAATCAGTTGGATCAACCCAATCCAATGGATGAGGACTCTGATCCAGAAATGTCGTTATTGGGATCACACACACATCCCATCTAAATATCAAGCGATTCGAACTCTTACGCCGGATCGCCATACCAAGGTCCTAACGAGTGCGACCACTATTGGAACCAATTTGCCTTTGCTAACACTCCTTCTCACCACTCCCCAACACCTCCTGTACAAGAAGATGTTCACATGGAACCGATGGAACAACCTCAACCGCCACCTGAGCCACCGAGGAGGAAACGTGGAGCGCGTATGTCGGTACGTGCTGGTCAACGGTCGGGATCGCTGCCACCGTTACCCAAAACTTACCCAACCATTCACGAGGACCCATAAATGGGTGAACCCTCTAATGCTTCACCTGTGGTGGAATTCGACACCACCACCAGTGGTTCAACCACCACCATCGGGTTATAATAACCATATTCCAACATATCTGGATACATCTGGATATGATCATTTTAACCCATCTACGCCAGTAGATTACCAAGCATTGTCGCATGACCCTTACATGCAAGCGGTTATGCATAACGCACTTTACCCCTCTCCTTTCCCACCCATTTATCCACCTACTGGATATCCAAGTTATGGGTACCAGTATCCTATTATGCCACAACCTCTGCCACCACTCGAGGTCATTAACGAGGCCTTGGAGCGAATGAAGGAAATGCAACAACAAGCGGAGAAGATGGAAAAGAAGACGAATAAGTTCTTCAAGAAGCTCTCCAAGTTGGTTAAGGGAAAGAAGGACAAGTGAAGTCTTTTCTTTTATTATGTTTAGTCCCTACGTGGACATTGTTATTTCTTTAGTCCCTGCGTGGACAAGTTATTTCTTTTAGTCCTTGCATGGACAAATTAGTTTTATTTATTATTCCAAGTATTGTAATTTCTATTGTCATTTAATGAAATATTTTGGAAGTATATATATATATATATACATATATATATATACATATATATATATGTGTGTGATATATATACATATATATATATATATATATAAATATGTGTGTGTGTGTGTACTCATCCTCTTCAAGCGATCATCTCGATTTTACTCTAAATTTATGATCAGCTATATAATTCCAAAAGATCTTAATGGTTTTGATTAGCCAAATGGAAAAGTCCATAATAATTGGCCAAATTATAAATGATAGTTAAGGATGAATATCATGATAGTTAAGGAAGAATTATCCTTCTATCCAGAGGTGGTGGACTATGTACAAGCTTCCAAGTCATTAAGGTCAATGCGACCGTGACTATTAATCGACCATTAAGATACTCCTATGTTAACATTCAAGAATGTTCATACTCCCGGTAGTGTGACTTGAGGAACCACACTAACCGTCTAGGTAAATGGACTATGTCCTAACTAGCCTATGTGATCAAATTTGATCCCGGCTAATATCATCAATTCGATGATAATAATTAAACATCCATTAGCGATGTAGTGCCTACGGGCCATAATTGACATCCATTAGTGATGTAAGTGCCTACGGACCATAATTAAACATCCATTAGTGATGTAGTGCCCACAGGCCATAATTGACATCCATTAGTGATGTAAATGCCTACGGGCCATAATTAAACATCCACTAGTGATGATTTGCCTTCTATCAATATCATATTGTCAATTAAGACAACGACAGTTGTAACCTTATGGTTCCCTGTCCAAGGTGGTGAGCTATGCTCAAGCCTCATAGTCTATATGATCAATGAGATCATGACTAATATCATCAATATGATGATTATCTATCTTGATATCTAGGTGATGTTAATTGATTTGTTTATAGGCCAATGTGTCGTATTTTTATGTCCATTAGTGGCAGACCAATGTCCCGTACTTTTATGTCCATTAGTGACAGGCCTATGTGCCGTATTTTTGTGTCCATTAGTGACAGGCCAATGTGTCGTATTTTTATGTCCATTAGTGACAGGCCAACGTGCCGTATTTTTATGTCCATTAGTGACAGGCCTATGTGCCATATTTTAATGTCCTTCGTGACAAGCCTATGAGCTATTTATAATTGTCTAATGACAATGACAGTTGTGACATTACGATCCACTATCTAATAATATATGGACTATGTCCAAATTGTAATTTGCCTATAATGGTCCTTTTGAGACCTAGGCCAAATATAGATAACATTATTTAAAATTTTAAGCCTGACAATTGTGATTCCATGCACACTGGTTCAAATAGGCAATGGATTTATATATCCAAACTTTATAGCCTATATGGTTATTAATACCATGGCTAATGTAAAATTTAAATTGGTATATACTACCCAAACATCAGAGATGGCTAACTCAGATGAGGCGCAAAGTAGTCGCCGTGATAATAGTACTGACAAAGCTAAAAATATAGTCATCAATAATGATGATTTCCAAGCTCGCATTGATGCAGCTGTCGGAAAAGCCATGGAAAAGGCCATGGAGAAATTTAAGGAAGTGAGCGTGATGTATAAGAATTTATACATCTTTTAAACGTCAAATATTCCCCATTAATTCGGAAATTCGTTGTGTTTTCATTGATCTTGATACTCATTTGAGTTGTTTGTGAAAATACAGGTCCGGGCTTCGGCCCGGTGAATAAACAAAGGCTTTTGGAGCGATTTGGAGCGAAAATGGAACATTTCAGCTAAACTACCAGATATAGCACGACCGTGCCAAGCCTTCGGAAGCCGGCACTATCATCAGCACAACCATCATTCTGCACAAACAAGCCAGTCCAACATATGGCACGATCGTGCCAACCCCAAGCACGACCGTGCTCGTGCTATCACAAGTCCTGATCAGCTAATTTCCGAGATTAACATAGTCATTTTCGAGTACGATATCGATAAGCACGACCGTGCCACACTTTGGCATGGTCATGCCACCTCGGGGAAATTCTAGCGGGATCTTTCCGAATTTGGCATCAAACTTGGTCAACAAATCAGAAAGGCACCTGACACTTACCAAGCACGACCGTTCCAAAAGGTTGCACGGTCGTGCCAAATGTCCAGTATCTTAAATAAGTGAATTCAGCTTATTTGAAGGGGAGTTGGAGCATTTGGTGATTTTCTCTCTCAAGAATCTGATCTTGGAAGCTTGGAGATTGAAGAAGGAGCCTTTAGAAAGGTTGTATCACTTGATATTCAACTCATTTTATCAATTATCTTGTCTTAAACTCTAGTATTCCACTTGTTATTCATGCACAATATATATTATTTTGCATTTGTCTTAGTTATTATGAGGCTTCTAGGCTAAACAATTGTGCTGCTTGAATTTTGTTGAAGCTAATGAACACTTGACAACATGGAAATAGATTTGGTGATTGTTGTGTGTTAATCTCCATGATGATATTTGATCTTGTTCTTGGAATGCATGTTCATGTTTAAAGTCATTATTGTTGAATGTTTGGTCATAAGTATTTACATGTAGTGTTGGAAAGCCCATGTGGAGATTATGATTGTTGAATCTTGTTAGTTTGTTGATTTGATTCATAACATGAAACTAGGAATGGTAATTGCTAACATGATTAGAATGATGATTTGAATATGAGTATGAATTCTTGCATTTGGATTTGGAAAGATCATATGAATGTTTATATAGATTATATGGTTTGTGTTCATGTTGGGTTGATGATTTAGGCCAAGGTTGTTATCTAGTATGACCATGCTTGTGATTCATATCAAGAACTTGTTGAAGATGTCCTTTACTTGAAACCAAGTTAGGGTGATTAATGTGTTGTTCATATTAGTTTTCCTTAATTTGTAGAGTTAAGAGTTTTGACATACAATTAACTCATTTTAAAGGTTAACATCAATTTAGTAAGTGATCTTTAAAGAATGAATCTTAGGTGATTAAATATTGTTTCATTATAATTTTCCTAATATTTATAAAACTAGGAGACCTTGAATGGAAACTTAGTTGAATCTAGAACTTGCATCACCATTAGTTTTCCTCAAATGTTTTCATATGTTTATTAGTGGATACTTAATTTAAGCAACCTTTCAAAATTATTGTTCTTTATTAATTCAAATAGTTAATTGTTATCTTTTCATAATAGTTAAAAAAGTCAAGAAATCAATTCATCCAATGAACCAGGTTTAAAAGTAACAAAGATCTAGTATTGAGACACTGAGTACATTGATTGATATCCGGTTCTTACCGACAGACTGTACTACCACCTGACGGGTACATTTGCCCCTTTGTGTGTGTAGTTGGTTTTAAGTAAAAATCATTTTAAAACCTAATTTGTGTAAACGAAAATCATAGAAATAAAATATAATTAATTCACGCACATCAAGTTTTTGGCGCCGTTTTCAGGGACTCGGTCTTCTTAAGAATGGTTGGAATTACTTGTTAAATCAATGTGAAAAGTGTACAAAGTTTTGTCTAGTTGTTTTTATTTGTCTTTGCATGATTATTTGAAAAAGAAAAGAAAAAAAAAATATGTTAAGTAATTAATTATTCTTTTTTTTATCTTTGTGTATACATAGTGCATTGTATTCTTTCTTTTTCCTTACAGGTCGTGCATGTCCTCAACCCAGTTGCTGAAGTTGTTGAGCCTTCATCGGAGCCGGAGCGCAATTTTCATCGAAGACTGCGGGAGCGGTCCTAGCGTGGTGGCCGCCACGATCGAGGTAGACGCATTGGGAGTCAACACATTCCACGAGGTTCACGTAGAAATGGCAGACGAAGAGGAAACAAGGGTCTTAAACGACATAGGAAAACCTTCACTTAAGGGCTTACCTGCGAGCATCAATGCACCGATAATAAATAATAATAATTTCGAGATCAAATCCGGTACCATTTCGATTTTGCAGAATGCGGTTCAGTTTTATGGAAAGGATCACGAGGATCCTAGTGTCCATATTGCGGGGTTTCTGGAGGTTTGTGCCACATTCACCATTCGTGATGCATCATCGGATGCAATACGCCTTCGACTCTTTCCGTTTTCTTTACGTGACGGAGCTAAGGAGTGGCTTCTTTCACTTCCAGCTGGGTCTATCACTACCTGGAATCAATTAGCTGAAAAGTTCCTTCAGAAATATTTCCCCCCAGAGAAAACTGTTCGGTTAAGAACCAAGATTCTTAACTTTCATCAGGACGATGATGAGCCCCTTTATGAGGCGTGGGAGCGGTTTAAAGAGCTCATGAGAAAGGTCCCACACCACGGGTTGCCCAATTGGCAACAATGTCAAATCTTCTACCATGGTTTGGATGGTCAAGGGCAGATGATGGTCGACATATTCAGGCGGAGACATTGGCATGAAAAATGCCAACAAGGCATTTGAGATCTTAGAGAAATGC
Organism: Scalesia atractyloides; assembly: GCA_947069175.1. Classification (NCBI taxonomy): domain Eukaryota; kingdom Viridiplantae; phylum Streptophyta; class Magnoliopsida; order Asterales; family Asteraceae; genus Scalesia; species Scalesia atractyloides. The sequence goes on from CAMTDV010000029.1 coordinate 14,500,974, forward strand.
GCCTTGAAGAATCGGACACAGCATCCACCAAGAGGGAAGAATTCTAGACAGGGAGTTCATCATGTGAACGATTTCACTGCCATCACAGCACAAATGGATGCCTTATCTTCAAAGTTTGATCGAGTGATGGAGATCCACTCGAGTGGTTCCTCGAGTGGGGGAGCATATCAGGTAGGCGATTTTCCGACAGGAGAGGTTTCACATGAGCATGTTGATTTTATGGGAAACCAATACCGTCGTCAGCATAATCCCTACAGCAATACCTACAATCTGCGGTGGAAGAATCACCCAAATTTCAGTTGGAAGTCTGAAGCGTCAAATCAGCATCCACCCGGATTTGTTCCACGCCCCACAGCTCCTGGAGGTTACTGTGCACCTAGGCCTCAGCAGATGCCTCCCACTAATGAACTTAGTGTGCAGGATATGTTTAGTCAACTCTTAGCTGGTCAAAATTCTCAAAGAGTCGAAAATGAAAAGCGCTTCAAGGAGTATGATGGTCGTTTCACGAGGCACGAGAGTGAGTTGAGAAGCCAAAAGGCTTCCATGTAGACCATTGAAAATCAAGTTGGTCAGATTGCGAAGATGTTGTCCGAAAGACAGCAAGGGGCCTTCCAAGTAACAAAGAGCCAAATCCGAAAGCTACTACAAAGGCCATCACGTTGAGAAGTGGCAGGATCGTTGAGCCCGTCACTTCGGTTGTTCCAAATAAGCCGATTGATGACGAGATTGTTGAGGAGATTGAGACTGAGTCTCCGAGAGAGGTGCAACTGAGGCGAGACCCAGCAAGTACAGCACGTCCCAAGGAGCCAGTGAGAGAGTATGTCCCTCCCGTTCCATATCTAGGGAGGTTGAAGAAGCAGAAAATGGAAGAACACTATGGTAAATTCCTTGAGCTTTTCAAGCAGCTACACATAAATCTACCGTTCGTCGAGGCACTTGCTCAAATGCCTAAGTATGCCAAGTTTCTGAAAGATATTTTATGTAGCAAAAAGAAACTTGAGGAGCTTTCGCATGTGACCTTGAACGAGGAGTGTTTAGCAGTTCTTCAGAACAAACTACCACAGAAAATGAGTGATCCTGGGAGTTTCACTATCCCATGTTTGATAGGTAGTTTGTCGGTCAGCAATGCACTAGCTGATCTTGGAGCCAGCATAAACCTCATGCCTTATGCGGTTTTTGCTAAGCTGGACTTGGGAGAGCCAAAACTTACTCGTATGAGCATTCATCTAGCCGATCGTTCAGTGAAGTACCCTCGAGGTATAGTTGAGAATATGCTAGTGAAGATCGACAAGTTTGTCTTTCCCGTTGATTTTGTGATCTTGGACATGGATGAGGACAAAACTGTTCCTCTCATCTTAGGTCGGCCATTCCTTGTCACTGCTCGAGCATTGATCGATGTCTGCACCGGCAGACTTACTCTTAGGGTAGACGATGAAAAGGTGACTTTTGATATAGGGAAATCCATGCAACATCCACAGAGGCATGATTATACACTCTACTTTATCGAGACTATTGACACGTACGTGAGTGATCATCTTCTAGCCTGTTTGAGGAGGACGTTGTGGACACACAGCTACTTAGGAGGAGAGACTTTTGGTTCGCATGCTATGGTCCAGTCAGTCGAAGAGATGACCTGTCTGATAGGTCATGTGGCTCCCCCACGTACTGAGGTTTTTGAGGTTGTGGATCGTGTTGCTGAGCCTAAAGCACGCCCTTTGGTTGAGGATCCGCCCTCAGTTGAGCTTAAGGAACTTCCAGATCACTTGGAGTATGCGTTCTTGGAGGGTACGACTCATTTGCCCGTCATCATCTCTGCTAGATTATCGGAAAAAGAGAAAGGTCGATTGCTTGAAGTAAGCATAAAAAGGCAATCGCTTGGAAGATTATGGATATAAAAGGGATCAATCCATCCTTTTGTACCCACAAGATCTTTATGGAGGAGGACTTTAAACCTGTAGTGCAGCACCAGAGACGTTTAAATCCGAACATGCAGGATGTTGTGACGAAAGAGGTCATCAAATTACTTGATGCAGGTTTGATATATCCGATCTCTGATTCGCCTTGGGTTAGTCCCGTGCAGGTTGTCCCGAAGAAAGGAGGGATGCCGGTGGTGACCAATGAGAAAAACGAGTTGATTCCCACTCATACTGTCACCAGGTGGAGAGTTTGCATTGACTATCACAAACTCAATGATGCCACGAGGAAAGATCATTATCCTCTTCCTTTCATTGATCAGAGTTAGAGAGACTTTCAGGGAGGATGTTCTACTGTTTCCTTGATGGTTTCTCTGGCTACTTTCAGATTCCCATCTCTCATGAGGATCAGGAGAAGACGACATTCACATGTCTCTATGGCATATTTGCCTACCGGCGAATGCCCTTTGGACTATGCAATGCCCCAGCCACATTTCAAAGATGCATGGTGGCTATTTTTCATGACATGATCGAGGACTCCATGGAGGTCTTCAATGGATGATTTTTTTGTATTCGGGAGCTCTTTCGATCACTAACTTGGGAATCTGAAGAGGATGTTGGCCAGGTGTGAGGAGGCCAACCTTGTTTTGAACTGGGAAAAATGCCACTTTACGGTTAAGGAGTGCATTGTGCTTGGGCACAAGATTTCACAGGCGGGGCTCGAGGTTGATCGAGCCAAAGTTGAGACTATTTCTAAGCTCCCGCCGCCCACATCCTTGAAATCTATTAGGAGCTTTCTTGGTCATGCAGGTTTTTACCAGCGATTCATAAAGGATTTTTCAAAATCGCCCATCTGTTGGTGCATATTTGTGACAACAGCTTAGATTTGGTCTTTGGATATCTTGTAATTAGTAAAATGATAAACGGTTAGCGGGTTTAGTTTTGTAATAGTGAATTAGAAGTAATTGGGCTGAACTAGACATAGAATAATGCATGGTGGGCGAATTGGGCCTTAAAACCATTAGCAGTCCATGTAGGAAACCCTAGCCCATGAGCATAACTAATCTCTATATATAGGGAGGTTGTGATTCGGGTTAAGGTTGCTCAGTTAGTTGCTGGTTCTATTGTTCAGTTACTGCAAGAATTGCTTCAGAGAGTTAGAGAAAGAGTCTTGAATTGATTGTAAAACAATTGTGTTTGATAATCAATATAAGACAGTTTAAAAGAATTCTTTGTGTTCGTGTTCTGTTCTGTGTTTTCTGTGAAATCTGATCTAGGGGATTCCGCACTCTAGATTAGAGAGAAGATTCTTTCAAGATCCATAAGGACTAGGGGACCTACAATTAGTATCAGAGCATTCGGCTCTTGATTATGCTCGGTTCAGAATCGTGACAGCAGAAAAATTGGATTTTTGGGTGTTTTGGCGGCTGTTTTGGAGGTTTTGACGGTTGTTTTAGGGTTTTTGCAGGTATTTCAGATAATTTGCAGCATTTCGGATTAACAGCTAAGCATTCCGGATTGAAGACTGGCATTCCGGATTCAAAAGCATAGGAATTCGGATTGAAGACTTGAATTTGGACCAGAATTGGCGTCGGACCAGAAAAGCCATTTCGGATTCTATTTCGGATAGAAATTTCAAATCAGAATTGTATTCCGGATTCCATCTCGGATTGGAAACTATTCCGGATTACATCTTGGATTAGAACTATTCCGGATTCCATCTCGGATCAGAGTAGTCTATTTCAGATTTCCATTTCGGATCAGAACAGTGCATTCCGGATTTTCATCTCGGATCACTATTCCGATCATCATTTCGGATTGTCAACTCGGATTACTGTTTCGGATTTTCACTTCGGATTGTCATTCAAGTTACCATTTCGGATTTTCCATTGTTCCGGGTTACTCAGAAAAAGGTGGAAACTTAACCAGCTGACGTAACCGGAGTTAAACGTATTCGGACATAGAAATTGATCCATAGACAATTTTGACGAACCGTTTGGACAGTTAGACTCGGCTGATTTTTAGGACAAAAAAAAAGGCACAGAAATTCTAAAAAAATCAGAATAACATCATTATAATCGGATCGTCGAGACGAGTCTAACGGTATAATTTGGTAACCACTCATTTCGGACAAGTTTTAACGTTTTTAACGAGCCAGTCGGTAAAAATGTCGAATATGTCAAACTTAAATGAGCTGTTGAGGATGGAGCATGAGGCTGGGTACCACAAATAAACATCCAAAGATGCTGAAGGTGAAGAACTATCTTACTTGGAAGGATAGATTTCAATCCTTTATTGGATATCAGGACACACGGATGTGGATCTGTATTCAAGATGGGTACGCTAACCCAACGCATGATTTTGAGGGAAGACAGTGTGTTACTGCTTATGTCAACATGTCTGAAGCTGAAAAGAGGATGTGCGAATCTGAAAAGAAGGCCTTAGCTGCTATCAAGATGTCGTTACCTGATGGCATCAAACACACGTTCAAACGTTATACTACATCGAAGGAGATGTGGGATGCCCTAAAAAAGAGGTATGGGGGCAATACAGATGTGAAGAAGAATAAAGTGGATCTGCTGAAGAAACAGTTTGCTGTGTTCAAAGGAATGAGAAATGAATCCCTAGAAGATACTATCATGAGATATTATCATCTGATGTCAGAAATCGATAATTATGATATAGAGGGATACACAGATGTGGAGATAAACGACAAGTTGCTGGATGCTTTACCTGCAAAGTGCGATATTTACACGTTGATGATAAAGGGTGAAGCTGATTATGAAAGAAAGACTTGGAAAGGGTTGTTGGGAAGTTGAGAGCTTATGAGCTCAATATGAAGAAGAAGGAGACTGGTTATGATCAGGTTCAAGATCCAGGGATTTATAAAGGTCTTACACCTTCATCTTCCAACAATGCTTCTAGTGACACTACAACTGCGTTTCTCTCATGTGAGAATGAACAGATAGTGACAAATTCTGATGGAGAAGTATGTTTCATTGCTGCTTCAGGAGGCTCGTCAGGGGCTAAGAGACAACAATCAAGTAACAGCAGTTCTAAGTCTATGCCTCTGAGTGTCAAAAGTGCTGAAGAACAATTGGCATTGCTTGCTTCTTTCGTTGCTTCCTACGAGAACTATATTCAGGGAAAAATATCTGATCCTGCTACGTTTGATGAAGATTATGATCAGATCGACCCCCATGACTTAGAGGAGATGGATTTGCAATGGCAGATGGCCATGATTTCTAGAAGGGTGAAGAGGTTCATGAACAGAACGGGCAGGAAGTTTGTTGGCAAAAGTGTGGGCTTTGACAAGTCAAAAGTGAAGTGTTACAACTGTCACAATATGGGCATTTTGCTAGAGAGTGTCAAAGAGCAAAATCTGAATTGCGTTCTAGTTCATCCTTTCAAGATTCTCCTGGTCATGGTTCATGCAACAGGAATGTGGCAACAACACTGGATCAAAGACCCTGATTTCTACTGCTAGAGAGGGTTCTTATGATTGGAGTGTTCATCAGAGAATGATAACAATGCCTCACAGGCATTTATGGCTGAGATAGCTCTTGGTGCTGATGAAGAAGTGAAAGCTGATGCTGAGGGAGAGCAAGAGAAAGTAGCTGGGAAAGCTTATGGAGAACAGAATGCTACAGAGAAGAAAATGGCTGCTGATTTTGATGCTTTCATGGCTGATCTAAGCAAATCAACAGGCGAGGTATGTTCTAACTCTAGTAGTTCTGTTTGTTTGAAATGTTGTGAACGGCAAAGTGAGGTTGACACATTAACACAACAAAACCAAAGTCTGGTAAATGAGCTCTCAAACTTAAAAGAATCAAACTTTTTTGTAAAACGAAACGAGTCACTATACTTGAAGAAAATTAAAGGTTATGAAGAAGAAATAAATATTACTAACCTGTAAACAAAAGAGGTTTCTGAAAAGTGCAAAGAGTGTCTGAAGCACAACTTAAAATATGTGAACTTGAAAAGTAATTTAATCAATTCAGAGATTCATCTTTTGTCATGAAACACATGATGAATGGCCTGAAGAAGAGTAATGACAAGACGTGTGCGGGATTCAAAGGTTTGAATGAAGTTCCACCGCCTCTTGGTCATGACTATTCTTTCTTGCCAAATGAAGAAGAGCTTACAGACTTTGTGTCAACTACACCTGGTAGTTCCACATCAGAGGATATTGATGCGACTGAAAATGGCAAGAAGGATAATAACAGAGACACTGTTTTGAAAACAAAGAATACACTCTCTAAGAATCAAAAACAAGTTTTTGTTAAAAAGGTTGATTTTGTTAAAAGGAGTTATATGAATGAAGAGGTCCCCGTTATTACTAAAGAATCTAATGTGCAGTTTGCTAAGAACAAAAACAAAGAAAAATCAGAAGTTAAGCAAACTAAACAAGATCCTTCAAATGCATCTTCATCATCATCGCCTGATGAGACTAAGCAAGAGGCTTCTGTAAAAAAGTCTTCGGCTAGAAAATCGTGTTTCAAATGTCATGAAAAAGGACATGTAGCTAGCTGTTGTCCTAACAAAAAGAGTGAAGCACAGGTAAGTGAGAGGCAGAGAGAAAAATCACCAACAAAAAGTGGTGATGGTGAGAAGAAGTTTAGCTCACCAAAGATATCTGCTACCAAGCAACAGAGTGTTGCTGTTGGTGTAGATAAGGCTGAAAAAGGAACTCACCAAGTTCCTCGTTTCAAAGAAATCAACAAAGATTTCACCCTGCATCTACATCAGGCAGATATCATAGACCTAGAAGTAGTTCACCAAGAATGAATAACTTTAATGGTCCATCAAATAATTTCAGGAGTCAAGGTCAATATCAAAATTGATACCAGAATGTTGGTAATCGAAATTTTTATAACGATGGCTTTAGAAATTATCATTATCAAAATTCATGGAAGAAAAATTATAATTTTCAAAGGTCGCAAATTCCAAACTTGGTTATGAAACCTCAGGACCACAGACCTAATGGAAATCAAAAACCATTTCCATCAACAGGTCTAAGATCCAAGACTCCTGTTAGGAGTTATGGATACTGGATGGATGTTCCTATGATTGATGAATCTGGTAGACCCAAGACCATTAAGGCTTGGGTCCCCCAATCTAACTAAATTTGTTGGTTGGTGCAAGAGCTGCTAAGGAGGATTATCAACTTGTGGCATGTTGATAGTGGCTGCTCCAGGCACATGACGGGGGATGCGAGGCTGTTGACTGAGTTTGAGAATATAGATGGTGGATACGTGAATTTTGCAGGTGCTAAAGGAGGGTACATTACCGGTCAAGGAAAAGTAACAAATGGGAAGATCACACTGGACAAAGTGAACTATGTTGAGCAGCTGAAGCACAATCTGATGAGCGTGTCTCAAGTCTGCGACAAGGGTCACTCGGTCCACTTTACAAAGTCTGAAGCTTTGGTGTTGAAACCTGGTTTGATGATACCGGATGACTGGATAGTGATAAGAGCACCAAGGAGAAATGACACTTATGTGATGGACATGGGTGCCAAGGACTCGTCTTCTATGGTGGCGTGTTTACTATCAAAAGCATCTGAAGCTGAGTCATTGCTGTGGCACAGACGCATGGCCCACATCCCTTACCGAAAAATGAATTATAATATTAAAAATGGTTTAGTGGAAGGGGTGCCAGTGCAGAGGTTTCACGTGGAAGATAAATGTCTTCCATGTCAAAAGGGAAAACAACATAAGAAACCTCATACGTCTAAAACAGTAAATTCCATAGATGCCCCTTATGAATTACTTCATATGGATCTATTCGATCCAGTGAACGTAAGGAGCATAGGTGGAAAGTACTATTGTCTAGTTGTCACTGATGATTAATCACGTTATTCATGGGTTTTCTTTTTAGGTACAAAAGATGAGACAGCGGAGATGTTGGTTGATCTTTTTACAAAATTGGAAAATGTCCATGATGTACGGATCAAGAGGATAAGGAGTGATAATGGCACGGAGTTCAAGAATTAAGTTCTGGATCTCTATTGTCTTCGCAAGGGAATTGAACATCAATATTCTACTCCTTATACACCTCAACAGAATGGAGTCGCTGAGCGGAAGAACAGGACGTTGATTGAAGCCGCAAGGACTATGCTATCTGATTCAAAGCTTCCAGTTCTTTTCTGGGGAAAAGCTGTGAACACAGCTTGCTATGTCCTGAACAAAGTTTTGACGGTTAAACGGTTTAACAAAACATGTCACAAACTATTGTTTAACCGAAAACCAAACTTAAAAGGCTTTGAACCATTTGGATTACCCTGCACCATTATGCGAAACAAAGATAAGCAAAAGTTCGGTGAGGTAGCCGATGAGGGTTACTTTCTAGGCTATATGTCTGGAACACCGAATAAAAGGGTTTTTAATCTAAAAACTGGTAAAATTGAGGTTGTGTTTAACATGGAAATCACTAGTTATACACCTCAACAATCAACGAGTGGTCCTGCTATATTATATGATTATGACAATGTCTTTAAATCATTTAATATTCCTGATGTTTCAAATGCAGATGAGTCTCAAGTGATCCATACTGTGATCAGTGAAGATGGTGAGTGTGACTTCATGCCTAGATCGAGTGTATCGGTGACAGATGCTCCAGAAACTTCTTCCAGTGCAGTTCCAGAGGACTCCAGTGATAGTGAGTCTGAACCTATTCAGGGGGAGGACTTCACTAATCCGTTTGCTAATGATAATATTCAGGGGGAGGTTGGATCTAATCTGGGAGATAATCTGGTTGTTGACGCCATTGCTACCACACGAGTACACAGAGATCATCCAGTTGAAAACATCATTGGTGATCCTTCTGCAGGTGTTCAGACGAGAAGAGGTGTGCTCGAAGGTTCCTGTTTGTTTACTTCGATTCAGAAGACTAGGTTGATAAATGAATGTTTATATAGCTGCTTTATTGCCCAAGAGGAGCCGAAGAATGTCCATATGGCTCTAAAAGACAATTGTTGGGTAGAAGCTATGCAAGAGGAACTAGCTCAGTTCAAGAAATTGAAAGTTTGGAGCTAGTTGATCTACCTGAAGGAGAGAAAGAAATAGGCACTAAGTGGGTGTTCAAGTGTAAGAAAGACGACTGAGGGATCGTGATAAGGAATAAGGCTCGGTTGGTGGTAAAAGGGTTCAATCAGCAAGAAAGGATTGATTATAATGAAGTGTTTGCAGCAGTGGCAAGGTTGGAGGCAATTCGTTTGTTCCTAGCTTTTTCTTCATTCAAGGGCTTCAAAGTTTACTAACTTGACGTGAAGAGTGCATTTCTTTACTGATCCAGACTATCCAGATCGGGTCTATCGACTTGATAAGGCATTGCATGGACTCCATCAGGCACCTAGGACGTGGTATGAGACGCTGTCAGCACATTTGTTAAAACATGGTTTCGAAAGAGGTCAGATTGACAGTACACTTTTCATCAAAAGGAAGAAGGAAGACTTTCTGCTGGTACAGGTATATGTAGATGACATCATCTTTGGGTCATCTGATGAGAACATGTGTCATGATTTCGAAGAGTTAATGAAGAGCAAGTTTGAGATGAGTGCGATGGGTGAATTATCCTACTTTTTGGGTTTACAAGTTGATCAGAAAAATGATGGGATGTTTATCCATCAGACGAAGTATGTGTATGACATTTTGTCTCGTTTCAAGATGGAGGATTGCGCTACTTTCAATACACCTATCTGTGAGAATCACAATCTTGGTCCAGATCATGAGAGTGTGGAGGACGTTGATCCAACTCAATACAGGGCAATGATTGGTTCTCTGATGTACTTGACTGCTTCAAGACCTGACATCATGCTCGCAGTATGCCTATGTGCCAGATATGAAGCGAATCCAAAGGAGTCACACATGAAAGCGGTGAAGCGTATTCTTCGTTACTTGAAAGGGAAACCGAAACTTAGGTTATGGTATCCAGCTGCTAGTGATTTGAAGTTTGTTGCTTTTACTGATTCGGACTTTGGAGGATGCAAATCTACAAGGAAGTCTACCACAGGTGGTTGTCAGTGTAACATCCGTCGAAAAACGGGTTTCCAAACCCGCTTCGTTTGTTAATCGAATATCAAGTTATAAAATTTTGTTGCGTATTTATGGTTAATTTTAATTTTAAACAATACATCATTAATAAACATTTTAGAATTTAAAAACTATAATTACTAAAAAGTAAAAATAAATTAAATAAAAAAGAAAAGGGGCTGCCGGGTTTCGAACCCAGGTCAGCCGGAAGACACAACCATCAAACATTTAACACTCCGCCACTTGCTGTCTTTGTGTAATCAAGGACACAAATAAAACTTAACTTCTACCTGAGAAATTATCTGTTTGCGCCAAAACTGAAACCGATAATCGGCTTTCAACTTTCCAGACGTTTGAGTGTTCGCTATTTCTGATTATAACCGATGAAACCATTTCGACCCACGTTTTTAATCAATTCAGCCTTTATTAAACTCGATTCATATGATTTTCGAGTTTAATAACCGAAAACATTTACCTCCAATTTACACCGGTAATTTCATTATCTCACAACTCATAAACACTCACAGAACCTCCAATTTCACTTTCGCTCTATTTTCTGTTCGTCGGAAACGCTTTCTGAAATCGCCAGACTTTCGCCGGAAAACTGTGACATTCATCGAATCGGTAAATTTCTCAATTCTTTCATCTTCTATCCATTGTTAGACTTTTACTAACTCAAATCCTTCAACCAGAATCGGTCCCAGACGACGTTACCGGTTATTCAGCACTCGCCGAAAAATTTCTGAAAATTCCGAAATCGCGCTGTGAATCGGTACAAACATCTAAACTCTCTGGTAATTCTTGTTTAGTCATTTAATTTCACAATTAGTTAATCAAAACTGTTAATTGGTCCACTCAGACGGAACTCATAAAACAGAGCCGACGACTTTGCCGGAGTTCTGAAAAAAATCATCTTTCCGGTACATTCATTTCCAAATCCTTCTCTATCCGTTACATTTCAATCATTTATAAGTGTCGTTAATTGAATTAAACAAGAACAGTCGAATATCAATTGTCTGGGTTGTTTTAACGAAGAAGATGAAGTTTAGGTTGTGTATATATTTAATATAAATTGGGTTATATCTCGGGTTAGACACACAGTCCATCGGTGGACTGTGTGCATTTGAAACATAGAGATACCGAGTTCGAGACTGTCCTTGTTCCGATTCGTCACAATATTCAAACCTTTTTATAAAACCCAAATACGGAACCTTTCAGTTAGTATATAAGAAAATAAAAACAAGTATTTTAACCAGGTTAGACACACAGTCCAGCGGTGGACTGTGTGCAAAGTTAAACCACAGGTCACGGGTTCAAAACTCATCATGCACACCGGTTCGACATAATTAAAATCCTTTTTAAAATAAATGAATTCTGAATAGATTAAAGAGTATATAAATATAATTAAAAACAGAAATATTTTGGGTTAGACACGTAGCTCAGTTGGTAGAGCTGCATGCACGCGTACGAGAGGTCATGAGTTCGAGCCTCACCCAGCGCATACATACACAAGTCCGAACCGGTCAACAGTCAAAGTCAAAGTCAATGGTCAACGGTCAACGGTCAACCCAAAAAGTCAACATTTTTTTATATTTTATTTATTTATTTATTTAAATTAAAAATCAATTAAAAATACTTAAAAATAATGTTTTTAAAGTTAGAAAATAACCTTAAACTCACAAAAATAAATCTAAAAACCCTATTAAAATTGTTAATAAAATCCACTTATTTACGGTACCTTTTCGTTATTATTTAGGTTAGTTATTCCTCGTCGATCAACCCTCTAAACTCGTGCGCATTCAACATCATCAAACAAACGCACCCAATGTGAGTGAATCTCTACAAATTCCCGTTTTAATCACATTTTTGGGGTGTATCATGTGTCTTATTATTTATTACATTTAAACACTTGTGCATCCATCATATCAATGATCAAATGTGTATTCAATATGCATCAACTGTTTGTGTGGTTAATGTTTAGATTAAATTTATCATTTTCAGTACATACATCATCATAGGCCGTCTGTTCCCCATTACCTATGAGCGGAACCGTTCCCCATTACCTATGAGCGTGTACGAGGCGTTGCCAACATACGATCGGCTCCGTTTGATTGAGCCTTGATCGCACATACATCATCATAGGCCGTCCGTTCCCCATTACCTATGAGCGGAACGTGACGTTGCCAACATATACATTATCATTCATGTCATTTGCTCATGCAAGGTGGTTTGTTGATTGTTATTGTATGTTTATTTACGTTTGCTCACATATGATTGTTGCACAATTTTTCCATATTAAATACAACAAGAAATCAATAATAAATGTTTTCTAACAAGGTTCACTCGCCAACTTTTGTTGACCTAAAAACCCCCATTTTTACACATGATACATGTGATCCAGTTGCAGCAAGAAACATATAGGACGGCTTAGAAGAATAAATCGGTTTAGGCTTTGGATGGTTTATTTAGTTACTTTTTCCTTGTAATTGTATGAACTTGTTTGGAATATTGAAGATGTAATTTTGAATTTAATAAATATGAAACATATTAGTAAACATCATGAGCTTTGGTGATAACCCAATTATGCCCCGACTCTTATTCCGCTGCGGGTCGGGGTGTGACAGATTGGTATCAGAGCCATGACTATAGGGATATAGGATAGGTTATTAGACCCTTAGAGCCTATACTTAGTTGATTAAAATTTTAAATTGTTTATGTGTTACATGCAAAATTCATGATGTTATATGCTTTATGTTTATTGTTACATTTTTATGCAAGCATGTTCATAAGTACATATTACTATACAATGCTCATCATGAATCATATCCTCATAACATATCATATCCATGAGAGCACACACCCCACAATTTCCATGATTTTTGCAACGATTTTTGTATTTTTTCCAAATCTCATCAAAGTGAGTTCTCATGACGGGCATGTAGTAACTGGAAGGGTACAAGTACCGGTAGCCGGAACGTCCTGTCTAGGCTTGGCATTCGTATATATCCAAAATAAAGGACCAGTTTGCCTACCTGGGACTAACGATGAGAGTACGAAGGACCTATTAGGCCAAAGCATGCTATACCAAACGTCGTGTGAGCTAAGCCCACTTTGAGTTGTCATTGTGTCTACACCTGGACACCCTCCGACCATACATCTCGCAAACATATTTCATGGTTTTCATTCGGGTGATGCAAGTGTTTAAACCGCCAACACCAATGTGAATCCTACTAAGCCAATAGTCATGGGGGCCCACATGACTATACAGGTGAAGGTATGGGGGACATTGGAGGCCCAAACATGAGCAAACCCAAGACATCCTATGGATGTAGTTGCATTATTGATGTTTATGTTATTTTTATTTTTTTTTACGACACATGACACCTAAAAAGATTCCTTAAACTCACAATCTTCTTATGTATGTTCCTGTAGATGTCGGCTAGGCAACAACGTGGGGGTAGAAGGTCAGGAAGGTCAAACGAACGCTTGGCCACCCAAATCGCAAAACAAATGGCCGCGGTGCTTCCTGACATCGTAATTCAGTCCAACAAGCTCTCGCCGCAAATCCCGCCAATCCTCCCCATCAAGAAGACCAGAACGTCGACAACCCTCCCTCCAAAAAGTGCTCTTACAAACACTTCAAGTCTTGCGATCCCCCGAAATTTGAAGGGACCGAAGGTGTCACTGCTCTCCTCCACTGGTTTGAGGAAATGGAAAACACCTTCCTCAATTGCGATTGTCCCGAGGATCGCAAGGTACGTTACGCAACCGGGAGACTATTTGGAGTAGCTCTTACTTGGTGGAATACATAAAAAGGTAAGAGAGGAATCGAAGATGCAATGTGTAACATCCGTCAAAAAACGGGTTTTCCAAAACCCGCATCGTTTATTAACCGAATAGTCAGTCAAAATTTTCGTCGCGTATATATTGATTATTTTAATTTTAAACAAAACATAATTAACAAATATATTAGAATTTAAAAACTATAATTAATATTTTATCATAAATAAAGAGATAAAAATTAAATAGAGACGCCGGGTTTCGAACCCTAGGTCTCCCGCTCAAACAAACACACAACGCACCACCAGGCTACCTGCACTCTTTGTGAAATAACTGAAATCAGTTAAGTTTTATATTGAAACAAACGCCAACCTGTAATATTACAGAACCAGTAACTGTCGAAAACACAATCCAAGCAATCAAGCAATTAACGTTCTTCCTTATGATTAAACGTGTGTAACTGATGATAAACGTCAGTTATAACCGAAAACCTTAAAGCCACTCATTCAAATCGTCAAAATCATAACCGTATGATTTTGGAATTCGAAACCGAAATACAATTAAATTCGAGTTATACTTTACATCGATGTATTCACCATTTGAGCTCGCGAATCTATCAAACTTACTCTCTCAAACTCGTTCAGAAAACCTCGCCGCAAGTCGCCGGAATCCTCTGCAAGTTAACCGGAAGTTATCGCCAGAAAACCGAAGAATCTATCCTACTGTTGCTTTACTTTATAAACAGGACATCTAGAGCTCATACCGAAATCACCCACACTCACCTTAAACTCCCTGTAGAGTCTCTGTCGCAAGAAATACATCGCCGGAATTCTCTGCAAGTCGCCAGAAAACCGAATCCATTTCATCCCTTCTGCCTTACTCTAAAATAAGACCTCTAGAGCTCAGACAGAAAGCACCACACTCACCTCAACTCCCTGTAAAGCCTCTGTCGCAAGTCAAGCTTCGCCGGAAAAATTGGAACTCGCCGGAGTTGGTCACTGGAATCGTCAAAGTGCTGTTCTCCAGAGGGTATGAACCTTTAAAACCTTTTTACATTCATATTTAATTCCGTTAATTCGTAAACCAGTAATCAGAATCGATTAGATAAAGATAACAGTCGAATTTTTGGGTTCTGGGTAATGTTTAGGAAGAAGATGAAGTTTTTGCCTAGAAAATAAGTATATTTAAACATGATGTTTTAAACAGGTTAGACACACAGTCCAGCGGTGGACTATGTGCGATTATAAAGCATACGTCCCGGGTTCGAGTTCTGCTTGTGTTCCGATCCACTGAAATAATATACCCTTTTTATATAATAGCCAAATCCTGAAACATGTAATAAGTGTATAAGTATAATAAAAACCGGAATAATAACCAGGTTAGACACACAGTCCAGTGGTGGACTGTCTGCAAAAACATTAAGCACGTCGCGGGTTCGAGTCCAGGCTCCCGCACCGGTTCTGGCAATTATCAAGTTTTTAAATAAGGACAGAAATGAATTAATCTAATTTGTATATATATATAATTAAAAACAGAAATATTTCGGGTTAGACACGTAGCTCAGTTGGTAGAGCTGCGTGCACGCGTACGAGAGGTCTCGGGTTCGAACCTCACTCAGCGCAAACAAACACAAGTCCGAACCGGTCAAACAGTCAAAGTCAACAGTAAAAGTCAACGGTCAACGGTCAATAAAAAAATCAACATTTTTTTTTATATTTTTATTTATTTATTAATTTAAAAATCAGTTAAAAATACTTAAAAATATTATTTTTAAAGTTAGAAAATGACCTTAAACTCACAACAATAAATCTAAAAATCCTATTAAAATTGTTAATAAAATCCACTTATTTACCGTACCTTTTCGTTATTATTTAGGTTAGTTATTCCTCGTCGATCAACTCGTGCGCATTCAATATCATCAAACGAACGCACCCAATGTGAGTGAATCTCTACAAATTCCCCGTTTTAATCACATTTTGGGGTGTATCATGTGTCTTATTATTTATTACATTTAAACACTTGTGCATCCATCATATCAATGATCAAATGTGTATTCAATATGTATCAACTGTTTGTCTGGTTAATGTTTAGATTAAATTTATCATTTTCAGTACATACATCATCATAGGCCGTCTGTTCCCCATTACCTATGAGCGAAACCGTTCCCCATTACCTATGAGCGTGAACGAGGCGTTGCCAATATACGATCG
Organism: Scalesia atractyloides; assembly: GCA_947069175.1. Classification (NCBI taxonomy): domain Eukaryota; kingdom Viridiplantae; phylum Streptophyta; class Magnoliopsida; order Asterales; family Asteraceae; genus Scalesia; species Scalesia atractyloides. Next base: position 14,516,910 of record CAMTDV010000029.1, read on the forward strand.
GCTCTGTTTGATTGAGCCTTGATCGCACATACATCATCATAGGCCGTCCGTTCCCCATTACCTATGAGCGGAACGTGACGTTGCCAACATATACCTTATCATTCATGTCATTTCCTCATGCAAGGTGGTTTGTTATTGTTCTTGTATGTTTATTTACGTTTGCTCACATATGATTATTGCACAATTTTTCCATATTAAATACAACAAGAAATCAATAATAAATGTTTTCTAACAAGGTTCACTCGCCAACTTTTTGTTGACCCAAAAACCATTTTTACACATGATACAGGTGGACATGATGAAGCAAGGAACACATAGGAAAATGCCTTAGAAGAAAAATAATGAAGTCTAGAAAGATGTATAGAACATGTTGTAATTGTATGATTTGATTGTATGATCTTCTTTAAATTGTAATAATAAATATGAAACATTATAATAAATGTCATGAGCTTTGATGAAAACCCAATCATGCCCCGATCACCCTTTCCCGCTGCGGGTCGGGGTGTTACACAATGGCCTTAACATGGGAGGAGTTAAGGGAAATCATGACGAGACGCTTCTGTCCAAGAAGCGAGATCAAAAAGTTAGAGGATGAATTCCACTCGTTAAAGCAAAAGGAAGGAGATCATACTTCCTACAACAAAAGGTTTTTAGAGTTGAACCAAATGATCCCCAACTTGTTCACCCCAGTATACCGCTTAATCGAACACTATATTCGAGGCCTCCCCTCGAAAATTCAAGACTCAGTTCTAAGCTCTTCGCCGGCAACACTTGAAGCTGCTATGGAACTAGCTACCGAGCTTACCGAGAATCGTACTCGTAACGGAAAATTTAAGGACAAGAAAAAGAAAGCCCCCATTGAGGGCCAAACTTCAAACCATTCCACCTCCTCCTCAAAGTTTGCTAATAAGAGGAAACGAAACACCAGAAACTTTGCTGTCACCCAAACAAACTTCCCTATCCCTGCTGCACCCATCACTCAAGTTGCCCCTCACCTGCACCATATAAAAAGCCATACTCCGGCCCGTACCCAAAATGCAACCGTTTCCAATACCATCACTTTCCTGATCATCCCTGCCAACATTGCACCGGCTGTGGTCGCGCAGGTCACACCATTCAAACCTGTCGCGCACTTCAGCAAACGAACCGCCATCAGCCCTCAACCCAAACCCACCATCAGATAGTGGGTCAAGCCCAACAACCTTTACTCCTACCACCTGCCCAACATGTAGCCCAATCCTACTACCAACCCAACTATCCCATGGTGCAACCTATGCGGGCTTGTTACAACTGTGGAGACCCGAACCACTTCAGGAACACTTGTCCACACCTGGTGAATATCATCCATGCCCAAGCTCAAGCTAATCTAGTAAACCAGGCTAACCAAGCTCCTCCACCTGCTAGAGGAAGAGCTTTCAACATCAACGCAAATCAGGCTAGGGCTAACAACAATGTGGTTAACGGTACGTTTCTCATCAATGGTAGTTATGCATCCATGTTATTTGATACTGGCGCGGACAAGAGTTTTGTGTCCTTAGAATTTGAACCCATCCTCAACCAAACTCGTGATAAACTCATGGAATCCATAATGGTAGAAGTTGCTGACGGAAAACCGGTCTCATTAAACTCTATTATACGCAATTGTACTCTCACCCTAAACGATCACGATTTTCCAGTTGACCTCATACCTATGAAGTTGGGAAGTTTCGACATTATTATTGGTATGGACTGGCTCAGCCAACATCATGCTGAAGTTGTATGCCGTAAAAAGTTCATTCGCATTCCTCTTGCAAACGGTCAGACTCTACGAATCTTTGGAGAAACCTCTTCGAAGGGACTCAAATTAATGTCCTGTCTTCAAGCCCGAAAATATCTCCGCAAGAATTATGTCGCATTCCTAACTCATGTCGTCAAAAAGGGAATCAAGGAGAAGAAACTCGAAGACATCCCAGTAGTAAAAGATTTCCGCAAGTTTTTCCTGACGACTTTCAGGACTTCCTCCCGTGAGAGAAGTCGAATTCCGCATTGATCTTATACCTGGAGCTACACCAGTTGCAAAATCTCCTTATAGGTTAGCTCCATCCGAAATGCAAGAGCTGGCCAGTCAACTGCAAGAGCTGACTGACAAAGGATTCATACATCCTAGCTCATCGCCTTGGGGTGCACCTGTCCTTTTTGTGAAGAAGAAAGATGGAACGTTTCGCATGTGTATCGACTACAGAGAACTCAACAAGTTAACGGTCAAGAACTGCTACCCACTACCTCGCATCGATGATCTTCTAGACCAACTTCAAGGCGCCACCTGTTTTTCAAAAATCGACCTTCGTTTTGGTTATCATCAACTCAGAGTACATGAAGAAGACGTCCCAAAGACCGCCTTCCGAACTCGTTATGGTCATTATGAATTCATGGTCATGACATTTGGTTTAACCAACGCCCCAGCTGTCTTCATGGATCTAATGAACAGAGTCTGCAAACCCTATCTCGATCGCTTTGTTATAGTCTTCATCGACGACATCCTCATTTACTCAAAGTCTAAGTCTAATCATGAACGACACCTTCGACTCATCCTTACACTCCTAAGGACAGAAAAGCTGTACGCTAAGTTCTCGAAATGTGAATTCTGGTTAAGGGAAGTACAATTCCTTGGACACGTCGTCAATGACAAGGGAATTCATATTGATCCCTCAAAAATCAAGGCAGTACAGGAATGGCAAGCGCCACGTACACCTACCGAAGTAAGATCATTTCTTGGTTTGGCTGGTTATTATCGCCGTTTCATTGCAAATTTCTCCCATATTGCTGTACCACTCACGGCTTTGACTCATAAAGGAAAGCCCTTCATATGGGGACCCAAACAAGAAGAAGCCTTCCAAACCCTTAAGCAAAAGCTTTGTGACGCACCTATCCTCACACTTCCTGAAGGTTGTGATGACTTCGTGGTTTATTGCGACGCGTCAGGGCAGGGACTAGGCTGTGTACTGATGCAAAGAGGAAAAGTGATAGCTTATGCTTCTAGACAACTCAAAATTCATGAGAAGAACTACACCACCCACAACCTAGAACTTGGAGCCGTTGTGTTCGCTCTTAAGATATGGAGACATTACCTCTACGGTACTAAGTGTGAGATATACACTGACCACAAGAGCCTCCAACATATCTTCAACCAAAAGGAGTTAAACATGAGGCAACGAAGATGGGTCGAACTTCTTAATGACTACGACTGTGAAATTCGGTATTATCCTGGCAAGGCAAACGTGGTGGCCGATGCGCTCAGTCGAAAGGGTTATGCGAACTCTATTCGTCTTCTATGTTCGCAAATCATAACCGACATCAAAGATCAAATCCGAGAAGCCCAACATGTATCAGTAACGGAAAACGACGTACGCAAGGAGCTGTCTTGTGGAGCTGAACTTAAAATCGAAACAAAATCTGACGGTATTCTGTACTATCTAGATCGCATATGGATTCCCGATCACAATAACCTTCGTGATTTCCTTATGAATGAGGCGCACAAAACACGGTACTCTGTACACCCAGGAGCCGACAAGATGTATCAAGACCTTCGATACACCTACTGGTGGCCTGGCATGAAGAAGGATATCGCTGTTTTCGTTTCCAAGTGCCTTACATGTTCCAAGGTAAAAGCCGAACATCAAAGACTCTCAGGACTTCTAGTCCAACCTGAAATACCTGTATGGAAGTGGGAAAACATAACCATGGATTTCATTACCGGGTTACCTCGCACCTCCAGTGGGTATGACACTATATAGGTAATCGTTGATCGTCTTACAAATCAGCTCACTTCATTCCGATTCGCGAGGACTTCAAGAACGAGAAGTTAGCTCGTATCTACATCAGCGAGATCGTAAGCCGTCATGGTGTACCATTAAGCTTTATTTCAGATCGTGATGGTCGTTTCACTTCACGAACATGGAAGCCGTACAAGCCGCTTTGGGTACACGATTAGACCTCAGTACCGCTTATCACCCTCAAACTGATGGACAATCTGAACGCACCATCCAAACTCTTGAAGATATGCTTCGAGCATGTGTCATAGACTTCAAGGGAAATTGGGACGCTCATCTACCATTAGTTGAATTTTCGTACAACAACAGCTATCATTCAAGTATCGGCATGGCACCTTTCGAAGCTTTATATGGTCGTAAGTGCCGATCTCCAGTATGTTGGCACGAAATTGGAGAAGCTCAAATCACCGGTCCAGAATTAATTCAGGAAACAATAGACAAGATCCATCAGATTCGAAACAATCTTCTAGCGGCACAAAGTCGTCAAAAGAGTTATGCAGACAAACGACGAAAGCCTTTGGAGTTTAACATTGGTGATCATGTACTTTTAAAAGTATCACCGTGGAAGGGAGTAGTTCGTTTTGGCCAGAAGGGCAAGCTAGCACCACGCTACGTAGGACCTTTCAAGATACTCGAAAGAGTAGGACCTGTAGCATACAAGCTTGACCTACCAGAAGAACTCAACAGAATTCACCCTACATTCCACGTATCAAACTTAAAGAAGTGCCTCGCCGATGAAAACCTCCATATTCCCCTAGAAGATATTCAGATCGATGAATCTATGCACTTCATTGAAAGACCAGTAGAGATCATGGACTTCGGAGAAAAACGTTTAAGACAGAGTCGTATTCCAATTGTTAGGGTACGCTGGGAGTCGAAACGAGGACCTGAGTTTACTTGGGAACGTGAAGATTCAATGCGCGAAAAATACCTGCATCTTTTTCCTGTTACCACTACTACTTAAATTTCGAGACGAATTTTCTAAAAGTAGGGGATACTGTAACATCCGTCGAAAAACGGGTTTCCAAACCCGCTTCGTTTGTTAATCGAATATCAAGTTATAAAATTTTGTTGCGTATTTATGGTTAATTTTAATTTTAAACAATACATATTAATAAACATTTTAGAATTTAAAAACTATAATTACTAAAAAGTAAAAATAAATTAAATAAAAAAGAAAAGGGGCTGCCGGGTTTCGAACCCAGGTCAGCCGGAAGACACAACCATCAAACATTTAACCACTCCGCCACTTGCTGTCTTTGTGTAATCAAGGACACAAATAAAACTTAACTTCTACCTGAGAAATTATCTGTTTGCGCCAAAACTGAAACCGATAATCGGCTTTCAACTTTCCAGACGTTTGAGTGTTCGCTATTTCTGATTATAACCGATGAAACCATTTCGACCCACGTTTTTAATCAATTCAGCTTTATTAAACTCGATTCATATGATTTTCGAGTTTAATAACCGAAAACATTTACCTCCAATTTACACCGGTAATTTCATTATCTCACAACTCATAAACACTCACAGAACCTCCAATTTCACTTTCGCTCTATTTTCTGTTCGTCGGAAACGCTTTCTGAAATCGCCAGACTTTCGCCGGAAAACTGTGACATTCATCGAATCGGTAAATTTCTCAATTCTTTCATCTTCTATCCATTGTTAGACTTTTACTAACTCAAATCCTTCAACCAGAATCGGTCCCAGACGACGTTACCGGTTATTCAGCACTCGCCGAAAAATTTCTGAAAATTCCGAAATCGCGCTGTGAATCGGTACAAACATCTAAACTCTCTGGTAATTCTTGTTTAGTCATTTAATTTCACAATTAGTTAATCAAAATGTTAATTGGTCCACTCAGACGGAACTCATAAAACAGAGCCGACGACTTTGCCGGAGTTCTGAAAAAAATCATCTTTCCGGTACATTCATTTCCAAATCCTTCTCTATCCGTTACATTTCAATCATTTATAAGTGTCCTTAATTGAATTAAACAAGAACAGTCGAATATCAATTGTCTGGGTTGTTTTAACGAAGAAGATGAAGTTTAGGTTGTGTATATATTTAATATAAATTGGGTTATATCTCGGGTTAGACACACAGTCCATCGGTGGACTGTGTGCATTTGAAACATAGAGATACCGAGTTCGAGTCTGTCCATGTTCCGATTCGTCACAATATTCAAACATTTTTATAAAACCCAAATACGGAACCTTTCAGTTAGTATATAAGAGAAATAAAAACAAGTATTTTAACCAGGTTAGACACACAGTCCAGCGGTGGACTGTGTGCAAAGTTAAACCACAGGTCACGAGTTCGAAACTCATCATGCACACCGGTTCGACATAATTAAAATCCTTTTTAAAATAAATGAATTCTGAATAGATTAAACGTATATAAATATAATTAAAAACAAAAAAATTTCGGGTTAGACACGTAGCTCAGTTGGTAGAGCTGCGTGCACGCGTACGAGAGGTCATGAGTTCGAGCCTCACCCAGCGCATACATACACAAGTCCGAAACGGTCAACAGTCAAAGTCAAAGTCAATGGTCAACGGTCAACCCAAAAAGTCAACATTATTTTTATATTTTTATTTATTTATTTATTTAATTTTAAAATCAATTAAAAATACTTAAAAATAATGTTTTTAAAGTTAGAAAATAACCTTAAACTCACAAAAATAAATCTAAAAACCCTATTAAAATTGTTAATAAAATCCACTTATTTACGATACCTTTTCGTTATTATTTAGGTTAGTTATTCCTCGTCGATCAACCCTCTAAACTCGTGCGCATTCAACATCATCAAACAAACGCACCCAATGTGAGTGAATCTCTACAAATTCCCCGTTTTAATCACATTTTTTGGGTGTATCATGTGTCTTTTATTTATTACATTTAAACACTTGTGCATCCATCATATCAATGATCAAATGTGTATTCAATATATATCAACTGTTTGTGTGGTTAATGTTTAGATTAAATTTATCATTTTCAGTACATACATCATCATAGGCCGTCTGTTCTCCATTACCTATGAGCGGAACCGTTCCCCATTACCTATGAGCGTGAACGAGGCGTTGCCAACAACGATCGGCTCTGTTTGATTGAGCCTTGATCGCACATACATCATCATAGGCCGTCCGTTCCCCATTACCTATGAGCGGAACGTGACGTTGCCAACATATACATTATCATTCATGTCATTTGCTCATGCAAGGTGGTTTGTTGATTGTTATTGTATGTTTATTTACGTTTGCTCACATATTATTGTTGCACAATTTTTCCATATTAAATACAACAAGAAATCAATAATAAATGTTTTCTAACAAGGTTCACTCGCCAACTTTTGTTGACCCAAAAACCCCCATTTTTACACATGATACAGGTGATCCAGTTGCAGCAAGAAACATATAGGACGGCTTAGAAGAATAAATCGGTTTAGGCTTTGGATAGTTTATTTAGTTACTTTTTCCTTGTAATTGTATGAACTTGTTTGGAATATTGAAGATGTAATTTTGAATTTAATAAATATGAAACATATTAGTAAACATCATGAGCTTTGGTGATAACCCAATTATGCCCCGACTCTTATTCCGCTGCGGGTCGGGGTGTGACAGTCAGTTCTTAGGAGGGAGGCTCGTGTCATGGCAATGCAAGAAGCAGACTTACGTGTCTACCTCGACGTGTGAAGTTGAATATATTGCTGCGGGTAGCTGTTGCTCTCAAGTTCTCTAGATTCAACAACAGATGCGCGATTACGGTTTGAATTTCACCGTACTCCTATTATGATAGACAATAATGCCACTATATCAATCACCAACAATCCCGTAAAACACAGTCGCACAAAACATATTGACATTCGTCATCATTTTATACAGGATTGTGCTGAAAAGAAATTAATTGAACTACATCGAGTCGACACACTAGATAACCTGGCAGATCTTTACACAAAAGCATTTGACAGGGCTCGCTTTGAACATTTGGTCGAACTCAACGGGATGAGGAATCCTGAATAACCATTTTTTCCATAAAAATAGTTTGTAAATAATTTACTGTTTTTCAAAAATCAAAATCATAAAAAAACAAAAAAATATAGAAAATCAAAAATGAGTTTTTCACTATGTGGAAAAAGAAGAAATGATAGTACATCAGCAAGTTAGACTGTCACACTAAAATTAAAAGAAAATTGCTTAAGTGTGATAGCAGTTTCATCATATGATGTACTAGTAGGCAAAAAGCATGAAATAATCAACTTACCTTGGTGATATAAATATAGTAAACTATGTATGAGTGGGTAACATATCAGTGGCATATGGTTTTATAACCTTAAATCTTGCGTTGATAGATTGCCAAAATCTAAGGTTTTAGGTCTTTATATCGTTATTTCATCCGGGGTATCAAGGTTGTCCTTCTGCTGCATCCAGATATATGCTGACCTAGGCACAACCTAGATATCTTAAAAGAGCTAAAATGCCAAATCCCAAATATTGAAGAAGCTCTCCTAGAGAGTCATTCATAAGTGCAAATTGCACTAATCGTACCAAAATTTGGTATTTGTCCTAACCCTCATTGGATATTGGTCTTTTTGCTGAACGGAAGTACTGACCTGATCACCAATTATCTAAGGTTGAAAATTAAAATTACGAATTTCAGTATACTCACCTACTACGATGAATTTTTGTGCATACCTTGATCGCGGGGGTATGTCCTAAAGTGGGACACACTAGTATATCATTATAAATTAACTAAATAGATCACGAGGTAATGGAACTTGAAATGTTCATGTATTTTGTTTAAGTGGATAAACAATACTGGTAATTGTCTTGAACTGCTATTCATGAATATTGTATATAAAATAATCAGATAGTGTGCTAACAGTTTGATGTTGCTGATATGATCTTCTTACCGGTGAATCTCACAAAAATAGAGTGTTTATTATTTCGTTATTTACTTGCTTTCAGAAAATATAAAAATCCAAAAAGATTTCATTTTCTTGTAAATTCTTATTGTACGGATATTGGTTGTTCGTGGAGGAGTTGTTACCGATAGGGGGAGACGATGTTAGAAGCTGAGTTCAAAATACGATCTTGCAGGTTATGTGTGCTTCAAAGTTTAAGTGTGTATTTTGAGTTGAGAAGTGCTTAATCTGTGATACAGTTTTACTATCTCTTGAATAATAATAATTTGTTTAACTTGTGTTGAAAAATTCTTATGGTTTCTCGAGATGTTTGTTTTATAGTATACAGATTGTAGCAGTATGTTGCTGAGAAGTTTGGTGAAGAGGAGTTTGCTTGAATGCATGGTAGAACCTCCTTTCTACATTGCAGACAAAGTTGAAGAGTTTTGAGGATTGCTATGCAAGTACTAAACTGGAGTTTACTCAAACGCTAACGATTTAGAAGATTTGGTGATTGGATACATCAGCTTAGGGGGAGTCTTTGCTGACAGAAGCTGTTAAAGCTGAAGCTATCCAAAGACCAACATTTGTCAAAGATGTTGAAGATTGCAAGAAGACTGAAGACTAAGTTATTTTATGAAGCTATTGTCAAGGGGGGGTTTGTTGGTGCATATTTGTGACAACAGCTTAGATTTGATCTTTGGATATCTTGTAATTAGTAAAATGATACACGATTAGCGGGTTTAGTTTTGTAATAGTGAATTAGAAGTAATTGGGCTGAACTAGACACAGAATAATGCATGGTAGGCGAATTGGGCCTTAAACCATTAGCAGTCCATGTAGGAAACCCTAGCCCATGAGCATAACTAATCTCTATATCTAGGGAGGTTGTGATTAGGGTTAAGGTTGCTCAGTTAGTTGCTGGTTCTATTGTGCAGTTGCTGCAAGAATTGCTTCAGAGAGTTAGAGAAAGAGTCGTGAATTGATTGTAAAACAATTGTGTTTGATAATCAATAGAAGACAGTTTAAAGGAATTCTTTGTGTTCGTGTTCGTGTTCTTGTGTTTTCTGTGAAATCTGATCTAGGGGATTCCGCACTCTAGATTAGATAGACGATTCTGCCAAGATCCATAAGGACTAGGGGACCTACACCATCCGATGACCCAACTTCTAAAGAAGGATGACCAGTTTGTTTTCTCCGATGAATGCCTGAAAGCGTTCGAGCTATTGAAGGAGAAGTTAGTGAATGCCCCAATCATGGTAGCTCCTGACTGGGAATTACCATTTGAGTTGATGTGCGATGCGAGAGATTTCGCAGTCGGGGCCGTCTTGGGTCAGAGGAGAGATAAGCATTTTCACCCGATTTACTATGCGAATAAGACCTTGAACGACGCTCAGGAGCATTATACCATGACTATTAAAAAGAGCTCCTAGTCGTGGTTTTTGCCTTCTACAAGTTTCGATCTTATCTCATCCTCTCCAAGACCATCGTGTACACGGATCATGCAGCACTTCGGTATCTCTTTGGCAAGCAAGATGCTAAAACCTAGATTGATATGATGGATTTTTTTGCTGCAAGAGTTTGTCATTGAAATCCGTGACAAGAAAGGGGCAGAAAATTTGGCAGCTGATCATTTGTCCAGACTTGAGCATTACGAGGGAAAAGAAGTTCGTGGGGCCAACATCAATGACAATTTTCCTCACGAGTTTCTTATGCGGATCGAGACAAATGAAGACTCCCCATGGTTTGCTGACATCGCAAACTACCTAGCCAGCGGCATCCTGATCAAAGGGATGACCTCTCAGCAGAAGCGGAAATTTTTTGCAGATGTTAAGTACTACCTTTGGGATGACCCTTATCTGTACAGGGTGGGCGCGGATCAGATGATTCGGCGCCGTGCATAGTGACGAGGCGAGGGACATTCTTCACCACTGTCACGAGGGACCTACGGGAGGTCATCATGGGGCGAACAATACCGCAAAGAAGGTGTTGATGCTGGATTCTTTTGGCTTTCTATCCTTAGAGACGCCCATGAGTTTGTGAGATCATGTGATGCCTGCCAAAGGGCAAGCAATATCTCAGCACGCAATGAGATGCCGTAGAACGGCATTCAAGTCTGTGAGGTTCTGATGTGTGGGGCTTAGACTTTATGGGCCCTTTTCCGACATCCTTCGGAAACTGATACATCCTAGTCGCGGTCGATTATGTATCAAAGTGGGCGGAAGTGTAAGCTTTACCCACCAATGATGCTAGGGTGGTGGTTAGGTTTCTGAAGAAACTATTCGCGCGCTTTGGTGCTCCTAAAGCGTTGATTAGTGACCGAGGGACACACTGTTGTAATACTCAGTTGGAGAAGGCATTGTCCCGATATGGTGTGCAACATCGATTTTCTACACCATACCACCCACAGACTAGTGGGCAAGTCGAGGTCACAAATCGGGGCATTAAGCGTATCTTGGAGAAGATGGTGAGCGCAAGCCGTAAGGATTGGTCTGAACGACTGGATGATGCATTGTGGGCCTTTCGAACAGCCTACAAGACCCCTATAGGCACTAATCCATTTAAGCTGGTCTATGGGAAGTCTTGTCATCTCCCTGTTGAGCTCGGGCATAAGGCGTACTGGGCTTTGAAAATAGTTAACCTTGATATGGCAGCTGCGGGCGAAAACAGGTTTGTGTAGATCCACGAGATCGAAGAGCTCCGGAATGATGCATATGAGAGCTCCAAGCTATATAAGGAATGTACTAAGACGCTCCACGACTCCTGCCTGAAGGACAAGAAAGAATTTCGGGTGGATGATCGGGTATTGTTATACAACTCGCGTCTTAAGTTGTTTCCTATCAAGCTTAAGTCTCGCGATCGGTGTTCCCATATGGAACAATGGAGATGGGCCATGAGGATGGCCGCTTGTTCAAGGTCAATGGGCACAGGCTGAAGTCGTATGTTGGTGGCCCCGTGGATAAGAGTGAGGAGGTTGTCACCCTCCACCACAAGAACAAATGAATTCGGGGTGGTGAGTCTAGCTGAAGACTCGTAACTAAACTTAGCATGTGGTTTAGGTTTGATAAATGTTTTTCTCTTTGTTTGCTTAATTTATTTTTCAGGTTGCGGTTCGTTCTGGATGCGGGGGATGTTGGAATGCATTGCCGATCTTCAGGTATGTTAGTTTGGCTCTTTTCTTGGTAGGAGGTGTTTCATGAGTGATCCGGATTCAAGTGATATTTTTATCTTGGTTTTGTTAATTGTAATTAAATAAACTTGAGTGGGAAATAATTTAAAAAAAAACCAAAATTCCGAAAAATAAGCACTATCAACAGGGTTTTTTGGCAGTTAGACCTGCTAGTGCAGACCCATTAGCAGATCTCATAAAAGCCCATCTTCTTTTTCTTTAAAACCTTCAACATTCATCACTTGAATCCTCACAACTCACTCACGAATCCTCCACACCTTCTTCCTTCCTTCAAAAAATCTGTTTTCTTTTCATCCCAAGCATCAATCCAGGTACGAATCTTTCTTCTTTTCTTTTTTTGTTGTTGAATATTTCGGGTTTGTTCTTCAAGATAGTTTTTCTTCTAAGTTTTTAGGGTTTGGTCTAAATCATCCGATTCAAGCCCGTTTTTCGTGTATTTTATGTTGTCGTGCACCACCCTTGGCCGATCTACAAAACCCCCCAAGCAAAAGTGTTAAAAAATCGAGGGTTTGGGTGAATTTTGGGGGCTGTGGCAGATCTCGATTTCGTCATGCACGGTCGTGCCAAACCCAGGCACGACCGTGCTCTTTATAAATTGTGGCTAAAACTGACAAACATTCCCAGAAATTCATCAAGCACAATCGTGCCATCAACACGCATGATCGTGCTCTTCATAAAATGTTGATGAATTGAAGATCATGCCCAGAAATCCAACATGCACGATCGTGCCATGCGATGGCACGATCTTGCCCTTCATAAGAATTTCCAGTTTTCCAAAATTTCACCCAGAAATTGGTTTGGCACGAGAGTGCTCAGATGTGGCACGATCGTGCTTAGTGAAGACCTAACCTAGAAAAAACTTCATAATTTAGACATCTTCATAAACCTGCTGGAAACAAGCACGCATGATCGTGTCAATCTAAGGCACGATCTTGCGGACCTGTCTCGAACACAGTTTTTGTTTGGTTTTTCGCATTTTAATTGTTAATCTTGTCTCATTCTTGCAGGTGAATCATCCGTTTCCCCGATTCAGCGACAATGCCAGGGAAGGGCATTGCATCGCCAAAGTTGAAAGGCTATCGGCTAGGAGGCACTTAATCGAGCCTAGCGGACACTTCAAACCGTCGATCTCGACTTGCTTGGTCAGACCAAACGATTTGAGGATCTTATAACTCCCCCGTGGACCCGCCTTTTCGCGATGGCTGAACCCCAATATGTTGAGCTGGTCATTGAGTTTTTTGCTTCATTCAGGTTTATCTTCCTGTGCCCAGATGTTTACGAGAAACGGGTTGGTGTTAGTTACCATCTGGGACGGAAATGGAATCACCAATCTATTACCCGGTTCGGGCAAATACTTGGGTTATATATGGAGGACGAGATCAACTCCGAGCTCTTTCACGGCAGTCTGCAGGAATGGGAAGCTGACGCGGACAAAGCCGCATTCTGGGCTGAGATCACTGTGCCGGGTCGCGAATGGGACCCACGACGAGCCAAGGCTACATGGATTCTTGACCCGTTGCACCGCATAATCGAGCACGCCATCTTTCATGTAAGCGGCGGTCGAGGTGATAGTACTGGAAACATCACCACCCGCGACCTCTTCCACCTCTATTGCATCATTTCTAGGTCCAATTGCAATGTTGCGGTTAGTGTTACTGAGTCTATCCAAGGGTATTGATTCGACCCCCACGTCGAGGATCTGTTGTGGTGCATTTGCCACCAGGTTAGCCAAGTACTACAGGGTACGGTTGTATGATCTTACCATAGCTTGTGATTATGGATTGCTCAATGTGGCACAATTGACTGCCATGCATATGATTCGCAAAGTAAATGGTATCCCAAAGTTAGTGGATCGCCTGGGTAGGATTTGGGATCCACTTCCTAAGGGGGACAATGATCAAGAGGAGGGCAATGTTAGTGGAGGCAATGACGTCCACATGCGGGATGCTCCAGGATTCGGGCTAGGTGAGGCTGCTGGGGGAGCAGAGCCTCACATTTAGATGGGTGAATTAGGCCAGGGCTTTGGGATAGCACCTGTTTGGTGTTTTGGTGGCGGGTTTGAGCAGGGTGCGTACGACCCGTATGAGCCGTCTCTAGTGGATCTTTGGCGACGAATGGTAGGGTTGGCTTTGGACCAGCAGGCTGTACGGCATGACGTGAACTTGATCTGCGCTGAGCAACATAGACAGGAAAATTTTCTGGAGGATATGTACGAGCAGAGTAGGCGTAGCTTCGACTGGCTATTCGGGTCACAATACCATTTGGCAAGCTCGCTCGGTCATCCTTACACACAGCCGCCACCGCACTTTACGAGGAGATCCCGATTTGACCGCCGGGATGATGCCGGTCCCTCAGGATCTGGCGGCCGACCCTGATCTTGTAGCACATGCCGTACTTTTATTTGCATTTTGTGTTTGAGAAGATTACCATTTTCCATTGTCCGTACACTCCTCCGTTTGTTGCTTTAATTTCGTACATTTTAATTTAGTGATTTGCTTTTTAAACAAAGACAAGGGAATTTTGTGTTGGGTTGTTTATTGTGATATTGATTATGTTTGCCAGTGTGCAGTATTGATTTGATGATGTGCTAGTTGCGGGATGGTGCGGTAGTTCGTTGGAATGTTTCGTATTACCTTCTTTCGTTCCATTCTACCCGTTGCAACTCAGGGGAGTTTTCGTATTCCTGCTTCCTCCGCTGTCACTATACTATTGCATTACATTATGCTCGTTTTTTGTTGTACATCGTGGGCGATGTACAAATCAAGTGTGGGGAGGTGGTTAAGCTTGTTTGTGGTTGTCCAAAAAAACATTAATAATATAATAATAATAATAATAATAATAATAATAATAATAATAATAATAATAATAATAATAATAATACAAACTCTCTTGAATAATCAACTCAACTCAAGTTTTATATAAACGCTAAAGTTTTTGATAAATTTACAAAGGTGAATGAAAAAGGATTTGCTCGAATAAAAGTTGCCATCTAGTAATTTTTTGAATAAAATTGAGCGTGAGAAATCAAGCAAAATTCCTACCTGTTTGCCTTGCATAGTTACCCAATACGCCCGTTTCCGTGAGTTATTTTTTAGCCTTATAGCTTTAGAATTATTTTTGCTCATGTTTTTGCGGGCAAAGATTGAGTGCGCCAGATGACTTTTGCGGTTTAGAACTTGTGTTAGGCATGCATTTCGAGAACACAAAGCAAACACATAGCATAAAAATGATTGAGGCAGTAGGAAACCTTTTGTTTTTAACCATTTTTACTCCTGCACCCAAATCACACCCTTAGTTAAACCAATTTGAGCCTTTCCCTTTCGTTTCTTTTAAACCACTAAATATCACTAATTAGCCAAATTAGCCTTTTCTTTTTGAACCCACATTTTTGGTTTAAAGCCCGATCCGGTTAAAACTAACTTGTAAGCCTTCTTGTATAGTTTATCGATTTATTAGTCATAACATCATAGCTTGGAGTTTTTATCTAAGTAGACGTACTTAGTTCCCTCTAAAGTGGTGAAAAAAAAGCCGTGTCAATTGGCTTTATTAGAGCAATTTTGGGGAGATATCTAAGCGGTTGGCTAGCTCTCGGTTAGTTATTAAAAAGTTGGATAGTTTTGTTTTTCTTCGCTTCAAGTTAGTCGAGCCGTCAGTCTTTAGCCGTTTTAGCCACTTTTATAAATCCATTTCCACACCATTTACCCTAGCCAAATTACAACCCACACAAGACCTCTTGATTTTTGTTATGTGTTAATTAAGTATTTAGATTTATCCTTACACAAGCTTCTGATATTGCATAGTCATTGTCTTGGCATCGAGTATTCTAAACATACTCCTTGAATTGTATGTCTCCTATATTTTTAGCCGAGTGTGTGTGAACATTGCGAGGATGTAAGGTGAGCTTGTAGGGATGTCAGATGGATCATTGCTCATAACCATATTTCACATACTTTTTGGTTTTTCCTTTTATGTCGAGTAATCCGTTTTGTTTTGCCCAAATTATTTATTTGTGCTTATATAATGCTAGTTGAGATTATTGCCGAGATAGAATTTTTATTTATTTTAGTTTGTTTGAGGACAACCAAAGTTCAAGTGTGGGGATGTTTGATGTATAAGAATTTATACATCTTTTAAACGTTAAATATTCCCCATTAATGCGGAAATTCGTTGTGTTTTCATTGATCTTGATACTCATTTGAGTTGTTTGTGAAAATACAGGTCAGGGCTTAGGCCCGGTGAATAAACAAAGGCTTTTGGAGCGATTTGGAGCAAAAATGGAACATTTCAGCCAAACTACCAGATATAGCACGACGTTGCCAAACCTTGGCACGACCGTGCCAAGCTTCGGAAGTCGGCACTATCATCAGCACTACCATCATTCTGCATAAACAAGCCAGTCCAACATATGGCATGATCGTGCCAACCCCAAGCACGACCGTGCTCGTGCTATCCACAAGTCCTGATCAGCTAATTTATGAGATCAACAGTCATTTCCGAGTACGATATCGATAAGCACGACCGTGCCACACTTTGGCATGGTCGTGCCACCTCGGGGAAATTCTAGCGGGATCTTTCCGGATTTGGCATCAAACTTGGTCAACAACTCAGAAAGGCACCTGACACTTACCAAGCATACCGTTCCAAAAGGTTGCACGGTCGTGCCAAATGTCCAGTAGCTTAAATAAGTGAATTCAGCTTATTTAAGGGGAGTTGGAGCATTTGGTGATTTTCTCTCTCAAGAATCTGATCTTGGAAGCTTGGAAATTGAAGAAGGAGCCTTTAGAAAGGTTGTATCACTTGATATTCAACTCATTTTATCAATTATCTTGTCTTAAACTCTAGTATTCCACTTGTTATTCATGCACAATATATATTATTTTACATTTGTCTTAGTTATTATGAGCCTTCTAGGCTAAACAATTGTGCTGCTTGAATTTTGTTGAAGCTAATGAACACTTGACAACATGGAAATAGATTTGGTGATTATTGTGTGTTAACCTTCATGATGATATTTGATCTTGTTCTTGGAATGCATGTTCATGTTTAAAGTTATTATTGTTGAATGTTTGGTCATAAGTATTTACATGTAGTGTTGGAAAGCCCATGTAGAGATTATGATTGTTGAATCTTGTTAGTTTGTTGATTTGATTCATAGCATGAAACTAGGAATGGTAATTGCTAACATGATTAGAATGATGATTTGAATATGAGTATGAATTCTTGCATTTGGATTTGGAAAGATCATATGAATGTTTATATGGATTCTATGGTTTGTGTTCATGTTGGGTTGATGATTTAGGCCAAGGTTGTTATCTAGCATGACCATGCTTGTGATTCATATTAAGAACTTGTTGAAGATGTCATTTACTTGAAACCAAGTTAGGGTGATTAATGTGTTGTTCATATTAGTTTTCCTTAATTTGTAGAGGTAGGAGTTTTGACAAACAATTAACTCATTATTAAAGGTTAACATCAATTTAGTAAGTGATCTTTAAAGAATGAATCTTAGGTGATTAAAATGTTGTTTCATTATAATTTTCCCAAGATTTATAAAACTAGGAGTCCTTGAACGGAAACTTAGTTTAATCTAGAACTTGCATCACCATTAGTTTTCCTCAAATGTTGTCATATGTTTATTAGTGGATACTTAATTTAAGCAACCTTTCTTAATTATTGTTCTTTATTAATTCAAATAGTTAATTGTTATCTTTTCATAATAGTTAAAAAAAGTCAAGAAATCAATTCATCCAATGAACCATGTTTCAAAGTAACAAAGATCTAGTATTGAGACACCGAGTCCATGGATTGATATTCGGTTCTTACCGACAGACTGTACTACCACCCGACGGGTACATTTGCCCCTTTGTGTGTGTAGTTGGTTTTAAGTAAAAATCATTTTAAAACCTAATTTGTGTGAACGAAAATCATAGAAATAAAATATATTTAATTCACGCACATCAGAGCGCTACTCGCTCCAAACCTTTATCTATTCCACTATCATTAGCTCGAAAGGAGAGCTCTGTTCACTCTTCAAATGCGAAGAGTGAACCAAAGAAACTAGAATTCAATGATAGGTCCCGTTCTTCTAAAGACGGATGTACCTATAAATACTTTGTCTCCTGTAAGCCCTGAGATTTTAATGGAGAAAGGGGAGCAGTAGAAGCCTTGAGATGGCTTGATGAGATGGAAACGATTGTAGATATCAGCGGTTGTGCTGATAAGGATGTGGTGAAGTTTGTATCCCAATCCTTCAAGGGCGATGCCCTAATATGAGGGAAGGCCATGGTCCAGTCAACAGGAAAAGTACACCTCTTTAACTTGGGATGGACCAAGTTTGTGGACCTTGTTAAAGAAACATATTGCCCACCTCATGAGGTGGAGAAGATAGAGTCAAAATCTCTTACTCTTACAAAGAAAAATCTGGACTATCGGAAGTATGTTACTGACTTTAATTCCTTATCCAGATTAGTATCTTAACTGATTTCACCTGAACCCAAACGCATCGCGCGTTTTATAAATGGGTTAGCGCCTGAGATTAAAGGCATGTTGAAGGCTGCTCAGCCTACTACTTATAGGTCTTTTGTTGACCTATCTCTCTCTTTCACTTTAGATCTAGTGAGACAAAAGTCAGTCAAGACTGAGACTAATGGGAAAAGGAAGAGAGAGGATGGTAACTCCCAAAGATTTAATAAGATGAATAATGGGAGATTTGGGTTCAGAAGGAACCAAGATAAGTCAGCCATGACGCCAACATGTAAGACTTGTAACCGCAAGCACTAGGGACAGTGTAATTTTGATCCACAGGCTAAACACTGTGGTATTTGTAAGAAAAAGGGACATAAGACCCTAGAATGCAAGGGTCTTAAGGATGCCGTCTGCTACGGCTGCAATGAAAAAGGGCATATTAAGACTAACTGCCCTAAGAATCTCAAGAGTAATAATGCGAAGCTTGGAGAGGCCAAGAAAGGAAATGCTCGTGCCTTTTAGATGAATGCTAGAAAGGTTGTTAATGACAACAACGTCATAACAGGTACATTCCTCATTAGTGACGTATATGCTAGACTTCTTTTTTATTCGGGTGCGGATAAGTCATTTGTGGAATATAAGTTTAGCAAACTATTAAACTTACCCATAAGAACCGTAGACATAACTTATGAAGTAGAACTTGCTGACAGAACCTTAGAAACAACATCTTCTATTCTTGATGGATGTTTTATATCCATTAAGAATCATTCAATTCCTATTTCTCTTCTGCCAATGAAATTGGCGGGGTTCGATGTAGTCTTAGGCATGGATTGGTTATCTCATAACCAAGCCCGCATTGCCTGTGATAAGAAACTCATCGAAATTAAAACCCCATCTGGTGAAATTCTCACCATCTTTGGAGATTCACACTATGGATTGCCAGACAAAGTGTCATTATTTAAAGCATCCAAGTGTCTAGGGAAAGGTTGTGTCATTTACATGGCACAAGTAACTATTAACGAACCAAAGCCAAATATTGAAGACCTTTCAGTTATCTCAGAATATCCTGATGTTTTCCCTGAGGAATTACCAGGTCTACCTCCAGATAGGCAAGTGGAGTTTAGAATTGACATCCTACCAGGAGCGGCACCTGTTGCAAGAGCTCCATATCGGTTAGCACCGACAGAAATGAAGGAATTAAGGATACAATTAGACAAACTTTTAGAGAAAGGTTTCATACAGCCTAGTTCCTCACCTTGGGGAGCTCCTATTCTTTTTGTTAAGAAAAAGGACGGTTCAATATGGATGATTACCGCGAATTAAACAAATTAACAATCAAGAATCGTTATCCTCTGCCCAGGATCGACGACTTGTTCGACTAACTACAAGGGGCTAGTTACTTCTCTAAGATCGACTTAAGATCAGGATATCATCAACTGAAGGTTAGGAACGATGATGTTCCTAAGACTGCCTTCAGGACCCATTATGGCCATTATGAATTTCTAGTGATGCCTTTCGGGCTCACAAATACACCTGCAGCATTCATGGATCTCATGAATAGAGTCTGCAAACCATGCCTAGATAAGTTTGTCATTGTGTTCATAGACGACATACTTATCTACTCTTGTAATCAAGTTGATCACGAGAAACATCTTTGATGCATCCTAGAATTATTAAGACAGGAGAAGCTTTATGCTAAGTTCTCTAAGTGCGAGTTTTGGCTTAGAGAAGTTCAGTTTCTTAGACATGTCATAAGTGAGTTTGGTATCCAACTGGATCCCGCTAACATGGAAGCCATAATGAATTGGGAAGTACCCAAATCTCTATCGGATATTCGTAGTTCTTAATTCGTAGTTTCTTAGGATTAGCAGGTTATTATAGGAGGTTCATAGAGAACTTTTCAAGGATAGCCACTCCTTTAACTACCTTGACCCGCAAGAATGTCAAGTTTGACTAGGGTCCAAAACAACAAGAATCTTTGAGATTCTGAAACACAAGTTGAGCAATGCTCCTGTGTTATCTCTACCTGAGTGTATTAAGGACTTTGTTGTTTACTGTGACGCCTCGCACACTTGCATGGACTGTGTGCTAATGCAAAAAAGGCAAAGTAATTGCCTATGCATCACGACAATTAAAGGTGCACGAAAGAAATTACACCACCCATGATTTAGAATTGGGTACTGTTGTATTTGCACTTAAGTTATGGAGACATTACTTATATGGCACAAAGTGTATTATATACACTAACCATAAAAGTCTTCAACATTTGTTCAATCAAAAGGATTTGAACATGCGACAGCGCCGCTGGATGGAAACGCTTAATGATTATCATTGCGAAATTCGCTATCATCCCGGCAAGGTAAATGTCGTTGCTGATGCCTTGAGTCGCAAGGAAAGGGTTAAGCCCATTAGGATTAACGCCAAGAGCATTAAGCTCAAAAATAGCTTGACTGAGAAGCTATTAGATGCACAAAAGCAAGCCCTATGAAAGGCTAATATTCCTAATGAGGGATTAGGCGGAACTGTTGATCAGTTAACGTCTGGAAAGGATGGAATCCTTAGATTTAATGGAAGAATCTAGGTTCCAATCTTTGGAGGACTTAGAGAACTAATCCTCCAAGAAGCGCATAATTCAAGATACTCAATTCACCCAGGTGGTGACAATATGTATCAGGATTTGAAAAAGAATTATTGGTGGATGGGTTTGAAGAAATCCATAGCCACTTATGTAGCTAAATGTCTAACGTGTTTGCAAGTTAAAGCCGAACATCAAAAACCGTCAGGACTTCTACAACAGCTCGAGATTCCCACTTGGAAATGGAAAATGGTAACTATGGATTTGATTACCAAGTTACCTAAGACCAAACGTGGCACTGACACGATTTGGGTCATTGTGGACAGGCTGACTAAGTCAGCACATTTCTTGCCAGTTAAAGAGACTTATAATTCTGATAAGTTGGCAAAGCTATATGTGGACAAGATTGTGTCCCTACATGGTGTGCTGGTATTTATTGTATCCGATAGAGATATTAAATATACATCTCACTTTTGGAAAAGTTTCCAACAATCTTTAGGCACAAGATTAAACTTTAGTACGGCTTACCACCCACAGACGGATGGACAAAGTGAGCATACTATCCAAACTTTGGAAGACATGCTTAGAGCATGTGATTGATTTAGGTGGAAGTTGGGATGACTACTTAACCCTAATAGAATACAACAATAGTTATCATACAAGCATCAAGGCTGCTCCTTTTGAAGCTTTGTATGGGAGAAAATTTAGAACGCCTGTTTGTTGGGCTGAAATTGGGGAAGCCCAACTGTTTGGACCTAAGATTGTCCTAGAGACCACGGATAAGATAATACAAATCCGTGATCGTCTCAAAGCTACCCGTGATAGGCAGAAAAGTTATGCATACAAGAGGCGAAAACCTCTTAAGTTCCAAATAGGGGACAAATTATTACTAAACGTATCACCCTAGAAAGGTGTAATGCGCTTCAGAAAGAAGGGCAAGTTGAGCCCGAGATATATTGGACCATTCGAGGTAATCGAATGTGCCGGATCTGTAAATTATAAGCTTAAGTTGCCTGAGGAGCTCAGTGGAATCCATGATGTGTTCCGCATATCTAATCTAAAGAAATGTCTAGCCGATGAATCGCCAGCAATGTCACATCAAGATGTGCAAATTGATAAAAACCTAAGGTTTATTGAGAAACCAATTTCGATTGAAGATCGACAGGTTAAAAAGCTCCAAAGGAAATTTATACCTATTGTAAAGGTTAAGTGGGATGCCCTTCACGGCCCCGAGTATACATGGGAGGTTGAGTCCATTATGCGACAAAAGTACCCCCCATCTTTTTGAATAAAATCTCGAGGTGATATTTCTTTAAGGGGGTGAGGATGTAACACCTCGTAAAATTTGTGTTCGATAATAAACCGACACGTGTAAATGCCCTCGAATAATACCTCATATGAGTTAGCTACTCAACTCCTTAAGCGAATCCAAAAATCTAAAAAAAATATTTTTTTTAAACATGACCGGAGCTTACGGTCCTAGACCATAAGCTACGGTCCAGGCTTTCTGGTTAGAAATTATAACTAACGGTAAGCTACGGTCCGGTGACCGTAGCCTACGGCGAGACCTTGAAACCTTAGTTTTTCACCATTTTAACTTTCAACTAATAACCCTAAGGCCCCTAGACTTTATTATTACATTTTCCTTACATAAATAAGTCATTTTTCAATCCGAACGACTCCCGGTTAAGGTGATATCTTGTGATTCACCATTCTTGAGTATCACACATCTTCACTGAACCTTTAACATTACTAGCTTGGGTAATTTAACCCATGAAACCATAGGTATTTGTATCTTTCACATTTAAGCTAGTAAACACTTATAAGTCGTAAGAATGCCTAGTGTGACACCCGTTAACGTTCGGTTATTCGTACTCTTCTTCAATACATCTCTTATTGAACGAAAAGACCAAGTTGTATCATTATGTCATTGGATATAAGTTAAGCGACAATCCATAACAATCCACAAAACTATTCTTGAGGGACTAAAAGTGTCAAAACCACAAAATTCTATCAAGATGCCACCTCTCCTGCAAAATACCACACTCTTGTAGCTCTTGACACCTTGCTAGACACTTGTGAAGATCCTACAACACCTCTAACACCTAGCTTCATCTTCACGCACCCTCTTGCACTATAAATAGCCACTCAAACTCACTCATTTCCTTGCTCATTCACTCTTTCTCCTCTCTATTACACTCTTGGAAGTTCCTGACCATTTAGGAGCTTCCCTTTGAGTTCTAAGTTTCCCTTGGATCACTTGTAAGTGTCCATCTCTGATCTTTTCTTTTATAGGCTTTTAATAGCCAAGAGTCAAGCATTTTCAACAAATGCATTGACTTTCGGTTAAGACCATTATGGTCCAGCCATTGTTCAAAATGAACATGGCTAAGTGATCATAATTAGGAAGGTATTAATCCCTTAAAAGGGCACCTCCTAAGGATAACGTTTACTAGGTCAATTGACGGGTCAAAGTTTATGTTTTAAAAAGTCAAACGGGTCAGATTTTATAAAAATTATAATCTTAGTTTATATATGTTATAAACATGTTTTTGACACTTAAACAATTGGTAATAATTATTAGAAAATGTGGGAACATGTTCGATCCGTCAATTTCAGTCCTATGGTCGGTTCGCAACCGAAAGTCGTGAAGTTTGACTTCTGCTTTGACTTTCGATTCTGACCCGACTTAGATTAGTTAAATTCTGACTTATGGTCACATTATGATTGTAATACAATGTAGCATAACCCTTTGAGGTTATATTACATGATCATAATCATAATCTGAGTTTAAGCATAAGTTCTGTAAATTGTCAATATTTGACTAAAATGCCCTTTTTACATAAAACAAGGTTTTAATCAACAATGAACTTGCAAATGAATTACTTACTGATATGTTATTGTAATTAACATATTATGGTGTTAATATTCTGATCATAAATTGATTTTAGTATAATATCGTAAACTATACTTTTAAATGACCATAATGCTCTTTCGGTGCATAGTTTGGTCTTAAACCATAAATCACACTTATGTGTGAATTATTAATGATAATATATCGCAAATTAAGTATTTTTCCAGAACATTTATAATCATAACATCAGATTACATGCAAATTCCTTTTATATGACATATAATTACCAAAACGCCCTTATGAGGCATAATTTCGTTTTAAAACCTCAACGGGCATATAAGTTGATATCCTACTGATATTACAACTTATTTAAAATATAATGACATATAGAACTTGTTCATGACTCATTCGGTTACCCGATATCGCTTATATGCATAAGGTTAAGTATATGTAACTAGTTTACGAAAAATTAAATGAAGCGGGTTTAACCTTATCATTTTAACCTCAAATTCCAGAATGTTAATTGTTTACCCATATTATACAAGTATTAAGTACTTGTCTGGTTTAAACTACATTCTATCCGGTTATCGCTTAATCTAGCGTATCGTACCGTTTTGATCCTTCACGTTAGTCGGTCTAAGTCTATGACTTAATTAAGACCGTTAGCATTTTAATTGGTTAGTATGCCATAATCCAGACTAGTGCCTTCCAGTAAATGCTATCTGCACTTAGTTCATTTTGGATACGGCTGAGATATTAAATCTTGCATTTTTTAAAATCAAGACTAGCTCAGGTAAATACTCTTGACTTATTTTCCCTATATGGGCTTGGGTTACGGTAAATTATTACTGCTTGGTCGGAAACGGGATCAATCGAACGCCGGATTGTGGCTAGTAAATCCGCATATTCAGTTTTGATCAGTTTTGTTTGATAACTTAAACATTGGGGGTTAACGACCGTGTCCTGGATATCCTTGGCTCATTACATTAGATAATGGCTACGACCAAAGCACGGGGTGTAAGCATACACCCGACAGATGTGAATGCTAAATTATTTTTACCCACAAGTTGGGGATAACTCCTTTGTGGGTTCATAAGTGGTGTGTACATTAATCATGTCTCAGTCTCTGTACTAAGCCCCATGTGTATTGACAAACATGTAAAGCTGTTAAAAAGGTTACAACGCTGAATTTCCCAAGTTATAAAAGATTTGTGTCATGTGCACTTAAATCTAAATTTTAAAATGTTTTCAAAATGAGTCAGTCGGGTGTATTTACCAGCGAAAGCTGACGTATTTTCAAAAGACTAAGCTGCAGGTACAATACGAAATAGGCTGGAAGCTGCTCGGTAGTGATATAAGAGGATCTTGCAAATCCTTAGATCTGCCCAAAGTCTGTTATATATTTTTGTACATTTTACGATCCGCCTGTGGATCTTTCGTTACAAGCCGTCTGTATATTATTTTCGTACTTTGAACATTTGGTTTGTAATAGTAATTTAAACTCTAAGACTTTCGTTGTGCTATGTTTAATTGACTATGATGATATCAACTTACGTCACGATATTCCCCACCCGGGCCCACCGGTGTTTGGTTGGAAATCCGGGGTGTGATATTCTTTTAAATAATATACAATTAACGGTATAATTATTTTCCACAAAAATAATTTATACTTCACAAACATTAGTGATTTATTTCTTTGTAAAAATTGCATGTGTTATCCGAAGATATTTAACACAAAACAATAAAATACATTCGAAATTAAATCATAAGTGCCAAACACTTTGAAATTTAAATGGAAGCATAGACGATATGTAGACATCAAATACCCAAGTGCTTTTATCTTGAACACTTTATAATCTTACCGAAATCTTCTCAACGATATCGTCCTATGGCATGTCTTGAGGTACCCCTCAATAAGACTCTATGCACTTGTAAAGTTCAAGTTTCCCATTTCATCTTGAAATTTATAACTTGGAAAATTTTGGTCAAAACAACACCGAGTTGTTACAAAGGCTATATATAAGTAGTAAACTTGAACAATTAAATTTGTTCACAAAACACCAAGTTGTTTTCCACCAAATAATATTCACGAAATTGTTACTTTGTTCAACAAATGCTACTTCTATCAAGAGTAGCAAACCATTTGAGTTATCAATGCTATGCAAAACTTTGTTTTAAAAATTATTCTAAAACATTTCCTTAATTTTGCAATACTATACTAATAATATCAATTAGGGTTTATGAAAACATAAATCAAAACCCAAAATATCAAACGGTTTTATATTGTTTAGTCTTACTACGTATGCACTAAACGTTTTCTAACACGCATGTTAGAAAAAATGTTATAACGAGCACATTATAAAATCGAACGTTTACATAAAACGTTTTCCAAGGATAAAGTTTATAAAATAAACCATTTCTTATTGTTTTTAATGCACACATAGGCAATTAAATATTTACATAAAACATTTCCATTCATTATGGCTTATACAATGTACAATCTCTAACCTTGTATTTGTGATACCACGTGTTAGAAAATTTAAGTCATTTTATATATATAAAACATGACCATTTGGATTTAGAAATCACAAATTAAAGTTGATGATAAATCCCACACAACTACACCATCACTTTATGGTGATTTAATTATTGTACTTTTACTCTTGTAGTTTTCCAAACTCATCAAGTTAGGCACATAGCCTACTTTTAATACAAGAGACATGGGGTGGAAAAGAGTCTCACTTAATTAGAGATGTTATCAGAGATATAAACACTAATAAAACTAATAAATTGACATAAAACTCTACTTAAGAGTTTATCTTCATATGAAGATTCTAGTAAATAATTATAATTTCATTAAATTCATATGAATAACAACACCATCACCTTGTGGTGATTTAATTATTTAAGTCAATCAAACATCAACTTCAATTTATGACTTTTTATTTCTAAACCATACAAAGCATAATATAAGTGTTTATATTCATTAAAACCAATGCTACAACAAATTAATTATATAAAATGTATACATAAAACATTTCAAAGTATTTGTATTTTAACCATTTTTAACAATCATGTTAAAATGAAAGATATTCTAACGTGCATGTTAGTAATGTTAACATTTTCACAAAATGTTAATTCGACTTGCTATAAACACATATATGGTTCAAATAAATAAGTCATTCCCAATACACACGTTAGAAAATAAACAACTAAAACATTGTTTCCAAACTAACGCTTTCCGTGAACGTTTCTAACACACATGTTAGATTCGTTTTCAAATTTAATGATTTTATAAACTATTTCAAACACTTTTGTTAGAGGGAAACACTTACAAAAATTGTTATAAATCTTATCAATAAATAAGTTCTAACAAACTCGTTATAAATAAACGTTACAAAAACCGTCATAAAACTTATCAGTTTATATAAGGATCCTAATTCTAACACGATCGTATAGAAATAAATGATTACAAAAATCATTATAAGGCTTTAAGTTTATATAAATAAACTCTTTTTTTAACACTTATTCTTTAAATCATATTATATAAATAATATGATCATTTCTAAAAAACATGTTAAATTTTACGTTTATTGTTTATAAAAATAAAGCTGGTCTAACGCATAAGTTAGAGAATTTAACGTTTACAAAAAACGTTGGTTTACACTAATAAACCCGATTACACAAAAGTTAGAAAAAATTAACAATTCCAAAATCGTTATAAAACCAAACGATTGAACCAAAACTATTCGTTTTGTACCACGGTATAGGATTTAAGATTGTATCTCAATCTCAATAAATCTAAACACAACAAGTTATACTACATACATATTTCCAAAAAAGAAAAATATTTATTTGATCATAATCTCTAAAAAATAATTATTTTTTATTTTTTATTATAAATCTTTTCGTGAACCCAAAATCCTTATAAATAAGGTTTTAAAATTGTAGCAACAACTCACAAAATCTGTTTTAAGTTTGTAGGACATGGGTCACAATTTTATAATAAAAATTATATAAATAAATATAAAAATTATAAAGATACTCTCTTTACATAATTTTGGGAAATTGTAGTACCCGTACCGTGTACAAATCCATACAAAAATTAAATATAAAAACAACATATTTAAATAAATCGATTCAAATCGTTGTCTTTGACAAGAACTTGAGAAGCGTCTTCTTGTACAATTTCCGCTACGAGAACTTGAACCCCGTCTCCTTGTGAGAACCTTGTTGGCTGCAAAATGAACAAATTAATGTTGACGGTTGTAGCTGAGGCACGTGTTCAACACGATTCCCTAAAAACGGATTTCGCGTCTCTACTAAAGACGACGCGTCTGTCTCCCAGGATACAACAGCTAAGTAGTCTGTACTGCCGGAGATAGCTCACGCGCCCGAGGTTACACTGGGTAAAATTGTAGTATTTAAACTTGTAGAACGGATAAGCAGGCGACGATGGTGGAAACGAGTAGAGAGTACTCCTCTCTATATTAGTCTTCAAGTATCTCTCTTTTTCAAGTATTCTTCATGTATACATCATGTATATTTCTTCTAGTAACAAAGAAGGCACATACCCAACTAATTATTCAAGACTTGAGGGGGAGTTAAAAGTCTCAATTAATTAGAGACTTAACACTCTAAAAAAACTAATCAAATGTTATCAATAAAACTCTACTCAAGAGTTTTACCATATGAATAGTTTAATATTATTAATTTCAATGAATTAATTTCCATTTATCACATTGTAATTTTCCAACATTTTATTGAAAGGTTTCTACGTGTATTTATATGCAAAAGTTTCGAAAAAGATTAGGTAAAAAATAATTTCTTACATGTAAAAACGAATTTTTATGAGTTTTTCTATGTGATTCCCTAGTTCCTCACTTTTTTTTGGTTCAATATCGGCATACGCATTTAACGAAGTATGTCTTTTGTTACGAAGTTGTACGTATTATGAATGAAGCATTGAGATATGGGTTTTGGAAATTTCTATAGTTTGCAGCAATTGGGAGTTAATGAAAGAGGGGTAGAGAATCCATGAGCTGCTGTGTTAAGAAATATGGTTTCTGAGGGTTAGAAAACTATGAATTTTTTATCACTGTTTGTTGAACGGTTAATTGTTCGTTGGATTTTACATTTTGATGAATGAATTTGTTAGTTTGCTGAACGGTTAATTGTTGTTCGTTGGATTTTACATTTTGATGAAGTATGTATTTTTGTTTGATTAGCACATGTAATTATTGAGTCTCATAAATATAAAAAGTAGTTTATTTATTTTGTAGTTATTGAGTCTCATAATTTTTTTAACAGTAAATTTGGATCACTGGAATATTATTGTGCCACCAGTAGAACTATTTGATTATATCCATCTTCACCAGACATAATGCTCATATACCAATTCAGGAGGAAATCCAATAAATATAGAAAAACCCTCCTTATGAGAATGGAACTCAAAATATATTGATATCAAAGTCTTATCATACCCTTAAAATGCTACTAGACTACAAAGTAATTTTGATTAGATTAGATAGATGAGATGTAACTCATGTAATTGGTTGATGCTTGAAAAGCACCCACTATCTATGCTTAGCCATCTATTACTTAATTAATCATAGAGAAAATCTTTTAAGCCACTTATATTGCTTTATGCTTTTAGTTAATTTGGGAATCCTGGATAGATAATTTGCCAAGTTTTCTTTACGTGAGTTTAATTCGTTGCATAAGTCATCGTAACGCGGTGACAACCTAGTTATATATAAATACGACAACTAAACACAAATTATATTTGGACAGATATATCCTTCAATTCGTTTATTACAGTCTATACGCAACTCAACAACCCATTTACCCACGTCCCAACCATTTGACTTTTTTTATATAAATAGATTACAAATGTCATGTTTATGGTTAGCGATTTTAAACATGTCTGGGTTAGGATTGATTTAATTTTTGAGTAAACTGCCAAAATGGTCCCTGAGGTTTGGTTACTTTTACCACTTTAGTCCAAAACTCAAACATTTTAAGTATTAGTCCCTGTGGTTTCAATTTTGTTATCATTTTCATCCAAAATGAAAATCTGCTCAGATTATTCAGTTAACATTCATCTTTTTTGTCTTTTCCCTCTCTTTTGATGAAGGGCAAAATGGTCTTTTATTGTTTTATTATAACAAAATTAAAAAATCTAACCATTTTAACCTTTCATTAAAATGGAAGAAAAAAACAAAAAGTTGGATGTTAACTGAAAAAATCTGACCATATTTTGATTTTGGATTAAAGTGGCAACAAAATTGAAAACACAATGACCCAGATTTAAAAGGTTTGAGTTTTGAATTAAAGTGTCAAAAGTCACCAAACCTTAGTGACCATTTTGGCAATTTACTATTTAAATTTTAGAAGGGTAAATTTCTTTAATCCTTACATCTTGTCATCAGTGACACATGAATCAAAAACCTCCAAACCTATATGTTTTAAAGACATTGCTTTTGTTAATGAACCGCAAGCCGATTAATAGAATTGATTTGTAAAGTAAAGTTTTGAGTTAAAGAATTCAACCAGTAAACTACTTAACTATCACTCATATATTGAACTGCATAGTCATAAACTTATGAAAAAGGTCTCACCTTTACATTAAATAAACAGTTCAGACCAATACAAAGCTGATTGGATCTCCCTGAATTCAAATAACTTGTCTTCATTCCCCTTTTCTCTTTTTAATTTGTCCCTTTTGACAGCTTCTAGCTGTCTTCATGGTTATGGAGAACAGGTGAAGTCAGAGATGTTATGGCTTATTTTGATTGCTATACAGGTGTTGAACTTGGAATTTAATTCACCAACTGTTTGGAGAATATAATAAATGACTTAAACTAAGGATGTCTGTCCTCTCTCTTTTCATTCTCTCTCTATGTATACATGTATCTATCTATCTATATATTCATAAGAAACAGAGCATGAGTACCCCTGAGTTTTGAGTGTGTGAAATTCCCCAGATCCCTTCTTGTTTGGATCCTGGTAAGTTTGTAATTATGTTTGAATTTTCAAAATTCTCTAATGTGTTAGTTTTCACTAGTGTTTTCAAAACCATACCAGACATGTTGGACATGAAACCGCACATGGAACCGGCCCGATTAAGCTATTTAATTGTTCCTCACTTGAACCGCCAGTTACTGGTTGGGCGGTGCTGCACCAACCAGTAACCCGGGTGGTTTGTCAAGTGTTCCAATTTTTTTGTTTACATTTATGTTTTTTCTTTCAAAATATTGTTTTTTTAATTAATTTAGTACTCGAGACTACATATTTAATTTATTTAAGTTTTTATGTATTTTCAAAATTACAGGTTCACGTCCGGTTATAAAAACATTAATTTTAACATTTTGACATTTTGATTGTTTTTTTAATCTTAATAGGGGGAAAATGGAGTCATGTTCTAGAAGTTTTGCAGAGGAGTGTCAGAGCAGTGAATCTGGATGGACCATGTACATTGGTTCATCCACTAACGATGATGGTGGTATTGGTGGTGGTAGTGACGACGACAATGGTAACAGGAAAAAGACGATGGCGGAGAATGATGATGTGGATACAGACGATTCGATGGCGTCTGATGCGTCATCTGGGCCCGGTCGAAGTGAAATAGAGGATTCTAATGGGAAGTACAACAGTTCAAGCAAGAAGTACAAGAAGCCATTGCAGAAGAAGAAAGGTGGATGTGAGGATGAAAATGAAGTGGTAAAAGACCAAAATGGTGTTGTGGGTAGGGTTCAAAGTCGCAATAGTGTATGGTTTCGGGGAGAAGAAAAGTAATTTACTTCCTTTTTTTCTAATAATTTTGGAGGGGCATAAACAAAAGCGAGAAACTTGGGTGGTCATATTGAACAAAATCGTTGTTTAACTGGTTTAGGAAGCTAGAACCATGGAACAAACAAATCCGTTGGTTTAACAGTTCGATATTTTGACAGTTTAAACTGATATTTTTTCTAAAATTGTTAGTTTGTGTTGCAACATTTTAAAGTAAAAAAATGTAGTTCCTAAATACAATTCCTATACACAAATGCTTTTCCAAAAAAAATAAATAATTATGAAACGTTAAACCACATGTTCGATTAGTTATATAAGGTTTTACCTTTATAACATTGCAATGGATGTAAAATTAGTTATATATAATTTACCTCTATAACATTGAAATGGATGTAAAATTTTCATGTACCAACTTTATTTTTTGTGACTTGTCACAAATTATTTTCTAGGAATATAAAATGGGTTGCATTTTGTACCAAAAATTTAGTTACTCGTTTTTGTGGCTAAAATGAAGATCAAAATTGACGAATTTGGACCGGAGAAGGTGTGATTTTAATACAAGAGATGTAATAGTGTAGTTTGTCTTGTTTTTCTTTTTCATGTCGTTTTCCTTTTGTACTTTGTTCGTGGATTTTACAACTTTGCTGGCCCATTTTTCTATGATTTATAGAATCTTTTGCCGTTAAAAAAAAATTAAACAGTTATATGCATTAATGTGTTGAAGTATTTATATATCACTAGACAGTTATATGCATTAAGAACTAACAAGTAAAAGTTCGTCCTTGATGTAGTCTTTGAGTCCTCGATAGTTTGATCCACAAACCAAGAAGACTAGAACGCTATACCAACACATTTTGATCGATAGTGTGCTTCTTCTCAAGAAGAAAAAAGAAATATGGAAAAACGAAGAATATGTAGGAAATACAAAAGAATGAAAACATTCAACTTTTGTAAAAATTCCTTTCGAATAAACATTTTGTACAAGAAGTGTACATCACAATAATGTTTTGTTTAATTTTTTATAACTTATAGGAACCGCTTTCAAATAAATATTTTGTACAAGAAGTGTACATGTGCATTATTGTTTTTTATCCAATGTTTTTTTAACTTATACTAATTATTATATTATCCAATTTTGAAGATCGTTTTTGAACCGGGAACTCATAGAGTATTTATAATAACTGTTGCTACAACAAATATAAGACAATGATAGTGATTAGACTGGTTAGGCAAAAGGGTTCAAGGGTTCCGGTTTGTCTAACGAAGGTCGTGGGGTCCCCCACATTTGCAACACGTGGAGAGAGATCACCGTTATTGGTTATTCACTTTTAGATTCTGGATTGAGAAGTACTCAACCCATAATGTTAGTATCAAATGTGATGATGTAGTGTTAAGTGAAGAATAGAACAAGCATAGAGCAAGTTCTAGAAAGGGAGGGATGAGATCAGAGATCAAAAGTTATCTATCTTGATCTGGTGTCCTTCCTGAATGATAAGGGGCCATGCTTTATAGGAAACGGATTCCCTATAAGAAGAAACCTTTGACTGATGACCCGTCGTTGCAGTGGCGGGCATACCCTTTTTGGTAGGTTGAAGGGTTTGGACCTGCGGGTAAAAGGGTGTGCTCTTGCACATGCTCTGTTGCGGCTGTGCAGGAGAATGTATATGTAAAGTGCTGATGTGACAAGGCACTGTTCTCATTCTTTTTGCTATTCACGACAGCTTGTTGATTTTGAACCCTTTTGCCTTTTAACCCTTTAAGCTGTATTGTGCTTAAGTTATTTTATTAAACCTTGATCTACATACGTCATCAGCCCCTCAAGTCAGAGGTGTTTAAGGTGTAAGCACAAAGTCTTCTGACTTTTGCACAACGTTTTGTTTGGTTAAAGGCTTGAAGGGTTCCGGGCTTTGCCCTTTGGGCAGCGAAAAAGCCGGATTTTGAATTTTGAAAAGACAGTTGATAGGACTGATTGGACGGTTTTTCCTGCATGTAGCAGTTTCTCTTAGCCCCATAAGTAATTATAACCGTCCTTTTATTAATATAATTACTTACCTAATTACTATTTCACATCTTCCTTCATTAATCCACAAGACTATTGCAATATCCCTTTCTCCCAGGTTAGTCTTCTTCTTGCCCTGTTCTTGCTTTTTCTTATTCATCGCTCATGGGTGCTCGAAAGGATTTAGCCGTTAGTTTTTCCCGTCTTACACAAGAGGAAGTTGAGGCATTTTGTCTGCAATGGGGTATTGATATGCGGTTTAATCTGGTTGCTCCGGCTTTGGATAAATCCATAGATCAGCCATGCCAGTTCTATTGCTTTGTATTGTCGCCATTTTGAGTTTTCCAATCTTCGTCATCCGTTTTCTACTTTTGTGTTAAATGTTTTAGAGTATTACCGTATGTCTTTTGGGCAATTACATCCCCAAGGGCTTGCTAGGGTTTTACATTTTAAAATCCTTGTGTCGAGCGTCAGGGTTTGATCCATCGTTGCTATCCTTTCGCTGTTTTTCCACTTGGCTAAAAATGGTGATTAGTTTACATTTGAGACATCTCAGATTGATACTTGTTTAGTTTCATCTATGGTGACTACGCTTAGTTCTTGGAAAGATCGGTTTTTTTGGGTTTCTAAATCGATTGTTCCGTTCAGAATGGTTTAGAGACATCTGGATGCAATTCTTAATGAGTTGAAACCGGCAGAGTCTGAGTTGAATAGTTGTTTTTGAAGTCTATTCGTGCATGTCCTTCACGGCTTCATCCCTTTCTTGAACACTTGTTGGTGCTTCTAGGTATTAACAAGTTGTGGGATAAAGTGGATCGAGACCCTGGTCTTATGAGGGCTGGTCGGGGTATGCATTTTTTCTTTATGCATTTGTTTGCTTTTTTCTTCTATTGTTATTTATACCTTTCTTTGTTTTGATTAACAGTTATGTCTACATTGGATTTTATGAAGAGTGATGACACATCCGATGTTATCTTTACGGATGCTGAGGCCATAGAGGGTGATGATACTGTTGTTAGAGGTGCTGAGCACCGATTTGAGGGTTCAGCTTATGTGAATGTTCCCAATGTGAAAGGATTTTCCAACGTTGCTGCTACGAAAGTTTCCACCCGCCGCTCAAGTCGTCGCCTGATAAAGGGTGCTGAACAACCATCCGGCTCTGAACCTGTGGAGTTAAGCGATGACATAGAGGCTTCAGAGGATTTGGAACCTGTAGTTGAGGGCGGGAAGAAGGAGTTGCCGTTGGTTGTTGGCAAGGATTAGAAGGCTACAGGGAAGAAGGTTGTGGGGTTGAAAGTTTCTCGGAAGGTTGCTGAAGGGTCCAGTGATGTCGGTTCTAAGGAGGTTTATGTGCCAGGCTGGAATGTTAAGGTTGATGATGTGTTGTCGCACTTTGCTCCTCCTGGGGTCCGAGATACCTGTTCGTCAATGGAGGATGACCGAATGATTTCCAAGATAATGTTAGCTGCCTGCAATCTTTTGGTCTTAATTCCTGAAGGTGTGGGCCGGTTTCGTAAAAGGATGCATGAATTTGAAGCTTTCTCGAAGAAACGGGATGAGATGAAGGCTTCAATGAATGCGCTGAAGAAGGAGAGTGCGGCCTTTGCTTAGAAAGAGAGGGTATGGGTGTTAAAGGTTGGCAAGCGTACTCAAAGGCATGAGGCGGAGGTGAACGATTTGAAGAAGGAGATGGAGGCTTTGCGTGTTCGGGGGGAGGCCTCTTTAGAGGAGAAGAAGTGGCTCGAGGCTTCGCTGGTTCAAGTGACCAGCGACAACAAGTGGCTCATTGAGCATGGCCTTCAGCAGGTAGTTACTTATCTTCTTCATTCCTCTGAATTTAACAGGGCTCTAGGTGGTATCTACAACAAGCTCCTTGTGCAAGGGAGGCATCCGACCCGCAGCGGAATAAGAGTCGGGGCATAATTGGGTTATCACCAAAGCTCATGATATTTACTAATATGTTTCATATTTATTAAAGTCAAAATTACATTCTCAATAATCCAAACATGTCCATACAAATACAAAGAAAAATAACCAATTAAACAATCCAAGCTCTAAACCAGTTTATTCTTCTAGGCCAATCCTATGTGTTTCTTGCTGCAGCTGGTTCACCTGTATCATGTGTAAAAATGGGGGTTTTTGGGTCAATATAAGTTGGCGAGTGAACCTTGTTAGATAAACATTTATTATTGATTTTCTTGTTATTTTATCAAGGAAAAATTGTGCAATAATCATAAGTGAGCAAATGTAAATAATCAAACAGTAGCAGCAACAACCACAAACTATAACATACTATAACATACAATAACATACAATAACATATAATAACACACAATAACAAAAATGGGGAACGAACGGCATATGATAAATGTATGTACTGAAAATGATAAATGTCTGTGCGATCAACGCTCAATCAAACGGAGCCGATCGTATTGCATGTACTGAAAATGATAAATGTCTGTGCGATCAAGGCTCAATCAAACGGAGCTGATCGTATGTTGGCACGCCAGGTTCACGCTCATAATGTAATGGGGAACATGCTCAACGCTCATAATGTAATGGGGAGCGGCGGCCTATGAAATTGCATGTACTGAAAATAATAAATTAAATCTAAACAATAACCACACAACAGTTGAAACAAGCTGAATACACATTTGTTCATGATATGATGTATGCACAATGATTTAAATATAATAAATGGCAAGACACATGATACACCCCAAAAAACGTGATTAAAACGGGGAATTTGTAAAGATTCACTCACTTTGGGTGCGTTTGGTTGGAGATGATGAGATGCGCACGAGTTGGAAGGATTGAACAACGAGTATTAACTAACCTAAATAATAACGGAAGATATAGTAAATGAGTGGATTTTATTAATAATTTTAATAGGATTTTTAGATATATTTTTGTGAGTTTAAGGCTATTTCCTATCTTTAAAAACATTATC
Source organism: Scalesia atractyloides (assembly GCA_947069175.1). Classification (NCBI taxonomy): domain Eukaryota; kingdom Viridiplantae; phylum Streptophyta; class Magnoliopsida; order Asterales; family Asteraceae; genus Scalesia; species Scalesia atractyloides. The sequence continues at coordinate 14,553,446 of CAMTDV010000029.1, forward strand.
TTTAAGTATTTTTAATTGATTTTTAAATTAAATTAAATAAATAAAAATATAAAAATATGTTGACTTTTGCGTTGACCGTTGACTATTGACTTTGACTTGTTGACCGGCACTTCTTCAAGTTTGATACGTGGAATGTGGGATGAATCATGTTGAGTTCTTCTGGTAGATAAAGCTTGTATGCTACAGGTCCTACTCTTTCGAGTATCTTGAAAGGTCCTACGTAGCGTGGTGCTAGCTTGCCTTTTTGACCAAATCGAACTACTCCCTTCCACGGTGATACTTTTAAAAGTACATGATCACCAATGTTAAACTCCAAAGGCTTCCGTCGTTTATCTGCATAACTCTTTTGACGACTTTGAGCCGCTAGAAGATTGTTTCGAATTTGATGGATCTTGTCTGTGGTTTCTTGAATCATTTCTGGACCAGTGATTTGAGCTTCCCCAATTTCGTGCCAACATACTGGAGATCGGCACTTACGACCATATAAAGCTTCAAAAGGTGCCATGCCGATGCTTGAATGATAGCTGTTGTTGTACGAAAATTCAACTAATGGTAGATGAGCGTCCCAATTCCCCTTGAAGTCTATGACACATGCTCGAAGCATATCTTCAAGAGTTTGAATGGTGCGTTCAGATTGTCCATCAGTTTGAGGATGATAGGCGGTACTGAGATCTAATCGCGTACCCAAAGTGGCTTGTACTGCTTGCCATGTTCGTGAAGTGAAACGACCATCACGATCTGAAATAATGCTTAACGGTACACCATGTCGGCTTACGATTTCGCTGATATAAATACGAGCTAGCTTTTCGTTCTTGAAATCTTCGCGGATAGGAATAAAGTGAGCTGATTTTGTAAGTCGATCAATGATTACCCATATAGTGTCATACCCACCAGAAGTGCGAGGTAACCCGGTAATGAAGTCCATGGTTATGTTTTCCCACTTCCATACAGGTATTTCAGGTTGGACCATAAGTCCTGAGGGTCTTTGGTGTTCAGCTTTCACCTTGGAACATGTAAGGCACTTAGAAACAAAAACAGCAATATCCTTTTTCATTCCAGGCCACCAATAGGTGCATCGAAGGTCTTGATACATCTTATCGGCTCCTGGGTGTATAGAGTATCGTGTTTTGTGAGCCTCATTCATAAGAAATTCACGAAGGTTGTTGTGGTCAGGAATCCATATGCGATCTAGATAGTACAGAATACCGTCAGATTTAGTTTCAATTTTAAGTTCAGCTCCACAGGACAGCTCCTTTCGTACATCATCCTCCGTTACTGAAACATTTTGGGCTTCTCGAATTTGATCTTTAATGTCAGATATGATTTGCGAACATAGAAGACGAATAGAGTTCGCATAACCCTTTCGACTGAGTGCATCAGCCACCACATTTGCTTTGTCAGGGTGGTACCGAATTTCACAGTCGTAGTCATTTAGAAGTTCGACCCATCTTCGTTGCCTCATGTTTAACTCTTTTTGATTGAAGATATGTTGAAGACTCTTGTGGTCAGTGTATATTTCACACTTAGTACCATAGAGATAATGTCTCCATATCTTAAGAGCGAACACAACGGCTCCAAGTTCTAGGTCATGGGTAGTGTAGTTCTTCTCATGAGTCTTGAGTTGTCTCGAAGCATAAGCTATAACCTTTCCTCTCTGCATTAGAACACAGCCTAGTCCTTGCCCTGACGCGTCGCAATAAACCACGAAGTCATCACAACCTTCAGGCAGAGTGAGGATTGGTGCATCACAGAGTTTTTGTTTAAGGGTTTGGAAGGCTTCTTCTTGCTTGGGTCCCCATATGAAAGGTTTTTCCTTATGAGTTAAAGCCGTGAGTGGTACAGCAATGCGTGAGAAGTTTGAAATGAAACGACGATAATAACCAGCCAAACCAAGAAAAGATCTTACTTCAGTTAGTGTACGTGGCGCTTGCCATTCTTGTACCGCTTTGATCTTTGAGGGGTCGACATGTATTCCCTTGTCATTGACTACATGCCCAAGGAATTGTACCTCTTATAACCAGAATTCGCATTTGGAGAATTTGGCGTAAAGCTTTTCATTCTCTAGGAGTGTAAGGATGAGTCGAAGATGTCGCTCATGATCAGACTTAGACTTTGAATAAATGAGGATGTCGTCGATGAAGACCATAACAAAACGATCGAGATAGGGTTTGCAGACTCTGTTCATTAGATCCATGAAGACAGCTGTAGCGTTGGTTAAACCAAATGGCATGACCATGAATTCATAATGACCATAACGAGTTCGGAAAGCGGTCTTTGGGACGTCTTCTTCATGTACTCTAAGTTGATGATAACCAGATCGAAGGTCGATTTTTGAAAAGCAGCTGGCACCTTGAAGTTGGTCAAGAAGATCATCAATGCGAGATAGAGGATAGCGATTCTTGATTGTTAACTTGTTGAGCTCTCTGTAGTCGATGCACATGCGAAACGATCCATCTTTCTTCTTCACAAAAAGGACAGGTGCACCCCAAGGCGAGGAGCTAGGGTGTATGAACCCTTTGTCAGTCAACTCTTGCAATTGACTGGCTAGCTCTTGCATTTCAGAGGGGGCTAACCTATAAGGAGACTTTGCAACTGGTGTAGCACCAGGTATAAGATCAATGCGGAATTCGACTTCTCTTACGGGAGGAAGTCCTGAAATGTCGTCAGGAAAAACTTGCGGGAAATCTTTTACTACAGGAATGTCTTCAAGTTTCTTCTCCATGGTTCCCTTTTTGACGACATGAGCTAAAAACGCGACATAATTCTTGCGAATATATTTTTGAGCTTGAAGACAGGACATTAATCTGAGCCCTTTCGACGGGGTTTCTCTAAAGATTCGTAGAGTCTGACCGTTTGAAAGAGGAATGCGTATAAACTTTTCGCGACATACAACTTCAGCCTGATGTTGGCTGAGCCAATCCATACCAATTATAATGTCAAAGCTTCCCAACTTCATTGGAATGAGGTCAACTAGAAAATTGTGATCGTTTAGAGTAAGAGTACAACTGCGTATAATAGAGTTCAATGAGACCGGTTTCCCGTCAGCAACTTCTACTGTTATGGATTCCATGAGCTTATCACGATTTTGTTTTAGGATGGGTTCAAACTCTAAGGACACAAAACTTTTATCCGCGCCAGTATCAAACAACATGGATGCATATCTACCATTGATAAGGAACGTACCGTTAACCACATTGCCGTCAGCTCTAGCCTGATTAGCGTTGATGTTGAAAGCTCTTCCTCTTGCAGGTGGAGGAGCTTGGTTCGCTTGATTCACCGGATTGGCTTGGGCTTGAGCATGAATAATGTTCACCAACCTTGGACAAGTGTTTCTAAAATGGCTTGGGTCTCCACAATTGTAGCAAGCCCGCATAGGTTGTACCATGGGATAGTTGGGTTGGTAGTATGTTTGGGCTAAATGTTGGGTAGGTGGTAATAGTAGGGGTTGTTGGGCTTGACCCATTATTTGTTGGTGGGTTTGGGTTGAAGGCTGGTGGCGGTTCGTTCGCTGAGGTATGCGACAGGTTTGAACAGTATGACCTGCGCGACCACAGCCGGTGCAATGCTGACAGGGATGATCAGGAAAGTGGTGGTATTGGCAACGGTTGCATTTTGGTAATGGGCCAGAGTATGGTCTTTTGTATGGTGCAGGTGAAGGGGCGACTTGGGTAATGGGTGCAGCAGGGCTAGGGAAATTGGTTTGTGTAACAACGAAGTTTCTGGTGTTACGCTTCCTCTTGTTAGCAAATTTAGAGGAGGAGGTGGAATGGTTTGATGTTTGGCCCTCAACGGGGGCTTTCTTCTTTTCCTCTTTAAACTTACCGTTGCGAATTCGATTCTCGGTCAGTTCAGTCGCTAGTTCCATAGCAGCTTCAAGTGTTGCTGGTGAAGTGCTGAGAACTGAATCTTGAATTTTCGAGGGAAGACCTCGAATATAATGCTCAATTAAGCGATAAACTGGGGTAAATAGGTTAGGGACCATTTTGTTCAACTCTAAGAACCTCTTGTTGTAGGAAGTATGATCTCCCTCCTTTTGCTTCAAAGAATGAAATTCGTCCTCTAGCTTCTTAATCTCACTTCTAGGACAGAATCGCCTCGTCATGATTTCCCTTAACTCCTCCCACGTTAAGGCCATTGCATCATCAATTCCCCTCTTACCCTTTTCAGTATTCCACCAGGTAAGAGCTACCCCAAATAGTCTCCCGGTTGCGTATCATACCTTGCGATCCTCAGGACAATCGCAGTTGAGGAATGTGTTTTCCATTTCCTCAAACCAGTGGAGGAGAGCAGTGACACCTTCGGTCCCTTCAAATTTAGGAGGATCGCAAGACTTGAAATGTTTATATGAGCACTTGCTGGTAGGAGGGTTGCCGATGTTCTGGTCATCTTGCTGGGGAGGATTAGTGGGATTTGTGGCGAGAGCCTGTTGTACTTGAACCACAATGTCAGGAAGCACCGCGGCCATTTGTTTCGCGATTTGTGCGGCCAAGCGTTCGTGAGGCCTTCCTGATCTTTTACCCCCTCGTTGTTGTCTAGCCGACATCTACAGGAACATACATAAGAAGATTGTGAGTTTATGGAGTCTTTTTAGGTGACATATGTCTTAAAGAAAATGAAAATAACATAAATATCAATAATGCAACTACATCCATAGGATGTCTTGGGTTTGCTCATGTTGGGCCTCAAATGTCTCCCATACCTTCACCTGTATAGTCATGTGGGCCCCCATGACTATTGACTTGGTAGGATTCACATTAGTATTGGCGATTTAACACTCGCATCACCCGAATGCAAACCACAAAATATGTTTACGAGATGTATGGTCGGAATGTGTCCAGGTGTAGACACAGTGACAACTCAAAGTGGGGTTAGTTCACACGACGTTTGGTATAGCATGCTTTGGCCTAATAGGTACTTCGTACTCTCATCGTTAGTCCCCAGGTAGGCAAACTGGTCCTTTATTTTGGATTTATACGAATGCCAGCCTAGACAGGACGTTCCGACTACCGGTACTTGTACCCTTCCAGTTACTAATGCCCGTCATGAGAACTCACTTTGATGTGATTTGAAAATACAAAAATCGTTGTAAAAACAATCATGATAATGATGTGATGTGTGCTTTCATTGGTATGATATGTTATGAGAATATGATTCATGATAGGCATTATATACTAATATGTACTTATGAACATGCTTGCATAATATTGAATGTAACATTAAACATAGAACATATAAACATCATGAATTTTGCATGTAACACACAAAAATCTTAAAAATTTCTAATCAACTATAGTATAGGCTCTAAGGGTCTAATAACCTATCCTATATCCCTATAGTCATGGCTCTGATACCAATCTGTCACACCCCGACCCGCAGCGGAATAAGAGTCGGGGCATAATTGGATTATCACCAAAGCTCATGATATTTACTAATATGTTTCATATTTATTAAAGTCAAAATTACATTCTCAATAATCCAAACATGTCCATACAAATACAAAGAAAAATAACCAACTAAACAATCCAAGCTCTAAACCAGTTTATTCTTCTAGGCCAATCCTAGGTGTTTCTTGCTGCAGCTGGTTCACCTGTATCATGTGTAAAAATGGGGGTTTTTGGGTCAACATAAGTTGGCGAGTGAACCTTGTTAGATAAACATTTATTATTGATTTTCTTGTTATTTTATCAAGGAAAAATTGTGCAATAATCATAAGTGAGCAAATGTAAATAATCAAACAGTAGCAGCAACAACCACAAACTATAACATACAATAACATACAATAACATATAATAACACACAATAACAAAAATGGGGAACGAACGGCATATGATAAATGTATGTACTGAAAATGATAAATGTCTATGCGATCAACGCTCAATCAAACGGAGCCGATCGTATTGCATGTACTGAAAATGATAAATGTCTGTGCGATCAAGGCTCAATCAAACGGAGCCGATCGTATGTTGGCACGCCAGGTTCACGCTCATAATGTAATGGGGAACATGCTCAACGCTCATAATGTAATGGGGAGCGGCGGCCTATGAAATTGCATGTACTGAAAATAATAAATTAAATCTAAACAATAACCACACAACAGTTGAAACAAGCTGAATACACATTTGTTCATGATATGATGTATGCACAATGATTTAATATTAATAAATGGCAAGACACATGATACACCCCAAAAACGTGATTAAAACGGGGAATTTGTAAAGATTCACTCACTTTGGGTGCGTTTGGTTGGAGATGATGAGATGCGCACGAGTTGGAAGGATTGAACAACGAGTATTAACTAACCTAAATAATAACGGAAGATATAGTAAATGAGTGGATTTTATTAAGAATTTTAATAGGATTTTTAGATATATTTTTGTGAGTTTAAGGCTATTTCCTATCTTTAAAAACATTATTTTTAAGTATTTTTAATTGATTTTTAAATTAAATTAAATAAATAAAAATATAAAAATATGTTGACTTTTGCATTGACCGTTGACTATTGACTTTGACTTGTTGACCGGTTTTATTGTGTAAATGCATGCGCCGGGCAGGACTCGAACCCGAGACCTCCCGTTCGCGTGCACGCAGCTCTACCAACTGAGCTACGTGTCTAACCTGAAATAATTCTGTTTTTAATTATATTTATATACTAACTCAGTTTATTCAAAATTCTTTTATTTTCAAAAATGTTTTAAATCATCGAACCGGTGCCGTTAACAGGTTTCGAACCCGGGACCTGTGCTTTAACGTTACACACAGTCCACCGCTGGACTGTGTGTCTAACTTGGTTAATATATAGATTTTTATTATACTTAACATCTAATGTAAGTTCATCCGGTTCAGTTAGAAAAATAACATTTTAATTACAAAGGGTGTGGGTATGTATCAAGGATCGAACTCGCGGCGTGTGATATGTGTGTGCACACAGTCCACCGCTGGACTGTGTGTCTAACCCGTTTATAATACCGATTTTAATTAATCTTATAATGTTATCACACTTCATCTTCTTCGCTGAATTTACAGGCAACTATTTACTCAACTGTTTCTTTCTTTAAAACGATTAACAAACATTCATAAGACTAAAATGAAATGGCAGAGACGGTGTTGGAAGTAAACATACCGGAGGAATGATTTATCTCAGAATTCCGGCAAGGCGTCGGCTTTGTTTTTATGAACTTCAACTGAGCGAACAAATTAACCGTTTTGATTAGCTAATTGTGGAATTTAAGTACTAAACAAGAGTTATCAGAAGGTTTGAATGTCTATACCGTTTTACAGCTGAAGATAAGGATTTTCAGAAGTTTTCCGGCGAGCGGGAATTATCCGATAACGACGTCTGAAATTGATTCCGATTGAAGGGTTTGAGTTAGCAATAGCTTAACAATTGATAGACAACGAAAGAATTGCGAGACTTACTGATTTGATGGAAAACACGGTTTTCCGGCGAAAGTCCGACGAGTTCAAATAGCTTCTCCGGCGGACTGAAAGTTGTGCGAAAATGTAATTGGAGGTTTGCAGAGTGTGTTTGAGTCGCGAGAGGGGTCTTTGATCGAAGTAATTCAGGAATTGAAAGTTTTCGGTTATTAAAACAGATCCATTCTCGAATTTAAGTTTATTCAAGGCAAACTTGATTGAAAGTGTCGGTGCATCGGTTAAACTCAGTAAACCGCGATCAATCAAACGTCTTTGGACGTTTGGTGACCGATTTCGGTTAAAGTTGGCGTAACCGGTCGATTTATGGTAGTCCATAAAATTTAATTGTTTCCTAACATTTACAGAAAACAACAAGTGGCGGAGTGGTTATATGTGGGTGTGTTAAGTCTTTGGAGTTCAAAACCCGGCTGACCCGGGTTCGAGTCCCGGCAGCCTCATTTTCTTTTTAATTATTTTATTTTTACTTTTTATCAATTATAACTTTTATAGTTTAGTTTGTTTATTAATTACGCATCATTAAAAAATTAAAATGGACATAAATACGCAACGAGTCATTTATAACTTGATATTCGATTACAAACGGAGCGGGTTTGGAAAACCCGTTTTTGACAAATGTTACACATCAAGGCTTTGTCGCCGGTTATCAAGCCTGTGAATCTGGAGAGCCTGTAGATAAATCCTATGTCTATCAGCATGAAGCTTTCAAGGTTTTTCAAGATGTCGTCTTGGATATGGAGCATTCATCCTACCCTTATGTGGGTGAAGTTTATGAATGCTTTGGCAAGCCTCTCTCCATAAGGGTTGAAACCTCGTGGTTTAAACGAGACTGTTTGCGACAAAGTGTTTAAATCTCTTTCTAAGAAGCGCTCGTGCCTTAGAGGTAGCGAAGAGACCTTGGTTGAAGGTGGCGAAGGCTCGAAGGAGGCAAGCCTTCAAGGTTATGAGACGGCGACCGAGGGTGACCAGAATGATAAGAAGGGGAAGAAGGTGAAGAAGGCTAAAGTTGACAATGCTTGTATGTCAAAGCCTTCTACTGACGTTTGAGTGATTCGTAGCTTTCTTAGCATCCAAACAATATGTTGTGTACTTATTAAACATGCTTCTTTTAAAGGGAACCGTTTAGGTCCCTTATGGTGGTTGGAGCCTTTAAGGCTGTTTGAACAATTTGTAGGTTGACTGGCCCTTAAGGCCTTTGTGATGGTTGCTTTTTTATGTTATATTGCTCTATTATTCCCTTATGTTGTTTTATGGTTTGTTGTGTTGTCTTTGTTTGTTAGTTGTGCATCCTTTGCTACTTATACCTTGAAGGGTTCAATGCTGCAGTCACTTAGCCTTAAGAGTATTGTTAACAAGAAGACACATTGTATATCCTATTTGTAACACTCACTTGGTGTTTTTGGTTTGTAAGTCGTTGTTAAAGCTTAAGGAACATTTGATATAGGCTGCTCAAACCCGTATATGAGACATGGTTTTTTGAAAAATTTGCTAAGTCTCATGGAGTTGTATTGATTAGGAACTCACCCCTTATATAGGTCCATTAACCCTTGAACCTATTGAGCGATGTGGCATGGGAGCTCACCCCCTTTCATGGCCCCTGTCATGGAGTTTTTTGCTAGGTTCTCAACCTGGTTATAGGATAGAAAGACAAATTTGATTAAAACGTTATCATTCATTCATTCAAGGGAACGTTTGTTACATAGGTGGATTAGAACACTTCTTACGATACTTGAATTTTTTGCTAAACATGGAACCTTTTAAGGTTTTTGCCGTTCAAGTGATGGGGAAGCCTTTTGCCTTGGGTGTCTGCCAATTTGTACGACCCACCCTTATGAGCTTTGAGGATGGTGTGTGGCCCTTCCCATTTTGGGCCAAGTTTTCCTTGACTTTCTTTTTTATTAGCCTCATTGTTATGGAGTACGAGGTCTCCAGGCTTGAATCGTTTATGCTTCACTCGCGTGTTGTAATAAGATTCCATCTTTTGTTTGTACTTGGCTTCTTGTATAGCGGCTTGATCACGAATTTCTTCAAGGAGTTCCAAGTTCAACATGGTCTCTGTCTTGTTTAATTCTAGGTCTATGTTGAGCATTCGTTGTGTTGGAACTCCGATCTTCGCTGGGATCACTGCTTCTGATCCGAACACTAAACTGTAGGGTGTTTTCTTATGACTTGTTTTCTTAGTTGTTCGGATTGCCTATAGGACATTAGGCAATTCTTCAAGCCAGTTGTTATCGTATCTCCCCAATCGGGTTTTGATACATTCAACAATGCTTCAATTTGTTCTCTCCACTTGGCCATTGGATTATGGATAAGCAACTGAACTGAATACTTATGTTATTCTGAACTCTTTGCACCAAGAGCTAAAAGGATTCTCGGCAAACTGCTTTCCGTTGTCGGTTACTAGTACCCTGGAAGCCCAAATCGACAGATTATATTTTCCCAAACGAAATCGATGACCTGCCTTTCCGAAATTTTGGCTAAGGGTTTTACTTCTGGCCATTTGCTAAAGTAGTCAATGGCTACCAAGAAGAACTTGATTCCTCCTTTGGCTAGTGGAAATGGACCAACAATGTCCATACCCCATTTGTGAAATGGCTAGGCTGAGAGATAGGGACAGGGTCATGCTTGGGGCTTTTTGGTACCGGGGCATGCAATTGATAAGCTTTACATCTTTTCAGCTGTTCGGTAGTGACTAGATGCATGGAGGGCCAAAAGTATCCAAGGTTCATTAATTTTGCAACTACCGATCTTGGGCCATAGTGGGCTCCACATATTCCCTCATGAATTTCTTTTATCAGATAATGGCTTTGTTCTGGGCCCATGCATCGGAGTAGCGGTGCAAGGTAGCCTTTTTTTGTAGAGGACTTCTCCTTGTAGTACATACTGTCTTGACTTGATGCGAACCCTTCCAGCCTCTGTCTGATCATTGGGTATTTCATCATTTCTCAGGAATTTGATCAAATGGGTCATCCAGTTTGGTCCTTCTTCGGTAATTAAATCTTGCACTTCGAGTTCTTGGATGGATGGCGTTTTTAATACCTCGACTAATACTTTTTTGGTGAGGTGAGCAAATGTGAGGGATGCGAGCTTAGTGCACCAGCCTTCTTATTTTGTGATCTTGGAACCTGTTTGATGGTACATGATTGGAATGTATTCATGAGTTCCTTTGCTTTCTCTCTGTACTTCTTCGTGTTAGGTTCCTTAGCTATGTAGCTATCATTTACTTGGTTTGAAACAAGTAAATGGTCTATGTAAACTTGAAGCTTTTGGACATCCATCCTGTTGGCGAGCTTGAGGCCGGCAATGAGTGCTTCGTATTCGGCCTCATTATTGGTTGTCTGAAATTCAAGTCAAAGAGCATATGTGAACTCTAAGTTTTCGGGGTTGATTAACACTAGGCCAGCCCCTGGACCTTCAAGGCTAGAAGCTCCATCGGTAAAAAGCTTTCAGGCATATAGGTCAGATGGCGCAGCTATAGTTGTGTTAACTTCCGTTGACGTTTCTTTTGGAATTTCCACAATGAAATCCGCCAATATTTGGGCCTTGATGGTCTTCCTTGGGGTATATGTGATGTTATGTTCACCTAATTCCACGGCCCATTTGGCTAATCGTCCAGAAGTTTCGGGTTTTTCAAGCACATTTTTTATGGATCGGTTAATGACCACTTGTATTGGATGTGCTTGAAAGTACCTTCGAAGCCTTCTGGCTGTTTTTACTAGGGCTAGAGCAAGTTTTTCTAACGGGGGATACTTGGTCTCTGCCAGTTTTAAAGTTTTGCTGAAGAAGTAAACGGGTACCTAAGCTTTGTTTCGTTTAACGGTCAGGACCACGCTGATAGCTTCCTCAGCAACTGAAAGATAGACAGAGATCAGCTCTCCTGTTTCTGGAGCGGCAATGTCTGGGAGCGAAGCCCAGGTGTTTCTTCATTTGGTTGAAAGCTTCTTCTTCCTCTTCCGTCCACCGGAAGTCTTTCTTGTTTGTGCACCCTTGAAGGGTTTTGAAGAAAGGCAAGGATTTTTCTGCTAACTTGGATGTGAAACGCTTCAGGGCTGCAAGCTTTCCGTTCAGGCTTTCCACCTCTTTCTTGGTTTGTGGGGACTTTGTGTCGAGGATGGCTTTAACCTTGTTAGGGTTAGCCTTTATGCTTTGTTTTCCCACTGTGTGGCCCAAGAACTTGCCTTCTTCAAACCCAAATGAGCATTTTACAGGGTTAAGCTTCATGTTGATCTTTTTTACGTTTCGGAAAGTTTCTTGTATATCGCCAAGCATTTGATCCTCACTTTTACTTTTGATTACCAAATCATCAACATAGGCTTCCATGTTTCTTCAAATTTGTTCGATAAATGCTTTATCTACCAAACGTTGATAAGTTGCTCCAGCATTTTTCAAACCGAAAGGCATTTTCTGGTAGCAAAAGATACCTTTGTTGGTGTGGAACGTTGTTTTCTCTTTATCTTCTTGCTTCATTTATATTTGATGATAACCTTTGTATGCATCAAGGAAGCATTTGAAGGGGAAGCCTGTGAGCGAATCAACCTTTAGGTCGATTTCTGGTAGGGATAACAATCTTTCGGGCATGCTCTATTTAGGTGTTTGAAGTCAATGAACATTCTCCAGGGTCCATCCGATTTGCAGACCATTACCAGATTGGCTATCCAAGAATGATACTTGACTTCTCGTAGGATTCTGGCTTAAACAAGCCCTTCAACCTCCTGGCAAGCCGCAAGGCTTCTATCTGGTGCTAGGCTCCTCTTTGGCTGTACCACGGGTTTTACATCAGATGGAATTTTGAGCTTATGTTCGGCAATACTTCAGGGTATTCCGGTCATGTCTTCGGGACACCATGCAAAGATGTCCATGTTGTGCAAGAGCGGCCTCTTGAGGTGAGAGAGGGTTTCTTTGGTAAGGTTGGTATTTACCTTATCCTTTGTTCAAGATATTTTGGGCTAATGATCCATCCTTGTTCGTCGTCCTTGTTCTCTTTTGAATTTTCTCCTTCAACCAAGAAAGCTTCTTATGTTGGTTGAAGGGTTGCTATTCCTCGTTCGGTGGGGAATTTTACGGTGCCTTGGCCAACTGAAACTGCCATTCCAAACACACTTTGCCCTGGCCTTTCTATGAGAACATCATAGTTGGAGGGAATGTTGATCACCACAAAGGTGAGTGGTTTGGTTCTTTCCATCTTCCCTTCACTAAAACACACAAAGAGGGTTAGTTGGCTCAAAGGCTTGATGGGTATATCGGCAATACCTTTAATAGAGGATTCAGATGGTTGAAGCCTTGAACGTTCATCATTGTTGAGAGGATTGAAGCATTTCTCAAGCATAATTTCTGTTGCTGCCCCAGTGTCGATGTAAGCTTTGTGCGTCTTGAGCGTTCCCAACATAGCCTCCACCACTAGGGGTTTTGACAATAAGTCCCCTTCAGGTGGTGGGAAGCAGACGGATTGTCATTCCCAAGCCTCCAAGCGTGGTCGTTTGTGGGCAGATTTTCCATCAACATCCACCATGTTTACTTCTTTGCTTTTTTCCTTCAGCCATCTTGTTCCTAACCCCTTTCACCAAGTGGGCTAATTCTCCGGACTTGACAGCCTCCTCAATTCTCTTCCTGAGTTGAAAGCAATCGTTTGTATGGTGGCCTTTTTCTTTATGAAACTCGCAGTATTGGGTGGAGTTTTCGTTCCTCTTGCTTTTGGGCAGAGGCCGAAGGGGTCGGAAGTTGTGCTTTACTTCTTCAGTGGCCAAGATTTCTTGTGGGGTTTTGGTCAGAGCTGTAAAGTTTATGGTCTTTTCTCGGCTTGGAGGGTTCTGACCTTCAGGCCTTCTGGTGTCTGAACCCTTGAAGCGTTTATCATAAGGACCAAAGTTTCCTCTTTTCCTGTTGGGGCTGTTGCTTCACCAACTAGGAGCTCTTTTCCTTTGTTCTTTAATGTCAATAGCTTCCTCTCCGTGAATGTGAGTTTCAGCCCTTTCTAGGGCTTCTTCAAGGGTTTTAGGTAGGCATTTGTTGAAGTCTCTTGTGAGGTACTTGGAGGTGATCGCATTCATGAATATGCCACCCTCATCTTTTCATCAGCACCTACGTAGGCTAACCCTTCTTTCTTGTATCTTTCGATGAATTCTCTGAGACTTTCATCATCTCGTTGCTTTATTTGGAAAATAACTGTAGCGTCTTTGACGTACCTTCGTTTCTACGAAAAGTTAGCTAAAAAACCTTTGCTTAGATCATCGAAGGTTCGAATGCTTTTGTCATGTAGGTCATTCAACCATATCCGGGCGGACTCTACAAGGGTTTGCATGAACATGAGGCAGCATTCAGCGTTGGACCATTTTTCAATCCTAACTGCCCTAGTGAAGATTTGGAGGTGGTCCTCTGGATCTTGCGTTCCATCATATGTTCTTATATGGGATGGCATTTTTATCCGAGTTTGAGAATCGTAGTCGACGATTTGTTGGAAAAAAACAGGATAAATTGCTAGGCTTGTAGGGTTTAGCGAGATTTTCTTATGTTCTCGAGGTTGGGTTGTTGTGTGAGGCTCCTTGACGAGTGGACATCACTTGATCAATGAAGTATTGCCAAGGGAACTGCGCCATCATCTGCATCATCATCTGGGAGATGAGGTTGAAGCCATCAAGGCTTCCAGGTGTAAACATGCAATTTGTTCCTGTGGGGGCACTCATGGCGGCACTTCGAGCCAATAGTAAGACCGCCATGGCCTGTTCCCATGTAGTAGCAACTGGAGGGGGAGCACTTGAAGCCGGTGATCGTAGTAACTGCTCAAGAGTGGTCTCATGCCCAAGAGGTGTGCCGGTTACAGCAGGTTGAGAAGTGAATAAGGGGAAAGTAGTTGGACTCGGCCTTCCGAAAGCATAAGGGCTTGGGTTAAGTGTTTGGCTCGTCCCACTTGGACCAGCTTCGAAGCGCGAGGTTTCCGTAAGCGAGCTAGTGAAAGGAAGAGGTGGAGAACCAGGTGACAATGAAGGTTCAGATTCGTCGTAGTCTAGTCTTATTCTTACCCCTTTTCCCTTTCTTGACTCACATGCTGATTGAGAATGGATCTCAGCTGTAAGAAGTTTCGAGCTACTACCTCGGGTGTCAGATCGATGCTTCCGGTGTACTTGTAGTATCGACTTAGGGAGAGGGAACCCCCGAGCGAGAAGGGGTTGGTGTCTGAAAAGAGGAGAACTCCGGGAATATGATTCCCGTCGGAGTGCCTCCCGGAGTAGAAAATGATGTGATCGTAGCCGGTGACGTTTGGTCGGCGTTAGGTATTGAAGTTCGTGATATTTGGTTAACTTCACAAGGAGACTCGCTTTCAGACATGGCGAACTTGATGGGAATGGAGCTACACTACTGGTCTTTTAAGAAAGGTAAGCAGCGTAGCCCTACGGTGGGCGCCAACTTGTTGCTACAACAAATATAAGACCAAGGATAGTGACTAGACTGGTTAGGCAAAAGGGTTCAAGGGTTCCGGTTTACCTAACGCAGGTCGTGGGTCCCTCACTTTTGCAACACGTGAAGAGAGATCACCGTTATTGGTTATTCACTTTTAGATTCTGGATTGAGAAGTACTCAACCCAGAATGTCAGTATCAAATGTGATGATGTAGTGTTAAGTGAAGAACAGAACAAGCATAGAGCAAGTTCTAGAGAGGGAGGAATAAGATCAGATATCAAGAGTTATTTGTCTTGATCTGGTGTCCTTCCTGAATGATAAGGGGCCATGCTTTATAGGGAAGGGATTCCCTATAAGAAGAAACCTTTGACTGATGATCCGTGGTTGCAGTGGCGGCTTACCATTTTTTGTAGGTTGAAAGATTTGGACCTGCGGGTAAAAGGGTGTGCTCTTGTACATGCTCTGTTGCGGCTATGCAGGAGAATGTATACGTAAAGTGCTGATGTGACAAGGCACTGTTCTCATTCTTTTTGTTGTTCACGACAGCTGGTTGATTCTGAACCCTTTTATCTTTTAACCCTTTAAGCTGTATTGTGCTTAAATTATTTTATTAAACCTTGATCTACCTACGTCATCAATAACCGATCTAATTTTCAAATCATTGACCAAAAGAAAATAAATTACACACAGCCATACAAATTGGGGAACCTGCTTTTGAAACACTAGTGAATAACCAAACTCTAATGTGACAAGGTCGTGTTCAGAGACTCCGCAGGAGGGCTGGGTGTGCGACGGCCTTGGGTCCTGGTCTTCCCGAGGGCTTAGATTTTTTTAATATATAATTAAAAAATTATGTATATTTATACCTAGATAATATAAGACCAGGTTAGTTTAAACAATCTAAACCCAAAATAAGATTTTATTTTCAAATAAAAGCAGGTTCAATTATTCAAATTGTTGAACAATTAAATAAAAAATAGTCCAATAATTAAAACTCGTTACAAATTTGTTGTCTTATTATGATTTTTTATGATAATTATTGAGTTTATATTATAGGGTCATGAATTCTTATGAATAATCCTGTTGATTACATCCCTTGATTCTCATAGACAGCCCTGCTAATTACATCCCTTGTGTATTTCTTATTTTACAATTGCTTCTTTTTTATTCAACGCAACCCAAAACGTTCATGAATTCTTATGAACAGCCCTGCTAATCACATCTCTGTTCTAAATCAATCATTTAGATTATATCTTGATTTGTGGTTTTCAAGGTTGATCTTTGAGCAAGCCTACGAGGTTTAGTTTGTTGTTTGTGATTATATGTAAAGTCAGTAATATTCGGACATGTGTAAAGTTGTTAAAAGCACATGAGATAAGCCACCCAACCCACAAGATAAACAGATATCACACATGACGGCTGCGCATGCACAAAACTCCTTAACCATAAATATTCTGTTTGCCCATAAAAATATAATATCTTGTTGATTTATGCACAACCCAATTAATGTTGCGTATATTGTATAACTTATATTTTATGTAAAGGGTATTTTTATGAAATTCGGATGGGCAGAATGAACTATGTGACATCTCGATTTTTTATTTACAACTTTAGATGGCATTTGTAAATTTATAAATAAGATACTATTCTTCAGTCTATGACTTTGAGTCTTGATGTTTATTGACGATAATTCATTGGCATGGATTGATGGATAATTCTATCTAAATGAAGTTGATTTTGGGAAACCATCATTTGTTGCAAGTTCATTTATTCGTATGTTTTCTTATGGGTACGGTTCAATTCGGTTTATTTGGTTTATAAATGTATGTAATTGAAAGCGAAGAAACAAATGTTGGTATATGGCTTCTGACTCCCTCCTAATGATCTTCTGGGGACAATTTAACTACAAAACAGATCAACACTCGCCATAGGAATAGCGGTATCTCTGTAATCACCCTCCGGGATACTAATAAGTATCTATTTATGGAGTAATAAAAAAGAGAATTAAGTGATTGCAAAATGAGAAATATGATATCTATTGTCGGGTATCTATAACTATTGGTGATTCGAGTTTTTTCCCTTTGAAGTAAAGAGTTATATCCCACGCTTTCTTGTAGATTTTTGCTAACCATAAGAATATTATTTTAGATGAATTGTTTATTTATCTTTACTGAACCGGGTTTATGCGATACGGTCGGTTTAATGGAATTATTCCGGGTCATACATCATCAAAAACCGAACATAAAAAGTAGGTTATCAAAAAATAAAGAGTAAAATATCATTTTCATCCTTGAGGTTTGACCACTTTTGCGAGTTTTGTCCCCGAGGTGTCATATATCATTTAAACCATTTTGGCATTTTACTCAAATATAAATTTAGCCAAATCATATATCATTTAAACCATTTTCTTAGTTGTTAATTATTTAAACGAGGCTATAAGGATGGTGATTGGTCGGCTATGGCTAATCTCACTCCCATACCCAGTTGTAAAATCAAGTCCTATACTCGAGCCATTACCCGTCAGGTATTGACATACCCACATGTGACGGATGTACTCATTAGTGTTTAAAAAGTACTCGAGGCCACGAAAACGTATGTTACATAAATCCTAAACCCTAAAACGAATCAGCAAGGATGCCAACCTCCATTGAAAATCCCTAAAAAATGGACCCCCACAAACCACAATATCCTCGATCGCATCCCGGAGCCCTTGTCGAAAACAGTAACAACTTCTCAACAAACATGGAATGGCAGGTTCGTAGGCTAAACAACAACTTAGCAACCCACATACAAGGGCGAAGTAAAAGGACCTCGCATTAAGGGTCTCGCAAACGAGGTAGATGTTGCATAAGCTCCACTTCACATGAAGCCCTTCTCACAGCCAAACTACTGATATAACCAGCGTCCCAACTCAACCCCCCCCCCCCCAGGAGTTTCATGCCTAACTCTGGCATCCCAATCCCACTGGGAAACAAGCCTTCCTTCACCTTCACCCCATTACCCGACGACCAAAAGACCTCAGTTTTCTTGATGTTAAGCTCAAGCCCCAAACATGGTCCCTCAATCTGATGATATCCAAAGCTTTAGCCACTTCAATAACGTCTCCCCAAATAATTTTATAGCATTTAGGATCCATTTGGAAAAACATTCAATCATATATTTGCATGTTCAAAGATCTTATATTTGTTATGCTTTGTTGAATCTTGTTATACTTTTTCAATATCATTTAGTCGAAAATATTCAAGTAATTATTATTTTTTATTCCCATTTCGATTTGTATCATAGTTTATTTTAGCTATTTGCATATGATTATATATGTTTTGTAGATGTGGCAACTTCTACTCATTTTCTTATGGATAGATCGGTTTGGGTTATGCTTTTTTCCTAGAGTGTCATACCCCGGATTTCCAACCCGAAATCCATACACCGGTGGGCCTGGGTGGGGAGTATCGTGACGTCAGTTGATAACATCATTGTCAATTAAACACGGCACAGGGAAGTCTTGGAGTAAAATTACTATTACAAACTGAATGTTTCGAAAATACCAAATAATATACAAGCTTGTAATAGAAGATCCACAGGCAGATCATAAATTGTACATGGAAAGAATATAAAACAGACTTTAGGCAGATTTAGGATTCGCAAGATCCTCTATCACTACCGAGCAGCTTCCGGTCTATTTAGTATTGTACCTGCAGTTTAGCCTTTGGACGATACGTCAGCTTACGCTGGTAAATACACCCAACTGACTCATTTTGAAAAACTTTAAAATAGTTATAAGTGCAAAACGACACAAAATCTTTTATTAACTTGGGAAGTTGACCTTGCAACCTTGTATCAGATTCACATGTTTGTCAATACATAAGGGCCCGGGACAGAAACCGAGACATGATTAAATACACACCACTCAGGTACTCACGAAGGAGTCATCCCCAACGTCTTGGGCATTTTGCATATGAGCATCAAAAGGTGTATGCCTACACTGTCACACCCCGGATTTCCAACCCGAAATCCAAACACCGGTGGGCCCGGGTGGGGAGTATCATGACATAAGTTGATAACATCATTGTCAATTAAACATAGCACAGCGGAAATCTTGGAGTAAATTACTATTACAAACCGAAATGTTCGAAATCTAAAATAAAATACAGGCTCGTAATAGAAGATCGACAGGCGGATCGTAAAATGTACAAGAAAGAATACAAAACAGACTTAGGTAGATCTAAGGATTTGCAAGATCCTCTTATTCTCTACCGAGCAACTTCTGGCCTATTTGGTATTATACCTGCAGATTAGCCTTTGGAAGAACGTCAGCTTACGCTGGTAAATACACCCAACTGACTCATTTTGAAAACATTAAAAATGGTTTTAAGTGCAAATGGCACCACAATCTTTTATTAACTTGGGAAAGTTGACCTTGCAATGTACCATGCGATAATAATTTATCGTATCCCAAGCCCGTATAGGGAAAATAAGTCGAGAGTATTTACCTGAGCTAGTCTTCTTCTTTTATTTTTAAATAACTCAGCCGTATACAAAAGTACCAAGTGCAGATAGCATTTACCGAGAAGGCTCTAGTCTGGATTATGGCATAAGCTAGCCAATTAAATACTAACGGTCTTATAAACCAAATAGTGTACATGATCATTACGTATAACGCTAGCTTATGCCATAATCCAGACTAGAGCCTTGATATAAACATTCTGGATTTGAGGCTAAATGACAAGGTTAAACCCGTTACGGTGAAAGTCTGTAAAATAGTTACATATACGTAACGGTCGCATAATAGCGATATCGGGTAACCGGATAAGTCATGGACAAGTTTTATATGCTATTATACTTTAAATAAGTTCAAATATCAGTAGGATATCAACTTATATGCCATTAAGGTTTTAAAACGAAACTATGCCTCATAAGGGCATTTTGGTAATTTCATACCATATAAAAAGAACTTGAATATAATTTAATGTTATAATTATAAGTATTCTGGAAAAATACTTTATTTATGATATAATATCAGTAGGATATCATTTATATGTGCACTTTACCTTTTATGACCAAACTATGCACCGAAGGGGCATTTTGGTCATTTTACACATAGTTTATAATATGTTTGGGATTCTGAGTTTATAACATGTACCTACTGTAAATACATTTAAAATAAGTTTTAACGCCAGTAGGTAACAAGTTTTGGTCAATAATATGGTTTAAAACCATACTATGCGCCGAAACGGCGCTTATGTCGTAAAATGACGTCTTAATGCGATGTTTACGAAAACTGATATTTGGATCAGATTAAAATGTTTAAAATATGTTATTTAATATAATATATCAGTAGGTAAATGATTTACCTCGAAAAGATTGATTAAAAATCATTTTATGAGTCACAAGGACTAAAACCGTCATTTATCGACATAATTTAAGGAACTGCTTGAAAACTCAGTTTATAACTTGGTTTAACATCCCAAATAATCCTACTTATAATATTACATCAGTAGGAAACTCATTTTCAAGCTCATTATCATTTAAAACCTTGTTTTATGCAAAAAGGGCATTTTGGTCAAAGATGGCATAATTATGGAACTTGTGCATAAACTTAGATTCTGATTATGATCATGTAATATAACCTCAGAGGGTTATGCAACATTATATTATGATCATAATGCTACTTTAGATCAGTAGGTAACTAATCTAAATCGGGTCAGAATCAAAGTCAAAGCAGAAGTCAAACTTTGCGACTTTCGGTTGCGAACTGACCCTAGAACTGAAATTGACGAGCCGAAATGTTATATGTTCTAATATATTACCAACTTTTTAAGTGTCAAAACAGGTTTCAAAACATATATAATCAATTTATGATTTTTCTGAAATAGGCCTGTTTGACTTTTTAATAACATAACTTTGACCCGTCAATTGGTCTAGCAAACATGATCTTCAGGAGGTGCCCTTTATAGGGACTAACACCTACCTTATTACGATCACTTAGCCATATTCATTTCGAACAATGGCTGGACCATAATGTTCTTATCCGAAAAGCGTTTGCCGTAAAACGCTTGACTTTTGGCTATAGAAGCCTATAAACGAAAATGAGGAGTAAGGAACACTTACAAGAGGTTCCTACAATGCAAGAGAACTAAGTTGGATGCTCCTTTCAGCTAGGAACTTCCAGATAAGGGAGAAGAGTTATGTTTAAGAAAGGTGTAAGTTGGAATGAACACTTGAATACCTATTTATAAGTTGGAGAACTCAAAGGAGGTGAAGCCAGGTGTTTAGGGGAGTAAGAAGAAGCTTAAAAGTGTCCCAAAACGTGGCATAGCAGTTTAGAGAAGCCATAGTTTCGTTTTAATGGTTTTGGCATTTTTGCTTGAAGGCAAAACAATTTTCTACGTGATAGAGCCTGTCTCGCAGGGCGCGAGAGCCAGATTCAAAATTTGAGACTTTTGACCCCTTAACTTTATAAAGCTCCTAAAAACCTTTTAAAACACCTTTTTGGCACTTTTAGCCCTCCGTAGCCAATACTTGGCATGCCCGGGATTATGCCCGGACATTGTCAAGCTCTCAGTTCATTAAAAGGTCACTCAGAGGTATAAATTAAAATGTTGACACTTTTAATCCCTCCATTATCCAACTTTCACATTTTTTTACAAAACTGAAACTCCCTCGTCCAACAAACGGCACGTATGAGAGTTAGGACTTCATAAAGGATCACTCAGAGGCTTACTACAAGCATGTTGATTTCGATGTCACTCAGAGGCTAGCATGTTGACATATCAGTCACTCAGAGGCCAAGTTTTAAGCATGTTGACGTGTCAGTCACTCAGAGGCTAATGATTTAAGCATGTTGATATATCAGTCACTCAGAGGCTATTATTTATGCATGTTAACATCGGTTCGTCACTCAGAGGCTCAGATTGAGCATGTTGATGCCTTTAGTCCTTATTGGTCTTTAACAGACTATATTTAAAATACAACATGTGTCACTATATTATTGGACACGATTTTTACAGGGTGTTACATACACCCCGTGCTAAAGTCGTGGCCAATATCTAATGTATTGAGCCCAGGATATACAGGACACGGTAATTTAACCCCTGATGTTTAAGTTATCAAACAAAACTAACTAAAACGAAATATGCGGTTTACTAGCCACAAGCTGGCATTCGATTGACCCCATTTTGGACCAAGCGGTAATAATTTACCATATCCCAAGCCCGTATAGGGAAAATAAGTCGAGAGTATCCTGAGCTAGTCTTCTTCTTTTATTTTTAAATAACTCAGCCGTATACAAAAGTACCAAGTGCGGATAGCATTTACCGAGAAGGCTCTAGTCTGGATTATGGCATAAGCTAGCCAATTAAATACTAACGGTCTTATGAACCGAATAGTGCACATGATCATTACTATAACGCTTGATTAAACGATGATCGGATAGAATGTAGTTTAATCCCGAAAAGTACTTGACATATATAATATGGGTAAACTATAAACATTCTGGATTTGAAACTTAAATGACAAGGTTAAACCCGTTTCGGTTAATTTCTGATAAACAGTTACGTATATGTAACCGTGCGCATATTAGCGATAACGGTAACCGGATAAGTCATGGACAAGTTCTATATGCCATTATACTTTAAATAAGTTAAGACATCGATAGGATATCAACTTGTATGCCGTTAAGGTTTTAAAACGAAATTATGCCTCATAAGGACATTTCGGTAATTATATACCGTATAAAAGGAACTTGAATATATTTTAAGTTTGACATGAATTAGAAAAATATTTTATTTATGATATAATATCAGTAGGATACCAATTATATGTGTATTTTACCTTTTATGACCAAACTAGCACCGAAGGGGCATTTTGGTCATTTTACACATAGTTTATAAATTATTTGGGATTCTGAGTCTATAACATGTACCTACTGTATTATGTTTAGAATAAGTTTTGAAATCAGTAGGTATCAAGTCTTGGTCAATAATATGGTTTAAAACCATACTATGCGCCTAAACGGCACTTATGTCGTAAAATGGCGTCTTTATGCGATTTTTACGAAAATTGTCGTTAAAGTCAGATTAAAAAGTATTAGATATGTTATTTAATATAAGATATCAGTAGGTAAAAGATTTACCTTGAAAAGATTTGATTAAAACTAGTTTATGAGCCACAAGGCTAAAATCGCCATTTATCGACATAGTTTAAGGACTTGCTTGAAAACTTAGTTTATAACTGGGTTAATCATCCTAAATAATCCTAATTATAATATTAAACCAGTAAGAAACTAATTTTCAAGTTCATTACTATTTAAAACCTTGTTTTATGCAAAAAGGGATTTTGGTCAAATATGGCATAATTATGGAACTTGCGCATAAACTTGATTCTGATTATGATCATGTAATATAACCTCAGAGGGTTATGCTACATTATATTATGATCATAATGCAACTTTAGATCAGTAGGTAACTAATCTAAATGGGTCAGAATCGAAAGTCAAAGCAGAAGTCAAACTTTGTGACTTTCGGTTGCGAACCGACCTTAGAACTAAAATTGACGAGCCGAACATGTTCTTACATTATAATATTATTACCAACTTGTTTAAGTGTCAAAACAGGTTTCATAACATATATAAGATCAATTTATGATTTTTCCGAAAAATGGCCTGTTTGACCTTTTATTTTCATAACTTTGACCCGTCAATTGGTCTAGCAAACTTGATCTTAGGAGGTGCCCTTTATAGGGACTAACACCTACCTTATTATGATCACTTAGCCATGTTCGTTTCGAAAAATGGCTGGACCATAATGGTCTTAACCGAAAGTCAAAGCGTTTTCCGTAAACGCTTGACTTTTGGCTATAAAAGCCTATAAACGAAAATGCAAGAGCAAGGAACACTTACAAGAGGTTCCTACAATGCAAGAGAACTAAGTTGGATGCTCCTTTCAGCTAGGAACTTCCAGAGGAGGGAGAAGAGTTATGATTTAGAAAGGTGCAAGTTGGAATGAAGCACTTGAACACCTATTTATAGTTGGAGAGCTCAAAGGAGGTGAAGCCAGGTGTTTAGGGGTGTAAGAAGAAGCTTACAAGTGTCCCAAAATGTGGCATAGCAGTTTGGAGAAGCCATGGTTTCGATTTAATGGTTTTGGAGTTTTGTTTGGGAGCCAAGCAAAACTTTCTGCTGCAGACCCTTTCTCGCGCCCCAGCGAGAGACCCAGGCCTGGTCTCTCACGGCCCGCGACCGCCCCATGACCAAAATCAAAACTTGACACTTTAACCCCCTTGACTTTATAAAGCTTCTAAAAGCCTTCTAAAACACATTTTTGGCATATTTAGCCCTCCGTAGCCAATACTTGGCATACCCGGGATTATGCCCGGACATTGTCGAGCTCTCGGTTCGTTAAAAGGTCACTCAGAGGTATAAATTAACATGTTGACACTTATAATCCCTCCATTATCCAACATTCACATATTTACAAAATTGAACCCTCTCGTCTAACAAATGGCACGTATGAGAGTTTAGGACTTCACAAAGGATCACTCAGAGGCTTATGATAAGCATGTTGATTCTGATGTCACTCAGAGGCTGGCATGTTGACATATCAGTCACTCAGAGGCCAAATTTCAAGCATGTTGACGTATCAGTCACTCAGAGGCTAATGATTTGAGCATGTTGACATATCATTCACTCAGAGGCTGTTATTTATGCATGTTGACATCGGATCGTCTCTCAGAGGCTCATATTGAGCATGTTGACGCCTTTAGTCCTTATTGGTCTTTAACATACAATATTTAAAAATATAACACTTGTCACTATATTATTGGACACGATTTTACAGGGTGTTACAACCTCACCCCCTTAAAAGAAATCTCGACCTCGAGATTTTATTCAAAAAGATGGGGGTACTATTGTCTTATAGTGGACTCAACCTCCCATGTATACTCGGGACCTCTAAAAGCGTTCCACTTAACCTTTACTATAGGTATTATTTTTCTTTGGAGCTTTTTAACCTGTCGATCCTCGACCGAAATTGGTTTCTCAATGACCTCAGGTTTTCGTCTATCTGCATATCTTTGTGCGACATTGCTAGCGACTCATCGGCTAGACATTTCTTAAGATTAGATATGTGGAATACATCATGGATCCCACTAAGCTCCTCTGGCAATCTAAGCTTATAAGCCACAGTGCCGACACATTTGACTATCTCGAATGGTCCAATATATCTTGGGCTCAACATGCCCTTCTTTCCACAACGCATCACACCTTTGCAGGGTGATATCTTCAGCATGACCTTGTCCCCTATTTGGAACTTAAGAGGTTTACGCCTCTTGTCAGCATAGCTCTTCCGCCTGTCCCTGGCAGTTTCGAGATGATCACGGATTTGCATAATCTTTTTCGTGGTCTCCAGGACAATCTCTGGTCCTAATAGTAGGCCTCCCCAACTTCTGCCTAACATACGGACGTTCTACATTTTCTCCCATACAAGGCCTCAAAAGGAGCAGCCTTGATGCTAGTATGATAACTGTTATTGTAGGAGAATTCTATTAGGGGTAAGTGGTCATCCCAACTTCCACCTAAATCAATCATACATGCCCTAAGCATGTCTTCCAAAGTCTGAATAGTATGCTCACTTTGACGATCAGTCTGCGGATGGTAAGTCGTACTGAAATTTATCGTGTGCCTAAGGATTGTTGGAAACTTTTCCAAAAGTGAGATGTGTATCTAGTATCTCTATCGGATACAATAGATACTGGCACACCATGTAGGGACACAATCTTGTCCACATACAACTTAGCCAATTTGTCAGAACTATAAGTCTCTTTAATTGGCAAGAAATGTGCTGACTTGGTCAGCCTATCCACTATGACCCAAATAGTGTCGTTTCCACTTTTGGTCTTGGGTAACTTGGTAATCAAGTCCATAGTCACCATTTCCCATTTTCAAGTAGGAATTTCAAGTTGTTGTAGAAGTCCTGATGGCTTCTGATGTTCGGCCTTAACTTGCGAACACGTCAGACACTTAGCTACATGAGTGGCTATGGATTTCTTTAAACCCATCCATCAATAATTCTTCTTTAGGTCTTGATACATCTTGTCACCACCCGGGTGAACAGAGTATCTTGAATTACGCGCTTCTTGGAGGATTAGATCTCTAAGTCCTCCAAAGATCGGAACCCAAATTCTATCATTAATTCTTAGGATTCATCCTTTCCAGGCGTTGAATCATTGTTCAAATTTCCGCCTAATCCCTCATTAGGAATATTAGCCTCTAACATGTCTTGTTTTTGCGCATCTAATAGCTTCTCACTCAAGCTATTTCTGAGCTCAATGCTCTTGGCGTTAATCCTAATAGGTTTAACCTCTTTCTTTGCGACTTAAGGCGTCGGCAACGACATTTGCCTTGCCAGGATGGTAGCGAATCTCGCAATCATAATCATTAAGTGTTTCCATCCACCGACATTGTCGCATGTTCAATTCTTTCTGATTGAACAGATGCTGGAGACTTTTATGGTCTGTGTATGTAACACACTTTGTGCCATACAAGTAATGTCTCCACAGTTTTAGTGCAAATACAACGGCACCCAGCTCCAAATCATGGGTGGTGTAATTCTTTTCATGCACCTTTAATTGTCGTGATGCATAGGCAATTATCTTGCCATTTTGCATTAGCACACAGCCCATACCGGTGTGTGATGCATCACAATAAACAACAAAATTCTCAATACCCTCATGTAGAGATAACACAGGAGTGTTGCTTAACTTTTGTTTAAGAATCTCAAAAGATTCTTGTTGCTTTCGACACCAATTATACTTAATATTCTTACGGGTCAAGGAAGTTAAAGGATTGGCTATCCTTGAAAAGTTCTCAATGAACCTCCTATAGTAACCAGCCAATCCTAAGAAACTACGAACCTCTGTTAGGGTCTTGGGCACTTCCCAATTCATTATGGCCTCAATTTTGGCGGGATCCACTTGGATACCACGCTCACTTATCATATGTCCGAGGAATTGGACTTCTCTAAGCCAAAACTCACATTTAGAGAACTTTGCATAAAGTTTCTCCTGCCTTAATAATTCTAGGATGCACCGAAGATGTTTCTCGTGATCATCTTGATTACGAGAATAGATAAGTATGTCGTCTATGAAGACAATGACAAACTTATCTAAATAGGGTTTGCAGACTCTATTCATGAGATCCATGAATGCTGCCAGCGCATTTGTGAGCCCAAAAGGCATCACTAAGAATTCAAAATGACCATAGCGGGTCCTGAAGGTTGTCTTAGGAACAATTCACTTCTAACCTTCAGTGATGATATCCTGATCTCAAATCTATTTTAGAAAAGTAACTAGCCCCTTGAAGTTGGTCGAATAAATCATCAATCCTGGGGAGAGGATATCTATTCTTAATGGTTAGCTTGTTCAGCTCACGATAGTCGATGCACATTCGCATCGAACCGTCTTTCTTCTTTACATATAGGATAGGAGCTCCCCAAGGTGAGGAACTAGGCTGGATAAAGCCTTTCTCCAAGAGTTCGTCCAATTGAACTCTTAACTTATTCATTTCAGTTGGAGCTAGCCTATATGGAGCTCTAGCTACGGGTGCTGCTCCTGGTATGATATCTATTCTGAACTCCACTTGCCTATCTAGAGGTAGGCCTGGTAATTCTTCAGGGAAAACATCGGGACACTCCGAGATAACTGGTTGATCTTCAAGGTTCGGCTTTGGTTCATTTATAGTGACTTGTGCCATGTAGATGACACAGCCTCTTCTCAAACACTTTGATGCCTTAAATAACGACACCTTGTCTGGCAGTCCATAGTGTGAGTCTCCAGGGATGGTGATCATTTCACCAGATGGGGTCTTAATCTCGGTGAGCTTTTTATCACAGGCAATGCGGCTTGGTTATGAGATAACCAATACATGCCTAAGACAACATCGAACCCCGCCAATTTCATTGGCAAAAGAGAGATAGGGATGGAATGATTCTTAATGGATATAGAGCATCAATCAAGAATGGAAGAAGCAGTTTCTAAGGTTCCATCAGCGAGTTCTATCTCATAAATTTTATCTAGAGTTCTTATGGGTAAATTTAATAGTTTACTAAACTTATGATCAACAAATGATTTATCCGCACCCGAATCGAAAAGAACTCTAGCATAAATATCATTAACGGGGAAAGTAACTGTTATGACGTTATTGTCATTAACAGCTTCCTTAGCAGTCAGCCGAAAGGCGCGTGCATTCCCCTTCTTGGCCTTGTAGGCTTGGGATTATTATTCTTTGAACTCTTAGGGCAGTTAGTTGCAATGTGCCCTTTTTCGTTGCAGATGTAGCAAATGGCATCCTTAAGATCTTTACGATCTAGGGTCTTATGCCCTCTCCTTTTACAAATACCACAAGGTCTAACTTGTGAATCAGAATTACACTGTCCCGAGTGTCTGCGGTTGCAAGTCGTGCAAAATGGCATTACAGCCGACTTGCCATGGTTCCCTTTGAACCCAAATCTCCCTTTATTTTTCTTATTAAACTTATGGGAGTTGTCATCTTCCCTCTTCCTTTTTCCGTCAGTTTCAGACTTAACTGACTTTTGTCTCACAAGACCAAGTGTGAGAGAGAGAGAGAGAGATAGGTCTACAGCAGACCTATAGGTATTAGGCTGAGCGGCCTTTACCATGCCCTTTATCTCGGGCGCTAACCCATTAATAAAACGCGCAATGCGTTTGGATTCAGGGGTAATTAAATAGGAAACTAACCTAGATAGGGAATTAAAATCGGAAACATACTTCCGACAGTCTAGCTTTTTCATTGATAGAGATAAGAAGTCTGTCTCTATTTTCTCCACCTCATGTGGTGGGCAGTAGGTTTCCTTAATAAGGTCCACAAACTTAGACCATCCCAGATTATACAGGTATACTTTACCTGTAGACTGAATCATGGTTTTCCACCATATTAGGGCATTGCCCTTAAAGGACTGTGATACGTACTTGACCACATCCTTTTCAGCACAGCTGCTGATGTCTACAATGGTCTCCATCTCATTCAGCCAGTTTAGGGCTTCTACGGCTACTTTTTCCCCATTAAAGTCTCGGGGTTTACAAGAGACAAAGTATTTGTAGGTGCATCCATCCTTAGAAGAACGGGACCTATCAGCATAGTCTATCCTCTTAGGCTCACTCTTCGCATTTGATGAGTGAACAGAGCTCTCCTTATGAGCTGAGGATGGTGGAATTGATAATCGCTTAGAGCGAGTAGCACTCGACTTTCTTAGCTTCTCTATGGCCTTACCCATGGCCTTTTCTACAGCCGCATCAATGCGTGCTTGGAATTCATTATTATCTATGGCTATATTTTCGGCGTTCTTGACGTTCCGATGGCTACTTTGTGCCTCATTAGAATTAGCCATTCTTCAAAGTCTTGGTTCTATATACCAAATAAAATTTCTCTTAGCCATGGTATAATAAACATATCGGCTTTTAAACATTGGATATAAGAAAATCCATTGCCTATACTAGTGTGAATAACATCACAACTCTTAGGCTTAATATAACTACATTTGGCCTAGGTCTTAATAGGACCATCATAGGCAAATTACAATCTGGACATAGTCCGTTTATTACTAGACAGGGGATCGCAATGTCACAACTGTCATTGTATATTTGACAATTTTATAGCATATAGGCTTGTCACAAAGGACATCAAATATGACACATAGGCCACTACATCACTAATGGATGTTTTATTTATCACCGCACTGGTGATATTACCGATCAGAAATCACAAGGCTATATAAAATAAATCATAGCCATAAAGGCAATACATCACTAATTGATGTTTTATTCATCACCGCACTGGTGATATTTAGCCGGGATCAAATAGATCACAATATATAAAATAATTCATACCCGAAAAGGGTAATACATCATTAATGAATGTTTTATTTATCATCGCACTGATGATATTAGCCAGGATCAAATAATAACAAGGGCTATATAAAATACATCTCTAATGGATGTTTAATCACCGCACTGGTGATATTAGCCGGATCAAATAGATCACAAGCTATTAGCGGATCAAAAGATCACAAGGGCTATTTAGCCGGGATCAACAATCATAAGGCTAAAATACATCTCTAAGGATGTTAATCACGCACTGTGATATTAGCCGGGATCAAATAGATCACAAGGGTATTAGCCGGGATCAAATAGATCACAGGTATTTAGCCGGGATCAAACAGATCAAAAGGGCTATAAAATACATCTCTAATGGATGTTTAATCACCGCACTGGTGATATTAGCCGGAAAAGATCAAAAATACACTATGATGCTAATCACCGCACGGGATATTAGCCGGGATCAAATAGATCACAGGTATTAGCTAGATCAAGGCTATTTAGCCGGGATCAAACAGATCAAAAGGGCTATAAAATACATCTCTAATGGATGTTTAATCACCGCACTGGTGAATTGCGAATATAGATCACAGGCTATTTCCGGGATCAAATAGATCATAAGGGATATTTAAGGTTAGGATATAGTCCATTACCTTGAAGTTAGTGTGATTCCTCAAGTCACACAACCAAGAGTATGCACATTACTTTAATGTTAACATAAGAGGACCTTAATGGTTGATTATTTGTCCCGGTCGCATTGACCTTAATGACTTGGAGGCTTGAACTTAGTCCACCACCTCTAGATAGAAGGATAACTTCCCTTAACTATCATGATAGAAGACCCTTCCGTTCTTAACTATCATATAATATTTGGCCAAATATGTGGTATGTGCCACTCGGCATCAAAACCATTAAGATCTTTTTGGAATTATATCGCAGAGCATAAATTCGAGTAAAATCGAGAAGCTCGTTTTCAAGAGGGTGAATACATATATATATAATTCCAAAAGTACTTCATTAAATTTCAAATTAGAAATTACAATACTAGAAAAATGAAATAAACTTGTCCATGCAAGGACTTAAAGGAAATAAACATGTCCACACAGGGACTAAAAGAAATAACAATGTCCTCGCAGGGACTACTTATAATTAGAAGAAACTTCACTCGTCCTTCTTTCCCTTGACCAATTTGGAGAGTTTCTTGAAGAACTTATTCGTCTTCTTCTCCATTTTCTCCGCTGTTGCTGCATTTCTTTCATCCTTTCTAAGGCCTCATTAATGGCCTCAAGTGATGGCGGAGTTGTGTTGTGGTTGTGGCATAACCGGATACTGGTACCCATAAGTTGGATATCCAGTTGGTGGATAAGTAGGTGGGAAAGGAGATGGGTAAAGTGCATTGTGCATAACCGCCTACATGTAGGGGTCTTGCGACCATCGCTTGATAGTCTATCGGTGTAGACTGGTTAAAAGGATCATATCCAGACGTGTCTGGATATGTGGGGATTGGGTTAGTATAACCCGATGGTGGTGGTTGAACAGCAGGTGTTAGTGTTGGTTCCACTATAGGCGGAACCTTAGAGGGTCCACCCATTTGTGGGTCCTCTTGAATTGTGGGGTAGGAGTTGGGCAAAGGTGGCAGCGATCCCGACATTTGTCCGGCACGTACCGACATACGTGCTCCACGCTTTCTTCTTGGTGGTTCAGGTGATGGTTGAGGTTGGTCCACGGGTTCCATGTGGACATCTTCTTGAACCTGGGGTGGTTGAGAATGGTGAGAAGGAGTGTGGGCGAAAGTGAATTGGTTCCAGTATTGGTCCCACCCATTAGGACCTTGGTAGGCGATCCAGCGTAAGAGTTTGAATCGCTTGATATTTCAATGGGATGTATGTTTGATCCCGACGGCAGCATCTCCGGGTCGGAGTCCTCGTCCATAGGATGTGGCTGGCCCAACTGATTTTGATCGGCTGGAGGCGTGTTAAGATAATGGTGGGGTTAAATTCCTCAAGGTAGGAGGATGAGAATGGGAATGGTGAGAATTGGTGTGAATGATAGGAGTGGTAAGAATTTTGGGAAGGTGAGGGCGAGTGTCTATTAGAGACAGAACGTCTTGCTGATTGCCAAGGAGACGAATCTCCTGATTCTTGGTATGCATCTGTATTATGAGGTTGAGGAGGAAGACGCCCCGATGGTCCTCCCCTCATTGGACCTTTTCCTCGTCCACTTTGTCCTCTCACACGTGGCGGCATTTTTCCTGCTAAAAATCAATTCAAAAACATACTAATAACTTAATAATGAAATGAGTAATCCTAGGTCAATGCCTAGACTCGGAAGTCTAAGGAATGT
Organism: Scalesia atractyloides; assembly: GCA_947069175.1. NCBI lineage: Eukaryota > Viridiplantae > Streptophyta > Magnoliopsida > Asterales > Asteraceae > Scalesia > Scalesia atractyloides. Next base: position 14,585,501 of record CAMTDV010000029.1, read on the forward strand.
GCTCGTGTAAGTTTGAGACTAAACACAAAAGGCTAGTGTTTAATTCTCTCAAACGTTGGCTCTGATACCAACCTTGCCACACCCCGGATTTCCAACCCGAAATCTATACACCGGTGGGCCCGGGTGGGGAGTATCATTGTGAACATTCGTCGTAAAACGGGTTTCGAAACCCGCTTCGTTTTATAATCAAATGATCAGTTATAAGTTCGTTGCGTATTTATTTGCCGGTTATTTTAAATAATACATAATTAATAAATATTTTAGAGTTTAAAAACCATAATTAATAAATAATAATAATAAAATTAAATAAAAGAACAAAACAGGGTAGCCGGGTCTCGAACCCGGGTCTACCGCGTAAACACACACACATCACACCACTCCGCCACACACATCTTTTGTGTTTAATACTTAAACAAATATCACTTAAGGTAAAACAAAGAAAGTCAAAACCTGTAAATCAGCGCGCCCAGAACTCGAAATCGCCGGAAAAACTGAAACTCCGCAAATGTGGCTACTTTCCCAAGATCGAAACGCGTAAACTTGATTCGACATCGGTTATAACCATTGCTTAACACACAATTGAGTCAAAACCGTTTCTTTTGAGAATTGAAATCTTTGACCGTGAATTTTGGTCTCCAAATCAAACCAATCAGCCTGTCCATCTTATAAATACCCACTCGATTCCTTGTAAACTTTTTTCTCTCAGAACCGCACTCTCTTCCTGAAACTTTAATTCTTTCAAATCATCACACCGGAATTGGTTCTAACCAGAAAACTGCAGTTGTTCTCCAGACGGTATAATTATCTAAACCTCCTTGCTATCTCTTGATTGGTAGTTTATTTGCTCAAAACAATAATCAAAACTGTTAAATCAGTTCATTCAGCGGGATCACTGTCGGGATTTTCGAAGATGAAGTTGAGTTAGTGTTTTAATATAAATAAAAACGGGTATTTAACCGGGTTAGACACACAGTCCAGCGGTGGACTGTGTGCAAATACAAAACACACGTCCCGGGTTCGAATCACGCATGTTTCCGATTTCTGAAATAAAACCAACATTTTAAACTTATTCAGATCAATTCACAGCATATATATAAAATTAATATAAGCCAGTGTTTATACAGATTAGACACACAGCCCAACTGGTTGGGCTGTGTGCACTCGAACCGAAGGTCCCGAGTTCGATTCCGGGTTCTGTAACCAGTTTCGGCCATATTAAATCATTTTTAATAAAAACTAATTAAGGTTAAAGCTAGTTAGCATATATATATAATTAAAATAGAGAATATTTCGGGTTAGACACGTAGCTCAGTTGGTAGAGCTGCGTGCACGTATATGAGAGGTCCCGAGTTCGAACCTCACTCGCCGCCTGAATGTCATGCATCCGACCAGCGTCAGACCTGTCAAGGTCAACATTTTTTTAAAAATCTGTTTTCTTATTTTTATTTATTAAAGTTTAAGAATTATTTAAAAATACTTAAAAATAAGATTCCTAAGGTTAAAAATTTGCAATAAACTCATAAAAATAAATCTAAAAATCTCATTAAGAGCAGTAATTAAAAATATTAATCTCAAATAAAATTTATTTATTTATGAATTATTTCATTATTATTTAGGTTAGTTTTCCCTCGTCGGTTGAATCATAAATTCGTACGCATTCATCATTATCAAGAAACGCACCCACTGTGAGTGAATCTCTACCAATTCCCCGTTTTAATCATGTTTTGGGGTGTATCATGTGTCGTACTATTCTTTTATTTTATTTAAACACTTGTGCATACATCATATCCGTGATCAAATGTGTATTGATTGTTGTGTGAATTATATGTAGATTAAATTTATCATTTCAGTGCACGCATTTCATTAGGCCCATCAGTTCCCCGTGGGATACGGGTTGAGCATCAGGAGCCTCATTAGATCGGCTCCGTTTGATTGAGCCTTGATCTCAAATACATCATCATTCATGTCATATACTCATCCAAATGGTTTGTGATTGTTTACATATATATGTTTGCTCACATGTGATTAATGCACGAATTTTCTTTAATAAATAAAACAAGAAATTAGTTAAAATGTTTTATCAAGTTCACTCGCCAACTTTTGTTGACCCAAAATCTCCCTTGTTTTACACATGATACAGGTGATCCAGCCGAGACAGGAAACACTTAGGATGCCTAGAAGAATAAACAAGTTAATGCTTTGGAATAAATATATAGTTTCAATTTCCTTTGTAATTGTATGAATTTTGTTTTTGGATATTTAAGTTTGTAATTTGAATTTAATAAGTATGAAACATCTTAGTAAATATCATGAGCTTTGGTGATAACCCAATTATGCCCCGACTTTTATTCCGTTGCGGGTCGGGGTGTGACAATTGGTATCAGAGCTTGTGACTATAGGGATATAGGATAGGTTATTAGACCCTTAGAGCCTATACTATAGTTGATAAAATTTTAATTGTTTATGTGTTACATACAAAATTTATGATGTTTATATGTTTCATGTTTATTTTCACATCTGATATTATGCAAGCACACTCACAAATACATGTTATTATGCAATGCTCATCATAAATCATATCCTCATGACATATCATATCTATGAGAGCACACACCTCACGATTTCCATGATTTTTGCAATGATTTTTGTATTTTTTTCAAATCACATCAAAGTGAGTTCTCATGACGGGCATGTAGTAACTGGAAGGGTACAAAGTACCGGTAGTCGGAACGTCCTGTCTAGGCTTGGCATTCGTATAAATCCAAAATAAAGGACCAGTTTGCCTACCTGGGGAATAACGATGAGAGTACGAAGGACCTATTAGGCCAAAGCATGCCATACCAAACGTCGTGTGAACTAACCCCACTTTGAGCTGTCATTGTGTCTACACCTGGACACCCTCCTACCATACATCTCGCAATCATGTTTTACGATTTTCATTCGGGTGGTGCGAGTGTTAACCCGCCGACACCAATGTGAATCCTACCAAGCCCAATAGTCATGGGGGCCCACGTGACTACACAGGCAATGGTATGGGGGACATTTGGAGGCCCAAACATGAGCAAACCCAAGACATCCTATGGATGTAGTTAAATTATTGTCAGTTATGTTGTTTTTCATTCTTTTTACGACACATGACACCTAGAAAATTCTTAAACTCACAATCTTCCTATATATGTTCCTGTAGATGTCGGCTAGGCAACTACGTGGAGGTAGAAAGTCAGGAAAGTCAAGCGAACGCTTGGCCACACAAATTGCTAAACAAATGGCCGACAGTGATTCCTGACATCGTGCTTCAAGTTCAACAAGCTCTCACCGCTAATCCCATTAACCCTCCCAACCAAGAAGACCAGAGCGTCGCCAACCCTCCTTCCAAAACCCCCAAGTGCACCTACAAACACTTCAAATATTGCGATCCCCCAAAATATGAAGGGACCGAAGGTGTTACCGCCCTCCTTCACTGGTTTGAAGAAATGGAAAACACTTTCCTCAATTGCGATTGTCCCGAGGACCGTAAGGTACGTTACGCAACTAGAAGACTGTTTGGGGTAGCCCTTACCTGGTGGAACACGGAAAAGGGTAAGCGAGGAGTTGAAGATGCCATGGCCTTAACATGGAAAAGAGTTAAGGGAACTCATGACAAGACGCTTCTGTCCAAGAAGCGAAATCAAAAAGCTGGAAGACGAATTCCACGCACTGAAACAAAAGGAAGGAGACCACACTTCATATAATAAGAGATTTCTTGAGTTGAACCAGATGATCCCAAATTTGTTCACCCCCTTGTACCGCTTAGTTGAACACTACATTCGAGGCCTCCCCTCGAAAATTCAAGATTCGGTTTTAAGCACTTCGCCTGCAACACTTGAAGCCGAAATGGAGTTAGCTACAGAACTCACTGAAAATCGCATTCGAAACGGCAAGTTCAAAGATGAGAAGAAGAAAACACCCATTGAGACCCCAACTCCAAACCACCCAGTCTCATCCTCGAAGTTTGCTAGTAAGAGGAAGCGAAATGGCAAGAATTTTGTTGTCACTCAAACCAACCCTCCTATCACTGCTGCACCAATCACCCAAATTGCTCCTCCAGCTGCACCATTCAAAAAGCCATACACCGGCCCACACCCAAAGTGCAACCGTTGTCAATACCATCACCCTCCCGAAAACCCCTGCCAACATTGCACAAGCTGTGGCCGTGCAGGTCACACCATCCAAACCTGCCGTACCCTTCAACGAATGAACCGCAATCAACCTCCAACCCCAACCCAAAATCAGATAGTGGGCCAAGCCAACAACCCTTACTTCTACCATCTGCACAACACGCAACCCAACCTTACTACCAACCCAGCTACCCCATGATGCAATCCATGCGAGCTTGTTACAACTGTGGGGACCCAAACCACTTCAGGAACACTTGTCCACGCCTAGTGAACATCATCCATGCCCAAGCTCAAGCAAACCCGGTAAACCAAGCTAACCAAGCTCCCTCACCTGCTAGAGGGAGAGCTTTCAATATCAATGCCAACCAAGCCAGGGCTGACAACAACGTGGTCAACGGTACGTTTCTCATCAATGGTAGTTATGCATCCATATTATTCGATACTGGTGCGGATAAGAGCTTTGTGTCCTTAGAATTCGAATCTATCCTTGATCTACCTCGTGCTAATCTCGTTGAATCTCTGACGGTGGAAGTTGCTGACGCAAAACCCGTTTCATTAAATGCTATTATACGCAATTGTACTCTCACCCTAAACGATCACGATTTTCCAATTGACCTTATTCCTATGAAGTTGGGAAGTTTCGATGTTATAATCGGTATGGACTGGCTCAGCCAGCATCACGCTGAAGTGGTGTGCCACGAAAAATTCATTCGCATTCCTCTTGAAAGACGGTCAGACACTACGTATTTTTGGGGAAACCCCTTCGAAAGGACTCAAATTAATGTCCTGCCTTCAAGCCCGAAGATATCTCCGCAAGAACTATGTCGCATTCCTAACTCACGTCGTCAAGAAGGGAAACAAGGAGAGGAAACTCGAAGATATCCCAATTATGAAGGAATTCCCACAAGTCTTTCCGACGACATTTCAGGACTTCCTCCTGTGAGAGAAGTCGAATTTCGCATCGATCTTGTACCTGGCGCTACACTGGTCGCAAAATCTCCTTATAGGTTAGCCCCATCCGAAATGCAAGAGCTGCCAGTCAACTGCAAGAGCTGACTGACAAAGGATTCATACGTCCTAGCTCATCGCCTTGGGGTGCACCTGTTCTTTTTTGAAAAGAAAAATGGAACGTTTCGCATGTGCATTGATTATAGAGAACTCAACAAGTTAACGGTTAAAAATCGCTATCCACTGTCGCATTGATGACCTCCTAGACCAACTTCAAGGCGCCACCTGCTTTTCAAAAATCGACCTTCGTTCTGGTTATCATCAGCTCAGAGTGCATGAAGAAGATATCCCAAAAACCGCCTTCCGGACTCGTTATGGTCATTACGAGTTCATGGTCATGCCCTTCGGTTTAACCAACGCCCCCGCTGTCTTCATGGATTTAATGAATAGGGTATGCAAACCCTACCTCGACTGTTTCGTCATAGTCTTCATCGACGACATCCTTTCTCTCCAAGTCTAAATCCGATCATGAGCGACACCTTCGACTCATCCTTACACTCTTAAGGACTGAAAAGCTTTACGCTAAGTTCTCAAAGTGCGAATTCTGGTTAGGAGAAGTACAATTCCTTGGACATGTCATCAATGACAAGGGAATCATGTCGATCCTTCAAAAATCAAGGCAGTACAGGAATGGCAAGCACCACGTACCCCTACCGAAGTTAGGTTATTTCTTGTTTGGCTGGTTACTATCGACGCTTCATTGCCAATTTTTCCCGTATTGTTGTACCACTCACAGCCTTGACTCATAAAGGAAAACCCTTCATATGGGGACCTAAGCAAGAGGAGGCCTTCCAAACTCTAAAGCAAAAACTTTGTGACGCACCTATCCTCACACTCCCTGAGGGTTACGATGACTTTGTGGTATATTGCGACGCATCAGGGCAAGGGCTAGGCTGTGTATTGATGCAAAGAGGAAAAGTGATAGCCTATGCCTCTAGGCAACTCAAGGTTCACGAGAAGAATTACACCACCCACGACCTGGAACTTGGAGCCGTTGTGTTCGCTCTCAAGATATGGAGACATTACCTCTACGGTACCAAGTGTGAAATATACACTGACCACAAGAGTCTCCAACATATCTTCAACCAGAAGGAGTTGAATATGAGGCAACGAAGATGGGTCGAACTTCTCAACGACTACGACTGTGAAATTCGGTATCATCCTGGCAAGGCAAACGTGGTGGCCGATGCGCTCAGTCGAAAAGGTTATGCGAACTCCATTCGTCTTCTATGTTCGCAAATCATAACCGACATCAAAGATCGAATTCGAGCAGCTCAACATGTTTCTGTAACAGAAAATGACGTACGCAATGAGCTGTCATGTGGAGCTGAACTCAAAATCGAAACCAAATCCGACGGTATTCTATACTATTTAAACCGCATATGGATTCCTGATCGCGATAACCTTCGTGATTTCCTCATGAATGAGGCGCACAAAACACGATACTCTGTACACCCAGGAGCCGACAAGATGTATCAAGACCTACGATACACCTACTGGTGGCCTGGCATGAAAAAGGATATCGCTGTTTTTGTTTCCAAGTGCCTTACCTGTTCCAAAGTAAAAGCTGAACATCAAAGACCTTCAGGACTTCTAGTCCAACCCAAAATACCTGTATGGAAGTGGGAAAACATAACCATGGATTTCATTACTCGGTTACCTCGCACCTCCAGTGGGTATGACACCATATGGTAATAATCGATCGTCTTACAAAGTCATCTCACTTCATTCCGATTCGCGAGGACTTCAAGAACGAGAAGTTAGCTCGTATCTACATCAGCGAGATCGTAAGCCGTCATGGTGTACCATTAAGCATCATTTCAGACCGTGATGGTCATTTCACTTCACGAACATGGCGAGCCGTACAAACCGCTTTGGGTACACGATTAGACCTCAGTACCGCTTTTCATCCTCAAACGGATGGTCAATCTGAACGCACCATCCAAACCCTTGAAGACATGCTACGAGCATGTGTCATAGACTTCAAAGGGAACTGGGACGCTCACCTACCATTAGTTGAGTTTTCGTACAACAATAACTATCATTCAAGTATCGGTATGGCTCCTTTCGAAGCTTTATATGGTCGTAAGTGCCGTCTCCAGTATGTTGGCACGAAATTGGGGAAGCGCAAATCACCGGGCCAGAATTAATTCAAGAAACAACCGACAAGATCCTTCAAATTCGAAACAATCTTCTAGCGGCTCAAAGTCGTCAAAAGAGTTATGCTGACAAACGACGAAAGCCCTTGGAGTTTGACATTGGTGATCAAGTACTTTTAAAAGTATCACGTGGAAGGGAGTGGTTCGTTTTGGCCAGAAGGGCAAGCTAGCACCACGCTACGTAGGACCTTTCAAGATACTCGAAAGAGTAGGTCCTGTAGCATACAAGCTTGACCTACCAGAAGAGCTCAACAGAATTTATCCCACGTTCCACGTATCAAACTTGAAAAAGTGCCTTGCCGATGAAAACCTCCATATTCCTCTAGAAGACATTCAAGTCGATAAATCGATGCACTTCGTTGAAAGACCAGTAGAAATCATGGATTTCGAGAGAAGCGTTTGAGGCGAAGTCGTATTCCAATTGTCAGGGTACGTTGGGAGTCAAAACGAGGACCCGAGTTTACTTGGGAACGTGAAGACTCAATGCGCGAAAAATACCCGCATCTTTTTCCGGTCACCACTGCTGCTTAAATTTCGGGACGAAATTTCTAAAAGTAGGGGATACTGTAACATTCGTCGTAAAACGGGTTTCGAAACCCGCTTCGTTTTATAATCAAATGATCAGTTATAAGTTCGTTGCGTATTTATTGTGCCGGTTATTTTAAATAATACATAATTAATAAATATTTTAGAGTTTAAAAACCATAATTAATAAATAATAATAATAAAATTAAATAAAAGAACAAAACAGGGTAGCCGGGTCTCGAACCCGGGTCTACCGTGTAAACACACACACATCACACCACTCCGCCACACACATCTTTTGTGTTTAATACTTAAACAAATATCACTTAAGGTAAAACAAAGAAAGTCAAAACCTGTAAATCAGCGCGCCCAGAACTTTAAATCGCCGGAAAAACCGAAACTCCGCAAATGTGGCTACTTTCCCAAGATCGAAACGCGTAAACTTGATTCGACATCGGTTATAACCGTTGCTTAACACACAATTGAGTCAAAACCGTTTCTTTTTCGAATTGAAATCTTTGACCGTGAATTTTTGTCTCCAAATCAAAAACAATCAGCCTGTCCATCTTATAAATACCCACTCGATTCCATGTAAACTTTTTCGCTCAGAGCCGCACGCTCTTCCTGAAACTTTAAATCTTTCAAAGCACGTTGCCGGAGACTTTCGCACTCGCCGGAATATCACCGGAATTTCTAACCAGAAAACCGCAGTTGTTTTCCAGACGGTATAATTATCTAAACCTCCTTGCTATCTCTTGATTGGTAGTTTATTTGCTCAAAACAATAATCAAAACTGTTAAATCAGTTCATTCAGCCGGGATCACTGTCGGGATTTTCGAATTATGAAAAAGATGAAGTTGAGTTAGTGTTTTAATATAAATAAAAACGGGTATTTAACCGGGTTAGACACACAGTCCAGCGGTGGACTGTGTGCAAATACAAAACACACGTCCCGGGTTCGAATCACACATGTTTCCGACTTTCTGAAATAAAACCAACATTTTTAAACTTATTCAGATCAATTCACAGCATATATATAAAATTAATATAAGCCAGTGTTTATACAGATTAGACACACAGCCCAACTGGTTGGGCTGTGTGCACTCGAACCGAAGGTCCCGAGTTCGATTCCGGGTTCTGTAACCAGTTTCGGCCAGATTAAATCATTTTTAATAAAAACAAAATTGTCACACCTCGACCCGCAGCGGAATAAGGGTCGAGGCATAATTGGGTTATCACCAAAGCTCATGATATTTACTAATATGTTTCATATTTATTAAAGTCAAAATTACATTCTCAATAATCCAAACATGTCCATACAAATACAAAGAAAATAACCAACTAAACAATTCCAAGCTCTAAATCATTTTATTCTTCTAGGCCAATCCTATGTGTTTCTTGCTGCAGCTGGTTCACCTGTATCATGTGTAAAAATTGGGGTTTTTGGGTCAACATAAGTTGGCGAGTGAACCTTGTTAGATAAACATTTATTATTGATTTTCTTGTTATTTTATCAAAGAAAAATTATGCAATAATCATAAGTGAGCAAATGTAAATAATCAAACAGTAGCAATAACAACCACAAACTATAACATACAATAACATACAATTACATACAATAACATATCAACTTGCATAAATATATAACTTGAATGAAACTGTGCGATCAAGGCTCAATAAAACGGAGCCGATCGTATTGCATGTACTGAAAATGATAAATGTCTGTGCGATCAAGGCTCAATCAAACGGAGCCGATCGTATGTTGGCACGCCAGGTTCACGCTCATAATGTAATGGGGAACATGCTCAACGCTCATAATGTAATGAGGAGCGGCGGCCTATGAAATTGCATGTACTGAAAATAATAAATTAAATCTAACAATAACCACACAAACAGTTGAAACAAGCTGAATACACATTTGTTCATGATATGATGTATGCACAATGATTTAAATATAATAAATGGCAAGACACATGATACACCCCAAAAACGTGATTAAAACGGGGAATTTGTAAAGATTCACTCACATTTGTTGCGTTTGGTTGGAGATGATGAGATGCGCACGAGTTGAAAGGATTGAACAACGAGATTTAACTAACCTAAATAATAACGGAAAATATAGTAAATGAGTGGATTTATTAATAATTTTAATAAGATTTTTTTAGATATATTTTTGTGAGTTTAAGGCTATTTCCTATCTTTAAAAACATTGTTTTTAAGTATTTTTAATTGATTTTTAAATTAAATTAAATAAATAAAAATATAAACATGTTGACTTTTTGCGAGCGTTGACCGTTGACCGTTTGACTTGTTGACCGTTTTATTGTGTAGTTGTATGCGCCGGGTGAGGCTCGAACCCGAGACCTCCCGTTCGCGTGCACGCAGCTCTACCAACTGAGCTACGTGTCTAACCTGAAATAATTCTGTTTTTAATTATACTTATATACTAACTCAGTTTATTCAAAATTCTTTCATTTTCAAAAACATTTTAAATCATCGAACCGGTGTCACCAACAGGTCTCGAACCCGGGACCTGTGCTTTATCGTTACACACAGTCCACCGCTGGACTGTGTGTCTAACTTGTTTAATATACAGATTTTTATTATACTTAACATCTAATTGCCAAAAGGATCCGGTTCATTTTTGAAAAAGAACATTTTAATTACGAGGCATACGTGTGTCAAGGATCGAACTCGCGGCGTGTGGTTTGTATGTGCACACAGTCCACCGCTGGACTGTGTGTCTAACCCGTTCATAATACCGATTTTAATTAATCTTATATTGTTATCACACTTCATCTTCTTCGCTGAATTTACAGTCAACTGTTTACTCATCTGTTTCTTGCTTTTAAACGATTAACAATCATTCATAAGACTAAAATGAAATGGCAGAGACGGTGTTGGAAGTAAACATACCGGAGAAATGATTTATCACAAAAATTCCGGCAAGGCGTCGGCTCTGTTTTATGAGTTTCCTCTGTTCGGGTCAATTACCAGTTTTGATTAATTAGATATGAAAGTGGGGTACTAAACAAGGATTAACAGAAGTTTTGAATGTTCATACCGATTCACCGCGTGAGATTGGAAATTCCAGAAGTTTTCCGGCGAGAGCTGAATATTCCGGCTCTGACGTCTGGGATTGATTCTGATTGTTGGTTTGAGGTTAGTAACAGTCTAACAACGGTTTGAAATAGAAATAATCGAAGTATTTACCGTATTAATGAGGGTCTCGGTTTTCCGGCGAGTTCAAAAAGTTTTTCTGACGAACTGAATGAGTAGCGAAAGTGAAATCGAAGGTTATGCGGATGATTTTAAGTCGAGAGAAGAACCAATTATTGGCGTAGCTTAGAAATTGAATAACTTCGGTTATAAAAACCAATCATCATCAAAATTTAAGTTAATTCAAGTCTGAATTGATTAGAATCGTCGGTACATCGGTTATAAACCAGAATTCGTGATTACTCAAACGTTTTGGACGGTTGAATAGCCGATTACGGTTTTTGTTTGGCGCAAACCGGTTGATCTATGATTGACTATAAAATTCATTTGTTTCCTAGAGTTGACAGAAAACAACAAGTGACGGAGTGGTTATGTGTGTGTGTGTTAAGTCTTTGGATTTCAACCCGGCTGACCCGGGTTCGAGTCCCGGCAGCCTCATTTTATTTTTTAATTATTTTATTTTTATTTTTTATCAATTATAACTTTTATAGTTTAGTTTGTTTATTAATTATGTATCATTAAGAATCAAAATAGACATAATTACGCAACGAAACTTGATATTTGATTACAAACGGAGCGGGTTTGGAAAACCCGTTTTTGACAAATGTTACAGTATCCCCTACTTTTAGGAATTTCGTCCCGAAATTTAAGTAGTAGTAGGAAAAAGATGTGGGTATCGCGCATTGAGTCTTCATGTTCCCAAGTAAACTCAGGTCCCCGTTTCGACTCCCAACGTACCCTAACAATTGGAATGCGACTTCATCGAAGACGTTTTTCTCCGAAATCCATGATCTCTACAGGTCTTTTAATAAAATGCATAGATTCATCAATCTGAATATCTTCCAGAGGAATGTGGAGGTTTCATCAGCGAGGCACTTCTTCAAGTTGGATACGTGGAATGTGGGATGAATCCTGTTGAGTTCTTCTGGTAGATCAAGCTTGTACGCTACAGGTCCTACTCTTTCGAGTATCTTGAAAGGTCCTACGTAGCGTGGTGCTAGCTTGCCTTTTTGACCAAAACGAACTACTCCCTTCCACGGTGATACTGTTAAAAGTTCATGATCACCAATGTTAAACTCCAAAGGCTTCCGTCGTTTATCTGCATAACTCTTTTGACGACTTTGAGCCGCTAGAAGATTGTTTCGAATTTGATGGATCTTGTCTGTGGTTTCTTGAATCAATTCTGGACCAGTGATTTGAGCTTCCCCAATTTCGTGCCAACATACTGGAGATCGGCACTTACGACCATATAAAGCTTCAAAAGGTGCCATGCCGATGCTTGAATGATAGCTGTTGTTGTACGAAAATTCAACTAATGGTAGATGAGCGTCCCAATTTCCCTTGAAGTCTATGACACATGCTCGAAGCATATCTTCAAGAGTTTGAATGGTGCGTTCAGATTGTCCATCAGTTTGAGGGTGATAAGCGGTACTGAGATCTAATCGCGTACCCAAGGCGGCTTGTACTGCTTGCCATGTTCGTGAAGTGAAACGACCATCACGATCTGAAATAATGCTTAACGGTACACCATGTCGGCTTACGATTTCGCTGATATAAATACGAGCTAGCTTTTCGTTCTTGAAATCTTCACGGATAGGAATAAAGTGAGCTGATTTTGTAAGTCGGTCAATGATTACCCATATAGTGTCATACCCACCAGAAGTGCGAGGTAACCCGGTAATGAAGTCCATGGTTATGTTTTCCCACTTCCATACAGGTATTTCGGGTTGGACCAGAAGTCCTGAGGGTCTTTGGTGTTCAGCTTTCACCTTGGAACATGTAAGGCACTTAGAAACAAAAACAGCAATATCCTTTTTCATTCCAGGCCACCAATAGGTGTATCGAAGGTCTTGATACATCTTATCGGCTCCTGGGTGTATAGAGTATCGTGTTTTGTGAGCCTCATTCATAAGAATTTCACGAAGATTGTTGTGGTCAGGAATCCATATGCGATCTAGATAGTACAGAATACCGTCAGATTTAGTTTCAATTTTAAGTTCAGCTCCACAGGACAGCTCCTTTTGTACATCATCTTCCGTTACTGAAGCATGTTGGGCTTCTCGAATTTGATCTTTAATGTCAGTTATGATTTGCGAACATAGAAGACGAATGGAGTTCGCATAACCCTTTCGACTGAGTGCATCAGCCACCACATTTGCTTTGCCAGGGTGGTACCGAATTTCACAGTCGTAGTCATTTAGAAGTTCGACCCATCTTCGTTGCCTCATGTTTAACTCCTTTTGATTGAAGATATGTTGAAGACTCTTGTGGTCAGTGTATATTTCACACTTAGTACCGTAGAGATAATGTCTCCATATCTTAAGAGCGAACACAACGGCTCCAAGTTCTAGGTCATGGGTGGTGTAGTTCTTCTCATGAGTCTTGAGTTGTCTCGAAGCATAAGCTATAACCTTTCCTCTTTGCATTAGGACACAGCCTAATCCTTGCCCTGACGCGTCGCAATAAACCACGAAGTCATCACAACCTTCAGAAAGAGTGAGAATTGGTGCATCATAGAGTTTTTGTTTAAGGGTTTGGAAGGCTTCTTCCTGCTTGGGTCCCCATATGAAAGGTTTTCCCTTATGAGTTAAAGCCGTGAGTGGTACAGCAATGCGAGAGAAGTTTGAAATGAAACGACGATAATAACTAGCCAAACCAAGAAAAGATCTTACTTCAGTTGGTGTACGTGGCGCTTGCCATTCTTGTACCGCTTTGATCTTTGAGGGGTCGACATGTATTCCCTTGTCATTGACTACATGTCCGAGGAATTGCACCTCTTTTAACCAGAATTCGCATTTGGAGAATTTGGCATAAAGCTTTTCATTCTCTAGAAGTGTAAGGATGAGTCGGAGATGTCGCTCATGATCAGACTTAGACTTTGAATAAATGAGGATGTCGTCGATGAAGACTATAACAAAACGATCGAGATAAGGTTTGCACACTCTGTTCATTAGATCCATGAAGATAGCTGGAGCGTTGGTTAAACCAAATGGCATGACCATAAATTAATAATGACCATAACGAGTTCGGAAAGCAGTCTTTGGGACGTCTTCTTCATGTACTCTAAGTTGATGATAACCAGATCGAAGGTCGATTTTTGAAAAGCAGCTGGCACCTTGAAGTTGGTCAAGAAGATCATCAATGCGAGGTAATGGATAGCGATTCTTGATTGTTAACTTGTTGAGTTCTCTGTAGTCGATGCACATGCGAAACGATCCATCTTTCTTCTTCACAAAAAGGACAGGTGCACCCCAAGGCGAGGAGCTAGGACGTATGAATCCCTTGTCAGTCAACTCTTGCAATTGACTGGCTAGCTCTTGCATTTCAGAGGGGGCTAACCTATAAGGAGACTTTGCAACTGGTGTAGCACCAGGTATAAGATCAATACGGAATTCGACTTCTCTAACTGGAGGAAGTCCTGAAATGTCGTCAGGAAAAACTTGCGGGAAATCTTTTACTACTGGGATGTCTTCAAGTTTCCTCTCCATGGTTCCCTTTTTGATGATATGAGCTAAAAACGCGACATAATTCTTGCGAAGACATTTTTGAGCTTGAAGACAGGACATTAAGATGAGCCCTTTCGACGAGGTTTCTCCAAAGATTCGTAGAGTCTGACCGTTTGAAAGAGGAATGCGTATAAACTTTTCGGCGGCATACAACTTCTGCCTGATGTTGACTGAGCCAGTCCATACCAATTATGATATCAAAACTTCCCAACTTCATAGGAATAAGGTCAACTGAAAAGTCGTGGTCGTTTAAGGTGAGTGTACAGTTGCGTATAATAGAGTTTAATGAGACCGGTTTCCCGTCAGCAACTTCTACCGTTATGGATTCCATGAGCTTATCACGATTTTGGTTTAAGATAGGTTCAAACTCTAAGGACACAAAACTTTTATCCGCGCCAGTATCAAACAACATGGATGCATATCTACCATTTATAAGGAACGTACCGTTAACCACATTGCCTTCAGCTCTAGCCTGATTAGCGTTGATGTTGAAAGCTCTTCCTCTTGCAGGTGGAGGAGCTTGGTTCGCTTGATTCACCGGATTGGCTTGGGCCTGAGCATGAATAATGTTCACCAACCTTGGACAAGTGTTTCTAAAATGGCTTGGGTCTCCACAATTGTAGCAAGTCCGCATAGGTGGTACCATGGGATAGTTGGGTTGGTAGTATGTTTGGGCTAAATGTTGGGTAGGTGGTAATAGTAGGGGTTGTTGGGCTTGGCCCATTATTTGTTGGTGGGTTTGGGTTGAAGGCTGGTGGCGGTTCGTTCGCTGAGGCATGCGGCAGGTTTGAACAGTATGACCTGCGCGACCGTAGCCGGTGCAATGTTGGCAGGGGTGATCAGGAAAATGGTGGTATTGGCAACAGTTGCATTTTGGTAACGGGCCAGAGTATGGTCTTTTGTATGGTGCAGGTGAAGGGCGACTTGGGTAATGGGTGCAGCAGGAATAGGGAAATTGGTTTGTGTAACAGCGAAGTTTCTGGTGTTACGCTTCCTCTTGTTAGCAAACTTAGAGGAGGAGATGGAATGGTTTGATGTTTGGCCCTCAACGGGGCTTTCTTCTTCTCCTCTTTAAACTTACCGTTGCGAATTCTATTCTCAGTCAGTTCAGTCGCTAGTTCCATAGCAGCTTCAAGTGTTGCTGGCGAAGTGCTGAGGACTGAATCTTGAATTTTCGAGGGAAGACCCCGAATATAATGCTCGATCAAGCGATAAACTGGGGTAAACAAATTAGGGACCATTTGGTTCAACTCTAAGAACCTCTTGTTGTAGGAGGTATGATATCCCTCCTTTTGCTTTAAAGAATGAAATTCGTTCTCTAGCTTCTTAATCTCACTTCTAGGACAGAATCGCCTCGTCATGATTTCCCTTAACTCCTCCCATGTTAAGGCCATTGCATCATCAATTCCCCTCTTCCCCTTTTCAGTATTCCACCAGGTGAGAGCTACCCCAAATAGTCTCCCGGTGGCGTATCGAACCTTGCGATCCTCAGGACAATCGCAGTTGAGGAAGGTGTTTTCCATTTCCTCAAACCAGTGGAGGAGAGCAGTGACACCTTCGGTCCCTTCAAATTTAGGAGGATCGCAAGACTTGAAATGTTTGTATGAGCACTTGCTGGTAGGAGGGTTGCCGATGTTCTGGTCATGTTGTTGGGGAGGATTAGTGGGATTTGTGGCGAGAGCTTGTTGTACTTGAACCACAATGTCAGGAAGCACCGCGGCCATTTGTTTCGCGATTTGTGTGGCCAAGCGTTCGTGAGACCTTCCTGATCTTTTACCCCCTCGTTGTTGTCTAGTCGACATCTACAGGAACATACATAAGAAGATTGTGAGTTTATGGAGTCTTTTTAGGTGTCATGTGTCTTTAAGAAAATGAAAATAACATAAATATCAATAATGCAACTACATCCATAGGATGTCTTGGGTTTGCTCATGTTGGGCCTCAAATGTCCCCCATACCTTCACCCGTATAGTCATGTGGGCCCCCATGACTATTGGCTTGGTAGGATTCACATTAGTATTGGCGATTTAACACTCGCATCACCCGAATGCAAACCACAAAATATGTTTACGAGATGTATGGTCGGAATGTGTCCAGGTGTAGACACAATGACAACTCAAAGTGGGGTTAGCTCACACGACGTTTGGTATAGCATGCTTTGGCCTAATAGGTACTTCGTACTCTCATCGTTAGTCCCCAGGAAGGCAAACTGGTCCTTTATTTTGGATTTATACGAATGCCAGCCTAGACAGGACGTTCCGACTACCGGTACTGGTACCCTTCCAGTTACTACATGCCCGTCATGAGAACTCACTTTGATGAGATTTGAAAATACAAAAATCATTGTAAAAGCAATCATGAAAATGATGTGGTGTGTGCTTTCATGGATATGATCTGTTATGAGAATATGATTCATGATAGGCATTATATGATAATATATACTTATGAACATGCTTGCATAACATTGAATGTAACATTTACATAAAACATATAAACATCATGAAATTTGGCATGTAACACACAAAAATCTAAAAAATTTCTAATCAACTATAGTATAGGCTCTAAGGGTCTAATAACCTATCCTATATCCCTATAGTCATGGCTCTGATACCAATCTGTCACACCCCGACCCGCAGCGGAATAAGAGTCGGGGCATAATTGGGTTATCACCAAAGCTCATGATATTTACTAATATGTTTCATATTTATTAAAGTCAAAATTACATTCTCAATAATCCAAACATGTCCATACAAATACAAAGAAAAATAACCAACTAAACAATTCTAAGCTCTAAATCATTTTATTCTTCTAGGCCAATCCTATGTGTTTCTTGCTGCAGCTGGTTCACCTGTATCATGTGTAAAAATGGGGGTTTTTGGGTCAACATAAGTTGGCGAGTGAACCTTGTTAGATAAACATTTATTATTGATTTTCTTGTTATTTTATCAAAGAAAAATTGTGCAATAATCATAAGTGAGCAAATGTAAATAATCAAACAGTAGCAATAACAACCACAAACTATAACATACAATAACATACAATTACATACAATAACATACCAACAGCATACAATAACATATCAACTTGCATAAATATATAACGTGAATGAAACTGTGCGATCAAGGCTCAATCAAACGGAGCCGATCGTATTGCATGTACTGAAAATGATAAATGTCTGTGCGATCAAGGCTCAATCAAACGGAGCCGATCGTATGTTGGCACGCCAGGTTCACGCTCATAATGTAATGGGGAACATGCTCAACGCTCATAATGTAATGGGGAGCGGCGGCCTATGAAATTGCATGTACTGAAAATAATAAATTAAATCTAACAATAACCACACAAACAGTTGAAACAAGCTGAATACACATTTGTTCATGATATGATGTATGCACAATGATTTAAATATAATAAATGGCAAGACACATGATACACCCCAAAAACGTGATTAAAACGGGGAATTTGTAAAGATTCACTCACATTGGGTGCGTTTGGTTGGAGATGATGAGATGCGCACGAGTTGAAAGGATTGAACAACGAGATTTAACTAACCTAAATAATAACGGAAAATATAGTAAATGAATGGATTTTATTAATAATTTTAATAAGATTTTTTAGATATATTTTTGTGAGTTTAAGGCTATTTCCTATCTTTAAAAACATTGTTTTTAAGTATTTTTAATTGATTTTTAAATTAAATTAAATAAATAAAAATATAAACATGTTGACTTTTTGCGAGCGTTGACCGTTGACCGTTTGACTTGTTGACCGTTTTATTGTGTAGTTGTATGCGCCGGGTGAGGCTCGAACCCGAGACCTCCCGTTCGCGTGCACGCAGCTCTACCAACTGAGCTACGTGTCTAACCTGAAATAATTCTGTTTTTAATTATACTTATATACTAACTCAGTTTATTCAAAATTCTTTCATTTTCAAAAACATTTTAAATCATCGAACCGGTGTCACCAACAGGTCTCGAACCCGGGACCTGTGCTTTATCGTTACACACAGTCCACCGCTGGACTGTGTGTCTAACTTGTTTAATATACAGATTTTTATTATACTTAACATCTAATTGCCAAAAGGATCCGGTTCATTTTTGAAAAAGAACATTTTAATTACGAGGCATACGTGTGTCAAGGATCGAACTCGCGGCGTGTGGTTTGTATGTGCACACAGTCCACCGCTGGACTGTGTGTCTAACCCGTTCATAATACCGATTTTAATTAATCTTATATTGTTATCACACTTCATCTTCTTCGCTGAATTTACAGTCAACTGTTTACTCATCTGTTTCTTGCTTTTAAACGATTAACAATCATTCATAAGACTAAAATGAAATGGCAGAGACGGTGTTGGAAGTAAACATACCGGAGAAATGATTTATCACAGAAATTCTGGCAAGGCGTCGGCTCTGTTTTATGAGTTTCCTCTGTTCGGGTCAATTACCAGTTTTGATTAATTAGATATGAAAGTGGGGTACTAAACAAGGATTAACAGAAGTTTTGAATGTTCATACCGATTCACCGCGTGAGATTGGAAATTCCAGAAGTTTTCCGGCGAGAGCTGAATATTCCGGCTCTGACGTCTGGGATTGATTCTGATTGTTGGTTTGAGGTTAGTAACAGTCTAACAACGGTTTGAAATAGAAATAATCGAAGTATTTACCGTATTAATGAGGGTCTCGGTTTTCCGGCGAGTTCAAAAAGTTTTTCTGACGAACTGAATGAGTAGCGAAAGTGAAATCGAAGGTTATGCGGATGATTTTAAGTCGAGAGAAGAACCAATTATTGGCGTAGCTCAGAAATTGAATAACTTCGGTTATAAAAACCGATCATCATCAAAATTTAAGTTAATTCAAGTCTGAGTTGATTAGAATCGTCGGTGCATCGGTTATAAACCAGAATTCGTGATTACTCAAACGTTTTGGACGGTTGAATAGCCGATTACGGTTTTTGTTTGGCGCAACCGGTTGATCTATGATTGACTATAAAATTCATTTGTTTCCTAGAGTTGACAGAAAACAACAAGTGGCGGAGTGGTTATGTGTGTGTGTGTGTTAAGTCTTTGGATTTCAACCCGGCTGACCCGGGTTCAAGTCCCGGCAGCCTCATTTTATTTTGTAATTATTTTATTTTTATTTTTTATCAATTATAACTTTGATAGTTTAGTTTGTTTATTAATTATGTATCATTAAGAATCAAAATAGACATAATTACGCAACGAAACATTTATAACTTGATATTTGATTACAAACGGAGCGGGTTTGGAAAACCCGTTTTTGACAAATGTTACATAAATAAGGTTAAAGCTAGTTAGCATATATATATAATTAAAACAGAGAATATTTCGGGTTAGACACGTAGCTCAGTTGGTAGAGATGCGTGCACGTATACGAAAGGTCCCGAGTTCGAACCTCACTCGCCGCCTGAATGTCATGCAATCCGACCGGTCAGACCCAGTCAGACCTGTCAAGGTCAACATTTTTTTAAAAATCTGTTTTCTTATTTTTACTTATTAAAGTTTAAGAATTATTTAAAAATACTTAAAAAGAAGATTCCTAAGGTTAAAATTTTGCAATAAACTCATAAAAATAAATCTAAAAATCTCATTAAGAGCAGTAATTAAAAATATTAATCTCAAATAAAATTTATTTATTTATCGAATTATTTCGTTATTATTTATGTTAGTTTTCCCTCGTCGGTTGAATCATAAATTCGTGCGCATTCATCATTATCAAGAAACGCACCCACTGTGAGTGAATCTCTACCAATTCCCCGTTTTAATCATGTTTTGGGGTGTATCATGTGTCGTACTATTCTTTTATTTTATTTAAACACTTGTGCATACATCATATCCGTGATCAAATGTGTATTGATTGTTGTGTGAATTATATGTAGATTAAATTTATCATTTCAGTGCACGCATTTTATTAGGCCCATCAGTTCCCCGTGGGATACGGGTTGAGCATCAGGAGCCTCATTAGATCGGCTCCGTTTGATTGAGCCTTGATCTCAAATACATCATCATTCATGTCACATACTCATCCAAAGTGGTTTGTGATTGTTTACATATATATGTTTGCTCACATGTGATTAATGCACGAATTTTCTTTAATAAATAAAACAAGAAATTAGTTAAAATGTTTTATCAAGGTTCACTCGCCAACTTTTGTTGACCCAAAATCTCCCCTGTTTTACACATGATACAGGTGATCCAGCCGAGACAGGAAACACTTAGGATGGCCTAGAAGAATAAACAAGTTAATGCTTTGGAATAAATATATAGTTTCAATTTCCTTTGTAATTGTATGAATTTTGTTTTTGGATATTTAAGTTTGTAATTTGAATTTAATAAATATGAAACATATTAGTAAATATCATGAGCTTTGGTGATAACCCAATTATGCCCCGACTTTTATTCCGCTGCGGGTCGGGGTGTGACAATCATGACGTCAGTTGATACATCATTGTCAATTAAACACGGCACAGCGGAAGTCTTGGAGTAAAATTACTATTACAAACTGAATGTTCGAAAATACAAAATAATATACAAGCTTGTAATAGAAGATCCACAGACGGATCATAAATTGTACATGGAAAGAATATAAAACAGACTTTAGGCAGATTTAGGATTTGCAAGATCCTCTATCACTACCGAGCAGCTTCTGGCCTATTTCGTATTGTACCTGCAGTTTAGCCTTTGGACAATACGTCAGCTTACACTGGTAAATACACCCAACTGACTAATTTTGAAAAACTTTAAAATAGTTTTTAAGTCAAAACGGCACAAAATCTTTTATTAACTTGGGAAAGTTGACCTTGCAACCTTGTATCAGATTTACATGTTTGTCAATACATACAGGGCCCGGGACAGAAACCGAGACATGATTTAATAAACACCACTCAGGTACTCACGAAGGAGTCATCCCCAACGTCTTGGGCAAAATTTCATATGAGCATCAAAAGGTGTATGCCTACACCTCATGCTAAAGTCGTGGCCAATATCTAATGTATTGAGCCCAGGATATCCAAGACACGGTAATTTAACCCTCGATGTTTAAGTTATCAAACAAAACTAATTAAAACGAAATATGCGGGTTTACTAGCCACAAGCGGGCATTCGATTGACCCCATTTTGGACCAAGCGGTAATAATTTACCATATCCCAAGCCCGTATAGGGAAAATAAGTCGAGAGTATTTACCTGAGCTAGTCTTCTTCTTTTATTTTTAAATAACTCAGCCGTATACAAAAGTACCAAGTGCGGATAGCATTTACCGAGAAGGCTCTAGTCTGGATTATGGCATAAGCTAGCCAATTAAATACTAACGGTCTTATGAACCGAATAGTGTACATGATCATTACGTATAACGCTTGATTAAACGATGATCGGATAGAATGTAGTTTAATCCCGACAAGTACTTGACTTATATAATATGGGTAAACTATAAACATTCTGGATTTGAAACTTAAATGACAAGGTTGAACCCGTTTCGGTTAATTTCTGATAAACAGTTACATATATGTAACCGTGCGCATATTAGCGATAACGGGTAACCGGATAAGTCATGGACAAGTTCTATATGCCATTATACTTTAAATAAGTTAAGATATCGATAGGATATCAACTTGTATGCCCGTTAAGGTTTTAAAACGAAATTATGCCTCATAAGGACATTTCGGTAATTATATACCGTATAAAAGGAACTTGAATATATTTTAAGTTTATGATCATGAGCATTCTGGAAAAATATTTTATTTATGATATAATATCAGTAGGATACCAATTATATGTGTATTTTACCTTTTATGACCAAACTAGGCACCGAAGGGGCATTTTGGTCATTTTACACATAGTTTATAAATTATTTGGGATTCTGAGTTTATAACATGTACCTACTGTAATTATGTTTAGAATAAGTTTCGAAATCAGTAGGTATCAAGTCTTGGTCAATAATATGGTTTAAAACCATACTATGCGCCTAAACGACGCTTATGTCGTAAAATGGCGTCTTTATGCGATTTTTACGAAAACTGTCGTTAAGGTCATATTAAAAAGTTTTAGATATGTTATTTAATATAAGATATCAATAGGTAAAATATTTACCTTGAAAAGATTTGATTAAAACTAGTTTATGAGCCACAATGGCTAAAATCGCCATTTATCGACATAGTTTACGGACTTGCTTGAAAACTTAGTTTATAACTTGGTTAATCATCCCAAATAATCCTACTTATAATATTAAACCAGTAAGAAACTAATTTTCAAGTTCATTACCATTTAAAACCTTGTTTTATGCAAAAAGGGCATTTTGGTCAAATATGGCATAATTATGGAACTTGCGCATAAACTTGGATTCTGATTATGATCATGTAATATAACCTCAGAGGGTTATGCTACATTATATTATGATCATAATGCAACTTTAGATCAGTAGGTAACTAATCTAAATCGGGTCAGAATCGAAAGTCAAAGCAGAAGTCAAACTTTGTGACTTTCGGTTGCGAACCGACCTTAGAACTAAAATTGACGAGCCGAACATGTTCTTACATGTTATAATAATTATTACCAACTTGTTTAAGTGTCAAAACAGGTTTCATAACATATATAAGATCAATTTATGATTTTTCTGAAAAATGGCCTGTTGACCTTTTATTTTCATAATTTTGACCCGTCAATTGGTCTAGCAAACTTGATCTTAGGAGGTGCTCTTTATAGGGACTAACACCTACCTTATTATGATCACTTAACCATGTTCATTTCGAAAAATGGCTGGACCATAATGGTCTTAACCGAAAGTCAAAGTGTTTTCCGTAAACGCTTGACTTTTGGCTATAAAAGCCTATAAACGAAAATGCAAGAGCAAGGAACACTTACAAGAGGTTCCTACAATGCAAGAGAACTAAGTTGGATGCTCCTTTCAGCTAGGAACTTCCAGATGAGGGAGAAGAGTTATGATTTAGAAAGGTGCAAGTTGGAATGAAGCACTTGAACACCTATTTATAGTTGGAGAGCTCAAAGGAGGTGAAGCCAGGTGTTTAGGGGTGTAAGAAGAAGCTTACAAGTGTCCCAAAACGTGGCATAGCAGTTTGGAGAAGCCATGGTTTCGATTTAATGGTTTTGGAGTTTTGTTTGGGAGCCAAGCAAAACTTTCTGCTGCAGACCCTTTCTCGCGCCCCGCGAGAGACCCAGGCCTGGTCTCTCGCGGCCCGCGACCGCCCCATGGCCAAAATCAAAACTTGACACTTTAACCCCCTTGACTTTATAAAGCTTCTAAAAGCCTTCTAAAACACATTTTTGGCATATTTAGCCCTCGTAGCCAATACTTGGCATACCCGGGATTATGCCCGGACATTGTCGAGCTCTCGGTTCGTTAAAAGGTCACTCAGAGGTATAAATTAACATGTTGACACTTATAATCCCTCCATTATCCAACTTTCACATATTTACAAAATTGAACCCTCTCGTCCAACAAATGGCACGTATGAGAGTTTAGGACTTCACAAAGGATCACTCAGAGGCTTATGATAAGCATGTTGATTCTGATTTCACTCAGAGGCTGGGCATGTTGACATATCAGTCACTCAGAGGCCAAATTTCAAGCATGTTGACGTATCAGTCACTCAGAGGCTAATGATTTAAGCATGTTGACATATCATTCACTCAGAGGCTGTTATTTATGCATGTTGACATCGGATCGTCACTCAGAGGCTCAGATTGAGCATGTTGACGCCTTTAGTCCTTATTGGTCTTTAACATACTATATTTAAAAATATAACACGTGTCACTATATTATTGGACACGATTTTACATGGTGTTACATAGAGGGTCAGATGATTAAAAATTAAATAAAAGTAATTTAAAATAAGAAAACAAATTGGTTAAATGTCACCTATGTTAAACTTAAATACAAATAAATATATTAGATTGTTATATTATAATCGGAAAGTATAAATCTTTACTCATATTTGCAATACACATAACTTTTTACCGAACCGTTATATTCCGATCAACAATGTTACTGTCATTCATTTTTATGGCTTTTGGTTTCGGTACGAATCAGTTTCGATACAGAGTTGTGTTCAAATCGAGTAAACTAATACTGTGATGAACCAAACCAAAATGATACCAACCGAACATCGATATTTGTATTGTAGTATCGGTATTTGCTTTTATGGATTTCGATCGATGTAAAACACAACTTTAGTCATACAACTTTTGTGTAACGAAACAATCATAAATAGGTTTTTTTTTTTGTATTGTAAACTATACATAGTACCAGTAGTGTCACGAACCAAACAATATCGATGTCATTATTGGTGTCATTGGAACCAGTTGATTACTTGTTTTTATTGTTTTCCAATGATGTAAAACACATATTAGTATTATTTTGAGCATATAATGACTTTATTTTGTTGGCTTTTGGGTACTATATTTTGGTTACACATACACCAGAAGCCATATGTGTAACTAAATTCGTGTTTCTTCCTGCAACATCGCACGAGTAAAACTTGCTAGTTATATTCTTGTACACGGACCAAAGGACCTTTAGTCTGGCGACACCTAGGAGTTGGATAAAGATTTGCCTTTTCAAACGGTAAGCCATAAGGGTTCAAGTCCCGTGGTTGTCCAAAAAAATGTAATCTAAGAGTATAGTTAAAGATTATGTGACTCAGGTGAGTTGCCATAAAATAAATATTCTTGTACATAGGAATAGGGATGGCAATTGAAACCAAGCCAATGGGCAAACCTGACGTATTTGGGACAAGTAATCAGGTATGGGATCAGGTTTGTAATTAGTTTTTATTTTTTTCGCGGGGGTAGGATGAGTTTGGGATTTGGTGATATACATGTCTACCCAGCTCGATTACCCGATAAAGTTGACCCGTTTACCCGATACAGTTTCTTTTATTTTTTTTATGTATGTGTATACATGATATATCCATTATTGGTAATTTGGCATATACTATTTTTGTCATCTATGCATTTAAGTATTTTCTATATATGCATTTAGTTATTTTATTCATATACATTGTAGTTATTTGGTATATTTTTATTATAATAATGCTGAATGTAATTGATTAGTAGTTATTCGATAGATAACCGACAGGTTTTGGTTCTGATATACCTACATGTTTACCTGAAACCTGTGAAGATACCTGATACCCGACGGCAATCATCTAATAGAAATCTGACACGTTTTGAGATAAGTTTGAAACAAGCTAGAGTTCGAATTACGTAAATATGTCTCAAACCTGTCTCATTGCCTTCCCTACAAGGGGGTTGAAGGGTTACTTCGTAATTACGCTATTACCCCTTGGTCATCAACCGTAAATCCGTGAACAACCGGACCCCCACCAACACAGCAATGAGCAGAAGCCGATATTTTGGGCTCTCGAACCCCTTCACCTCCACTTCCACCACCATGTTCTTCCAGAGGCTCTTTGCCATGGCCAATTACTCCTCTTCTTCCTCACCTAAAACCTCCATTCAAGCTCTATACGACACCTGTAAGAACAACTTAAAGCCGTCATCCTCTCCGTCTCCTCAACTCATCCACGATCTCTCTTCTAAACTCGGTATTATCATTATTAAGCCCTAGTTTGTAATATGCAGAGTTCATTGTTTTCTGAACTTCGAATGATTATGTTACAAGTTTCTTTGTAAATGTGAATTGATATGACTAATTAATTGACTGTGCTGATTGTTTTAACTGCTGTTGAGACTGTTAGTGATGAATTTGTTGCAAAATGGAGATTAATTTACATTAGAAATGATTCGGTTTTCGATTAGTGATGGTTATAAGCTTTAAGAGAGGCTCAACTAGGCATGAGTGTCTTTGTAATTCTTATCGAATGTTAATGTGTTATCTGTTGATTGTGTGTGTTTGAATCATTCATTTTAATCAATGTATATAGGAGTTACATGTGTGATAACTATCAGTATGTCGTGTTAGACTATTAGCATATTTGAGTAATTAATTTGATTGCATATCATCGTCATCATCATCATCATTACATACTTATATGTAGCAGATTCTTCAGTGATAGTTATAAGCTCTAAGAGAGGCTGGATTAGGCATGAATGTTTTTTTGTAGTTCTCGTCAAATATTAATGCATTTTCTGATAAGTGTGTGAGTTTGAATCATTCATTCAGATCAATCTAGATAGGAGTTACATGTGTGATAACTTCAGTATACACTATTAGACTGTTAGCATATTTGAGTAACCAATTTGATTGGATGACATCATGACAAGCGTACATATAGAAATATGACAAGCTTACATATAGAAATATGGCATCTGTACATGATTTATACGCAAAAAAATAGTTATCTCTGTGAGATATGTGTCAAACCGATATTTGCATTCGACACCATTAATTCATTATGTTAATAATTGAAAATTTGGAATATGTTGCATGATTTATTTCTGTTGGGGAGGTATTGATGAATAATGTTTGCACTTTTGCAGATACACTTGGTCCTGCTGATGTTGGGCTGAGAGAGGAAAACCAAGAGGACGATCGAGGTCATGGTTTTTCTGTACCTAATATTCCCAGTAGGATAGACCGTTGGGCCCAACCGATAACATATGTGGAACTAAGTGAAGGTGATAGTTTTACAGTAAGCACTATTCTTTCCACCCTTTTCACTCACAAGTTCACATTCGTTTAATTTGTGCTAGCATATCAATAACCGCTAATAAAAGATTATCAAACACATCATTTGAGAAAAATGTAAGAAGTTTGAACTTGTTTCGTAGTAATTTCAGGCATATTTTAAAAGATGACGATTTGAATGCAGATGTGTATGTTCTGCTTCCCCACTTCCTCAGTCATACCGCTCCATGATCATCCAGGAATGACTGTTTTGAGCAAGGTCTTGTATGGCTCCTTGCATGTGAAAGGTTATGATTGGGTTGAACCACCTTGCATCAAGATTTCAAAGGGAATTTCTCGAGCTCCAGGTCCTATTCTAGAACTTACCATGGACTTTCGTTACTATTAAAATTAACATGTTTTTCTCCCATTTGTTATTTTCACTCTCATTCGTCGTTATACATCTTTTAGTACTAACTACAGTTTTTAATCACATGATACCAAAACAATAGAGCGTCATTAGATTTTTGTAATCTCCATGAAGGGATGATTGTAATTATTCTGTATACTTAATTCTAGTTCTTTGGTAAATTGGTAGTCATTAGACATGTAATGTCTACAACACCATCACTTTTGTACCTATTGATTTATTATTTGTGCTTTTGGCTTCTTGTTAGAGGTGGCAATTTCAATCCGCTTACTTCTGAATGGGTTTATTTATGCTATGTTTTGACTAGAAATAGGTCAAATAAAAAATTAGCTGAACAGGGAATGAGTTGAAACGTTTCCTAAATTGTATTTTGAGTAAAGTACACGGATGGTCCCTGTGGTTTACCAAAATTTTGGATTTTGTCCCTAGCTTTCCAAAAGTACACAGATGGTCCTGTGGTTTGCACCTTGTAACACATTTAGTCCCTAACTTGGAGCTGCTAATACCTTTAGATTTGTAAACAACATGTACTTTTGGTAAAAGATAGGGACTACATGTGTTACAAGTGCAACCCACAGGGACCATCCGTGTACTTTTACAACAATAGGGACCAAATGCGAAATTTTTGGTAAACAACAGGGACCATCTGTGTACTTTATTCTTGTATTTTTAATGCATACAACCGGCAAAATCTGTTGTTAAAAATTTACTTATTACGTTAATAATACATGTAATTATATTTAAGCATAAAATATTTACAAGAATAAAAAAATTGGTCAAAAGAGGTGTTTGTTGGTCAAACTGTAATAAAAATGCATTTTGACCCATTAGCCACCTGCTCATCTTGCATCTCAGTTTCTTTGAATGTCAAGCATTATTTGAACGGATTGTTGGTCTTAAATTCATTATTTGTGTATTATCATATACAATCCTTCACTTCAGAACTTATTTCCCAAATGTTTGCACCTGATTATGTAGATGCATTGTCGCATCTCAATTTTAAGTATAGAAGTGCAGAATATTGATGGGATTCCTTTAATAGTTAGGTTAGCAAAGCTGTCTGTGGACAAAGTTCTTTCAGCACCATGTAGGACTTCAGTTTTGTATCCAAACACGGGTGGAAATCTTCATTGTTTTACTGCTGTCACCTCTTGTGCTGTTCTCGACATTCTCACACCTCCATACGAAGAATCTGCAGGCAGAAAATGTACTTATTACCGTGATTACCCCTACTCTAGCTTCCGTAAGTTCTTACTCTTTTTGGCACGCAAATCTCATTCTTAGTGTTGTGAATTTTAATCAGATGCTGTAAAGGTAGCAATTTTGACCCATTTACATATGAATGGGTCAGTAGGGTTAAGTTTTACGTCATGTTGGTCCATTTTAATAAAATGTGTGTTCCCATAGGAAGCGGAGATGAGCCGATCGATGGAAAAGAAGATGAATATGCATGGCTGGAAGAGATAGAGACACCAGATGATCTCTATATGCGACAAGGCATGTATGCGGGCCCACCTATTCAGATCTAGGGTTCATCGACTGGTGGCTGGTGAGTGGTTACTTCATCTGATACAAACTTTAAGCTGCATTGTTGTGGCTTAGTTGTTCAAATGGCAGCTAGGACTAACTGGGTACCTAACCCCTTTCGGTTTCGTAGGTTTGTGACCATGTCGGTTTAGCTGAGTGGTTGCGTAGGTCAGAGACCAAGGTGGAGGTTGTTTATTAACCAGGTTTATGGTGCATAGTCTACACGTGCCCAGTCAGGGGTGTGAAAAGTAGGAAGTGTGGTTAGTAAAAGAAATTATAAATGTTTTGTATTTACTATGGCTCAAGTAGCGTCTATTAATACTTGTTTTTTTAGTCATTGTTATCACTTATTTTTAACAATGTGAAAAAAAATAGTGTGACATGCGTGCTCATGCATAAGATTTTTTGGAAGGGTATATATCAATTTCAGTGTTTTGAAAACTCGGCGGAAAACACGAGAAGGTTGTAATATATCTTAAGTAAAGAAAAACGTAACAACATCACGTGACTGAGGTAACTCGAAAAGGATTCGTAACCTGCCAGGCCTATAGCGACCATGGCCTTGTGGGTCTTGGTAAGCCTTTAAAACAGCTAGGCTTAGAGGGGTTTGGGTTCAAATCACATAGATGACAGAGAATTGAATTAAAGCAAATTGCCGTTCAAAAACAAGTAGCAGATTGTTCCCCAAACTTATTGCTTTTTCTTGATTTACTTTATTTAAACGATAACATATATGTGAAAAATGATACTCCAAACATTGTACTAAATTTGAGGCAAGCTTATGGTAGATCGTATTGGTTCTAGACAGTAACGATATCTAAAGAGAATAGATAAGGAAAGAGAGGAATCAATATTCAATAATATCTAGTATCATGATTCATGATCCTCAACATATATGAACATAGTAAAATACATATACATGAACATATGAAACTGGGTCTCAGAAAAATCCAATAACAAATGGTAGATGCCGATAATTATGGTATCCGACTTAGTCAACATCGTAACAAGCATATAAGTGGATTGAGTGTCTAATAGGTAGAGGCTTGTGAAATGGTACCTCCAAAGTACCTAAGGATATGCTTGACAGCAAGTAACGTATGTCGGTAGATTTCTGAAGAAACTTAGTAGCCTTGTTTAACATTATAAGTAATCTTTGTATGAGTCAACACCAAATATTCGAGAGATGTGAAAAAATGCCAAGTCCTCCATAAGTACTTGTGATTACTTGGAAAGTACCGGGAAATCAGTTTAGAACAAAGGCTTGTCCTAACCCAAGCTAATGCGTATCCTGTGGCTATAATGTGACGTTTTGATAACACTTCTTGGTCTGATTAGCGCTTATCTAAAACGTGATGAGAAAATCACATAGTCAAAACCTCTCTTTTTTTTAAAACCAGATTGTATACAGTCATGCTAGGAAGATCTGAAAATGATTTTTGTTTCTTAATAACTCCATAGGGAAATTGGTTTATCACCACGAACCACAGGTGTTAATAAGGGATTCTACATACTGTTGCTTCACTGTATCTTGGAAGACATATTTATAAACAAACTTGACATAAGTATTTCTGTTGAAAAGTACACATGGCAATAACATTTTGTTCATCTCCAATAAAAGAGCCAAAAACAGATATCAAAAGTACAAATACAAAGTTTCAAGCAACAAAATATGCAAATAGCTTTTGTTGTCCACAACCCTTCATTTTGTTATTTTCAGAAATAGTAAAAGCCTAGTAAGGTTTACAACTCTATTTGCAAGCTGGATAGTATCTTGTCCATATTTTATTTCCGATACGACGTTCAATTCTCATGGAGATCTGAATGCTTCACCTGCATAGCGGACATTTCCAAGTTCCTCTTCAATGCGTAGAAGCTGCACACAAACGAATAAAATAGATTAATCGGCATTCGAGAGGTTAATCGACCCTCCCATGGTAAATTGGTAACCAACTCTCTAACGAGGTAAACGTACGTTTATTTGGGCATAAGAAGATTACAACCCTAAAGCCCTATTTATAATTAAAGATCCTAATCCTAATACTAGAAGGCCAAGTAACTTGTCCCCCAAGTTTATTCATAGTTACGGGCTAATTACATTTAAGTCAGATCTGTTCCAATATGCCTGTATTTGCTTATATATCCATAAGCTCCTTCATAATCATATGTATCAACAACTTTTGTAATTTGTAAAAGCTATGACCATATGTGGCAAGGCGCAATGGCCTGTCAGGTCTTTATTGTCCATATTTTCTGAATATTTAGTGCATTATACATAATACAAAAGAAAATATTATTACGATAAAAATTCAAATCTTTGAACAAAATGATTTTGGAGGTATGCGAGAGAACCCTAGACTACTTTCAACCCGTACCCTTTTAGCCAACTTTTTATTGACACGTTTGACCCATTTGAGGTTAACACAACCCAAATCTTGGTTTGATAAGTAAACGGGTTGAACTTGCAACCTCTAGTTAATGACTATATATATAACATATAAAAAAATACCTGGTTATACTTGGCCAATCGCTCACTTCGGCAAGGAGCGCCCGTCTTAATCTAACAATAGAAAAAAATATAACAGTTAGAACAAAATAAATAACACTGAAAAAAAACTAATGTTGATATAGAGAGAAAAGATGAAATAAAATGACACCTGTCCGCTAGCCAAGCCAACAGAAAGATCTGCAATGAAGTTATCCTCTGTTTCACCACTACGGTGGCTAACCATCACACCCCATCCTGCAGCTTTTGAGTCAAGAGCTGCTTGGATAGATTCAGTTACTGTACCTATCTGGTTAACCTGAAATAATTTAAATAAGAGTCGCTGTTAATTAAAGAAACTGACTTCACGTAGCATACTGAAAACTGATAGAAGCTGTCAGCATACAACATTTTTCTTTTATGTGATGAAAATTGTAATTCTAGTACTTGCCTTTAATAGCAGAGCATTGCAAGCCTTTTTCTTAATACCTTCTGCAATTCTCTTCGGATTGGTGACCAACAAGTCATCCCCAACAAGTTGGATATCAACGGAAGATTGTAGTGAAGTCCACGAGGTCCAATCATCTTGGTCAAAGGGGTCTTCAATCGATACAATCGGGAAATCTCTCACAAACTCTCTATATAGATCACCAAGACTTGGAGCTGAGAGAACATGAGCTCCATCATTTGGTTGCTTCTTGAAATTCAGATCGTATTTACCGTCTTTTGTTAAGAACTCGGAAGCAGCAACATCCATTCCTATTTTAATCTGCAAAAATTATTCTCCATATCAACAAGTGTGACAGAAAAGATATGTAGATGGAATATAAAAATTAAAAACCATTATACGTTGTTTACCTTGCCGGTGTAACCAGCTTTTTCAATTGCATCAATGAGTAACACGAGACCTTCTCTGTTATCCTGGACATTGGGAGCAAAACCACCTTCATCACCAACATTGCATGCATCTTGTCCGTATTTTGCTTTAATGATCCCCTTCAGCGTGTGATAAACTGTAATTGTAAGTCAGAAAGCTAGCGCCATTAGCGGTGAAGCATAAGAAAAGTGATCCATCTCAGTCCATCCATAAGTTAATAGTTTAAAACTGCAGCCTCTAACCATGATGCATAAAGTAATGAACTGAAATGACGATTAATCCAAAAAGATTGGAGAATATGCTAACCTTCACTACCCATACGCAGAGCCTCAGCAAATGAAGTTGCACCTACCGGCAGTATCATGAATTCTTGCATGGCTAGGTTATTGCCAGCATGGCTACCTCCGTTAATCACGTTGAATGCTGGAACTGGCATAACGAGCTCTTTCGTTCCTGATATCTCTTGAATGTGTTTGTACAACGGTATGCTTTTTGCTCCTGCACCAGCTCTGCACACACTGAGGGATACTCCAAGTATTGCATTAGCTCCGAGTTTAGACTTGTTTGGAGTTCCGTCTATCTCTAGCATGATGCCATCAAATTCAGACTGATTCCTTGATGTACAAAAAATGATCAAATTAATATTCTGTTACAAGTTATTCTAGTCATTTCAGTTGCTTGCTAATTTCTCTATTAGCCTGTAAACGACCACGAAAGGGGCTTGTTCGTGTTCATTCGTTTAGATTTAACCGAACAAATGAACGAACACGAACACTTCAACGAACGGGTTTTCTAAATGAACATATACGAACGTGATGAACAAACATAAACAAGAAAATGAATGTGTTCCTCTGCATTCCTAATTACCTGAGGCATGATTCTAATATTGATTCAGTTAATGAGCCAATTAGTATTACCAACACCTATAAATAAATTAAAATGAATATTTAAGCAAAATGAACAAACATAAACGAAAGCACAAAGGCATGTGAATAAACGAACATAAATGAACTAAAAGAATTGTTCATGTTTGTTCATTTCGTTGATTGAACAAAAATAAATTTGTCATGTCAGTTCATTTCGTTAAATGAACAAAAAAAATGTTCATGTCCATTCGTTTATACAAACGAACGGTTCACTGGACGTTCGATTCATTAAAGGCCTATAATTTGTACCTACTAAATGGTTACAAATGTTCCATGTTAACCTAAAGGAAGCATAATTAGAGCAAATCAACATTATAACGAATAACAGAAATCACAAATTGAGAGCATAATCATACTGAACATCAACATATACACTCTATATTGAAGAAAAAAATTCTCACCTAACATCAACACCAATAAGTTTGGGTCCTAACACCTCATTAATATTCTTAACAGCATTAAGAACACCTTTTCCACCATAAACACTCTTATCACCGTCTCTAAGCTCCAACGCCTCATAGATTCCGGTAGACGCTCCACTCGGAACCGCAGATCGGTACAGATCATCAGTCACCAGATCAACCTCCACCGTCGGATTGCCTCTGCTGTCAATAATCTGCCTCGCCTTCACCGACTTCACCGTCGATGATTTCGCCGCCGATACGGACGGCGACTGCGCAACCGAAACCGAGTTCCAAACAGTGAACCGCGTGAGATCTACGTGAAACAGTCGGTAGGTTAACGAACGGAGATGTTGACGGTGATGATAACGGTTTGGAGGAGATGAAAGGTTTAGAGAGTGAGGTGGTGGTGGTAGGAGGTGCTAAGGCCATTGCAGGAAGCAGGGAAATGTAGTGACTAGTGGCGGTGAGAGTGTTGAAGAGGTTTATGATGAAGATGTGTGTGTGTGTGTGTGTATTAATGGAGGATGTATGAGAAAGTCCGCCGTGGGTGGCGGCGATTGCAGAGTGGTGTTTATAAGGTGTTGGTGGTAGGTGGAGGTGACGATGTTAGGTTCTGAAAAGCCAAAGCCCAGCTGAGGTGTAATTTTTTAATAATACTCTCGTCACACGTGGAAAATAGTTATTTGTGTATGATATTTGAAAAATTGCATGAAATACGTTTGTTTTTGAGTTTTTTGTAAACGGACATGTTTAAGAGCTAGTCACTACTGATGTTAAGGGTTTGATAGTTTGTGAGTTGTTATCAATTTGTAAGGGTGTAGAGGGCGTTTTCAAATGGCTCGGGATGGTATTCGTGTTGGGAATTTTGTTGATGAACTCGACCTTGAAGCCGAAGAGATGACCTTTACAATATGGGAAAAATGAATTTGGCTTCATCGGGTTATTTTTTGAGTGCTCTTTACAATTCAGGCTCATTGAATTAAATTTGGGTAAAAATAAGGTGATACTCCCTCATTGGTGGATTTATTAGGTTTAACTACGAGGATCCATCACACGCTAAATGGATTAAAATAGAGTTTTAATGAAGTTACAAACATGAGATGAATGGGTTGACGAGTTTTTTTTTTTTTTGGATTATATATTTTGTATCTTTTTCATTCTCATTTTAAACACATTGATGAGTCTACTTGTTTGATTTTGATACAACTCATACATGACTTGCTTGTTAAACATGGTAAATTCCACCATAGCTCAAACCCTAATTATTTTTATATCGGGTTCATATCGTCATTTTGAATTTACACCTATATTTATTTCTATATGGGGATTGAAATTTGGCGATATATTTGAATGAAAATAAGAGTAAGTTCTATGATTCTTCTAAGAAAAAAATGTTTATTTTTAGGGTGGGGTTATAATTAACATTTGCAAACATTATTTGAAAATGAATAAAAGAGAGAAGAATGTTGAAAAAACACCAAGTTAATCCTGAGATTAGTTTGGGGTTTGTGACTCGCCAAATAAAGTTAATCTTCTTTCTTCCTCGACAAACAGCTACGATGATCCTACAAAATAATCAACACATTGTGAAGCTCACTACAAGGAGGAAATGGAGAGGTTCTCCTTGTAACCACCCTCCGACGTAAGAATAAGAACTTATTTTGAGGATTAAAGTGTGTGTATTAAGTGAGAAAGCGATCCTTAAACCTGTAAACGAAGTTCTCTATTTATAGCTGAAGTGAGTTATGAAGGAAATGGGCTGATGGGCCTTGGACCTGAGGTCGACAACAAGGACTATCTGTTTGTCTCCCATGTTACAACTGTTAGTGTTTACAGGCGAGGGCGTAGTTGGCGTACGTTGAATGGATCCACGTAGCTCGGCAATTGTCCTTGTTGTCTGGTCTAGCATCAGTAGTTAAGTGGAGATCATGGAGCAGTGGTCGGCGCACTCTGATCAGTGTCACGTATTGTCCTTGTGTACTCCATGTCTCCTGCATGATTGCTTGTCGTGCAACATTACTATGCACAGCCTGTCGTGCTCTCATTGGCCTAGTGCTCTGTCGATCGTACCATTTGTACTGCCCAACACCGCTTTGCTGGCGTAGGTGTCGTCTGCGCTTCTTGGGCTTGCGCCAATTTGGTTGCAAGAGAAAAGCTAAGTGTTAGATTTAATTTATTCCGGTATGGCCTCGCGCACGACCTGAGGTTAACTCGTGTAGTCAGCGCAGGATTAAGGACCATACCCCTTCAAACGTAGAGAGAAATATTATAGAAGTTAAAAAAACCAAGTTCTAGAAAGAAGTATTTGGATTATGATCTCTTAGCAATCGATGTATCACAAAAATCTTGGTTACTTGATAATTTAAAATAAGAGTAAACTACACTTTTACCTCCGGAGATTTGGGCTCTGACACTCTTACGCTCTGTTTTTAAAATCTTGCTGCCTTACCCCCTAATCAATCTTGTACCCCGAACCTAAACTATGTTAAAGTCAACCATCATCCCCTAATGTTCAAAGGGTAAAATGGTTATTTCCACTATTTATATTTAATTAAAAAATAAATATATTTCAGAATACAATAACAATATATTTCTTTCCCACCATAACCCATCGAATTCGTTCAAGTAACATGTAATGAAGTAAATCTGAGATCGAAAGTATGGACTAATTGATCTGGATCGACCTCGAGCTTCAAAATGAAGACTCAATTTGAACTTAAAGAAAATCTGATGAGGTAGATAGTTCTGGAGCCAATAAACCATACCTATTCAATTTCATGGATTCACCTTTCATCATTTGCATAAAAGAAAACCACCACCACAATCATCACATTCCGGTAAGCCCCAATCAACAAGACCATTTTCAACAATCTGTTCTGAAATCTTCAGTGAGAGGGGAGACTCCGTTAAGCCCTCTAGAATCATCAGGAAGAACAGAGAATCTGAGCTTGCTGCTTTGTCCGTTTCAAGTCCACCTAGCTCACCAATTCATTTCTCATGATGAGCTGAATGATTCTTGTGGCTCTGTTACACCTATTGGAGGTGAAGGGAAGGGGGTTGTGAATGATGAACCTGGAGAAGGGACATCAATGGTAGCATCAAAGTCTGTATCAACTAATGAAGATGAAGAATGAAATGTTGAGAATCATGATGAGATGCATAACCATTGAGAAATGTGGAAATGAATTAATGGTTTAGGGTTTTAATCGGGAAGAAAGAGCAGGTATAAACGTCATTCCACACATTACTAACAATCAAACAACCGTTGACTTGACGGAGGGTCCAAGATTGATGCAATCAGAAAACGTCGGGTGTAAGGCAGCAAGATTTTGAAAATAGGAGGTAAGAGTGTCAGCGCCCCAAACCTCCGGTGTAAAACTACAATTTACTCTTAAAATAATCAAAACAATTCCAGAAAAAACGTATTAGCTTTTGTGAAATGAAGGAGCTTTTGTGAAATCTCAGGAGCGGTTTGTTTTAAATAATTGATTTTACATAAGAGTTGAATTAATTGGTGTAAACGAGTCGAGCAAAATTCCTCAGGATCGGTTAGTTAAAAGGTTGAATATTAAATGAGCCTAAGCCTATATTGAAGTGTATTTTATAAACGAGCTCGAGTCCGAAACTAAGCTTCATATACCAAGCTTATCTAAAGGCTCTCGAGTCTAAAAGAGCCTATAATTAACACACAGAAAAAACTTGCAATATATATTTTTAGTTTGAAAGTTATTCATGAGCCTAGCTCGAGCTTTAGACGGAGTTTGAAACAAGCCAAACTTAACCACTTATAAGTTAAAAGTCAAGCTTGAGCTTAGGCAAAACTCAAGCTCTACTAGACTCGTTTATACACTACATAGAATGATACAAGTGTTTATTAAACTGGTTAAAACTGTAACGCATTGTTGAACCTAAAAACTTATACCAAATTTGCAACTCAATACTCAAATTGAAATTCAAAGGGACACCAAGGATTGATGTTATGGAAACAGGTAGATATAAGAACACAAAAGATCGACTAAAGCAAATGGCAATTAATCTTGCTATAAATCATACATGTAGTCCAAGGACAAATCAGGGTTTCACTTAAGAAAGGTGCATCCAAGAAACAAAAAGACGTATACAACCAATGAAGTCAAGAGCTCGAGGGTCCAAGTTGGTTGCAAAAGGGCCGCAGGTATCATGGGCACCACACATGAACCACAAATCCATCCAACCACTAGAGATCCAAATCTGTAATCAATGTCAAAATGGGTCGGGTTAAATCAACAATTGATTATACAAACAATATACAATATACGACTTATAGATTTGGATAAACCATGATAATGGTTATGTAATTCAACATTGCATGTCAAACTACGGAATGTTCATAATATTTTATCATTAAAGAGAGATCAATGAGAGTGGTGATCATGTCGGGTTGGCAGGGTTGAAATTGATGAACGAGAACTTGACCCGTAAATTTGTTATGTGTCAATCATATCAACCCTAACCCAGACACACTTAAAACCATATAACCCAAAATACAACGCATATATGTTTATCTCAATGCGTTATGAATGAGTGAGCCAACCAGTTAAGAATTTAACCTGCCTAAAACTAACTTTAACCTGTTTAAACCAAAAATAACATGCTAAGCGAATTAAAAATTATGAACTCAAATCTTAAAACTTTCAAAGTTATACCCTCTAAATAATGATAGCTTTTAAAGAACCCACAAACTTAAACGGGTTAGCGAATTGACCCGATTAATTTGAATACAACCTGAAGATGACCCATTTATTAAATGGGTTAGACAGGTCAGCCCAAATCATAACCTGATTCAACAGATTAAGGCTGTCTAATTGACAGATGAGAAAAGTCACGAGGGGGCTTATTCGCCTTTCTTACTCACCCAATAGCACATGCCCTTGCTATGCTCTTTGACTTGTCATTGAGGAAGTATATGCAAGCAAACAGAGACAGTGCCACCTGTCCCACATACAAAAATCGAATCAAGATATAAATTACATCAAAAATTATACACACGAGCTACACTCCCTCAGGTTGAATTATTTATTTTTCCACCATCATCAATGAAATAGCATGATGACACTAAGTTGGGTCCATGATATTATGTTTTTGATATTTATTAAACAGTGGTATGAATATTTGACAAACAGAACATTGTGCAAATAGTATAGTTGCTCGTTGATAGAAGTGATTTGCGCTTTCGAACTGACTATCCACTCAATGATAAGAATTTGGAAATTTATGTACTAATTCCTTCAATAATAAGAACCCTCGAAACATCTGGTAATCTGCTCCAAACGCTATCTTATCCATCCGATTATTCAATATTGCACGATCACTTCCACAGTGGATAAACAAACAGCCCATAAAAACTTCAAATATTACTAGAAAAAAAAAAGAACATCAAACCTGGAATGCGGGACCACCCTCAGCAGAGTTCATCACACTCCAAAAAGCCATAAACGTAAACAGAAACAATCTTCTGAGGATAATAATCTTCTCAGGAAGCTCTACAAAAGTGAGTAAACTCTGAACCCACGGCGGAGACTCTTCTACTTTCTTCTTTAGCCGTGTCTTTAGGTTAATTTTTGTCTTCTTCCTGTTCTCAAAGCTTCTCATAAGTATTTTCTCAAAAGCAGCTTCTATCGACTCCGCACTTCTCTCATGAGCACCATACTGATCCAAAAGGAAGTTCCGAGAACTCCACACTTCTTCCTCAGAAGCATCACTAGTTATACCAAGACGTTTGTAAGGATCCCAAACGTTACTCCGAGGATATCTCGCAACATTACCTAACCAAACATAACTACATATTAATCAATCTTCACTTAAGGATAACATTGCAGGCTAATGAAACGAATTCAACGGTACGCAGATCCAGAATTAATTACTTATACTTAAAACTATCCAATAAACTTATAGATTTCACGGTCAAAATTAAAACAGTATAAAATAAGG
Source organism: Scalesia atractyloides (assembly GCA_947069175.1). NCBI lineage: Eukaryota > Viridiplantae > Streptophyta > Magnoliopsida > Asterales > Asteraceae > Scalesia > Scalesia atractyloides. The sequence continues at coordinate 14,625,295 of CAMTDV010000029.1, forward strand.
CAAGCTCAAGGTAAAAATTACTAAATTAGGTTAAAAATTCTAGCATCCATAAAACAATTAAAGTACCACCATATGTAGAATCAGCAGCAGCACATCTAGGGCTTCTAAACACCAACGCACACACTGCCGGCTTCCTTAAAGTTCCGTTAATCGAACTGGACGATCAAACGCACACAAATGTAAATAAGAAACAAACATCTCGAAGCATAGCAATTATTGTACACAAAATCATCAAATTAAGATCAATTTAAGCACAAAACCAGCATAAATGAGCCAAAACTTCAAATATAGGCAATATACCGTCAATTTCAGCCAGAAATTTTGTTGATTATACGTAGATAAGGCGATACGAGACTTACAGATTCTTGCCGAAGAAAGAAGATGAGATAACTGGATTTGAAAGGAGAAGAGAAGCCATGGATTTGTAAACCCTAGATATCGCTATGAAGAAGAATCACAAGTCATAGAAGAAGAACAGCCGACAATTTGTTACGCCTGCGGGAAAGAGAAAGAGCTTTTCGCTAAGCTTGGGTCTTATTTGGATGTGCTTATCATTCACCATTTTACAGTTATACCCCTACGCTTTTTCTATGTTCAAACTTTATCCTCATAAATTATAGTTTGTAGAATATTATTATTATACATATACACATATTATATTATTATTATATATATATATTGTTGATAAATAACAATGAATAATAACTTTATTTTATAATAATATATAGCTTATTATTATTTTTATTTAATATATTATAATAGTTTATTATTATGTTTACTTTTAATAACATATTTTTAATTTTTTTCTTTTTTTAAAATCAAATATTTCCTTTACTATTTTTTTAATAATTTGTTTTTCTTTTTTAGAACATATATTAAGTTATCAATTAATTTGATATTCTTTTAATAATTTACATTTATAATTTTTTTTAAAAGTTGTGCTTGGTTTTTTCCCTGACATTCTGTTATAAGTTTTATTAAAAACGAAGTTGTACTCAAAATAAAGTATTTATTTTGTATCATAAAACGATACAATGATAAACTAAACCATTTTAATGGTTTGGCTTTCTAAACAACATGCTTTATTTTCAAATCACGTTTGTTTTATATTATCGTTTGCTCGCTTTCGCTGTAACGCGCAACGCCGAAAAAGCTTATATTGTTAATTCTAACCTGCGATGAATAATAAAACTATGATAATTTATTATTATAGTTTTCTATTTTCTTAATTTTATAATAGTAAAACACATATATTATTGTTTTTTAACTTACGTTTTATTATTATTATTTTATTAATAGAATTAATTTCAATTCTGTTAGTTTTATTATTATGATTTATTTTGATCGTATTTTGTTTTTTTCATAACATTTAGGATACGAGGTGACTCGATATATATTTTTTTGAAACTGGGTTATGAGTGGTAATATATAATTTTTTATATTGTTTTATTATTTTGATTAATTTTGGTCATAATTTTTTTTTTTTTTTGCATGATACGTTGTTTTAACAAATCCTAAATACGTCGTTGCGGCTTGAATATTTTTATATGTGTCTTGATATAATTTTTTTTTAAATCGGGTTGTGAATGGTAATATACACGTGATCAAAACACATACGTACAATTTTTTTGTAAATTGACATTGTTTACCACTTTATTATAATTCCGAATATAACGTTGCAACATGCTTAATATTATCTACATGAGAACAAAAGTTTTGTATAAATGATTTTTCTGTATTGTCTAAACAACTCTGATACCATTACTGACATTCATTTTAGAGTGCCCGGTATAGAATTTGTTTTGGTTCTTGTTCCGACCAAACAATATTGAAATTTGAGTTGTACAAAAATAGAGGTTGTTTTTTTATCGAAAGCTATAGCGAGCTTCAGTGATGTACCGATGTTGTAAATAGCTAAAAACATTCTGCCTAAACAACATTTGTACCGATATTCGCTTTTATTCTTTTCATGGATGTAAAACTGGCGATGATATCCTTTCGAGCATGTCACAACTTTATTTTTTAATTTATTTTTCTTTCCCAGATTGTAGAACAAGTGTTAGTACTCTAACACATGAAACGATAATGATCGAATTCCTGCCGCGTAACGCGGGGAAATCCCACTGGTTGTATGAATTAAAGACGAGATCAAGTGATAAATTGCGAAGCACTTTTATTAAAACGGCATACTAGTAAGAACGCAAGATACTCGTAGCCAATAGACATATATACAATCAAAAAGAGAAATTCAACCATTGTCTCTACCTTAAAGCTTAAAAAGAATACTTATTTTTAATCTACAAAAGGCATAAAGACTTAATGTTCTCAATCACCTTTGAACCTATGATCTTTATGCCTGAGAAGATTTCTCGTTTCTTGCCTTCTAAACGCAGTAGCAAACTATGGTAATAATTTCTTATAGTACTTTGCCTTTCTTCTTATCCAAAGAACTAGACTAATGAAAGTTCAAGAGATTCAAAATAGAAAAAGCATAGATGGGGGTCGCATAACACCAGTTTGAGATCGCTTGTCAAACATAACTTGCCAAAGAACATGAAATAAGCAAATGGGAGGATGATTCAGTATCATAATTGCATATCCCACATAGATTCGAATCCAAATGAGTGTTCTTGTATGCAAGACCCTCCCGTACGGTCCAAACTAGCTCTCCATGAAAATTGTTAATTTTTTAAGAGCCCAATTGTTCCAGTGTGTCAAGTGCATGCATGCATGCAAACCGAACCCTGTCTTCGCAATCTTGTACAAAACTCTCTTCATTGAGGCAACCAAAAAACTGAAATCCCTTTCCTAAGTCCAAATCCATTCATACTTATTGCTCGTTAACTGGACCGGCTAAAGCAATGCAACAAGTGATTGGTACTTTGTAGAGGGAGACAAGTCTACAGCTTTTGGTTTCCATCTCCAAACCCATGATCAAGCTACAGAATCAAAACACCCCTCAACCGTTCATTTTTATGGGAAGCACTAGAAAAAAGATTTGCAGACCCAAGTATCCGGTCAGAAACGAACTGAATCACCTCTACCAACCTTTCCTTTAAAAAAGACACAAGACTAATGTCAAGAAGAGCAGCTGCATATGCCCGGAAACCACCACTCAAAACTCGAGACGAACTATGAATTGCAACAATAACTTTGTTCCAAAGAGCATGCCTTTCCTTTTTGACAATAGTGCTAAATTAGCATCATGTAGCGAGGTGAGACCCAATCCACCCGGTTCCAAAGGAGACCAATTTATTTTGTCATTTTCTAAAGAAGAAGAGGCCCAAAAGAACTTGGCCGTCTTTTTGCTTCAAGCTGTTCTAAAATACTACTCGGAGCTTTATAACGTGAAAAGAAATAAGTTGGTAAAGAAGTGTTAAACGACCACCTATCGACAGAGTGGCCGCTTTCCACGTAGAAAGTCGAACATAAACTTTTAAATAACAGGAGCCCAATTAGCAATCCGATTCTTTTTAGCACCCACAGGGAGGGCTAGATAATTAAGTTTAGTCGTCCATATCTAACATGTTTAATTAGAAGGCGGTGTCCAGAATGACATCGTTGAGATGTCTAGTTAAACATATCCACATGTTTAACTCATTGTTACAATATGTTAACCTGTTTATAACATATTTTAACTTGTTTATACACATATTAACAACTTGTCAACCCTGTTGGAGCGCTTAGGTAGATGGGTTTAATAGATTAGTTTAAGTATATGTCTAACTCAACTTATGTATTTTCAAGTTTGGGTTGGTACCTTTATTTTTTTCAAATATTTAATTATTTCTATTTATGTACGTAAATGATTAATTATATATAACAAAATGTATATTACTAAGTTATTTTCATTACATTCTTGTGTATGATAATATTTTGTTATGTTAGTAACTGTTACATAATATAAAAATTATAATATTTATAGAGATAATAGGTTAGTTTAGGCCCTTGAGCCTACCTAAGCTTAGAATTAATATATGAAGCTTAGGCTCAATTCTAGCTTTTTACAAACCAATTTCGAGTATATCACGAGCAAATTTGACTCGTTTACACACTAACAGTGTTGTGTGTGTGTAACACAAAGCCACAAAAGCTTAGACGATAGGTAATATTGCAATGCAAGACATAATAGCATAAGTCTACTAAATAAGACAAAAATTAATATACGTAACACAAAGCCACAAAAGCTTAGAAAATAGGTAATATTGCAATGCAAGACATAACATAAGTCTACTAAGATAAGACAAATATTAAAACTTAACAACCAAAGTAACAACAGGACTTGGTGTCAGATATAATGTTTCCTTTAATTGTTCATCATAATTAGCCCCGTCCAGTGAATCAAACGTTAAGTTAGGAACGTGTGATGAATTAACTTAGTTGTGATGCATCGTAAAAATGAACCAACTAAATCACTTTGAGGACTCCACGAATTACATGTAATAGCCATTTAATCGGGTAAAAAATAACACACTTCAATCCAGTTAAAAAAAATCCTAAACTTAGCTTTTTATTGTTAACCTGATTCAACACGTCAATAAAAAAATTCGACAACCAACCCGCTAAAAATCTGGAACGAAAAATTATGAACCTGTGAAAAATTTCTTGGGTCGACTACTCACTTAACTTGCAAGTGCTCCAGAAGCTTGCTGACATCCAAGATGAGAGTCGTCACCTTGAGACCTTAAAAAGGCGTAAACGACATCCACTGTGAGTGTGTTTAATCCAGCCCGTACCATTGTAAGATAATCTTTGTGAATGTTTAGCGTATAATTTTTGTATTGGGCATTTTGGGGAAAAAAAAAACAAAAAACAAAAACTGTTTAACCCAAATTAAATGTCACATTAAATTGACATTTTTAAAAACTGGTATGACTCGTTACCCTGCTCTTCCGGGACCCACTCATTTTGCAATGCATGTATGTAGGGGGGTCAAAATTTACAGCGGATATGTGAAAGAAAGATTGTCATCGCTGTGGATTCACTTTTAACAGAATAACTGTTTGCTATGCAGTCCTAGAAAGACGTCGCACATACAAATATTTCTAAAACAACTTACGAGTATTCACCTGCTTTTAAGTAAATTTAGACCTTGGTACTTCCATTGACCCCTAAAACCACAAGAATCCAAACGATCAGTCAACCCGAAAACTGAAACTTACCCAACAAGAGTATAACGGAGCTTTAAACTCATTTCGACACCATGCTACTACAATGGCTAGTGATTTGGAAATCGCGGTTCATAATTTCAATGTAGTAGACTGATGAAGGGTATGGAAGATTATAACATACTTCAAGATTTGTATTCATACACTGGCTCGTTTGTAAAGTTTTCTTCTTCAGTCTCTCCTTTTCCTCCTCTTACTCTTGCTATCGTCATACTCTTTATCTGTAGAATGTCGAGATCTGCTAGATGATTCATGAAGTCTATGCTTTGTGTGTTTTCTGTGTTCCTTTTTTCTTCCTTCACGTCTTGAAGAACTATGCCGGTCCCTATAACCATCAGACGAGTCACTTGCACTATCGTAATCCCGTTTAGATCGTTTCCGACTTTTTTCATAATCCGACAAACTTTTGTCCCTTTTAACTTTCGTCTCCTTTTTTCTTCCTTTATGCCTTGAAGAACTATATCGGTCCCTATAACCATCAGATGAGTCACTTGTACTACCATAATCTCGTTTTGATCGTTTCCGACTTTTTTCATCGTCCGAAGAAATTTCGTCCCTTTTAACCTTGGTCTTGGTCTCCTTAAGCTCTTTAGTATTCTGTCTACTAACATTTTTATGTGCGTCAGTACCGATTGGTTCCTGTTTCTGAGGGATGTCCTGAACTATCGGTTTTTTAATCGCTTCGTGGGGTTTGTACGGTTGATCAGGGGGAACCTCAAGGCCTAACTCTTTCCCCAGTGATTCCAGAAAATCACCAGCCATTAAACGACTTAAAGCCGTATTAGCAACCTCTATTTTCTTTGTTGGGTCTTCAGGTTGATCGGTGTTAATATTTTCCTCTTCATCATCCGAATCATCTGAGAATATAGCCTGCAACCATACCAAATTGTAAGCCTTTGAAAGATTAGATTATCAAAATTATCATTCTGATTTATCGATCATTTTGACCCGTTTATCTGGAAACTAGAGCGTGGTCAAATTTGGATTGTACTTATTAATAACGATGCAATTTCAGACACTTGGTTAAAGATGGAATGGGTCAATAAGCTGAAGGAGTCAACAGGCTAACACGAAATCACATGCTTACAATGTCCTACATCATTTTATGGAAAAACGTTATCTTACAAATAATTTTATGGAAAAACATTATCTTACAAATTATTCACATATAGATTTGCAACCACGGTCATAAACGCAAACCGGCAGAACATAAGTTCCAAACCATATAATGCATAGTAAAACATGACTACAAATATGTGAAAGTGGTCACAATGTAAATGGTGTCAAAATGGGCTGGAGCAAGTAACAGGTCAAAACTGATAACTTCTTGACGAGTTGGAAGGTCTTAAACATCTTTCTATAAATAATTTAAGTTCTTTATGTATAGATAACTAGTGACATATTATTTCCATGATAATCTATTGTTTTGGAACAATATGATTGAGAGGTTTAAGAGGAAAAAATTACCTTATAAAGATCGACTGGTCTCTCAACGTTTTCAACCTCAACATTTTCAACCTCAACATTATCATTAGCATCCAAGACATTCGTTCTCCTGCTTTCGTCTACTTGCGTTGACGAGATATTTGAGACGGTATTTTTATCTTTGTTGCAGCCTTAACGTAATCTGGCATGAAGATAAGAGAATCCAACTTGCTCCGTGACCTAGGAGGGGGTGGCGGCTGCAAAAATAATTGCAAATTATTTTATGTTATATTTTTTTATTAAACGCCTTTTGTATTCATATTATTTTAAAGTTTGTTGTAAACACATAACATATTACAGTAGAAGAAAATGAAAAAATATATACCTTTCCCATGTAAGGATCGATTAGGTCAAAGCGCTTGCATAAAATAGGTGCAGGTCGCCACTGAAATTCTTCACGCTTGGGGAACATACTCTTTTTTACAATTTCTTCGGTTTGACTAACTCCGTTTATCTGTTGATAACTATATTAAGATCACGATATCCATACAAAATCAATGTTATTACGAGTTACGAGTAATTCGGAAAACTATTATACATGCCTCTGATCCGCCAGAAGTGAACTGTAACCCTAGACCTGCTGATGCACCCAATATCTGTTGACTGGAAAGTTGACTTTCTTTTCCCCATTTTCCCTGCGTTATTGCCTCTGCAGTGGTATCAAATTCCAATCGTTCACGAGCACGAGCAGCCTCTGACATTTTACTTGATCCACCAGCGTCTATTGTGCGTAGACCTCCACGATATTTCTCCTTTAGGTACTGCTCAAATCGTTCTTGCTTTGCAGGGTCATGTTGAAATGATTTTGCTATTTCAGTAGGCTCCACCTAAATTCAAAATTCTTCAAAAGATTAGGTGTATACTACTTAATTTTTGTTTAGGAACATTCTGTGCAATAAAATCCAGATGACAAGAATCTCAGGAGATTGAAACAGCCAAGAGATATGTCTGAATAAACTAGAGGTGGCGGTTTTGACCCATCTACTTACAAACGGGTTGATTTGGGTAGATTTTATCTAAAACAGGTCAAATGGAATTGAAAACTTAGCTACAAAAGGAATAGGTTGAAAGTTGCCAAAAGTCTATCTTTAATACATACAACACACTAAAGCATTGTTTGCGTGATCATATTTACCACAATAGTAATTTATAATTTTTTAAAAAGTTAAAATGTCATTTTTGTCCCTGAGGTTTGGTCAGTTTTGCGACTTTCGTTCAAAGGTTTTTTTTTCCGCATCTGGACCCAAATTGTTTGAAATTTTGCCATTTTCATCCGGCTCGTTAACTTCATCCATTTTTCTCCGTTAAGTCAGGGGTATATCCGTCTTTTTTGTTAACTTAAAAGGCAATTCGGTCTTGTTCACTTTATGTACAAGCATTTAGCATAATGTACAAGTAATCAAAAGACCAAATAGCCCCTTAAGTTAACAAAAAAGATGAAAACGCCCCTGACTTAACGGACAAAAACGAATGGAGTTAACGAGTCGGATGAAAATGGCAAATTTTCAAACAATTTGGGTCCAGATGCTGAAAAACAAACCTTTGGACGAAAGTCGCAAACGTAGCCAAACATCAGGAACGAAAATGGCATTTTACTATTAAAAATGTAGAAAATAATGTTTTGTGGGTAAATTCTGGACCCTGTATTAAGCCCGTTACACACCCAGCCCATCGTGTCACATCTAAGACAAACAAATAAGCAAAGAACTTAGTGACTCACAAACGACGCAGGCTCCGTGAATGTATCGGATAAGTGAAACTGAAGGTTAACATTATCAGTGGCAGGGGCAACAGGTTTCAACTCCTTCGCGGTTCTGTTCAGAGGTTTTTCTCCTAAAATGTTTCCACGCGTTTCTGCGCTCATCTTTTGAGCGTTTGGAGCTACTTTTTCATTCAACAATGGTTTGGTTTTGTCTCCGTGTTTTTGTCTTGCCTCCCATAGCTTCCATTTATAGTAATCGTTGCCATCTCCACCGTTAAGAAAGTTAAATAGCGGATTTGACTGGTTTTTCTCTCTAGAAAGTTCCTCAAATAATGTGCCGCAACGAGCCACCAGAGTCGCAACCCCTTCAATCAAAACCTTCAAGTAGTTATCCACGGGTGGAGGAACCTCTGGTGGAGGTGCTTCGGTCAACTTTTGGTTGACCGATAGTGTAGTGGGGAACTTATGATGTGGCACGAAATCCTTTGGAACTACCGGAGGATCAAATCTGAGAACATGAAGCATCCAAATGTAAGTAATCAAGATTCAAGTGTTATATAGCTAAAAATGAAAAGACGTTTTCTTTTCGTCCTGCTAATGTTATAGAAGTAATACTGTATTAAATCGCCTTTGATTATATCTCTATCCCATTCATGGAAAACGTTACTAGCGTTTTGAGTAAAGTACAAGGATGGTCTCTGTGGTTGACCAAAATTTGGATTTGGTCCCTAGCCTTTCGAAAGTACACTAGATGGTCCCTGTGGTTTACACGCATGTAGTCCCCAACTTTTGCCAAAGTTACATGGATGATATCAGTGGTTTGCACTTTGTAACACATTCAGTCCCTAACTTGGACCTGTTGAAGCCTGAAACCTTTAGATTTGTTAGCTGGGGACCAAAGGCGTTACAAAGTGCAAACCATAGGGACCATTTGTGTACTTTTGAAAAGCTAGGACTAAATCCAAAATTTCTTCAAGCTTTTTAAATAACACAAACCAAGTAACATAAATACTGTTTGAATAACAATAGATAACTAATTTAACAATTCAAATTGCGAATATATGAAACGCAAAATGTCACCTTTCTAACTGGTAGTCAGTATTGGATGCGGCTTTAAAACCGGGCAATATACCATCGTTTTGTTTTGAACTGGGCTTCTTTTTATCCTCTATTGCCAATCTTGAAGGTTCCTCGACTTCGTCAACAAAAGATTCAAAATCATAACCTGTTACCCTAAATAATTAACTCATTAAGAAACGACTCAACGAGAACTGTACTTCTGTATAATAATCAGATGCAAAATTATCTATATCAAGCAGGTTTTATATTATCTACTAAATTCCTTTTCCCCCTGGCCTATCCAGGTATGTTATACTTCATATTCTTTATTTCCTATGTTTTTATGTTACTGTTAAATATAATACAATATAATACTGTATTTCTTTTTAACAGGCATTAGAAACATCTTTTCAATGTGTTCAACGTGAACCTAGGATTGAACCTTTTTTACATCTTTTTTTTAATAACGAAATATCTTAAGCTATTTTACAATCTAATTTATGTATTACTCCCTTCCGTAATCAACTAATTACAAAATAAATAGAAATAAACACTATTTTCAACTCTGTGAGATAATTTGCCACTTACTACATTTATCAACTGATAATTTCTTATGTGTATGTTTTTATACAAAAATACTCTCCTTACAAAACGAGTGAATTATGTTTTGACACATATAAGTTTTGTGATGGTTTCTCATGAATTTCCAAAATTTCATGAAGTTATTAAATACAACATTTGCTAGATGTATGGTGTATTAATTTCAGTTTTTTACTTAATATGTGTAAGCATAAAAGCACAACATTTGATACACTAAAAAAACAAAATATAATGCGGGAAATAACCTGACGCGTATACATCCTCATCTTCTGCATCAAGCTCTTCAAGGGCTCCAATGCCAAAACCAGGTGCAACATTTCTTGCTGATGAAATCAAGCCAACACAAGTTATTAACTTGAAAAGTTTAACTTACACAACAAACAAACCATGCAGGTAATCACATGCAGATAATAAACAAGAAAATACTTTCATTAAAACAGAATACATCAGATGATACGGGTACCATACGTTTGAAAGAAAAGAGCCCGTCCTTCTTTGGATGCGATTTTTTGTGCCCTGACTCTCTATTCCCAGGTAAATGTGACCTTTTGTTGTCTAAAGTAATGACAAAAATTTGTGAGTGAATTAGTTTTGAATAACGAATCAGCTGGCTGGTTTCTGAGTGTTACATACCCCTAAATTCAGGAGCACCTTTGAACGGATCATAGCCTAGACCATACATATCCTGCTTTGGATTTAGCACATAAACCTGAAAAGAGAACATAATTAGGAGACTCGGTTTGGGAATAATTTAAAGCCACTCGTAAATGATATGATAGCTACAATGTCAGAGGTCTTAACAGATTGAAACATATATAACATTCGAATTTGAAGATACACATGCAAATCTAATGAAGTCAAAGAAACACATGCTTAAGAGGTTAAATATAGCCAGATTGGCGTTAATGTCAGAAATAATTCCAAAAAATTAACATCAACTGAGTGAGAGGATGCGTACTCCTAAAGGAATGATCCAGTCCGTTCTTATCTAGTAACAGAACACGTTTTTTTTTTCTCATTCCATAGTTACCTTCAATATTGCATATGGAACATTAAAGAATAGTGGAACGTAAGCATGAACGAAGTAAATAGGGGAATCCATGACGCATGCAATATGATAAGTGCCAATAAAAAAGCAAAAAGAAAATTTACGCACCGGAGTACTTTTCTGAAACCGATTAATATCATCAGTAGGGAGCTCTGCAGCAGTTTCCATGGCATCTTCAGCTTCAGCATCCTCGGGACCCGCAAAAGCAAGAAAAGCTTTTCTCGCTTCTCTCCGAGCATCTGCATTAGGAATGATTATAGATGAGCATCTCATTCTTTTTCTTCTGACTGCAAGTCTTTATTAAATAGCGAAAATACAATTATCTATATCAAGCAGGTTTTTATATGGCATGATACTGACAATTGGAAAGCATACCATAACGTGTACTCTTTGAACTTTTTATTGATTGACCACGACGCCATCCCATTTTCAGCATTAGTCGGACACCTAGCCATCAAAAGCATGAAGATACAGGGAGACATCATAAGAAATGATATATATGTGTATACATAAAGAGAGATGGAGAGAAGAAAGTTCAATTGAAAACCAAAAGTCCAAAAAATAAGTTGAGAACCACAGGAACGGCTTGAGTTGTATATATTGCTGGATTCGCTTTTGCACAGTTCAAAAAAGACGAGGAAATTAGTATTTTACAGCCTCACCAGTTTACCCCTTTCCTTTATTTAACATTAATTAATAAAAACCACGATTGATAATTGAAGCACTACTTACAAGTGCTTAAGCGGTCCTTCAAGTTCTCAACATATTTGTGGTCCTTAATTGAAAGTGTGAGTGCCCTATGTGTGTGTATGTGCGTATGTGTGTGTGTATTAGTAGAGACAAACCAATGGGATCTGTGGCTGGAACAACTAGTTCATCAGGAGCAGGCCCAGGAATACCCGATGGCCTGCATTTTTTAAGATGGTATTTCAGACTCAGGATCATAAAGGCGTTATGAGATCCAATGACAAACGAAAAATAGAAAAGCTAGCAATAGGGTATAAAATTTTCATTAGCATGACCATAGATATATACACAAAAATTCAATCTACGAAGATGGGTAAACTAAACACAGGAACATCATGTTAGCTAACTTTATGTGGGGTCGGTAGCAAAAATATCAACAATGTGTTGCAATTTGATTACTGAGCAGCAGGAATTTGATCATTGCAGAAATTAATGATAATTTGAAGCTGACAATTAGTCAAACCAAATATTGATTTTTCAGCCTGCGATAAAAAAACCAATCATATGTTACCTCTCATTTTGTTCCTTCTCAGACTGCTTCCTAGCTATTTCTGCTGCAGTAAATCCGAAAGTGTCAAACTGCATAGATGTCCCCAAAGAATTGCCTCCCAATTCCTAGATTTAAAAAAAACAAATTATATATGCCTCAAAAATAAGTAACAAACTAAAAATAAACCTCAAACTTCTATTGTAAGTTTGAATGCATGGTCATCAACAATTTTAACATTGATGGCCACTCACACTACAATCATAGAATACAATGTACTTGTATGTTGCATGATTAAGTTCACAAAGCTTCACAACAAAAAAATCATTCTTTGTATAAAGATATTAAGGTCCACAAGAAACAAAAACCCGCATACAGCTTTCTCATCATCGTCCAAAAAGTTTGAAAGGTCTTGTTGTTTAATTTCAGCTCTTTTCTTCCTTGATGATGTAAATGTTTGTGGTGTCCATCCTGTAAATTTGTTCATAGAGTTAAGTAAGACCAAAAAAACTTAATACTTATTCAAAAAGCATATTGTTTTAAAGCATGTAATTATTTACCCTCCTTAGAGCCCACAGTATTGAAGTAACCAGCAGAAAAACCTCCGCTAAATGCCCCATGAAACCTTCTTCTTCCTTCTTCGTCTCTAACCTATAAAGCATATTATATAATAATTAATTTTCAATTAAACCCACATCACAAACAAAGGTGCTACATGCATCAAACTCTGTTTGAAATGCTCAATAACAAGAATACCATCCAATTTTGCTTCTTATAAACCCAATTACCGTTGACATCACGGACCTCACCAATACCCTGCTAACAAATAGGATCACGTAAAATGCAGCTTGTTTTTGCTTTCTATTATATCCTGCTACCTCTATTCCATAAATCTAAAACATGCTTGCTCAACTATTCATCCGTTTTCGTTTTCATAAGTTAGTGATCATATGAATCTTACATCTTTTGAACTCTTCAAAACTAAGCAGAGTACAAAAAGAACAGAGTAATAAAAACACATAGCTCATACTCTGTATTGAATGTACACTACTTGATATGTGTTATGGCATTACTAGGTTAAGGGGTGGGATCCCGTACAAATAAAATTAACCTGCTAAACGTCCAAATAACTAGAGTAATTATTGTTACTCTACAGCTTTGAACTAGAATAATTACACTACAAAACTGAAGTAAAGTAATAGTAATTACTCTAGTTCAGGGACTGTAGAGTATATGTATGTTTAGCATGTTAAATATCCTTGTATTTGATCCTAACACACTAGGTTATTACTTATTAATCATAAAAAAACTTCCTAAATGTCACAAAACTCAACAGAACATAACCAAAACAAAAGCCTAAACTAAAAAACCCTAAGCGAGTCTCTAACTCATCTCAAATCAATGCAAATCGATAATTTGTAAGGAATTAACGGAACATAAACAAAATTTGGCTAAATTGAGGAAACATTGAATATAATTATCGAACCAGACCTCCTGTTTCCAAGGAGCGAGGGTTCGTAGCTGACCAGAAGCTTCTGCAATCGATTTTTTCTTCCGGCTGATTGTATCTTCTTCCCGCTCAATCGGTGTTCCGAAGAACACGAAGTCTTCTTCGTCACTCGCCATTTATGTGTTGAGGTTTTGAGGATCACCAATGATGTTTTATGCTCGATTTCTAAATAGTAAAAACCCTATTATGGTTCGAGCAAATAAACCATTGTTGCATTTAGAAGGTTACAACTTACGAGCGATCTTAATTATTGTTCAAGTAAACGATAGTTGTGATTGACATGTTATTATTAGTGGCGGGGTTCTAATGTCGGGTTGGCGCAAGATTCGATGAGACTTTGATCTGTATCGATTAGGTTTGTTATGGTATCAGCTTCACGAACCTACGAACAATTTTTTCGTAAAAATTTGATTACAGGCAAAAGAGAAAACTAATAATATAAAAGCGTAACGTAACTAAAACGATATCTACACGTGTTCGGTTCTTTATGGAAAAAATAACCACTAAATAGTTCCAATATTTACACAGTTTTCATAAACTTTACATCAATACTAGGTTTTAATAGAAATCAACTATATATGTCTCATTCAAATATATTTTAAAAAGGAATTAACATCCATCTTTATATTCCACCAACAACAAAAACTCTACCTAGTAAGAAACTAGGCGAAGACCATATACCAAAGAGAGTTCAGGGTACATCCCCAAAGACATAGTACAACAAAAGCTACAAATAAACAAACTAAAACCTTTAAACTTAATCAAAGCCAAGACCCGAGAACGATGAATAGTTTGCGATATCAACTCACGTCATCTTTGATCTCTTTAGCATCCACCGTAGAGTTGGCTGCTTGATGTCTTTAAAACATTCTTGATTGCGTCATACTTATCCCCTTGAACACCTTATCGTTCATCCTAAGCCACATTCTCCACACACTACCATCAAGAATATGGCATGAATCACATTATTCTTCTTAGCTTGAGACTGAATTTTAAGATTTGATCTAACGAGTCCAACCAAGGAGGTATTGGTATTTTCAGCCAAACGCATATTTGCCACCATAAAGACCTAGCCAGGATGCAAGACGCAAATAGATGGTCCGTTGTTCTACACTAAAGCCACACCCACACATTTGTCATTCTCAAACACTCCCCCCCCCCCCTTTCAGCCAACACCCCTACTATAGAGATTTTGTCGTGAACTGCTCACCAAACAAAATAGTTAACCTTAGGGGTGGCAATCGAATTCCAAGAGAACCTATCATCAACCGCCACTATCCTTGAACTCCCAAAACAATCTTCCCTAACCTGCTTAACTGTTAAGTCTTTGAGAACCTTAAGTTCCACCTCCATTCATCCTAACCCTTTGTTATTGTTATATCCCCCAACAAATCTAGAAGCTTCATGTGTTGTGTCCTATCAAGATTAGATTTTGGTAACCTCAACCATGATCCTGATTTTCTGCCTAACACAATCAAATACATCTGGGAACCGGTCCAAACGCAATCGACTTCGTCTAAGTGATGTTGACTTTGACTTGTTGATAAAATTAGACTACCAACTTAGACCCAAGAATCTCCCTCTTAGGCTAATGTTATCGAACTCTTTTATCATCTATAGAACCGTCACTTCATAGCTTGGATATTGTGATCTTCACTGTGGCAAGCATTAGTCTAAATTTTAGACCCAACAATCTCCCCTAAGACCGATGCTTTCCAAATTTTCTTTGCTAAAAATCTTCTCTTGACACGTTGCTTTTTAACAACTTTTAAACTGATAAGCTCCCCCTTTTTGCATGCATCATCTTTGATGGTTAGGAGACATTAATTGCACTAGTATCTTGTTTTAGGAGATTAGCTTATTTATTTTTTTATTTTTTTGGTGGCCTATGTGTCATCACTTGTGTAATGTGTTATTAATGTGTTATTGGTTTAATCGATTACTAAGAATATTTTTAGTACAATATGTTTTCTTTGCCTTTTTATCTAGTTTGTGAATGTATCTCTTTTCTATGGCTCGTATATGTGGATACGTATTTGGAGTCAAGGGTCTCACTATTAGCAAATAGTTCAAAAGTCCACTCATGCACATTTCAAAGTCAAATAGTTCAAAAGTCTACATGTAATGTAGCTTTTATGATAATCAGCAGATCTAGATAGCAACCAACTGTTGATCTTTATGTTCGTATTAAGGTTTTTGCAATGACTGGTCGGAGACCTGGACATATTGTTGGTAAAAAAATCCTTCCCTATGGCATGTAATAAAATCCAAATCAAGTAGTCAGATGGTATAAAACGTGGAAAGAGTGAAGGGGACATTGGGTGCAAAATGGTGAGAGTGGAGGCCGCAAAAATGGTCTATGTCACTCTAATTTTCTAAAATGGTGAAAGATACAAAATGGTGGTGAAAGAGTGTAGGCAACAGTGCTTTAATAGGGTTAAAGCACCAACAACTTTTTTACATGGTAACACCTACCTAGTTTAGACAATATACTTCAATGGGTTTTGGGCGTAAGTTACTCTAGCCCTAGTATAAACTACTCTACATAGTTTATGATATGTTCGTATTAGTATTTTGGTGTGATTTTGATGATTTTATATATGCTAAAAGATATATATGAGTAAAAAAATTAATAATAACTTAAAAGCTCGTTAAAAACTTACTCATTCGAACCAAAACCATTGTAAATGATATGAAAAATCACTCTAAACCTTTATAAAACCTTTTAATCAGACAAGAGTTGTCACACCCCAACCGATGGCAGAGACATTGGAGTGAAGACAAAAACAAGATTGCAAGAGACTTCATAACACTATGTGTGACAATATTTAATAATCAAAATTTCATTTCATACTAAAACAAGTACAATGTTTGGAAACAAAGTTACAACACTTGAATCAAGGGAAATAAAATACAACAAGTGCTAAAATTAAAAACGGGTTTCTAGTCTCCCTACTAGATTTCATTCTTCATCATCAATTTCCTGCAATACGTATTAAAGTATAAACCAATACATAAAGTATTGGCGAGCATACAAGTTTAAGTACTAGCATACGTATAAAAGTTTAAACGAATCCACATGGCATAATTGTTATCTTAAAACTAGCATACGATACTAGCATGCAATTATAAATGTCAACCCAAAGATTCCCGCTAGCGTAATCTCATCGTAGCAACGATAAAACTGTTTTTTTTTTAACTTGACATGACCTCAAAAATATGGGCGGTGCATTAATCCTATAACGCTATACATGTTAAGGGAGACTCGTACGAAGTTAATGACAAGTATAAAGCATAAAGAATTTTACCATATATGAGTTCAAGTATAACAATTAAGCATGTATGTTAGACTGTTTGTTTGTGATTTAAGCATAAAGTATGTGATTGCGTGAGTTTAATAGCATACACGTATTGCACCAAAAGTGTTAAAAGTAAAAAGAAAGTCATGTATACTCATGGTTTTGCAAAGTGTTTCTAGCAACCGAGAGTTTGAGTTTGGAACACCAAAGTTACCCTACAAGGGGAAAACGGAGGTGTGTGAGTAGTTGGATTATACCGGATTTACATATAATAAAGTATATGTATGCAAAAAATTATATCTTGTCTTAAACATTCGTTTTGACACTAAGTTTTATGTGATTTAATGGGTCCTAACTTACCCATTAGAATCATAAATGATGAATTTATAACGAAGATAGAATAGCCAAAGTTCATAACACTTAACCATAAATCGGTTAGTATCACGAATTCGGCTAGATATATATTTTATATTATATAGTAATAGTCCATCATATAATATCATGGAATTCAGGTAAGTCAAGCATGCAAGTATGAAATACCTCATTGTATGATTCACCAAAGCACAAAGTTTACCAACATAGTTGGTAAACCTAGTTGGTCATGAATGATAAGAACATAAACTACTCTACTAACATACTAAGTAGCCAAATAAGAACAACCGGGCGTGTCATACCCAACATGGCAAATATTGGAGGCGATGGGGGCTATCTTACTTTGGTTCTTAGAAGCTACTTAGGTATTATCGCCACTAAAACAAATGAGGTAGGTGGAATCATGGTTGGAAAGCCAACGCTTCCATTGTTCACACCTTCACTAAAACACAAGTCTTTCCACTTTGAAGGTTGAAAGCTTGGATGGTTCCAACACTTTGAAGCCAGTTGGGACTTTTTAGGACAGAATTTTATAAAGGTTTTGAGCCTTGTTTTTTGTGAAAATCAACCACTACACAAACCCACAATTGTGAGCTTAGTTGGGAGCATGGTGGGTACACGATTTCACTAAGTTTCAAGTAAAATATACATGAAATAAAAAAGATACATTAAAGCAGAATTTTTATTCTACTTTGGACCTCAAATGTGGTAAGGTTCCACCTTTATTGCAATGGAAAACTTGTGAAAATCTTCCTATAGATTGTCCAAGTAGTTTGAAAGAAGAAATGAAGAAGAAAAATGAAGAAAAGTGAGTGAAAACTCACTTAGAACACTTAGAGTTTTCTTCCTTGCTTGGAAAACTTGAGAGAATTTGAGAGTTTAAGAGAAGATTTGGTGTGTGGAAAATGTTTAGCAGGTGGTGGAGGCTTGTATTTATAAGTGGAGATTAAGGTTTGGGAGTTAATAAAGGTGGATTTTCATTTTTATTCATTTCACTTATATTGTTGGTTATTAAAATATGTATGCAAGGATGTTATAAAATATATATAAAGTTGTATGCAAGGATGCTATAAGTATGAAATACATATGAATGTGATTCCAATAAAATATAATATTGATTTATGTCTCGGTAGTAAATTAAAATATGTATTTCGCGATTATTACGTATTATGCATGTATGATTAAACAAGGTTGATATAAAAATGCTTTTTTATTATGATTAAAGTCTCAAGATCACAAGGATTGAAATGAAATAAGAATACAAGTTTCTAAATATAGAAATACTAATAAAACTTTTTAAATATGGATAATAAAGAAAGTGCGGAGCGTTAAAAGAGTCAATTCTCAATCAACAAACAAACAATTTAAACTATTTAAAAACAAGATTCTGAAGAAAAATTTGAATAAAATAAATAAACCTCAAAAAGCTTTAAAAAATCAGATTTTTATGATAAATTTGAAGATTGTTATATCCTAAATTCGAGTACCAACCAGGGCGGATCTAGCCTTTAGGGAGACAACTTTTATGACGAAGTCTATTTTTTTATTATTTTAAGTTTTTTGTATTTCGTTACCCCTTAGAAATGTTTATGTTACCTCTTAACTTTGGTTTGTTTGTATGTTTAAGTTAAAGAGAGAAGAGAGATATGATTTTAGGTGTTACCGGAGTTGCAGGGTTTACCGGAATTGCAACTTGCTATTTAGTTGGAGCGAGGAGGGAGATATGATGAGGGAGATATGATGAGGGAGACGAATGAAAAGAAAAAATGACAAAAAAATAAGTGTATAGACTTATTACGAGTGAGTAGTCATATAGGTTGTTTACCTTTTTTCTGGAAAAAGAACATAATTTCTTTTGACTTTTGTCTTATGGATTACTCTCCCAATTTTCTTGATCAGATAATTACTTATTACTCTTTCATAATCTTTTTGGTTTTATACTTCTATACTTTTGAATTTATCTTATTTATTTAGGTTCTTTCTATTTTTCTTAAACTCTTAATACATTGAGCTTATTATCTATTGAGCATTCCTCACGTGAGTTTAGTAAATCGTTTTTTATAAATAATTCATTTTTTATGAAGTTGTTTCGCCAATAAGCTGGTGGTGGAATGGTAAGGCAGAGGCTTGGTGTTCAAGTGACCCATATTCGATTTTTGCCCCTACTATTTAGTTTCTGCGGCACTTGGTGACGATAGGAGACTAGGCAAGTAGGCGGCGATCGCTAGTTCGATCCTTGAACTAAGCGGGTGTTACATCACGCATTGTCGTGCCTTCAGGCGAGTGTTCACAGGCTTCAACCCTTAAACAAGTAGCTCATTTGAATGATTCGTTAGCCATTAAAAAATAAGGCTGTTTCAATTTATCTAACTTTTTAGAGTTATAATATTTAATATACTATTTATTTACAATATATATATTGTTTTAGGAGAATTACTTTATATAGTTGTTTAGCATTGTTATTAATTTATTATAATATTTCTATTGATTTTGTTTTTTTTACCATTATTATTTCTAGGGATTTTATGTTTTACTGTTATTAATTTATTATAATATTTATTTCTACTGATTTAGAAAAAAATTAATCTTTTCTAGTTTGTATTTATATTAGTAAAAGGCATGTTATCTTGAACATATTTATAAACTTTTTATATTTATAAGTTGTGATTGTTTATTTTTATCATCTAACATTTTTATGTTCTTAAAGATTAACAAGTGAAAATGTTATCTAGAATTAATATATAAACATATTTAATTATTACTATTAAGTCCACTTAATTTAACTAGTCTATTTAAAAATTGTAAACAATTATTAGTATTTGAACTTAATTTAATTTTATCTTTTTATTGTGTGACCAGACTCGACCTAAACCAATATTTTTTAATATTTAGCTTTAAAGCATTCGCAACGAATTTTCTATCCATTTCCATATATTTCCACTAAAAACAACTACTTTTTCACTTCCCTTTTTAATTAAATAATATCTTTTATACTTTTATCATTACATCTTCTCTCCTTCACTCACAACCATTTCTAAAAATATTTAAAAAAAAATTATAAGGTTTTCACTCTCCATATTTTCCCCATATATTTATAGATGACAGTAACTTTCTCATATGTTTTCTCTCTCCTTTACTCAAAAACACTAACAATCATTCCTTATAATATAACTAAACTCACTCACACATTTTTAAGGTTTTCATTGTGAATGCTCTTAGACAACCAACCTAAAAAAATGTTTTTACATTATATGAAAGTACGGTAAAAAAATTAAACGTTACCCTTCATATTTTATCTAGATCTGTGTCACACCCCAGTTTTCCCACAGCCAATCCAAACACCAGTGGGCCCGGGTGAATATCGTGACGTAAGTTGATAACATCATAGACAATTAAACACAGCACAAAGGAAGTATTGGATTTAAATTACTATTACAAACCAAATGTTCGAAATACAAAAATAATATACAGGCTCGTAATAGAAGATCCACAAGCGGATCGTATAATTGTACAAAGAAAGAATGTAAAACAGACTTTAGGCAGATCTAGGATTTGCAAGATCTTCTTATCACTACCGAGCACTTCCAGCCTATTTTCGTATTGTACCTGCAAGCTTAGTCCTTTGCAAATACGTCAGCTTTCGCTGGTAAATACACCCAACTGACTCATTTTGAAAACATTTTAAAATATGTTTTAAGTGCGTATCAGCACAAAATCTTTTTATAACTTGGGAAAGTTGATGTTACAACCTTGTTAACAGATTCACATGTTTGTCCATACATACAGGACCCAGTGCGAAAACCGAGACATTATTAACTACACACCACTTATGAACTCACGAAGGAGTTATCCCCAATGACATTGGGTAGTTGCATTTGAGCGTCTGTCGGGTGTATGCTTACAGCCCGCGCTAAGGTCGTGGCCATTATCTAATGTAATGAGCCGAGGATATCCAGAACACGGTAGTTAACCCCCGATGTTTAAGTTATCAAACAAAACTGATTAAAACAGAATATGCGGATTTACTAGCCACAATCCGGCATTCGATTGATCTCATTTCCGACCAAGCGGTTATAGTTTACCGTAACCTAAACCCGTATAGGGGAAATAAGTCGAGAGTATTTACCTGAGCTAGTCTTCGTTTAAACGCAAGATTTATTAACTCAGCCGTACACAAAAGCACTAAGTGCAGATAGCATTTACCGGAATGTCTCTAGTCTGGACTATTGCATAAGCTAACCAATTAAATACTAACGGTATTTCTTAAGTCATAGACTTAGACCGACTAGTGTACATGATCAATATGTAAAACGCTATATTAAACGATGATTGGATAGAATGTAGTTTAATCCCAACAATTACTTTGACTTGTGTAACATGGATAAACCATCTGGATTTTGAGACTTAAATGA
Source organism: Scalesia atractyloides (assembly GCA_947069175.1). NCBI lineage: Eukaryota > Viridiplantae > Streptophyta > Magnoliopsida > Asterales > Asteraceae > Scalesia > Scalesia atractyloides. The sequence goes on from CAMTDV010000029.1 coordinate 14,647,184, forward strand.
CAAGGTTAGACCTTCTTAATTGTACGCATATCAGCGATATCGGGTAACCGGATAAGTCATGGACAAGTTCTATATGCCATTATATTTTAAATAAGTTGTAATATCAGTAGGATATCAACTTTTATGCCCATTAGGTTTTAAAATGAAACTATGTCTCATAAAGGCGTTTCAGTAATTTCATACCGTATAAAAGGAACTTGGATGTAATTTTAATGTTATAACTATAATTATTATGTAAAAATAACTTATTTATGATATAATATCAGTAGGATATTAATTATATGTGTAATTTATCTTTTATGACCAAACTATGCACCGAAGGGGCATTTTGGTCATTTTACACATAGTTTATAAATTATTTGGATTCTGAGTTTATATCTTGTACCAACTGTAAAAATATTTAAAATAAGTTTTTAAATCAGTAGTTAACAAGCCATAAGGGCTTTATCGTCATTTATCGACATAATGCAAGAACTTGCTCATAAACTCAGTTTATAATCTGGTTTGACATCCCAAATAATCCTACTTATAATGTTACATCAGTAGGAAACTCATTTTCAAGTTCATTATCATTTAAACCTCTTTTTATGCAAAAAAGGCATTTTAGTCAAAATGGCATGATTACGGAACTTGCGCATAAACTCAGATTCTGATTATGATCATGTAATATAACCTCAGAGGGTTATGCTACATTATTTTATGATCATAATGCAACCTTAGATCAGTAGCTAACTAATCTAAATCGGGTCAGTATCGAAAGTCAAAGCAGAAGTCAAACTTCGCGACTTTCGGTTGCGAACCGACCTTAGAACTGAAATTGATGAGCCGAACATGTTCTTACATGTTCTAATAACTATTACCAACTTGTTTAAGTGTCAAAACAGGTTTCATAACATATATAAGATCAAATTATAACATTTTCGAAAAATGGCATGTTTGACTTTTTAATATAATAACTTTGACCCGTCAATTGGTCTAGCAAACGTGATCTTCAAGAGGTGCCCTTTATAGGGACTAACACCTACCTTATTATGATCACTTAGCCATGTTCGTTACGAACAATGGCTGGACCATAATGGTCTTAACCAAAAGTCAAGGCGTTTTCCGTAAAACGCTTGACTTTTGGCTATAAAGCCTATAAACGAAAATGCAAGAGGAAGGAACACTTACAAGTGGTTCCTATAATGCAATAGAACTTAGTTGGATGCTCCTTTCGGTTAGGAACTTCCAAGGAGGGAGATAGAGTTGTGAATGAGAAAGGTGCAAGTTCAAATGGTGAACCTTGGCACCTATTTATAGTTGGAGAGCTTGAAGGAGGTGATGCCAGGTGCTAAGGGGTGTAAGAGGAAGCTTACAAGTGTCCTAAAACGTGGCATAGCTGTTTGGGAATTCATAGTTTCGAATTCATGGTTTTTCGCAATTTGTGTGGAGGCCAAGGAATTTTTCTATAGACACAGGCCTCTCGAGCCCGGCGAGAGGCCAAGCCTTGCCTCTCGCGCCCCACGAGCGCCCTGTGGCCAGATTCAAACTTTAACACTTTTAGCCCCTCAACTTATAAAACCCTTTAAAACACCTTTTTAGCACATTTAGCCCTCCATAACCAATATTTGGCATACCTGGGAGTATGCCGGGACATTGTCGAGCTTCCGGTTCGTTAAAAGGTCACTCGGAGGTATAAATTAACATGTTGACACTTTTAACCCCTCCATTATCCAACTTTCACATTTTTACAGAATTAACCTCTCTCGTCCAACAAGTGGCACGCATGAGAGTTAGGACTTCGTAAATGGTCATTCAGAGGCTCACCTTAAGCATGTTGACATATCAGTCACTCAGAGGCTAGGCATGTTGACATATCAGTCACTCAGAGGCCATGTTTAAGCATGTTGACATATCAGTCACTTAGAGGCTAGGCATGTTTACATATCAGTCACTCAGAGGCCAAGTTTAAGCATGTTGACATATCAGTCACTCAGAGGCTAGGCATGTTGACATATCAGTCACTCAAAGGCCATTGTTTGAGCATGTTGACACCTTTAGTCCATATTAGTCTATAAATAGACTAAATAAAAAGACAACATGGGTCACTATACTATTGGACACGATTTTATGAGGTGTTATAATCTGCCACTAAGTAACAAAGCTCTGATATCAAATTCTATGATCAAATCGAGCTAAAAGTTGATTTTGTTTAGGAAGTCAAAGATGAAAACAATTGATATACCTCTAAAATCCAAAAAGATGATTTTGCAAATGATTATACAATTAGCCCCCGAAATCTGTATAAATGTGTTATGTTAAAACCCAAAATCTCTATCTATTTATAGCCTAAACCACTTTAGACTAATTACAATTTGACTCCAAGAGATTTAATCTAAAACAATAAATCTATTTTAGACAGAAGTAATAAATATACTTACAAAATATATTTATTACTTTTGTCTAAAATTAAACTAAAACAATAAATCTATTTTAGACAAAAGTAACAAATCTATGAAACTTTTAGTTGATTCTTATAGAAGGCAATGGGCAGAAACAGGCTGCACTATAATGAGTGATGGATGGAAAGATATTAGACAAAGAGCTCTAATCAATTTCTTGGTTTATCATCCAACAAAATTTCATTCATTAAATCTGTTGATGCTTTTATATTGAGAGTAATGCTAAAAGCTTATGCAATTTGTTTAGTGAAATTATTGAGATTGTTGGTTACAAAAATATAGTCCACTTGGTCACTAATAATGTTGCAAATTACAAAGTCACGGGAAGATTATTATGTAATAGATATTCAATGATTTCTTGGTCTCCTTGTGCAGCTCACTGTATCAATTTGATCTTTAATGATGTTTCAGAAATGGAAGATGTGTCTAATTTGATCTAACTTGCATCACGGATTACAGTTTTCATCTACAACCATAAGTGGCCTCTAAATTGATTGAGAAAAAGACCCGGTTGGATGGCAATTATCCGTCCAGGGGCCACCCGATTTGGCACATCATTCATTGCGTTAAAGAGTTTATATGATCATAAGTGTGAATTGCAAGCTTTAGTAACCTTTCCAGATTTCAAGAATATGTTGAAAGTGACTATCTTAGATGACACTTTTTGGCAAAATTGTTTGATAACGGTTTAGGTAATGAGTCCTGTCTGGAGACTTTTGCGTATCTGTGAGTTCGATGAAAAATCTTCATTGGGTTATGTTTACGAAGGTATGCTTAGGGTAAGGAATGGAATCAAGGAGTTATTTAAAAGGAAAAGACGTAATTATCAGAAGTATGTTGATATTGTTGATGCTCGGTGGGATAAGATGTTACGCAAAAGTCTCCATGCAGCAACTTATTGGCTCAATCCAGTATTTCAGTATGAAAAAGATAATCGTGAAGAAAAGGAAAAAAAGCATGGGTAAGGGTGCTTGATATGATTGAGAAGTTATCAAGTTTAGATGAAAGTGTGCAAATAACTATTTCACACTTGGGCAAATTTTGGGATAAAATAGGCACTTTGTTTTATAAACTAAAGATGTATTTTGAAATTTAAAAGAACCCCCAAAACCGTTAGACTCTTCACTAAGAACTATTGAAAATACAACTTTAACAGTTGGTAAAGGATCTTTGGTTACCTGATTAGTTCTCACAGACTGATAAATATCACCAAGTCCCACGAGAAATTGCATCAATTTTATTTAAGTATTAAAATCATTAAACTATTTCGAGGCTTGACAAGAACATGAAGGAAACTGAATAATGGCATCAAACTGCTTCCACGCAGTGTTTAACCTATGATAGTATTTAGAAACTGAACTACCATATTGTGTTAAAAAGTTTTTCTTAGGTATATCAAAACCCACATATCCATCCACCTTATGATACGTTTCTTTTAAATCAACCCATACTTCTGATACAGGTTTAGAGACAACTTGTCCTAGATATAATTCCTCAGATATAATGTTCAAAAGCCAAGTTAAACTTATAGAATTACATCTGTCCCACTGTTTACTCAATGTTTCATCATATTTTGACCTAAAACATGTACCATTTGTGAACCCACACTTATTTATTTATTTTTGCTTCTAAAGCAAGTTTCATTGCACTGGACTAGACAAAATAAACTTTTATCCCTTTTAGTTTGATATTAATTATAATAAGACTGCTTGAATCACTGGGATATAAGTACAAAGGATCCCTAGTATCAATCTTACTGGTGAGAGTTTGAGAATGACCCACACCATCACCCATATTTAACAAACAACAAACACAGCAATTTCGCACAATCAGCAAGAATTAGCCTAACACACAAGCACACAAAGGCGAAGCTGTGCCAGGGACAAGAATGTAATTCGTCACTCAAGGGTGCTTACACATGCCTTTGCGTATGAGCCTTATACCTAAATAAGTATACAACACTTATAATAATCCACACAACCGAATAATCAAAACTTAAACCAATAACACATATTTTTCACAAAATATATGCAATACAGATAAATGCACAATCAGGATCAGAGTGTGGCTCTCTCTGATTGTCACACCCCCGACCCGCAGCGGAAATAAGAGTCGGGGCATAATTGGGTTATCACCAAAGCACATGACATTTACTATTATGTTTTATAATTAAATGAAGTCAAAGTTACATTTCTCAAACATCCAAACATGTTCATTCAATACAAGGGAAAATAACCAAACATAATAATCCAGATACTAAATCGTTTTATTTCTTCTAATCCAGGTCCTATGTGTTCCTAGCTGCTGCTGGTTCACCTGTATCATGTGTAAAATGGGAGGTTTTGGGTCAACATAAGTTGGCGAGTGAACCTCATAGATAAACATTTGATAATGATTATTTGGTTAGTTTATCAATAAAATATTGTGCATAATCATAAAAGAGCACCTGTAAGTAATCAAACATTGGCATTTAGCTGTTACAATTATAACATATATTATCATTTGATAGCATACATGAACATACCAATATCTTATGATATCTAACATAAATGAACTGTGCGATCAAGGCTCAATCAAACGGAGCCGATCGTATTGCATGAACTGGAAATGTAAATTGAACTGTGCGCTCAAGGCTCAATCAAACGGAGCCGAACGTATTGCATGAACTGGAAATATAAATTGAACTGTGCACCCAAGGCTCAATCAAACGGAGCCGAGCGTATTGCATGTATTGAAATGTAAAATGAAATGACCGATCAAGGCTCAATCAAACGGAGCCGATCGTGCGGGCACGCCAAGATCAACCTCATAATTAAATGGGGATCAAGCTCAACCTCGATGGATTGGGAGCTGCGGCCTCGGCAATTGCATGTACTGAAAATAATAATTTTGCATCCAATAATAACTACTTAACAGCAACAAACTAATACACATGTCATGATATGATATATGCACAATAATTTCGTTATAATATGTAAATAAACAAAGACACATGATACACCCAAAAAACGTGATTAAAACGGGGAATTTGAAAGGTTCACTCACATTGGGTGCGTTGGATTGGAGATAGTGAGATGCGCACGATTTAGACGAGCGAGTCGACGAGGAATACTAACCTAAATAATAATGAAAAATATATTAAATGGATGGATTTTATTAAGGATTTTAATGGGATTTTTAGATATATTTTTGTGAGTTTATGGCTATTTTCTATCTTTAAAAATGTTATTTTTAAGTATTTTAAGTTGATTTTTAAATTAAAATAAACAAATAAAAATATATAAAAAAAATATTATTTTTACTGTTGACCGTTGACCGTTGACCGGTTCGGTCAGCGGTAAATGCTGCGCCAAGCGGGATTCGAACCGGTGACCTTCCGTTCACGTGCACGTAGCTCTACCAACTGAGCTACGTGACTAACCCGTTAGAAACTCAGTTTTAATTATATTTATATACTTATTCGATTTTACCGAAAATTCCTTTATTTGGCAAAAACGTTTTAATTCCATGGACCGGTGCTTGTGACGGGACTCGAACGCGCGACGTGAAGTTTATTTTGCACACAGTCCACCGCTGGACTGTGTGTCTAACCCGGTTATATTCTTGATTTATATTATACTTAACAACTACCCGCTCTAACCCGGTTAGTTCATGAATAAAAAGGAATGTTATTATGTAAAGCGTGTGCGTAGTAAGGATCGAACTCGGGACATGTATATGAACTTTGCACACAGTCCACCGCTGGACTGTGTGTCTAACCCGTTTATAATCCGAATTTTAATTACTCTTATCCCGTTTTTAAGTTCGTCTTCTTCATTACGATTACAGATTTTACTCAAACATCTGATTCATGATGAAACTAATTAATAAACATGACGACTAGCTTGAATGTACAAAACCGAACAGTTTGGGGAAAGAAGATACCGGACAGGTTGTCTTCCTTATGGAGTCCGGCGAGAATCAGGCAGCTCTGTTTTTGAACCTTCGGCTGAGAGGGGCTATCAACAGAATTAAGGAATTAGATTTGAAATTGAACCAGGGTGCATTGATTATTAGTACGTTTGAATGTGCTTACCGTTAACTAGCGAGTTTCCGGCAATTCCAGAATTTCTCCGGCGAACACAGAAAATCCAGCAAAGTCGTCTGTGGCTGATTTTGAGTGATGGATTAATGTTAGTAAAGTCCTAACAATAGATTGAAATCGCAAAGAAGGAATATCTTACCGGTTTGTGTTGAACACGGTTTTCCGGCGATTTCTGCAGAGAATTCCGGCGAACAGTTTTTGGTGCTCAAATGATTTGAAAACGCGACGAAAAAGAAAGGGGGTGTTGTTGTGACAGTTCTGAATCGCACAAATGATTGGAACTAGAATTAAATTGGAGTTTGATAACTTTTCGGTTTCAACTACCGGAAGTGATGAAGTTTTATGATCATTCAATTCGGACGTAATTAGAAACCGAAATACATCGGTTATAAGCTGGCCAGATGAAAACGAAGTGATTTGGCGATCGGTTTGCCGATTTCCGTTATTCAGATGGTATTAACGGTTTATTCGAGTTTGTATATAAGATCCAAATGCTTTCCTAAAGTTAACAGAAAACACTTGGTGGCGGAGTGGTTTCGGGATAGGATGATAAGTTGTTGGAGTTCCTCAGCTGACCCGGGTTCGAGTCCCGGCAGCTACAAATGTTTTTTATTTATTTTATTTTAACTTTTTATCAAATATAATTTTTATGGTTTAGTTTATTTATTAATTATGTAATGTTTAAACCCAAAATAATCATAAATAATTAATGTACTTTCATAACTTGGTATTTGATTACAAAGCGGAACGGGTTTTGGAGACCCCTTTTTTTTACAAATGTTACACTGATGTTCAGTGCGGGTCCATCTTGCCCAGTCCAAACAATGCCTACAACAGTATAAACATGTGACAAAAAATAGTAGAGGTAAAGTAAGAACACTTACAGAGGACTCCGAGCATCAAAAGGGAAATAAGAAGACTTATAGTAGGAACATATCACAAATATCTGACAGATCGAATATAAACTTTCACTTACGGTTTACTTCGATCAACACCAAGATCCAGTAGATACAAGTTCATCGGTTCCAGTCAGCCACAACACCAATTTCCGAGTTTAGAAACCCTAATTGCCTAATATCAATAATCAATAATGAAAATAACACGGTCAAGAGCCACTAGAGCTCGGATACCATGTTAAGAACTATGAATCTAAGTGAAACACAACAAATGACGGCAAAACCAATGACTGAAATCTTGTTGATTACCCGAACAAAAAACAACCCTATAATGCATAGATCTCACTAGTTGTGAGATCAATAACAACAAACAAGATCAATATGAATTGATGAACTATATTAGTTTATTTGATCAACAAGATACAACTGAAAATATGGAGATCGCAATAACAAACACAAGAGAAAACCCTAAAGATTCAACAACTGTGTGACAACACTCAACTGAGATAACAAACCCCTAATTTATCCCTTTTATACCAGCTGCAATGTCACGTTTCCACTTAGCCCTTCTAGTTTCCATTATTTACAACCAGGCCCCTCAAATATTGTAACTTGCATATACTTGGACAATAGTTCAAAAACAACATATAACGTGTGATAAGTTAAATAACAAATGAATTAAATGTGTATTTTTAACAGTAACACCTCTTCATCCATTGTTCTCATTATATGATTTAGTGAATCAGATTGATGGTAACATGGTGTTTGTGAGATTCATGTGCAGATGGTGTTAGGAAAAATATTAGGATTTTCATGGTTTAATTTTTCCTTGGTTTTTGTTGTGATTTGATGGTAAAGATGTTATAAGTGTTAAAAGTTGTAATGGGGTGCTATTTCATAGTGTTTGTGTGATCTGGATTGGTTTAGACGATGTTGCGATGCATTAACAATGGTGTTTGGTGTTTTAAAAATACATATTATGTATATTAGTAAAATTGTAGGTTGGTGTACATCACAATCAAAAGTTTAGAGTCTCAAAGGAGACATCTGGTGGTTAAATAGTGTGTTTCACAATCAAAGGGTTAAGAGTTTAAATCTTACAAAATGTAGGTATTTATGTATTCATTATAAAAAGTATAGGCATTGCTATTTAAAAAATATTAATAAAAATCATAAGTGTTTAAACCTTGAATATATAAGTAATATAGCTTGAGTTGTTAAACTCATATATAGCTCTCTCATGAAGTTATAATATGACCTCTCAACTTTAAATAGGCTTACCTTTTAAATCATATACTTTTTTGTATTAAGAAAATCTTTTGTCCAACCAAAATTAACCACATGGCCCGCTCATAACTTTTTTTTTGCTCTTATAACTTTTAAAAGATGACATTATATAAAAAAATCTGAATATACCTTTGTAGTGTACTTATCTTTATCTATGTTTGGGTGTAAATTTCATTCAAAACACACTCGTGCGTAATAATATACAAGTCATCGAAACACAAAAGAATGAGCCCTCAAAGCTACTTGAACATTTCATTTTTTTTTACTTTTTTTCCTATTACAACCTATTCCCTGATTGGCCGTTACGAGTTGTGACATACTTATATTCATCAACATTTCCACATACATCTTTTAAATTACCGCCATAACTTTTTAAATGTACATTATAATATTGAAAACATACTACATCAATATCATTGCCACAATACGCACTCACCACCATCACTTCCTAGTTTACATAATTCCACATCACAAATCCAAATCATCTACCAACATGTGACCTTTTCCTGCTAGCTATTCACCAACTAAGTAATCATTTTTTAAAAACTTAAATCTCCCCATGTCTCTACTTTTTTTCAACTAAAAACAACTCAAAAAAAAAAAAAAAAAAAAAAACAATGGCAAAAAGCGTAAATGATGCAACTAAAAACAACTTAAAAAAGAGAAAAACAAAAAGAAAATGGCAAAATCGTAAATAACGCATAAGGAAGCGATATAGATACAACATTCTACGGCTGGCTCGACTCCATCACTAATCTCGCTTCTTCACTTTCTCCGCCTTTGTCTGAACTCACTTTCTCTCTCCAAGCTCGGCTCCGATCCGGCTAAGATCCAGCTCCCGCACTTTCTCTCTCCTCTTCGATCTCCCTCTTTTCTTCTTTCAAAACTCTTACAAACTTTCTCAACACACGCTTCACCTTCACCTTCACCTTCAAATGTACTTACCATCGATCACTTTAATTACATGCTCGATTTCATGTTTTTCTTTCATTCTCGATGTTTTCAACGCTTTTGTTTTTGCTGATTTTAGTTTGTAGATGTTGATAAGTGAAGATCCGTACTGGTGTTGTTTCGAACAGTTGGTAGCTCACTTTTGACTGACTTCTCATGCAGTTTGGGGTAAGATTGTACTGGTTTGCTGATAAGTTGATTTAGTTGTGTTGAGTTTTGATTGTTAATTTAGTTTGTGTGTTCATCTATTTAAATTATTGAATTAGGTTATGTAACATTTGTGAATTGTTTTATTATGTGAGCAATTTTGTTAGTTGATGCGTTAATTCTGTTGATGTAAGTGTTTGATTAGTGATATCTGTTTAGAAATGAGGTTTTTGGGAGTGGCTAGTTTATCAGAAAAGAAAAGGGAAGGGAGATTGAGGTGGTTGGACATGTGAAGAGGAGGCAGACGAGGCGGAAACCATAACTGTAGAGGGGAAGAGTAGAGCCGGGCCCACACTGTTTTGGGATGAGCGGATTAAGCAGGATTTGATAGAGTTGCACCTCTCTGAGGGCATGGTTCATGATAGGAGTTTGTGGATACATAGAATTAAGGTTAAGGACCGTTAGAGGAGGGCACACGTGTGTCTTATGGTGGTCTTAGGGCCTAAGATGGTCCCACGTTTTTTTGTGTAATTTACATGTGTGTTTTTCATCTCTTTCGCTATTTGTGTCTAACTGTCTATATGTTATGCATGCCGCTATTTTACCTCTTCACCACGTTTTGGTTATAGGTAGCTCTATTTTGATTGATTTATCTATTTATTTTGTCACATGTTGTTTATGTCTTTGTTTTGGAGTCGGGGGGTCTCTCTGGAAGCAGCCTCTCTATCTCCATGCATAGGGGAAAGGTTTGTCTACATTCCATCTTTCCCCCTACAAATGGCTTCGCTAGTAGTGGGATCTACTGGGCTCGGTTGTTGTTTAGACACAGGATTTGCCTTTTTGTTTGTGGAAGTGAGATATTGTTAAAGCAAATCCGTTTAGTGACTTTGGTATCCGCTATGCTACATTCTAGGTTTAGATAAGTAAATACTTCATTACCTCACATAAGATGAGACTTGAGAGTGCATTTGAAAGATGTAATTCGTGTCGTGGAACTAGATGAGAGTTTTTCGCTTACTTGTACTTTTTTTTGCTTGTTTTAATTTTTAGTTTACTCAACTTATTTGGGATACAAGATGATGTTGTAGATTTAAAAAAAATCTTTGTTGGTTCTTCATATGCAATGTTTACATGATATGCGCTCTTGCTTTATTTGTAAATCAAAGAGGGTCATTTGCAAAAGAGTTATCCAATGGAAGTAATTAAAGTACATGAAAAGCAGAATGTACTTCATGTCGAACCAAATCAACCATTAGTATGGTAAGATGTAACAAAAAACACAAGCAGTATACCACCGAACATGAAAAGACTTGATGGAACATGTCTAGTAATGGGATACAGGGATCAAATGTGAGATGTGTAATGGACATATGCTTTAATTAAGGCGGTACTTATATGTCCGTTTTCGAAATGATTATTGTGAATTTGTGACATTTAAAAATTTGTATCAAGTAACTATATAGACAGCTAAGGATAGTAAGGTAACTTCACATGTATATCATATTAGGTTTTTTTTTCTTCTCTAGCATGCTTCTCAAATCTAATGATTTTACCCCTAAATGATTGGAAAATCATATAACATATTTATGCCAAACGCTATAAAACTCAAGTTGCAATAATCACTTTAGAGTTTAGACCCACATCTAAATACCCCATGAAAAGTAATTTTTTATTGCAACTTGGGTTTTGCATTACTAAGTTTGTTAATTCGACGACTTTGGAGTCTAAGTTTTCGGTTATTTAATTATTCTTTTTGGTTGCATTATCTACCGAATATAGCATGTGAACTTCTTTTCACTCATATAATTGCTACAGGCAAGTGTTGTTGGTGGGAAAACTGGAGCCTTAATGGATTGGAGCGTAAACAACTCAAACAAAAACCTAAAAGGTAGCTTTATTCTTGCTATATTTGTACGTTTTTTATTCTACTTGGTAGTAACAATTTGAATTATTGAACTTGATTGGAATCAAACAATAAGCCATTCATGAAAATTGTGTAAATTCAGATGCTTTAACCAATGCCCAAGTTGCCGGTTATGGAAAATCAGATTAATTATTATTTAACACCAATTATTGCTTCATTTTGCGGGTCCCATTCACAAGATGTTAGACTGGTTGTGGGTAGGGGCCCTGGGCAAAAAAAACTATTTATCATGGAAAAAATAAAAAAAATTAAAGCTATACAAATGCATCCCCTGCGAAAAAATGTTATTGTAATGCATGCACCGGTCAATAGTGGAGCATGATCATTTGATTGGTGCTGGAAGAAATATTGACGGGACCCACGAAAGGATAGTGGAAAGGGAAGAAAATGATATAAACAGATAGAACCAAAAAGGTGATTAACCAATGAAGGTTTGATGTCTAGAACTAGGGGTGTAAATGAGCCGGGCCGAGCCCGACTAGGCTCGAGCTCGGCTCCTCATGTTTTTATGAAGCTCAGAGCTCGGCTCCTCATGTTTTTATGAAGCTCAGAGCTCGGTTTGAGTCTACTTATTTGAGCTAGTGCTCGGCTCGCGAGTAAAACCCAAAGCTTGAGGTTAGCTCGAGCTATTTTGAGAACAATCTCAAACAAAATAAAATCTCAGCTCGAGATAGCCAAAGCTCGGCTCACCAATGTTATTAGTTCAAATCATATGGGCCTAAGTTGAAACCAACCTGGGTTTTTGGGGATTCGATTATAATCATCGTTATCATTATAATATATATAAACTAAAATTTTGTTTGGGCTCGTTTAGGCTCATGAGCTTTAACGAGCTTTGTATTTCAGGCTCTAGCTCGATAGCTAAACGGGCTGTATGTAAGGCTCGAGCTCGTTAAGGCTTGGCTTGTTCGAGCTTTTAGCCCCTATCTAGAACATAGTTAGCATGTACCTTCGCCTAATCCACCTTCTAACCTACCACACATTGACCCGAGGGCCGGGGTATCTTTTCATATATTCATATGGATTAGTATATAAGATGTAACCAAGTTCAGTTTTCTTGTTACTGAAATTGCTTGTTACCACATATATAGCATGCTCATCTGAACGTTCAGTTTACATTTTCTAAAGACATTTAGTTATAAAATTCATTATATAAGGAGTACAGTGATATTCTTCCCTCATTATTTGGTTTCTAAACTAAAGTAGATATGGAACCGAAATCTGTGATGGATGTGGCACTCATTCCAATTATGGAACCAATAGACGGTGCACCTGGTACTTCAGACAAAGCCGATCATACAACAAAACCGAGAAAGAAGACAATGACTTCTATTTACCTTAAATTCTTTGAAACGACATCAGATGGCAAGAATCGCAAGTGCAAGTTTTGTGGTCAAAGCTATTCAATTTCTACAGCCACTGGTACTTCTTTGCATTATTTCTAGATTATAAAACTCCATTTTATATATAAGGTTACAGGTGGCAAAACGGGTGGGGTGGATGTCAAAACAAGTTTTGATACGGGTGAAAAACCTTGCCTGAAATTCTGAATCTATCTATACATATAACTAGTTATGTCAAATATGATTGCAAAAAATTACATTATTGTTTAACACTCTAATTTTGTGAATAAGAAGGATGAGTAAAGTACACGGTTGGTCTCTGTGGTTGACCAAAAATTAAAGGACTAAATGTTTTAAAAAGTGCAAACACAGGGACCATCCGTGTACTTTTGAAAAGCTAGGGACCAAATCCAAAATTTAAGATAACCACAGGAACCATCCGTGTACTTACTCAAAGGATTTAAAAGGTTTTATGCAATAAAAATAAGTATATAACTCTTTGAGCAACTTCTGACCCGCTTCTTTTAAGGCAGTTTCTCTTTCTTACCCCTTTGGCCCGTTAAAGCTGGAACATAACCTGAATCGCCCATTCATAAGTAAAGGGGTCAAAATTGCCACCTCTAGTTAATAATCTAATCTAACTGTCAAGTTTTAACCTACACGTTTCTGTTTTATGTTATTATTGAAGGCAATTTGGGCAGGCACCTCAGCAACCGTCATCCGGGGTACGATAAATCCGATGATTCTGTCTCCACCCCAGTCTCGCAACCCATTGTAGTAAAAAAGCCTCAATCACAAGTCAAGGCATCCCGTGTTGACTTTGACCATCTAAACTGGTTGCTCACAAAATGGCTCATTTTAGCATCTTTACCTCCTTCAACATTTGAAGAAAAATGGCTATCAAATTCCTTCAAGTTCCTTAACCCAACTGTCCACATTTGGTCTTGCGAAAAGTTCCAAGCCGTACTAAACGAAGTTTTTAAAAGCATGCGGGAAGACATACGGTGCATGTTAGCAAACGTTACCTCAAAAGTCTCTATCACCCTTGAGTTTTGGACATCATACCAACAAATCTTTTACATGAGCGTTAGTTGTCAATGGATTGATGAACAATGGTCGTTTCACAGATTACTACTCGATATTTCTCGCGTTCCTTCACCGTATGGCAGTTCGGAAATTTATCACACGTTAACCAAAGTTTTGAAACTTTATAGTTTAGAAAGTCATGTTCTTTCATGTACTCATGATAATAGTACAAACGCGTTTCATGCTTACCATACTCTTAAAGAGGATCTTGCTAGCCAAAAACCGAACCCTTTTTGCTACGTTCCATGTGCTGCCCATGCATTGAGTTCAGTTATAGATGACGGTTTGAGATCAACCAAATCGGTAATCGCAAAGATTAGGGAGTTTGCTTTGGAGATTAATTCATCATCACAGATGATAGAGGAATTTAATCAATTGACAACAAATTATCAAGAAGGTAACTGGAAATTTCCTCTTGATGTTTCGGCTCGATGGAGTGGCACTTATCAAATGCTTGATATTGTTCGTAAGGTATATACATACACATATATTAATACTAATCTTCACCATATTGGTTAATTGCATAAAAAGTAAAAGAGTTAAATGTCATTTTCGTCCCTGAGGTTTGGCCAGTTTTGCGACTTTCGTCCAAAGGTTTGTTTTTTCGCATCTAGATCCGAAAGGTTTGAAATCTTGCCATTTCATCTGGCTCGTTAACTCCGTCCATTTTTCTCTGTTAATTCAGGGGTATTTCTGTCTTTTTGCTAACTTAAAGGGCAATTTGGTCTTTTTTGCTATATGTAAAACGACCGAATACCCTTGAAAACGACCGAATTGCCCTTTAAGTTAATAAAAAAGACGAAATACCCTGATTTAACTGAGAAAAATGGATGGAGTTAACGAGCCGGATGAAAATGGCAAGATTTCAAACCTTTTGGATCCAGATGCGAAAAAACAAACCTTTGGACAAAAGTGGCCAAACCTCGGGACGAAAATGGCATTACTCGAAGTAAATAGTTGGTTGTTTGACATGTAAATTGACCAAGTTTGTTACCTTATTATGAAATTGACCCTAATCTTTTGCAATTTGTTTTCGTTCTTGTAATTATTCATAACATGCAGGCAAGCAAAACTATGGAAGCGATTATCAGGAAGCATGATGAAACACTCGGTGGGTTGCTATTAAACTCGACAGAGAAGAACGCCATAAATCTGATTCACATGTATCTAGAACCGTTCTACAAAACCACAAATGACATATGCACAAACAAATTACCAACCGTCGGATTAGTTCTCTTCTTCATGGATCACATTTCCGAGACTATAGCCGCATTCAGAGAATCCCGTCACAGTCCAGACTGGCTTAAAAATGCCGCAATCGACATGGGTACAAAAGTCAGATGCTACAACGATCAAGTTTCAAACATTTTCACCTACATGACTGCAATACTTGATCCCCGAATCAAAATCGAGCTGATTTCCGAAAGTCTAAACTTAGATAACTATCTTGAGGAAGCCAGGAGTCATTTTGTGCGAAATTACTCAACTACCCATTTCTCGTCGATGACTACATCTTATGGAAGTACCCAAGAGCTAGAAGATGGAGGGAATAATAATGTGTCGTTTGCTGAGGAAATCGCGTAAAAGACGAAGGGCAAGCATGGGGACTGCAACTGATGAGTTGACTCAGTATTTATCCGAGCCCACGGCCCCTATACCGACCGATGTGTTAGAATGGTGGAAAGTAAATAGCGCACGGTACCCACGATTGTCTGTAATGGCTCGGGATTTCTTGGCGGTTCAAGCCACGTCAATGGCACCTGAGGATTTGTTTTGTAGTAAAGGGGATGAAGTTGATAGGGCAAAACAGTCGATTCCATATTCAAGTATTCAATGTGTTCTTTGTGTTAGATCATGGATCGAATCTGGGATGAAACTAAAGTATAAATCGACCGAGATTGATTATGAGAGGTTGATGGAGTTAGCAGGTGTAGGAGGAGATAATGTAGCAGGGTGTGCTGAGAAGAAACATAAATAGGGTCAAATGGGTTGGTTTGTTTGTTAATATTATTTTTCATGTAAATTTAGGTTTTAGTAATTTGTTGATGTACAGATTGTAGAGGATAATGACTTTATTTCTAACCCATTCTATTAGCCTTTGAAACACCAAAGTTTATGTGCACTTTTTTTTCAGCCCACAGATTTGTTAAAAGGCCCTCCAAGATTGAGTGTGTTTGATGCAACACATGAATTTAAAAGGTAAAATCAAACATGTAATGGTGATTTAATCACTTGCATTGTAGGTATTGTATATTCTTGTGAATAATTAGGTAAAATTGCGAGATTTGTGAATATTAATATCTTTTAGTCTAGAGTAATTACGGTAGGATATCTAGTCTAGCACTTTGCGAGCGAAGCTAGGAACTCAAAAAGAGAAACCTAAGGGTCGATAGTGGTTTTGTGAAGATATTGACTTAATCCGCGCGTGAAAAAAAAACTGAATTTGCACAGTTATTATAAAGCAGCTTAAATCCAAGTAAAGTCATAGTGTGCCAACAGGCACTTTGTAGGAACAAGAAACGATGTGTTGATTGTAAACGGGATATGAATCATGATCTAGAAAAACAATTTTGTCTGGGTGTCGATTTGTCTTTTTCTGCAAAAAAACATGCAATGAGAAATACCAGGCATTAGATATGTCCTGTGAGTTCCTATATCATGTTTAGCCGAAGGTGAATAAAGTGGTTCAACGTTAGTTGATATTTAGGGATTGTAGTCAACATGCATGAATGCATTTCGGACTGCCTTTGGCATCTTGCCTCGTCTTACAAGGTCTTATATATTTATTACAAGAGTGCATGTGGAGCAGTCTTCTCGGTTCTTCTTACCAAGGTCTTGAATAACCGCCTCTGATCATATGCTGAACACTTGGCATGCGTAGTTAAACTATACGTATATAAATTATATGTGAAGTCGTGGTGGTGTGTTTTCTATCACGCAAGTTGTGATAATTCGGCAACCAAGGATTAAACACCCCATTGAAGTCTTCTTGAGAAAACTAGTCATTTCGAGTGCAAATGTTGGATCAACGCAAATGTGTTATGCGTGAAATTCGTATGCTAACTTGTAGTTATTTTTGTTTCTTGCACAGTTGTTTGAAACCCTTGTATCATGTATATTTTAGTGAAATATGGGGTATTTTGTTAGATATAAACCTTTCGTTTCAAGGCCTTTATTGTATATACATAGGCTAAATTTGAGGTTATTTTGTTAGGTATAACCCTTAGTACCTTACATGCTATTACTAGTGTTGAAATAGAATTTAATATATGACCATGTTGCAATTGATTACAAAATTAGAAAAATGATTACAATTTCATGTCATAAGGTGATCTAGTCTGATTTCACTTGCCGAGACCATCTCCGAAAAATGGCATGTGACTCATGGTAGGGGTAACTTCTATGGGAGCTATACTTCTCACCTGACTAAACCTTGGTAGGGGCGACAATCCCGTAGTGAAACAACTCCAAGAAACTACCCTGTTGTGATGTTCTACAAAAAGTTTGGAACCCTTTAAAGATCCCTCCCCTGGGCATCAAGTTCTACACAAACGAACATGTGTTATCCTCACTTACCAAGGATGTCGATTTGAACTATCATCCCCAATCAGAAAGAAACATTGAAAGCTATACATCTTCCACCGGGTTCGAGCATGGTAAAAAGCTTACACCGCTATATATCTCTTGTAAAGATGACAATCACAAAAACATCTATGCCAGTGAAGCCTATCTTTTGTCTCTTGCATACAAAAACGTCAGCTTGACATACTTTGTTGCAACTTGCAAGCATCATATCCGTGTTGAGATTAAGTAATCAACATAATCTTTGAAACATAATATTGCATTCAAAATTTAACATGCACAACTTAGCAGCCACACAAAACTACTTTAATAAGATGTACCATTCGGTTATACACAAAACTTAAAGATCAAGTATGTATGTACTCAAATCAGCAAATAAGAAACCTTTTTCCAAAATATCTGCTAAACGAGCCACAATAATGGGTATAAAACTGTAGTATGTAATAAATAAGATTATAAATACTATTTCTGCATGTTAAATACCAGGCAAGTAATTACCATGTCAGCAAGTCTTATTTAATGCAATCAGCAAATCAACAAACGCTCCACTGTTGAATCCAGTTTGCGATTTGAAGTTCTATATCAGTATGTGCTCGCGCCCAAATTCCCTCACAATCACAGGCACGCTTGTAGGTGGTATCTGATATATTATCCATACAAAAACAAAAATGTTGAATGTTCTATGTAAAATGACCCAATGAATTATATATTCAGAAAAGGATAGCAAACGTACCAGCCCATACTCGGTGACTATCGTAGACACATAATCGGCAGGAGTCACATCATAACTGTAACAGTTGTGTACATATTTAAAATCATTAGTAATAATAATAAGATAATTCACTTTAATTCAACTGATAAATTTTCTGAAAACTCACGCCAAATTCAGAAGTTGCAAGTTTTCCTTGCTAGCCCAATCTTCCAAACAATTTTTCTTTCTTCCAGGAACCTTTGCTATGTCATTTGGATCACCTGAAAAAAGATATTCACGTATGTTTATTAGCCCGAAAAAGTAGAGGTTACAATTTAGACCGTTTTCTTATAAATGGGTCAATCTAGGTTTTGTTTTGGACCGTTACCCAACATGTCTGACTAGGCCTATAAATGAACCGAACGAACACGAACAGCGGCATCTCCGTGTTTGTTCATTTTACCCAACATGTCTGACTAGGCCTATAAACAAACCGAATGAACACGAACCGAGGCATCTCCGTGTTTGTTCATTTAACTCTAACTGAACATGAACACAAACATATAATCGAATACATTTTTTTGTTCATGTTCGTTTATTAAGAAAATAAGCATGTTCATGAACGTTCAGTTCGTTTACAGGCCTATGTCTGACCCACCGATATTGTCACTTGTATGAAAAGGAAACAAAGAGACTAAAGAGAGTATCAATACATCATACATACCTAGTTCATTTGAACATATTGAATCAAGTTGTACCCGTTCATGAAACTTGTACGATTCACAACAAACCAAAACCAGCACATGGTAAGCGTGTCCCACCATCGCAACACACGCAGTTCCAACAGTCGAATATACCGTTCCATTAGACAAAACAGAAGCAGCCCCCAAAAATATTTTCGTTACTTCAGGCATGATATAAGAAACACCGTTTATATGAGTGTATGTACAACTCAAACCCTTTCCAACCAACTTACGAAGCAACAGTTGACCTTCAAGATTAGGGCGTGAGTCAACTATCACCACCCGAAATTGCCTCCTGAGTTCATGAGCATGAAGTATAATCATTTCGATTAAAGATGATGAACCGTAAGTGAGTATAACATCACCGTCACAGATCTTTGTAACCGCGTGTATGACTATTTGTTTGTCTGCAAGAACTATCTTGGCTTTTATGTAATCGTCTATTTCCGTGCATAAAGATGTTTTTGCTTCGGGTTCGGTTTGGGCCAGGGTTATTTTTGCAATACGGGCTTTTAGGAAACGGATTGCGTTTCCCATGCTGATTGAAAGGGGTCTGCATTCGTTTAAAAATGAGACTGATGTGTTGATCTTCGCGGTTAAATCTCTAGCTAGAGTTTTCTCCGGTGGTGTAGAGTAGTCCTCGATGACTTTCTGGAATGCTTGAAGCATTGCTATGCAACGGGTATTGCTCCACATTATGTCCCCAGCTAAAAATTGTAAACCAACCTAAGAAAAACTCAATATACAATCGTTAGTTTTACTTAACCCGAGAGGTAGATTTTGACCTGTTTATACCTATAAACAGCCCGATACTGGTTATATTATATATCTAATGGATCAAATAGGTAAAAAAAGTCAAAGATCTACCTCCATGACCAATAGGTAAATTTTTTCAGAGTAAAATGCCATTTCCCCTGAGATTTGGCCAATCTTGCGACTTTCGTCCAAATTCCGCATCAGGATACAAAAGGTTTTAAATCTTGCCATTTTCATCCCGCTCGTTAACTCCTCCATTTTTCTCCGTTAAGTAAGAGGTATTTTCCTCTTTTTTGTTAACTTAAGGGCAATTCAGTCTTTTTCAGTTTACAAGCATTTAAAATACCTCCGACCGAATCCATTAGACCGAATTGCCCTATAATGTAACAAAAAAGATGGAAATACCCTGACTTAACGGGGAAAAAACGGATGGAGTACGAGCAGGATGATAACGGCAAGATTTCAAACCTTTTGGATCCGGAAAAACAAATCTTTGGACGAAAGCCGCAAAACTGGCCAAACCTCGGGGACAAATATGACATTTTACTCTTTTCTTTAATTTAGTAATCCGACATCTATTTTCAACAATGAATAAAACAAGCACCAGCTTTAGGTTTAAGATTCGTACAAATTATAAATTATAAACAAGTTCAAATTGCATACCTTGTATACAGTAGGGTGCACATCATCAATTTGGAAAAACGACGACCCAAGATCGGAAAGCTGATTTCCGCGTTCGTATTGCGGTAAATGCCTAAATAACTCTACTCTATTTCTAGCCTCAGTCTGCTTGACTACTGACCGTTTCTTAGCTTTTTCAACTCGATTTTTATCATCAAATTGCATGCGTGGAGGTGGCATGTCTTTTTTTCTATCTTTTTCTGGTGGTTTATCACCGCCTTTCTTCTCATGAACCACACTAGAAGATGCCAATTGAGGAACATCTTTCTTCTGGTTTGCCTGTTTTACGGGTTTACTTGTTTGCGCTGGAGCTGAAAGAATAACAAAATCAAAGATTAAAAAATAATAAACAGAGGACAGGTGAGTACAGGTAATACCTACACTTGATACTATGCAAACAAAACTGATGATTATGGATGTCAAAATAAAATTAATAAATATAACAAAAGAATATATGTATGCACCATATATGATAGCATACGCCCCGCTTGCGGTGTGCACATATAATGTATATATGTGTGAGCCCTCGGGGGCAAAAGTGAAATTGCACTAATTTTAACGTTATTTTACTAAATTCGTGAAAATAACGTTAAAAGCGGCGGACGGTTAATCATGCATCATGTGGTGGCGTTGATAGCCGAAAGACAAAAGGGTACATGCACTAATCGGCCTTTGTCCCGATTGTCGAGTGTTATGTGCCTTATGTCCAAGGCTTGATGCAAAACTACTATCGAGCCGGGGGTCTCACTCGAAGCAACCTCTCTATTCCAACGGGGCAGAGGTAAGACTGTCTACATCTTACCCTACTCATACCCTACCTTAGCTTTGCTATTGGTGGGATTTACTGAGTATGACGACAATGACAATGACCATATATGATAGCAACTGAACCTCTTAGCAATACTCCTACATGATTTCTTACAAGTCACCCGCGAAATTTCAAACACCAAATGTATAATAAGTTACTAGACATGTTAAATATACTTGATAACATACAAACAAAACTAGAACCTTTGCGACTTTGAAACCTTGCATTTTGAATGAAGCACATTCTATATAGCAGAATTGAGAACCTTTTTCAACAACAATCTATTTTTTTATAAATTAATTTCGATAAATTTATATATTAGAATTACACTTTGAGCAACTTACAACCCATATGACTCGTTCACTTTTTAGGTCTTTTTTAAATACTTTTTACCCATTTGATCTGTTATAATAACCAAAATTGAGCCATTCATATGTAAATGAGTCAAAATTGTTACTTCTAATTCATGCACGGTTGCGTTAAGAAAGCCTTAAAGGGAAAGCTAGATGTGCCACAAAGAGATAGGAGGAGCACTTAGTAGCTCGTCTTAATACTTGTTTCTTACTCTAACCCTCCATTGAAGCATCTGTATCGTGAATTCTTCCAAATCCTATAAAATTTCACTTATCTTCTACATGTTGAACTTTCTACATGATATAATAATATAATATAGTATTTTAAGACAATCCTAGGTAAATATTTGTATGGTGTAAAATCAAACAGTAATGCAACAGGTCATCAAAAAAGAATAACTAATAGGCAACCAGGTCTCATTAGCAGCAAAATAAAAATAAAAAGGGAGCCCAGATTAATGTGACACTCAGGTCAAACAATATAGAATATCAGATATGAATACATATCAAATCATAAGTACATAAAACTCAAATAATAACCTTATTAAAAGGTCAAATACCTATTTAAAAAAACCTTTTGCAGAAGCTTTCGCAGCTCGTTGAGCTTCCTGTAAAGCACGCCTCTCAGCCTTAGTGGTTTTCGCTTTCAGTGGCTTTGAATTCTTTTGCGATGCCCTTCGCCAACATCTCCACTATTATCTGCATCACAAAAACACACACATTACATTCATCAAAAAGAAAAGAAACATTGCACACACACATACACACATGTTTATGCACGCATACAAATACATTAACCAATAAACCATACACATACACACAGCATCAAAACCTATACTCCAAGACAACAAATGTATACAGAAGAGCTATAACTTATAACCTACTTCACAATAGTTCAAATAAGCCAGATTTTCACAAAGTAATTAACAAGGTTATACACTCTTATAACCCTAGAATGAATACATGTCCAATGCAACATACAACTATTACTAATTTCAGTATTATGTATACCATCATTCAATGCTTCAATTGCTTGTTTCAAATCAGTTCCTCCAGTAGTGACAACAGCCGGTAATCTTCCAGAACCATCCTTCTTCATCCAATTCGCCGAATCCTCCGAAAACTCTCCGTCAATTCCAATCCTACTCGACGGAGATCGCGTCGGAGAAGCGGTAAAAACAGAATCAGACAGCGTATAGCTCCCAACCTGCAAGCTATCCACCGGCGGATGAGCAAGCGTCGGAACAGGCACGCCGACGGTACGTGACATGTTATCGGAAGCATGACGTGGCGGCGGAATCATTACCGGAGAAAGTGAATTGGATATCGGAGATTGTGCCGGAGTTGTAGCGGCCGGACCGGATTGAGTGCGTTCTGGCGGTGGACCGGGAGTGAAGAAGCCGACCTTTCGGACTTTCGGATCGATCACGCGCGACGGCCGGCGAGGATCCATTGGTGACGGTTAGTTGTTACAGCGGCGGTGGTAGTGGTGAATTGAGGTTGGAGTTTTGATTGATTGAGTGTAGGAATTTGAAGCTTTCATGGCGGATTAGTGGTGGTAGGGTAGAAACGCCATTGATGAAGACGAAGCTTGAGGGCTTTGAGGATGAATTGCAGACGTAGGGTAGAATTTTGTCATGGTTAGTATTTTTTTTATTGGGGAGTTTGTATGGGTGATCTAATAATAATATGTTGCGTCTTTGTAACGGCTTTTGGGTGAAAACCCTAAATAAAATCATAACAGGAATCACAGCGTAAAAGGTTCGATATTAGATTATAAATGGATTAGATCTGTTGGCAATGAACTCCGACTCAAATGGTTGGAGTACTTAAGTTTTTCGTGAAGACTCAAAAGTTTGATTCTCATTGGGTGAAAAAAAATGATAGGAGACTCAGAGAAGGAAAATTTGGGTTCGATTCTTTAGTCAAATGAGATTTACTGGTAATTTTACTGTTGTGTTTATGGGCGAGTGGGTTACCGGGGTTTTCCCGAAAGTAATGGTGGACGACTCGGGTTACTCTCGAAGTACTTTGTTTGTTCGGTGAGTGCCCTCGAGAGTAGTAAGAATTGATTTGTTGGCCGTTAAAAAAATTATTAGATTGAATGGACGATTTTTAAAATTGAAGCAAACTAGTATTAAACCCACCACGTTGCGGTGGGGGTGAAAAACCATGAGAAATAGCACCAATGCCACACCGCCGACAACGACCACCAACATTGAAGTTGCGGTGTGTTAATGTAAGGAAATTAGACCGAAACGATAAAATATGGAAAGTAATAACTAAGTCAATTTAGAACCCGCGTGTTGCGACGAACTTGTCAAACATGAAAAAATAGAGGACGTAAAAACATTGAACCACACACGCACGTTGCGTCATGTTAAGTCGCCAAATTTAGAAGAAAACGTAAAAACGCTATCCAACAGGTTTTTCTTTAACTGGACTACTCAACTTTCACAAAAGTTGCTAAATCCATTCATTTATCTAATTATTAAAACAAACATTAAATGATAAGTATTTTGGATGATTCTGACAAGCGCCCAAACCACAATTTTGACACTATACTCTTTTTAAAGTTTTTCTATTTTTATATTAACATTTTCTTATACTCCATGTTTAAATTTTATGTTGCATAATACATTTTAGAACTCTTTTTAACTAATTAGTTTTTTAAACTATTTAGTTTATGTATATTATTTTTAAAGTTAAACTAGTATTAAACTCCTCGCGTTGTGATGAGGGTCTAAAACCATAAGAAATAGCATCAATGTCACACCACCGACCACCAATGCTGAAGTTGTGGCGTGTTGATGTAAAGAAATTAGACCGAAACATAAAGTATAGAAAGTAATAACTAAGTCAATTTAGAACCCGCGCGTTGTGACGAACTTGTCAAACAAGAAAAATAGAGGACGTAAACATTGAACACACACGCACGTTGCGTCGTGTTAAGTCGCAAAATTTCGAGCGAAACATAAACAAAAAATTTACAAAACATGAGAAGGCCAAAGTTGAAAGTAAAAAAGTTATGAGGTTAAATTTGCAAAAGATGAAAACTGTTGGATTAAAAGTAAAAAAAAAATACTTTTTTGTTAAAAGTATAATATCAAATTTATTTTGAAAACTCCCTAAGCCTATAGCACAACTCCATTATAAATAACAATAAAAGTATAATATCAAATTTATTTTAAGAACTCCCCTAAGCCTCTAGCACTACTTCTATATGCTTAAGAATGTTTGAATTTTATAATGTGAAAATTACATATTGTATTTTACTAGTTGTTATCACTCGTGTTATTAGGTGCGTTCAGGACATTAAAAAAACAAGTAAACCGTGAATTAAATACCAAAAATCACATTGTGATGGTACTCGAAAGACACGGATAAGTTACGTGATAATGAGTTGTTAGGGGTCGCTTTCATGGTGACGTCAACGTTACTACCAGTTCTTTCCTCCTATATATAGTTCTTTATATTCAATGTAACAGTAACACTAAGAGCCTGAGAGTATAAAAACCTAGTGGGAGAGAGTGCATCTGGTGAGGGAACTACATTTGTACCTTGTGATTGTATTACATCAAATTTGAATTCCATATGAAATCATTTTGCTATCATTCTCAAATCCAATTGTGTTAGATTGTTCTGTTTGTTATAACTGTTGATTGAATTTCTAAATTTTGTTAAACTGTTTCATTAAAAACACAATACACATACTTTCATATCTAACAACATTATATCAAACAAACCCTAACAATAGCATGATGTTAAAATGCACTTAATCATTAAGTGGGTGTCACACTCTTTATATATTGTTAAGCCCTAGGTCATGAGTTTAAATTTTGCACCACACTGTTTACTTATTTTTTTAGGTTATCTTTTTGTTTTTTTTTAAATATTTTAGATGTTTGTTTTTTTACAAGAAAACATAAAAATTAGTTAGGAACGTTTTGCACGATTTACATCACGACTTTTTTTAGATTACAATGTAACTTTTTTAAATTACGACATAACATTTTCATAGTTACGTTTCTATTAAGCCACCACCACAATGAACGTTTACATACTTGTTTTTTTATAAAAGATACATAAAAATTAATTACAACCATTTTGCTCGATTTTATACTACGACCATTACGAGATACAATTTCCGTAGTTACGTGTCGGTCTTTACATTCAAGCAACCACCACAACGAACCTGTAAACTCCATAATTCCATACAATATCAAGACGACAAGATTTAACAAAGACGTTTCCTTCTTTACATAAAATTTGACCAAAATACCTTTATAACGAGATTTAGCAATCGTCATCGTTAAAAGTCTTTTAATATCATTTGACCAAACTACCATACCACAAATATCAACTTAATTCACTTACAAAAGACACAAGCATAAGTTCATATTTTTACAATCCAAAAGTTTATGACCCGTTTGACGTTCAAAACATAACCGGAAGCGTATAAGAGTAGCAAGGTGTGTTCGATCCGAGCTTCGCTTGCCTTAAAGGTCAACTTTACCTACATCACAATCACAAATCAATATTAACTCACTTTTAATTTCATATCACTAGATTACACAATTGTGTTATTCATCCGTTGTGAAGTCTTTCATTAGTTGACCCGTTTGAAACGGATCACAGTCATAATCATGCTTCTACTCACTTGTCCGTATATGACATTTTAAATTTACAACTTAAACTTAGATTAAACATAATAAGAACATTATGAATTACCAATACTAGTAAGTGTAAGAACTTACCTTTGTCCCGTTTTGATGGTGATTCGGAATGGCTCGCACCTTCTTCTTCACTCCTAAAATGTCAAATTCAACATGCTTAAATCTTATGTTTTCAACTCATTCTTTTATTGACATAGCATATTACTAATTCCTTACATTCTTGACATAAGCTAATTAGTACCATAACTACATTTGATCATTGAAATCACACAAAAACCTCTATTCTAAACATTTTATCAAACACTTGGTGTGCATATCAAGATCAAAGCATAAGTACAAGTATTCTATGCACATTCTTCCTACTTCATTACATAAACTTTCATAATCAATCAAATTCACACAAAGGTCAATATCTAACACATAACCATCTAACTAATGCTATACTACAATCAATTTTACATTAACACTATATGAATTTGCACTAACATGACCATCATTCATCATCCTTGTTCTATCAACAAATGAGTTTCATCATGAACCATCAATTTAATAAAAAATTCAAGCACATTTCATCTTTTATAATGATTATATCAATTATTCATACTAATTTTATCTAATTCCATAGATTGTTCGTAACTCACTTATGAAACTTCATCAAATCACAAAATTTAACTTACATCTTGTTAGACTAGTTGAGATGACTAAGATTAAGTGTTCATGCAGAGAGAGTGGCCTTGAATTCCTTCTTGATTCTTTGATTTTTTGTAAAAATGAAGTTTTTCTTCTTCTTGGTCTTGCCCTGTACGCCACACACATCTGATGTGTTTGTGGTGTGTGAAGTTTTTATGTTTATTAATCCAATCTTTCTTCTATTGCCTATTTTAGCCCCTCTAGTATGAACACTTATATTTAGCACCTTTTAACTTATACACTAATCATAGTCATCTTTCTAGTTACTATTTGGCACCATCTAATAACATATAAATAACTAGTCATATTTAAAACTTGGGGTGTTGCAGAACTGAACATATGTAGATATCATTTTAGTTAATGCCACAATTTTACTTTTTAGTTGTTATATTGTATATAGATACCGTAGCTATACCATAATGAATTAAGCGGATCCCAACCGACCTACCTGTAATGTGCAAGTTTAATAGTACTAGTTATTATTATTAAAATAATAAAAGAAAATTAAAATTAATATTCCAAGGACGCTTAAAGATAATATAATAATAAATTCTTTGTAAGCATAAATTATAATAAACAAATCATAAATATATGTAAGTCGGTATAAGTAAATCATAATTATATGTAAAAGTCAGTATAAGAAAACACAATAAACCAATTTGAGGGAAGATAAATTGGGGTTGAAAAACTAGGGTTTTAGACATACTTGTTTGACCGGGATCTTGAGGGGAAGAAGAAGATGACAACGAGAATAGCTCCCGGAGTGGGGGCAAATCTCTTAGGTCAACACTCGGCGGAGAGGAACCAAGACGCCACCGCCTACGTCGGCAATCTCGATCCTCAGGTCTCTTTATTCATCATCTATTTCTACATTATTGTATTTGTAGCTAGGATTGCAGCCATAATCAAACAAACAAATACATTATCATGTGATTATTATTGTTTCGTAGTGAGAAACTACCGTTAAGAGTAACATATTTGATTTTATCTGGTGATTAAGTCTTTTTACACATGAATAAACCCAAGCTAGGAAACAAATAGGTAAAGATTAATGCCTGCTAAATCCTTTTGATCTACACGGGTTGCCCAAAGTTTTTTTAAATAAATAATTAATCGTCAAGTATTTATTATTACTTGGTCAGTCTCAGTCTAGGTTGATTATAGTGATGTTAGCAACCTCATTAGACCAGGTCTACTCTCTGCTTAGATATTGAGCTGATCTCTACTTCAATTTTATACTTGTATCACTTTTTGCTACTTCACCAAAGCTTTTTCTTTTTGGTGGTATAATTTTATACTTTTATTGGATAGACGTTTGTGCATAAATTCCTTACCTGATATAGTAATGAACATGCTGCATTCACACTTGATAGGCGTTGGCAAAAAACAATTTAGGTATTTGCAAATACTTGGTGAGCATGTGGCATACACTTGCAATGTCTGGGGATAGTTTTGTAACAAGTACCAAGTTTGATCTTATAGTCGAGCTTATGTATCTTTTGAAACAATAGGTTACTTGTTTCGTTTCTTGTAAAACGGGATGAGCTTTACATTATAACTTTGTGTTCCTACATACGGGGTTGTTTTCTAATTTTTCAAGTGTATATGCGTTAGTGGAGCTGATGTTTTTTTTTTTGCAGGCAAGTGAAGAGTTATTATGGGAGTTGTTCGTTCAAGCTGGCCCAGTTGGTAAGTTCTTAACTTTCATAGTATAAAAACGTTTTGAGCAGAGTACAGGAACAAGAATCGGTACTATAAAATTGTTATAAGTAATTACTTATACAACTTACTAACTTAGCTGATTGTGAGCATACCAATCTGATCTATATTGTTTAGTAAGGGTCTAAACAAAGCATGCATAACTTTAATAATGAGTCATCATCACTACTTTTGTTTTCTCTTATTTTTATTTTGATGTTGACAATAATATTCATCTTGTTGGAAGAGCATCCGCGCTATAATTTAAACATGTAATTTTGAATAGTTTGTGCTGACTTATGCAATTTGTTTTTCAGTTAATGTGTATGTTCCTAAAGATAGAGTCACTAATCTCCACCAAGGGTATGGCTTTGTGGAGTTTCGAAGTGAAGAAGATGCAGACTATGTAAGTATTACTTGTTGCTTTGATTTTTTTTTATTATTCGCGGGGGACCATAAATTGTGAGTGGGAGTGTAACATAAGTTATACAGACTTCTTAACAGTAAAACTAATGTTTGTATCTCTGATGATGCAGGCAATAAAAGTTCTGAATATGATCAAGCTATACGGGAAGCCAATACGAGTGAACAAGGTATTGGGTTCAGTCTTTCATAAAATCTTCTGTTATTTTTGTCATAGGTGCAGAAATAATGTAGGAATATGAATTTTTGCTTTATTTTGTTTTGCATTGCAGGCATCACAAGATAAGAAGAGCTTGGATGTAGGGGCAAACCTTTTTGTTGGAAACTTGGATCCTGTAAGATATTTAATACACAGTTACACACACATCAATATAATTCATCTTTTCCGATAGAACTTTTTCTGGAGTTGTATATTTGTATCAATTTTGACTTGCCACACTATTTTGCAGGATGTGGATGAGAAACTTCTCTATGATACTTTCAGTGCTTTTGGAGTTATTGTGACTAATCCAAAGGTAAATGTATTGTAATTTTATCTTTATTTGCCATGCTAATTCAGTATTTCTATTTTCTCATCCTTGAAAACACACACACACTATATATATATATACCCAATTCAGTATTTCTCATCTATAAAATTGTTTGAACTACAAATTTTGGTATTAGGGTGCTGGTAAATGTAACACAGTCAATTAATAAAGTGGATGCAATGTGGAAATGGCCATTTTAATTAACCCCCAAGTACTCAACTATCCAAAATAGAAGAAAAGGGTTGAAAGTTGGTTAACATAAAATGAAGAATAGGTTGAAGTTCTTAGAATATTTGTAAAAGAGTATATTATATTACCCAAAATAGAAGTTTGAGAAAAGCTGGTTATCTTTTTATGCAATTAGCCAGTTCTGAACTAAAGTAAATGGTAGATAGAAGCAATTACATGTATTCATGTAACTATGTTTCCCTTTATAGCGTGCCACATTATCTTGATTTCAATATATTTTTTTAAGGTGATTATTAGAGTGATGGTATTCATTTTTAAAATTTGAAGTGATCAAGTTATGAGCAGGTAATAATGGTTTACTAGAGTAGCACTAGGAATACTAGTTTACAAGATCACTATGAGATTAACTTTTTACTTGTTTCAGATTATGAGAGACCCTGAGACGGGGAATTCGCGTGGATTTGGATTCATTAGCTATGATTCTTTTGAGGCTTCAGATGCGGCTATAGAGGTTGGTATTCGTGTTTCTCTTTTATCATTCTCCATTTAGGCACACGGAAAATTTTGAAGACAAATCATGTTAATTTGTTATTTGTTTTCTTTATAGAAAAGAAAGAAAGTAAAAGAAAAATAGAAATTCATGAAATAAGTAAATAAACATTTGATATTTTACCGGTTCTTGCAGTAGCTGGTCACCATTTGTAGTTTGTACTGCATTGGCTACAATTTGAAAGTTTGTATATTTGTGCAGTCGATGAACGGACAATATCTGTGCAATCGCCAGATAACCGTGTCTTATGCTTACAAGAAGGATACAAAGGGAGAGCGTCATGGCACCCCGGCAGGTTTGGCTTTTTGCATTATTAATAAATTAAATCTTTAAGTTTTTTTATTAATTTTCTCAATTTAAATTGTGTTGTAATGCCTCTGCAGAAAGGACCCTGGCAAGCAGCAACCCGACCACTCAGAAAAGTAGGCCCCACACATTGTTTGCAAGCGGCCCCCCTACGCTTCCCAAGGTTGGTCAACTTAATGGCGCTGCACTTCCTCCACGACCTTTTGCAAATGGTGCGGTTCCACAAGTTTCAACTCTCCTGGCAATTCCTCCCCCTCCACAACACGCTCAAGTCTACCAGCCCATGCAAATGGCGGTGCCACCACCACAATGGCAGCAGCAGATGGGCCAGCCTCAGGGCATGCCGCCCCAACACCTCCCGCAGTTCAGGCCGCCTCCATCTAACATTCCACCTCCGCCATCAAACATGCCTCAGATGATGAACCGTCCGGCACCACCGCCAGCTGGAATGTCTGGTCAGCATGTTTGGAGGGCTCCTCCACCTCCGCAACAGTTGGCTGGCAGTCATGGTCACCCTTCTATGATGATGCCGCCTCCACAGCCGCCGCCTCCATCAGGTTGAAACTTATCTTTGTTGCTTGTCAGATTTGTAAACGGAAAACCAGTATAAGAACGGTGCATCTCACATTGTGCAAAAAACATTGTTGAGGAATCTTGTTTTTACTTGGTGTCATGTGTTGATCTTATTTTAATGATAGAAGGTTTTAGAAGCTTATCTATTGAGTTGATTAGTTGCATCCATCGTATGCATTGATTTATTGTGATCTAAGTATCAATTTTAGACAATTTTTATGTTTTAAAGTTTAATATTTTTCCTCTTTTTTTGGGTATATTTTATGTTTAGTGTTTACTTTAGTTCTAGCAAGACGTGTGTTTGGTTTCTCCACACATCTTTGCTATTGTGATTGGTTGTATATCACTGCTTATCAAAAACACGTTTCTACAAATTTTTGAGAATTGGATTTTGTAATGTATTTTCTAAAGAAAGTTATGTTTAGTTTGTGAAATAAGTTGGACTGGGGCGGTGACGTCTACGCCTATGACCGGCCGAGGGCAGCACTGGTGGTGGCTGTGGTATCGACGTCAATGGTATAGGTGGTGGCAATGGTTGTGGTGTTCGTTCTACCAAATGCAGAGCTGATGGGGGTTGTCGTGGTTGCGGTTCCGGTTGCGATAGGAACGCTTACAAAGGTGTGGTGGCTGTTGGGGGGCAACAGCGATGGGGTGGTGGTCTGTGGTTGCAACAGGAACACAAAGGTGTGGTGGCTGTTGGAGGCAACGACAATGGCGAGAGCGATACACAGCCACCATGGGGAGATGCAAAGCGCGACCTTAGGGGGAAGTTTAATATTTTTATGTACTTACTATATAATTTCTTTTAACATTAGCATATAATTCAATTAGTTTAGGCTCGATACTGTAGTAAATCGAATTTCAATTTAATTTAGGCCCAATATCATGGTGGATTAAATTTGATGCTAAAGTAGAGGCGTATAAAATACTGGTTTTTGCCCGCTAAGCTTGTTCCCGACCCAAAATCTGCTTACCAAAAAACCAGTTTGGGCCCGACCCACGCCCCAACCTGTAGGATTGGCGTCAGTTCGTAGCCTTGTTCTCTGAAATTAGTTTAGAACCTGAACTAGTGTGAACATATAAAAAATGGTTAAAGTTAGTTTGTAACCCGCCCCTAATCGACAAGTTCAGATATTTTTCCTTCTAAACCAAAACCGGTTTGACTCCATGATGGAAAAACCGATTCGGTATAGGAACCGAACCTATTTTTTAGAAAAAAAAACGGTTTCGTACATCTCTATGCAAAAGTAATGTTATTGGGTATTTAAATTAGTTAATACTCAATATTATGGTGGACACAAAAATAAATAATATCAAGGCTCTAACACAACTTAATCCATTAGCTTTGTAACACTTTAAAAACGGGTTTGGTAATCAAACCACATTAATACTAAAAAGCGGGTATAGAACCGTTAGCAGTAAAAGTTAACATCAAACATGAGGGACAAAAAAGAAAAAAAGGATGAAACTTGGATATATAGATAAAAACAACACACACTGGGAGTGTGTTTGTGCGTGTAATGGCTAGGGGAGAACAAAGGGGAGCCAAACCCTTGTTCATCCAAGAATCAACAAAT
Organism: Scalesia atractyloides; assembly: GCA_947069175.1. NCBI lineage: Eukaryota > Viridiplantae > Streptophyta > Magnoliopsida > Asterales > Asteraceae > Scalesia > Scalesia atractyloides. The sequence goes on from CAMTDV010000029.1 coordinate 14,680,169, forward strand.
TGAAGATCAATTCTAACATCAAATCTATGAGTCCCAAAACAGATTCGGATCACAGTGGTTGATTGTTTTCACCCAAACAACTGTGGATTAGTTGTTTGAATGTGCAAATAATAAGAAAAACCAAGCAAAGAAGATGAAGAATCTTGTTTGGATCAAACAACTAGTGTTGTATATGAAATCCCAATAAATGTAATCAATAACAGCACCTGGATATTCGGATGAAAGCACAATAGCAAAAATCACAACACAAGAAGATCACCAAAATCTGTCCAAGAAACTTGGACATACATGCATTGATCATCATATTTATACAAAATGACTACCCAGCGTTTTATTAAATACGCTGGGTTGCTAAATACGCCGAGTACATACAAGTTTCACCATATTGCACTTTTGACCCTTTAAATTTGTCTAACAACTAGCTCAAACTATGGATAATCAAGCACCAACGGTCTCAAAAGTTCTAACAATATCCCCCTAGACCGTTGCGTGCTTGGGTTTCTTCAATCTTGCTTGCGAGCTTCTGGGTTTGCGGCGGGTCCTTCATCCTTGTCTTGTGCAGCTTGAACGGTAGGTTGATCTGCGGTTGCTTCGATTGTTTCTTCAGAGCTTAGATTAACAATAGCTTCACTTGAGGGTTGTTGTAACTCCGTAGTGGCTTCATATGTGGATGAAACCGGAGTTTGAGGGTGAGATGCAGCTTGAGATGGTGAGGAGGCTTTCTGTTGTGATGATGACTTATGCTTTCTCTTTCTTTTTCTTGCCTCCTCCTTTTCTGTCTGCTTCTGAATCCTGAGAACAATTTCCATCATCTCTATCTTCCTCTCTCGAGCTCATTCCATAGCCCTTTGGAATAGCATTCCTTCTTCTCTGTACTCATTTCCGGCTCCAACGTGGATTTTGCGACCAAAGAGAATGTTGAGATCGGAGAGGCAGAACATGAAAGATCCATCGGGTCTAGAATTCGAATATCTTCGTTAGACACTAATCGGATCACTGCTTCTCCTGTCTTCCCATCGTAAAACCATTTCTTGAAGTGTGTAAGCATGACAGGCTGTTCAGGTGGAATTTTGACTTTTGTTTCGACCTTAGCAGGATCTATTACCCATGTAACCATCCTTTTTCCTGTGATGAGATCTTTTGTCGTCTTTGACACTCTTCTTCGAGGTCGTTGCAGCTTGAAAACTGTGAAGCCCCGATTGCATTCTCTTAAAATGAGTCTTTCAAAGTCAGCTCCGATGCTGCTGTTGGTCGGGTTTATCAGGTCTAGCCTCCCCAGTTCTCGAATGTCTCATCTTGGAAGGCTTTTCATGTCAGCTCCGGTCTTAAAATGCTGAATAACACCACCTCGTCTCTTTACGACGAACATCCCTTTGAGATTGCAGTACTTCCAGCTTATTATTCTATCAGTGACTTCAGATTTTTCAACAGTGACCACTTGATAGAAATCTGGAAGCTTTTCCCTTTCTTTTTTGAAACATTCAGGATGCATTGGAGAACTGCGTCACCGTCCTTAGTTTCATAAATAGTATCATCTTCCAAACCCCACTCAACAAATCTCGTTGGCATTTCATCTCTGTCTACCTCCTCCTCTTCACTTTCGTCATCCTCAGTGACGTTCACGGCCGATTCTAAGCGCTTTTTCTTCTTTTCAGCAGCCTCAGCTTTTTGTCTTTCCTCTTCAGTCTTGAACTTCTCATAATAAAAATATCAGTAGATGAGAACATCGGTGGTATGTCCACTTTGGTGCAAAGTTCTCTGATCATACGATACATCTTTTCCATCCCATCTTGCTGAAATCTCACAAATCTCATCTGTTCTTTGACGTATGCGTGAAGCTCTTTGTTTTTCTTTCTTTGTTCCCTCAGCTTCTCGCGAATAACGTTTGTGTTGCTTACTTGATGCTTCAACAGACAGATTTCCTGAGCTGGCCTTTCCCAATATCTTTTGCTAGCTTATCGTACAACTCCTGAAATGGACGAGGTCTTGAGGAGCTTGTTGCGGCATTTGTCTTGGTTGTTCCTTTGTCGAAGGTCCTTCCCAGTTTTCTTACGCTTCTGCGGGGGAGATAGACTTGGGGCTTCCAGATCGACAATCAACTGATCTACAAACTCGTCTAACTGCTCTTGCTCGGTGATGACCGTCACCGGTGTTTCGGATTCTGTCATATGACGTCTCTTTCTTCTAGTTTCTCTCTTCTCTCTTTCTTCGGCCTCATGAATCGCACGGAGATTCTCTATATGCTCGCAATGTTCTCTGGTGCCTCCGGCCCTGAAACTGCTTTCCATCAATCGTTCTTGAGGAGCACTATCTTTCTGTTTCTTCGAGGAGTCCCCATCCTTCATGATTTTCTTTCCTTTATTCTTTCTAACCAGCTGCTCGGTTTCCTCTTCTTCCTCCTCCACTTCCTCATCACCATCTCCTTGTCTCTTTTTCTTAACCCGTCCTCTGTATTTCTCATAGGCCGCTTTTACGACAGGTATCTTTCCTCCCTATACATCCACTGATGCAACAGTACCCATTCCTCAGTCTTTAGCTCGGTAATCTGACGCCCTGTTGGCAGCTGGAACTTGTATAGGTCGCCATCATGAGGAAGATTTGGATGTTGGTCATTGATGAGGAGCTGAACAAAACGAGGGTACATGGCCCATGTGGAGGAATTTGCATTATCAACCATGCAGTAAAAAATGAGGCCTGAGATATTGAATGACTGCTTTGTGCAGAGGCTAAGCATAGCATGCCGACCATTCCAAGTTCAAACCGTCATATCCTCCTTTCCTATGTGCCAAGATCATAGCGAATACATGAAGAATGAATCTCCAGTCCTTGGTAAGCCCCTTTCTTTTGATCTCATTTTTCTCTCTGAAGTCTCCAATATACCTCATCCCTTTAAACCCATCTAGGATGTCGTCCTTCTTCATTCTGAGCAAATAACTGTTCTTGTCTCCAAGACTGAGGACTCTGCGTATGTTCTCCTTTGTAACTACGATCTTCTTATTTCTGACTGTAGCTGTGATTCTTTTAATTTCGTTTACGGCCGACACTTTGGCTGTCATCCAAAACTCTTCGATGTGGATGCTGTAGATGATCTGATCGGCTTGTACAGTGTAGCTGATCCTACTCGAATTTACCACTCTACTACATCTTCAAAGTCGATTGGAGGTGGGACCAGCTTGCATGGCTGATTGTGCTTTCGGGTTTTATCCCAAATAATATCCTTCACCATTTCTGAAAGTGAAAACGAGTCAAGTTAGATTCATGAACATAAATACATATATATATATAATATATATATTAATTTATACATAAAATATATTTGGAATATAAATAAAAAAGAAAAGAAAAATTAAAATGAATTTTATAAAACCGCTAATATTTACGCCAGACCAATTATGCCGGACAGGTAACTCGAGACTCATGAGACAACTACGCCGAATAAAGATTATTTACGCTGTACACGAGTAGCAGATTTAGACCTTAAACTCGAAAATAATCCAACGAAGATGATTATCTACGCTGGTTTACCGCGTAATTGTCAATTACGCCGGTTGCTTGAACTCGCGTTCAAGACTTAAATCCCTAACTCAATGGTTGAGATAATTACGCCACATTCAAATTATCTATGCTACATTCAAATTAAATACGCTGGTTTCAAGTTTTTCTTGATAAACCCATGAAAACCGATGTAACCAGATTCAAGAGTTTTTATATATAATGTAACATCATATGAAATCGACTCATTATACTAGCAAACAATCTACATTTGAAAACCTAAAACATACCGATACGATTTAACAACTTCTATCGGATTTTCAGAAAAGGCTTGATTGAAACAAAAGATGTGGGTTTTGCGGTTGATGAAGAAGATGATGAAAATTTGAATATGAAGAAATTTACACAAAGAAGAGACCGAAATATATATACATGATTGCCTTCCAGCGTATTTATTAAATACGCTGGAATGCGTTATGGATTTGTGAGATATCTTTAAACTTAAGAAATCTTAGAAACAAATACGCTCGAAAATTTTAACTTTTCTAAAAAAACGTGCCCCTTTTGATTAAAAACAGTGCAAAAATAAGCTTAAGAAAAATGAAAAATTGCAATCTGGATCCTGAAAGTTGTTGTTGTTGTTGTTGTTTTTTGGGTCCGGAAGCCTCCTTTTTCACACAAAATTTATGCTAACTGACTTGAATCCTATGACTTTCCTGCAAAAGATCATGCTGGTAACATTTCGTTCGTTTGAGATATAATATTGGATATATTAAATAATTAAGGCACAAGAAAAACTGTCAGTATGCTTGTCCTTTTAAATCCATGCACCTATCTTTCAATATGCGATCGGAGAGCCTTTTTATCATGTTGCATTAATATTGACAAGAACTTCAATTGATCCCCACTCATGCTGAAATAGTCAGAATATGCCCGTGAGTCCCACGTCAGGACATACCCCCGCGATCAAGGTATGCGCAAAAATTCCTCATAACAGGTGAATATACTGACTTCATTCGTTTTTGAGATTTCAACGTTAGACAGTTGGTGTTCAGGTCAGTACTTCCGTACAGCAGAGAGACCAAGGTCTAACGAGGGCTATGACAATACCAGATGCGGTACGATTTAAGCACTTGAATGATTCTCAATGTGAGATTCATCTGTGTAGGGTTTTGGCCGCATAGGCTCTTTTAAAAGATATCATAGCTGTGTCTAGGTCAGCATATATCTAGATGCAGCAGAAGAGCAACTATGATATCCCCGAATGATTAGCCAATATAAAGACCCGAAATCTCAGACTTTGGCAATCTATCAACGCGAGATTTAAGACCATTAAGCCATACGCCGCAACGTGTTACCCGCAAGTTGCACAACATTGTGGGTATTCAGAATTCTTGTGTGATCATTAGAGTTTGTCTCCGTTTTGCAGTTTACTTCAAGGTTTTGCTGAATCTACCGACACGTCGTTGCTTGAGGCCTTAATCTTTTTTTTTTCGTGCAGGTGCCAAAGAAAAGATTCAGTCTCAACAATATTTTCTGGAAAACTTCCCCCTTAAAATTTTGTTTTCGAGAATCCATTGTTTGAAAAGAAATTTTAACTTTGCAGAAAATCTTTTTGCTGGGCACATTTTATGAGATTGTTATTTATTATGAAAACCATTTTTTTTTACCGAAAGTGAGTTCCACTCAAGGAAGTTCACCATTTCCAACCAGGTTACCAACTGGTTGAATCGAGCTTTATCGAAGTCTTTCGTAAATATATCAGCTTTTTGTTGCGCTGAATCCACTGGCACCACTTGGATGTATCCTTTCTCGTACGCATCTGTAATCGCATGAATGCGAATTTTGATGTGTTTCGTTCTGGAGTGGTTATATGATTCTTCACAATCCCCAGACATGCTTCATTGTCGATGAATATTGGAGTCTTCATGATGTTGATCCCATAATCCAACAACTGATTCTGTATCCAAAGGACTTGTGAACAACAACTGTAAGATGCCGTTTATTCAGCCTGAGCGGTAGATGTAGAGACGGTTGTCTGCTTTTTGCTCTGCCAAGAAATAAGACGATTTCCTAAGAATTGGCAGGCTCCTGAGACAGATTTTCTGTCTACTTTGCAACCTGCATGATCACTGTTAGAGTAAGCAATTAGATCAAAATTACTATCTTTAGGATACCACAAACCAAGCTTTGGAGTTCCTTTGAGATAGCGAAAGATTCTCTTGACGGCAGCGTCATGCGATTCTTTGGGATTCGTCTGAAAGCGGGCACAAAGACAGACAATCCACATTATGTCAGGCCTACTAGCGGTCAGATACATTAACGAGCCAATCATTGAGCGATAGAGAGATTTGTTCACTGGCTTTCCTTGAAGATCTGAAGTTAGTTCCGTCTGAGCAGCAAAAAGAGTGCTGGCGGATTTGCAGTCATTCATGCTATATTTCGAAAGAATATCTCTGATATACTTAGCCTGATGAATGAGGATACCATCTTTTCTTTGCTTCACTTCTAATCCTTAGAAAAACGTGAGTCCTACCATCATACTCATCCCGAACTTCGCTTTCATCACCTTCTCGAATTCTCTGCAAAGGGCTTCATTTGTCGACCCAAAAAATGATATCGTCTACGTAGATTTGAACCAACATCACATCTTCTCCAATCCTTTTTGTGAAGAAAGTCATGTCTATTTTGCCTCTTGAGTATCCACACTCCAGAAGATATGTTGACAAAGTCTCGTACCATGCTCTAGGAGCTTGGTGAAGACCATAGAGAGCTTTGTCAAGCTTGTAGTATATGTGGGAGAATGAGGATCTTCAAAACCTGGAGTTTGACAGACGTAAACTTCTTCTTTCACCTTCCCATACAGAAAGGCACTCTTTACATCCATTTGAAACACCTTAAAGTTTTTGAATGAAGCATAGGCTAAGAAGATTCTGATGGCTTCTAACCATGCAACAGGTGCAAAAACTTCCTCGTAGTCAATCCCTTCTTCTTGTCGAAACCCTTGAACCACTAATCTAGCCTTATTCTTGATAACTACACCACGATCGTCCATCTTATTACGAAACACCCACTTGGTACCAATTGGATACTTTCCATCTGGTAGGTCAACGAGTTCCCAGACTTTAAGTTTCAAAATTGGGCCAATTCTTCCTGCATAGCTTGTGCCCAAATTGAATCTTGAATAGCTTCTTGATATCTCTTGGGACAGACTGCGAAAGAAAGGCTGCATACAGTCCTGTGTTGATGGTATGTTTTGACCACGTGTTCGAACTCCATCTTCAACAGAACCATGACATTTTCAATTTTTCAATTGGTCTTGTACCCTGCATTGGTGTGAATTTCAATTTGATGAGGCAGATTAGAAAAATGTTCATTGATGTAGATAATTGGAGTTTCGTCTTCTTTGGGTGGTTCATCACAGCCTGCTGTGAAGAAGAATCATCATGCGCGAATGCATTCTCAGCAGATGTGTCACCAATTACTTCGAACACCGGAAGAGTAGGAGAGGCAGAGGTAGGGGTGAAACGGGTAGTAAAAGGAGTAAAACCAATGTCTGAGGCATCAAACAAAGGTTCCACGGAGTGGATTCTGTAGGTTCGGATTCAGTGATGGGTTCATCGATGCTGAAAGTGTTGAATATAATATTCACGTCAAAGACCAGTTCGGAGCACTTCCAGTGTTAGTGGAGTTTCCTTCTTGAAAGTCAACGTAGTATGATTAAATCACCATCTTGGTCCGTTTGTTGTAGACTCGATATGCTTTTTGAGAAGATGAATAGCCCATGAAGTAGCACACGTCACCGACTGCTTCAAACTTATGAGATTGTCTCAGTGTTGAGAAGTGTGCATGAACACCCGAACGGTTTGAAGAAATCTATCAGAGGCTTCCTTTTGAAAAGTAGTTCATAGGCTGTCTTTTCATGAGGTTTGACGATAAGAACACGATTCAAAACATAGCATGCCGTGTTGACCGCTTCAGCCAGAAGATTATGGGAAGCTTAGAGTCGACAAGCATAGTTCTTGCAGCTTCGATGAGAGTTCTGTTTTTGCGTTCTGCTACCCCATTTTGCTGAGGAGTTCTGGCAGCGCTGTATTGGAGGCGAATTCCCTTATCTTCACAGAAGGAGACAAACATATGATTTTTAAATTCAGAACCGTTGTCGCTTCTGATGGAGATGACTTTCAGCTTGATCACATTTTCAATCATGGGAATGAAGCTCTTCAGAATGGATGCTGTTTCGCTTTTGGCTTCAAGAAAGAATACCCATGAAAACCGTGAGAAATCATCTATAATCACCAAATGATAAGATCTTTTAGCTAAACTTTTAACGCTAATTGGGCCCAAAAGATCCATGTGAAGTAATTGCAGAGGGGCAGAAATCGTATTCACTGTTTTGGACTTATGAGGCTTTTTATGTTGCTTCTTTGGGCGCATGCGATACACTTTTCAGAAAAAGAAAATCTTTCATAGGTAAACCTCTTACTAGATTTAATTTTGAGAGTTAATTTATGTTCTTAAAATTCACATGCCCCAAACGCCTGTGCCACAACAGTGATTCCAATTCAGATGCTTTTGACATAAGACATGTCATTGGCTCATATGATTTGGCATTCTTCATATTTAGCACGTATGTGTTATTTTGACGGGGAGCTCTAAGCATGATTATCTCTTTTGGGACAGAGTAACCGGGTTTGTGGAATAAGCACTCTGTGTCATTGAACAGCACCGCGATTCCTTTGTCACAGACTTGTGAAACACTCATAATATAGTGTAACACAATTCTGGAACATTGTTCACATTCTCCAAAGTGAGTGCTTCTGACATGACATCACCCATTCCGACGATTTTTCCTCCCTTTTCGTCTCTGGCAAAGGATACAAAGTCACCATCAATAACTCGAAAGTTGGTAAGCAGATCCTTTAGCCCGGTCATGTGACTGGAGCAACCACTGTCAACATGCCAGATATATTCCATGAGCATCCGAAGCCATTTCTGAATCTTATTCTGTTATACAACAACAACAAAAAAATATGTACAAATTAGCTAGTTTTTGGAACCCAGACTTGCTTTACATTAGTTCTATCATGATTTTGAGCAAGAGTGTTGTCTTTTCTTTTCCAAAAACAGGTTGAATCAACTATGCATTTTACTGATTTCTTTAAATTGTCAAATTGATCAGTAAAACTTTTAACGAGATCTTGACTAGGTTTAGAAAATTTCTTGCTTTTACAATGTTTGCCATATGTCCTAAATGACCATAGCGAAAACATTGTTTTTGACTCGATCTTTTCTTCCTGGGTGCTGAGCGTGAAGATGATGTATGTGATGAGAGTCTGGAGCATCTTGAGGAGTTTGATGATGTAATGTGGCTTGAATCTTTAGCTTTCTTCAGTTTCTTATCAGGATGATGTTTATCTTCAATGTCAACTTCATTGTGCTCACTGTCTGATCAGGAGCTTGATTCTTGACTTTCATCTGACCTTTCTTCATCACTTTCTGAAGTTGTTGTGCTTGAATATTCAGGGAAATCTTTATCAGTGTCTGATGTACCTGCAACTGATGGAATAAATTCTGGAATTTCCTCTGTAAGGAATTTTCCAAAACTGTTTTTCTTTAACTCTGGCACAAATACAGGAGATTCAAGTATAACATTTTCATCATTAAGAACAAAGTTTAGGTCATGACCCTCAACCTTAGCAATCCCTTGGTTGTGAGCCTTAAGTGTAGGCACATTACCATTAAGTCATCCCGAATTGTCAATTCAGGCATACAGCCATTACAATCATCCATCCTAGATAAACTATTATAGTTATCTCGAATAGAAATTTTGTTCGTCTTATCACAATTCCAGGCGAACTAGTTAACAGTTGAATAACTGTCGCCTGAATAGCCTATTCCTATTTTCATCCCTCCACAATCATCTTCCCCATCGCACACATCTTCCTTACTCTCGCACAGATCTGCATTACTTTCAGAAAAAATAGTTTTGTTTTCGGATTTATAAAAGATACTTGATCCAAAAGATCATTTTTATTGATTATGTCGGTTTTAGGATGAGGAGATGGCATAGGAACATAATTTTTGCTGTGCGGATGAGGAAATAATTTTCTTTCGTTTCCGAATTTATCTTTATATCCAATTCCATCCTTTATGAATGTCGGTCGTTGTCATTTACAATATCAACCAGTGCTTTTTGACTAATTTTCCATTTATCAATAGTGATTTGCAATTTGTTATTTTCGTTTTGGGATTTTTCTAGCTTTTCTGTCAAATCATTTATGATAAAGTCTTTTCTGAAGACAAATTCCTTTAGAGTCTGCATTTCAGCTATGGTTGAATTCAACTTTCGCTGATATGCAGCCTCATTTTCTTTTAGTTCTTGATTTATTTTCAAAACTTTTTCTTTTTCCTTAATTATATCACGGTTGAGTGATTTATAGTGTGCCACGACGTTCAAACATGGTTTTGAGCACAACTTTGCTTTGAATTCATATGGAATGCTGTTTACCAAATCCTTATCCTCGGCTTCTGATTTCATGGTGGTAGAGGATGTTCCAACCGCTTCATTCTTGCTGGCACTGATGACTTCTTGAACAAATGGCTTCGACTCATTCATTTCAGCTTTCTGTTGTCTCTTCTCTGAGGCAGGAGAGATGATGCTTTTCAAACCGGTGTCATCTTTTGAATCTTGAAGGTTTGTTTTTAACCCCATTTGAAGCAGACGTGGCAGCGACAGTGGTAATGTTTGCCATGAGGGCCTTGTTTACTTCTCCCTTTGCCTCAGCTATCTCCTCCGACCAATCATAATCTTCCACCACTAAAGCCTTATGATTATTTTCAGCAGCATTATTATTTCCTTCAATGGCAATCGGCCTCCTTATCTGGTTGATTTCGGTATTCTCGTTCTTCAGCAACGGACACTCTTTTTGAAGTGGCCCAAGTCTTTGCAGTTATAACATCTAAGCTTGGATTTGTCAAATCCAGCCTTTCCAAGATCCAACCTCTTTCCCATTTTATCTTGGAATTTCTTCAACCGTAGAGTAATCGTTGCCATACTGCCACTTCAGATCCATCTCCTCCATGTCGTCTGGATCTACTTGATACATGTCCTCTGCTGTGAGGAATTCTCTCTTCAACTCTCCTGACATAAGCGCCTCATAGCTACTTAAGAAAGTATTAAAAAGAGCTACATGTTCTGTGGAAATTTTAAGTGCTTGAGTGTCGCTGGCCACGGTGGTCTTCTCGGAAGATGACGAGGCCCTCACAGAGTTTGCGGAAGCATTTGAATAGGATTCGACAGCACTTTAGGAATTTAATTCCACATGAGGTGACAGGAGCAAGAAATGCCATATTCTTGGGGGCCAGGTTTCAGCAGCTTGCTGAGACGTCTTCTGAGAATATCCAGTTTGATTCATCTCTCGTTTCACGATGTCCATTTCAAAGGCTTTTAAGGTGTTAATCAATTCTGAGAGAGTAACTGGAGTTGTGCTGGTGCGGAAAGTTCTCTTAATCATCATGCATTGAAGACTCCATTCTTTTGGTAGAGAATCTAGCAGCTTCTTGATCGATGCATAATTTGCAACTGGGTTTCCCACCTTCTTCATCTTGGTCAACACCCCCAGAAATCGGCTTATGTGGTCAGACAAGCTTTCGCCACGAATACTTCCAAACATATCATATTCTTTCTGCACCATGTCTCGTTTGTTCTCCCTGAGTTCCTTATTGCCTTCATAATGGTCGATTAGAGCCAACCACAGTTCATGTGCCGAGGTGTATTCTTCAAACAGATTGTTATCATCCTTTGACAGAGACATAGTGAGAGCAGCGTGAGCCCTCCGGTCACGTTGAATGAGTGTCCTATCTTCATCTGTGAATGTTGAAGGATCTTCATTGATAGTACGGATGTCGTCACGTATTATCATGGGAACATGCAGGCCCATAGTGACTGACATCTATTGAGTATAATCGGTATACTCAAAAAAGGACTTGATCCTATTTTTCCAGCTGCTGAAATCTTCCGAACCTTTCAACTTTGGTGGCCTTGTAGCAGTTCTAGTTTGTAGTTCGGCTTGAGCAATTGGATTGAGTTGATTGAGAGACATAATGGATGATTGGTGATTAAATACGCTGGGCTTTGGTGAATTAGAGAACAATTACGCTCGCTAGGTGGTAAATACGCTGGACCAGAGATCAAATACGCTGCACTTTGTCCTGCAAAATGCTAAATCCGTTGGATATTCGAAAACAAGCAAAGGTTAGTTAATTTCGCTGAACATCGTGATAAAATCGCTGAGGATTTGTATCACTGATTTCGAAGTCGCCTTCGATTAATTTCGCTGGTACTATTTCGCTGACACTCTACAAATCCGCTGGTTTAATAACTAGCGTATTTGTTAAATACACGAAATTCATGTTAAATGCGCCAGCTTCAAAGATAATTACGCCAACTTCAAATATATCTACGCTAGCTTCAACATTAAATACGCCCAGAAGGGTTTTAGTACGAACAAAAACCCTCTAATCACCAAAAAACGACCCAAAATTCATGTTTCTTTGCAGCTAAATGACCAAAATGTTTACCAAACTACTGATTAACAACAACCCAAAGATTAAATGCATCAATCAAGCCATTTTAATCCCAAAAATTTGAAAAACCTTGAAACTTTGAAAACTTTTGTAAAACCTTCAAAACTTGACAAATCTTAACAAAAACTCAAACAATAAAGAGCACAAAGGCTCTGATACCAAATTGTGAGTCCCAAAACAGATTGGGATCACAGTGGTTGATTGTTTTCACCCAAACAACTATGGATTAGTTGTTTGAATGTGCAAATAGTAAGAAAAACCAAGCAAAGAAGATGAAGAATCTTGTTTGGATCAAACAACTAGTGTTGTATATGAAATCCCAATAACATGTAATCAATAACAACACCTGGATATTCGGATGAAAGCACAATAGCAAAAATCACAATACAAGAAGATCACCAAAATCTGTCCAAGAAACTTGGACATACATGCATTGATCATCATATTTATACAAAATGACTACCCAGCGTATTTATTAAATACGCTGGGTTGCTAAATACGCCGCGTACATACAAGTTTCACCATATTGCACTTTTGACCCTTTAACTTTGTCTAACCATTACAAACTAGCTCAAACTATGGATAATCAAGCACCAACGGTCTCAAAAGTTCTAACAAAATCAATGCATGAACACATATAAACGATCACCTAAACTAGGGGATCATAAGGTATGTCTCAAAATTTAGATTGATGAAAATCATAACTTGAGACAGGTAGAATACTTGCAATTAGATTGTTAGATTATGATCCAAAGATGAAATTAAGTGTATGTGTATGCTTGATTTCGTTAGACATAAAGAAATTATGCACCATTTGATGTAAGATTACTTGTTAGTGATTAATAAATAGATTATGAAGTGGGTTTTGATTATATGATGAAGTTGATGATAAACCTATGTATAGAATCATCGTACATGGTAGTGATAGGAAGAAACTTAAACAATTTGAGTATTTGAGTACATGTTCATACTTGCCATGAAATAAGTTTCTATACGATATGAGGAAATTGATGATATATTCATGTTAAATGATGTTTGAAATCATCATGTATTTATGAATATTCAAAGTATTTGGTTAAGTTTGATGTTTGGGTAAATTCCATATATATGAGCAAAGGGTTGTTTTGTGGTGATGAAACAATCCCAAGCTTCTGTATGAGATTGATAGATTAGCATACAATGATTGAAATTATGTTAAATTGAAGTACAATTGTATTAACTTAATAGAGAAATTTAGTTAAAAAGGTGGCCTAGAATGACGCCTACCGAGTATTTGACAAATGCCTAAGAAAGTTCGTTGAACCTATTTGTGCATATACATATGTTAATAGACAATTGACTTTTAGAAGTCAAACTGATCTATAATAAGATCAAATGGTAATTTTTATATAAAGTGCATAAGATGGGATAGTCGTAATAAAAGATGACTAATCTAACCATCTTGTGAATGATGAATGATAGTTTGATGCTTGACAAGCTAGGTGGAAGCTTGGGAGAAAGCGGGTCAAACGGATCAAGTACGCGGGAAAAAAACATAATCAGATGCAAGGTAAGTAAAACTTACATCTTTTAAGTAGAACACTTACTTATAGTATTGGTTAAGAATATGGTAGATTAGCATTTAAAAAATAATGTTCCGATGCGAATTAGTACCGCTCGGTATAACGGGAAAATGGAAAAAAACCATATTTGATGGTAAAAAGAGTTAAATAGTAAATTAGTCATGTGATGACAAATAAATAAGGAGTTTTAAAACATTACCTTATGGTGTAAACCATAATGGGTAATAAGGGGAAAATGGTAATCCGGTCACGAGTTGACGGATAAATAAACAAAGAGTTTGAAAAAGACACCATATGACGTAAGCCATAATGGGTCAAGCAAATTAAGAAACGATTTTTAAGTAATATGATCACACAATGTAAAACGAAAAGGGTTACGTAGATAGATGGCAAATAAATACCATCTCATAATGATAAAATGGTCATTTAGACCAAACGAGTTAAAAAGGTGATGTATCACCATCTGACAGTAATGACTAATAGTTGCTTTCGAGTTTTGTGCTCACAGGGAGAATAGCCTATGGCTTGTAATGCTATTAATTGGCAATTAATAGTGCAAGGTAGTAAAATGGGCCAATGCTATGACCCGAGCCATGTATGTGTAATGGGTCAAACTTTAAATGAGGACTTAAGGTCTTAAGAGAGCAAACAAGTAACCGGGTGGACATTGGATCACTTAAAGCAAGGTATAACTAATAATTTGGATTATAGATATTATGTTCTTGGGAACATAATGATTTTTAAATAGAATATGGATTAAAGGGGCTCACTTGGTCAAATTATGCTTTTAAAAGTCCTTCACCGTAAAAAGGACCAAAGTTGACCAAAACGCCCTTGAATGATAAATCGAGCAAACAAACCTTGAGGGTAGTTTAAAAGTGAGTTTTATAAGTAAGTATACCCTTTCGGTAGTGTAAAAGCAAAAGGCATAAGCCATTTTGGTTTATGCCTCTTAACGGGTCTTTTTCGTAAATTGTCAAACAAAGGATCGGATTAAAGAAATTTACGATAAAAAATCCACCATAAATATAGTTGTGGTGGAAGATATATAGAAGTCTTAGGGTTGAAATAGGAGATAAGGAAAGAAAGAGCGAGATTTAAGCTTAAGTGCTTAAATCCCTTAACGGGCCAAAATGATTATGCGCATAAACCGGGTAATGGTTGCGTAATTAATAAAAGTTACGAATCCGGGTTAAGGATTTCTAGTTAAATATGTAGGGAAATGTTTTACAGACATTTAGGAACAAGTTTCGAGTGAAACGGATGAAAATTGAATAAGTTACGGAAGTTTTCGTAACAAAAACGACAAACTTGAAAAAAACTGCAGCAGCCCACCGTAAGCTACGGTGGCCTACCGTAGCTTACGGTAAGCAACTGCTAATCAAGAAGAGTTGAACATGAGGCAACGACGATGGGTCGAACTCCTAAATGACTATGATTGTGAAATTCGATATCATCGTGGCAAGGCTAATGTTGTGGCTGACGCCCTGAGTCGAAAGGAGTATGCAAACTCCATCCGTCTTTTGTGTTCCCAAATTGTGGCCATCTTCAAAACCGAATTAGAGCAACTCAACATATTTCCATCACAGAAAATGATGTACGAGAGGAACTGTCTTGTGGAGCTGAAACCAAACTAGAATCCAAGTCGGATGGAATTCTCTATTACTTGAATCGTATTTGGGTACCTGATCGTGACGATCTTCGTGTTTTTCTCATGAACGAGGCTCACAAAACACGATACTCTATACATCCAGGGGCCGATAAGATGTATCAAGATCTACGATACTCCTACTGGTGGCCTGGTATGAAGAAAGATATCGCCATATTTGTTTCGAAGTGCCTTACATGTTCTAAAGTAAAAGCGGAACATCAAAGACCTTCAGGGTTACTCGTTCAACCTGAAATACCTGTATGGAAGTGGGAAAATATAACTATGGACTTCATTACCGGGTTACCTCGCACCTCCAGTGGGTATGACACCATTTGGGTTATCATTGATCGACTCACCAAATCAGCTCATTTTATTCCAA
The DNA here is from genome assembly GCA_947069175.1 of Scalesia atractyloides. Taxonomy (NCBI): domain Eukaryota; kingdom Viridiplantae; phylum Streptophyta; class Magnoliopsida; order Asterales; family Asteraceae; genus Scalesia; species Scalesia atractyloides. The sequence continues at coordinate 14,695,842 of CAMTDV010000029.1, forward strand.
TCCGCGAAGATTTCAAGAACAAGAAGTTAGTTCGTATCTATATCAATGAAATTGTAAGCCGCCATGGTGTGCCCTTAAGTATCATTTCAGATCGAGACGGCCGTTTTACTTCACGAACATGGCAAGCAGTACAGTCGGCTTTGGGTACACGATTAGATCTCAGCACTGCCTTTCACCCTCAAACTGATGGTCAATCTGAGCGCACCATACAAACCCTTGAAGACATGTTGTGAGCATGTGTCATAGACTTCAAAGGTAATTGGGATACTCATCTACCATTAGTGGAATTCTCGTACAACAATAGTTATCATTCAAGCATTGCCATGGCTCCTTTTGAAGCCTTATACGGTCGTAAGTGCCGATCTTCTGTATGTTGGCACGAAATTGGTGAAGTGCAAATCACTGGACCTGAATTGATCCAAGAAACGATTGACAAAATCCTTTAGATCCGCAATAAACTTCTAGCAGCTCGAAGTCGTCAAAAGAGTTACGCTTATAGACGACGAGCCGTTGGAGTTTGTGTTGGTGATCAAGTACTTTTGAAAGTATCACCGTGGAAGGGAGTGGTTCGTTTTGGTCAAAAAGGAAGCTAGCACCACGCTATGTGGGACCATTCAAGATACTTGAAAGAGTTGGTCTGTAGCATACAAGCTTGACCTACCAGAAGAACTCAACAGAATTCATCCACATTTCATGTATCAAACTTGAAAAAGTGTCTCGCCGACGGAAACCTCCATATTCCTTTAGAAGATATTCAAATCGATGAATCGATGCATTTTGTTGAAAGACCTGTAGAAATCATGGACTTCGGTGAAAAGCGTTTGAGACGAAGTCGTATTCCAATAGTCAGGGTGCGTTGGGAGTCAAAACGAGGACCTGAGTTTACTTGGAAATGTGAAGACTCAATGCGAAAGAAATACCCGCATCTTTTTCCAGTTGCAGCTACTACTTAAATTTCGGGACGGAATTTGTAAAAGTAGGGGATACTGTAACATTCGTGTAAAAGAGGTTCCAAAACCCGCTCCATTTAAAATTCAAGTATTTATTTAATGTTTCATTATGCATTTATTAGTATTAACTAATTTATTTCTTTTTAATCAATATTAATAAATAAAATGCATATTTAAAATAATATTCAATAAAAGAAAACAATCAAACCTTTATGAAATAAATTAAAAAAAAAATAAAATAAAAGAGGAGTACCCGGAATCGAACCAGGGTCACTCACCAAGAACACACACTGAAACACCACTACTCTACACACACCTCATGTTTTAAAATTGAAACAAATAATATTTATGAATACCAGCGTGAAACCTGCAACTGTAACTGCCACTGAATCGGAGACTTTGCCAATCATCAAACGGTTATCGCCGATTATCAAATGATATTCGACATCAGTTACGGTCCCAATTAAGAATCAATTCCATTCAAAACGTTATTTTCAATGATTAGCAAAAATTCAGACGTGAAACCAAAATCAAGATTTGTCGAATCACCTATAAATACCACAAAGATATCATTCCAAACTCGTTCATTCCTTCAACGCAAACAATCTATCAACTCTCTGTTCCTCAAGTCGTCGGAAGTCAGGTTTGTTCGCCGGAATTTATCACCGGAAAACCGAGATCGTCATGCTACCAGTAAATCTTCCATTTATTTTTGGCAAATTGTTTCTAGCTTGTTGAATTTATAAATCTCATAACAACAACATTTGATTAATATGTTATGATCGAGAATCAGATCTGGGTTAATCAAAATGAAGAAGATGCACGGCAAAAAGTGATTAAGTATAATAAAAACCAGGTTAGACACACAGTCTAGTGGTGGACTGTGTGCAAATATAAGTCGCTCATCGCGGGTTTGAGTTTCATACATAACCGGTTTTCGAAACTAAAACTCTTATTTTTAAAAAAACTTAATGATATTGCTGTGCAGAAAGATTATAAGAATATTATGAATTCTATATTAAATGCGTTAGACACCCAGCCTAGTTGGTTGGGCTGGGTGCAACCTGAATCCAAGATCGTGGGTTCGATTCCAGTGATAGTCACCGGTCTGCTCATTTAAATCCTTTTTAAATTTAATAATTTCTGATATATTCTAACAAGTATATAAGAGTAATTAAAAACGGATTCCTTACGGGTTAGACACGTAGCTCAGTTGGAAGAGCTGCGTGCACGTAAACGGAAGGTCACAACTTCGTGTCTCACCCGTGTGCCAAAAACAACTATCGACTCGGTCAGTCCCCTTGTCAAGCCTGACAAGATTTTTTTAATATTATTTTATTTTATATTATTCTTGTTATATATTATATATATATATATATATAATTATTACCTAAAAATTAATTAAAAACACTCAAAAACAAGATTTATTAGGTTTTAAAATCCTAATAATATCACAAAATAACCTAAAAATCTAACAAAAAATATTTAATCAAAATATGATTTTTTTATATTTATCGAGTTATTGCATTATTAATTAGGTTAGTCTCCTTCGTCGGTTAAATCCTCAATTCGTGCGTACTCTTCATCAATCAAAGAAACGCACCCACTGTGAGTGAATCCTTACAAATCCCCTTTTATTTCATGTTTTGGGGTGTATCATGTGTTGTTATTCATTTTATTATACAAATACATGTGCTATTACCATTATGTGATTTAATATGTATATTTGTTTTGTTGTGGTTATGTGTGATTACATTTTTATCATTTCAGTGCAATCATTCATTTAAGGCCCATCAATTCCTCGTGGGATACGAGTTGAGTATCAGGTGCCTCATTAGATCGGCTCCGTTTGATTGAGCCTTGATCTCAAGTTCATCATGCATCTTGTTCATATGTTCATCATTGATATTATGTGATTTGTGAATTAATAATTATATACATAAGTTCATATATGGTCCATGCACTTTTTATCACAACAACCAATATATTAAACTGTTTAATTGTTAAATTTAGATTCACCCGTCAACTTTTGTTGACCCAAACTTTTGTTTTACATATGATACAGGTGGACATGTTGAGGAGAAGGAACACATAGGAATGGCCTTAGAAGATAAATGAAATACAACTTGTTTAGAACAATGTTTTTCTTGTGCTTACATGTTTCCTTGTGTTTGGATATTTTGAATTTAAATTTCAACTTAATAAATATGAAACCTATTATTAGTAAATGTCATGAGCTTTGATGATAACCCAATTATGCCCCGACTTTTATATGACATGTTTAACTTTTTAAATTTGATCATTTTACTTTATTACTTTTGCTTTATTTATTGTTATCACTCTTATAAGCTTTTATTGGTTTTCAAATATGTAAATATTTTAGGGCCCATTTTCTCTTGTCATGGGCCATTGAATTAACAGAGATGAGCTTGGAGCAATAGTTGTGGCGGTAGTAGCTGCAGAGGTATTGGCGACAACTAGTGTGATGATGATGATCATGGTCAGGGATGAACAAGTTTAGGCATCTCAACCACAAACCCGATTAGATAAACTTGTCTCAAATCTGTCCCAAAACTTGTCAGGTTTCTATCGGGTAATTACCCGTTAGGTGTCGGGTATAACCACGACTTTCGGGTAAACCCATTAATTTAAATAAATTGCCCGTTGAGTATACCTGGCCCAAACCTGTCGGGTATCTATAAGGTAAATTCTAATTAATTACATTTAGCAATTATCATAATGAAAATACATCAAATAACCACAAGGTATATAAATGAAGGATAAAGTTATCCAACAAGGTCTTCTAAAAATGAGAATGATACAAAGACATAACGGATCACAAAAGTCGAGAAATATAACACAACGTCAAGAAAAAAGACATAATGAGTTGCAAAAAAGACACAATGACACAAATATAGACAAGACACAATGATCTAAACAAATTTTCTAAAATCTACAAGCTAAGAATCCAAAAGCGAAGATCTAAAATTTCATACCGTAAAGTTCGATAAAATGATTCCAATGCCGCTTGAATTAATTCAACCATAGTCCGTTTAATACCATTCCTACGACTTTCTATAAAAGAAATTATATTGGGTATACAATTGGGTAAACGAGTATATTACCAAATCCCTAAACCCGCGAAAAAAATAAAAACTAATCCAAACCCAATTCCTACCCGATTACCCGACCCCCAATCTGTCCCAAATGTGTTGGGTTTCAAATTTACCCATCGAGTTTATGTTCGAGTATCATCCCTAATCGTGGTGGTGAAATGAGAGATTACGAATCATATAGCTTCATCATTCCACAATTTGAAATGAATACCGAGTTCCTTTACCTCAATAAATTGGAAGGAATGTATCGTGATTCCAATTCTCTTCGTTTTATAACCAAACTTTGTATCCCCTTATCTGGGGTACTAATTCTAAGTTGTAACACATTAAGAAAGTCAACCACACTAGGAATATAATTCAGATTTCAAATATATTAAAGTAGGATAAACCAAACCTCTCCATACGTTCTTGGTGTGTAAATGGTTAGTGCTTTATTTGGCTTACGTATTCGGGTGTAAAGTTGATGTGAGCAATATAACTTGCATTGATATGAGCGGACCTATTTGGCTTACATTTTATGTATATAACTAGTAAATCTTCCCGTGGTTGCTGACGGTTTTAAAACGTAAAGCAACTTAAATTTATAGTGTCTAGTGAAAAGATATGACCCAAACTTGAATTTATAGTGTCTAGTGAAATGTAGATATTGACCTGACTTGTTTCCGTGCAAGATTTACGTCAAAACATAGATCAACTGAAAACGTACAAAAAGTAAAATAAAAAATAAAAAAGCACGAAAACGTATTATACTTGACCCAACTTATTTGCGAAAGAAATTTACATCGAAACGTTAACCAACTTGCATTTATATGAAGCCGACTTATTTGCGAAAGATTTTTACGTTGAAACGTTAACTAACTTGAATTTGTACCGACACGTACATAAAAATAAGCACGTAAGGGATTTATATTTTTAAGGTAAAGAATGGCACGACACATTAAGGCGGTGTCGAAACGTAAAGTAACTCGGATTTATATCGCCTGATAAAAAGGTACTATATTTGGCCCTACTCGTTTTAGAATAAAAATTATGTTAAAACGTAAACCAACTGAAAACATACATAAAGATAACCAACATGCATTTATATGATCGAACTTATTTGCGAAAGAATTTTACGTTGAAATGTTAACCGACTTGAATTTGTACCGATACACACATAAAAATAAGCACGTAAGGAATTTATGCTTTTAAGTTAAAGAATGGCACGGCGTATTACGACGGTGTTGAAACGTAAAGTAACTCGGATTTATACCGTCTAATAAAAAGGTACTATATTTGACCCGCCTCGTTTTGGAATAAAAATTATGTCAATACGTACACCAACTGAAAACGTACATAAAGATAAGTACGAAAAATGTATAATTTTTGATCCTGCTCATTTGCCAAAAAGAAAAAACTACGTCGAAACGTAAATCAACTTAGATAGCACGTAAAACTCGATTACACTATTTTTAGAAAGTTAAGGGGTTGTAAGTGACAATGTTGAAAGTTGAAGGGTAAAAGTAAAAAAGAAAAACGTTAACCAACTAGATATTATACCGACCCGTACATAAAGATAAGCACGAAAGATTTTAGATATTTAAGTTAAAAAATGGTACTGCGAGTTGCGAAAGTGTCGAGATGTAAAGTAACTCGAATTTATACACCTAATGAAAAATATTATAAATAAAATTTATGTCAAATATAGCCAACTGAAAACATATATAAATATGTGTACGAAAAACATATAATATATGAGTAAAACTCGATAACAAAGTATTTAAAAAGTTGAGGGTTTTATTAAAAAGTGTTTAAAAAATCAAGAGATTGTAAATTTTAATAGAATAAAAGTAAAATAAAAAAGAAATAAAAAAAAGGAAAAGAAAAAAAAAATCAATGTAGACACATCTTGTTGTAGATATATATAATATAATATTATAATATAATTTTATTTGAATTCGAGTGCCAAGTTGATGTGAGCAATATATACATTTTATGTATATCATTTTATTTGAGATTGTTTATATGGCCCAACCTATGGATTTTATGGATCTCACTAATATTAGCTCGTTTTCTTACTAAAAAGTGGGCATTTAGGGTCTTAAAACAATTTCTTTTTGTCCATTTAATGTGTGTGCATGTAATCAAGGTGCTAATTGTGTGTGTATCACTAATGGTTAGTACATGTTTTAAAGAGCACGTATGTAGCAAAACTTGATTTTAAAACTTGTATTCCTTGATTTAACTTATACGTCTCTAGTTAGCTAGCATTCAAGATATGCATACTTGGCTAAGTTTTTAAAGCTAGCTAAGCACCAAGCTATTGAACTATATTCTTTGCTATTAATTAAACACTAGCTTATATTTGGCTAAGTTATAGCCTAGGAGTTAAGTTGAATACTTGAATGTGTCAGAATTATGCAAACTAGTTAACTTTTTTTTGGGTACGATGTCTTTTTGTAATAATTATATCCACAATCTGTTATGATGTCGCAATGAAATAATGACCTGAATGTGGTGGACACTTGTGTCACTAAACGGAAAACACAAGAGATGTGTAACAAACAACAATCCGAAGAACGGTTACACCATCTTAATTGGGATGAATTCCCTAACCAATATGGTGGTATCATTCATCTGTCCAAGAATGTATCATTTCTTAAGGAGTAAACCTTGAATCCAAGTATTCGTTTCTTAGTTTGTACTAAATAGTAAGTCGTACCTAATGCTAATTGTCGTTAAAGAAACTATGTTGACTTGCCAATTGTAGATTTGTTCATGTATCTAATGTTAATTGTGCCTAGTGCATCATTATGCTGACATATAATTGTCTTTCAAAGTGAATACACTTGATTACATCATATTTTTAGTAAAAATGGGTTATTACATCATATATTTAGTAATAAAGGGTTTTAAATTGGTCAGTTGTGACTCCATTTGTCAAGCTTAACCTATATGTACATGTATAGTTCGGTTTCTCACTCTTAGTTTATTTTAGAACAAATTGTCTCTTAGTAGGATTATTGTGTACATTTTTATAGATTTATAAATGTTATCTTTGTCACCAAAAAAGTAATTTTATATACCTTTAATATAGTTTTAGTCTAATGTACAAATTTTCTCGAAACACAAAATGACAATAAGCTAAGACCACCTGTAATTCAAAGCTCATCTAATGTTTCAATTACATATAATATTCAACACAATATATGAATAATTTTATACATAAGTAAATATATACTTCATTATTGATACTTCAATTCCAATTTAACATCTCACATCAATGCTTAATATTATATACATAGCTTGGCATGTAGACGAACTCGACATGCTAGTGTTCGTTTATTTAATATTAACAGAATATGAACAGTGGTGGCTTTGATAGTGCGGGAAGGATTTTCGCATAAGGCTCATGATTTCGAGGGGCACGCGATTTCAAAAAAAAATCATATATATATATATATATATATTAGTTTATTTAAAAAAAATAGTAAACACATACCAATTTTCCAATATAGGCCATTTACAAATATTTTTTTATTGTTTAGAATTTAGCCTACTTGGCATTGGGTTTATTGAGCTCAACACTAATTTAAAAAAAATAATAATAAAGTATTATGGAATGACACATTTTTTCGAGCTCGAACATGGTACGTGAATTCTCAAAGACGCATCTGAATATGAACACAAAATTTTCATGTTTGTTCGATAAAACGATAAACATACAATTCATGAACACAAAAGAACAAACATAAACAAATACAATTGAACATAACTGAACAAAGATAAACAAACAGTATTAAACACAAACGAATAAGTCTAATACATCATAAATTCATAATTTATCCAAAAATGCATCTAGATCAATGGTTTAAATGTACATAATTCACTTAAAAATCTACCTTCCAAAATAACGTGTGTGTATATATATATATATGAAACAATGTAATCATATTTCTAAAAAAAAACATAAACTAACGTAAATAAACGAATATACATAATCAAAGATAAACGAACGTTAACAAAAGAATGAGATATATGTTTATGTTCGTTATTTTAATAGCATAAACAAAAAGTTTTGTTGTATTTCCTTTTGAAAAGATGATTGATTCGATTCATTTACAAAATAAAAACATCTCACAAAATCTCTGCCTTCGAAAACGAAAGTGGGGCCCACTTTATATATTGTGAGGAAGGCAAGTCATGCCACCGTACTATGGTGTCTCTAATTGAATCATAATATAAATTAAATATCATACTTTTTATTTAGCGTGTATTTCAGGCATTTTTAATTAGTGTGTGAAGCAGGTGTCGTGATGTGCCGTTAAAAAAAGGTATCGTGATGTATCTTTTATTTATATAAAGGGTAATACCGAAAGAAGAACTCCAATCTAGCTACTTTTTATATATTTAAAGAGTAAATTTTAAGTTTTGTCATTTATCTTTGTATCAAATTGTAGACGGTGTCTTTTACCTTAAAATTAATCAGTTTTGTACTTAACGTTTCAAAATATTACAAGTTATATTCTTTAAGCCAAACTCAGTTAGAATTTTCAGTTTAATTATGTCACTAACAACAGTGCACATGAAGGTACATTTGGCTTTTTCCATGAAGGTTTACTCATAACCGAAAAAACTAACAAATGAATCACCTTTTTATTCGAAAGCTAACAGAAAACATATAACCGGAAAAACTCCACCCAATACAAAATTTATGTGAGACGAAACTCTAACCTATAACCTTCCATTCAAAATGTTTCGAGGCTACCACTCAACCCTAGCCGGTCACATGTTTTAAGTTTTAAAAGTTTAGGTTTCCAACATAAGCATACCATAAAGGGTTTACATCAACCATCTCATTTGATCCCCACGTGTACTAGGATCCTCTAATATGATATCACCCCACGTGTCCTTTTGCATGTCTTGTGATCAATTTACGTGTCCCCCAAACCCTACTCCATATCAAACTCTCCTTCCATCTCTCTCTCTCTCTCATCCCCCTCTCTCTCTAACCAAACCCTCACCATGACCGATATGACCACAGTCGGCCCTCTCCAACTCCACCGTCCACCACCAAGACCCACCACCACTGATGACCCGCCACCATTCCTCCACCGCCTCCGCCACCACTCACTCAACTCAACCCAACTCATGGGCATCATGACCTCCTCATCTCCGGCGCCATCTCACTCCTCCTCACCGGCGTCACCATCACCGTAGCAGTCGTGGGTCTCATCTTCTGCACACCCGTTATCATCCTCACTAGTCCCATATGGGTTCCGATTGGTACCCTCTTGTTCGTAGTTGTAGCCGGTTTTCTCTTGGTTTGCGGTTCGGGTATTGCTACCGTTGCAGCGGTGGCGTGGTTGTATAAATATTTTAGAGGGTTGCACCCGGTCGGGTCCGACCGGGTGGATTACGCGAGGAGCCGGATCGCGGATACCGCGAGCCATATGAAGGATTATGCGCGGGAGTATGGAGGGTATTTACAAAGTAAGGTGAAGGATGCGGCTCCCGGTGCTTGAAGGTGGTGGTGAACCGGTTGAAAAGTTAGTGAACCGGTCAGAAAGTTGATGAACCGGTGGACCGGGATGTGTTTTTTTAATCTTTTTTGTTGGTGTAAATGTTTGTCCAAGTGTTTGAACAATTAAATTCCGGTTTTATATGTTATAATGAGTTGTACATCGGGTAGTATTGGTGGTAAATTAGGTTTAGACAGTTGTCACTAGTATAGACAGTGGCATCATAGTAGACATGGCTAAAACCGATGGTCTTGTTTAATATTTTTGTTTAGTGGTCTTGGATTTGTCGTAGAAATTTGGTGAACTTTGCAAATCATGAATGTCCAATTTGTGTACGTAATCATGCTAAAAACCAAACATCAGAATACAATTTGTATGTATACATCGTAGAAGGGGAGGTTTTGGACGAAAATTTTTGTGGGTATCGTTTAACTTTTTTACTGTATGTAAACGGAATAAAAATAAAAATTAAAAATTCATAATCAATAAAGTTAAATTAAAAATTCATAATCAATAGTCTAAAAATTTATTCTCTTTGGTTTTTGAAAGATTAAAATTTATTCATTATATTTTCTTCTTTTAGGTTTTTTTTAAGTGTACAAATTAGAGCATTGTTTAAATATCTAGTCATACCAACATGTGGCGTATATGAAAAGAAATATTTCACAAATAAGATTAAACAAACACATAATTTAAAAAAATATTATTTAAGATGTTAGAAGGTATTCAAGTAACAATACATGTTCCAATATGTATTTAAAAGTTGTTTATCAAAAGAGAGGATTTTTATCTATTTGTCATGATACATCATTTTAGACGTACTTAGTCACTTGTTTTTAGGTTTTTAAGTCTTTTGGTCCATTCATCAATTTTTCATCAAAACCAACTTAGGCAATTTTATTGTATTATTTTTTTAAACAATCTTTTGTTACTTAACAAGTTTTTAAAACGTCACCAACAACATCATCCTAACCCATGCCTAATATTATCACCCTAATACATCCATTTTAGTTTGTTTAAGCCTTCTATATCCCATTTTAATCGTCTTGTTAATCTTGTGTTAGTGTACAACTTGCAAGTTTAGACTATACATTAAGAATTATACAAGAAATTAGGATTCTTACCACTAGTTCTAAGACTAAGTATGACCAAACTTGATGGATTTGAATGGGGTTTAGTGTGTTCTTCCACAATGTTAAGCTCCAAGCCTAACACATGTTGATTAAGTATTTAGGAGGTTATTAAGGGGTGATTACTAGGCTAGAGAGAATGGAGAAAGGATTCTAGGCCGTAGGTTGCCAAGGGGATTGGGTTTGTGTTTGTCATATGTTTGTGTAATTTATATATGGTAGGATTAGATTTTTTTTATCAACATCACATCTTACATTATGACAATCACCATGACGTTATGCAAGTTCATTAGCAAAAGCAAAGGGGTAAGGTGGGAGGGATGGGGCGGGTCATAGGTAGTGATTTTGTGGGTCTCACTTTTGATATTTCCCACATGTTAAATTAGATATGTTCGGTTTGGGTTAGGTTCAGTTTTTGATCGGTTTTAAATGCGAGATATACAGGACACTAAATTAGCCTCCAAATATTTTTAAACATAGACTAGTTCAAGTATCAATTAGTTATTTAAGCTTTCATTAGGTGCATTTTTGAGTTATACGTGTATCGGACGTGCTACTCGAATTTTTTTAATGTTTTCTATTAGAATTTTAGATGTGCAAACCTCGTATATTTTATATAAATGTCATTTATTCTATATCCCGAGCATCTAGGATCGCTTTTGGTTATTTACTTATCATCGGGTAATCACCAACGTCCGTTTCGAACTAGTATTCTCATGCGATCTCGTCGCGTCTTTAATTAAACTAATGCAATCCTATGCAATATAATGGACTCCGCTATTTTCTGGGATCAATTAACCTTAACTGATATCAATATATACTTAAATTCGTTAATTATTAATGTCATACAGAATTACCTAAACTTTTTGCCGTATGTCACATTCTCCCCACGTTTAAGGAACTTTGCCCTCAAAATTCAGATTGAGTCATCCGTCATAGGAATCTTCTTGAATAGTGAGGAGTACTTTGCTTTCATTTGATCCTCGTTTTCCTAAGTGAACCTGGGTCCGCGCTTTGAGTTCCAACAAACTTTACTAGTTTGATATGACTTCTCCTTAACTTTTGGACTTTCCAGTCCGTAATCTCAACTGATTCTTCGATGTCGTCGATGTAGATGTTGTCTGAAGGGATAATAAGTGTCTCATCCGACATACAGTTTTTTAGGATCGACACATGGAAAACATCATGTATCCCACTAAGTTCGTCGGGTAACTTAAGCCTATAAGCCACGAGACCAATCCTTGCCAAGATTTCAAAGGGACCAACATATCTTGGATTTAGCTTCTCGCGCTTTTCGAATCTAGCCACACCCTTCCAGGATGAGACTTTCAGTAAGACCTTGTCACCGACTTGAAATTCTAATGGTTAGTGCCTCACATCGACATAACTCTTTTGTCGGTCTTGGGCCGCTTTCAAGCGATCCGTAATTTGAAGATTTTATCGGTGGTTTCTTGGATAACTTGGGCCCGGTCACTCGCTTCTCTTCGACCTCAGCCAACGTAGAGGGGATCTACATCTACACCCGTAAAGTGCTTCAAACGATACGGCTTGAATACTAGAATGATAACTATTTTTATACGAGAATTCTACCAAAGGTAAATGTGAATCTCAATTACCACCAAAATCAATTGCACAAGCACGCAACATGCCCTCAAAAGTTTGAATGGTCCTTTCACTTTGACCATCCGTTTGGGGATGATAAGCCGCACTCATATCCAAACGAGTACCTATAGCACGTTGCAAGGTTCGCCAAAACCTAGAAGTCAAAACGGCTATCACGATCGAAAATAATCGACAATGGCACTCTGTGTCTCGAAACCACTTCCTTAATATATAAACAAGCTAACTTTCCCATCTTATCGGTAGGAAGTATGCGGATTTCGTTAAACGATCAAGAATTACCCCTATTGTGTTGTGGCCACTAGATGTCTTGGGTAACTTGGTGATAAAATCCATGGATATTTGTTCCATTTCCATTCGGGAATTTCTGGTTGTTGTAGCAACCCGGGCGGTTTTTGATATTCGACTTTTATCTTAAAACAGGTCAAGCATCAAGCCACATAAGCCGCAATATCTCTTTTGAAGTTCGGCCACCAATAATATTCTTTCAAATTCTTGAACATTTAATTGGTATCGGGATGAATAGAATATTGGTACTTGTGAGCTTTGGCTAACCAACTCACATAAACCACCATACAAGGGCACCCAAACTCTATTTATGAAATATAACTTTCTGTCTGACTTGGGTTCTAACAAATCAAGCATACCTTGAAGGTTATCCTTTTTCACGTTCTCGGGTTTCAGCACATTCCCCTATGTAACACCCTGTAAAAATCGTGTCCAATAGTATAGTGACACGTGTTGTATTTTTAAATATAGTCTGTTAAAGACCAATAAGGACTAAAGGCGTCAACATGCTCAAACTGAGCCTCTGAGTGATGGTCCGATGTCGACATGCATAAATAACATTCTCTGAGTGACTGATATGTCAACATGCTTAAATCATTAGCCTCTGAGTGACTGATATGTCAACATGCTTGAAATTTGGCCTCTGAATGACTGATATGTCAACATGCCCAGTCTCTGAGTGACAATGGAGTCAACATGCTTATAATAAGCCTCTGAGTGATCCTTTGTGAAGTCCTAACTCTCACATGTGCCAAATATTGGACGGGAGGGTTCAATTTTGTAAATATGTGAAAGTTGGATGATGGAGGGATTAAAAGTGTCAACATGTTAATTTATACCTCTAAGTGACCTTTTAACAAACCGAGAGCTCGACAATGTTCGGGCAGAATCCCGGGTATGCCAAGTATTGGCTACGGAGGGCTAAAAGTGCCAAAAAGGTGTTTAAAAAGGTTTTTAGAAGCTTTTTAAAGTTAAGGGGCTAAAGTATCAAACTTTGAAACTGCCTTTGGGGCGCTCGCGGGCGCGAGAGGCAGGACCTGTGCCTCTCGCGGCCCGCCAGAGAACATCTGCTGCAGAAAGTTTTGCTTGGATCCCAAACAAACTCCAAAACCTACCGAAACCATGGCTTCCCAAACTGCTATGCCACGTTTTGGGACACTTGTAAGCTTCCTCTTACACCCCTAAACACCTGGCTTCAACTCCTTTGAGCTCTCCAACGATAAATAGGTGTTCATGTGCTTCATTCCAACTTGCACCTTTCTCATTTATTCACTCTTCTCCCTCATCTGGAAGTTCCTAGCTGAAAGGAGCATCCAACTTAGTTCTCTTGCATTCTAGGAACCTCTTGTAAGTATTCCTTGCTCTTGCATTTTCGTTTATAGGCTTTTATAGCCAAAAGTCAAGTGTTTTACGGAAAACGCTTTGTTCGGTTAAGACCACTATGGTCCAGCCATTTTTCGAAATGAACATGGCTAAGTGATCGCAATAAAGTAGGTGTTAGTCCCTATAAAGAGCACATCCTGAAGATCACGTTTGCTAGACCAATTGACGGGTCAAAGTTATGATATCAAAAAGTCAAACAAGCCATTTTTCAGAAAATCAGAAATTGATCTTATATATGTTATGAAACCTGTTTTGAAATTTAAACAAGTTGGTAATAATTATTAGAACATGTAAGAACATGTTCGGCTCGTCAATTTCAGTTCTAGGGTCGGTTCGCAACCGAAAGTCGTGAAGTTTGACTTCTGCTTTGACTTTCGATTCTGACCCGATTTAGATTAGTTACTTACTGATCTAAAGTTGCATTATGATCGTAATATTATGTAGCATAAACCTATGAGGTTATATTACATGATCATAATCAGAATCCAAGTTTATACGCAAGTTCCATAATTATGCCATTCTTGACCAAAATGTCCTTTTTGCATAAAACAAGGTTTTAAATAATAATGAACTTGAAAATGAGTTTCCTACTGATGTAATATTATAAATATGATTATTTGGGATGATAAACCAAGTTATAAACTGAGTTTTCAAGCAAGTACTTAAACTATGTCGATAAATGTCAATTTTAGCCATTGTGGCTTATAAAATGGTTTTAATCAAATCTTTTCCAGGTAAATCTTTTACCTACTGATATGTTATATTAAATAACATATCTAAGATATTTTAATCTGACCTTAATATCAGTTTTCATAAACATCGCATAAAGACTCCATTTTACGACATAAGCGCCGTTTAGGCGCATGGTACGGTTTTGAACCATATTAATGGACCAAGACTTGTTACCTACTGATTTTAAAACTTATTTTAAACATATTTATAGTAGGTACATGTTATAAACTCCGAATCCCAAATAATTTATAAACTATGTGTAAAATTATCAAAATGCCCCTTCGATGCATGGCTTGGTCATAAAAGATAATTTACACATATAATTGATATCCTACTGATATTATATCATAAATAAAGTATTTTTCTAGAATACTTATAAATCATAACATTAAATTATATTCACGTTCCTTTTTATATGGTATGAAACTACCAAAACGCCCTTATGAGGCATAATTTCGTTTTAAAACCTTAACGGGCATACAAGTTGATATCCTACTGATATCTTAACTTATTTAAAGTATAATGGCATATAGAACTTGCCCATGACTTATCCGGTTACCCGATATCGCTAATATGCGCACAGTTACGTATATGTAACTATTTTACGGAAATTAACCGAAACGGGTTTAACCTTGTCATTTAAGTTTCAAAATCCAGAATGTTTATAGTTTACCCATATTATACAAGTCAATTACTTGTCGGGATTAAAATACATTCTATCCGATCATCATTTAATCAAGCGTTATACGTAATGATCATGTAAACTATTCGGTTTATAAGACCGTTAGTATTTAATTGGCTAGCTTATGCCATAATCCAGACTAGAGCCTTGCCGGTAAATGCTATCTGCACTTGGTACTTTTGTATACGGCTGAGTTATTTAAAAAAAATAAAAGAAGAAGACTAGCTCAGGTAAATACTTTCGAATTATTTTCCCTATACGGGCTTGGGACACGATAAATTATTACCGCTTGGTCCAAAATGGGGTCAATCGAATGCCCGCTTGTGGCTAGTAAACCCGCATATTTTGTTTTAATCAGTTTTGTTTGATAACTTAAACATCGGGGGTTAAATTACCGTGTCCTGGATATCCTCGGCTCAATACAATAGTTATTGGCCACGACCTTAGAGCGGGGTGTAGGCATACACCTGACAGACGCACATATGCAATATTCCCAAAGACGTTTGGGGATGACTCCTTTGTGAGTCCTGAGTGGTGTGTATTTAATCATGTCTCGGTTTCTGTATTGGGCCCTGTATGTATTGACAAACATGTGAATCGGATACAAGGTCATAAGGTCAACTTTTCCAATTTAATAAAAGGTTTTGTGCCGTTTTGCACTTAAAAATCATTTTAAAGTTTTCAAAATGAGTCAGTTGGGTGTATTTACCAGCGTAAGCTGACGTATCGTCCAAAGGCTAAACTGCAGGTATAATACGAAATAGGGCCGGAAGCTGCTCGGTAGTGAATAAGAGGATCTTGCAAATATTTAGTTCTGCACTAAAGTCTGTTTTATATTCTTTCTTGTACATTTTAATGATCCGCCTGTGGGTATTCTATTACGAGCCTGTATGTTATCTTATTTCGAACATTTGGTTTGTAATAGTAATTTTACTCCAAGACTTCCGCTGTGCCATGTTTAATTGACAATAATGTTATCAACTGACGTCACGATACTCCCCACCCGGGCCCACCGGTGTATGGATTTCGGGTTGGAAATCCGGGGTGTGACACCCTAGCTTCACAAATCCTATCAGTCAAACTTGTGTGAATGGTCAAGCCCAATAATCGAATGCGTAGTGGCTTAACTCGTTCTTTGCGGCCTAAGGCGTCCGCTACAACGTTTGCCTTACTCGGATGGTATTTTATCTCACAATCATAGCCATTTAACAACTAGACCCATCTTCTTTGTCTCATATGAAGCTCTTTCTGGTCGAAGATGTGTTGCATTCTATTATGATCCGTGTAAATGGTACACTTAGTACCATATAAATAATGTCTCCATATCTTTAGGGCGAATACCACAACAACTAATTCCAGATCATGTGTTGTGTAGTTTTTCTCATGAAATTTCAATAGTCTAGAAGCATATGCAATAACTTTTCATGTTGCATCAACACGCAACCTAAACTTTGATGCGATGCATCACAATAAACTACAAAGTCGCCCGTACCTTCGGGGAGGGATAGGATTAGGGGTGTTCAATATCGGATTATCCGTTTTTCGGATATCCGAAAATTTCGGATAATGAATCGGATATCCGGAATTTCAGATACGGATTCAGATATCCAAATGGATATCCGAATTTATAAAAAAATAAAAAAAATCGTTACGTGGGTAGATTAAAACTAAACCTATATTTGATTTTTACAAATTTTCAACATTGAAATTGAAAACTAAAAACATTCACAAATCCACACCCGAATCCGATAATTTACTATATTTCAAACTAAATATAATGCTCATATACTATATATATTTAAAAAATAATAATAATTTTCGAATATCGGATAATTAGATTATCCAAAAATTTTGAAATTCTTATCCGAACCTGAATACGAAAATTCGGATTAACTGGTTTTCGGATATCCAAATTTTTGAATATTTCAGATTCGGTTTCGGATCTGGATCTTTTTAAACACCCTTAGATAGGATACACGCATCACACAGATTTTGCTTCAATAATTGGCACTACTACAAAAATAGTTTGTTTGGGCGGTGTAAACATAGTTTATGGGCGGTTTTAAGATCTCTCAAACAAGCATGGCTGGAAAACTAATCTTATGTTCTAGGCGGTTAAAGAGCCGCCCAAAATAACATCACCTACCGCCCAAAATAACACCAAAATCAACCAAATTAAACCGCCTAAACACTTGGCCAACCTCTGAAATTGAGAATTATAAAAAAATGTATTTCTTCAAACGCTCAAAAAAGGGTAATGGAGCCCAACATGTGAGAATTAAAAATGCATATTACAATGACCCAAAAACCAGTACACCTAAACAAATAACTTGTTTAATTACAATATAACATACATAGTTTACATATCTTGTTCAAATACAATACAAAACTAACTCTATATCTAGCTATCATCATTAAACACCGAAATAACATGCACAGTAAACCCGAGCTTTGACTTTTTGCCATAGTCAACGAATAGCGTTGTAGTAGAAGTGAGCAAGACCAAACATATATCTGTTAATCTCTCTTCCAACTGTAACACAACAAATCTGGATCAGTAACATGATTTCTGCACAACAACAAAAGGGATGTAAACTTTAATCGTATAAACGAGTGCGATGTGACAATGAATTTTCGTTTGACGAGTTGTAAAAAAAGTGTAATACCATCTGTCACAAACACCCTTAAATATATTGTTTTAAAGTGTACGCAAACAAATCATAATTATCCTCAAAAGCCAAAGCAGACTTTGCTAACACATCCAAAATTCAAAGACTGAACAAGTTTACCTTTTCTTTTAAGACCATTTAGAACTATCCGTGTAGACTTTCCGATTATCGAATTCGTAATCCCGAACTCCTTGGAGCTAAACTTCTTCCATTACGATGCCAGTTTTCTGCCTTTCACAGCTGCAATTGCAAACAGAAATAATTAGTCAATAGTGCCTAGCAATTTTTACCACACGACAACTTATATCTACATAACCTGTTAGTAGGGGTGCAAACGAGCCGAGCAGCTCGCGAGCTGCTCAAGATCGGCTCGAGAAAACAAAATGACCTGAACCTTATCAGGACCGAGCCGAGATTGAGCCTAAAATAAAGCTCGTTTATTTATAGATCCCGAGCTCGAGCCTGACTTGTGAAGCTCGTGAGGCTTGTCGAGCCTTAGTGTAACATTAACTTTTGTTAATATTTCATAACATTTATTAAGTTGTCTAATAAACGAGCTGACCTGAGTCCGAACCTAAAAATAAGCTTGTTTAATAAACGATCCTAAGCCCAAGATTCACTTATCGAGCTCGCAAGTCTAAACGAGTCTATTATGTATATTATTTTTATTTAATATATTTATTAATAGATACTAAACAAGGAGACAAACAATACCATGCAACCAGTGAGACCAGGTAAACCTAGTATTGATAAAGACGAACAGGTAAGTACATTTATCTCAATATTAAAGTATAAACAGATAACTGAGTGAAACAAAGAGCAGGATATTCTTACAGGTGCTTTGTCATATGTGTTGAGCCCCACCACAACAACTATACCCCCTCTGTAACTGAGTAAACCTAGGGTTTGGTTGTGTGAAAATGGCGGCCAGGAAAATTTTGTTAGCGCTAAAGAGCCATTAGGCGGTTTTCTTCTAATTTGCATAAAAACCACTCTTCTTACTTTAGGCGGTTCACCAAAAACCACCCAACATTATTTTTTAGGCTGTTTAACAAATGTCGCTCAAAAGAATTTTTTCAGGCGGTGTATGGTTCTTTTTTAGGCGGCTTGTATAGGAATTAAGTTGGGCTACATTTTTCGGGCGTTTTCCCCTTCTGACCGCTTAGATTTTAAATCTCGAACCCCAAACAAATCAAATTTGTAGTAGTGTGGAAAACATATTCATGCTTTTCGGTCCATTCAAACTTCCTATCTTTTTGGGTCAACATGTTTAGGGATTATGCTATATTGGAAAAGTTTTCGATAAATCTTCTATAATAGCCTGCAAAACCTAAGAACTAACGCACCTCGGTAGGAGTTTTTGGCACTTCCCAAATTTTAATGGCTTCTATCTTAGCCGAGTCTGCATGTATGCTTTTTTCATTCACTACGTGTCCTAAGAAATGAATTTCTCGAATCCAAAAGTTACGTTTTGAGCATTTAGCATATAACTTTTCATTTTTTAACAATTCCAAAATTAATATCAAATGATTTTCATGCTCATCTTTGGTACGTGAATATATCACAATGTCATCGTTTAATACTATCACAAATTTATCTAAATAAGGTTTGTACACCCAGTTCATCAAATTTATGAAGACGACATGAGCATTCGTAAGTCCAAATGGCATGACTAGAAACTCATAGTGATCATATCGAGTTCGAAATGTCGTTTCGGTATATCTTCTTCTTGAATATGTAATTGATGATGCCCGGATCTTAAGTCGATCTTAGAGTATTAGCTAGACCCTTGAAGCTAATCGAACAAATCGTTAATACTTGGCAAGTGATAACGATTTTGATGGTAAGCTTGTTCAACTTGCGATAGTCGATTTCATACGAAACGTACCACCTTTCTTTTTTCAGGAACAAGACCGGAGCTCTCCAAGGTGAGAAACTCGGTCGAATAAAACCTTGTCCAACAACTCTGGTAATTGATTGGACAATTCTTACATTTCGGATGGAGCTAAGCGATATGGCGATCGCGCTACAAGAGCAGCTCCAGGAATAAGATCAACACGAAATCGACTTGTCGGTGAGGTGGCAATCATGACAAATCTTCAGGAAATACTTTGGGAAAACCTTTTACTACATGAATATCCTCAAGTTTACGCTCTTCGGACTTCTGATCTACGGATGTGCCAAGAATGCTATATAACAATTCTGTAGGCATTTCTAGGCTTCATGCATGAAATGATTTTTAATGGTGTTCCACGCCTTTCCCCTTGAATAGAGAGAACTCCACCGTTCGCTAATGGAATTTTAAATATTTTCTCATTGCAAACTACAACAGCACAATTTGTAGATAATAATTCCATACCTACTATGACATCAGAAACTACCTAAAACCACTAGCAAATCAATGATTACTGAATTGATCCGACGACCAGGGTTTTGAGGGCGCTTCCACGTGTGTCAAATCAACAGTTACTTTTTGAAATTGTGATTAGACGGTTATCACCCTAATTGATGAGGCTTATTAAAACCCTGCACTCGTCCATCATTCTACCATTCCACCCAATTTCACTCAACTTTCTTCTAGTCCTTCTTTTTCAGTCGTTTCCATCATGAGCCGGAAAGATAGGGCTTCCATCCGTTCGATTATCACTCGAGAGGAGTTAGAGTCTTTCGTTGTTTCTTATTGCATTCCACTGGAACTCTCCCCAAGCCTCCCCGATCCGGATGATCTGGCGACTTGCTTGTCGGGGACTATAGTGATCTATACCCTCTCTTTCTCTTATTGTTGTGTCCATTACCCATTATCGTCATTCAAGATGAGTCTTTTGAAGCATTATGGGATCCACTTTTTCCAGTTACACCCTCTGGCTTTCTTGAGGATCGTTCACTTTGACTTGTCCTATGCCTCCTTTGCTGGTGAACCATCGGTGCCGTTGTTTCGTCGATTCTGTCGACTGCGATCTGATGGTGACTAGTTTAACTTTGAAAAAAAAGGAAAAGCAGCATGTCACACCCTTTCTATTCCTTTATTCCGACCTCCACTTACCCTAAAGAGTGGAAGAACACGTTCATCTTCGTCTCTCCTTCAGTGTTACTAGAGCCTCTCCCGTTTAGAGATCCGACCGCGGCTATAGACGATGATGCTCCTCCTTTGTCTAGTGTTGAAGACACTTTGTGGAGGAGGATGTATGAGAATTATACTTGTGCTTTTAACTTCCCCGAAGGTGTCTTGGCGATGGGGTTTGAGCCCTTTTTACCCAACTCGCCCTAGGGCTTTTCTGGATGGCGTTGGTATGTTGCCCCCCCCCTTTCATTTTTTTGTTGCCGGTGTTTGATCTGATTTGTGATCTTTGTTGTTCTTATTTTGATTGCTCTGTGCAGAGATGTCATTGTGGAATTTAATGAAGGCCGATGCAAGGGGTGTGTCTTTTATGGTTGAAGGAATCGAGAATCAGGAAATGGGTGCCGTCCTTGAGGGGGACGCCCCTGCTGCATAAGGTCCTGATGTTGAA